>OX371224.1:351194711-353594711 GCA_947310385.1 Nephrotoma appendiculata
AGCCGAAATTGTACCAGAATAGAATTTTGCTGATTTGTAACAGAAACAGTAATTTCGACACGGTCTGCCTTTTCTACATTGTCAACGTCATATTTTAAATTGTCTTCATACGTTTTCTACACGCATATTGAATGTTAATTATGGGTATTTGTTACCCCTGCTGAGACCCCCCCCCCTCCCCCCTCATCCTGAATAATTGGAAAAACAATTCATGCACAATTATGAGATATTTGGGTTCTCGAAATCAACAAACGAAAAATGTTGAGTTCGATCAGGTTTGCAGAACAATTTGTACTTGTACCTCTTACGTTAACACAAATTCCATCGCAAATTTCTCCAATGAAAACGACAAATTCTTTTAAAATTGCAAAAATTAAATATTCCAATGTCAGATATGATGAACTCACGAAATACCTGCGGTTTAATTTTAGCTTATAAATCATCACATTGGGGTAGATACGATGGACTGGCAAGCAAGCAATTTGCTAGCTAAAACCTGGCTACTCAATCAATTTTACCAAGAAAATTTGAATTAAATTAAATTTCTTAGAAAATTTTTGTTTATTTTTGCAATTGCACAGTAAAACAACAAAAAATTTGCCGTTCATTTTTGAAGCCGCAAAATTCACTGTGCAATCGCAAAAAAAAGAAACAAAAATTTTATAAAAATATATTTTGAAATTCAAATATTCTTGGTAAAATTGATTGAGTAGCTAGGTTTTGGCTATCAAATTGCTTGCTTGCTAGCCGATCGAGTATCGAGTACCCATTATCTGCGAAATTAAAATATTAAATTTTTTCAATTTCAAAAAAATTTTTGTTTGGACTAGGCAACTGGAAAGTGCTAACTCTACGAAATCGATGTTGCTTATCCGACATTAAAATTTTTTATTTGTTCTAGAGAAATTGAGGCTGGTATTCCTGCTAGGGTGGGGGGGGGGCAAAATCCAAACTGCACGTATTTTGTTAGCGTATCATTTCCGACATTGAAACACTCAAGTTATGCAATTTTAAAGGATTTGTCATTTATACGTGAGAAAATGCGGGCGAAATTCAAGCTAAGATATGGTAGCTCAAAAACCAAACGTATTATCAAGCTTAAAAATATGCCCGTGAAATATTTACTTAATCAATCCTAAGTGTAAAAATTTTTAAGCATTTTTGTTAAAAAAATGCTATATGGTTTCGGTTTGCCGTCTGCCCGTCTGTCCGTCTTCTACCATAACTTGAGAACGGATAAAGATATCAACTTAATTTTTTCACTAAAAGTTCAAGCAACTCATGGGAAAGTGCCCTATGGATTTGGACATTTCTGTGTTCAGAGTGTTCGAAGATATGTGGGGTTTTGTTAACCCCCCTCCTTAAAATTGATAGAATTTTTTTTTAATTTTCCATACTATTTTGATTTTATAGAGCATGTGAATGTGGAATAAAAATGTAACCCGTGTGGATGTGGGTTTGTGTGGATGATGTGGTTATGTGGGTGGTAGGAGTAGTGGTATGGGGGTGGAGGGGGTGGATGGGATGAGTTGTTTTGGGTTTGGTGTGGGAATTACGATTTGATGGATGAGGGTTTGTGTAGTGTGTGTGTGGGAGAGAGGGTGGAGGTGGTGTTGATATGGATAGTGTTGTATAGGGTAGTGCGGGTGAGATGAGTTTTAGGGGTTGGATAGTGGGTGGGGGTGGTAGGGGTGATAGTAATTTTTAGGTGTGGGGGTTTTCGATTGATTATGGTCGGTTGAGTTACGGTGGATTGAGGTCGGTTGGGCTGGGTTTAAGGGGGTTAGGTGGGTGTGGGTGGATGTGGGTGGGCGTGATATTTGAAATACGCAAATCACACATCACATCTTTATAGACAACAAAAATGCTTATAGAGTTCGGTTCCGAACCTTTCCCGTCTTTTTTAGGAAAGGTTTAGGAAAAATTTCACACTCCTACACACAGCCGTGAAATATTTCCTAACGAAATCCTATGTATACTAGTGTTAGTGAAAATAGTCTTAAAAGCGAACATTTAGGCGAGAAGATATTTTAGGGAAACTCTTATTTTAAAAAATATGGAAATTAGCTGATACAAACGAATTAAAAAATTAAAGTTAAATTTAAACATAAAAAACATCTACAACTAAACTCTGCTGCAAATTTTGCCAAGTACTCATCAATTCCACTATATTTCACGGTTAGCCGTATAAAATATCAATTTAATTTTTTGACCATCCACCATCAACTTTACTTTTTACCAATATAATAATTTTATTGAATCATCAACCTTCATCTAATTACAGATGAGGAAATAAAATATGGTGAAGGTGAAAGAGAAGAACTGAAGTAAAAGTTCACTCAGATATGATATACGATATTAATTTAGATATAATTTACACTGCTTTTCCAATTAAGAACTAACAACAGATTGAATGCTGTAGAAAGATATATAAAATGACAATGTCCATGTTAATTTTCAAAATGTTGTCATAGTTCTGACATGGGCAAATATGGCTCCGAAACGTGTGAGTTATAATTTACAGTATTTTTGCCATTCAAACGATTACTAATCGAGATTTTCTTCTAATTTGAGTTCATCAGCGGATAAAGGTAAACAATATAATCGATGAGCCATTGAATGGAAAACAGCTTCTTTGTGAACTCCGCTATGGTGTGAGTCTATTATGATACATTTTCTGGTGTTAGTTGCCTTACGGTGTATACCAAATTCTAATTTACCGTCTTTCCTAATCACTTTGATATCCAAGAAAGGTATTGTTCCGTTTTTTCTATTTCATTTGTGAATTTTATGGTTTTGTATTGTGAATTCAACAGGTTTAGTGTTTGGTTGAGTTCCGATTTTTTGACGACTGCAAACACATCATCAACTTATCTTAACCAAATCCTCGGGAAGAAATGGCAGGAACTGATATTTTCTTCGAATTTGCTCATGAAGACATTGGCTGAGATATGGTGCTAGTTTGCTTCCCACGCATGTCCCGAAGGTCTGTTCATAGTACCTTCCTCTAAACTGGAAGCAACTTTGTTTCATACATATTTCTGCAACTTTTCGATATATCTCGATTTTGTTGGTATCGATGTTAAACTGTTTCGCATGATCGACCATACAGTTGATTGCGAAATCGACTGGGGCATTCGGGTTTAGGGCCGTCACATCGAAGGAAACCATAATTTCTTCTTCAGTCAGGGATATATCTTTCACACTTCTAACAAACTCAATGTTGTTTTTGATATACATTCCGAATGGTTCTGGTATTTTGCTGTATTCTACGGCGAGCCAAGTTGATTTCTCCGTTGGTGTGTTAGAAACAATCGGCCTCATTTTATTTCCGGTTTTATGAATTTTTGGTAAAGCATAAAGACATGGGACTTTAGGATTGGCCATTTTCATTCTGAGATGGAAGTAAGGAACCTCCAAAATTTCTTCCATCGCAGCAAAGCTGTTTCTTTGACGGATTTGGTTACCTGTGGGAGTGGGTTTTTTATGTTGCCATTCATGTATTTTAACTCCTTGTATGAGCCTTCGGCTATCATTTTTAAAACTCTGTCATCGTATTTTGTTCGGTCGAGAATTACCAAGGAATTGCCTTTGTCCGCCTTAGAGTACGTTAAATTTTTTTCTTTGACTAATCTTATGCACCTCCACATTTGTTTACTATTCTTTCTTGGTTTTATATTATCTTGTAGGATGATCTTTTGAGTGTGGAATCGAATTGCTGACTTTTCTTGCATTCTTACGCTGGAAATCCCTGTTTCCAGGTTCGTTACAATTTCTTCCAAGGGCGAGCTTGTGATGGTATTTGTGCAAACTTCAAACATCTATTTAACAAATTTAGTTCCTTCTCGGTGAGCGCCACTGATGATTGATTATGCACGAAATTTTCCACTATACCAATCCTCCAATGGTGGCGTGCGTCTGGATCTTAATTTCTGTAACTTTCGGTTGTGAGGAGTACGTATTGACATGTATTTGTTATTTGTCAGATCAATCACATACTTTTCGAACTGTGTCCAGAAAATTCTGTATGTCACATTCTCCTTTCAGTATATTTGAATTTTAGCTCCTGTTTAATGCAAAATTGGCTGGCGTAACGCATTGTTGTTTTACATTGTCTAAATTTGTCCTTTATTTTGACTCTGGCGAGTCCGCCAGAGGTCTATCAGATGTTGTTTTTTGCATTAAAAAAAAAAATAATTGCAGTCGATAGGTGTATGATTTTAAGTTTCAGATGAAAATATAGGACGAGCTCCTTTTTATGGTTGGTATCCAAAGTGTACAAATTATTACGCTATTTAGTTGCAAAATTATTCCGAAGATTATCACTCAGTGATCGAAAACGTAAAATAAAATAAAATAAAAACTAATTAGAATATTTTGAATCGTATTCTGATTTAGTTTAGCGGTTTTAATAAGGAGTTTGCGACTGCATAGTGTTAAACAACCGTATAAATGGAACCCACGGCAACTCTACAGTGTAATAATTTAGTTTTGAAATTTTAACAGAATTATGTGTATAAAGAGTTTGTTGTGCTAAAGAGTTTTAGCTCAAAAATCAAATTGCACTTATTTTGTAAACCCGTCAATCGATGCTTCATATCTAACATTGAAGTATTAATTTTTTTTAAATTTTAAAACTTTACTGATTCGTGGTAAGCACGAACGGCCTTAGCACGAATAGTTAAGTAATTTCATATTTAATATTGATATTTCTAATTTTTGCAGGTTTAAAAGAAATTTCGGGTGGAATTCGTTCTAAAGGGGGAATAGCTCATAAAACAAACGTAATTTAATTTTCACAATTTGAAAATAATTTTACATTTATACTAGAGGAATTGGGGGTAGTATTCGTGCTAAGGTAGTATAGCTGAAATATCAAACTGCATGTATTTCGTAAGCTCATACACAAAAATTTCATATTCGATGTTGAAATATTTAATTATTGCAATTTTAAAAGAATCTGTCAATTGCACCTGAAATATGCGGTAAGTTTCGAGCTAAGGGGTTTAAATTGCTAAAAATGAAAAAGCACGTATTTCGTAAAATATTTAATTATTGCGGTTTTAAAACAAGTTTTAATTTGGACTAGAAAAATTTGGGATTAGAGCTAAGGTGTAGGAGCCCAAAAATAAAACTTCACGTATTTCGTGAACTCATAGATAAAAACTTGGTACTCGTCATTGGACTATTTAATTTTTATAATTTTCAAAGAATTTTTCGTTGGCACATGAGAAACTAAGGGTGCAGCATTCGTGCTAAGGGGTAGCAGCTCAAAAATCAAACTGTACGTATTTCGTGAGCTGATAAATCGAAATTTCATATCCACTTTAATGCATTTTTGATTGTTACCCAATACATTATTTAATATCGTGAATGAAAATTAAATCAGCCGGAAGCGGTGCTTTTACAATGAAAATATGACATTCCGTATGGCTGTGGAATAGATAGGAATTTGACTAAAAAGCAAAAATTTGGAAACAGGGAAAGCAAGCTTGATTAGTACCTAAAGGCCGTTTCCAGCTTACTTTTTTGTGTTTTCAACTCAAAGCACGTTGCAAAAAAAAACGGTTGGCATTTTTATATGTTTATGTTTTTTTTTACTTTTTTTTCTACTCCCATTTCATTCTCCCACACATCACCCATTCGCCTTCACACACAATTTTATATTGCCAAAACATTAACCACTGCAGCGCTTGTCCATTAAAATTACAGACTTTATTATTTTTTCCTTATCAAGCTAATTTTCATTGATTTCGTATTGTTACTGCTGACTTTTGCTGATCCTGGCTGGTATTGTGAAGGGCTCCAATCGGCTTAAACTGCAGGCTACCATTGTAGCGCAGCTGATATTTTAGATAATAATTCTGTTCTTTAATGCATCGTTGTGCAATTATGCGGTTAGTTCCAACTGATACATGCGTGTGCCGGCTGGTTTAATTCTAGCTCTAAATAGTCATGATGCACAGTGCACAAGTTTCAATAATTGTTTGGTTCCTGCTTTTTTCATTTTTATTCAAAATTTAATTATAAGTATAGCATATTTTTATTTTTAAACTTATGTATACCAAACCATAAAATCAAGGGGTGTTTAACTAATTAAATCAAATAAATCAGTTTCGCATTAAAAAAATTATAAAACTGTTCAACTAAATAACTTAATTAGCAAAAAAGTAGACCGAAAACCAACAAAAATGTTAAATATAAAATTGATAAATCAGTTTTAAATATTGTTAATAAAATTTCCAATAAAAAAAATGTTTTAAGACAAAAACCACAAACTATCATCTCTCCGTGTAAAGAGAGCAAAAAAAAAACTTCTAATTATTATGAATGAATTCATCGACTATACACCATACCATGTTTTGATAACCAAAGGGTGTGCCAGGAATTCCGAAAATATGCTATCACGATTAAACTTAATATTTTTTACCACCCGCTGCACAAAGAAAACTGAATACTAATAATTTCATAACTTATTGAAAATTTCCAGTTTTTCTTCGTTTTATCTTTTTTTTGCTCTGCAAGTTTCTTTATATTTTAATGACGAGTTTTTCGTTTCTCGGTGAAATTTTCTTTTTTCTGTTTTATATCTTACCGTTTTGTCGTCATGTTGGCGCCCTGTATCCTGGAAAAAATATAGGATATAAAATTGGTATAAAGAAATTTTTTCCAACTTACAATATATACTATATATAGATAGCTATACGAAAAGATTGTATTAGGATATAGTTTTGATTGGTATAGTATATATAAGTATATATAGTTGGAAATATGTACTACACTCGTGTAGAGTAATAATTTTTAGTAGTTTTTATTTTAACTCTCAGGGATTGTTAGGAGATAAAAATGAAATAATTTTTTTTTGTTCTGAATGTAGTATACGTTTGTATTTTAATGGATTTCGAAAAATGATATGATTTTGTTCTGTTCGGGATATCAATATACACTGCAAATTTCCCAATAAAAATAAAAACTAATAATAGTAGTTGGAATGTGGATATGGTCGAAAATAATCTGGTTGGAACAACAATATGGAATTGGTGTACGTACGTACTACTATAATAATCTTGAGAATTTTATGTACACATACGAATACACATCGTTCGATTTAATATTTTAAGATTATATTGTCTTTGTTAAGCGGATAGAAGACTTTCAGATTTAGATACAAAATTATTTTTTGCCTTCCTTGTTTGTATAATAGACGTAAAGATTTTTGCTGGTCTAATGATTCTCTTCGATTTTTATCGATATTTAATTGATTTTATGGTGTGAAGCAAGCGTTTAAGATTTTACACATAATGATGAAGAATTTTTGTTCGAACGGGGTGACAAATTCATGCTTGTTTTTAATTGGTAACTTAAAAAATTTTTGGCGACACTTGATAATGTACGAGTATTCTACAATTTTATATACGTCTACGGAACGCTTACTGGAATGTTTGCCTGTAACGTTTGGCACAAAATACAAATGAACTTCTAACCGGTTTTAAGTTTCTGATAAAATTAACAAGTGTAGCTATATAAAGTGTAGCTACACAAAAAAGTGTAGTGTTGCCAAAAATTTTTTACTTGAATTTCAATATTATTAAAGTCAAAGTAGAGCAACATTTTGAGGAAGACGAGTAGCAAGGAGAGAAAAGAAGAACATACGAGCAACAAATTTGAGAGATGTACGCTTATAAAAAATTGATTCATTTCATCACAATGGAACTTTATTAAGAAACTGACAAAAATTCGAATTACCAAATATTTGTCAAATTCATAAAATCAATAATCATAGTTTTCTACACGGTAGAATATAATAAAGGACAAAGTATAAAACTGTGTCAAAATTACTCGTTTGCTTGTCTCAGATTTGCTCAACTAATAGAAATGTCAATATTTTACATGGTAAGAGGAGACCCTATATAATATGTAAATTGGTGCATGCCATTACCTTGAACATGTTTGACTCCTCTGGTATACAATTCGAAAAAATTCACAACAACTTTTGTTTTCTATCAAGGAAGTCTAACGCGACATGATAATAACATGCACCAATTTGGAATAGGTCAGGTCTTATCTTTTCATATTCTAAGTTTTCTGTGGCGTGAGAAAATGTGAGATAACACTTTTTATTTTAACAGAATGTACGTGTGTAGAAAACTACGTCTACACAGAGAATCTCAGCCGTTTTATGGTAATGACGCGTAAATAACAAATTTTATGCTGCCTACACTTTTTCGTTCAAAAGAAAAAATATGCGATCATGTTAGGGGAGATGGGCAGTTGGTTATTTAGCCATCCGTATATCAAAATCTCGGAAATTAAAAATACTAAAAATCAAAATTCCGAAATATAAAATCTCAAAATTTCCCGATCTAATAAAATTTCTGAATATGCCTTGATCTATTACCTTGGTAATTGAACTATGCTTTTTCTTAACTGACTATGATTAGACCCAGTGTTCAGTATTGGGCTTTTAACATGAACTTTGAATAAGATTGTACAGTCAAATTTAAATTCTAGAATGGGAATGGAATTTTTATACGAATTTTGAACGAAGTTCTGGTTGTTAAATTATCGATATTGCTTAAATCGACTACTTTTTAAAACACTAAACTACTCGGTAGTTTTAACCTTGAATACAGTTCTATTAAGGCTACTTTCACCATTTAAACTGGACTTCGGATTTTGAAATCAATTATGGATGATATTCAATCTAGCCCCAATTGTGGATGGAGTTTTGAAACTAGGCCATGTTGAAGGGTTCGTATTCGTTTCTTAACCAATAATCTTCAAATTTGGTATGTAGATAGACTAGTTTTGATCAAGTGTCTGAAATTTGTCGATTTGTACATTCTTGATAACTGGTAATTACTTTTCTAAATATAATGAGCAAAGTGACGGTGCAGAACATTTAACACCTCCTCCTTAATTTTTAATTCCTTTATCCTAAGCTCTATAAACATATAGTCTGGTTTGACCAGAGCTTTGTCCTCAATCAGTTAAGAAATGGTTTAGTTCTAATCAATTTAAAAAAATGATAAATGCGTAAACGAAACCCTCATTTTCAATCCAACCGAGTTTTATATAAATCGGTTCAGGAGGTCAATCTAAATTGGGCATTTTGGAGAAGACCATGCCTTTTCTCATTTCGCTGCGTTGATTTGAGGAATACTTAACGCCGCTGCCTCAAGCATATGCTTAGTTGGCCTGCTACTGACATAGACAACTACTCATTTTGTAATCCAGCTCAAACGACCAATACAAATTTAGACCTCTGTCTTGATTATATTGATAGGTAATGTATTGGCGATAATGAACCCAATGGCAATTCAACAAAACCACTTATCTATTTTTTAACTTTTAGGGGACCAAATTTAAATTTTAAATTAATTTGAAAAAAATATGGGACATAACAAAACTAATTTTAAATCCATGGTATCACGGTTTTTAATCTACGTTTATTGAATCCTTCAAGCACTTGTTACTGGCTCTGAGTGCACCGGAAATTCTCAAAATTTTTAATAAGCATTTAGAAAAAGAACAACGCTTATATCGATTTAAGTAAATACCAACCGCAAAATTGACCGTATACCGTATATTACCGTATTGTAACTTGTTATATGACGTAGATTGATAATTTTACGGGATGCTATACATTCCTGCGGAATGAGACCAAATTCATGATTTTGGAAATGGTATGTTAAAATTGATGCATTTGCCAAGAAATAGGCTATACAATTAAAGCCGCACTAAAGGCAAACGGAAGGACGCGAGGAACGGTAAAATTAAATAAAGGAAAATTATATCGCCATTAGTTTTGTGTTGTACTAGAGTTTTTGTAAGAATAAAGTATTAGGTACCTTCCTCGCAACAGGTGTACTAAAACTTTTCAGTAATTTTGCGAAATAAAAATTATGTATATTATCTTTATTCCAATTCAGTTCTAATTTTTTCGACACCACCGACATTATAAATATTTAAATGAATAAATAAAACAAAATTTAAAAGCAATTCTTCTCACTATGGTTCTCCGTTCAAATTTCCTTTAACCTTGCGATGCTTCTGAGACTTCCATAGTTTTCTATGACGATCTCGCCTATTGATCTGGTGAGCGTTAATTCAGCGTGGATTGGTCACTTGAGTAGTCCATTAATTTAGTTTAAATTGGCCAGTTAAAGGTTAGGAATTTAGTGACATCTAGATTGAAGCACTAAAAGTAAATCTTTGATGTGATATTCTTCGGCCTTTTAATGTTGACTGTTTTTGTAGATTGCTAACTACTGGCACTATTTTCTCTAAAATAATTTATCTGGCTCAATAATATTTCCCCAAACAAGTTCATTTTTGCCTGGGAATGATATATACGAATATCAATTGATTTGAGTTCTAAATCCTTATCAACGACTTGCTCAAGCACCAATTATGTAAAAAGAGTTCCGCGTGGTTCTTTTCTTCCGTTTTTGTCGTCTTCACACGTAAATCATGATCTTTTTTGTTTGATTGAGATGTGCGGAATTGTCGCGTGATCCTTTTCTGGACAGTATACTGCGGAAGATGCATAAAATCATTTTTGGGCTGAATTGGAATTATAGCAAATCGCAATTATAGCAATTAGCAGTAGTTTTGGTGAGGCTTAATTTGACTGGGCCATTTCTCAACGGGTTGTCTTGACGGGTAAGTGGAGGAATAGGTAAATTCCTTGGCCGATTATTTTCGGATTTATTTTCGGAGTACTTTATCCGAGATTTATGTTGGAATCCCGGTTCTGAACATACCAGATCCGAACATGATTACTTAAGAAATTACTTAGCACAGCCGAATTCCAGAACTTCCCAAAAATCCATTTTTAAATTCACATATAATTATGCATACTTGATTTAACAACAATTGGTCGGGATATGGCCAAGTTCCATTCAGAATTATCGAATTATAGAACTTTATCAAAAAGACTCGTTAAAATCCTAATACAAGTTGATCCTAGTTTATTAGAATTCTAGCTCAGCTCTACAAACTGAACTGGAAGAGTTTCGGTCGGAAACGACCTGGCTCATTCATTGTAGCTGAATCCCAAAATTTCGTCAAATTCGGCTTTGCACCCCGAATTTGATAACCATTTGTTTATAGTTGGCCTAGGTCCATTGAACATGCGAGAGTGCCAATCCAATTCTGCGTACCATATTTGGTTGAGGAATGGTAAAGTTACATTGAGCATGGTATAAATATCCTGTGTACTATAATTATACTTGGTAATTAATCGAATATTCTTTAGTGAACAAATTAATAAAATATTTGAAATTTTTGCGAATTAAATAAAATTTATTTGAAATATTCAATCCGGTAGGATTGAATGGCATTGAATAATATGATAGTTATCCGGGAACTTGTGAAATCATATTTCTTTGAAATATTAATTGTTGATTGTGTAGATTAGAATGGTGTTGTCATTTCATAAATAACTATCGACTTTATTTAGGGGTCTGCAACTGGGCCGATTTAATCAATTGAATTTTGCATTAATTTACAATTACATTTCAGGAAATTTCCAGATGTACGTGAAATAATACAAATTTTTCCTCACGTTGCTGATTTAGAGAAGTAATTGTTGAAGACCAATACCATCGTTATTCATTAAACCTATTAAGCCTACATCCTTTCTCTAGTAGATTAGTCTTGTGTTGTCTTTGTATTACTAACTATCGGCTATACCTAGGTGTCTGCAACCGGGCCGATTCTGTCCCACTTAACTAACCTATCCAATCCTTCGGTTTTGTTATATGTAAAAAAGAGTGTACGGTGGGCCCGGCGTCACCCGGGAGCTCCTGTGTAAGAACTTGGTCGTACATTCAGAATCAATCAATCAATCAATCAATCAATCTAGATTTAAGCACTGAAAGTAGAGATAAATCAAATTATTGCAACTTAGTCTAGACCAAATAAATTATTTATCGCGGTAAACGCAATGATTGAGTCTTTGAAGAGTCTTCGTTAAGACGCGGTACGCGATAATTTAAAGGCGAAAGTAGAGGGTGCGATTTATTGTTAGATATTTAAATTGGAAGGAAAGAGGAAATTGGAAGTAGGAAATTGTTGTGTTTTAGTGTTTATGCATATTCGCGGAAAAATTATTGTGGGAATATTTCTGGTTTTTTCAGGAACTGAAATGAACCGAATGTGGTGTAATTTGTTGTAAATCGTCAAATTTACAGCGATATTTACAATCCCAGTGGTACGAACCAGATTTAACAAAGCAAATTGGTAACAAAGTTTTAAAAATTATGAAAAAACTTTTATCACTAACAAAATGACCGATTCTGACTGAATTTCGATGTTGTTCAAAATAATACAACTATCCCCCTGGTTAAGCAGTACTTACTTGTCGATGGTAATGGTGGTTGTTTCCTTAGTTTAGAAAATAACTAATTTTTCATTATATCATCGAATTCAGCTTTCTACGATTTAATTTCCAATATGGATTTCGAACAGGTTTCTTTTCTTACTTGTGTCAGGTGTGGTTTATTGTTTGTTTGATTTGAACATTGAGAGGGACGATATATCCACTTGTTTTAGATATTTTTTCGCCGTGTAAGACTCATTCTGATTCACATGTAATTACTAGCTGCCATGTCAGGTTCGTTCTTTTCTAGACAGCCAAATATCAAATTTATATTAATCCATAACCGACTAGCCTCAGCGTTTAGGCTTCCGTAGATTTGGGGGAAGCCCGAAAAACTGATTAGGTTTGTGTTTAATTTTCCTTTGTCCTTCAGTTAGTCAAACTCTTTACTAAATTTTTCTAAAGTAAAAATATTTAATCATTAAATATTTCGGTAATTGAAATGTGATAACTTTTTTTGTAAATAGATTCCTGAGTGCTACAGATGTAACTGAATTACAACTAAGTGATTGTTTATTAATTTCTTGATTATTTCAAGAGAAAAACTTTTTTTTTTCAAGAAGAGGTTTGAGAAGAGACGAGAATCTGCATAAAATTGACCAAATTAAATTATTTCCGTTTTACACAGGTACTATTTCGTTTCCGTTTTATATAGTTAAACGATTTAAATAAAACTAAAACTTCACAGTATCCGGATAACTGTAATTAGCGATTTATATTATCATGACATTATTCAGTATAAATAGAGTCACCAGTTGTGGTCCTAGTCTCTCTCGGTCCTTTATTACAACAAATTGCGTGCCTTCGCTGAAGTACGATTATCTATAACTGCAAAAATACTACACGTTTGCTAAAAACCAACTCTATTCCCCCGTTATTAAAGGTCATACGCCTTCACATGGTAAGATGTTTTAGTTTCTTTTGATCAACCATAGTGTATCAATTATTTTGATGAATATTAGAATTTTTCTAGTTATACACTATTTAGATTTACTTCAAATACTTAAAAATTAAGACTTTCAATACCTGTACCTAAAATTTTGACTAAATTTTTTAGCGAAAATTTGTCATTTACACTTTGTACATTTTGTGTGCCTAGATTAGAATCTGCCTGAATAGTAGCATTTACAATATAATTTCTTTTTTCGTTTTACACAGGTAAAATATTCAGTTTATTCCCTTCCGTTTTATACAGTTAATTTCCTTCCTAAATTTGTCCAAAATTTAGTTAAAGCTCTTTAATTTCATTCTCACAGCAAGGTATAGGTTTTTTTGGCACACGTAACTTGTGCTTTGCCCTCAATCGGTTAAGAAATGTTTTAGTTCTTATCAATTTAACAATTTTTCTAAACCTATATGCCTTGTACATTTCAATTTAGCCAATTTCATAGAGATGGAATTATTTTCATTCAAATTGTCATTTTCTAGAATCACATCTGTAATACATAAACAAAACCCCATTTTTCAACCCAACCGAGTTTTATATAAATTGGCTCAGAAAGTCAAATTGGGCATTTTGGAGAAGACCATGCCTTTCTCATTTCGCTGCGTTGATTTGAGGAATATTTAACGACGCTGCCTCAACATGGGCCAATAAAAATTAAGACCTCTGCTTTAAATCAAGGCAATGGTAATTATTATTGATAATGAATAATAAAAATGTCGAACTGAATGATTTCGTCTCCACAAATCAAAGTTCGTTACATTACGCCATTTTATTTTATGCGAGAACGAATCAGTATATCAAGATATCATCCACATGATCATGAATATCGGGTGCATTCCAAACAGGAACCATTCGTCCACGCAAAAGAGTTTATAAAACCACCGGAGAAAGCGCGTCAGGCTTGTACGCTTCGAGTAGAATTGAATACGATTTTTATGAAAACGTCAAATAAGAATTGTTAAGCGTAAAAAATGTTATGGCCATTTCTATTTGTACGACGTTAAACAAAAATCGAATTTTAAATTATATATATGCCCGCAACATGATGCGCTCGTGATCCTTACACAACGGATCGATAGAAAGGCAGGAGCTCAGTTGAAAAAGTATCTCACGGAACGTGGAAGAGAAAAATTAAAAAAAAAGAAAAAGTTGCAACGGCGCAAGAAGCTTGAAATCAATCAAGGAACATCTGGTATCTACATGAGCTGGAGTTTATCACCAAAATGTTTATAAAACTTGATAAATCAATGACGGGATAGGAAGTGATTTGTGATTCGTAAATGAGCTCGATAATTTAAAAAAAGCACCGTACGAGGATTTGGTCAGCTCGTTGATGACATATGTGAATTAAATTTGAGCTACTTCCTCTAGCATTGGCCAAAGATCAAAAAAGTAACAAATGTCACAAAACGCGAAAATGCAACTTAAGACGAGAAAAAAATAGAAAAAGAAAGATGAAATGTAAAGATTTAACAGGCGATCGTCTACGAGTTGTTTGATGACTAGAAAAATCCGACACGTGTTCTGAACAAATTTGTCGACTACTTAGAGCCAGAAGCTTAGTGACAAAAAATCTTGAAAGCATGTTGGACAGTATCCCAATTTAGATTATTTAGTAAAAATATGGTGTTTTTTTATAAATAATGCGCATAAAGTATTTTACAAAATTCGAGAGATGATATTCAAACCGTGGAGTAGTACTTTAGAAAAAACTAAAAGAGTTTTTGAAAAAGTCGCCCTAACGCCATCAACTGGATTATGGTTTAGTGGGAAATGTGTTTGTCGAAATTGGTTTTTCATGTATTATTTGAGGTTTCGCCGCTTTGAATTGTAACAAGGCGATCTGCAACTTTATAAACGAATCGGTCGACCGAGTTAATGATGTACGACGTAGAATGGTAATTTCACGGGATGCTATTGATTCCGCAGGAAAACGAATTCGAACGATACAATTAAAACCGCACTATAGGCAAATAAGGACGCAAGGAAAGGTAAAAAGAAATAAAGGAAATGTTCATTGAATACGTAAAATTCATCAGTCATGGAGGAACATTCGACTTGCGATAAACTCTGGTGTGACGACATTGTATAAGACTTCTATAATATAGAATATCGAAACTGAAGAGGTAATGGTGAAATAGTTTGATTCAAATACGACCGCTGTACATCATTCAGTTACCAATTTGCTCCTCGAAATAAATCTAACATTTCAATGTCGAACGGCAACGATATGAAAACTTATATCTATAAATATTTAATCGTTTTCGTGGGAATTGTATTTTTGTGTTTGTTTTGACTCGACATTGTTTGTCGATAGTTGGATACAATTTTTTTTAGTAAAATTTCAAAATTCCTTTGAAAACGAAAACATTAGGAGCTGTTATAGCCGTGACTGAGGAAGAGACAGTACAAGAGAGCGTGGTTAAATTAATTTCAATTTGACAAATTCTGTGTTTCTTTAGTCCGAAGATTGGTCTGAAATTTGTTCAAGCCTCCGTGGAGGTTTAAACTTTAAAATTTGCTCTATTTTCGGCTTTTGTTACTTGTTTAGAAGCAAGGTTTTCTAAAAAAAAAATTAAAACAGGAGGACCAAAAGTCCAGAATTTTCTCGTCGACGAAAACTCAGGGAAAGATCAAATCAGAGGTATATATTTTTAATTTGAAATAAAGATTTAACGGTATAAGATATCTGTTAATATTTTAGACATTGGTTCTCGAACAACAATTTTTGGCCGGGTTTTCATATGAATTTGCACTTATTTCACCAATAACATGAATAATGTTAGTCTTAAAAGTCCAATGGAATTATATCGCATGATCTTAGTGGCTAGTTCACATCAACATCGATATTTTTGGAGATTACACGGTCATTAAACTTTCTTCTCAATAAATTGATAGTTTCATGAGATGTTAGGCATCTCACACATTTCATTTTCAAAAAAAAATATGGCCGTATTACATCGCCAGACCATTAACTTCAGCAAACTGTTATTTTTTAAGTGTGTAAATTTATACAGTTTGTAGATGGTTCACTCCAAATGTGACAATTGTGCTTATTTTCGAAGGTATTTAGCTAGAAATGAGCTTCATCGCTGAAGTTGCTCTAAAGCTTTAAGTTTTTGGGTCACCTGAATTTTATAGACCATACATTTTTCCATTTCCATTTTTAATGACCATAAATTTCACGTATTTTCACGTAAACTCCGTCTACCATAGTATTTCTGCTTATACTTGAAATAGGTGTGCTATGACATTATATTCTTATGAACAATTTAAAAGCAAAATGTTTTCTAGAACATTTTATTCCAATCCAAATATATCGTTCATCACGTTGCCCGAAGTTATAATTTTTTCAAATCCACCTTAAATTATTTCAATTAACATTTAAATAAGTAAATAAAACAAAACTTAAAAATATCTTCTCACTATGGTTCTGCATTTAATTTCCTTCAACCATTCGATGTCCCTGAGCTTTCCATAGTTTTCTATTTACATATATAGCAACGATCTAGCATATTGTGTTATGTTGGGCATCAATTCGGCATGGATTGGTCTTTTGGGCAGCACGTTAATCCAGTTTAAATGGGACAGTTGAAGATTAGGAATTTTGTGTCATTTATGAAATAGTGACATCTAGATTTAAGCATTAGAAGTTGTTGTATAGCAAATTAGTCTAGAACAAAATTGTTGTATATAATTCAATATTCGTGAAGAGTCTTATTAAGTCGCAGTGCACGATAGTTTATAGGCGAAAGTGAAGAGTGCAATTTATTATTAATGATATTTAAATTTAAATTAGTGGTGGTGATTAAAATTCATTATAAAATTCATTATTTGTTGTTGCTTGGTGGAAACTCGCGAAATAATTAATGTGGAAATGGCAAGACAAAATTATATTTAGAAAAAATTTGACCCCTAACAAAATAACTGACTCTGACGGAATTCAGATGTTCAAAATATTACAACTATCCCCTGATTAAGCAGTATTTTCTAGTTCGATGGTAAGGCTAGTTGTTCCTAGTTGGTAAGGTTAGTTGTTAGAATATGGATAAGTCTTCTATTAAAAAACCTCCTCTATTTATTGTAACCTTTAGTGTAAATGGTGTCTCTTCGGACATTTGTTTTCTCTAAAGATTAGGCAACACACGATGTGTGCTTCATTTGATCTAGTATACCACAATTTTGTTTTCCTTATGGTCACTTCTTCATGAAATCAAATAGGCAAGCCTGTTTTTCTTGTAAAGTTTAATTTATATTGTAGAATTTTATGAGGAACCTGACAGGCTGGCTTTCTGAAAAATAGTTCTGAATTATAAAATTATTGAATTAATTGATTCATTAATTGGTAATCGAAGATTCGCGCGAAATTAACGTAATTCTTTTTTCATGTAAGTGTGCGGGAATTCAGAAGTTTAGGCCGTGGTACATAATATCCATATCCATATAAAGTTTGAGGCCAAAGTTTATGTGGGATCAATGTTAGATTTCCCAAAATTCTCAACCATGTCTCAAATCTCTTTTTCTCGTGAAATGAGCTACATTCAAAACTTTGGATAGTTATTCTGTTGATCTTAAAATTTTAAATCGCTTACACGACAAAGGAAACATGTGAGCTTCGCGGATTATCGTAGACACGTTATAAATTATAATTAAGCAAAATTTATAATTGTCATAATATTTTGAAGCTGTTTATTAATTACATAGCCTTGTCCATTGTCCATATGTCGCAGAACCGATTTGAATATTATTTTAAAATTTATTCAAATATTTAGTTAATTTATTTAAAAAAATCTCACAGTTTTCGTTTCCTTCTATGATTTTGTCGGTAATGCTGTTTTGTTTCCAAACGAAATGTCGAAAATGTAGTTTTGTATCATTATTGATTCCCTCGCGATTTATCGATAAAGTAGTTTGTCCACCGAAATTTCGGCTAAAATGTCGATAATGCCGTTTTTAAATTACATTTTATGAATTTCCGTCGCAATATGTCGATAAAGTAGTTTTAGTGATGAAATTTCGGCTGATATACCGGTAATGCAATTTTTGTGCCCAATTTTCTGTTTAATTTAGTAGTATATAAAATTGCCCAAATTATTATTTTCCGTATTATACAGGTACATTTATTAAATTAATTATTTCGGTTCCGTTTTTTGTAGTTAAACGATTTAAATAAAAGTAACGTTTTCGTTCACGGTATCCGGATAACTGTGTACAGCGATTTATATATCATGACATTATTCAGGAGAAATAGACTCATTAGTTGTGGTCCTAGCCTGTTTCGGTTCTTAATTATAACCTATTTAATTGTTTGGTATTTTTCATTACAATTTGCGTTGCCAAGGCTATTAATTGTTTTTACTAGAGTACGAGTATCTATAATTGCAAGAAATGCTGCGTTCGCTAAGAAAGATATTGAAAAATATGTATTAGGGGTGGATATTGGATTTAAAAATTACCGAGATAATTCAACTCTTTACCTTGGGTTTGGTATGAAAACGATTTCAACATTATAAACTCTTTTTGATTTAGTCCTTCATTTGGTAAGATCTCTGAGATTCGTGGGATCGGCCATAGTGGATCAATTATTTTGATGAATACTTGAATTTTACGATTTAGTGTAAAAATTATAGGATTCGTCCAAATTTGGTCATATATCTAAAAATATATCTAAAAGTAGCATACGTCATTTCAAATACTTAAAAATAATGACATTTTTTTTAATAAACCCCTTCTCTACGCATTGAAGTAGCATTGTTGTCATTTGTCATTTACACTTGTATATTGTTTTGTAGCTAGACTAGATCTGCCTGAGCAGTACTATTTACAATATTTTTTTTTCGTTTTACACAGGTAAAATAATCGGGTTACTTATTGATGTTCCTTTTTATACAGTTAACCCCTTATAGTTCGTGATATGAAATTTGTTCAAAAATGTAGGTAAAGCTCTTTGATTTCACCCTACACATTACTGTAGTTAGCAACGTAAGGTATAGGTTTCTTTGGGACACGCAACTTTTGTACCTCATAATTAGGAGATTTTGATTAAGTTACTATGGAAGCAAATTTCCATTTTGTGGCATCGAATATTTGAAAAATAAAAATTGTACTTTGACTTCCACATGACATTTACGCTAATTAGACCCATCCTAATACTATTTTCGTTACGCTAAGGATATTCAGAAAATTCAATTCTTTTACAAAATTTCTTTCCCTTTTGCTTGCTCGTACATTCTCATAAGGATTAAATTTAAATCCTTTTATTGTAACAAATTTAATCTTGATAGTATTAATTTTCTTGTTAATTCTTACAACATAGACAGTGTACATAAAAGACGTACCCGAGTTTTACTTTATATTAAGTAACCGTCTTCCACAAACAAAAAGCAAAGTTAAAGCAAGATAGGTTTGAGTGATTTTGTGTTTATTTTTAAGATCGCTGTTTTATAATTGGAAGTGATTAAATTTTAGCTTTACTTAAAAAAAATTCTTTGTGCTTTGTAATTAAATTAAATGCGGTTTATTGTAATTTTCCTTCCGTAAAGATTTTTTTTTTTGTTTGATGAGTTTTTGGTCAATGAACATAATATACCGTGCGTTACACAAAAAAGTGGGGAAATTTTAGCCAATTTTTATGATTCAAAATTTTATAGCATTTTATTTTTTTAAAGTAATATAAAATTTGATGTCTAGTGCTTTAACAACAAGATGTGTATGAAAAACTTTTAAATTTTTAAGAAATATTGAAAATATATTATGACCAATTTATTATTATTGTTATTACCATTACGAGTTTAAGTTTCATTTTTCGTATTTTGATAAAATAAAAATATAAAAACGATGAAAAATGAGGAGGGATCATTTTATCAATTTATTTTATCTGATGATAAGTGTGTGTATATGAATATATCTCGTCTTATATATATATATATAGTTGAAGAAAAGAATTTGTTTTATTTCTTGCCATAAAAAAAAACTCTTTCGCGTTTAATAAATTTATATAGCCCAACGAAATATAAAAGTAAATTGGAACTTTTTTTTTTACAAAATTGCGGACAAAATGTTTTATCTGCGGGAAAAATATATGAAAATATGGCTATTTATGAGATGACATCTTTTTATATTTTATGTAATTTATCGGTATGAAGACGTTTTGTCCAGATCATAAATGGTGCCAGCACGTTAAGTACAGGCGGCTAAATATTCATTCGCAATGAAACGCGATCATACCAATTAAAATATATGTACGATAAAACTGTATACTGTCTCGGAAAAAGTTTCGTTTTTTTTTTGTTTGCTGTCCACCGAGGAGCTTATAAACTTATATCTACCCATTTCTTCTTCGTACATAGATTTTGTACCAGCTACAACAAAAAATCAGTTGCATTTTATTTAATTTAGTTAAGTAACCAATTATTACAAAACTTTTTATCTTTTTCGTGTTTGTGTTGTTGGTATAAAATAAAATAAAATTCGTTGTTCTATGAAATAAACTGTAATAAATTCGGTGGAACTATAAAAAAAAAAATCTATAGACGCGGGGCTAAACTTGAATTTTTCGATTGAAATTCGGAATTTATGCGAGGGGTGGATTCCGCTCTGTAACTTTGTTGTATTGTGCCAAAATCTATAAAATAAACTATAGATTTAAAACTTATGACTGATTTTTTATTTATTATATAGTTCGATATATAAATTGATGATACCATGGAATTTTTGTATATACTATATCGTCTCTATATAATTTTATTTAAAATGTAAATGAAATTATGGAAGAGTTTGGAATATATACATCACCACCCGTGTTTTATGTACATAAAACAACAAATTCATATCATTATTTAGTAATAATCATAAAGTTGCAATATACAATAAAAAAGCACATGTGTATAAGAAAAAGCTTTAAAAAAATAGAAAAACAATAAATGTTATTATTATTTTCCATATAAGCATAAAACAATCGGACTCGTATACAAAGCAACAATAAAATTAAAATTATTAAAAGCTTTTAAATTTTTAAATAATTTTTATGGATTTTATTATTTTTTTTTTTGTTGAATGTGCAATCAAAAAAATTTAATTTAATCAAAATATTTAAATAAATGGAAATTTTACAGTTCGGTGTGTAATATTTCTACTTTTAAATTTATAGATTCAATTTGGGAAGGTCTTCTGTGGATGCTAGGTACGACCGTTTTTGTTTCCAAAATCATCTGCGGATAAATGAGTCATATATTTGATTTCGTATTATTTTAGAAAACTAAGCAAGAACATAAACTTGTACACAAACATCGATTAGTTGTTGTTAACCCCGTATATTCTAGACCCACCTTACACGACGGAAAGTCGGTAGAATATAATAGTGCGCATAAGATCGAACAACGTCATTTTTGGATCTGAGCGTTGTATCATGCTGCCCAAGTACAAAGAATTTTACAAAGTCCTGAAGAGCACCAACTCCAACTAGCTCTCCTTCGTTCTCTTCAATGGAATCAGAAATTGTAAATTTTCTCTATCGTGTCCATACGTCTTTAAGATTTACAGTGAAACGTATCACAATACATGTCACTTAAAGCCTCCTACCCAACAAATCATAAACTATTTATAAGCTTTACGTTATTGATTCCACGAAAGCTGCGAGTGTACAATTCATTCGTCAACACAAACTCCTCCACAACTTTATCAAATGGTCAGAAAGATTGAGGACGCAGTCACTTATCAAATGTCCCGACAACTATACGAGAAATCTTTGCTTTCACCCGTTACTTTGGTTGATAATCAGGCATTCAAAATACATTATATGCCAATGAAAAAACTCGCTATCGTCTTGTCTACTCCTCAAGGAAATCCACCAATAGAAAGCAATCTTTGTAACGTAGTTGACGATGCACATTTGGCGCAAAATAATATCGTAAAGTTCAATGTGAAAATAATATTCTGATATCTTACTTGAGAGGACGTTAATCAGAAACTCTTTTACTCGGCACAGCAGGAATTACTGCTATGCTTCTCAAATGACGAGGAAATGTTGAAAATGATTTTAAGTTGCCACTACTCGTTATATCCGTTTCGGTATTATTGACAAGGATGATCTGAGATGCATTAACAAATTATTGAACGCAATCATGAAAAAGTCAAGATCATTTTGCGGCAAAGTTTTCGCCATTGATGGTTATTTCAGACAAACACTTTCAGTAGCATCTCGAGATAATCGAGCAGACATTACTGAGTGCTGCATTAAATCAAGCTCTTTGCGGCGGCAGTTTAAAAATTAGCGCTAAAGGCTAATATGGGAAGTGTAGGCCAGCTACTACACAATTAATGGCTCTTGATATTTGGCGTAAATCATTCAAATTCCTCCAGAAACGACTGAAAATGCAAACCTCTTCCTCTGCCAAGATCGGCTCCTAAAGTACCCGTGTTTGATAACAGGTGGTGTTATTGAGAGAAATTGATACTACCATTGCGTGCCGCCATTCTTTAAACGACTCCTTTCAAAAATTCCGATTGATTCATAGTTTTTTTTTGATTCGAAGGCAATTTGTGTAGTATAACATATGTTAGGTGTTTTTCTATAGATATACTCAAGTGTTGTTTATGGTGACCCTTTGTGAACTATGATAAATGTTAGTTATTGGATCAACGATTTTGAACATAGCAGCACATCTGTTTTAAAATACCTCTTGAGTATAGCTGTGTTTACACTGAGGAAATCGTCGAAAAAGCTTTCGGCATGATTCTTGCTAATTGCCGCCCGAAAATGCCCGAAGTACTTGTGCTATTTTTTATCTTCATATTTTATGGAAAATTTTGTTAATTTTGAACCAGTGTTTAAAGCTCTTTAAGCTAAATCTCCGTTAGTTTCTCCATCGAGTCATCGTCACCATACATGTCGAAACCTATAATAAAAATAAAAATGTGTAGTTGTTGTGGCTAACATCACACGCTTACGATAAATTTACATATATCTTGAATACGTTACTCTTGATGATATCTGATGTAGAAATGACGAATTTTAGTGAATTAAAGTTTTTTTTTATCAAAGCTCGTCGTTCCGGTAAAATTTAAAATATGATCTAAACTAATTTTGTTTGAAGTTTAGTTAAATGCGGAACGTAGACACAATAATTTCTCGTTTCTGTATTCCCAGCTGCAAAGTTATTAAGCTTGGGCGGATTTTCTTAATAAGAACACAGAATTCACTCACGACACGAATCTCCGCTTTTACGAAATAATTCCGAAAATATTCCAAATTGTTAATAGTTTTGATTTTGGAATTATGTTGTGACAGCGCCAGATTTGTGGAATACATAACTAAAAGCTTGCAATACCTACCTGTTGTCGAAATACCGTTTTTTTCGAAATCAGTCTATCATTTTAGAGGAAGTGCATGGACCAACGTAAAAATAATCAGAAGACAGCTAAAATTTCGACCCAACACTACCCTGTACAACATTATGTTCAACACCTTGTTAAACACAACCTATATAACATGTATAATGATAGTTGTTGTATATCGTATACATATACTCATATATAAAAGACATTAAATGTAAAGCAAATTATTCTAATTTGATCAAAATAATCAAAAGTCTTATTAATTATGTATTAAATATATGTACATGTTGTTTTCATGTATGCTCGAACATGTACAGAGACACACACCACCCATTATTTTCAGTTCCATACACAAGAGTTTCATGTTGGCGGGGGATTTTTACGTGAGGTGGGTTGTGCACACCGCCACGGCGCGCGATATGGTGGTTGTCTTTTAATTCTAATGTTTTATTAAATACATTTCAAATAAAACATGACATGCATTTAAAATGTATGTCTTTCAGTATACACACACAGTAATTAAATATAGAATTTTTTTTCTATTACAAATTATTCTATTACAATGATCTTTTTTTTTAGTTTTTTAAATTAATGTTAATTTTATTGATTTTTCGGCTGTGATATGTTCGCGTATATTTAAATCTAAATAAAGGAAACTTTTTGAATTTTTTGTGCGATTGCGATGACATCGACCTACAAAATACAGAACTTTTTTATGTGATTCATATATACGTCGGAGATACAATACACTCAGTCTAATGATTTATTTATGGCTGAACGTTATAAAGAAAAGTTTCGTTTAATGTGGAAAATTAGATAATAATAGGATTTAAATCAATTTCAATTAAATATTTTTATAACCATGTAATTATATCTACATTTAGATAATTACCATTTTACATAAAAAATAATTAGACTTCATCATTGGCCTTGATCTAGAGAAGGTACAAGTAACGCGTGGCAATCTATAATCGGAGCCGCTTTGAGTGCATACCTAGCCGATTAATTACGTCATAAATGTTTAACAACTTTCGCAACTAAGCACCATTAAAAATTACAATATACAATTCAAAACTCGTAACTCTAAAATATCACACTTTTGTATGGATGGCAATAGTTGATTTTTTATTGTCCCATTGTATTTTTTTTTTGTGTTGATGAATTTTACGATGACAGAATCCAATATAATAAAATATTTTTATGCAAAATAGAAAAAATGCATAAAAACCACCAATAAATTTATTATTAAATTAAAGATTTATTGCACACTGTGTATTACAACGTATAGCAACAGAGAGAAGTGATAAATAAATAATTTAAAATTAAATTTTATGCGACTTGAAGATGTTAGCATGGCTTTTATAGAATCGTTAATCGTTCTTCTGGATAGTGCAATATAAACAGGGTTTTTTAAACTCTGCCAAACTATGTAACACACAAAAATGTCATATTAATGGTGAATATTAAATTCTGCTGAATTTGGATCAATATCCTTTATAGCGTCTTGGAAAATTTAATATTGTCTTGTTTTCTTGTAACATTTGTAAAAAAAGACAAGTTCCAGTAAAACTAAAAATACTATGCATACTATCAAAAAAGAAGAAGAAGAAATGTACCGGGCCATCTTCAGTAACTCTAGTAACAAATGTAAGCTCAGGGTCACAATAAAATATTTTTTTTTAAATCCATGCCATCTGTTTTGGGGCTGAAGCACTCCCTGCTCTTTTGCATTTCCTTTTTCCTGTCATCTTTTACGCAGCTATGCGAAATCAAAGACGTACGGCTATAGGACCGATTTTAAATTACCATCTGCGCAGATCGAAAACTGTTGATGAACATTTCGTTTAAAGTCCTACCCCTATCGGGGTTCAAACCCGGTACCTCTCGATCCAAACTCCAAAGCTTTAACCACTGTTGATACAGTAAAAGATGTTTCTCCTTTGTCGTTGATAGAGGAGTTACTACATCGGTTAGGTAAGAGCCAATTCATGAGTACCATCACAAACAATAAAGCTATCAGATAAGAAAATTAGAACATTTTTTTAAGTGTAACAGAAAATGAAGGAGGTCTTCGAATACCAGAAATCAGTTGCGATGGGTCTCGGTTTCAGGATAATTCGTTTCGGGAGTTCTCCAGTGGGACCCGGTTTTCATTTTTATTATTTTTTTATTAGCTCAAACGACGTTCATGAAATTTTATGGGCCCTGATTTCTATTTTTTTTTTTTTTGGCCAGAGGAAAGGAGCTCAAATACGAGGAATTCTGGCGTTCGGTCCTGATTTCGGCGCAAAATCGATCCAAGGGATTTTTCGAATCTCCGTTCATTATTTTTTTTCGAGTACAAGATTGAGATGGATCCAGATTTCGGAGAAAATTCATTTAGGGGGTAATCCGGTGAGGGCTTGGTTCCATTATTTTTTAATGGCTTGATGAGTGGTTATTTCGGGAATATTCGCTTAGTGAATCATTCGATGAGGCCCAGTTATAATATTTCCTCGGCTTGAACAATTTTGATAAGAATTGCGGTGATCGGGGTTTTTTAATGAATGGAATGAATTGCATTGAGTCCTAATTTCGGAAAAATCCATTTATGAGGTCCCCCGTTGGGACCCAGGTCCTATTTTGTGAAAATAAATTTAGCTTGGACAATTTCGATACAGCTTGTTGAGAAGAGGTTTTTGAGTACCAGAAATCGATTACTGTGGGTCCTTATATAAAGAGGTTTTTGGTTGGGTTTTGGGGGCTTCTTTTACATTTTATTTGGCTTGAACGATTTTGATAAAATTTGACAAATAGGGTTTTCGATTGTAACGAAATGATCATTTAGAGGACCCCTCGAAAAACCGTCATGTTGTATTAGGTGGCATAACATTGCACATGTTGCATGTCATGTTGCGGGATGTTGTATTATTTTGATGTTAGAGCTTGATTAGGAATGTTGTGTAATGTTCCACTAGAAGTTGCTTCTCTAATTAGTTTGATGATGAGCCCGGTTCATTTCTTTAATTTATTTTAGGTTCACACGGTTTTTATTAAAATGATGAGAAGATGTTTTGGAGTACTAATTTCATTTAGAGGTCATCTCGAGACCATTTTTTAAATGTTTTTCGACTCAAACGGTTCTCATAACAAATACGATGACAAGGGTTTTCTAATTCGAGATTGGCAGGAATGGACTGCGATGAGTCTAGATTTTCGGAAAAATTATATAAAGTTTTTCGAGTTGAACGATTTATAAAATGAATGAAGAGGGTTTTCGAGTGCTAAAAAACGATTATCTTGACTTTTAAATTTGGAAACATTCGTTCAGGTGGTCACCATTTAAAAATATAACTCGAATGATAAAAAAATGTAGAAAAGGGATTTTTGAGTGTCAGGAATCGACTACAATGTCTCATGATACCGCAAATTTTGTACAGGATTGCTCCGTTTTAGACGTTATGGCGCGTCTTATTTTACAATAGGACTAAATCATTTCCCATTTGAAGGAGATATAACTCAAATTACATGATGAAAATAGGAATCTAATATAAATTTTGCTCGTGCCTGAGGAAATTGTTCATTTTAAATTAATCTTAGCCATTTCTTAACTATATACGGATTGGGGTAAAACTCTATTTACATGTTAAACAAAGATTCCAAAGGATTCCATATGTAATTTTGGAAAATAGGTAAATCGGATAGAACGAAGACCTTACTCAAACGAATAGTTTGAAACCCAGTTCGTTATAACAAGGGTACTCGCACCGGATGTACTAAATTCAATTAAAATGAAGATGAGTGAGAAGCTTTTATCCGAGACAATTTTTTTTTTGTGTTTACTTTAATACGATAGATGTTGCTGATTGTACAAATAGAGTTTAACTAAAATATTGAACTTTTACTTGTTGTTTTCATACCTGATTATATTGTTTGTGGTACCGTCCACCTAAAAGATGCCTTCTGACAAAAACCCCTCGTACCTTCGTCAATTGTTAAAACAGATTTTACTGTGCCGGATCGTCCACTTTACTAGTCACCGTTATTTCGTTTGGACTATGTAATGACGCCCAAATGATGCACTGGCTGACGCATAAGGCGATCGCGCAGCAACCCGACCCTGACCCTGACAAAATTCGAGCCATAGACGAAAATCCCGTTTCCAAAACCATCACACAATTGCACAGGTTTGTGGAGATGACCGGTTGGTATAGACGATTCATATCAAATTATAACTAAGTGTAGCCGCACCTATCAGCAACTTATTAAAGAAGCAACAGAAGACCTCGTGGGATGATTTACGGCACCGGTTCTGGTAAATCCAAATTTTTCAAAACACTTTTACATATACAGTTGTAAAATTTCTCGACCTGAATAGGTAGTGTACTACTTCAAAGATTTGATAACGGAGAAGAACACTTAATTGCGTTTATGTCGCACAAGCTGAATAAAGGCCAGAAAAATTAGAGCATCACGGAACTGGAATATTTAGCGGCGGTGATGATTATTAAAAGGTTGAGGCCCTACATTGAAGGATATTTATTCACCGTAATCAAATGTCATTCGAGTTTGCGTTGGTTGATGAACCAGCTAGGTCTGGCTACAAACTCTATGAAATTGCAGGCATTCAACCTCAAAATCGAGTACAGAAAGGGGTGAAACACCATTCTAGAAAGCTTGTCTAGAGTTTTCATAGAAACTTGATTTTCATCGGAATTTCGGAATGAACAGTATATTGCGCATATCAAAGCCTTGGAACAGAATTCGGACGCACGGACCTAGAAACGGACTTTCCAACATGCTGGTTTTTTCCGTGTCCCTGACGAACATACTAATTGAGAGAGCTCATAATCCACCTGCAGTTGCTGCGAATTGTGTTGAGGTACTTTTATTGGCCTTCCATGATTCGTCAGGATAGACATTTTGTAAAATGCATGCAACATACAATACGTAAGTGGCAGCGCTGGTATTTATACGTTCTTGGCCCATATCAAAGAACCCGAAACGGAGTCGACATTGTTGTTCCCCTTATTGTTTCAAAACAAGGTTTTTCTTGTTCTTGAAAACAAGGTTTTTCTTGTTCTTAGTCCCAGAGAGCATTTTACCAGATAATAGTTCCCAATTTAAATGGAAAATATTTGAAAATTTAATGCAAAAATTTTCAGCTAAATATTTTCCCAATGCGGTATAGATTTAATTGGTCGGTTTTATCAGCAGTCAGAGCATGTAATAATGATAACCACCAAACGTGAGACAGTCTCTAGATGAAATTGCAGGGGCCTTACGAACTATGTTGCATACCAGCACAAGCTATTCACCAAATGTTGTCGTATCTACACATTATTGCAAAATTTAAATTATCTTGGCAACCCTCAACCTTATGTTCCAAGCAACGCAAATCTATTATCGTCATTTCAGAGCAAAGCATAAAATATCCAACATCGGTCGAAAAGCATTCATTAAGAATTTCGTACAGAGGAGTGCAGTTAAAAATTCCTCTAGCAAGCTAGCTTACAAATTTAAACCAAGGATTCTTAAACCCGGCTTTTAGACTTTCTCATAGACGTGAGTCATCAACCCACGAATGTAACAGTTGAAGTCTGTTGCATACGATTCAAAAATTTAACAAGAAAAATGATTTTTTAACGTAAGAATCGTTGTCAACTAGATTTATTGACTCACTGTATATATTGATGGATTTCGGAATTCTCAAGCAACGCATAACCCTGCTTTATGATTTTGATAAACTTAATTTATGTATTATCTTTATATTATCTTGTGCTTTTAATGTTGCTGTTTAATTTCCGGTGGTTTTATGGCCTTATGATGTTTTGTTTATGGTCTGCGATGTAGTTAATTTTCTCTTACAGTGACCACCGATAGATTTATTTCAAACATAACATCCAATGCCCAACCCAACGAACTGCCACCTATCCGTTAACGATTCGTTAACAGATTTCGGCGTCTGGTTTTAAAATTAAGCTCTTTAAAGAATGAGGAGTTATCTATATGGTGCAAACTAATTCGGAGTTTAATAGGACAGTTTAACGCAAATTATATTACTGTTATTTAAGTAAAACAAGACTTTTATGACGATTTGCATTTGATTACTCTGAAAAACCTCAATTGCCTTGGCTCTTGGGCTAGTGTATGTAATTTCTTTTTGTGGTATATTACTTTCTTTACCATAGTAAAAAATGGGGGGGTGGGGTTGCGTAACTGTTGTGATCAACACCCAACTTTTTTTAATGACCACCACACTTAGTTTCTAAAACGAAAAATTATATCGCAGAAAACTAACAAAACTAACAAACCCTAACCCTTGTTAAAAAATTTAATCTTCAATAAAAAAATTTAAAAGCTCCTGCGGAAGAGGCCATCTTTGGTATACAGATGTATGTTAAACCACATTAAGCATGGATCTCCCATCTTATAGAAAAAACTTTAGTATGAAATTTTATTCCGAATATGCTACAATACGCCTAGTCCACAGAGATGAACCGATCTCGGTAAAATTACACTGGGATTTAACAATTTATGAAAAAGAAAAGTTTCATCGCGATCAATTAATCCCCGTACGTGCTATATAGTAGGGACCCAATTTTTCTTGAAAAACAGTTTTATGACAAAAATCGTCATTCCTGTTATAAAATTGATCTGTTAGTTCGTAACAGTTTTTCTCGTATATGGCATACTTTACAAAATACATGGAAAAAAACGAAAGCTGCAACTTCCGGTGGAACGATTTCGGTCAAAATTCACTGGGATCTTCAAATTTGTGAAAAAATCTTAGGTATGAAGTTTATCCCAATCAGTCAGTCTATTTTGATTGTACAGGGACCGGATTTTTATTGAGAACGATATTTTGTTCAAAACCATAATTTAGAAATAACTTGGATCTCTCAAATTAAGAAAAAAGCTTATATTATGAAGTTTCACCACGATCGGTCATATCGGGATATTGTTGCAAATTTAATTTAGAATATATTTTTATTCATATATGATTTTCACACAATTGATATACTTTTCAACATTTTTGCAATAAATTGAGAGGGGAGGGGGCCTCACCCAATCTGGAACTACCTTATGTATGAAGTTTTACGCGGATCAGCCACATCCTCCTAGACATTTAGTCTGAACGCACACACAGTTTTTTTTTAAAAGTCCTTTTTTTTAACTTCGGTGATATAATGAAAGATACATCTGTAAAAATTTTCGACCTCCAAATTTTTTGCAGATCTACTATTCGCTATATCGCCGAAGTAAAAAAACCGAACTGTATTATTTTAAAAATCTCTGTGTTTGCGTGCGTGTGTGCAGACTAAATGTCTGTGTTATCACTATAGCTCAGACGGTTTGTCTGATCGGTGAAACTTTGAACGTAAGCTTTTTTCATAAAGTGGGAGCTCCCAGTGGTTTTTGGCCAAAATCATTTCAATAATACTCAAGCGGAGATTTCAAGTGTCTGGCTAGATTGTAGATTATAAAATTTAGTTGGAAATAGAGAAAAGAAATACACTTCTTTATGGTAGATCAAATCCACTAAGAAAATGGGAATTCCCGATATTAATTTCTTTTGAATTTTACCGCTATTTTTTTCTATACTGAACGGTTGAAAATTTCATTTTCAAATCAAATATGTATAGTGAGTAGCTTTAATATTCGGTTTTTCTATACTCTTCAAGTTTCAAAGGCTTTTTGGTATTAAATAGCAAAAATGTTAATTTTTCTTTTTCAATAATTATAATTTTATTAATTTTCAATAAAATTCAAATGAATTCATATTAAATAAAATTATCGTAACATTATCAATAACATTCAGTCAAAATCAAAAAATCTGTTTCTAAAGTAAAATTTTTTAAATTAATAGTGGGATGTCCCTTCTGCTTCAAAACGTGATATAAGCGTTTTGGCATATTCTCAACAATTTTTTTTCAATAATCTTGGCTGATTTCAGTCCACTTCTGTTCCGGTCTCTTTTTTATATCATCTACTGCAGTAATAGAAGTTTTTTGAATTCACCGCTCTAGAGCGTCTCTTATATTTTCGATGGGATACAAGTCAGGTGATTTGAGGGGGTTTGTATCATTTTTAGACACTTATATAATAGCCATTCTCGAACCAAATATGATTTATGTTTATAGTATCATTGTCCTGGTGAAATTTAAAACACGTTCAAAAAACTGGAATACTTCCCAATATATTTATTGGCGAAATGGATTCGATTTTTCTTGTTTTTCAGATTTATAAATGGTTTTTTTCACTTCCGTGAAGTTTGTCCTAACTTTGTCCTAAAATTCCAAAAACAAAATTTAGGACAAACTTCACGCGTGTATCCACGAGCGTGAAGTTTGTCCTGACTATTTTATTATGAGTATGTATAAATTAATCTATCGTTATAATGAATTATCATATTTGTAATATTTGAACATACGTATATAAACAAATTTGTAAAAAAGGTTTAGTGAAAAAATCGTTAATTATCATTTCCAATTCAGCGACTTACTTATTGACCAAGCAGCAATATTGTAAATGATTTTAAAAATATGAAAGGGTGTATATATTGTGGCTTATATCAAACTTCCTCTATCAAAATATGTACATAAAGAAATTAAACGTGGTCGTACAACCACCGATGATGCACCATGATCTGGACGCCCAAATGAGACTGTGACTCCAGAAAACATAAAAACATTCACGAACATATTTTTGTTGACCGTAAAGTGAAGTTATGTCAATCAATGGAACGTGTTGGTTATATTTTGCAAGAACATTTGTCTATGAGAAAGCTGTGTTCGAAGTGAGTACCGCGTTTGCTTGCAATGGATCAACAACGATGACGCGTCATGATTCCGTGCGCTGTTTGAAGCTGTTTGAGCGCAATAAAAGGATTTTTTTCGTCCGAAGCGACCAAAAGCAGAACTGTCGGCTGGAAAGGTTATGGCATCTGTATTTTAGAGTACACATGGTATAATATTTGTTGAAAACCTTGAGAAAGGAAAAAAAATTAACAGCGAATATTATATCGGGTTATTGGAAGGTAGAAATCGCTGAAAAACGACCTCAAATGAAGAAGAAAAATTGCTCTTTCACCAAGATAATGTACCACGTCAACAGTCAATCGATAGCAACAATAACAAAAATGCACGAATTTCACATTTAATTACTTCCGCATACGCCATACTCGCAAGATTTGGACCCCAGCGATTATTATTTGTTTGCTGACCTCAAAAAACGCTCCAGCGAAAGAAATTTGGCTCCTCTAAATTTCCTTCAGCCTCAATTTTTTGAGTGATTAACAAGACTGCGATCGAGGGCCTTGAAATTTTTGCAGATGTACCATTCATTGTATCGGCGATGATCGTAAATTTGCTCTTGAATAAGCTCCCTATGAGTCCTTCGTAAGGATTGACTGAGAGGTTTGAAATTGGGGACCTAAGCTTTTCCCATAAATTGAAGGTCCTCCTGATTTTTGCCCGAAACTGGCTCTTTCGTAGTGGCCGCTTCTATGTGACTTCTACGTTTTCTATATAGACTCTTTTCGTTTATTGGAACAAATAATGGGTTGGGGAAAAAATCCATTATTTTTTCGCTAGATGCCTTTAGTGACATATATCCGTGATATATTTGTCGCCTTATTCAATACTTATACTCGTTGGAAAGGGGGATTTATGCACTAAAAAATTATTTTATCTTGGTTTTAATTGATCGTTTCAGTTTTGAGTAATAGCGTGTCAAAGATAGAAGTAAACAAAAAGAAAATTCGCTATATTTTACAATTTTGCTTCGATAAAGGCGAACGCGCAAGTCAGGCGGCTGAAATTGTGAATGGTATATGTGGTCTCGATACTGATCACAGCCAATTATGCGCAATTTTGGTTTCGTTGATTCCGCTCCGGTAATTGCGATATTAAAAATGTACCACGCACTGGAATGCCTATCGTCGAAAATGTCGATAAAATCCTGGATATCGAAGTAGACCTGCATGCCAGCTGTCGAACTATCGCCCAGGAGCTGAAGGTTGTCCTTCAAAAGGAACATTGACGGGTTGACGAGTTGGAAAGGACGAGTCTACGCGAAAAACTTGATGGGCCGTGAATCCATCTGCGAATACTTGGCCAAACGGAAGGAAATCGAGCCAAGGTGTCGCATTCCACCAGGAAAACGCCAATCCTCACACGTCTATGATGCACTCCAGAAGCTACGTTGAGAAGTTATTATTCATCCACCGGACATGATACCAAGCGATTATTACCTCTTTTTGTCCATGGCAAGCGCTCTTGGTGGTGTAAAATTGGCTTCAAGAGAGGCTTGTAAAAACTGGCTATCTCAGTTTTTCGCTCATAGGGGCAAGTCGTTTTGGAACAGCGGCATAATGAAATTGGATGCCGAGGAGGTTTCGAGTGCTAGGAATCGGTTGGATTGGGTCTCGGATTAAAGAAATTTTGTTTAGAGGGCCCTCCGTTGGGGCTCAGGTTTCGTTTTTAATTTTTTCTAAGTCCGACCATTGTTGGTAAGAAAATATTGAAAGGGGATTTTTAAGTACCGATAAATTGTGCTAGGTCTAAATTTCAGGAAACAAAATGAACAGATCGATTGTGTTACAGGGTATGAACGTTTTCAATAAAAATTATTGAAAGGCGGTTTTTAAGTACTAGGAATCGATTGTGCTGTTCCAATTTCGGGAGAAAACATTTATAGGGTTTTCCGTCAGGAGCCGGGTTCCATATTTAATTTTTATAGTTCAAACATTTTCGATAAAAATTTCCGAATCTATGCTTTCGAGCACGTGGAATTGATTGCGCTGTTTTTCAACAATTCTGGGCGCGTTTACTGGACCCACCATAGAGGCGCGTGGCCCGGTTTTCGTTTTTAATTTTTTCTAGGTCAGACGATGAAATTGCTGTAAGACGGTTTTCGTGAACCACTAATCGATTGCGTTTAGTCTCAATTTCGGGTTAACTTGTTATAAGGTCCACCGTCGAGGCCTATTTTCCTTTATAAATGTTATCATCGTCGAACGGTTTTAATAAAAATTGCTAAAAAAAATGTGGTTTCAAATACCAGGAATCAATTGCATTGGGTCTCAGTTTCGGGAAAACAAATCTATAGGGTGCTCCGTCGGAACCTTAGTTCCATTTACATTTTCTTTTAATTGCTGAATGCGTACTTTCGACCAACTGCAAGCCGCCCTTTCACCAACTGCAAGCCGCTCAATCTATACTCGAAAATCACACGGAAGGTATTACTGAAAATGAGATATTTCCGTAAAAAATCATAGAATTTCTTTGTATGTTAGTCGGATGATAGAGGACACTTCAACGAGTCTAACGATATACATCACGGTACCATTAATCGTTTTTGTGTGTTGGAACGATTACGTCTTCAAATTTCGCTTAAAATCTTTGGCAATTCCCTAAATTTCATTTGTAGAAAGTTCTTATTCGTTCAATATCATAATTTGTACAATCGCGAAATTTATTTGTATATTAATTTAATTTTACGCACAATACCAATCTTTTGGTTATTAAATATTTCTCTGCAATTAAAAAGGTGATATACGATTTTATCACAATGCCTTTATACCCAGTTTGCATACAACAATATTTTAAATTTTAAAATTCGTTATAACGAGAGTTTAACCAATACATACTCATTTCAAATGGTTAGGACAAAGTTAGGACATACTGCACACCCGTTTTTTTTTCTGGGTACGTGGCTTTATAACCTTGCTTTATTAACGCTCTGCGGATGGTTTGTGGATGTACTGCTGTTCCCAGTTCTTCCAGCACCTCTGATGCAATTTCCGGCGCTCTTAAACGCGGATAATTTTTAATTTTCCTTAATATCCTATGTTCATCATTTTCTGTTAATTTTTTAGGTTGGCCCTTTTGCTGCTTCAAAATAATTCTCCCTTCATTTTTATATCGTCGAACGATATCGCCAACTGTACTTTTTGGTATAATCAGCCATTCTACATTTTCCTCATACGTACGACAATGGCAAACTATTAACTTTCGTTGCTCCAAAGTTGAATTTTTTCCTGTACGGCCCATTTTTAATATAAAAATAAAAAAATTTACTTAACAATATTGTGGCCAAATGAGAAACATATAATAATTAACAAAAATCCATCAAAATCGCGAAGTACCGTTATTTCACAAATAAATGCATATACAGTTAAACCTGTTTTTGTGCGGTAATAGGGACCGCATAAAAAAACGCAAAAAAAATCTTAATCTAAAATCTAAAAATACAACAATTTTTTGATATTGTCGTTAATTGTAAAAGAATTTAAAAAATTTTTTAAAATGCTTGTTCGCCTCTCCGGTGGTTTTTTGTGACCAGTTTTTGTGATAGATGACCTTACCTTGAATTTTGTTTCATTAAAGTGTTTTCTTTGGCGTTATTTAATTCATCGCTCGCCAACTTTTTAGGATCGCACAAATTTTTTAACGAATAGTGTAGTTACACTAATTAACAATAGTGTAAATGTCAAAAAGTGTAATCTTGAAAAGTGTGTGTGTTCCCTAAAAAATGTTAATCAAAATTTTATATATTATAGGCGGTGTTTAAGGGGTGATACTGATTAGATGTTACACTTTTTTGACACTTACACTTTTTTGTGTAACTGATTTAAGACACACATTTTTAAAATAACCTAATCACAGATCACAGGCTGGTAATTTTAAGGCTTTTATCAAAAATATCACATTAGCTTGGTTTTTAGACTAAAATTGTTCGAAACTAATGTGATCCGTGAAATACGTTTTAGGTATCGCTGAAAAGCATCATGCAATAAAATTCTTAAAACCATGTTAATGGGGTTAAGACATTACATACATATTTTGCCATGACATTTAATAAGCCAGGTCGGTCGCCTTTCACCGTATATAAATTAAACGCTGCAATTAAATCATACACAGTCCATCATTTATCATGATATAAAGCAAAAAAAAATTACGTACCATAAAATTATGGTACATTACGAAAATCATTTATTATTATTATGATCTTCATTTTTATGGTGTGTTATCACCAAACGAAACTCAAGAAAAAATATTGAATTAAAAATAATAAACTATAAAAATTACTTAAAACACAATAAAAAATGTTGAATGAAAACTTTTTTTTTTATTTTTTGGCAACAGTAATAAATTTTTCCATCCTCGCATTTTTCATCGCGCAACTTTTTCTCCTGGTTGGTGATTTTATATTTTATGACGAGCAACAACAACACAAAAAATCTTAATGTTTGCCATTTACGCGAGAATTATTATGAGGCAATATAATCCCGTAAATTTTTTATTTTTATTTTAATGGTCGATTTAATTTTTATAAATTTTAATAATTTTTTTTTTTCTTTTTTAGAGTAAGTAAGTTTAATCGCTTTTTAATGGCGGGAACGACAAATGATTATTTTTTTATTATGTACAATAATTTTATGGTGGTTTTAGCGCACAAGACGAATGAAATTTTATATCGGTATATAAAAGGAGTTAATAGATTGTTTATAGTTTTTGTTTGACAGATTTGTTTTATTTGTCTGTTGTGCAGTTGACCTGTCTTGAATTATATAGAAATGAGTTAGTCACCTCGTTTATTAGTGCATTTCGAATTATGTAGTTCAATATATTTTATAAACTATAGCACTTTGTAACTCGGATTATCCAAACATTGACACATCGAGTACAAATGTTTCAACAAACCGTTGAACTATTTATTTGTAAATAACCCATCAAAAGTTTTATGCTCAAACGATAAATAAATCGTTTTGCCAACATTCAAAAATTTCAACTTAAGAAGTATTCGAAACCAATCCACCTTATCTTCTTACATATACTTACGATGCATATACATATAAAGATATATACCATAAGTAGATAGATACTTAAACCATATAAAGTTGAACAATTTTCAATATAAAATGTATTTTATAAAAATATTCTTCTTTCAAACTACAATAAATTCTTAAGCGTATCGACTATCAAGTATTAAGATTTTCTTTGGGTTGCGGTGATGGTGGTGCGGTGGCATTTGCAAACACAAAAAATTTATGCAAACATAGATGAATTTATGTCTTTTCACACCTCATTGAGTTTTTGTTTTAAAATCAAATCACGACACAACTAAGCAGCGCGCACACACAAGAGTGGCAACAAAAAAAGTTTCATGTTTTGTTGGTTAATGTATTCAAATGAGTTGGTTCGGCACAATACTAAGTAGATATAGCGTTATATACGTGATGCGGAGGGAGAAGGGTGGAATTTTCTATATTTTGTGTACCAGTTACAAACGAAAAAGAAAAGTTAAAGTGAAATTTATTTTTTATTACACATAAAATTTCTTCCCCTAGTGTTATACATTTCAAATATATATAAATATTCGGATAGTGTCCATCGAATTATATAAATCATTTTGAAGTTGTATAAGACCGAATTTATATTTTCTTTTTTTTTGCTCTTCTGTAAGATGTGTCATAAAAAATTTTTCCACTTGATAAAAAAATTATGCGATCACATAATATACATAGAAAATGTATTTTCTTGTTCAAGGGTGTTGCTTTGGATAACTATATTTTGCATAAATTTTCATACAGGGAACTGTTTTTTTTACATTTATATATATTTGAATAAATTATGTTACATTTTTCTTTCAATATACAACAAGATTTTAACGATTTCCTTTTGTTTTATTTGTACATTTTCAGAATTCGATACGACATAATTTATCATTACACAATCGATTTGTGCGAGTACAAAATGAGGGTACAGGCAAATCATCATGGTGGATGCTTAATCCGGATGCAAAACCAGGTGAGATTATTACTTTAATTATATAAGTGTAATTATTGTATAGTGTGTTTCGAATTGGCGTGAAATTATTGAAAATTTTAAATCTGGTGGTCGTAACTCATACGTGTTATAATGATAACGAAAATGAAGAAACGGAGGATGGCAGTTTGGAAGTTAAAAAAGGATTAACTGAAAACATTGGTTTCCTGAAAACACCATTTATCGAAAGCATGTAGTGGTTGAGTTATATTGAGAGTCCCGTACATAAACTTATAGCCACGCAGGACTACTACATATAATATCCAACTCCAAAACACAAAAGATCACAACGGTGCATGGCACCTTCTTAAATTAAACACCACGATTTTATATTTACGCCCAATCGGTTCTCTCCTTTGGTACATATTATAAAAAAATTAAAAAGATCGAAGTACACCAAGTTCTGTTTTTGTGCAAACTTTTTTTACGCGAATTTGTTTTAACGCGGATCAAAAAAAAAATCATAATTTTTTCGCAATTTGAATTACACTCCGTCTCACTTGTTTAAGAACAGCATTTTCTTATAAATCCTAAATCTGATAATTTCTCCAATGCTTTGTCCATAGTGCGGTTCACTTGATTAGACGCACTTGCAATTTTACTTTTAAATGTAAATTTGACAGTAATTTCTCACGAAACAAACAATATCCCTTTTCCTGCCTGCCATCATAATTGTGTGGGTAACGCAAAAGAATCATGTCAAAAATTTATTTTTGTATGTATTTTGCACCAACATACACAGTTGTGCATGCCACTTAAATCGTTAAAATATGCAGGAATTCAGGCTATGTGCTTTTCATCACACACCGTCTCCAATGTGTTAAGTATTTGTGAGTAAATTTCAGTGTAGGTTGGTAGACAATTTTTCAAGATTTTCAAAATAAGTATTCAGTAGCTGATCAACAATTAAAATGGGTTGAAAATATATTTTAAATACGGCAGAAAAAATAAAAATCGATGCCTATTACTTGGAAGGATTATCCAACCGCGCTATAGCTCATAAAATCGAGAGTTGCGAGGTTGCTCTGCGAAATTATTTAAATGACATTGCATTATATGCAAGCACCTACCAAGGAAGGTCGGTGTTCGTTCTGATGCCACGAGATACACGAAAAATTCAAAGACTAGCGTCCAATTCAGCCCTTTCCACCAACAACATCAGAACAGCAGCTTAATGCCAGCAAATTAACAGTTCGTAGAGCAATTTTAAGTGCTTTATTTTTTAAATTAAAAAAATTAAAAAAACCAACACCTGTACGCAAGCAACAAAAACATCCGCAAACATTGTATAATAATTGGAAAATGTTGGTTTTTCGTATGAAAAAAAAAATTACTTGGATGAACCAGATAGCTTCAATTATTATTTTCATGACATTCGCAAAGAAGAACAATTTTTGACTCGCCATCTTGCCAGAAACGGAGGCGTAATGGCTTGGGGTGCAATTTCACGTTGAGGCGTTATTGAATTTTGTTTCCAATAAAATGACTGGAAAATCATATAAGGATGTGGTGCAATCTGTTTTCCCCCGTTTGGGGCGTTATTGAATTTTGTTTCCAATAAAATGACTGGAAAATCATATAAGGATGTGGTGCAATCTGTTTTCCCCCGTTTGGGGCGTTATTGAATTTTGTTTCCAATAAAATGACTGGAAAATCATATAAGGATGTGGTGCAATCTGTTTTCCCCCGTTTGGGGCTGGCTCACTCGCAAAGTTTATGAAACAATACGAATTTAACAAAGAGCTGATTGTAAGAATTGAGCTGGCTGGATGCTGTATAAGATAGCAGAAAATTTCCAGCAGAAAAAATGCGTTTTGCTATTCACCGCTAGAGGCATCACTATCACAAAAATGAAATTTTTTCTGCTGAAATTTTTTTACACCAGCAGAAAATTTTTGATATTTTTATGCAAATTAAAAATTCTGAGCAGAAAATTTTATGAAAAATCAGAGAATTTATGAAAAAGAAGAGAAAATGTATGTTTAAACATTTTGAAGCGATGAAAGATAATTTAAAAAAAAAAAACGATTTGCGTATGTATAGTGTAAGCATACTCAAAACATACTAAAATTATCATAATCATCATTATGCAAACACAGGGCAACATCAAAATATGGCCATCGTTGAAAGCACTCCATACATTTCTGAAGTCATTTTAATGTGACATATTTTCAGTTTTTTAACAAAAGTGTTAACAAAACTCCCCTGTAACTACCCTGGGTGTATTTTTTTATGGTAGCTGAGATCATAATCTATATACATGAACAACATAAGATTCACAACTGGCGTCAGTAGCCTTCCATACATTTTTGAATTCATTTTAATGTGACATGTTTTCAGTTTTTTAACAAAAGTGTTAGAAAAACCCCCCTGTAACTACCCTGGGTGTATGTTTTTATGGTAGCTGAGATCATAGTCTATATACATGAGCAACGTAAGATTCACACCTAGCGTCAGTAGCCTTCCATACATTTTTGAATTCATTTTAATGTGACATGTTTTTATTTTTTTAACAAAAGTGTTAGAAAAACCCCCCTGTAACTACCCTGGGTGTATGTTTTTATGGTAGCTGAGATCATAATCTATATACATGAGCAACGTCAGATTCACACCTAGCGTCAGTAGCCTTCCATACATTTTTAAATTCATTTTAATGTGACATGTTTTCAGTTTTTCAACAAAAGTGTTAGAAAAACCCCCCTGTAACTACCCTGGGTGTAGGTTTTTATGGTAGCTGAGATCATAGTCTATATACATGAGCAACGTAAGATTCACACCTAGCGTCAGTAGCCTTCCATACATTTTTGAATTCATTTTAATGTGAAATGTTTTTAGTTTTTTAACGGAAGTGTTAGAAAAACCCCCCTGTAACTACCCTGGGTGTATGTTTTTATGGTAGCTGAGATCATAATCTATATACATGAGCAACGTAAGATTCACACCAAGCGTCAGTAGCCTTCCATACATTTTTGAATTCATTTTAATGTGACATGTTTTTAGTTTTTTAACAAAAGTGTTAGAAAAACCCCCCTGTAACTACCCTGGGTGTATGTTTTTATGGTAGCTGAGATCATAATCTATATACATGAGCAACGTTAGATTCACACCTAGCATCAGTAGCCTTCCATACATTTTTGAATTCATTTTAATGTGACATGTTTTCAGTTTTTTAACAAAAGTGTTAGAAAAACCCCCCTGTAACTACCCTGGGTGTATTTTTTTATGGTAGCTGAGATCATAATTTATCTACATGAGTTACGTAAGATTCACACCTAGCGTCAGTAGCCTTCCATACATTTTTGAATTCATTTTAATGTGACATGTTTTCAGTTTTTTAACAAAAGTGTTAGAAAAACCCCCCTGTAACTACCCTGGGTGTATGTTTTTATGGTAGCTGAGATCATAGTCTATATACATGAGCAACGTTAGATTCACACCTAGCGTCAGTAGCCTTCCATACATTTCTGAATTCATTTTAATGTGACACGTTTTCAGTTTTTTAACAAAAGTGTTAGAAAAACCCCCCTGTAACTACCCTGGGTGTATGTTTTTATGGTAGCTGAGATCATAATCTATATACATGAGCAACGTTAGGTTCACACCTAGCGTCAGTAGCCTTCCATACATTTTTGAATTCATTTTAATGTGACATGTTTTTAGTTTTTTAACAAAAGTGTTAGAAAAACCCTCCTGTAACTACCCTGGGTGTATGTTTTTATGGTAGCTGAGATCATAATCTATATACATGAGCAACGTAAGATTCACACCTAGCGTCAGTAGCCTTCCATACATTTTTGAATTCATTTTAATGTGACATGTTTTCAGTTTTTTAACAAAAGTGTTAGAAAAACCCCCCTGTAACTACCCTGGGTGTATGTTTTTATGGTAGCTGAAATCATAGTCTATATACATGAGCAACGTAAGATTCACACCTAGCGTCAGTAGCCTTCCATACATTTTTGAATTCATTTTAATGTGACATGTTTTTAGTTTTTTAACAAAAGTGTTAGAAAAACCCCCCTGTAACTACCCTGGGTGTATGTTTTTATGGTAGCTGAGATCATAATCTATATACATGAGCAACGTTAGATTCACACCTAGCGTCAGTAGCCTTCCATACATTTTTGAATTCATTTTAATGTGACATGTTTTTAGTTTTTTAACAAAAGTGTTAGAAAACGCCCCCTGTAACTACCCTGGGTGTATGTTTTTATGGTAGCTGAGATCATAATCTATATACATGAGCAACGTTAGATTCACACCTAGCGTCAGTAGCCTTCCATACATTTTTGAATTCATTTTAATGTGACATGTTTTCAGTTTTTTAACAAAAGTGTTAGAAAAACCCCCCTGTAACTACCCTGGGTGTATGTTTTTATAGTAGCTGAGATCATAATCTATATACATGAGCAACGTAAGATTCACACCTAGCGTCAGTAGCCTTCCATACATTTTTGAATTCATTTTAATGTGACATGTTTTTAATTTTTTAACAAAAGTGTTAGAAAAACCCCCCTGTAACTACCCTGGGTGTATGTTTTTATAGTAGCTGAGATCATAATCTATATACATGAGCAACGTAAGATTCACACCTAGCGTCAGTAGCCTTCCATACATTTTTGAATTCATTTTAATGTGACATGTTTTCAGTTTTTTAACAAAAGTGTTAGAAAAACCCCCCTGTAACTACCCTGGGTGTATGTTTTTATAGTAGCTGAAATCATAATCTATATACATGAGCAACGTAAGATTCACACCTAGCGTCAGTAGCCTTCCATACATTTTTGAATTCATTTTAATGTGACATGTTTTCAGTTTTTTAACAAAAGTGTTAGAAAAACCCCCCTGTAACTACCCGGGGTGTATGTTTTTATGGTAGCTGAAATCATAATCTATATACATGAGCAACGTAAGATTCACATCTAGCGTCAGTAGCCTTCCATACATTTTTGAATTCATTTTAATGTGACATGTTTTCAGTTTTTTAACAAAAGTGTTAGAAAAACCCCCCTGTAACTACCCTGGGTGTATGTTTTTATGGTAGCTGAGATCATAATCTATATACATGAGCAACGTTAGATTCACACCTAGCGTCAGTAGCCTTCCATACATTTTTGAATTCATTTTAATGTGACATGTTTTCAGTTTTTTAACAAAAGTGTTAGAAAAACCCCCCTGTAACTACCCTGGGTGTATGTTTTTATAGTAGCTGAAATCATAATCTATATACATGAGCAACGTAAGATTCACACCTAGCGTCAGTAGCCTTCCATACATTTTTGAATTCATTTTAATGTGACATGTTTTCAGTTTTTTAACAAAAGTGTTAGAAAAACCCCCCTGTAACTACCCTGGGTGTATGTTTTTATGGTAGCTGAGATCATAATTTATCTACATGAGTTACGTAAGATTCACACCTAGCGTCAGTAGCCTTCCATACATTTTTGAATTCATTTTAATGTGACATGTTTTCAGTTTTTTAACAAAAGTGTTAGAAAAACCCCCCTGTAACTACCCTGGGTGTATGTTTTTATGGTAGCTGAGATCATAGTCTATATACATGAGCAACGTTAGATTCACACCTAGCGTCAGTAGCCTTCCATACATTTCTGAATTCATTTTAATGTGACACGTTTTCAGTTTTTTAACAAAAGTGTTAGAAAAACCCCCCTGTAACTACCCTGGGTGTATGTTTTTATGGTAGCTGAGATCATAATCCATATACATGAGCAACGTAAGATTCACACCTAGCGTCAGTAGCCTTCCATACATTTTTGAAGTCATTTTAATGTGACATGTTTTCAGTTTTTTAACAAAAGTGTTAGAAAAACCCCCCTGTAACTACCCTGGGTGTATGTTTTTATGGTAGCTGAGATCATAATCTATATACTTGAGCAACGTACGATTCACACCTGGCGTCAGTAGCCTTCCATACATTTTTGAAGGCATTTTACTTTAGGTGTGAATCTTACGTTGCTCATGTATATAGATTATGATCTTAGCTACCATATAAACATACACCCAGGGTAGTTACAGGGGGGTTTTTCTAACTTTTTTGTTAAAAAAATAAAAACATGTCACATTAAAATGAATTCAAAAATGTATGGAAGGCTACTGACGCTAGGTGTGAATCTTACGTTGCTCATGTATATAGATTATGATCTCAGCTACCATAAAAACATACACCCAGGGTAGTTACAGGGGGGTTTTTCTAACACTTTTGTTAAAAAACTGAAAACATGTCACATTAAAATGAATTCAAAAATGTATGGAAGGCTACTGACGCTAGGTGTGAATCTTACGTTGCTCATGTATATAGATTATGATTTCAGCTACCATAAAAACATACACCCAGGGTAGTTACAGGGGGGTTTTTCTAACACTTTTGTTAAAAAACTGAAAACGTGTCACATTAAAATGAATTCAGAAATGTATGGAAGGCTACTGACGCTAGGTGTGAATCTTACGTTGCTCATGTATATAGATTATGATCTCAGCTACTATAAAAACATACACCCAGGGTAGTTACAGGGGGGTTTTTCTAACACTTTTGTTAAAAAACTGAAAACATGTCACATTAAAATGAATTCAAAAATGTATGGAAGGCTACTGACGCTAGGTATGAATCTAACGTTGCTCATGTATATAGATTATGATCTCAGCTACCATAAAAACATACACCCCGGGTAGTTACAGGGGGGTTTTTCTAACACTTTTGTTAAAAAACTAAAAACATGTCACATTAAAATGAATTCAAAAATGTATGGAAGGCTACTGACGCTAGGTGTGAATCTTACGTTGCTCATGTATATAGATTATGATCTCAGCTACTATAAAAACATACACCCAGGGTAGTTACAGGGGGGTTTTTCTAACACTTTTGTTAAAAAACTGAAAACGTGTCACATTAAAATGACTTCAAAAATGTATGGAAGGCTACTGACGCTAGGTGTGAATCTTACGTTGCTCATGTATATAGATTATGATCTCAGCTACCATAAAAACATACACCCAGGGTAGTTACAGGGGGGTTTTTCTAACATTTCCGTTAAAAAACTGAAAACGTGTCACATTAAAATGACTTCAAAAATGTATGGAAGGCTACTGACGCTAGGTGTGAATCTTACGTTGCTCATGTATATAGATTATGATCTCAGCTACCATAAAAACATACACCCAGGGTAGTTACAGGGGGGTTTTTCTAACACTTCCGTTAAAAAACTAAAAACATTTCACATTAAAATGAATTCAAAAATGTATGGAAGGCTACTGACGCTAGGTGTGAATCTTACGTTGCTCATGTATATAGACTATGATCTCAGCTACCATAAAAACCTACACCCAGGGTAGTTACAGGGGGGTTTTTCTAACACTTTTGTTGAAAAACTGAAAACATGTCACATTAAAATGAATTTAAAAATGTATGGAAGGCTACTGACGCTAGGTGTGAATCTGACGTTGCTCATGTATATAGATTATGATCTCAGCTACCATAAAAACATACACCCAGGGTAGTTACAGGGGGGTTTTTCTAACACTTTTGTTAAAAAACTAAAAACATGTCACATTAAAATGAATTCAAAAATGTATGGAAGGCTACTGACGCTAGGTGTGAATCTTACGTTGCTCATGTATATAGATTATGATCTCAGCTACCATAAAAACATACACCCAGGGTAGTTACAGGGGGGTTTTTCTAACACTTTTGTTAAAAAACTGAAAACGTGTCACATTAAAATGACTTCAAAAATGTATGGAAGGCTACTGACGCTAGGTGTGAATCTTACGTTGCTCATGTATATAGATTATGATCTCAGCTACCATAAAAACATACACCCAGGGTAGTTACAGGGGGGTTTTTCTAACACTTTTGTTAAAAAACTGAAAACGTGTCACATTAAAATGAAATCAAAAATGTATGGAAGGCTACTGACGCTAGGTGTGAATCTTACGTTGCTCAGGAATATAGATTATGATCTCAGCTACCATAAAAACATACACCCAGGGTAGTTACAGGGGGGTTTTTCTAACACTTTTGTTAAAAAACTGAAAACATTTCACATTAAAATGAATTCAAAAATGTATGGAAGGCTACTGACGCTAGGTGTGAATCTTACGTTGCTCATGTATATAGATTATGATCTAAGCTACCATAAAAACATACACCCAGGGTAGTTACAGGGGGGTTTTTCTAACACTTTTGTTAAAAAACTGAAAACATTTCACATTAAAATGAATTCAAAAATGTATGGAAGGCTACTGACGCTAGGTGTGAATCTTACGTTGCTCATGTATATAGATTATGATCTAAGCTACCATAAAAACATACACCCAGGGTAGTTACAGGGGGGTTTTTCTAACACTTTTGTTAAAAAACTGAAAACGTGTCACATTAAAATGAAATCAAAAATGTATGGAAGGCTACTGACGCTAGGTGTGAATCTTACGTTGCTCATGAATATAGATTATGATCTCAGCTACCATAAAAACATACACCCAGGGTAGTTACAGGGGGGTTTTTCTAACACTTTTGTTAAAAAACTGAAAACATTTCACATTAAAATGAATTCAAAAATGTATGGAAGGCTACTGACGCTAGGTGTGAATCTTACGTTGCTCATGTATATAGATTATGATCTAAGCTACCATAAAAACATACACACAGGGTAGTTACAGGGGGGTTTTTCTAACACTTTTGTTAAAAAACTGAAAACATTTCACATTAAAATGAATTCAAAAATGTATGGAAGGCTACTGACGCCAGGTGTGAATCTCACGTTGCTCATGTATATAGATTATGATCTCAGCTACCATAAAAACATACACCCAGGGTAGTTACAGGGGGGTTTTTCTAACATTTTTGTTAAAAAACTGATAACATGTCACATTAAAATGACTTCAAAAATGTATGGAAGGCTACTGACGCTAGGTGTGAATCTGACGTTGCTCATGTATATAGATTATGATCTCAGCTACCATAAAAACATACACCCAGGGTAGTTACACGGGGGTTTTTCTAACACTTTTGTTGAAAAACTGAAAACGTGTCAAATTAAAATGAATTCAAAAATGTATGGAAGGCTACTGACGCTAGGTGTGAATCTGACGTTGCTCATGTATATAGATTATGATCTCAGCTACCATAAAAACATACACCCAGGGTAGTTACAGGGGGGTTTTTCTAACACTTTTGTTAAAATACTGAAAACATGTCACATTAAAATGAATTTAAAAATGTATGGAATGCTACTGACGCTAGGAGTGAATCTTACGTTGCTCATGTATATAGATTATGATCTCAGCTACCATAAAAACATACACCCAGGGTAGTTACAGGGGGGTTTTTCTAACACTTTTGTTAAAAAACTGAAAACATTTCACATTAAAATGAATTCAAAAATGTATGGAAGGCTACTGACGCTAGGTGTGAATCTTACGTTGCTCATGTATATAGATTATGATCTCAGCTACCATAAAAACATACACCCAGGGTAGTTACAGGGGGGTTTTTCTAACACTTTTGTTGAAAAACTGAAAACATGTCACATTAAAATGAATTCAAAAATGTATGGAAGGCTACTGACGCTAGGTGTGAATCTTACGTTGCTCATGTATATAGATTATGATCTCAGCTACCATAAAAACATACACCCAGGGTAGTTACAGGGGGGTTTTTCTAACACTTTTGTTAAAAAACTGAAAACGTGTCACATTAAAATGACTTCAAAAATGTATGGAAGGCTACTGACGCTAGGTGTGAATCTTACGTTGCTCATGTATATAGATTATGATCTCAGCTACCATAAAAACATACACCCAGGGTAGTTACAGGGGGGTTTTTCTAACACTTCCGTTAAAAAACTAAAAACATTTCACATTAAAATGAATTCAAAAATGTATGGAAGGCTACTGACGCTAGGTGTGAATCTTACGTTGCTCATGTATAAAGACTATGATCTCAGCTACCATAAAAACATACACCCAGGGTAGTTACAGGGGGGTTTTTCTAACACTTTTGTTGAAAAACTGAAAACATGTCACATTAAAATGAATTCAAAAATGTATGGAAGGCTACTGACGCTAGGTGTGAATCTTACGTTGCTCATGTATATAGATTATGATCTCAGCTACCATAAAAACATACACCCAGGGTAGTTACAGGGGGGTTTTTCTAACACTTTTGTTAAAAAACTGAAAACGTGTCACATTAAAATGACTTCAAAAATGTATGGAAGGCTACTGACGCTAGGTGTGAATCTTACGTTGCTCATGTATAAAGATTATGATCTCAGCTACCATAAAAACATACACCCAGGGTAGTTACAGGGGGGTTTTTCTAACACTTCCGTTAAAAAACTAAAAACATTTCACATTAAAATGAATTCAAAAATGTATGGAAGGCTACTGACGCTAGGTGTGAATCTTACGTTGCTCATGTATATAGACTATGATCTCAGCTACCATAAAAACCTACACCCAGGGTAGTTACAGGGGGGTTTTTCTAACACTTTTGTTGAAAAACTGAAAACATGTCACATTAAAATGAATTTAAAAATGTATGGAAGGCTACTGACGCTAGGTGTGAATCTGACGTTGCTCATGTATATAGATTATGATCTCAGCTACCATAAAAACATACACCCAGGGTAGTTACAGGGGGGTTTTTCTAACACTTTTGTTAAAAAACTAAAAACATGTCACATTAAAATGAATTCAAAAATGTATGGAAGGCTACTGACGCTAGGTGTGAATCTTACGTTGCTCATGTATATAGATTATGATCTCAGCTACCATAAAAACATACACCCAGGGTAGTTACACGGGGGTTTTTCTAACACTTTTGTTAAAAAACTGAAAACGTGTCACATTAAAATGACTTCAAAAATGTATGGAAGGCTACTGACGCTAGGTGTGAATCTTACGTTGCTCATGTATATAGATTATGATCTCAGCTACCATAAAAACATACACCCAGGGTAGTTACAGGGGGGTTTTTCTAACACTTTTGTTAAAAAACTAAAAACATTTCACATTAAAATGAATTCAAAAATGTATGGAAGGCTACTGACGCTAGGTGTGAATCTTACGTTGCTCATGTATATAGACTATGATCTCAGCTACCATGAAAACATACACCCAGGGTAGTTACAGGGGGTTTTTCTAACACTTTTGTTAAAAAACTGAAAACATGTCACATTAAAATGAATTCAAAAATGTATGGAAGGCTACTGACGCTAGGTGTGAATCTTACGTTGCTCATGTATATGGATTATGATCTCAGCTACCATAGAAACATACACCCAGGGTAGTTACAGGGGGGTTTTTCTAACACTTTTGTTAAAAAACTGAAAACATGTCACATTAAAATGAATTCAAAAATGTATGGAAGGCTACTGACGCCAGTTGTGAATCTTATGTTGTTCATGTATATAGATTATGATCTCAGCTACCATAAAAAAATACACCCAGGGTAGTTACAGGGGAGTTTTGTTAACACTTTTGTTAAAAAACTGAAAATATGTCACATTAAAATGACTTCAGAAATGTATGGAGTGCTTTCAACGATGGCCATATTTTAATGTTGCCCTGTGTTTGCATAATGATGATTATGATAATTTTAGTATGTTTTGAGTATGCTTACACTATACATACGCAAATCGTTTTTTTTTTTTAAATTATCTTTCATCGCTTCAAAATGTTTAAACATACATTTTCTCTTCTTTTTCATAAATTCTCTGATTTTTCATAAAATTTTCTGCTCAGAATTTTTAATTTGCATAAAAATATCAAAAATTTTCTGCTGGTGTAAAAAAATTTCAGCAGAAAAAATTTCATTTTTGTGATAGTGATGCCTCTAGCGGTGAATAGCAAAACGCATTTTTTCTGCTGGAAATTTTCTGCTATCTTATACAGCATGCTGGCTGGGCAGAAATTTCGTTGGACAACTTAAAATTAGTATATGATTGTCTGAAGGACAGGATCTTTGATGCACGTTTAAAGAATGGGAGTAGTACACATTACTAAAAATAGCTAGAAAGATTAAAGAATTAAAAAAAATATTGAAATAAAAATATAAATGACGGTGTTTTCATTATATTTCTAGGCTGCGTCTTATAAATCGAACCAAAAAAATAACATTAATTTTGAACATATCTTAAAAAAAATTGAAAGGCAAGTTAATTTGCTTTTTCGGAATAATTATCGATTAGAGATTTTTTGAGTAGGAATTAATCTTTCTTTTCAATAAAAATATTTTCTTGGTTCCGCGAGAAATTACAGTAAAATTTACATTTAAAAGTAAAAGTGCAAGTGCGTCTAATCGAGTGAACCGCAGTGTAATTCAAAAAGATCTTACGATGTTCGCAATTTTCTCTGTGTTAATTAACAACGTCTGGGTCTGTATTGAAAAATGTAACTAAAGGGACTGTGACTAACTCCTTTGAAATAAATTTGCTATTCAACAGGGCATGCATTCTCGCCTATGCTGTTCAATTTCGTGCTTGAATACGTGGTAAGATGAAACAACGCCAAATTATTGGATGTGCAGATGATCTCTTGCTTCTTGGCTGAAGACCTGGCGATAACATCTACGAGTATCTTCATGGCAAATCTCGGACTCGGCGACCATGATTTTGATAGCGTTGAAAACTTTACATACGTGGTCAGTTATAACATCGTCAAACGATATTCAGGCAGAAATAAAAGCCCAATTAACTGCCGAACAACGAGTTCCCTACGCCCAATAAATTAAGGTTATTGCGGTCTAAACATCTATCAGGGTCGCACTTTATAAAGCACTTATTACGCTTGTGCTGGTTTTCGGAAATGTGTGCTGAACTTTTACTTCTAACGGTTGTATAATAATATCTACTTCTAAAAGCAAGGACATTCGTTCCATCTTTGGTCCTATTAAATTTGCACAAAATAAATATTTGGTTCGTATGAACGAATCAAATGGAGGACCATAGTGCAGACGGCAAAATCCTTTCATGGGATGTAAAAGCTAGAGATAATGAGAGATAGAGAGTGAGAGAGATTTAAGGGGCCGCTTTTACATGGAATCATAAAAGGACCCAAAATAGCAAAAGGAAACTTTTGTTCAAGATGATTTTATATTTTATTAAACCATCCCCAAACGGTTCAGTTATGTTTAAGTCGGGGGAATTTGGCAGCCAAGGCAACATATCGGTATGAATCAGAGCATTGTCTTCCTGAAAAGTCATAGGACTTTATAAGAATTTACTATCATTTTGTACGACTGAAAATCCAAGCCAATTGTTCCAAAATATGACATTGCTCACTCCAACATCATGCCACCTCCTTTACTGTGCCGTTTTTTGAAAATAACTTCTGAAAAGACAATTTGTCTCATTTTATCTGTTGCTTGGTAAAAGAAAGACGTACGCTCTTATCCGCTTCTTTATTTTGCTTCTGCTGGCTGAAACACTGGTATTTTTTTCTTGATTTTTGTAACAGATAGTTCAAAATTCGATGCTTCTTTTACAGTCGCTATTTTCTCCATAGCAATGAATATTGCTCAGCTGATATGACCATCCTCCTTAAAAGCTTTCGCTGCTGTTTTTGCTTTATTTTCACATAATAATCAAATTTTACAGACGTTCTTAAACAAATGAGACAAAAAATATGAGATATTTATAAGTGAACTCTCAATTCTCTTAAATTATTCGTTTATTTCAAAAAACATTTTTTCTCTCTTTCCGAGTTTTTACGATTTAAGGTGGAAAAGAAAACGAGAACATTCTTTGTTCGTACTGTCCTATATGTAACATTTCCAAAAGAAACGGATACGAGAAAGATATGAGCCTGCGTGCTAGTACAGATCAACAATATTTGTACCAGCTATATAGGGGATTTCTCTAATATAACATTTATAAGCACCAATTAGCAAAAAATCGTTAAAAAAATTAATAAATTTCATTCGCATAAATTTTCCAATTTTTTTCATTTTATTACTCCAAATGAATATTTTCACGAAGTTTGATCGATGTTCAAAGGGTCAAAACTATACCAAAATTCGAATAAATGGAAATCCATAAACGGTAAATAATAATTTTCGATTCATTTTCTTATCACATCATTTTCTTATCACGTATGTCAAAGTGGGACCTGAGAAGTCGAGGTCTGACTTATTGCTGACAGACTGCAGATTTACAAATCGTCTAGTTTGGTCGTGTCGAAGTAAAATGTGGGAATGCTATACCTGCGCATCAGTCCTGGCACCTCTAAAGTTTTGTGTCATCTTGATTGTCAGCACCTGGAAGGTGATAACTGTCAAATTTGTTTTTTTTTGTCATTAGTTGCGCGGGCCATCATCCGAGGTGTAATGTTGGTCCAGATCAATGTTCGACAAAGCAAAAACACCTTGATTAGACTAATGGTTTAAATGAGATCTGTTGGGTCGTACGGCCGATCATTGAGGAGCTGATTTGATGGTTATCGTTTGCCGGTGGGCCAAGTGAGGTGGTTATTCCTAGGTGCAGCATTTTGTATTTTTGATAGTTATGACCAAGTCGGTTTACGAATTTGTGGCATGTTGGTGGCGGGTCACATTTCAGTGAACTAACTCTTGTACTATAACTTGTTACGTAAAATTAATTCAATTTTATAGGCAAGCTCATTCTTATACCACAACAACACAATCAAAAATGAAAACAATTTCTTAGAAGCTAAAATCCAATTTTTTTATCGTCTTACGATAGGTGAAGGTGCTTCGGTTTTAGCTAAACAATTTGATTTAAGAGAATCTACGGTAAGAACTATAATTTCATAAATCGTCATACACTAGAGGCGCTATCAAAGAAAAAAAGTAGACTCTTGCAATGCGGATAGTGGATAACGTCTAAAAAAGAATAAAGGCCCCTTTATGGTTGCGTTCGTTTGTTCGATCATTTTTTCGACCAATCATCTCTCGTGGAAACATCCAGAAGAAAAAAAATCGTAAGTTTTGAGCAATATGATTGGTCGAAAAAATTGTCAGAAACAATATTAAGCAAAAAGCCGCAAAATTTCTATTTTCGGCCAAACGAGGTTGGACGACATTTTTTCTGCAAACATATGCGATTCATAACATAAAGGTTAAGGATAAAACAGAATCTGCAGATACGCCGGTAGCTAAAGCATATCCCTAACAACTGGCTTAAATAGTTGGAAACGGTCGCTATATACCTGATGAGGTCTTTAATGCAGATGAAATTTGCCTTGTCTAAAAGCTATAGGTATAAACAGTGCATTTAAACTACGGTCACTGAAAGGTGTAAATTTTGATACATTACCGGTTCGTTGGATCACTAAACGGGCCTGGGTGACCACTTAAATATTTACAGATTGGGTTCGTAAATGTTTTTTTCCTAAAGTTCGGCATATGAGGGATAAAGATTTAACTTTTGGTTGGGGGATTTAATTTTGGTCGTCTATAAATGGAATACCCTAATATTGAATTTTGGTTCTTCTTGCTACCTAACATGACTTCATTCGAACGATCTCTAGATTGTACAGTTTAGAGCCAGCATCCAATACTTATTTACTTTTCTGTTCTTGCTGTTCTTGTAATTTTTCTTATAATAGCGACTAAAGTTCTTGAATCGTGGGCTCCATGACAATTAGTGTCTATATTTGATCATTTTCTGGGTGTAATAATATTTTTGTTCGGCGTGAGAAAGCTTTTTGAAAAAGAACCTAGCGATTGCCAACTTCTATTATTGAATTGCTCTTATATAGCGCCCACACACCAATGTAGTCTGAGTGAGGGCAATTTTAGTTGTTCTTAAACCCGGTTCACGTTTTCTTCTTATCAACCTTGCCTAGTTTGCTGATGTGACAAAAAATAGGATATTCGGCTATTTGGGTGATGAAACGATGTTAGTAATTAACCACGCCCACAAACCGCTACACCTGCCTAATAGAAACTGGTTGACGGAACGACTGAATTGCCATGATTCAATCCGTAGATGATTTTACGATCCAAGGCCGACTCCATGAGTTATCTTCTCCGTATTGAACGATGTGTTGGTTACCACTATAACTCGGTTTGTTTTCCGTTGTTTTATACAAAATAACCTTTATGCTTGTGAAATTTATATTCATTACCATCAGGTTGAGACGGAACGTAGCACTGGACAAGCGAAATATATTAAACATTCTAGTAGAAGGGAGTCAAGATTATGCGTTTCGAGATGGTTTTGAAACTCTTAAAAATTGTTCTCGATGTGTTATCAAGACTCCTACAAAGTTTTTAAAATATCACTTTTGGAACAACGAGTTTTTCACGCCAAAGCCAAATTATTACGACTTAAACATCTATCGTAGTGGGCCATGACCTCTAACGATTGTAAATTGTTATCTATACCTTCGAATGGAGGGTCACTCGTTTTATCCTTATCATCAACTTCAATCGATCACCACATCAACGAGTGATTAATAAAGTGTTCCATCAACAACAAGCCTGTGTGCGTCGTAGAGGAAGACTGTGCTGGCGTGGCGTCGACGAACAAACTATACGCATAATAGGATGTCAAAACTGGAGGACGAGAGTGAGATGGAGAGACAGATGGAGTACCATAGTGCTGGCGGCAAAATCCTTTCATTGGGTTTGATATCTAGAGAGAAAATTTTCTCATCAATATCGTTTTTTTTTACCGACCAAATAGTACAGTGGTTAAAGCTTTGGCGTTTGGATTGGGGGGTACCGGGTTCGAATCCCGATAGGGGCAGGGTGCAAAGGGAATTTTCATCTACAGATTACGATCTGTGATGAAATGAAACACATTTATGACCGACCCCCTGTCGGAGTGCGAAACTTATGGGCCGATCCATTTTCCATGTCAGTATAGGCTGGTATGGAGCTGTGCAATGTGCAGATGGTGGTAAAAATCGGACCTATAGCCGTACGTCCTCGATTTGGCAGATGATGCTTAAAGTAAGATGGAAATATAAACCTTGAAAGAGCAGGGAGTGCTTCGGCCCCAAAACGATCGATATCGAATTTTTATATTTTCCAAGTAGACGAAACATTAAAATTCAATATTAATGATTCGAACGGTTGGGAGATTGCATAGCTTTGGTGCTCAACCCTTTGAATTAATTGTACTTTTCGGTTAATTCATTTTTAATTAATAGATGTGGACTCTGATGTTAACTTTGGCTTCTAATTTTGTTAAACTACCCTGGTCGTGTCTGCAAAAATCAGGCCAATTAAATGTTAATGAGCTTCTACTAAACGATAGACTGGCTTCGTGATGTTTAATTTTTTCAATCAAATTCTATACTATCCTATGCTAGACCAATTTACTTTTCTGCTAATTTTTGTGGTGTCCTTATGCGTTCTTCGTGATGGCATTGATATTTTTATTGTGTCGTGCAAAAACCAAGTGAATTTTTTATTATATTAAATAAAAACTGAATTTCATTTGACACACGGTATGTGCTTATTATATATAAATGATTATAATATGTTCATTATTACACACATTGTATTTTTGCAGAGATGGGGACCACAGAAACAGATGAGAAAATTCTCGAGGAGATTAAAAAACCTGGGCGGGAAATTCTTTTTTTGGCACACACCGATTATAAAAATACGACCATAAAACGAATAATCTGGAATGAGATTGCGGAAACAGTCGGCGTTACTGTCGAGATATGTAAAAAACGGTGGCAGATCCTGCGTGCCAGATATATCAATCAAAATAAGCCACCTAAAAACGGAAGCACTGCATTTTGCAAAAAAGACGTGTGGTTAGAAAGAACCATGAGCTTCATGAAGGACCTTGTGATTCCGATGTAAGCTTTCTAATAATAATATAAAAAATTTAAATCAGTAAATAATTTTGTATTTTTATAATTTATTTGTAATCTGGAATGACATGAATTTTATTATTATTTTATTTTTGAAACTTTTCATACATAAAACATTATGTGAAGCCACTTATTGTACAATAGTAAATATTTTTTTTTTTATTTTTAGACCAAGATAAAGCAATTTTTCGTTAGAGCCCGAAAGCCAGGCCAATCCTTTTCAAAATGTCTTGGATGAAGCAGCGTCAACTTTAAGTAACGACGAATCCCTCTATGCTCCAATGAGCACATCGTTACCATCATCTGCAGATGGTCCGTCCCGTAAAAGAAAAATTACTCCACATCCGTTTGAACCGGTTTCCCATCCTGTTTTAAAAACAATGGAGCCACAAAAGTTAATTGAAGCACATACTGTCCAACCGACAACCCCAGTACTAGAAAGTCAATCCCAAAGTTTGTTGATGGTGTATGCGGCATCAGTGGACCCCGAGTTCAAACAACTACCATACGCACTACAAATGAAGGTCCTCTTTAGCATTAATAAGTCGTTAGAAGCGGCGAAGAAAGAACTTGCAAACGAATAAAGGCTTTTAGTATTATTAACTTTTAGTTTTAATTATTTATACTATTTAAGACTGAACTTTGACATATTATTTATTAAAAGAAATGTGATACAAATAAAATAAATTGAATTTGAACTTTTACATGTATTTTTTAATGAATCATCGCACACATTACGGTATGGTGCCTCTTTCTTCATTTCACCATCTTCCTACCGTCTTCCCTCGTAAAAAACGCCTAGACGTTGTGTTCGAGGAGTACGCTCACTGGGCGGTTTATTCGAATATAACGCCCCGGGCGTTATATTCGAATAAACTAACCAAATTCAACATATCCCCGGTAACCATATGTCAAAAAACACTAAAAATTTGCCACCAAAAACTGTGATTGGCGAAACAAAATGTGAAAAAGTTTGTCACAAATTTGTTATGATATGGTGGATGGGGTTGACGCTGATTCTGAAATTAAATCAGTAATTTTGTAGCTCAAATTTGTGGGCTTTTGTTTGAAAGTGTTGTGAAATTTTGTTATAACATATTTCCACAAGTTTATCAATTTGTATGTGATTTTTCTGTGAAAACATGGTTGACGTTTTTGTTGTAACTGTGGCTAGCAAATTTTCACTTTTAATAAGAGTATTAAGGTGAAACTTTTTGTGGAATTTTTGCCAAATTTCTCATAAATTTCTTGTGACATTAAAGTGAAATAAAAACCAATTAAAAAGTTTTGATTTGGTAAAAATTGTATTTTAATCTGTATAATTACATATTTAAAGTAATATTTGTTTGTAAAACTTACTTGTAAAACTTACTTGATGGCTTACTTGATGGTTTCTTTGTTGGGGTGATCGACGCTAACAAATTCAGGCAGCCGTCTAAAAAAATCTTCAGATGACATTTTTTAATTTGGAAAGAGAATTAAAGCAATTATATATGTGTATTAATTCAATTATTGGACTTATCAAATATTAATTAACGTACTTTAATTTAAAAGAGGAATCTTATGACATATTTAGTTCATTTAAGACAAAAGAGGAATATTAAAAATGCGGTTTTCATCCATTATTCCAACACAATTTACAACATTCTTTGTAATTTTAATCACTTGCATATAGCTTTCATCAATATTTTGTCTTTTAAACTTCCTAATGGTCGTAACCAAAAATCACTAAAATAAAAAAAAAACACAATTAAAATTAATGTTTAGTTAATGCTAAGAAAACAATTAATTATTACTGTAGTAATAAACTTACCAGCTTTATCAGCAACAAATTAAAGAAACTAATTGTATTATATTAATATTAATATATAATTAATATACACTACGTATTAAGGTCGATTTATATTATCCGTTCCTTTCAGTTTCTACACCTACCGTGTTCAGACACCATCAATTTATACTATCAGTTCAGACTCATCGTATGATTATCGTATATATTCGTATTTTTTGGTTACGTATAAAGTAAAAGATAACTTATAAAAATTCAAAACGTTTTAGTAGCAATTTAATTTTTGTGTATGCAAGTTTGGGAAATAAAGTTTATTACGCGAAAGATACATATAATTAAATAATAAATAGTTTATACCAAGAGAAAATGTTTTCACATTTGAAATTTTGGAAATCTGTTCCATAGGATAAGGCTCCCAAATAACCCACCCTATCTGCCATACAATTTTACCGTTTCATACACCAAACACCCTGTATAAACGTTAAATAACAAGAAAAAAATTTAAAACGGATACAATAGAAAATATGAACACATGTTTTATTGCTCAGTTCATCAGATAATCTAAATACTCTTATGCTCAGTCCTTACTTTATTTTCCTTTAACAATTTTTTTTTATATTTTATAGTTTATTAGACTAAAACAACTATAAAAAATGTGGGATAATTTAAAAGAGCATATCCCTTTTTAACCAGGAAAACAAAAAAATTGGCTCAGTTTTAGTCCAACCTACACAAATGTGTGAGTAAAAAACCATAGTATGTAATGGCGTTGTTGATAAAAAATTTCGCTTTATTTGTACTAAAACCAACTTAATTGTGAGTTACGATATAGTGTTTTTTTCGAACGAAAATAAGTTAAAAAGGAATTCACAAATGTGGAAGTTGGTTCAAAAAACATACAAAACTAAATTTTTGACATGGTACTTTTGCCCAACCCGCACAATTGTTTTAGTAAATCACTAAAGGGATATAAGAAAAATTTAGTGGCGACAAACATTAGCAAGATTGGCATGAAGAGAATATAAAAAAGACGAGAAAGGTTCGGAACCGAACTCTATAAGCATTTATGTTGTCTATAAAGATGTGATGTGTGGTTTGCGTATTTCAAATATCACGCCCACTCACATCCACCCACACCCACCTAATCCCCCTTAAACCCAGCCCAACCGACCTCAATCCACCGTAACTCAACCGACCCCAATAAATCGCAAACCACCACACCTAAAAATTACTACCACCCCCCACCCACTATTCAACCCTTAAAACTCGTTTTTTAAGAAGAGAAATGAAGGATCTAATTGATGATGAGGATGAGACAACATTGAGGGCTGGTCTACCAACTGGATCAGGTGCTGAAATATATGCAATTTCCATCCTCGAAAGTTGGACCATAAATATCATCAGTTTGGACTCTAACTGCTGCAAAATAAATGAAGAAGTTTATATTGTAGATAATCATGCCAAAGTTTTAGAAATTATAAAAATTGAAAATTTTTATGGTTTAAAATTGTGATTGTTTTTACATAGCATCTAAGAAACGAAGAAGACTGTTGAAATGTGATTAATAATAATAAAAAATGTTAATATTATTATACTTTAAGCATTATTATTAGTTATTTAAATGAATTTTATTGTTACGTTTATTTTATTTTAATAAATATGAATTGAATTACTATAATGAATAAATAGTACTGTAAAAAATAATTGACGATTTTAATATTGTTTCGACTTTATTACAAAAAATTAATATTCTAATACAACGCCTAAGCGTTTTATTTAAGTGGGCGTTTTATTCGAGGTATTGGTTTTCATTTTCAAAATTTTGTTTTTTAAGATGCTCTCGAATACAACGCTTAGGCGTTTTTTACGAGGGAAGACGGTAGTCGAAACGTTCCGTCTACCTTGCTAACACTGCTAAAACAATAAACCAATGTGTTACTAATTTGACTTTGAGATTCTCATTTAGGATTTTCCATCCGTCGTATGCATGACCAAAAAATATTTCGGGCCATTTTTAATTTTACATTTACCAGTTAGATTAACAGACTAACATGCTTAACAAGCAATGTTATTACCGTTACAATTTTCTGTGGGAGGAGGAGGAGCTCTAATTCTTAAACCATACTTTGCGGACGAAAAAATAGCTTAAAACTCGACAGCACAAATTAAATTATAAGCAAAATGTAATCGAATATAGAAATACGAGGAATATTTATTATATTGTACCATTTTGGGTGATGTTGCACCATATTGCATAATGTTGTGCAATGTTACGTGATTTTGCAAAATGTTGCGATATGCTGCACCTTGTTTTGAGATGTTGCAACATGTTTTGAGGTGCCCTATTGTACCATGTTGCTTGATGTTGCACTATATTTCATTTTGTTGCATCTAGTTATGTGATGTTCCAATATGTTGGAAATTGGAATATGACCCAACATACTGTACAATCTTATAACAACCAGCAACAAGATGCAACATAAAGCTATATGGTGCAACATCATGCAACATGGTACAATATGACACCTCAAAACATGTTGCAACATTTCAAAACATAGTGCAGCATATCGCAACATTTTGCAAAATCACGTAATATGGTACAACATCATGCAACATGGTGCAACATCACTTAAAATGGTGCAATATATTCTCACAATGTAATGCAACATTCTAAAACTTGGTGCAATATCACACAACATAAGGTCTCGACAAAAAAGTCTCACAACACGATGCAACTTCTTTTTTGCAATCGGCCTTCTTTTTCAGAGTCCTGTTCCATGGCGCTCTTCAGTCTCGAAAGCAGCTCGTTTTTTGTTGCCTTCAGTTAAAAGCCCGATGCTCTGTAGGTTATCTTCAATTTCTGGGATGTGTAGATACTCAAATTTTAAACATTGCTGGTAAATATTATTACTTCTGTGAAATATGGTTTTAGTATTTACAATATTGTAGAATCATGTTGTGGGCTATTGCCAAATGTTGCACGATGTTGTGTCAAATGTACTATGTTGCGTCATGTTGCATGACATTGCAGCATGTTACGCGATTTTTTACTGCTCGATTTCGGTGGGAAGTAGTTTCGGGAAAATTCGTTTTGGAAGTGCTTCGTTTGGATCTGTAACCCTCTTTTAAATCTTTACGGCTCCAACGAGTTTGTTAAAGTTTGTGGTGGTGATACGAATTCCGTAATGGTATAAACCAAAAAAAAATTACGATTTATGATAATAAACTGAAATTTTAACAAAACTCAGCCACTACACAGCCCAAACAGCACTCAAAGCTTTTACCTGCTTTTTTGTAATTGTTTGTTCCTAAAATCTAAATGGTTTATATAAAGCTTTTCAAAATGTGTTTTTATTTTTGGAGACCATCTAGGTTATTGGAATTTTAATTGACAAAGTTGTGTCAAGGTTAATTTATTCAAAACTAACAACCAATTTTCCAATATTTTAACTAGGTCCGGTAAGATTTATTCTCTCGAGTTTTAAAAGTTTTCGGTTATGTTGAAAACTTTGCAAATTTACTTATTTGGTATTGAGTAGATTTTAGAAGCTTAATTAAAATTTTATAAGATGAAGTTTGAAAGCTTTTACGAAAAAGTTTTATAAATATTTTCACGTTTTGGAATTAGCACGTTTCAGATTATGTCAAAACTGTGTGGTATAATTTGCGCCAACTAATCGCGACCGACCAGATTTAAATTTCATTTTCAAAAAATTCAAAATGTTGTATTACCATATATTTTTTATGTTTATTTTTTTTGTTTTTTCTTTTTTGTTTTGTTTTTCATTTTCATTTTTATTGTTACAAAAAAAAATATATAATTTTTTTAAATTAAATTAAAAAAAAATTTAAAAAATTCATAATTACATAAAACAAATCCATGTTACATATAATAAAGGAAAATCAGTACGAAGACGGGCAGCCTCAATGGAAACATCAAAATTTGAAAAGAGACGTGGCCGAGCGAAAAAACGCGTGGAAGCTATCCGAAATGGAGCTTTAGGTCTATCAAGTATGGGTACCGTATACGATTGGTTCCTGAAAATCTATTATTTCTAATCATTTTTATATTTTGTCTGGGGCACAGATGTAGTCGGTGGATTTAATGATGCAACACCATCGCCGAGCAGTAGCGTAAGTGAAGGTTTGGATATATTCCCAGATAGTCCAATTCATAGGTAAGGATCAAATTTATGAATTAATTTTCAAAAATTGTTTTTCTTAATTAAATTTTTTCAAAATTTTTGTAGAAATCTAGTTTTTTAAGCTTTAAATGTTGTAAACTTTTTAAAGTAGAAATTAGTTTTCATTCGATTCAATTTTTGGCTTGTTTAAAAAAAACTATTTTTTTATTTTAATTTATTTAAAATTTTTTATTTTATTTATTTTAATTATTTATTAATCACACAAAAAACAATTAAATTACGTCAAATAAAAAATGTAGTACTGGATTTCAATTGTCACCCGATTTTCGGCAACGTGCTTCATCAAACGCAAGTAGTTGTGGTCGTTTAAGTCCTATACCAGCACTAGAACCAGATTGGGGTTTTCCACCAGGATTAGATAGTGATTGCGGAGTAGCAACGACACCGGCACAAACACAAGCCCTAGATCAATTAGCCGGATCACTAGCTGATGATTTGACATTTCAAAATGATTTACTAGGGTCAGTACTTAATTATAATTATTCAATTTAATGTTTAATAACGGTTTTGCGATAAAAGCTCCCCACTAACTAAAATACTTGTAAAAATTATATAATTAAGTAACAAATTCTTCGGTAAGATATTTAAATAAATTTTAAAAATAATATTCTTTTTAATTTTATATTAGAGTCAATGTTTTGAGTGAATGCCCGATAATAAGCTGTAATTTTTATTAAAATAGCATGATGAATGAAGTGATTTAATTAACAGAATCATAATAATTTTTAAAATAATTGACGAGCTTTTCTTTATAACTCTTATATATTATAAAGTAGATAGACATTAGCTAAAAAACATTTAGAATTCGTTAAGTTAATTTTAAATATTTTATATAAAAATTCAAATATGTTGATCGAGTATTTTTCTGTTCTTATTTCTTTTCAAAACCAACTGATCGTACGGATGGAGTAGATTTACGAGAGTTTCACAAATGCATAATCAACCACCACCACCATATCAGCCACCTCAACCATATTCTTTACATGCCACGGTTGCCCAGTCATATTGTATGCAACAGCCGAATCAATGCCCAATGCATCGTTTACAGCAGTGCACATGTCTATTATCCAACAATACGCGAGAGAGTATGTCACCATCGTCGGGTACTGGTATGTCACCGTCATATCCACATAGTGAACCGTCCCCGGATCCAATGGGTTCATATAATTCGGTGTTACTTGGTACAAGGCTTTCGTCGGGTGGCCGGCCATCGTCGAGCAGCCCAATTTTAAGTGGGCTTCAAACACAAAATGGTGAGTTAAATATTTAACTTTTAGTAAATTAAATAATTTACTTATCAACCCAACTGAACGTATGAATATCTAGATACATACAATTTATAAAACTTTAAGAATTTTTTTTTTTGTGATAACGTTTTTAACAAAGATGCTGTTCACATTGAACAATACTTCGACCATAGAGAAAAGTAATATAAACAGAGGTAAAGCTGCATACAAAATTTTGAACCAACTTTTTTAGATTGTAACCCCAAAATACAAACTCGTTTTACGCCTTAAATAATAAACTTAGAATGTCCAACTCTTCGAATATATATTAAGTGTTTCTTTAACTTTCATAAGGTTTTTGTTTCATTTTTTCTTCGTTTAGATTATAACGGTAATTTTAAAGTTGGTCAACATAAAACCGGATGGTGACCCCATATTTTACTATGAAAAAATGAGTAAAAATTTTATATGCAGCTTTACTTCTGTTTATTTATTTTTCTGTGCTTCGACGGAACATTAATTATTTACTACATCATCAACTGTAGAGTTTTAAGTTTAATTTGGTACAACTTGATTTATTTTTTAATTATTTTTGTTTGAACTTTATTTAAGAATCAATATAAAAAGAAATTATCAGATTAGGTAGAATATAGTCTTGACAAAATCAATCCAAATTGAATTCTTCTATATACCTAGTTAAAAAGACAAGTATTGTTGGTTACTCGACCGAAACTATGGCTACTTTATTGGCTTTAACTTTGGTTTTTTAAAGTGGTCGTTTATTTAATTAAAAATCCGTCTATTTTTGCATAGCACATATGACTGAAAACTGTATCTCGAAAGTTTACGCAACACGCACTAGAGAAAATTAAAGGCTATTTTTACGCTAATTAAATGCCCCATTAAATTTTTTTTTGGTTCACTTGTTTTAGATGAAGTATAATAGGCTTTTTAATTTCGAAGCTAACGGATCCCAAGTCGCAAGTCGAAAATCGGACTAAAGTCAAAATTAGAACGCAAAATAAGATCTATTGACATACAAATACTTAAAGGCTCATCCCGGCCTAATTTTAATGAGCCTAAAATTAATTGCGTGTCAATAGATCATGCTTTGTAATGGAAATGGAAAATCCTAATGATTTATCTAAAATGAGCGCCCTACATTTTAATGGAATTAACCTAAAATTAGTCTTTATTTTTCCAATTGGCTAATTTTTTGATATGGGTTTTGCTAACTTTTCTAAATCTAGCAGATTCGTTGTATTGGTTGGAAGGAGTGGAACTGTTGTCGAAGCACTACCAACTCTATCGCGGTTCGCTTTTTTACGTCCTATCTAACGCAGTAGCCAAACGAAGAAGGCCAGGCGATTGGTTCGATTTACGTAAAGATCATTCCTAAAGTCATGGTTCGATATTTTAGCACCTGGTGCAATTCATAACTGTGACGCGAATTTAAGCCATTTCTACATCAACCAGATGGTAGATTTGCGATGCATTTCTACTTGGTTTTAAATATCTCTCAATATGTGTAGATTTTTTTTCTGTAGCATCCCTACAATACACTTTTCAATTTATTTGCGCTTAACCATAAGTGTAGGGTCGATCTGTCTGATTTTAAATTAGCCATTGAACAGCTTATTCAATGCAAATCTCTGGCAAACAATATCGCCTTAAAACTTTTAAACCCATTTCTAGACTCAAGTTCATAATTGAAAGTTGGAGCTTGCCTGTATCATATGATATAAAATATCAAATAATTTTACCTACCAAATCTCCTTTCGCGTTACCTAGGCTGCCGTAAAAGTTTTTAGGAAAAGTAATAAAAAACTTAATTCTTCATCAAAAATTGCTTTTTTGAAAATATTCGCCTTTAAGATCTATACACTTTTGCATACGCTCAAACCATTTATCGAAACACTTTTGCCAGTCTGAAGATGATAGCTCCAAAGCATGGTTTTTGAACGCTTCAATCGCTTCTTCAGCCGATAAAAATCGTTGTCCACGTATCTTATCTTTGATTTTTGGGAACAGGAAGAAGTCATTGGGTGTCAAGTTGGGGCTGAAAGGCGGATGGCCCGCATCTATACTATCGTTTGAGTGCTCAAATACTCGCTTGTTTTATGTGATGTGTGTGACGCATTATTGTGATACAAAATGATTCAGCATTTTGAGTTATTTTCTCGCAATTTGTTGAAAACCTCGGGCAAACAAAAATGGTCGTATACCAAGTTGAACCGATGACTGTTGAGTTGAATCGACGACTGTTGTTTTTGTGAAGAAACACGCTACCATTTGCTTCCCAACGCTCAGAGCTCGCACAACTTTTGTTGGGTTTTGTTCGAATTGGAAGATACAAACAGTCGATTGCACTTTTCGCACTCGTCACCTAAGACGATCTTGTATACGTTTTTGGAAGTACCTCTAACGAATTTATCAAACCTTTCGCGGCACCAATCGACATGAATCTTGTTTTGTGCGTCTGTCACCAAATGTGGAATCCAACGTCCAAGGTGCGGAGGCTAATCTTTAAATGTTCATGTAGGATCGTATGCATGCTGCTGTTACTAATACCTAGACATGCTTCAATTTTACGACAAGTCACATGACGATGCTTTTCAATCAGTTTTCTCACAGCATCGATGTTTCTGGTACAAAAGCTGTTTTTGGACGATCTTCACGAGAGTCGTTTTTAAGTGAACGCCGTTCACGTTTAAATTCATTGTACCAAATATAAACACTAGCCAAGGATACTGCTTCGTCACCAAAAGTCGAATGATTTGAAGCACTGTTGTCGAGTTAACTCCTTTCGAAAATCGTAAAAAATCATCACACGAAAATTTTCACGTGATACTTCCATTTTTTCACCGAATTCAATTTTTGAAGTAAATAAAAAACAATGTTGTGATGCGAACTGGCAGATGACTTCTGAGAAACAAAACCTCCAACATTTTAACGGCAGCCCTCGTGTTAGTATTCAGATCTGAGCATAAACGAAACTTTCACGGCGATTTTGAACTTTTATTATCAATGGTACGACAGAAGTACTTCCCGTTTATCGGCAAATCAACAGCGCAAAGAATCGTAAGAAGTTGCGTTATATATGCTAAGGTGAAACCAGTGCGATTACAGCAAATTGTGGATAAATTTTTGTCAGGTGTCGATTTCTGCGGCTCATTTTTAATGAAAATCAAGTACACGCAGTTCATTTAGAATTCGACATATCGTTAGTGACTTAACAGCAAGATCCTTTATTTCCTGTTTAAAGCGTTTTATCTCTCGCAGAGGAAAAATAAAGATAATATATTCAGCTATCGCAAACATTTGTATGCGCTGACAATTAACTAACCCTTTTGGGGCAATTACAAGGAGGCAGTAAATTTTTGTTCTTCCCAAACTGAATCCTTTTATAGTTACAAAAGGACAAATATTCTTGCTTAGTCACCCGAAGCAGTGGCCTCTTTAATACTGGCTTAGACTTCGGTTCCTTTTAAGTGGTCGTTCATTTATGATGAACAACTTTATCTTGAAAACTGACGCAACAAGGACACACATATTTGCAATACTTACTCCTAGTATGTGTCATTTAAAGTAAAATAGAGTCGGTAAATTTTGACGTCCATAAAGCTAGTTTCCATTGCTTCTAACTAAAAGAAACAAACAGTTGAACGAAGCTAGCAAAACTTAAATTGTTAATCGGACCACAAATGCAAGAAAAGATTTATTGATTTAATTTCATGTTCGCTTAGCATACAAAATAACCCCGTGAGTGATAAACGTGGATATTTAAAGTTTAACTAGAACATCTCACTTGAAATCTTTAATAGAGACAATAAAATCATGCGAGATATGAACATAGATTCGATCCAATTCACTATGTGCAATCAAATGTTCCCACAATATCCATTAGGTGTTCATGAGAAATTTGTTGTTACTCACCGATATTTCAACCAAAGTATCAAATTCCGCAAGCTCCGTTTCGTAATACTGGCCTGCTCTGCAGGATTAGAAGTTGCTATTTCCCTAATTTATCTGCCAACGATTGCTTCTAAAAAATTTAAAATAGTCGATGACAGAATGGTTGGACAAAAACTATTTGGATCGGTATAGCCAAACTTGCCAGCTTTGTAAATAAATAAGACGCGTGTCCTGAACAAAAATGTCCTAAAAATGAACGTCCAGCCAATTTGTAATAGTCAGAACAAATTATTATTTAATGGCGGTCCCATCAGGACCGATAGATTTGTCCCATCGGGGTGAACATTGACACAACAAAGAAAATAAACAGATAGAATAAGTTTACCATCATGGTTTGATGAATAGGTAATTGAGAAGTCATTCATTGTGAAAAGGGATTAATTGAACCTTTGGGTCACCCGACAGATTGTTAATTTAATCTCAGAATTTATCTACTCTACCGCTGTCATATAGAAAGATTACATTTAAGTGGCGTAAGGTCCCTATCCTAGGGCGAGAATTTTGGGAGTCATACGCCTGGTATGTCGAAACCCTTATCTTCTGTAAAAACAATTCTAAGACTCAAGAATGATACAACCGTTAAATCTTCTGAGCTGCCCTCAGGAATGCGTGCTAAAAACGATAGAAGATAACAAAATGGAAAATTTCTGCTCAATCTTAAAAGAAATTATTTTGTTTTGCGCCCCTATCGGATGACCACCCATCAGTCTGTCGATATAAACGGGTTCATCAGCCCTATGTTTGTTAATTAATTTTTGGAATTCAGCTGACGCTCAGAAACTTAGGACACCGACAATTCCCCCAGATATCAATATTATTAGAAACACTCCGATGAGAAATCGACGAATCACTTCTAATTTTAATTTGCGTACTGCTATTTTTTGTAACCTTTTAAGCCTTCATTTCTGGAGTAGTTCTATCACGGTTTATTTTGTTAATTTATTAGGTTGATTATTTCTCAGGATTGTCCATTGCCTCCCACAATCCTCATAAATTGTCAGTTGATTTTGAATTCTCTAAAAATACAAAACAAAATTAAATTTTGTAAATGTAAATATTGTTGTAACAATTCGTTAAGTTAGCGGAATTGATTATTACCCCCTTGAAGTTAGAGTCGTTGTTGGAGAAAATATCGCTACGTATTTGACTGGATTGTCTCTATCGATATTGCTTCTATATATACTCGTTAATTTTTTCTCAATCAGCGTATGCCTTAAGTGGCCAAGCGAAGTCTAAGCCTATCCTTTGAAAATTTCTTGCCATCTGAACACGTTTGTTGATTCAACAGCCTAGGTTGACGTTTAACACAATCAATCCAGTGATAATTGATGGATTTGACCAGATTGGTAGTCCTAATGATCTAATATTGTGCACTCAGAAGACTAAATCACGTGTAATTGACGTTCAAGCTTTCGTACAGTCTTGGAGTCTCCAGGACGAATAATCGGATGTTTCGAAATTGTTCCATTTTGGGATCAATGGATGGAGCAATAAATCTGTCTGAAAGATAATTCAATTTACTTTTTAATAGTAATGGATGGTTAGCGTGAATGATTTTCAAATCAGCTTTGAAATGCGTTGCTTGAATTCATTGGAAAATTTCATTTCTTGCATCGACATATGCGGAACGTTGAGGTACACCGGGTTTTTGATTACCATGACGCTGTACGTATAGTACGACAATTTTTAGAGAAAGAGAGAGGGGAAAGAGAGAGAAAGAGAGAGAGAGAGAAAGAGGGGAGAGAGAGAATCATAAATTGGTATCAGTATCAAGTACAGTAATGGTGGTTAAGGTTTGCAAATATCGATTTCGCTTCTCTAATATGGCAATTACTCGGCCCCTGGCTGCATTGACAGTATATTTCATTCAGCAGGAGCGTCGAGCTACAACAAGCGAGTAGTAGAGACGATACCCCATCAATCATGAATGCTTTCCCAATTTTAAACCATTTCTAAAACGTATCTCGATTGTACGTTACCTGACAGATGTGACAATGCATCAACGCATAGTTCGTAAACTTATCGTAAAATTTTATATGGAGATGCCGATTATGCGTTGTGACAAACGGCTGACACTTCGAGCTTATGTTATAATATTTAAAATTAATTAAAAAAATCATTTTATTTTATTTTTGATAATGCAGTGTGTCTAGGAAATAAAATTTTGTCAAGTTGATTTTATAATAAACTGATTAAAAGCATTCTGATTAAAGAGAGATTTTAACTGATTAAAAATCTAGACAACTTTCTATAGTTAATTACATTTCCAGCAACGTCATCTAAAATTTAACTGACATTTTTGGATAACAAAACGACTTCATAAAACAATGGTTTTGAGAGAAAATAATTTAACAGAAGATAATCGAGTTTATAAAATTCATTTTATTGTACTTGCGATTTTACCAAAAAACACTAAAAGTGGAAGAACTTTTGAACATTAAACAATTCGATAAAATTTTCTTTTGGTATGAAATAAGCTGCCTTAACCCATCTTAGTTTAATACTCCACTTCTGGGATATTCATTTAGTGAACACTAAGCTCCACAATAGACCACGTTATGGAAACGTGGGGTGTTGCACCCAAACCTTACAAGCTCAATATAATTTTATTTTTATACTTATAGATGCACCATCAACTCTAATGGGCCAATTCATTGAAGCCCTCACCTATAACAGTCAGCAGCCGATTGATGATTTCAATATTGATACATTTCCTGGCGGCATAGTGTGTAATGTCGATGAGGTAATTATTGAATCGGACCAGAAAGTTTTTCCTCATAACTTTTCCACTGTAAACGTTTACATGTTTTCCCTGCCACACGAAAAAAAAGATTAACAATCTTTTTTTATTATTTTTCCTTTTTTTGATTTATATTAGAAATTGTATTTTTAGGTGATAAAACACGAATTAAGTATGGACGGTTCGTTAGATTTTAATTTCCCTGTACAACAACAACAACAACAACAGCAGCAACAACAACAGCAGCAGCAACAACAACAACAACAGCAGCAGCAGCTGCAACAGCAACAACAAGCAAATAATTACAATAATACGTCGTTGAGTAATTTAAATAATAATATTAATAATACAAATACAACAAATAATAACACAAACAATAGTAGTAATAATAATAACAATAATAATAATAATAATAGTTTACAAGAGATAGCATTGGGTACATCATCACAACAAAATCAAACGACACAGCCACATTCTCAAGTGCAATATACGCCGCGAGCGACAAATGTTACATCGTGGGTACATTGCGAATAAGTAAGTCAAATTTTTTTTTATTTTAATTTAACAATTTCGTTGCTGCTACCCTGGGGCCAAACGCAGAAATTTAGTAAATTTATATGATTTTTATAAAGCCTACAATATTCGTTTGACTCAATTTCAACTATTTTGCTTCCCTGAACTTGTTGTTTGACACATTTAATATCAGATTTAAAAACTATTGCAGTTCTTATATTTTGTGAGTGCATGGAGCTCCTTGGTAAAAGTATTTCCATTTAAAATTTTGCACTAAAATGTGAATTTTACCTAGGAAAGCACAGTGTTAGCAGTAAATTTATTTTGACTAATTTTAATTTGAAAGGGGATGAATGTTTAAATAATCCGATTATTTAGTAACTATAAGAATCCCAATGCACGATCCTTTAGTAAAATTTTGGTTGGCCTTGAATATTTTAATTTTATATACCAACTGAATACTAAAATTTTCCTTTTCAGCAATGTTCGGTATATGAATTCGCCCTTGAATTCCTCCAGAAGGAAAACTGTTTTCTGAATCAGAATCTCATTTCCGTATTGTAAGGCTTTTATTTTGTAAATAAATAGCAACATAGAAACTTCAATGATTTCTCTTGTTATTGGTTATTTTCTTCTCTATTGACGACTTAATGCCGCTAGCCTTTGGCCTATAGGCTTTATCGTTTTATATTGTTCAGCTAGATTAGATTAGGTTAGGATGGCCGCCCAGTGGAAAAGAGGTACGTTAGTTAATTTCGGTGACTAGGCTAAAATCACAATTTCTTACGTCGGAGTTTGCCAAGAATTATCTATCTTACATAAATGAGATGGTATTTAATATGGTTCTCAATAATTGAAATAAGCAATAAAACCAGTGAAACAAGTCGCAAACGATTCGAAAATTCAACTTGTTTCTGGCCTACATCATGTTATAGAATAAACAAAAATTAAAAAGCAAACTAAAAAACTGAAATTACGTTAAATTTACACCAGAATCCTCCAACCGAAATTTGAGGAACGTGCATTAATCTAATAATAACCGGGTGTGTCCACCTAGGAAGGACCCGATCTCCCCGAATGACAAATAACATCAATTCCGGCTGGAGAAATCCCCCGAAAGATCCATCGACCCCTAGAGGCCGATGCCCAGCCACAACGAAGCAGCATCTGAGGGTAGGGATGTTTCTCCAACAGACAAAGCCTTCCTCATTCGGAGAGACCTCTAGAGGATCTCTCTCAGTTCATACTCCGACAGCTTGAATCTGCCGGAGTGCCACGGAGACCGTGTAGATTTTACGGTCGTCCTCGAATGGGCGACACATATGCTAGATTCGTCGCTACTCCGACCATGGCAGTGACAAGCCCAGCCTACAAATATGGAACTGACACGAAATGAGGATCCTCCTCCCAATATATCGACCAGAAAACAAATTTAATAAAATTGAAAAATAAATTGAACAACAAAAATGGTCGCTGGACGTGATAAATTTGGAGGACGAAACCAATGGGCACCCCGACCGTTACAGCCGTAACTTGGATGCTCTATTACCACATTTAATAACAAAAAGTGAAAATTGGAAAATAAATGAAAAATTTGAAAATTTGAAAATTTAAATGAAAAAAATGAGGAGACCAATTTTTTTTTTTAAAAAATACAAAAAAAAAATTAACAGAAAAAATTCGTTACTTCAGGGGGGTGGGGGGGGGGTGGGTTTGTTCTTCCCGCCTTTAACCGTATATGTGAATGGCCTCAACTGGCCACCCGTATGTCTTACACCGGTACCACTGGAATTTTTTTAGCCGGTTGGCCAACTGTTTGTTGCGGTGCCTTTCACCGATACCAATAATACAATAATACAAATGGCCAGCTGGTTACTTATTCTCTGGCCACGTGAAGCAGCCCGTTGCGGTGCCTTTCACCAATACCAATGGAACTTGCAAATGGTCGGTTGGCCACCTGTACGATATAAATAGTTCTTCTGTCGGCCGCCCGTAGAATGTAGCGGTGTCCTCGCCGATGAAAGTTAGTTGCGGCGTCAATCGCCTAAAATATATTAAAATAACGTTGCTTCTACCCAATTAAAACTGCCGTTGCGCTCACCCGCCGAAATTCGAAATTCGCAGGTGTCTGAGAAGTCACTTGTCTGATTACTATACTGTTATTTTATATAAAAAACACAGACAAAAAATCTCACATTCTCGCAGTAAAAACAAAAACACTTAGAAGAATATTTTTTCCCGTTTTTCGTGTGCGTCACTCGCCTACCCTTTCACACCGCACATCCACCAGCACGCCAAAATGAAATACATACCAAAAAATATGTTCTTCTATATCTTTACAGTCATACACACGCACAAGGGGTACATTGGTCTCACTCTCAATTTATTATAAGTTTTAATGACACTGGATGTCAATACGGAGCCTATTTCCATAAAATTAAACTTTAGTGTCTATACAACAACAGATGGCAATGCTATCAGCAAAAGGCTCTCCTCATTTGATTAGAATACATTTTTTTTTTAAATTAACAATTTGAAACTAGCAAGGTTGCAATTTAACTAGTTATTAGGACCCCCAGGAGTCGTAACAAGGACTTAAAATAATAGTGGTTGTGTGGGCAAGGACATTACCACAATATCTGTGTATCGATTTTGTCCCAAAATGAGTGATCGAAATGAGTTTAACCGGAAAGATATAGTAGTATTATTTGTGCGTTTGTGTTAGTTACATGCGCGTTAAATCCGACATTGTAAACGCCATATTTTTGTGTGGTTTACAAGCCAGTGATTTTTTTAAAATTATTTATGTGTTTATTGATTTTTTTATATTTAATAAATTAATATTTTATTTTTAAAATTTATGAAATTTAAAATAAATTTATAATAAAAAAAGATTTCTTCTGAAACCCGAGAACGACTCAATATTTTTTAAAAATCCAAAGGAAAAATCGAAAAAAATCGTAAAGTCCAAGAAATTTCGGAAAAATCCAAAAGCAATACTACCTGAAAACCGAAAAAAATCGGAAAATAGAAATTTTCGTTTTGTATAGGAATTTTGTATGGAAATGCACTAAACATCACCTTTTGACAATGAGCATTCATTTATTTATAGTCACTTCGGATTATTTTCAATAGAAGGCGTTGGTGGCGGATCTAACGTTTGACAGCTGCGTCGTATACATTACATATTTCCGATTCGATTATTCACACCGTGCGGTTGCGGTAAAACATTTCAGCGAGAATTTGTGAAATCAAATAGATTTAAAATTGTTTTTCGTAGAAAAGGTAGTGAATTTTCAGAAATTACTTGGTTTAAGCGAATTTAACTACATTTTGCGATTCAATCATTTTATCAGCTCTTTTATTGACGTAAATTGACTTTGCATGCGTATAGAAATGACATCACAAATGCATTCTTATGTTTTTTGGCGAGGCTTGATTAGTTTTGATACTTGATTAGCATAAGTCGTTGCAGTCAATCATAAGTGCGGCGATAAAATAGCCGTATTTGCATGTCCCAATTACGTCGAGGGTGACTGAAGATGAACGACAAGCGATTAGATTCAGAATGCAATACGTTCGTGCACATCAAACACAACGCCAGCGAGCACAACACGATTCGGAAATCGATAACAGTGCGGGCAGATCAGTAACAGATGGAGAAATTTTAAACGTTTGTCCACATTGTATAATATACATTGTAACATCGCCACGAAGATCTTTCAACGTTCTGTCTAGCGCCTCCAGTGACCTTTTGATGCTGTATGATGCGGAGATTTCACAGCGTAAAATAATAGATTACGCTACTCGCCGCAAGTGGCATCACTATCACTAAAGAGAATTTTTTTTTTTTTGTTATGTAATTACCAGTGGAAATTCTTTATTCATTATGTATCACCTTTTTCACTAAATAAAACATCTAAGCGGAATAAAATATTAAAAGTGATCCTGACAAATGACAAATTTATTGATCCCCGAAGGAAAAGTACTTGGTATATGAAATCTTATAATTTAACAATTTTCCATCTTTCCACCATTTCTTAACGAATTTCGATGAAATTTGGATAGTAGGGATTTTAAAGTAAGTTTTGGATAAAATTCTAGGACCTGTTCGTGCTGGACTAAACTGGCCATTTCATAATCGAAAATGGTGTGTTATGAAAAATGGTATCTGTATATTTTACACGATTTAAATAAATTTGGAACTGGAGGAAGCTCGGCTATTTCATAATAAAAAAAATTTTAAATTGGCATCGCATACAGTGACAGTTCGGAAAAAATTTATGGATTAGAATTTTCATTATAATTTTTTAATTTTCTGCGGCCATATAAGTTATTTTTAGGTTTTTTCCGATATATCAAAAACGTCCACTACTAACCACTACTTTTGGTGGTTTTTATAATAGCCTAGGTCATACTGAGACTTTATGGGAAATTTGGAGAGAATTTTTAGGTTTTCTCCGGCAAAAAATCAATAAATTATAGTGACAATTCTAACTCAAAAATTGTCCATGTAATCTCAGCATGACGTAAGCTATTAGAAAAATCACAGAAAGTGTTGGTTACTGGTGGACGTTTTTGTGATGTCGGAAAAAACCTAAAAATAACTTATATGCCACCAGAAAATAAAAATTTTTTAGTGAAAATTCTAATCCATAAATTTTAACTGAACCGTCCCTGTACGCGATGCAAATTTAAAATTTTTTTTATTGAGAAATAGGCGGGTCCCCTCCAGTTTAAAATTTATTTATATCATTTGTTATATGACCGGACTTTGCGGTCTTGTTGATATTATTTAAATAAAAGACGTATAAATTCATCTTTAGGACCCAGACATGTTTCGGCTTTAATGCACCATTTTCAAAGGGGTGTAGTTTATTTCTACAAAAAAATAATACTTACAGTTGTCAAAAATATGAAATTGAAGGAAAATAAAGAATAAACCTGCGAAAAAGCCATAAATTATTTACATACTTCGCCATTAATCAAGAAGTAATTAAAAATACTTAAAATACTAAAAAAAGTATCTAAAACTACCAGCCTGTAATTGATCGGCGAGATATGATCAGTATCTTGTTTTATGTTCATTGAATCTTCATTTAAGATGTGCAAAGCAATCTTAAAGTATGTTGATGAGGTATTTGCCATTCTATATCGAGGGGTTTGATAAATACAACATCTTAATGCTTTAAATTCTTTTCACCCCGGATTGACATTCACTGTTGAGATTGAATCTGAAAACCAGATTCCATATCTTGACGTTATGTTAATTAGAAATTTGAAAATGGTACAAGAAAAATGTTGAATCAAACCGGATCCTGAATTTCTACAGTCATCATCCCTTTACTCATAAATTAAACACAGCAATTAATTTTGTTAGTAGAGTGTTGAATTTAAGCTCCAGCTGTTTCCATTGTAAAACCCGAATCGAAGAAACCTTACTCGCAAACAATTATCCGGTTAAAATGATCAATAAATGTATCGCTAAGTATTTTCAAACACATAACACCACCGATATTGAAAATACGAGTAATGTACAAGATAACGAAAGTAATGCAACTAAATGATACCAAGCGTTAACGTATTTCAAAGGTTTATCTGAAACAGTAGAGAGGGTCATTGCTACCTATTGTCCAGATACCACGTTGGCTTACGAACCTGCAAATGTTCTACACAATGTCTTTACAAAACTCAAAGATAAAATTTCGCGCGAATAACAAACAAATGACGTTTACGAAAAGAGGTTAAAAACCAAAAACAGCCCTAGTTGAGCATTGTCTCAAAGAGGGACATAAACGAACGAGGCATAACAAATAAAGCGACCATTCAAAACTTTATTCCAGGACAGTTGTTTTTCTTCAAATCAGGTGACACAGTTACCAACCAGGATGAAGTAGACAACTATCCCACAGAATTCTTGAATTCGCTGGAATTGCCTGGATTACCACCTCACGATTCGCAATTCACCTCCTCAGCTGTCATCAGGTTGCGTAGCATCAATCAACCTCGACTGTGCAATGGAATTAGACTGGGTTTAGAAAAGCGTATGAACAACATCATCGAGGCCACGATTATCAAGGGAAAGTACAAAGGAAAGGATGTTTTGATTTCGTGCGTTTGTAGTTTGCAAGACTAGCTTGGAGTGTACATCGCGTAAGCCATTATCTTTATTTCTTTACGTGCCAGAAAACAAAACGAAAAACGTAGTTTACCACAACGCTTTGCATTGAATGGTAATCTCATTTATTTTCCATGTAAATACAATAAAAGACATTGAATTCATTTGAATTACGAACGAATTTCATTTAATCACCAAACGTTGTTTTAAAAAATGTTTTATATCTAGCATGACTTCATTTTCCTCAGAAGGTATGTTGTGAATTTCCAGGGTTCACCTAAGTAAACAAAAACAAACAACGAGTCTATCTGAAAGAGCAACAGCACCTATAAAACCTACAAAAGCTTTGTAATAACATGGAAAATACAGGGTTATCCAATTCGAGGTTGATAAAGTAAACTTAAAAAAACACACAAAATATTCGGAATGTATTGTAATTTTTATTTCATTTTACAGATTGATCCTTGCCATTTTTAGTTAAACAAGATATCATTGAAATGTCCTCCACGGGACTTCTTACAGGCCTTGATTCTTTTGAGGTAATTTTCAATGACTTTTCGGCACATTTCGGGCGGTATCTCGGCCATTACCTTACGAATATTAGTTTTCAATTCGTCAAGAGTTTGAGGATTGTTTGCGTAAACACGATCTTTCGCGTAGCCCCACAAAAAGAAATCCAAAGACGTTAAATCACAGGATCTTGGAGGCCAATTGACATCAGCCAATCGCGAAATCAAACTTCCAGGAAATTTCTCTTGCAAAAGATCTCGATTTGCTCGTGTTACGTGACTGGTTGCTCCATCCTGCTGGAACCACATATCGTCAAGATCATAATCTTCGATTTTCGTAAAAAAATAATCGGTTAACATGCGGCCATAGCGCTCAGAATTGACGGTAACGGTTCGTCCATGGTTGTTCTCAAAAAAATACGGCCCAATCACACCACCAGACCACAATGCGCACCAAACAGTGACTTTTTCCGGGTGTAATGGCTTCTCTACAATCAATTGTGGATTTTCTGAGCCCCAAATTCTACAGTTTTGCTTATTAACGTATCCACCAAGCGAAAAATGAGCTTCATCACTGAAGAAAATTTTGTTCGAAAAATCAGCATCGACGGCCTGTTTTTCCGCGTTTAATTTTAACGCGTTGGTCGATTGTTAAATGCTCCATATTCTTAAATGGCAGAATGTCAACTAAATAAATGACAGCGTACTTGACGTTTATCTTTGACAGATGTCGGTATACAGATTTCTACTTTATCAACCTGGAATTGGATAACCCTGTATTTCAAGATATTTGAGAGATGTGGGTTCAAGAAGAGAAACGAGAGCCCATATTGAAATTGGCCCTTTACTTACGGTTTCTAAAAAATTTATCAATTAAATTGAAATGCGTATTTTAAGACACCCATAACCTGGCCACCCAAAGTTATTTGAATTATTTTTTATATGGTGTCGAAAACGAAATACCTGGTGGTTGATTGTAAGGTATAATATGTTGAACTTTGGTTAGCGTCACTTCCGTCATTATTTGACTTTAAATGTTAATAGTATTCGCTTATCCAAGCGTTTCCTTTATATCTCTATATGCTATAGGCTTTGATTAGAAAAATCCAATTTTATTAATTTCTTTTACCTGCTTCATTAAATCCCCACTCCACGCACCTATCAATACCATAATAGTTCGATATTTTTTTTTTTTTTTTATAAGAAACCGTGTAATCGTATACACTTAAAGGAAAAAAATTGAATCACTCTCCCTATACAAGGAAACACAGATCTACAATATTTTAAACCCACTCCAGCATCACTCAAAACAATTTTCTTTTTTACTTATTTATAATGAAAATTAGTAAATCTTATTTCATTTTTCCTGTTCAAAAAAAAAAATGAAAACAGCAACAAAGCCAAAAAGTAACTTTTCCCTCCTTATACGTTTTGTATGTAATGCGGGTGGGTGGTGGTGTACATATTTTCCTTATGCGCTGAAAATGTATAAATGTAAATTGATGGATTAATTTCATTTATTGTAACTTCTTTATAATTTCTTTTCCATTTTTTTTTTGTTATTCTTGTTGTGCTTTTGTATTACACATCCAGTGAAATTTGAAACGCGAATTTTACAAAATCTTAATACAAAAGAGGATGGCATGGTATGAGAGCGCTCGCAGTGATATTAAATCGTTATATAGGAGGGTGAGGTGTATGGCGCTTTTTATATGAAACGTGTTAAAAAGAAATTTTTCTTAAATTGAAATTCCTTATTTTAATTTTCTAAGGATATCGTCGCAGCTCAAAATATTCATTTGGAATGCGTTACAAAGATTACGTAAATGTTTTTGATCTTAAACCATTCTAAATCTCTTTACATCGATATACGGACGGGGATGATTTATTATTTCGTGTAAAGCAGGAAGGTAAATATTTATCCCTTTTTATGGCATACACCAATTAAATTTTTGTGTATCCTTGATACCACTTGATATAGAATAATGCTATTAAAGAATTTTCCCTGATTTAACCCCTTTGTTTGGTATCCTAATCACCAAGTTAATTTTATTGACCTTTTTACTACATTTACTGGAAATAGAACAAGGGTATAGTTCGTGTACATATACCGAAGTTAATTAATCGATTTTTAATTTACTATCTCAAATTGCATATAAAATAGCAGTGTACCTGGATATTTATAATTTTTTTTTTTTTGCTTAACAAGTGCAGCATCCTGAAAGTTATTTAGGAAGGTAAATCTACCACCCAACCTGCCGAGAGCTTATGTTATGTACTTTAGTTCATTAATTGTTTTTTTTTATTTTAGTAATTTTTCATTCCCCAGAATTCCTTCCTGGTCTTGTTTTATTTATTTATTTAGAGGTAGATGAGTTTAATACGTACACGTATATTATACGATGATGGACGGTAAAAAATAATTTACTTTAAATGGAAAATTTTAGCAACAAAAAAAAATGTAAAATCGATGTACACATTTAACAGTAGAATAGCAACAAGTGAGGCATAAATAATTTTTGTGCTCAAATTTGTGGAAGAAATTTATGATGATGGTGTATCGTGCTCGTAGGAACATGAAATATTATTTCTTTTTCGTCTCGTTCCCTACTCATAATAACGTACGCGAACTTAAGAACAAAGATGATGTACACACAAAGAAATTAGAAATTAGCTTTCATCATTATTTTAATGAGTATTTATTTTTAACGGTTTTGGAAGCCATTGCGCGCGCTTGTTCAATTTACTGTTTATTCGAATGGTTGGATTCGTAAATCGATTGCTTCAGAGAAATTCCTAAAATTTAAATTTCATATTTTATAAAGCTTTAAGCTGCGACTACAGTAAAATAATTAACTTTAGTACTGCCAGAAGGTACATAAAATCAATATAACCCCCCATTAATATTAATTAAAATGATCATTTATAGTTTGTGACAATTCTTTAAAATCATAAATGCCTTGGAAGAGAGTTACGAAGGCACGAAATGGAAAGTGGAAATTTCTGTACGACGACTGCTTGTCGACTTATTTAAGTTTTAGCGAGGAAACGTAATAATATAAACGTATAATCGCTAACAAGTACATTTTTTTTATCTAAAACGGATTCCAGTACCGAGAAGAAGTCAAAATTTCCTTCAATTAGCAGCAAAATCATTTTTTTAAAGTGTTATTTTATTAAGATACAGCCTTGGCCAAAAAGTATTGAGTAGCCTTGATACCTTACAATTTTTTGGGAGTATCAATTTGAGATAAACAATTTTTATAGGTTCATATTACTATTTATTTATATAAAATAAATATTTTGTGGGTCCGCCCTTTGCCTTAATTACGGTAAAAATTCTTTTGGGTAGAGAGCTTAGAAATTTTTTAAATTCTGCAAGACGTATGGTGCTCCATTCTTGGTGGAGACAGCGTATTAGCTATTCTTTGTTATTTATTGTGTAGCGCCTGACTCTACGTTTTAATAAACTCCATAAATGTTCTATGGCTGAAATTCAGAGGACTCGGCAGGTGACTCCAGAACCTCAATACCATTTTCTCGAGCCAAGCCATAGTGCGGGCAGATTTAGGACATGGCGCGTTATTCTGCTGGAATTTAGCGCTATCCATGTTTGTATCATCAAAAAGTGTTAAAAATGAGGGCAGCAAGGCAGATTCTAGGACGTTTATGTATTTTGAAGAGTTAATGGGGCCCTCACATACCAACATTTTGCCAATTAATGATGCAACTCCAGATCGTTATGCTGCCTTTGCCGTGTTTTACGGTTGGTACCACACACTCTAGACTAAATGCTTCGCCTACCCGGCGACACACAAAAGGAACACCAGGTGTATCAAAAATCTGAAATAAAGAAAATGTGGAGACTTCGGAAAACTAAAATATTTGTATCAATAAATTTTATTTTAAAATCATATTATTTAATATTGTTAAGGCATATAAATGTCAACTTACTTAAAATTTTCATTCGTCTGACCACACGATATTTAACCAATACTTTTTGGTGAAACTTTGGGATTTTGGGAGAGCCATGGTTTCTTCCTGGCTTTACAGCCTGTCAGACCAGCTTCCTGGAGCGTTTTGCAAGTGGTCCGAGCAGAGATTGGTTTCTTAATTTTTACTGACAACTCAGCAACGAGGTCTGGTTTTTTTCTATTTTTTGAGCGATTCGGTTCCTCTTACTGTGTGATCCACTAGCGGAGAATCGCTCAATAGTATATTGCACAGATCGATGTACTAGATCATTGGATGTGTAAACAATGAGCGAAAGTAGTGAACTGATGAATAAATACGGAAAAAATAACAATTGTTATTGCACCAGATGCTTTATTGCCACATGCGATCTGAGTTATTGTTTTTAACCCTTTTTAAATGTCGAAAAAATAAAACATAAGGAGTTGTTTTCTATTATACTTATCGTGTACGCCCGAAATTTATAGGGTGCTCAATACTTTTGGACAAGGCTGTACAGCGTTCAAATCTGGGTATTTTATCGAAAACTATTTTTGTTCCGATTTATTTAGGTTTTTTACTGATGTGGTGTTTAAAATAAACTCTCGTAATAAATTTGAAAAAATTCTCTTACATTCGTGTAAGTGTGAATACCCTAATAAGACAATGACTTTTTCTCCCCCTTAGTTGAGCTATATTAGCTAAAATTAGTATTTTCACAGTCTTTTTGTTTGTTTTTGTTTGCCTAAAGTCGTGATTTTTTTCATTTCTGGGTGATTAGTGGACCTCAGTGAGGATGCCTGGCCATATAGTAGCCACGTTTTAAACTACATTTTTCCTTAGACGTTTTATTCATAACCCTTGCTGAATTGGCGTAAGTCAACGATTAATTTATTGAAAAATACTTTATCTGTTTGTTATTTTAGAAATCTGTTGCAGTCCGGTCATCCACTTTTAATATAAATCCTTTGTAAATGCTCCACTAATCAATTTTTCCCTTCCTAATATAGTATGCCGTTGCTTACTATTGATTTCATGAAAACTATCTATCAGGGAAATTTCTTTCAACTACCATTATATTTTACATCCGGTCCTTTATCTCGTATTACGAACGTTAAAGAGAGTTGCTTTGAATTTCTATTGTGCATAATCGATTTCTAATCTTGTGAGAAAGCAAGATGGTCTCAGATATATTAATCTGACTAATCTAAAAATTTAGATTTAATTTATAAAAATTGTTCAGTTATATTTTTGATAAACTTTTAATTCTACAGCTCCTGTAACGCTCTCTTTAGAAGAAAAAAATCGGGTTTTCTTAATAATCTCTTGTTTCCTAGCATAGAACCCTGCTAGGAAACAAGAGATTACATATTAAATATTTAAACTATATATTGGTCATTTCACACTGCCAAGATTATAAAAAAAAATGACAGGGCAGCCATCTATTGCCAACAAAAATTTAAAATCGTCGCTAGTTGACGCTAGATGTCTCTAACCCTCATAAAGTTGCAAAAGATAAATAATTCAAATAAATCCAAACAGAATATCGTTGTGAATTGAATTTATAATTATGAATCCCTTAAAATTATAAAACGTTCAAACAGAAAAAAATCTCCGGTTACAAAATGTGGCGTAACGGTATGCCGAACCAGTCTGTACCCCGATATCGAACCAAGCTATAGTTCAAAAACAAAAGAAATAATAATAATTAAAATTAAGCTTTCACCGAAGCCTTTGCGGAGTTTCCACGCAACACGTGGCCGCCTTTTAAACATATGAGCAGATATCTAGGCTGCCGCCGTGACCGCCCGACACACGGGCAACTTGATTCATTTTTTGCACCAAAAAACATTCGAAACACGCACGTTTTCCAATAAAGCCCCTCCCTTATTTTTAATTTCGGACACCACATCGATTGAACCACACACAACGGTCCACCGCCCAATATAATATAACTTGGCCCTTTTCGATTATTTTTTAGATCTTGTATGAAATTAGTTATAATTTTTACAAAATATGTTCATTTGAACGACAATTGATTTTGGCCGGTAGTGTTTACGTTCCTCAGCTGAACGAAATTACTCACAGTTTGACAGAGACTCTCTAGCAGCGATATTTGGCGTGAAAAAGTTCGGGAAATATTTGTTGCGAAAAGAGTTTTGATGCGCACAGATCACTAACATTTTCAGGAAATTGTTAACTTCCTTAGTAGCAATAGCTAAGCTACCCCGATTACTACTACAGCGACGTTTGTATACAACATCAAGTTTAGACCAGTAAGGAAGTATGCAAACGTCAATGCATGGTTGCGCTTACTACTTTGGAAGTAACACTAATATTGATAACATCCGAATCTCTTATTTCAATCAATCTGACGTGTTTTCTTTAAGTTTTGCAAACGCCCAAATAAAAACAAAAAAAAGATTTCGTATTATTGAAAGTTTATAATTTTATACTTAATCAGTGGCTAAAGTTCCGCAATACGTCAGTCATAGTATTTTGCAAATCAGTCGAGTTTTAGTAATCAACATAGATGTTTTTCTGGAGGAGCACGCTCATATAGATTTTTTTTATTTTGCGGGAAAAAGCTTCCTTCTTTTAAATGATTTCTTCATTTTGTTGAAATATGTCGAAGCCATGCTATTTAAAAACTGTTAAATATATTTTCATATTTGGGCATATCTTTTAAATTAAGTACGGATATAATGGTTCATATCACCCAAAGTCGAATGGGCAAGCAAAACGGTGTGAAGAAACTATGCAAAATGGATTACATTCTTTTTTGTGAATGTCAGAAAAAAATGTGTCCGCATCCAATGTAAAATTAGTAAATTTTTGTTTCACAAAGGCTATACTCCTAACCTGACAACAAAACGTGTTCCCGTGCAAACCTAAAACGCTTCTCGATCTTCTTAAAAAAGACTCGCCGGAAAATAGTGATATTAGTTCAGATGAACCAAACCATATTGTTTCGAGTAAAAGAGTATGATTCAATTTAAATCATCACTGGGGTCTCCCACTCCCAGTTTAAGGAAAAGACTTAAATATGTATAGTGTCACCATAAGGCATGCACAGCACCACACAGGCAAATATTTTTAAATACTTCAATACTTTGTTGACTTCGGCAATATAGCGAGATGTCAAAATTATTCATGTTTGCTATGGTTAGTTTACTACGTAAGAGAAAGTAATAATCAAACCTCGTTGGAATTTCCAGATCGCGATTTTTAATTTTTTCATAAGATGTCATATTTAGTGGATTGTATTCTTCTATTATTTTTCGTGTCTCCAACAATGTGACATCAGGGACTATATTCTTGAAATCGATGGTAATTTCCCAATTCGGAATACAATTTGCTTTGAAATTTTCTATATTATTCGAATTTTTCGCCGGCTACTGTAAACATTTTTTCAAATTTGTTTTCAACTTTACTAATATTAGTCTCCCTACTAAGCGAATAATTTCAAATCGATTTACCTAGTCGGAATTTTTCGGGGTAAAAATTATATTTCTTAGGCTGCGGGCCAATAGTCGAGTAAATCATTTACTATGGTAAAAATCGGATTTATAACAGATTCTTCGATCAGTTTGCCATAGAATTTTTGAAAAATAAATAAATTTGCCTAAAAATTTACTTAAAATTGACTTTTACCCGACTATTGGCCCGCAGCCTTATTAAAAAAAAAACAAAAGAAATTTAAAAAAATGATTAAAGTAGCCGACGAAAAATTCGAATAATAAAGAAAATTTCAAAGCAAATTGTATTCCGATTGGTAAAATTTCCACCGAATTCAAGAATACGGCCCCAGATCTTGCCCTGTTATTCTTGAGTTATCGATATGGTTATTATCACCAGGACAATATTTTAGTAGTGACCGATTTTCTCCATAAAATATTCCTATAGTAGTAGAAAAGTGGTACATGAAAAGTCGATTTATATTATCCGTTCCGTTGGTTATTCCATTAAGCATTCGGCCTGTAGATCTAATGTTAGTGTTTCATCTGCTTTTTTAATATTTGTGATGATGCAAGCTTGCTATTTTGCTGGAACAAAATATCCTTATGACGAAAATAGTAATCTACCAAATCGATTTAATTTGTGGCACCATAGTCGTTAAAAGGAGTTTGCACTCCAGAAATTATAGCGAGTAAATCCAGTAAGCTGTTTTGTCAAATGCGGAGTTTGGTACTGACAAGACGAAACATAGTTATTTAGTCGTCGCTTTAGTAGTGACACTGTAACATGCGTTAAGGTCATTATCATTAAGGAAAAAATAACGAAATCCCCTGAAAATTGCAGAAAAGATTATCTCAAATGAGCACTAGTGGGACGATTAAGCGATTCATCAAAAATTAAATTGGATAGACTACTTAAAAGAATTCAAGCAGATATCAGTCCTAGTTGTGAGTCGGAAAACTATTTGGCCGGTGGATGACGACCAGGGATGCTTGTCAAAATAGTTGTAGCCTTCTAATCGTTAATTGCTTTAGTAAACGGTAATTTCTTGCCGATACTATGACAGACCTTTCTGTCCTTCCTCCCAACAGTTACGAAAAAAATAATAATAAAAAATAATAAAATCTACGTAAAGTATTAGGAGCCAAAATAAGTTCTCGCGGTTTTTCAACAGATGGGGTTATTAGCACTCTGCGCATATGATAATATTAGTTTACCACGCGTGTGATGGTCCTGCGAACAAGCTTTAAATCCGTATTTATCTTTCTGCTAAAACGTAAATACCTTTTATTTATATACCGTACGAAATAAAACCAAGGCACGTCGAAAGACGTTTTTTATATGTGAACAGCTGCTTCAACGCCAGAAAAGAAAAGGATTCTTGCACCGTATAGTAACAGGCGATGAAAAATGGATACATTTCGATAACCCTAAACGTAGAAAATCATGGGTTAAGCCCGGCCATGTATCAACATCGTTGGCGAAACGGGACATCCATAGTTTTAAACGTTTGCTCTGCATTTGGTGGGATCAGCAGGGAATTATTTATTATGAGTTGCTAAAACCAAATGAGACTCTCGCAGATCGCTACAAAGAACAGTTGATACATCCAATGCCTTCTAAACTACAGGCCTTTTACTACTTTCATTTTTCGCACATGACGTCAATTTAAGTCTAAGCCGAGACTGCGCAATAATAATATTAAGATATTTACACTAACAAAACAACTAGAGAAAGAAACAAAAACGTCGACTTAGCGTGTCGTCATCATTTGGTGTAAGCGGCCTGTAATTTAGAAGACATTGATACATCTGAGTAAAGGCTTGAATAAAAAATTCCCACTTTACGCAAAAAGACACGACAAAGTTAAGGTCGAGGCACATAGTTTTCGTTCCGTTCCGATTCGTTTCGTTTTCAATAAGTTTTTTTAAATTATCACGCACATAACTTTCGTTTCGTTTTGAGTTGTTTTTATGTAGTTTGATAAATCGAGTTTTTTTTTATTTCTCACAATATTGTTTCAATTCAATCAATTATTTATATTATCATATCAATTGATTTAATAATGAGTGAAGATTTACACATTACCAAAAAAGAAAACGATAACGATAAACGCCAAAATAAATATTTTAATGTTATTGTTTAAGTTTTTATTGAAATTTGATCAACTGTTTCGGTTCGGTTTCGCCTTGAATTTAACAATGTGAGCATGTTTTCGGTTTTCCATACATTTTGACATATTCAACTTAAAGGTCGGAACGAGACGAAACTATGTGCCTCGACCTTTATTCTACAACATGACAATGCTCGACCGCATGTTGCAAAACTAGTAAAATCTTACTTGGAAACGCTAAAATGGGAAGTCCTACCCCACCCGCCGTACTCATGGCTTGGCAGAAAAGCACCTTCATTAATATGACGACGCTAAAAATTGGGTTGATTGTTGGATGGCCTCAAAAGATGAAGCGTTTTATCGATGTGGAATCCCAATGCTACCAAAGAGATAATAAAAGGTAGTAGCTTGCGATGGGTAATATTTCGAATAATAAACTTTAATTTAAACAAAAAAAAAACCGCGAGTATTTATTCAACCTCCTAATATTTATCTGGAGTTTATTATTGCAGACAAAGCAATTGTCGGTGTGAATTTTTTGAAGCACTATGGTTTTTTGATAGACATTAGAGGCGAAAAACTACTGGACCATTTCTCATCCATTTATGTTCACTCTTAAAGGGACAGTAATGCGACCTTCTACCCAGCTAAAGCACGATCAGAATGGTCCAGTTCATTACAACTTGTAAGAAAGAAAGATGGAGCATGGCGTCTTTGCGGCAATTGTCGCATGTAACATTCACAAACCGATCGGTACGCTATTCGGTTTCCCACTATTTTTTCTTATCAGCTGCAGGGATCTCAAGTATTTTCTACGATAGATTTAGTTAAAGCATATCATCAAATTCCGATTTTCGAAGATGATATATCTAAAACGGCAATCTGTACATCCCTTGGACTTTTCGAGTTCACTAGGGTGGCATTTAGCCTTAGGAATGAGGCCTACAGACCTTCACAGATGCCTCCATTCTATATTACGAAACTTAACTTTGCGTTTTCTATATATTGGCGATTTGTTTATTTTGTCTGTTTCGATGGAAGAACATTTTCTTAATCTTAAAATCGTTTTCGATCGATTTAAAAATGCCGGCTTGATTATAAAAGAAGGCAAAAATGATTAAAGATTCTAATTAATTAATTATTCTGTTGCATCTGTAAAGAATGCTATTTACTAGCACATAACTCTTCTGAAGCCGATTTGGCAGTTGCGGTAGATGCTTTAAATACGACCACTGGTTCTCTAGTTGAACAGCGATTGACGAATATTTTGACGCCACTTACCCGACAAACAATTTTAATAATTGAGTCCAAAAATTACCCAAACATGGACTGACGACCGAGTCGGTGATTGTCTGACAACGGTACCATGAAATACCTGATTTTCGGAACACCTTAGTCAGGCAAAATATCCGATCGAAGTCCGATGTGGGTATTTTACAGTGTTTTATCCTGTGTTATGTTAAGCCTTATATTAGCGTATTTTTCGGCTATTTGCCGGACGAATCCACCAACAAATAATTTGTCAATATTGAAGAGATATACCCGTCAAAAATAGGTCGAATTTAAGTGTGAAATTGTGGATATTATTTTTAAGAAGATTTCAGGTACCATGAAATACCCGATTTCTGGAACACGCTAGTCAGGTAAAATATTCGAAAGAAGTCCGAAGTGCGTATTTTACAGTGTTTTATCCCAATATTGAAGAGATATATCGGGCTTAATTGGGGATTTATCACGACTAATATCGAGATTATTTTTTAAAATATTCGGTAAATTTGAGCGAGCACTTACTGTGAGAAAAACTATAGGGAAAATATTTTAATTCATATATTAATTCATGTATTTATTACGGTATTTATAAAATATTATATCTGATTTACAATTTAATATCATATTGATATTAATTTAAAATTTATTTAATTTCCTGTGTACGGGATTTGTTCATCGCTGATCTTTTCAGGTATTCCTGTACGGCCTTTTTAATTTGGACATGGCTAATTTGCAATCCCTTGCCATATAATTGACCACGAGCTCTATTAAATTTAATAATAGAGAATGATCCGCAAAAAATCAGTTTTGATACTTTTGGAAAATAAATATATGTATATACATGTATTGGTATATGTAAATAATTTAACAAGAACATTTAATAAGAACACTTATACGCTTAAAATATAAACTTTACATCTTGACAAACATAACTAAATAGGTAATTGGTCACTGTTAATAATAGTTTTCACGCGTCAGGTAAAACAAAAGACTATTATCTGATATTTTCTCTATGCTCTAAATACATTACAAAAACTATTTTCTAAATATTTTTTTTTTTTTATAGAAAACACGGGACCTTAGATATAATTTTAAATCGTTACCAACAATAAATCAATTATATTAGTCCTAAATTTTCAACAATCGATTGAAAGTGATAACGATAAATAATCGGTCACTGCTCATAATAAATTTCACGCGTCAGGTAAATCTATGGAGAAATATCCGAAATTTTTTTAATGAGATCTAAAAACATAACCAAAACTATTCTCACATTTAATTATTTTCTAAATGAAACTTCTCGATAATTTTAAATAGATTACCAAAAAAAAACAGTTATACTATCTAGTCCTAAATTTTTTACAAACATATTAAAAGTGGCATGTAAGCAACATGGAATAACATGTTCGGGTAAAATTAAATAAAATTTACCGACGAATACCCAAATACTCACAGATACTTGTAAAGGATTTCACTACAATATCTAGTACATACTTTTAATTTTCTTAAAATATAAAAAACGAAAACTCACCTTGGTTTGGAACACTATAAAAATCTTTAAACCACTTAACACAACAATAAATTTTACTTTGATTTCCACAAAATATAATATCAAAAATTTTCGAACGTCCGCTTAGAAATATTTTTGAAGCGCATCTAATTAATAAAAAAATTGTATGACATAATTAGACGGCAACACACACATACACTTATAAATAAACAAAATTTTGGAGGAATTTGTATGTTCTTTTGTTTTATGTTATTAAAAAATTTCAATGTATTGCGAACACCTGTAACAATAAAAATTTTGATTTTGTCTCGGCACGTTTTCGTTTAAAAACACGTGGATAATTTTTTTTAAATTTTACCTGAGTGTCGGGTAAAATGGGACCGATGTAGCTTTTTTTTGTCCCGTCTCGTTTTCGTTGAGAAATTCGTGGATTATTTTTTGTGCAGGTGTTCACATTGCAAAAATAATAATTTTGATTTTTATTTTTTTTGTCTCGTCTCGTTTTCGTTTAGAAACTCGTGGATTTTTTTTTTAAATTTTATCCAAGTGTCGGGTAAAATGGGACCGATGTAGCTTGTACTTTTCAATTAAATTAATCGATTGCAACGTAAATCGTATATGATCGTGAGCTACTGTTAGCATTTAGATCATTTAAACATTTCAAGCACTTATCTGAAGGCTATTTATTCACACTTTCCATAGCCCAAGAACCCTTAATTTATGTTTTTCAACAAAACTTAGACAAAACATCACCGCGTCAGCTTGGCCATTTAGATTTCATATCACAATACACTAAGGATATTCAGCACTTATCCGGGAAATTAACATATTTGCCGACCTTTAATAGTTCAGTCGATGATGACAGTGTAGTTAAAATATAACGAATACACTCTTAGTGAAATTAAATATAACGAATAACTTTTTTTATTCTAAAAATTTCCAATAACTGGATCTGATAATTAAATTTTGTTCGGAAAAATTTCATCGGGAAATTTTTGATAGTGTTCATAATTTATCGCATCCAGAGTTTTATATCAGAAATCGAAGGTTTCTAGATACGATAGGACTTCGGAGGAAGAATAAACCATTTCTAGTAAACGTTTTGGTGAAGTTCATCTGGACATCATTGGTCCATATCATCATCTTTGAAACATATATTGATTAACGTTAATGGATAGACCCGGAAAGAAATTTATAATTTAAGTATTAAAAAATAATAGATGGAGGACTGGAGGACCGAGCATTTTTTTCTGACTGAAGAAAATCATTTGTCGGATTTTTGTCTTAAATATTCGAGCAATATTCTAATTGCCCAATTTTTTTTTGACATGGGTGTACGGTTTAAAGTCGGTTTCCAAAAATAATCTCGGTCCTAATAAAATCTAAGTAATTCCGATTATAGTTGAAAGTTTTTTTTATAATAATAGAATCGATAATTATATTGTAACCGATATCGATAAATTGTAACCAATTTTGACCAAATATTTTCAGGCATTAAAATAGAAATTGTCTAATATCGGTTTAACTTCGTAATTTTTTTTATATTTAAATTCAATTTTTCACAACTTACAATTAACCGAGATATATTCGACGGCCGTAAGTTATAATACTATAAAATAAAATACTATAATTAAAGATTTGGTTTATAACCCATGGTTTAAAGGCTTGATAGAAAAGGTGGCATCAGACATTAAAAGATTCTTGGGACTTCGAACAACGTTAAAAGATAAATGAAAGGTTTCTTTAACAGAATTAGTTTATGGTGAATGTTTAAGAACCAGGAGATTTTTTGGATAAAACCAAACCAGACACAAAAATAACCTCTGCACTACCTCTGCCTTCAGGGCATGGCAACAAAAATAAATTTATTTTTAAAGGACATTCAAAAATAAAATACCCCGGAAACCACCCTATAAACGATCTTCCCTGCCGTAAGACGAGACATTGCATGTTTTACAGTGAAAATTAATGGGGTATCCAATATTAAAATATATAGATTAAAATCATGTTTTTAGCATAAAATGAACCAAAGCATATTGATCTACATTTGCTAATTCCAGTACTACTTATAGTCAGGACAAATAAATTCAGCAGAATCTTTTAGTCAACTAGTAGAGTTTGGTTCATCAAATCCGGACGTCAAATAGTTAGATTTAAATAGTGGCGTTTGCCACTATTTCTAGGCGCTCACTAGTAATGTGGTGCCATATACGTAAATTAAAAAAGAAAGTTCAGCTATTTTGTCAAATAGGGGCTTTCATTTAATGTTAGTAGATGCCTAAACTATCAAAGTAGAATTTTATTTGATTCGTTTGCTATAGCTTCTGTCGCCCACCGATAGTCAGCATGATGATCAAGTTTCTCTTTTGATATAAAAAGCTCAACAAATTTTCTGTGTGATCTAGCTCAGTACAGATTAAAATATTAAAGTGTTTTGAAATTTGGGCAGCGGATGGGACACTAAGCGCCATTTTTCGTCATTTCGCCAATTCATTAACTATGCGTTTACAGACCCTGATTTATAAAAAGGTTTCAATCGAATTGCAACATCTCAAGTTTTCGCTCTCTACAAATATAATTTGTGTGCGAACCACGTCACAAACACTCCTGCATTTCTAAATATTTAGCACACTAGTTATGCATTAGTCAATCAGTCAATCACATACGTTGTAACGGATTACCTACAATTAGTGCCAGCTCCCTGTCACAACATTACTTACAATACATAAAGCAAAACTATATATTTATTAACCCTAATTATCCTTTTGAACATTACTAACAACTAGTAATTTATGAAAATCAAACTCATAAACAAAAGGACTGGAAAATCATTGTACTTAAAATATTTAATATGTTGATTTTCCCCCTTTGTATTGTGAAAATCGGTATACAAGTAAAACCCAATTTAAATGCAATTAAATCATCATCATAAACATTATTAAATTTTTTTAATTTTAAAAAACAACAAACATTTTTTTTTTAAATAAATTTTCATCCCCTTAAAAATTTTTTTGTTAACACTCAATTATATCACCCTTCTTCCATAATATATATATATATAGATACATACATGTACTCGAGTACCCCATATGTGTTTTGTTCATACACAACAAAAGACATCTTTCTGTGTACAAAGTTTTTTTTTGTCTAAATTCTTTGAAAAAGAAAATAAACGCGATGGCAAACATAAAACGAGGAGCTCGATGTCTTTAATGTGGTTTAATCGATGTGACAATCTTTGGTTTATTTACTTATTTTGTCTATACGCAAAATCTTTTAATATTAAGTCTTATCTGATAAAAATCAAATTATTCCTTGTTGAATATATTCTTGTACTCGTTTATAATAAAAAAAGAGTTAAGAAATTAATGAATTATTAATTACATGGTGAGATCTAGCGTGAAATATTTTTTCCAGCTTCCCTCATATATACAAAAATTAAAATTTTTCCTGTTACATTATGCTAGAATGATCGATTTATGGAAATTATCGTAAAGCATCTTGTTACGTGCGAACAGGTTACCAAGAGTTACGTTCTTATTTCACATTTATAGGTAAATTGTATTACTCGTGATAAAAAATTTTCAGCATACCAACAAAGAATTTTCATAATTTTTCATTTTATTTTATTTAATCAAGCGAAAATTGGTATAGAGTAGCATGCTACAAGATATCATAGTTATCGTAGTTCAACTGTATGAAAGAGATTTTAGATACCAAATATTTGTGGTTTTTAAATTAAATAATTTTTTGGGGATTAGAAATAGTTATATGAAACCCATGTAGAATTATTTAGGTGTTTCATAAATTTTGATCTGGGAAACGTCCTCTATATGTTTTTTTTTGTCGAATACGGTTCGTATCACTGTGTAATCGTAATTTGCCTTGGTTGCAAAATGTTCATGAAAATACGGAAAATAATCATAGAATATTTTTGCAAATACTTACTTGACACTAAAAACACAACTAATTTACAATTAATCACACTAATAAAATCTCACACTATTAACATTCGCTTTTTAGGCGATCGCGTACTGAGTCTCCTGAAGTTGACTAAGATGTGTTCTTCCGCGCCTATACTTTTTACCGCAAAATTTTGCACAAACATTCGGTTCTCTTACATAATAATCTGCTATAAAAACTACTTCTAATCCTTAAATCTAGATGTCATTATTTTTATATTGAACTTATAACCCAAGGTTTGCAAATCTACACTGAATTGAGGCCAATTGGTGAAATCGTAATCGTTTCCCTTCTTTTTTTCCTAGTATAAAATAATGGTTTTCAGTCGCTGTTTTCATCTTCAATCCTTTGGCTTGTTGTGTGTTTCCACTGGTGAAACTCTTTAAATCAATCAAGTGGGCTACTGCCTCTTTAAGCGGACTGGTTCGAGTTTAATGAGCCTTTACTTTGGTACACATCCTTTGCTAGTGCTTTGATTTTTGCCGCATTACAAATGGTGACCTACCCTCTTTCACCAGTTTTCTCAGGAGTCACCTTGTCACATGTTTAGTAAGTAACCCTGAGCTCGTGGCACGACATAGTATCACGACAAAATTGTATTTTTACACTCTCAACTATTACCAAAATGTATGTAAAATCATCACAGTACTACTGTCACAGTACTACTGTCACGGAATCTGGGTGTCATCCGATCGATATTGTATCGGCGTTTGTTTCAACCCGCCGTACCTTAAGGTTGGTTTGATGGTGGCTTATGCAGTCTCGTTTATTAATTCACAGCAATGGTTTATCTTTGTATCCTGAATGCCGTCAATGATAGCTTCCATTTTGGGCATATTTATACATATGCTAAACATGGTAGCGTCCCTTCCTTTTGATGAGATCATTTTCGGAAATTTCTTGGCTGCTCCACCCTTAAGAACTACTTCTAGTTCTGCGAGATGGCTCATGTACACACCATCCTTTGCATTTCTTTTGGCAGCCGTTTCAAATTGGAATTTGAATATACCAATAAACGAACATCGATTATCGGTGGCTTGAGTTTATTTGAAGGTATGGTTTGTTGAATAAATGATGTTGTTCCAATAGCTTTCATGCAGAGAATATCTTTTTCGAGACGTTGAATCTTGAACTGCAACTTATAGAACAGTGCAGCACGATTTTCTGTTCAACCTCAAGAAACTTCTAGTTTTTTTTTTCTCCATTTTTCCAATTGACTGCTTCAGTTCTTCCACACTTCCAAAAGTTTTTGGTTTTTTGATCTAACTGTTGAGTTATAACAGCCAATAATTGCGCTGTATCAATAGATACAGATGCCCGATAACTGCTCTACCCCTATTTTTTCTATTACCTCTTCGAATTCATAATCTTCCATGTCTAACCCTTGATTCTTCATTATCTCACGAAATTCGCGTTAGTTATTCATTTTTGTGATGACACGTGGGTAAATTATGCGCTTTAACTTTAATTTTAATTCTGCGACCGTCAATTTTTCTAATTCTAATTTGCCCTGTCAAATCACTGGATTGAAAATATAGTTATAAAATGCTAGGTACGGGTGGAAACCTTACAAAGTAATCGGAACTTCGGTCTGAAAATTTGACAATTCTGGAAACGATTATCAATCAACAATTAATTAATAATTTGTTTTTTGTCACAACGAAGCGATAAAGCCTGTTCTGATTTGCTAATTGATATTACATTATATATCTGAAATTTATCGCTTTTCTCAGCGCTCACTTCAGCACCAAAGCACTGAATTTGTGTTATAACGTGCAGGCAACAAATAATTTGATTGGTCCAAGACACTTGAAAGTACCATACGATTATATCGAAATCGGGGAAAATCGTATCGCTTTCCGGCACTATAGCGGTAATATTGTATATTAAACGAAAGATTAGGTACCAGCGCCAAACCGGTGGATTTAAAAACTATAGTGGAATCCTCAAAATGGGTACCTTATCCAAGACCTTTCAAACGATATACTACACCAGTATATTAGAATAATGGCAAGTAATATCGTGGTATTGGTTTTTTGGGGTGGTTTCCTATGGCGGTCTTAGGGTAGGAATTCCAAAAGCTGTTTAATTCACCGAATTAAAAATAAAAGAAGTAAGGTGAAAAAAAAAATCGAATCGCGTAAGCCATTCTTGAGATATAAACAGTACGGGCATTCATCCAACCAGACGGGCGGTAAACTTTTTTTTTTTTTTTTTTTTTTTAAGAACCTTCAAAATGCTGAGAAAAGTGGTTGTGGATCAGGCTCATTTTTCAACATTTTTATCAGGATTTCAATAACTTCGTGGTACAGACCTAAGGCAATTTGGTAAATTTCCAAATACTTACATACATAACTCTAAAAACACAACAACAATAATTTCTACAATTTACAATAAATCACACAATTTATTTTACTTTAAATATCACTATTATTTTTTCTCACTGTTCACTTTTACTCCTATCTTGTGTTTCCCGCACTCCTATTTGCGAATATTTCAGATTCTACACAAACATTCGGATCTGTTTCACACGTATCTTATAGAACTACTTCTAATGCTTAAATAAAGATGTCACTATTTCTAAAAATGGCGTTAAACTCTTATTTCTTGGTCGACGGTACATTATAATTTATAAAAAGGTACAAAATTGTTTCTTTTTTAAAACTAAAAAAACTATGAAAATTAGTAGGAGTTAATTTTAATACCACAACCGCTGTAATTAAATCTAGTTACAATCCAAATCTGATGGCTAATAAAATTACAACCCCATCTCGGGACAAGATGTATAATAATTATAGTTTAATCTATTATACTTAAATCTAGATGTCACTATTTTTATATATCCCTTGATGAGCAACTTATAACCCTTGATAAGCAAATCTACAATGAATTGACGCGAATTGGTGATATCGTAACATTACCCCCCAAATAAGTCTGTTCGTCTTGAATTTATAATCCAAATTATCGATCGCTTATGCTAACAGAATTTTTTTTTTCGTACAAAAATGTGAGCCTCATCGAGCTCCTCTTTCATTTTATGAACGTAATTTTGATCAAAAACATGCTGTATATAGTAGCGAAAATTTTCCAGCAGAATATAAAAACTTGCGCTACTCGTCAAAACTGGCAGCACTATAACAAATGAAGGCAGCGAAATTTCTTTATTCATTTTGTATCTCATTTTTCACAAATTAAAATATTACAGCAGAATAAAATATTAAAGGTGATCCTTAAAACGACAAATTGAATCATCCACGAAGTAATGAAACCTGGTTCATATATGAAATTTTTAAATTTAATAATATTCCGTCTTTCCGTCATTTCTTAATGAATACGATGTAATTTGGATACTAGTATTGGTTAGGGTTTTTATCGTGAGTTTGGGACAAAATTCTAGGTTCCTACTGGACTAAATGGGCTATTTTCAATTCATTTTGCTCGCTATGAAATTTTGATTAAAATATAAATTTTAGATGAAAATGGGGTATCTGTGCATCCAGCGTCATAGAAATTGTAAAATTTTTAAAATTTGCATCGCATACATGGAAGATTTGTCGAAAATTTATTCGTTAGAATTTTTACTATAATTTTTAGATTTTCTACGACAATTTAAAATCTTTTCAGTTTGCAAATTTGCAAATTTTACAATTATTAATTAAGAAATAGCCGAGTTCCTTCTATGTAGCTCAAAATCCATTTTAATCGTGTAGAAAGAATGCACAGATATCATATTCATCTAAAATTTATATTTCAATCAAAATGAATTTTGAAATATAGAAACAAAATTTCATAGAAGACGAAATATTATTAATTTTCACAGTTTCATATAACGAGATTCTTTACTTCGGAGATCATTCAATTTGTCGTTTTTTAAGGATCACTTTTAATATTTTAATCTGTTGGAATATTTTTCTTTGTGATAAACGAGATACAAAATGAATAAAAAATTTCCGCTGGTAATTGTATCTGTAGCAATTCAATAAAACCACTTATCTTTTTTTAGCTACTTTTAAGGGGGCCAAATTTAAATTTAAAATTAATTTGTGAACAAATTATGGGACATAACTAAACTAGTTTTGATCCATAGTATCAGGGTTTTTAAACTACATTTATTGACACTTTCAAGAAATTGTTACATGCTCTGGGTTAACTGGAAATCCCCAAATTTTTTAATTAGCATTTAGAAATAAACTCGCTTATATCTCGGGCAAAAATGGGCGGATTTCGATGAAAAATTGAAGGGAAAGAAAAAACGGGAAATAGTATCGAATATAGAATATAGTTCAACAGGAATAGGTACAAAGGGTCGAAGGCCGAATGTCGAAGGGCAGAATGTCGAAGGGCCGAATGTGTCGAAGGGCCGAATGTGTCGAAGGGCCGAATGTCGAAGGGCCGAATGTGTCGAAGGGCCGAATGGGTCGCAGGGCCGAATGGGTCGAAGGGCCGTTTTTTGTTTTGTTTTTAGAAATAATCTTTTGTACATTTTTTTTTTATTAAACATAAATGAATTTCTTATGAATTTATGTATTTTAATATTTTTCATATTTGAATCTTTATGAAATTCCACATATCCAGTCAGCGATACATTTTGGTGAAGGAAAATTTTGTCATGCGCCACCAGAGACATTCCGCCCTATGTGTCAGCCTTCTGACAACAGGTATATGGTACAAAAAATAAAAAAAATAATTAAATTAAAAAAAAAATATAAAAAAGGAACAGCTTTAGTATCGCAGTCAAATTTTTTTGACAGTCTGAGCGACGATGGCGCCACTTTGATAAAAAGCGGATTTTTAAAACCGGATCGGAATAAAAATGAACCAAACATTTAATTTTACGTTAAGCCGTGATAAAATAATTTTTAATAAATTTAACAACAATTAAACAATTAAAAGTTTCAAATTTTGTTTTAGGTGAAGGGAAATCTCTTCTTGACACTATTGAAATTACCGTATATTTGATTTGAACTTGTTTATGCTTCGTCAACCTTGCAGACTCAGATCAAATAGATAGTATCGCGCATATCGCTTCTTCTAATAGATGTACCACAAATGTTAGCTTAATTCGATGTGTAAGTCCGTATATTATTTCAAATTATTTTGTATCAACAGCATACAAAAATTCCTTGGGGTGAAGGGTGAAACGTCGTAAAAATGACGGATTTAAATGACGAATATTTAATAATAATCGCATGTGACTAAATAAAATTTATTTTACTTATAAACCATATATTTACATTAATCATTTAACATTATTTATTTTACTAAAGATTTAAAAATTGTTCATATGTTACAAATTCAAATTTATTTTATTTATAAAAATATCTCTAACATGGCAGTCAATTAAACTAACAATTGTTAGTTAAAATTATAACCACCTAAAAAAAAAAGAAGAAAAATTTGAAGAAAGATGGCGTCTGATATGTTTACATTGTTAGTTAAAATTATGACCATTTTGAAAAAAATGTTGCGACAGCCGCAATTAAAAAAAATTCGGCCTTTCGACATTCGGCCCTTCGACATTCGGCCCTTCGACATTCGGCCCTTCGACATTCGACCATTCGACACATTACCCCTTCGAAATTCGGCCCTTCGACATTCGGCCCTTCGACATTTGGCCCTTCGACATTCGGCCCTTCGACATTCAGCCCTTTGATATCATACCGTTCAACATAACTAGAATATATTTTAACATAACAACTTATCTCGACTTAAGTGGTTATGTTAAATTGGCACAGAAACAAAAAAAAAATCCCTTTTGTGATATGCTGCCAGTTGTGGTGAGTAGTGTAAGCTTTTATTTGGTGCTGACAAATTTCCGCTATCTTATACAGCATCTAAACAACGCTGGTTATAGATCAGAACTAAAGTTAATTTCTGTTGCTAGAACTAGGCTGGTGTAACAATTGTGTATGCCGAGCAGAACCCAGGCCTCCAATTTGGCAGATCCCAATTTTATTCATAATCTTCTTCTTCTAATCCGTTGAAATTGTCTCGAATGGTGACATTGTTGATTACATTTGTCACAGCACTTCACTATCAACTGTCGACATTCGTACTAAGAAGATCGTTGATAAATATTTAAGAGTATTAAATTAATTCTGAGTCGGCCTTCATTTATTTTTACATGGTATTTCTCTAGTTTTTTATTAATTTATATAAGCAAAAATATTCGTTCGAAACATCTTTTTCTAAAAAAAGGCTTCCAATCTATGGCTAATAGACCTTTACTAAGGGCACTTTATTTGAAATCTCACTGCATGTTGGTCGACAATGCCTTTCCTTATATCGCAATATTATTGTTTGCCCGGGCCTAGTAAATGCTCTTTCCGGATTGTTTATCTGCCCGGTAGCACTTTCATAAGCCGTATAGGTCGATTTTTTCCTCATTTCCTTTCTTTCATCCGCTGTGTTTACAGTCAACTTTACAATGCTTCAGCATTTCAATGCATGCTTCTTTTTAATGCTCAATATCAAAGTCGTGGCTTTGCAAATGCCTCCTGTTTCTCTGAATTCCTGGACTGTACTAAAAATGGTAACGGCCAATGGTCCGTTCATAAATGGAATTTTTGAGCATAAAGTTATTCAACATAGTCACCGGAAAGGCTTCGATTACGATAGGATTTCTAAGTAATATGCATTAGCGCTTTCAACCATCGATTTCTTGTGATAACCTCCTATACATATATGCTATAACTAGTTGAATCTGAGACCGAAATGCTTTACCTTGGATTTTAGTGACTGAGCTTTTTATAGAAATTAAATTCAGCTAGATTGCAAAAGGCGTTCCACTGAATGGCCGTAAGCCATTGCTTACAATAAATATCGTTTTTTCACGATCATCTCTTAAGCTTCTACTTACCAATAGCCACTTTGAAGATTTAATGTGGAGAACATTCTAGTGCCTCATAACATGTCTTATATGTCATCGATTCATGGATAGCTTTCCGTTTTTAACACATCAGTAAATTTTCAATAATCTTTGCCGCTCGCATGTCTTGAATTGTTCAATCAAGTTCTTCTTGTTTCGCTCCCTGTTCCGGTATCAATTCTTTATTTTACGTTCGTGTACCACAGAAAATAGACATTTATTGTTCTAGTAATCGCTGTGCTTCGTTGTTTTGTTGCTTAGTTAGATCTTTGGTTTCTCCATAATTTGATTATTTCCTTCTATTCTGTTGTGTTAACTTTTATCACCGGATTTTTCTGTTCATATTTCACTATGGTACTTGCGATTTCTGGGTGACCCAGAACGCCCTTCAAAGATAGTTATTTATTACTCGCTTGCTGGTTAATACTATATTACTGTAGCTTAACCTTCAATCAATATCCAACACGGAGCCATTTGTTCTCCTAAAATCCATACAATACCCGATCCATATAATGCCCGACAATATCGGCGACCAGAACATCGTGTTGAAAACTAGTACCCCGAATTATTAATTTGACTACTTTTTTCTACCATAATTGTACTTGTACAACTCGTTGTGTGATTGTGTATTTTCATTGGTCCGTTCAACTAGTTCCGTCGGTTTTCCCAGATGCCCGCCAAGATGTACCGCCTTGCCAATTTCAACCCGGTTTACCTTAATTGATGGTACGAGGAAAACGTGTACTTCCATAATTAAAGCACAGAGAGCAGTGAAAGTTGTATTCGAGCATCCGAATGCTATCAATGAAAGCTGTCCTTTTGACTCTTTCCATATAGTAGGCTGAAATATTTGAATGCCGAATAATATTTAAAATTCGGAAATTATTTGCATTGTCCCGGCTGCTCCATCTATAAGAGCTACTATCACTATGTGATGGCAGCCGTTTCAAATTGGAATTTAAAATTCGAAACGAAGTTGTTCTTTCGAATGTCGATGGTTTGGTATCTGAATTACTTGCACTGTTCTTCTATTGCAGAGAAGTGTTTTTTCGAGACGTGAAGCCTTGGACTGCAACTTGCGTTAAAGTTTCTGAACATTCGACTCAACCAGATCAATTTTCTGTTCAACTTCAAGAAACAGCTTGTTAATTCTTCCAGTTTCGCTACATTTTGTTCCAGCTTTTGACTGATTTCTTGTATAGCTGTTTCATTTGTTGCATCTCTTTATTTTGTTGATCAATTGTTTCGTTTTGTTGAGTAAACTGTTGAGTTATAACAACCAATAATTGCGTCATATCGGAATTTACAGGTGCTCGGTAATTACCCCATCGTCACACGTTTGAAACGTACATCACGTTTGTTATCTAGTTCTCCATCTATTACTTCTTCGAACCCATAAATATCCGAGTGTAACTCTTTCTTCTCCATAGTCTCTGAAGTTGCAATATTATTTCATGTGAGTGGCTACTCTTCGGTAAATTTTGCTGCTTTAACTGGAATTTTAGTTCTGTCACCACTGTCAGCTGTCACCAATTGTTACGAATTTTCTATGTTAAATCCGGTTCCTATTACAAGATTGTGAATACAAATTTGGCGAATTACAACAGCAATTTTTATAATTTACACCGCTTCCGGAATATCCCTGAAAATATTGAAAAGAATCTTGAAGAATTTTATGAATTTTTAATCTTGGCAGCTGTTCTGGGGCCGAAGCTTTCCCAACTTCTTCGCAGTTCGCTTTTCACGTCATACCTTACGCAGAATCCAAATCGAGGACTAACTGTTAAATGTCCGATTTGCGCCCATTAATTCTGTTCTGCACTCCGACAAGGGTCAGTTGTGTTCAACTTCAACACCGATCGTAATTAGATGATGATTTACAAATACTTACTTAATACTTAAAACACAGCAACAATAATTGTTTATAATTTTATGCAGGGTGTGGCAACTCTACGTATGTGAAGCTGACCCGAAAACCATCCCGAAAAACGCTTTTACAATTTAGGTGCGTTTCTTCGCTAAATTTATTAAAAGACTATTCAGCCCGAAAAATCATATTTTCCGGCGAAGTTCATTTTCGCCTCGGCGGTTATATGAATAAGTAAAACTGCATTGTATTTAGTGTATAAAAACCACACGTGACAATTGAGAACCAAACACACCCTAAACGAGTGGCTCTTTGATATAGAATATGGTCCAAGGCATCATAGGCCAAAAATGAGGAAAATGAGGAAAGAGTCGCAGTAACAGTCAATGGTGACCAATATCGTGCCGTGTCAACCGAATTTTATTCCCGACAATTTGGGAAGACTTGGGCGATTTTTGGATACAAGAGGATGCTCATCTTCGTCCAAATACGTTTTCGATATTTTCCAACGTTGATCACACCATTTCGTTCACCACGATTATAATACAGAATTCCACCATACGGCTAATACTGTTCGGCTGGCCACAGTTAGTCCTTATTATATGCTTATTGAAGTAGTTTCAGTTATTTCTTGTAAATTATGTTTCTAGGAGAATGGCACACTTTTCTCGTATTCAAAAAAACACTAAAAAAATTTGTGGGAATTGAGCCAGAACTCCAAGAACGGAGTTTAATAAAATTAATTAATCCGTTGTTTTAACAGTACTTGCGCATTAAAAAACTTTCTCACTAACATGTCTCCTTCTAAAAGTGCTCTACAAGAACTGAGTGAAATTTGAACACTCACTCCGAAGAAAGAATTTAGTGAACTAATTTATGGTGTTTAATGTCCACTAAATAATTGGTTTTGCCCACACTATGTGCAGAATATTCAAATATATCTAAAGGATGTATGTCAATTTAAATAGTTGTATTTTACAACCTTTCAGCTGATTATGAATTTTGTCCACCCAATAATTAGTTTTACCCAACCTCATAAAACGTCATTTTAAATAAATGAGTTATGTTTCACAAATGTCCACCTGTTTTTCTCACCCAATGATTAGTTTTGCACGTCTAAACCTAATTATTGGGTGATTAAAATACATCAACTCGGTTACAATTCTAAAACATAACTGGTTCTTTAAATTTACAGTAAACAACTATTTTAATAATTTAACGCAAACAATTAAGTGAACATTTTAGTTTTCCGTTAACGGAATTAACGGGGTGGGAAAAATAAGGTCACGGCAAAATTTATGAACAGCGACGAACATCCATTTTTAACTCAAAAATTGACGTAGATATTTTAACAATACGCACTTAGCTTTATAGGGCTGGCCAAACTTATTATTGGGTGGACAAATTTCATGGACTGATGGACAATTTTAGATTGATTGAAAATTTTAATATTCTGTATATTTTATTGTATAGATTACACATTTAATTAGTCTAAAATTAGCCTTTGATTTTCTAATTGTTTTAAAATTATTTCGGGATATGGGGTTCTGCCAAGTTTTTTGAAAGAGAGATAACCCCTCATTTTAGTTGAAGGCGAGTTAGCCAAACATTTTTTAATACAGCATTTAATTAAACTATTTTAGCCTATAATTAAATTGGATAAATTTAATAAATTGGATAGATGGGTTCAGTTAGCTTTAGGGACATTAATTTTTTATTAGGAGGGAATTTTTCGATTTGGAATTTTAAATTCAAAATCTAAAATAAAATAGAAATTCGATATCATCCACATTCGTAAGAGTATTACTCTTAAACGAATAACCAAAAACCTCACAAACCCGGTTTCATTTTTAAAATCAAGTGTATTAATTCTATTATTTTCAAATTTGCTACAAACAAAAGATTTTCATTCCCACAGCAAATACATTGTGCAAGGTGTTAATTACACAATTACGTATTAATTTTTTTTCCTTACATTTTGGTATACACTTTCATTCAAATGAAAGGATTCCGAAAAGCTTTCTATATATTTTTTTACTTGTTGTATTTCAAAATATTAAAAAAAAAAAAAATATGTAGAAAATAAATTAAATTACTTTACCGCATTAAAAAAATGTTGTGAGCGCTTATAAAAAACGGTTTCTTTGTGCTAGAAACAAATTTTCCTTTGTAATTTCCCACAACAACCTCATTCTGAAACTTTTTTTTTTTTATTGTATATCATTTTCCACCTTTCGTTTGTATGTTGTATATATTCTTATGTACAAGTACTTAAGACATTGTATACTCTTCTAATTTTAATTATATGTTCAGGGCAGAATAAATGCTAAAAGGTAAGGTTTCGTATTTTTTTTTAAAAAAGTAACTTTGATCTATATATTATACATTCGTACATACGCCAGAAATAAAAATTTTAAAAATGTTTTAAGAACAAGCACCCAGTCCTTTGATATTTAAAAAAAAATGATGATTTTTAATACACGCAGATATGAAGAGAAACATGTGTATATGGCTTCCCCCACCAAGTATAAAATTTTTATCTTTTACCGAATATTAAGTCGTTTAAGTTGATAATGAATTTTTAATTATTTTTAAATGTGCTTTCTTAAAATTTTGGAATATAAATATAAAATTATTTCAAAAAAAAATATGTCAAACATACAATTCACATACATCTAATTAAATATTTTCTTTGAGCTCGATATGCAAAGCACATGTAAAAGCATTTAAGTGAGTACTAAATTTATGAAAGGTAAATGTTTTGGATTGATTTGACATTGGACTGTTCATTTATTCATTTGCAATACTGTATATATACATATTTCGTTTACACTTCAGTCAATGATAAAAGCTTTTGAAGCAAAACACATTAAAATTTTTAAAAATTTGTACAACAAAATTCTAAAATGCGCGACATTTTTGTGTCCGAAGCAAAAATCGAGGAACCCCAGTGAGAAACGCTCACCAAACAACCGTAGAAGATGCAATAAATTGAAATATGATTAATTATATTGCATTAAATGAGATTCCCTTGGCAGAATATAAATTTCTGTAGTTTTTTATGGATAGAAATATTAAGATGGGGTTCCCCGATTTTCGGACAAAAATATTTTTCCTAATGAATGATTTTTGTATTCTTATCTGTGATCTAGTTTTCTTCGCTGTTATAAATATTTTTTATATGATAATTCCAAAAATTGTAAATGTGTGAATGCAAAAGGGTGATAAATTAAATCATCGTACTATTATACAATTACAAGTGGTAATTTTACAACCTGCATTAAGTTCATCTGTGGCACTATTCTGGCAGTTCCTCGGGAATAGGAAATTGGGGAAAGAATTTATATGTAATTTCAGTTCAAATATTTTTTCCCGGCCTACTGAGGAGAAAAGTTTGATTTAAATATTTATAAATTGGGAATAATTTTTCTATATCTAATGCACGATTTGCATGTTTCAATTTTTTTTCCCAACAAATTTTTTACTGAAAAATAGAGCTGCACGCATATAAAAAAAAAGTTACTAGTTAAAAAGAGTCAATATAAACAAATAAGGCAATGCTATAATTTTTTTTGTATGTCCCATAAATTTTGACAGTTCGAACAGCTTGCGTTTAAATTTGATAACGAACAACATCGAATTGCAAGTAAGAATAAAATATTTAATTACCACTCATGTTTGCTCGTTTTGTTTGAATACTGGATTTTTTACTGGAAAAAATTGGAACATGTAAATCGTGCATAAATTGGTAGGAAAAATTATTCTCAATGTAACTTTGTTTTCATAAAAATTAACACTAGTTTTTTTTATCTCATGTATGCCAGAAAGAAACACTTTAAATAGAAATTACTTATTTATTTGTTTAATTTATTTTATTCAAAATTAGCTATTAAACGGAAAAAACTCCCCAATTACTTGCTAGCATAAACACGAATGTTTTTCCATCATTGATTTTAACAAAAAAAAAAAAAATAGAATTAGTATTTCAAAATAAAAATAATTGAAAAGATAAATAAAATATGACAATTTAAACTTAAATTTAAATTTAAAGAAGATTAGAATTGCGTTCATTAAGGACCAATACCTCCAATCATCCAAAATTAGAATTTTACACGAGGCACTAAAAACTTAATATCTTTTGAAATATTTCGTTTAATGATAAAAGTTTTTCTACGAAGTGTTAAATTTTATTTGATTTGCTTAACTGAAATAAATAAGTAAGTCCATCGTGAGCACTATTGACAAGTCTTTTTTTTTGCCAATTCTTTATCCTCGGACTTTTGTTCCTGAGCCCTGTTCTTTTTTCGAAGATGATCCTCATAATTTTCCATTTGGAATTTGTTTTATTTCAAATTGCCAGCAGGTATCACATCGATCTTTTCTCAAAGTGAACAGAGCGATGTTACGTATATCCATTTCCTGTTTAAACACCGTTACTGATACAGATAACTTGTTTTGAGCTCGGCATTCCCGAATATAACAATTGTATACATCCTGCATTGAGTCGAAACTATGCTCAAGAAATACTTTTGACGAGTTCCGCCGACTGTAGTGCGATGGGAGTTTTGGAAGTTGTTCTAAAAAACTGTGAAGAAATACGATTTTTACGCATTGGCTATTAAAGTAGAGGTTGACAAATTATGTTTTGGTTTGCCTGATTTTATCCAACTTTGAACTGTGTAAGAACCTAGCGACAACGTACTAAGAAACATGTTCTTGCACACGAGCTTCCTGCCTCCATTAATTGGTAAAAACTAAAATATCGAATTTTTGCTGCGTGAATCACCTTCAGTCTGTATTTTCTTTGCCATTTTAAGTTCCGTGTGGCTACTTACAAATATCTTACGTTGAGTAAAATCAGTGATAGACCAGAAGGTACCAAATATAGATTTTCTTGCGATTTCATCAAACAATCCCATCTTTTCTAGAGTAGCCCAAGTAAGCTTTTCCCTCTAATCGTAGCAGTCTATTTTTGTTCTTTTTCCATCTACTGGAATCAACAATACCACGCCTCTTTCTTCCCTCATCCATGTGTCCATAAATTGGAACATCAACAGATTCTATATCATTTTCATTCAAACACAAAAGTCGATCAATTTGATTTGAATTAGATATACCATTGTCCATGGAAGCAAGTCCATCGAAATCATCATTGCAAGGATCCTGTGATTCTGTTGGTGGTGGTAAACACATACTATTGGCTGATTCGATCTCCAACTCACAAATAATTGAGAATTCGTCAACTGCAGGTAAACTAGTATCTGCGCCGACAGACTTTGTTTCCATGAATAAATCAATTTCATTCCTTGAGCAATGACAACCGGTTCATTCGAATATCCTTCGTGATCATTTGAGATTTGTTCTATATCATAGTATTTAATAAGTTCGAATACATTTCGCACACATTGAATATTATTTGGAACCACTTCTATATTAGTTTTTGCTTTGGCTAAGGCCACATCTACCATAATTTGTCCTCTGCTTTTCATTTTAATTGATGTGTAAAATACATCGTATCAGAGAAACAAAATCGAACAATAACGCCTATCAGAAATAGTAAATTTAAATCGACATTTCAATGATACAAACTCAATAAAACTTTATGTTGCTAATTCAACTAAAAATAAGTTAAACTATATTTTTAAAACTATTTTAGAAATCAATTAATTAAATAAAATTAATAAAACTAACAAACTTACCAGAACAATTATTGCCTGTCACTTTTGATGGCGGGAAATGGATGATAGAAGTTGTTGCGCATGTCAATGTGTTATGAGGTTTTAGCATTAAATAAAAAGACGTACTAGAATATTTTCAGGAGATTTTTCGTTCAGTGCATTCGATTTGTCGTAAAAGAATGGACGTAATATATATCTCAACTCATTTTTGACAAAAATGGATGATAGAAGATATTGGTCCTTAATGAACGGTCCTTAATGATTGTCTAAAATGCTAAATACATATTTTTTGTAAATTGCTAAAGAACCAATAATAAATTCTAAATCATTAAAATAAATATTATGAGCATTTTGCATCCGAATAAAAGCAGAGTTTTTACAATAATTTGTTTTAAACGATTTAACAATAAATGTTAGAGGTTTCCTGATGTTGAATAGATTTGTTTAACGTTCATTTTTAAATCTGAATAAATTATGTCATTTAAAATTTTATAGAACGTAAGCTCGTCATTAATTTTACGTCTATTTTGAAGCGAATGTAGACAATGCATGCGGGAAGGAGGGTAATCTCATTCTAAAGTTAAGTAACCGAGTGAATTTTCTCTGAACTTTCTCCAAAGCTTTACTATGTACCTCATAATTTGGATTCCAAATTGGTGTTAAATATTCAGTAGTTGATTTAACATGAGCACGGTAAAGGGCCAGAAATGATTGACTATTGCAAAAATTCGATGTAACTCGCACAATAAAACCAAGTATTCTGAGAGATTTACTAACTAATTCTTGAATATGATGGTTGAAGCTCAGTTTATTATCAATAATAATTCCTAGGTCATGGGCAAAACTTCAAGTTCAACGCTGTTGATTCGATAATTGTACCTGGAAGTTATATTTCTGGGTTTGATTTTAAAAACCAAACATTTATTTATACTTAATTCCATATAATTTAGCTGGCACTAGTCAAATAAACTATTAAGTTCCTTCTGCAACTTCTCACAATCGGAGGTAGTTTTAATAGCAGCATGTATTTTAAGATCATCAGCAAATAATAACATATTATTTTCAAGATTGGTTAAAAGATCATTAATAAACAGTAAGAATAATAGTGGACCCAAGGTAGAACCTTGTGGAACACATGATGAGGGAACTATTGCATTAGATCGAATTCCTTCTATTTCATCATATTGAACTCTATTGCTCAAGTAGGAGGTCAACCAGCTAAGATTCTTACCACATACGCCATAATTTGGTAGTTTACTTAATAAAAGAGAATAATTTACTTTATCAAAAGCCTTCAACTGATCAACTGATTGTCCGTTTTCTAAGGACTGATAAGCGAATACAGCAAATTCTAGAAGGTTGGTTAAAGTTGAACGACCGCGAAAACACCCGTGTTGATATTTCGATATTTTATCTTTAAAATGATAAAATAGTTTAGCATAAAATAGTTTTTCAAAAACTTTAGAAAACACGTTTAAAATACAAATTGGTCACTGGGAAAAATACGTTCCTGCAAGGATTTGTTGAAAATAATTGTTACTGATATATAAATAGAACCAGACAAATTTTTATTAAAAATGGTGAAATTGAATCTGGGCCACAACCCTTATTTGTGTCGAGATTTATCAAATTCGTATAAGTAGAAACATAAAAATCGTTTAGTATCGAGGAACTATTACGTTCCATTAAATTGCTTGGACTCGGTATTGGTGAGTTATTATTATTGTAGACTGATTTAAAAAAGATTGAGAATAAATTTGTAATAGTTTTATGATCTGAAACATGTGTGTTATCATAATATATACTAGATGGAATCGAGTTTTTTTTGCAATAGGACCAAAATAATTTGGGATTGATACAAATTGAGCTTTCGATATTATTCAAGTATTTCTTATAACAAAGTTTTTGTTCCTTTTTGACTCGGGAACTTAGTAGTGCAAACATTGAATGATATTCAGAATCCTTGGTTTTATTCAATTTTTTACGAAAGTATTCTTTAACAAATAATAACTTGATCAATTTAACTGAATACCATTCCGGATTGGAATTATGTCTGTAGCGAATAACAGGCACATTTTTTGAAATTATAGAATTTAAATCATAAATGCATTCTTTGAAATTTAAAATGTTTTTTTTAATTTCCTTTAATGCATTTTGCTTATTTTTAATATAATTTCAATGGCGGATGATGTTCATCAATTTTACTTAAAATTTCATCAGCCGGTTTAACTAAATATTAAGTTGGAAGGGAATTACAAAGAACTAAATCTAATAAACGGTAGTTACGGTTACGTACTGTATTAAACTGGAATAATCCAGTGAGTTCAATCGCTTATTAGGCGAATAAGGAACCAGTGCTGGGATGTTCTAACTTCACTAACTGACTTCTGTTTCGTTTATCAATTATTTGTTCGCTATTGCTAGCACAACAAACTAAAATATATTTGACCACTATCTATTTCACTTATTTTCGTTCTACAATCGAAAAAAACTTACTTGGTGATAGAAACACAGTAGAAACATCACAATGTTGCAATCTAGCAGGCTGCTAAATGATATAAAAATTGAAACAGAGATAAATTTTATTCTACAGAAACGAGAAATAAACTTCGATAAATTATCGAAACATGGTGATGTTAGAACATCCCAGTCCAGACACACGTTTTTTCAACAAAAAATTATCGACCAAAAAAAAATAATTGTTATGAAAAATTGGGGAAAGCAAAGGCTGCTCGTTTTATTTTGTTTCAAAGTCTAACATTTATTGAGAAAATTAATTATTTTGATTTTTTTTTTGATCGCCAAGTAAAATCAAAGGCCTACTACAATGTTATTTTGGATTTTATAGATATTTTGGAAGGTAAGGTGGCAACTACTCTAAGCGAATGAATTGTTACCCCAACTTTATTGGTAAGAATTGAATGATGAATCATGTCGAACGTTTTTGGAGAAACTGTACAAACAAATCAAGTTATCAAATTTCATCAATATCTTCTAACCTAAACGGTCCTTCAAGATCGTTACTAAACGTCCCTCTTGACACTGAACAATTTTCATTCTAAGTAATTTTCAAGATAGAAGCCTGACCACAAGCAATTTTCTGCAGTTCAGTAATATTAATATTACCAAACTTACATACAGATATGAATTCGAGACATTTTGGGACAAATAAGGATTACTTTACGATAAGCTGGGTTTTAATAAAACTTAGAAGGTTTCTAAGGAATATTAGAAATAACTAAATCCGCAATCTTTTCGGCTACAAAATCTTGTTGCTTGCGTCAGTATATATTGTTCAAATTTAGTGAATCAAAGACATTTTTTAAATTTCTGACCGCAACCATATCCGTGAATATTTAGATCGACATTTATACATTATCATATTCTTCAGCAAAATTAGTTACCAACTTACTTTATCATCAAGTGGGAAATCTCTTCTGGCCATATACGAATTTGGATAAAAAAGAACATCGCCAAACCTCCCTTAAGCTCGATTTATATTATCCGTTCCTTTCAGTTCCTTCATTTTTCGTATCAGACAAAGAAAAAACATTGTTACATGTTTTTTTCATTGGAGTATTTATATTATCCGTTCCGTACTTGCAGGAACTGAACGTTATGGATAATATAAATACTCATATAGAAAATATATGTAACAATGTTTTTTTTTCGTCTGATACGAAAAATGATGGAACTGAAAGGAACGGATAATATAAATTGAACTTTACTCTGTCATTCTGAAACATTTTTAGCCGCCTAAGTCAAATGCATGTGATGTTACTGCTAAAGTTTTACTAGTAAAAAAATTAGCAAAAACTTCACATGTTTATATAGCAGTGTTTTGTTACTAAATCTAATCAATCTAATCAATATTCACTAATAAGAATATTGTGGTTGATAAAAGTTTAAAAAAAAACAAATAGAAAATTGGTATCCGAGGCAGATTAGTAACAAACACTACACGCTGAACTACGAGTAGATAAGGAAGAATTATTGAAATTAAATGAGATAATTGGAGAAATTATAATCCACATTCGGGTAAAATGGGTAGGAAAATAGTAAAAATAATACCAAGCCCCAAAAGCAGGGAACTCCTATTTTTACAAATGGTAATAAATATAATGAGAGTTCTTAGGGCCACAATAGATATCTATAGAGATCTAAGTACAGCCTGAGGAATATGAATTATTAGTTGGGGCTCGCGTTAGTAAAAAAAATAGTGAGTACATCCTTATCTCAGGATGAGATCAATTTATAGAATGTTATATTATAACCAAAAATATTTTAAGAATTGTTAGATCAACTGAGATATGCCTAGAAATCTATTCACAAACTAAGAAATATGGACTGTTACTTGAATATCAAGTTGAATTAGAAAAAAAATAATTAGGAGATTACAATCCAGGAGTGATCACTATTTTCGGAATTTTCTATTATGGCCAAATATAGTAAAAAACAGTGTTTTAAACATGTACCGACCAAATCAGCCCGCCTCAATTAAACCCATACCATAATTTGTAACACATTTATTACAATTTATTACAACAAATCCCGATTTCATTACAGTTTCTGATATCAAGGAGCGGGTCGTCCGGTTCCGCTAACAATTAAATCTGCACCGCCAAAAATGTTACTGTTAATACAGGGTTATCCAATTCGTGGTTGATAAAGTAGAAATCTGTATACCGACATCTGTCAAAGATAAACGTCAAGTACGCTAGGATCAATCTGTCTATATAGATGATTACCGTTCCCTGGTGATTTGTGGTCTAACATATCTTATTTTGTTTCTTATTTTTTGCATTAGTTTAGCCTTCACCAGAACTTCGTTCGTGGAATACGAACACTCTTCTGCTCTTTATACTTCCGTATGCTTTCCAATACCATTAATTAATCAGAGAGTTTTTTCATCTCTGTATAGCCATCTCTGTGTATGTTTCTTATTTTTTCCAAACACACAGCTTGTGATCATTACGCAGTCACCCATTTTAAACACTGTCACAGTCTGTCCAGGCTATTAGGCTGTGTGCCAAACTTAAGGTAAAAGTCCATGTTAGGCAAATTTTTCGGTAATTTGCTTTTTATTTTTTATTCCGTTCCACAGTATAGGCCAGGAGCGCCCAAGCCTCAACTTCCTCCTCGACCCAAAAACCCTAAAATCTAGTCTGAAAAATCACTGTGAGAGATACCCCTGTGTGTTTAGATAAAATCTGCGGAATAGTGTTGAACCATTCTGTAACAATGTCAATATTCCAGCGCCGCCATCGAATTTCATGGAATATTTTAAAATAACGTTTAATTTGGTTATAGTGGCGAATTTATTTCGTATTGATTTACAGTGGCGAAAAGTCTACAGTTTGTGAATATCCTTTTTTAGAAAAATTAAAATTTGAAGTGAATCTATTAAAGAAAGGTTAGATAAAAAACCAATTATCACAATTATCCTACCAAAAGCAATCAAAGTTAACAAAAGTTTATTAAAGTCCTCGATTTCACACACCCAACGTAACATAATTACACAATAAGACGACTGACTTAAAAATTCGACTCGGATTTTATAGGAATCGCATAATACCTAAGCACAAAACATAATCCCAAATACATAATACTTAACTGTGAAATTCTCACGATGGCATTTAGTGTAAAGTAATTTTGACAAAAAGAACAATGTATTCAATGTTAAATAAAAATGAGCAAAAATATCTCATCAACCCTTCTAATCTATAAATAAAGAAAATATACACACGAAAAAACCCCCAGGGCAATAAACATTTTTCTTCTGAGTTGGTACAACACAAAAAACCAAAAATACTGTAGATTTCTTCAAAAAAATTTTTTGTACAGCAACAAGTGTTTCGATTCGGTGTGTATTCAGCAAGTAATTTTCTTCTGTTTATCCTTTCTTGTGTATTTTGTTGTAAAAACAACATTCTTAACGCTTTCCCTATATAAATATATATCCTATGTATATTATTGTAGTTGTTCAGCTTTCCTTTATGAGTATATAAACAAGAGGCATTGTGTTACTCGGGTGATGGAAAATTAAGAAAATTTGTGTAACCCCCTATTTAATATCGTTGTATGTGTATATGTGGTATACGGTACGTGTGATCAAAACCACACATATGATATTTTTTATGACATGTACTCCATATTTACTACCTTGCATATCAAGCACAAAAAAAATTATGTCTTTAGGGGATTGTTTTGATTTTTCAAGTCGATTTTCTCGTTTAACTTCGATTAAATTATATACTGTGTGTATGATGGTGATGTAGCTAATAATAATTATGTACTCGGCTCGTAAATTTGTATACTGTTAAAATTTAGCCAGATAATTGCCCCCATCAAACAGCAAAAAAAAATTTCATTTAATTTCCCTTGCGTTAATATGATTTAATTTACACGCAAAAAATCGTATAATTCAAAATGCGAAAAAACTTTTCATATTTCATCCGGGCGCGCGAAACAACGCGATAATTTAATAAAAGATGAAGTGTCTAAAGTAGCATCAAATAAACTTAGTTATACACTTCATTAGAAAAATTTCTGTAACAAAAAAAAAAAAAAAAAAAAAAAATCTTAAACAGGCCATTCTATGGTTATGTATATTGCTATGCAGAAACAACGAGCAGAATATATAAATCTTTTCCCTTTCAACTCAAGTATTATCGTTGTCACTTATAACCACCTTATTATACCGTATCTACATTTTCCTTCTTGATTTTCCCTTTTTTATTCCTTGCCTCGCATCTATACATCTTCTCGTTACTTCAAAGTTTGTTGTTATAAAATTAAATTTGCTTTAAAATAAAAATTTCATCCCTCCGTGAAGAAGGAGTAATTTATATAAATATATATAAAAAAAATGTAAGGTGGTTTAGTAATAGGTACGTATACACACACACACACACATCCAAAGAGACGATGAGCTTTTTTTCTATTATAAATTCGTCAATTCGAATACCCAATTATGGTAAGTCGAAAAATAAAATAAAATTAAACCTTATGTCTTCCAGTCAATCTTTTCATATTTTCCCGTCGTCATCTAACTTTATTATACAGTTACGTACGAACGACGATATTTATTAGGAAGGTAAAAGTAATAATACATTTTTTTTTGTTTGAATCGATGTTTGAAATATATTCGATTTAGACTTGATGAGGTCGCTGTACGCGGTGCCGCACATACTACAGTCATAGGCAAAAGTATTTGGAAATTAAGTTTTTTTTTTTTTTAATGAAAATGAACACAACTATGACCCCCTATCGGAGTACAGAACTCATGGGTCGACCAGATGGTTCTACGAAAATCAGAATTATATCCGTACGTCCAAAGAGTTGGGAGGCTTCGGCCCCAGAACAGATTGCAAAGATTAAATACTAAAAAAAAGTTATTTTACGAAAGGTTCAACAAAAAAAAACAACATACTAGGAACAATTTCATTGATTTATTGTTTTATTTCTACACTAGTGCACCCGTAGGCAAACGTTGTCATGCCACAGGCCTCGCTAGCAAAATATATTTCTTGAAATAAAATCGTTTAATCAGTATAATTGAAATACCTCAAATACATAAATGTAATTAGATCCGAAAATCAAAATTAAGAAAAATGTCTTAAATCTAACCTAACAGGCAAATCGAGTGAATTTAAGGATTCAGTGAGGTAAATAATTGACAGCTTCGTTTAATTCGTCGTTAAATTTCTGTTGGGCAATTTTTAGCTGCCAAAATCGCCCATTCACTGATCCATGTGTGGTTGATATATTGCAGAAATTGTCTGACAACTTAACTAATTGCGTTTCTTCATGCAAACGGATTTTACTATCACTAATATTCAGCAATTGTTTGGGAAATGTGGCTGCTGATGCATCGTCTTGCAATTGTACCCGCGTATTTATGGACAGTCGCAATGTCTGTACATTTAGCCACATACTGTAAAATTATAAACATCGTTAATCTCATCCGCAACAATAGAGCCTCGCCGAAGTCTAATATTGCCATTCAAATCTTGCAGCGTTCTATTTAATGCCTTGAAAAAAATATTTATGATTTTGCATTCATCCCAGATAATAATTAGGCATTTTTCGATTGGATCGTTTTTCGATTGAAGAAACTTTTTCGTTTTTTGATGTTGCACAATGCATTTTCATTGTTATGAATGTTCAAAGGTAGCTTGAGCGCTGAATGTGCTATTCTGCCATCTGGCGCGTCCAAAAAAAATCCTCCTTGTTCAGCTTCAATCGTCAACATAATTCAGTTAGCCATTGCTCATTAGTTGCAACAACTGTAGCCAAATCGACGGTATCGAATTATTGTTCTCGCTGCGAGATGAGAATGCAAATTTTAAATCGATGAAAATGCCTGGTTGTATAGTTCCGGTGTGTAGTCCATCTCCGTTTGGCGGAAAGCATGTCGTCAGCAAGATGGGTAACAATTGACGGATTTAAAGTGGTGAAGAAGCGAACGCTGCGTTGCAAGCGAAATATTCCAATTATTTGTTGTTGTCTTCAAGCAATTGCAATTCCCAGCACGCATCGCTGTTTTACATATGGCAGGAATTGCCGGAAAAGGACTACCTGGCCCTCGCGGCTCCCACGGCTCCCACATTTCCTCAATGGTTTATTCCAAGTGAAATATCGTGGCACATTGGAATAAAATAATGTTCGTGCAAATCAACCGAAAATATCTGTTCGTTTGCATAATTCGACGAATTCAGTCAATATGGTTTTTGGTGGTTTACAAGATGCGGGCAGGATGCGTAAAACAAGAGTCTCGTGGTATCTCGTGTCCACGCGTTCTTGCTCATCGCCCATGAAGCAAATTTGCACCAATTTTGGGTCCGCGTCATGCATTGCCATTAAAGAGCATTGAATTAATGGTAAACTTGGCTTTAAATTTTGAAGTCGATTCAAAATTTCGACCGTCGTTCGGGTGGTGAATTCCACGCCAGTAGTACGACTTTGCCTGACGCATATTAGCATTTTTTGTCCGTTTCACCGATAACAATTTTCAGATGCATGGAATAATAAATGTCCGGTTCATATTCAAACACAAAACGAACAAATACAAAACGCGTTAATGCACGATGTAATTCCATGTACTGTAGGTTCTGTTTTCTGTGTGCGTCAGTGGCACGATGGCTGCTTTTGCCCCAAACCCATTTATTCGAAGGCGATTATTGCGTTGCTCCTGACTTTCGGTTGCTACGTTTGCCATCCGGCAACAATGCCAAGCTATGGCGCAGTCAGTTCGTAAAAACTTAAGCTGGCCTCTTTTTTGACTTTTTCCATTATAAATTCTACTAACTAACTTTTGAAGTGAAATTTGGTCGGTAAATTAAAAAAAAAACTGGATCTCGACAACAGTGCCATCTACTATGGGTCCAGCTATAGCTAAGAATCATTCAGGTTTTCTTCTGGAATCCTTGAAATTGTTGGACAAATGAACCAAAGCTTCGTTTCAACGTTCACTAGCGAGAACCCTCCAGATATGAGAATATTGGTAATGATAAGGTAAACAATGCGCATCTAAAATATTGGAGTCAGAAGATTGGTAAGTTGATGAACCGTACGAGTGGCATGAAAGGAACCTGACGTTGCCCCAAATGTGGCTTTCAGAAATTGAAAATTTTTCAGGAGCTGGTGGGAATTTTCGCGCCTCAATACTCGCTGATACTTGCAGTCCTCATAAGCGGTTCGAACTTCGATAAATTTGCGCGATATCAGCGGAGAATGCTATTTTATATAACCAGAATCGCATGATGCTAACAATGGCATTACACGGTTACCCGGTATTTCCTGTAGTACAAGCCTAAATGTAGTAGGAGCTGGATCAGATGTTCGGGTTGGGAGTTATAAAGGATAGTCAAAGTGTTTGGTCGTGTACCAGGGCAATGAGAAGGTGTGATTTTTCCTTTTCACCCGGAAATGAATGAATAGTGAAAGATACATATCATTTGCCATTGATTGAGGGAATGTTAATTCGATGAGATAGGCATCCATCGATGGAATAGAAATATGCCTTTTGTCAAAGCCCTTGTATCGCTACACAGTGATCCCCTTCGGTCTAACAAAGTTATCCCATACCAATTACACGACCAGATATGTGTATTTGGATGACTTGTTCGTGATATCAGCAGACTTGGATTAATACCTCGATTTACTAAGTAACATTGCCAGTCTGGTAAAAGATGCTAAATGGACTATTAACGCAAGTTCGTCGCCAAAGCGATCAAATACCTGGGCCATGTAATTAGTAATGGAATAATTCGCATGGATCCCGACAAAGTTCAATCAATTATTAATAAACTAGTTCCAAAAACAGTGCGTCATCTTCGGCAACTTCTTGGAATGGGCGAGTGGTGCCATTGTTTTATATGGAGTGTGAACATCACAACAGCGCTTACAGATTTACTTAAGAAAAAACAAAAATTTCGCAGCTGTGGCTTTAATTACGATTCCAGTTCTACGACATGCCGATTTTTCACGTGCTAGTACACGTGGTGAGATGATGAGGAGCATTCCATTGCTTATTACTCCCATAAACTAAGATATGCTAAACGAAAATATAGCATAAGGGAGTTGCATGGCAATCAGGGAATACATATATGGAGGTGTACACTTTCAAAATTATTACGGAACATTCTAGTCTTCGCTGGCTAATGGACCAACATGACCTATCAGGATGACTGGCCAGGAGGAAACTGAAGCATCAAGGTTTCAATTTCAATATTAAATACCCAAAAGGCACTCAAAATGTTGTACCAGATGCCTTGTCAAGACTCTATCTTGAGACAATCACCGGACCGATAGGCCTGGCAATGATGAAAGTGTGCTTCCTCTTCAAATGGACTTGAGTGACAAGCAATTCAAGCTCTCCTTTAGGAAGAACCACCCCTCGATCGGCAGCAATGTTCTCTAGACGTGCCAATGCAGCCGTTTTACACCATTTAGAAAACATTAATTATTTGCGTGGCTCGAGTTTAAGGGACTGAACTCAATTTTTTATTTAAAATTGTAATTCATGAGTCCTGAAAACGTGCTCTGTATCAGCATAAATGTATAGTACAGGTTTTAAATATAGGTTCTCAGAGAATGTGCATAGAAAATTGTTGGCAAAAGCATATGGCGTAATGGTATTATAGACCAGCGGTTCAATACGATTGTTCGGCTAACGGTTTATCTTCACCTTGATATATTGTGTTTTTGGTATCAGCTTGGTGTCGTATTTCTGCCCAACAAAACCATTACTGGGGCTTCCTACCGAGCACTCAAGGTAAAACGCGCCCCATACTACTCCAGACACGACAAAATTATTCCCCTGCATGATACTACTCGGAAATACACTTTTATGCTTCAAACTAACATTTTGATGTGGCTTAAACCTCTAAATTTTTTATGTTTACGACGGCAAAAACGAGTGACGTCTTTCTTTGCATCTAGTACAACCTTAAAACGTTTTTGACATTGAGTCTTTATTTTTCAGATATTCGAGATTTAAATTGACCGAAACTTCGCGGATTTCATTTTCGGCAATTTCTTGCATTTTCCGGTTACTTGGCATGCTCGCTTGACTTCAAGCAAAGATTTGCAATGACATTTAAATCTGGGAATTGGTGCGTTGTCTTGTTGCAGCAACCTGTCTCCTCCGATGAGGTTATCACTGAAAACAACTGCATGGTCATTTAAAGTGTCAAGTTATACAATTTTTTTATCAACCTTGTCTGGCAAAAGGACCAAATCTCCAACACTATTGTAAGAAATTCAACACAAAACGAAAGCTTTCCATCCTTTGATAATCTCCATAGATCTCAAACGAGCTTTTATCAGTTTATAAAATATTTCTCCAATAAACCAGACTTCTGGACATAGTTCGTATACTGATTTGCCTTCCTGTAATATTTTTTGATATTTTTGAAACATTGGAAACTGTCTTGGACATTTAATAAACTCTGTAACTAAGCGGCGATCAACTGCTTCATTTGTTTCCATTTTCCTCCCCCATCTTACTTCGTTTATAGCAGTTATTATTTTTATTTTTTATATTTGTTTATGTTGTAATAAAAGGTACTTTTACGCAATTTTTACTGTGTACTTGGTTCCCGTTAGGACAATTAAACAACACTGAAACAATATCCTAAATAAAACCAACTACAACACTCTAGAACAATTGAAATTCCAAAAATGCACAGCTACTTAGATTTGGGTTTTTTTCGTATCGCCATTTCATTTTTTGTTTCTACAATTTGCAACCATTTTGCTTGAAATATAAAAAATCCAAATACTTTTGCCCATGACTGTACATTTAAAATATATAATTTTAGGAAGAAAAAAGTGGAATAAAGTTGACAACAACAACAACACACAATCCCATCAAACTTTTGTGAAAAACTTGGTCGTAGTCTTAGTACCTAGAAAATATTTGTATATAGGCAAATAGATAAAAGAATTTTTGCTTCTATATATCTCGCTGTACACACATTCAACGCGATGTCTATTTTTAATTTAAAGAAGAATGTTTGTTTTGAAACAAACAGAAATATTATTAATTTTATGAATTATTCTGCCTTATTAATCAGGGCTCAAATGGCGAACAAAAAACTTTCGCTGTATATCTACGTTGGTGTTATTTATTAAACGAAGACGGTACGTACCGCGGGTATATTTATACGAAAAGAAAAAAAAGTAAATTGAATTTAAGATTATTTGAAAAAAAAGTTTAAATTTTTTATTTATTTATTTTTTTATTTGTGCGGATAAGTTTGGCGCACAGTTCAATGAAACGGAATTTATAATATTCCACCAAATTTTATTTCGACAAATATTTAATGGAATTAAAGTTAGGGTTTTGTTACAAAAGGCAGGGGCAATTGTTTTAAAATTTATAGAGTTAACTATTTTGGAGGACGCCATAAAACTATCGGATTAGTATACCATGGGAAATATTAATGTTTTGGAAAAAAATTTATTCGTTATCGTTTCCACGTTTTAATCCATCCGATTAATCACCTTATTTCCATTTTTCAGGCCAATGTTAGTTGAATCGGAAAGTTTTAATGCCCTTTCGTATAAATTTGTTTACTAAATGAGTAAAGGTTTTTATTATTAAATGTTAATATAGGCTCAATATAATTGTAATTGAGTCAGAAATGGATTAGTAAAATCCAAACCGAATTTGATCTAGATCTGTAAACAGCTATCTAAATTATATTCAAATTGGTCATTTTCTGATTCCCAATACTAAGATTTGGAGTTTGGTTTTATCATATATACCGAGCTTTAGCCCAATAGGTTTACAAAAGTGTAAAGTTTCAATCGAATCAGCTACATTGGTAATAAAAAGCCAAGTCCTATTGGAATCAATCACTCTCATCACTCAATTCGACTGGTAGAAAATTCTTAGTTTCCTTCAAATTGCCCGTTTTCTTATGCTTAGCTCTATTCAAACTGATCATTCTCCATCGCAAATTTTAATCTCACATTGAACCAAATTTATATTACACAAACCGAATTCCACCCTAATCGATTCTCATATCACTCATTTTCTTTCACAATGGCGATTTCGCGAGAACAATCATAATTTTAAAAATGAAGCTTTCTCCTACAGAATAAAGTGACCTGGAAGAAAATGCTTCTGTTTCGTATTTATACTTCTAAGAAACTGTTATTTCCAAATAATTCTGAATTAAGTTGTGAATAGGGACAAAGACCTTAACATTGTTTTTATAAAGAATTTTTTTTGTTGTTAACGATATGAGGACAGTACAAGGCGAGAGAAAGGATTAAAGTTTAGTGAAGCTAGCTCCCATGGTTATGTTATAATTTCGCCCAGTTGGCATCCATTAATAATGTTTTGTTCTCCTCCAAAGCGCTAATATTATTAGTGAACTTTGAGTCAGCACCCACAAAAGTGAACTTAAAGAATTGCTATAATTAAGCCAAGGTTTGTCCACCCCCTTTAAATCTTCTAAATGGAATTATTGATATCTGAGCATTCTCAAAGGAGAAAGCAGTCAACGGGTTAAAATTTCTAAAGTAGAAACAATTTTGCCCACCAAATAACTTATCTTGCCCCTATACGAATTGAGGTAAATCCAAAGATAACTCGTAAACCTTATAAATTATGGTTGTCCATTTTATATGTTTTGACGCCGTAGCTTTCATATAATTCAGAATTGCCCATCTTCAAATAAATTTTGCTTTGTGGGCAAAACCAATTATTTGGTGGACAAAATTGATCCGCATATTATGGTTGATTTTAAAGCATAACTAATTTATTCTAATTGACATTTGTATAACGTATAAACATCTTTTTTGGAGTGTGGTATCAAATTTTATAACGTGACATTTTACGGGGGGAAATTTTAGTAGGCAAATTGTAGACTAATCTACAGCATAACTAATTTCTTTAAACTCCACTTTGGGGATGGGACTTACATTTCACAAATTGTTTAGCGTTTTTTCGTGAATGGCCAAAACTTTTTAATGGTTGGCGAAAATTTGGTAGACTATGACATAATTTCCTAAATGTCGCATTTGAGAGTTCCAACTTCACATACCTAATACACTCGTGAACACATTTTCGGCGTTAGAGAGTAATGAAAAGTTGCTGAAATACATAACTTCCTCATATCAGTAAAATTTAGAAAAAAAATGAAATCCACCGGTGGTTCTAAATGAATTTTCTCGAAATCATACTTATCGCAATAGCTCCGGAAGCTCGAAAATATTTAATCAACAATTTATTTTTTAAATGTTTGAGATTAAAACGTATTTAGACCAGACGAACCTCTTACTAGGCCCATTTATATCAGAATTGTATGACCGAAGAAAAAGGAAATAAGAATCCGAACCTTACCTGAGGACTGCTAAACGAAATTGATTCTAATAGTTTTATTAAAACTTATCTACCCGAGAAACAATTATAAAAACGAAACTAAGGTGAACGAGAAGAAAAACGTAAATAGCATTGCTCTTATCAAAACTAGTAAATGAACCGAGACTCTAGGACTCTCTACACAAATTTTTCCGAAACCAAACCTAAAAAAACATTTTAATTCTTTGGTTTCCAAGTTCACCTCATGAATGAATTTCCCCAAATTGCACTTTAGTTCTTTTTATTAAAATTGGATGACACGAAATTTTTGTCCTCATGGTAATCGCATCTTTACACTTTAAAACTGCTGCCCCGACGGACAGTTTTACCGAATTTTATCGAAATTAGGGAAAATCAGTTGCCTCCTGTGGCACTATTCTGGTAATTCCCCGGGAATAGGGAACTGGGGAAAGATTTTACATAGCTTTTATCTATAAATCAGATTTTTCTGGCCTACTGAGAAAAAAAGTTTGATGTACATTTTTGTAAATTGGGAATAATTTTTCCATTGCGAAATTATCAGGGAAACTTATTCTCAATTTTATTTTGTTTTCAAAAAAATTGCCACTAAATTTTTACCTTAGTATGCCAGAAAAAAATTATTTAAATAGAATTTATATGTAAATTCTTTCCCCAGTTCCCTATTCCCGAGGAATTACCAGAATAGTGCCACTGGTATAGATGAGACCAATTGCCTCGAAAACAGAGACATTTTGAAAGCTGCTGAAGAAATTCCCCGAATGATCCATCGACCCCTAGATTCCGATGTCCAGCCACGACGAAGCAGCATAATAGGGTAGGGACAATTCTCCAACAGACAAAACCTCTCTTCACCCTGAGAGACCTCCAAGCAATTTCCCACAATTCACAGTCCAAGAACTTGAAACTGCCAGAGTGCCACGGGAAGACATATGCTGGACCCACCACTCCGACCAAGTGGCAAGCACAGCCTGTGATTATGGAACCGATACAGAATGAAAAACCCCCTCCCAACATACCGCCCTGAAAATAAATTTAATACTTTATCTTATTTACAAATATACCACCCAAAAAAATTTCCTGATGAAATCGCGATACAGTCATGGAAAAAAATAGATCGCCCGGGAGTAAAGAGATAAATCATTTGCCAGGAATCATACGCTGTGCGATTCCTTATTAGTTTAAATCTTTACACAAAAATTTTGTCAACCAGGATATTAATCTAACAGTAAACGGTCAAATAGGCAGAATTTCGAAGCAAAAAAAAAAATAAATAAAATAAAATAATAACAAGGAAATATATGGCCGCCTAAATGATTTTATGATTCACAAATAAAAATTAAAGATTCAAAATTTGAAAAGTGAAAAACAAAAAAATTTTAAATTCGGAAAAATATGAATTTAAATGAGAAAAATAAATTGACCAATAAAAAACTATAAATTAGAAACAAAAAAGAATCATATCTTTATAGAAGTCACTGCCATGAGCAACGCGGCGTCCTTGCCAGCCACTACGTCGGGCGTCTTCCCGCCTTTGCTCGCAAATTTGGCTTTGATAGGCCATCAAGACGTTGGGCGTCTTCCCGACTTTTCTCGAAATAATCGTTGGGCGTTTTCGCACAAATCCTCACAGTATATTTAATAAATCAGGTCAAATTTCTTGGTTATGCTGATGAAATCGTGCTTCTCGACCGTAGACCTAGCGATATCAAGATCAGTTTCATACCGGTTGATCGCTACGAGAGAAGACAACGTTTGAAGGTGAACAGCAGCTAAACCGAAGAAGCTCTTCGAATCATTCGAAACCCCATCTGAGAATACCCTAAACAAACTTTCCCAAAAATTATAACTAGACAGCTAATAACAGAAAACAAAGGAGTTACAACATAATGCAACGTGGTGTTACATGACCCTTCATGATTGCGATCAAAATATTTCGAGCTGAGAAAATCCAAAAAAGGAACTAAGCTTCCACCGGAAGACCCTTTCAAAAGATTTTCCAGTATTACGAGTTCAGAGTTTCCAACTATGTCCATCAAAGTTGTTTAAAGTGATAAAAAAAAATAAAACCAGAATTTGGACCATGCCGCAAAAAATCCTAAACGAATTTTCTCGAAATCGGGACATACCTTAATCATTTTTTGTTACTCGAAAACCTTTTTATAGCAATTTTCATGAAGGTTTATTGAGGGGCCAAGGTCAAAAAACGTATTAAAGACCAATTGCTACAAATTAATATTGTTACTCATAAAACAGAATTTATCCAGAAAACGCTATGTCACCGCAACGCAGCCAACTAATATAGTGCAACAAAGCACAATATTCCACCATCTGATGGAACATAACGGCAGACATCACGAACCAAAATGACGCAAAATCGCATAGTTTGGTGCAGCATCACTCAACATTATGGAGTATAATGGAAAATCATAACAGACTAAACCCATCTAAAACAATGTGCAATATGTCGCAACTTGATGCAACATTCCACCACTTAGTGCAACATAGTTAACATAACGTACATTGTGCAACATCAAGCAACATGGAAATACATGACAAGAATCAACATGAAAAAAGACCCATCGAAATCGATTCGTGACACTCAAAACCGCCACTAACCAATTTTTATCAAGATCGTTCGGGCCAAATTGTTGCCAAAATCACGATTCTCGAGCCCCAACAGAGGGACCCCTAATAGGATTTTTCCGAAACAAAAACCCCTTCGCAATCCAGTTCTGGCAATCCCACCAGACGGCATCAATGACGACAACATAACGCAGCATGGTGCAATATTCTGAAACATTGCGCAACATTCTGCAATTTGGTATAACAAGCCACAACATGAGACAATACGAGGCGAACGTCACTGGGGGACTCCTAAATGAATTTTTCAGAAATCAGAACACTTTACAAACAAAAACCATGTTCCTCCAAAAGCCTTTAAAAGAACCCTTATGAATAATGAGCTATCGGAATGTGTAGAATCTGTGGAATTTGGAAAAAAGCAGGAATACTTTTTTATTTTCTTCCCGATCGATTCTGATTAAATTTGCGGCGAAAGGGTTTTCTAATGCCAGGAATGAATTATGGTGACCAATTTTGGTAAAATCTGTCTAGGTGGTTCTCCGGTGGGGCTAGTAATAATATTAAATAAAAAAAAATAGGCAAACATTTATGAATAAGCAGCTATCGGAATCGATTCCTGGGATTCAATACCAACCGCAACCAATTTCTAGCAATTAAAATTAAGTACCATGTAACTCAAGACAGTCGCTGAAGAATAAGTAAGACTTAAACTTATCTTAAATAGTTATAAATATTGAAAATAGGACCTTTGATAAACAATATTCAGTTGAAGGGCATGTGGTGTAAAAAATAATAACTAAGAAAAATCACTCTTAACCCTATCGCCAAACCGTTAAAACTTCTGGAGACAGATTAAATCGTGCAACGGCGATCACTGCTCAAATGATATCACTTCTAGATATTGCAGTCGCTAACAAATACACAATTAAAATACTGTACAAAAGAAACAATTTTAGGACATTTAAATATGTTACAAGATGTGCAACGTCTCGCAACATGGCGGCGTTTGTTTCTCGGAAAATTTCTCTCTCAATTCGAAAATAATTTCTCGCCAAATTTTATCTAAATACAAGAACGCATCAAAATATATCCCTGGCACTTAAAAACTACATTTTTATCAAAATCCTTCGATTCGGAAATGTTGCCAAAACTGGGGACTATCCCGAAACTAGTACCAATCGCAACTCATTCCTAGCATTCGATAACAATTATTAATTTTCATCAAAATCGTTTGAGCCGAAAAAAAAATAAAACAGGAACTTAACCTCACCGGATGAGCCACTAAAACTAATTTTTACGAATTTCCGTTAGCCCCGATTAAAATCGATTCTTAGCATTTAAAATTCCTTACTCATGATTTTATTGTCAAAATCGTGTGAGCCGAAAAAAATGTAATAATGGATCCCAACCGGATTTACTACCAGTCCACCTTAGGCTGCGTACCAATTGTCGGGTAAGTTCAATTAATTTTCAAAAACTCTACGGCAAACCGAACGAAAAATTTGTTCTAAAACCGATGTTTACCGTAGTAAACGATTTACATGCCTATTGGTACGCAGCCTTAGACAGTGAATGATACAAATTAATATTGTTACCCATAACAACCAACATTTACAAAAGAACGCGAATAGCGCCATTCCGCAATGTGGTACAACATAGTAGTAGATACAACATAGTTAGTAAGTGGTTAGCATCCTATCTGAAAAATAGAGTACTAAATGTGAAGTTTAGCGGATGTATTTCTAGAACTATTGTAGCTAGTTCTGGTGTTCCACAGGGGTCTACTCTAGGACCTTTACTTTTCATAATTTTCATTAACGATCTATTTCGTGCGCTTGTTTGTCCCCACCTATTCCATGCTGACGACTTAAAAATCTACTCAAGGATCACGAACTCTAACGATTGCTATCGATTGCAGACTGACATGCAAACATTGAGCTCATGGTGTGTGACTAATAACCTAAATCTAAACATTCAGAAATGTGTTGTAATGACATATTCTAAGAGAAGTAACCCTGTTTTATTACATCTCGGACATAAGATTGGCTAGAACCAAATCATATTACTGACTTAGGAGTTACTTTAATCTCTAAATTATCATTTGACAAACACATTGATCAGATTTGTTCTAAAGCTCACAAAATTCTCGGCTATATATTTCGCATCGGTAAGAATTGTCGTGACCCAGCGGTGTTCATAATACTTTTTAACTGTCTAATTAGGAGTGTCCTCGAGTATGCAACTCAAATTTGGAATCCATTTTATGATAAATATACGTGCACATGATGAGTTACTTTTGTACAAAATAATAAATTTTAAAATCGAAACATCTGCCTTATCCTCGTTGAATTTGTATGTTCCTGCTTATAGGACGAGAAACCATCAATTATTTCTTCCAATACATTCGCGTACTAATCTTGGATCTTCAAACCCGCTTACCAGAATGCAAAGTGGTCATATCGAGTTTTTCTTCTCCTTGGACTTGTCATTGTCAATGAAACAATACAGATCTGGGGTTTATCATTGTCTAACACAAAATAAGTATTAATTGCTCTTGTACATATTAGTTGCTTTGCCTCAGTGTTGCACTGGTTTTTTATTGTCCTAATTGTTTGATCGAGGTATTTCAACTTCTTTAATCACATGCACCAAGTATCGATATTAGATAACCAAAAATGGTTAGCGGCTTCCATATATGTATTTTAAGCGGTCCACTATTAACTTAATTTTAAGTTCATTTTCACTTGACTAACATTCAAACTTTCAATTTGACTAATTTCAATTTGTATTCGAGTAAAAATTAATTTTTAATTTTTTATATTTTGTATCTCGTAGTATTATAATTATTATTCTTATTATTTTGTATATTTATATTTTTTATTATTATATTTCTTAGCTTTGTTTGTAGATAGAGGCGACGCGTAATTGGACTTTGTCTGTGCGTCGCCCAATTGGAATTCTTAAATAAATAAATAAATAAACATAAGACCAGATATCTAATCAAGGCAAAACACAAGAGCCAACAAAACACCTTGCAATCGGAAACAAAGTCCCAACTGCGGCCTTCACCATTTTTATCAAGATCATTTGCGCGAGTTTTTTTTTTAAATAGGACCTCCCAAACAGAATTTTCCAAAATTAGGACTCATCACCATTTCAGCACAACTTTCATCAATGGCGATCGAGCAAAAAAATAAAAATAAAAAACAGTTCACAAGATTTTATATAAATTAAATAATGGAGGCTCCATCATAAACAGTTTCTACTACTCGAAAGCGCCCCTCCAGCAATATTTATAAAAATCATGTAAACTGAAAAAAAAATAAAAATGGTACTTATCTTTAATATTTTTCTGCTCGAACAATTCGAAACACACCAGATGACCCACCGCATGGAAATGACCAAAACTAGCATCAATCGCAATCGAATTTTGGCACTCAAAAAACCCTCCCCAATCAATTTTTTATCAAACTCGTGCGAGCAAAAAAAAATTAAAAAATTCCAACAGTTTTTTGATAAATGAAAATCTCTTCTCAGCACGTTTCATCAAATTGGCTAACTGCGGAAAATAAATAAGAAAAATTAACCCAAGCCGCACTGGAGGGCTCTTTAAATGAATTTTCCTGATAAATTGTCTGAAAGATGGGGAAAAGTTGTAGCTGCAGGCAATTGTGTTTTATTTTAATACGTAAAGGGCGAAGTCATATTCACACACCCAATATTTAAAAGGTTTCTTACAAATAGGACACTATAAGTATCAATCCAGGCCAAAATAAACGTTATGGTTAACTTGACTCAAAAAAGTCACCCAAGAATAGGTAGGATAATTACTTAAATAATTATGAATCTTAAAAAGTAAACCTTTGACAGTAAGCGGTTATTATTATGCACATCAACGATGTTGTCGGATCGAGTATTCCTCCAATACTGATTAACAATTCGATCTTTGATTGGCATTCCAAGTGAAGGGGAATATGTAGATAACGAAAGCAATTGAAAACGGCGACGGAATTAACAAAGAATACCCGCGAACACAACTGCAATAAACAGAATAATCTCGAACAGCGATCGACAAGTATATAAGCGTGGGCAATTTGGAAGGTGGGCCAGTTGTAATTTAACGAGTAAACAGTGCAAGGTAAAAGTGAAAAAGCCGAAAAGTAAAAAATGAAAAGTAGTGCAAAGTAAAAGTGAATTATTGTGCAGTGAAATAAGTGAATTGCTGTATAGACATTAAAGTTGTTGAACAATAAAGTTTCTAACTCAAACCGCTGAGTGTTTTTATTTTGTATCTATTGGCAATCTTATAACGAATAGTTTTGTCACATTTTATTACGTACAGCTGATATATCAGTGTGCGTCTTGATTAGAAGCAACATTGAAACTTCGCGCTGTATATTTAATAAATCAGGCCAAATTCTTGGATATGCAGATGATATCTTGCTCTTGGCCGAAGACCTAGCGACATCAAGGACAGTTTCTACCGCCCAATCGCTGCGCAAGAAGGCTTGGTTTGGAGGTGAACAGTACCAAAACGAAATTCTTAACAACATCCAGGAACATCTCGGGTCTCTTATAACATCCTTGAATGATATACAAAAGGCTGAAATAAAAGCCCGAATCGCTTCCGGACAACGAGTTTTCTACGCCCAATCAAAATTATTGCGATCTAAACACCTATCGCAGTCGTGCAAGCTCGCACTTTATAATTCACTCATAAGACCTGTGCTGACTTTCGGAAGCGAGAGGAGGACCATGACAAAATCCGTTCATGGGATGTAAATGCTAGAGAGAGAGAGAGAGTCTTGATTAGATTTTGTCGAGGTATCGGACTAGCAACCAAGCAAAAAGTTTGTTGCACGTCTCTTCTACTGATCTGGTTGTAAGTCCTTTGTTACCTTCTTTTACGTACTAAATTAAAATATATCGCCGAAGTCAAACAAAATGTTTTTAAAAATCTGAAAACATATTTAAGCTCTTGTCATAAATTCGGGTATTCAATAATTTTTGTTTCAAATCCAATTCGCTATATCGCCGAGGACAAATAGTTTTTTCTTAAATCGCTTCGTATGTAACTCGGCAACACACGTGCAAACTAATTGTTATCGGGTCTCTGGAGTACAGACGGATTGACTGATCGTAGTGAAACGTCAGACTTGAAGGCGTTTTTCATAAATTGGGAAATTCTACTGTCGTTTTTACAAATTCGGTCCATCGGAAGTGCCAGGTAGTTTTTGGTTTCTTGCAAACATTTTGAAAAGAAATCGTTAGTTCCCGGTTAGTTTTGGACGAATACGGTTAACCCGCGGAAGTGACAGATTCTATTTGACGTTCTTCATTTACTGCAAATCTTTTTAAAATTATATCACTTACGACAACTATGAACTAAAAGATTCTAAAATGAGTTTTTAACAGCACCGGTTCAATAAGAACAAATCTGTTTTTTTTTGTAATAGTAATCATGAAAAAATTTAATCTCGTAATAGTTAAGTTTTTTCTACAAAGTGGAAGTGCCCAGTGGCACATTAAATATATTCACCTTAAGTGGCAGCTTCCAAAGAAGCTTTTTTGCTTTTTGCAAATACATAGCTTAAAAAGTATATAAAAGCATTTACGAAATTGCGAATTGCGGTAATTTATTAAAATTATTTTTTTAAATTTTATTTTGCAAAAAATGGGCATCTCTACAGTCCGGGGAACGGTCTACCCGGACTGACTATTTAGAATCAAACACAATACTAAAGCTTTCTCTTTAAATTGGGAAATCCATGCGCAATGTGAAGGACATCTGTGTTCCAGAAGTGGCTGTTTCCGAAGAAGATTTTTCTATTTTAGGTGTGCACATTAAATTTTGTACAAGGATTGAGCATGTTTCATTAAAGACCCGGTACGTTCAATGTTTCGATTTAGAAGTTAAGTGTGATGTATTGCAAATATATGTTCATTGTCGTGAAAGAAAATCGAGTGGTGGCCACAACGTAATCATCCTTCTTTTTTTATCTTATGTATGTACCCCCATAGAGCCTGTTGCTGGGAAGAACCTCGTCAATATTGCTCGCAGTGGTCATTATTCACAGTCATCATCGCTGTTTGTACGTATTGATGAAATCCATTGTTATCCACATTGTTATCGACGCCAGCTATTCCGACCATTTTTAGTTTAAACGCACTTCACTTTTTTGGGTCAAGAGTTTCGATGCATACAAAATCCAGTACGAATTCATATCGAACGCGCCAAATTGGTAAAAATACAAATTTACAACGCAAAAATAAAAATTCTGCTGTATACCAAAACGATGTTTCATTCAAACCAGTAAACATAAAAATAATTTGTTTGTACAGATTCAATATTTTGTTTGATTGAATCGCAAATATTGACTGCCACTTAAATTCGTGCATCTAAAATAATAAACTCGTATTGCAATATTGTCTTACACCGAGTATTTTCAACAAATTGGCTGAACAGTGAACGCTTTCTTTATTTATATGGCAAAGCTCATAATCACACAGTACAAAAAGCTCTACACCATAATCGTATAAGGACAGAGCAATAAAATATAAAATTTATTGAGTGTGGTACAAAAAAAAGATTTTCTGATGTGCTCTGCATTTAAAACAAAATACAAAAAAATGCTCTTATTATCTACTTTACAGCTATAAAATGTTGTGTGACAGATTTTCCGATTCTCTGCGTAATAAAATATTTTTATGACCGAATTATATAAGCGATTTATATTTAATTGCTCGGCATTCCAGTGAATCAGTGAATTCCAAACAAATAGATTTAACCAGCAAAAGAAAATACCTGCGTACGACGTATACCGGTTACGTACAAATTTACAATAATGTAATAAGTTTGTTCATTACGTTTTATGTTTTCCCAAAAAAAAGCTTCCTGATGTACCATAAGAAACCTTGAATAAGCATAACCGAATAATACCTATTATCATTTTCAATTTAATAAGTTTAATTTTGCGTGTGTAGTTTTTCGAAAATAATTTCATAAAAAATTCATGCGTTGATAAGAAATTTCCAATTTTCGAGGCGTCTTAATATAATAAATATCTCTCATACCAATTTTCTACAGTAGATATTTTTATTAAAACTTTTGGTATCCGTGTGTTAAATGTGTGTGTATCGGAAAAAGTCGCTGAGCGCGCCGTGAAACATCAAAATTTAACACTCTGCATTTTATAATAATTTTCCACTTTCCCTGTCTCTATGTACACGAGTACGAGTTGATATATAAAAAACGAAGAAGTAGTATAAAATATAAATTTGGTAGCCTTATTTTTTTTTATTATATTGATGAAAATTTGACGAGTAGATTGAAATGAAAATATGCAAAAAATGAAAAGAAAATTTTACCATAATATTTTGTTGTTTTTGTTGTTGGTACATGGTACATACATAAAACGAATCACACTCCTTTTTGTGTACCATATACTCCGGGATCAACAACAAAAACCAAAGAAAAATCATTTTTTGGTTGATTTTGAATGGTTTCACCATTGACTTGACTTTACATTTATATACATACAATTTTTTTTATTAACATCCATAAGACGAAAAAATTGTTGTGGAAAAGGAAAATTTTTCCAAGTCGTAATTTATTAAAATTTTATTATATTTAACAAAAAAAAATTTAAATCTGTGCTGTGAAACGACGGACAAATTTCACTTTTTCGTCATCTCAGGGACGAAACTGGAAAAATGATTTTCTTATAATTTGGTGATGCTTTTTTGTTTCGACAAAAAAAAGGAAATTGTATTTAAATTATTATTGTTCGTCATTTTAATCAAGGACATATTTTGCTTTTGACTGTTTTACGCAATTTAATGAGCGAGCTTTTAATGGATTTTTTTTCGCATTATGTTTATTTGTGGAGCGGGTGGCTGGCTTGGAGGATTACACCTACACACGACATACTATAACGAACACCATAATTTAATAAATTGGTAATTAATTTAAAACAAAATTTGGTACAAATAATCGTAGGTTGATGGAATTTAAATATATGGTAATTTACGCGAAATCTTTGAGGGGGTGGTAATGAAAATATCTAAAATTAGGCTTAATCCACAACATTATCTATGGTATAAAGAATTAAATTGATTTATGACAACAAATTAAACAGGGTGTCCCAGCAGCATGATAGAGGGTTATTACCAATAAAAACAGCCAAGCAAAGTTGTTTTTCGAATTGTTGATGGTGCAAAAGTTATTCCACTTTTAGTGGTTTTTAGTGAAATCGCATGTGCTCCCACCAAAAAATTAATTTAAAAAGAACCAAGAGCTTTTTGTTTAACTTTCTATTTTAAAACGATCTAGAAGACTGTATTATCCTCTGTCAAATAAAACCAATGGTTTCGTAAAGTCTTTTTGTTTCTCAAAAATTTTAGAAAAACAAAATGATGATTACAATCGTATAATGCCTCTATTACACCAAAAAAGTTTCACTGCCAATAAAACGAAACGAGATAAAAATATAGATATTCCATATGCCATTTTTTCCAGAACTGTTGGTGGCTAAATCAGAGACCACTTCGAGATGAACTGCCTAACGTTAGCTAACGTTAAGACATTGGTACCATGAAGCGTCGATGCATGTGCCCACTTAATAATTAGGCTGGTAAAGTGTGATTTAGCTGGTAGAATTAATGGATGTTTCTCTCCGAATGGAAGATCCGAAATGTTTAGTCTGCCTCCTACCCTTATAAGGCCGTCGTTGTCTAGGAACGGATTCAGTGAAGCGATGGTGCTTTTCTTCTTAATTGACTGACATTAAGGGATCAAATGTTGATATTTCGTAATAAAAAAAAAACACCTTAAACTGTTCTTACGATTGTTGTTAATGCTGTCCAGAGTTGTCAATACTCGTGTCAAACTTTTCCATGGTTTCATTTATTACCGGTCCCCCCATTGTTTCAGGTCCGATCCACTATTGTTCCAGAGTACTTAATTTTGATAGTGAAATGCCACGAGATCCATGGTCTGCTGGATTTTGTGTTGAGGCTATGTGTTTCCATCCCCGGATTTTTGTGTTTCATTGAATTTCTGATACCCGATTAGAGACGAATGTTTTCTATTTTGTTGCTGGTTTTTGTAGGCAAGCCAAAACAATGGTAGAAACTGTCCATGCATAAGTATTAGTCGGTTGCACTTCTAGCGTTTGGACCACTTGGTTGATTAAGCGTGACAGAAGAAGTGCTCCGCAAAGTTCCAGACGGGGTAAAGTTTGCTTCACTCGAGTAGGTGCTACTTTGGTTTTGGCAGTCAGTAGCCGTGTGACTATTGTAGTGTCTGACAACTCAATTCGACTGAATATGACCGCAGCATATGCCCTTTCTGACGCATCGTAGATGCCGCGTAAACAGAAATTTTGTTGGCCTGATACAGTTCCTACCCAACGTGGAATTGATAGTCTTTCGAGCTGTACTAGTTCATCTTGCAGCTTTACCCACTTCGCTGTAATTTCTTTAGGAACCTTATCGTCTCAGTGGATTTCCGTAGCCACAGCTTTTTTAATAGATGGATTCCTAAAGTTTTAATAGTTTCATCTTCTACCAATTCCATGTTTCCAATTAATTTATTTGATCCTTGTATAAACTGCAATAATTGTGGGTTGGGGGGCTGCTCGACCACTTGCTCAGTTGAAATTAGCCTTTTTGAAGTAATCTGATTAGCTGCTCTTGTAGAATTAGTGCATCGTGTAGATTATCAGCTCCAGTTAGAACGTCATCAACATAACAGTCTTCTATTAAGACCTTCCTGGCCGTTGGACAGTGTTCACATTCATCCGTTGCTAACTGATGTAGTGTTCTTATTGCCAAGAACAGAGCTGCTGATGTGCCAGTTAAGTTGTACTCCCATAACGATTGGTTTGGATTCTCCCTCCATAGTATTATTTGATAATCTTGGTGTTCCTTTGCTATTTTGATTTGTCGATACATTTTGATTATGTCGGCTGCAAATACTATTTTGTGTTTTCTCCACCGTAGAATAAGTGACCATAAACTATTTTGCAGAGTAGCTCTGACATGCAGAGAATCATTCAAACTCCAATTCGATGTTGACTTCATTCATTGAATTTCCTTCAATATTGCATGATGTGGAATGTAAAATTGTCCCTTGCAATTGGGTGATGGTGTCATATGCACCATTTGAAGATATTCTCTCATGAATTCTCGAGATAATTGTTGCAGTCATTAATTATTTTGCAACCTTTTCTCAATTTGCAAGAACCGTTGTGTGGCCCTTTGTTTTGAAGCACCAAGGATGGTGGTATCATTTTTCTTGAACAGTAAGGTAGCGTCCATTTGGAGTTCGCTTAACCGTTTGTTGATAAATTGTTTCACACTGTTCGTCAGATTTTGTTAGTGGAGATTCAAGCGGTACCTCTTCTAACTCCCAAAACTTGGCCTCGAAAGACCAATGAATGATTACGTACTGCGAATGTTTATGTACTTTTTACACTAACTTTATTAAACTCAATTTTACACGTTATACACTTATAATATGCTGATGGTAGACAATTTTATAATGCATAAATATAAAACAAAAACGAATGTACACAGGAAACACCGCAAAAGATGATATGTTTAACATAATTAATTCATATCATACGTCGGCATTTCCCATGACAGTGAATATTACATCTATTAGTTAATGATATAGAGAAACATTATAATAGCAAGGTTGCACGCGCAATCAGCTTTTTAACTAGGTCGCCTTAGTTGTTCAATTGAACAGAAATTTAAAAAAAAACTGTGTAAGGCGGAACATAAAATCGATTACCTGGATAAGGCGGAACAATATCAAATTGTGTTAGGTTATTTAAAATTGTCACCTTTATCTCTGTGTTTATTTATCAAGACAAATAATGCTACGAACACAATTTCACGAAATGAGTAGTGAGATCGCGCTACCTGTGGTTGATCTGTAAATATTTTTACTAGTTAAATATTATATTATTATTATATCGAAAGTGAATTTGATTGAAATGATTCCCCTATATGCTGGTATTAGTTTGGAGAATCTCCCGGATTAGGCGGAATTATGACATTAGTTCCCTGGATAAGACGGCATACGAATATCATATTGTGTTAAGTTATTTAAAAATAGGACTATTACATCTATGTTCGTTTATTAAGACAAATAATGATATGAAAACAATCTCACGGGATGAGTAGTTAGATCGCGCTAACCGTAGATTATCTGCATTTTTTACTTGTTTTATAAATATTACATTTCTATTAGATCGAAATTAAATTTGATTGAAATGTTGCCTAATCTTTTTTTATATCAATTCTTCACACTCACGATTCAACAAATTATAGGTTAGAAAATCATCAGTATTTTATTATATTCATCTCGTATGCAGTTACTTTTATTAGGGTAGTTAAAGAAGAATTTGCGGCAATTTACTATTCTCTAAATACTTAAAGAACCTAAATAATGCTTATTCTGCCTTTACCGCGAATAGACTGTAATTTCCTGTATAAGACGGAATTGTGATTATAATTCCATAGATCAGACGGCAACTCAAATTATCAAATTAGCATACAAATTAATGACTAAAAACGTATTTGTTTATTTTCAAGTAACATGCTTCACGTACTGATGAATAATCTTAAGACATCCAGTCATATTATGAACCCATGTGCAAGAGCATCGCGAGGAGGTATGAATCTAGAACTTCGCTCTCCTGGATGAGAAAAAACGAAAATTTTTAACAGAAAAATTTTGAAAATTATTTATAGCTTTCAAGATGATGTTGATATTTTTTTAATTTTGGTCACTAACAAGGCACTTCCAAAGATGTATTGGAAGTTATTGTCTTGAGAGACCATATTATTAATTATCTTTAATTTTTTTCATATATTTGAAATATTCATGAATTTATTTATATTTACATTACATGTTTTATTATAATTTATAATTTATTATAATTTATAATTTAGAATTAAAAAATGTGCATTTATAATAGAAATATTCGGTTTATATATAGTGAACCTTGCCCTAATTTCTGGAACCTTATTGGTTTGAGAATTCACTGAGTTCTTGATAGAAATGTCACTTCAAACTAAACAATAGTAATACATTGCTCTTGTACATTGAAGTAGCTTTTATTGGCTCACATAGAATTCCTAGAAACGAAAAAAAACCTGAGTACCGCGGAACATGGAACCGATTACCTGGATAAGGCGGAATAACAATATCAAATTGTGTTAGATTATTTAAAATTATCACTATCACTATCTGTGTTTATTTATCAAGACAAATAATGTTATGAAAACAATCCCACGCAATGAGTAGTGAGATCGCACCACCCGTGGTTTATCTGTAAATATTTTTACTAGTTAAATATTATATTATTATTATATCGAAAGTGAATTTGATTGAAATGATTCCCCTATATGCTGGTATTAGTGTGGATTGTGTCCCGGGTTTGGCGGATTTATGATAGTGATTCCCTGGATAAGACGGCATAACAATATCAAATTGTGTTAAGTTATTTAAAAATAGGACTATTACATCTATGTTCGTTTATCAAGACAAATAATGATATGAAAACAACTCACGGAATGAGTAGTTAGATCACGCTAACCGTATATCTGTATATTTTTACTTGTTTTATAAGTATTAATCCTCACACTCACGATTCAACAAATTATAGTTTAGAAAATCACGAGTTATTTATTATATTGTGACAATTTACTACTTTACCGTATAAGACGGAATTTTGATTATAATTCCATTGATAAGACGGAAACTGAAAACGTCAATTTAGCATAAAAATAAATGACTAAAAACGTATTTATATATATTTTCAATGCAAAACTATACCTTCCGAATTCCTAATGTGCTCGTGATAACCGTAGTTCAGCTGTATATATTTCTCACTTGGCAACAAATCTATCTGTAAAATTGTTTAGCTTTCGGCATTGGTATTCCCGAAACGGACGAAATTAAATTTGATTAACTGAAAATGTTGATCATGTATCACAGATTATCCTTTTTAAATTGATACCCACATTTTCGTATATTAAATCTGCACATCTGCAAGTATACAGATAAGGCTTAACACAATTTACTCACTACCAGAAATAGAAAAAAATCCCATCCACATACCAAATATATAATATTCAAATTACTTTGTGCCCCGGCAATAAAGCGCGCGCAAATAAATGATTTTTGATATTCTTCACAGTACATTTACAAGGATATCACAAAGCAGTAATCATAACAATGAGACACAATTTGCTGTGTTTCACAAGAAAACGGATTTTTTGTTACTTATCCGTCTTAAGCATCGCAAGAAAAGCAAGACAATATTACTTTATTATACGCAAAACACCCTTAACACAAAATTTAAAGAAAAACGGGGACCATGGAAGATAATGTATACATTCTAAAAAAACCAATTTATTGAAGATTTTTATCAGTACGCTATAGACAGAATCAAAAATATATATAGTGAGCGACAAAACGACCAAGAGTTGAAATACCTTTAATCGTCTTGTCGCTTACCCCCTCATTCGGGATACAAAACATGACGGTGTTTAAAAATATGTATACATAATTTAATAATTCACATGTCAAATACAACAAGAAATACCCGTGACGTTTATTATTAAATTAACAACTTTATTCCACCGTCACGACGACATCATATTATAAAAGATGTCGATGCGGGAAAAGTAAAAGAAAAAAAAATATTTGTGTGAAGTGTTGGCGATGCGATCCTAATATGTTAGCGCGCAACTAAATTATGCTGCTAGGGGAGACATTCGGTATACATACCGAAGTTAATTAAGAAAAAATTTTTCATATATAAAGTAGTTTTGCAGCAAAAATATGTGCACCAGGAATAATTTGTATATACATATTTTATATAAAAAGTTATATAGTTTCAGGGAAGGTCAACATGTCATTGTAGAAAAAACGACCTTCAAACTAAAAAAAAACTAATTTTCGCCTTTCATCCAATTTTATTATCCGCATGTTACGTATAGCGGAGGAATTTTCATAGCGCATTTTCCAATTTTCATATAGTAATTTTGTTTTATTTCATTTTTACTACCCGAACAGCAAAAAAAAAATTGTTTCCCATAAAATTCAATTGCCCCATAATATTTGTAAATATGAGTTTTGATGTCGGCACTCATCACAAGTGTATGTATGTACTAAAATACGACGAATGAGTTCGCAGCCGAAAAAAATGGGAAATAATACTGTATCAACCGAATGAATGTCATAATAATAATAATAATAACTGTAATAATAATAATAAGAAGACCATCTAAGAAAGCAAGAAAAGCGTCAATGAATTTTTATTTTTATATGACTTCACTTTAGTTCGATTTTCCCCATTTTCTTTAGAATTTTTTTTTGCTTACAGTACATAGTGATGTATTCAAAATTGACGCTAAATATTGTTGCATAGTTTTGGCATGAGTTTAGCAATTTTTTTTTGTGCTGGTATCCAAACTGTAATTTTTTTTTTTTTGGTAATTTGTTCTTCCCGGGGTTCTTTTTTTTGGTTGTTGAGTGGACGATAAAATTTTATCTCTTTAGAACTAGGAAATGATTATTGTTTGATGATGCTTTGATTCAGATTTTTTTTTGTTGTTTTAGTTGGGTTGGAGGTTGGGGTGGTATTTTCTTAAACGGGATGGTGCATCGTAATCTTTATTTTAATGTCTCTAATGAGTGTATACATTTCTAAAATTGTATTAGGATATACGATAAATTAACTTTTGATACAAAGCTTTTTATATGCCGACCGTTTAGATATGTGGTCTAGTCTAAAAAGAATTGATTTTGAGATTTCAGAAGTGCCTTAGATTCATTTGAATGGCGTTTTATTCAATTACGGCAAGATAAAATTTCCGTGTTTGAATTTTAACCAAAGGTCAAATTAGGCTAATTAATCATAAATAATATACCGCCTTTGAATTGATACCGGTCAATTTCAAGATAATGATTTAAGATAGCAAATTGGAATAAAACTCAGTTTGTTTCGATTTTAATAAAAATCGAGTTTTGATACGATGAGTTCCAAATGCAGATTTAGCATATTAGCAATTTGTACGTAACTAAATCATTTCTCAACCGATTCAGATTGTTCACTTTGAAAGGCATGGTTTCTAAAAAAAGTTCAATTAGAATTAAAGCAACCTGTTTCTCAATCTACCTTAATCTGCCGGGGTAATTCTCTGTTTGCATTATGAAAATTGGGTTTTATTATGAGTTTCAGGGGCACTATTCTCGAAATTAGTTCAAATCTCCGTATTCGGAATATAATTTGCTTTAAAATTCTTAGTCGGGTAAATAATTAATACTCGGCTAAAAGTCAATTTTAAGCATATTTTTCGATAAATTCATTTATTTTCCAAAATCTATTCTAACACAAGTAAACAGTGTCGACATATTCGCACATCCGATTGGCAAATCCCCCAAAATTTGCTTTTCATTACGTGGGGGTTGTTTAATTCATCCAAAAGTGAGGCGCATCAAATTTCGTGCTTGATTGATGCAGTACTTTTCTTAAATAATGGCCAGGTGAAATGAAGGCCCAAGATGACAATACGATTGTGTAATACGATGCCAAGCTATTTTTGACTAGACCCTCCTCCTCATGAGTCACAATCATTTAAGAATGGTGCATACTGAGGGAGACTTTCAATTTTATTGAAAAACGGCTTGTGCTGTAACAACAAATTTCATCTCTCACGGTGATTTTGTAGACTAGATCTCAGGGTTTTGGGTCGTGTGGAAGTTGAGGCTTGCATGTATCTGACCTGAACCGTGTAACAGAAACAAAAATTATATAAAGTAAAAACTCAAATTACGTTAAATTTACGGATCGTGATAAATTTAATAATTGTGTGCCCACCCAGAAACGACCGGATCTCCTCGAGGCACAAGTACAATGTCTTCTGAAGAAAGCCCCCCCACCCCCCGAACGACCCATCGACCCATAAAGACTGATGCTCAGCCACGAAATAACAGCATATGAGAGCATGTGAAGTTAACCCAGTTTTTCATCCCAAAAAGAAAAATTCCTCAAACAATACTATTTCATATCTCATCCTAGTTTTTTTATTTAAACTTGTATAAGACGGAATTATTTTTAAATTTTTTTTCTCAACAACAAAATATCCATCCCAGATTTTTATATTTCATTGTTGTTTTTGTACTCTGCGTATGAATAAATGATTAAAAATAATTTATCGAAGTGAAATGATACTAATTGTTTGTTTTGATTAAAGATGAGAACAATATCAGTTTCATATGGCCCTATTTAAGAATATGTGAAAATTTGTGTCATTCTCCTGGAAATATGATTTGCCGGAAATGATTTTTTATGTTTTGAATAACCTATGGTACGGACTAACTGTAACCAGTCGGACAGTACCAGCCGTATTCGCTCATTTTTATATGAGGCTAAATGGAACTCGGCCATTTGCGCTAATACTACCTATGGCTGGTACTGCCTTCTTAGCCATTGTAAGCCCTTACTGTTACCAACATGAAACAATATGTTGACTGATATTGTTCTCATCTTTAATCAACACAACTAATTATTATCATTTCACTTCGATAAATTATTTTTAATCATTAATGCATAGGCAGAGTACAAAAACAACAATTAAATGTAAAAATCTGGGATGGGTATTTTATTGTTGAGAAAAAAAAAATAAAAAAAAAAAAATTCCGTCTTATACAAGTTTAAATAGAAAAAACCGGGATGAGATGAAATAGTGTTATTTAAGGAATTTTTTTTTTCTAGGATGAAAAACTAGGCTAACTTCACATGCTTTCTTCACCCGGAGCTTCTCTATAGGATATCCCACAATTCACACTCCGACAGCTTAGGTTTTACGGTAATCCCCGAATAGACGACACATATTCTGGACTCGCCACTCCGACCCTTTGGATGTCCTGCCAAGGGGATGACGGTGAGTGACAAGCCCAGACTACAAATATGGAACCGACACAAAATGAGAATCCCCCTCCCATCATACCGACCCAAAAATAAATTTAATACTTTATCTTATTTACAAAGAGCGGGGAAGTTTGTGTAATGGAGTGGTTCAAAGAGGAATCAACCAATTTATTATTATGAGGAAGAATTATCAAGTGGATTTTAACTCAACATGGATGGATATCATGAATACTATATATATATAAATGGAACGGATAAATCATGGAAAAATAGATATGTCATAGAAATCAGGTTGCATATTTTCATTTTATTTTTATTTTCTCATTTTAACCTTACAAACATTTTATTAATTTATTTTATTACTTTTACTGTTCATATAAGAATTAATTTTGTTCGTCATTATCTACTCATTTAAGGTTAGTTATACGAATTTACTCGGTTATTTTATGGGTACCTTGTGTTTAAATTGTTTTGAAATAATACCTCCTTTAAAATTGTCGGTGGAGTTTGGTTCTGTGATTTTTCTAGTGCTGCTTTACTATACATACATATTTATGAATTAATTTCATTCGGTTTTTTGTTAGTGACATTAAATCTTCGTTTGTTCTCAAAATTTACGTCCATTGTAAATTAATTTTGAAGTTTGGGGTTTTTCGATGTTACGTTCACCGTATTGCATTATAACTCAATTACTGGCTGAGAAATGGATCATCGTCAAGGGACTATTCATCGTTATTGTGACACGTTTGACGAGCGAGGCTAATGAGGGATGGCACAATAAATTTTATCAGTTATTTAAATTTTTGTATAGATTGTGATGCCCGGGTTTTTTGGAATTTTTGTTGTGCAATTATAACGGAGTATAACGAAGAACATTCTTTAAATAAGCCAACGTGTCACATCGGTGACGTGGATTATCGATGGTAGTGGGAAAATGTTGGATGGTGTTTTGCAATAAATAGAAATGAAAACGTGGATCGAGTGAAATAGATACACGGAGGTGCAAACGATAAAATAAATTGACATATAACACAGAACTTTAAAGTATCTGCATACCATTTCTTTCGGGTGTCGCGTACAGCGAGGCTGCTTTTTGATCTCACGCTCATCCAAGTTGTAAAGTTTCCCATTTTTGAGTGTGATCGTGGTCTGTCAATTGCAGAGGAGGTTCTCGTAAGGTTTGGAGTTTTTATTGTGACTGTGAAATATAAAAATAGAAGTCCAGGAGTGCAAAGGGGGCTCGGGTGACTCATCACTCACATAAGGGTTAGAAATACAACGATGGTTTATTAAGTCTGGGGATGGGTGAAATAATAACTATCAGAGTTCCAAATCCCTTTTCAGGCTCGCCATCACACTTGTGTGGGTGAGAGTGAATCATGTCGGGGATTTGTTTTTATGGGTGTTTTGGACCGACATACACATTTGTGCATACATGTTGGATTGTTTTCATTCGAAAAGTAGCACTCCTGTGTTAATGGTAGGGTTATTGATACGTTGTCGGAAGCAAGTAGTTGAAATGTTGTGCAATTTGTGTGTTGTCGTATTGTGATGTTTCTTTGAAAAAGGAATTCCGATTTGACTGGGATACGTTGGGGTACTGAAGACGTTACAACCTGTCATTTTTTGCATACGCATTTGAGTGTGGTGGACTTGTATTGAGGAAGGAAAAAAAATATTTTTTCTGGCCGGTAAAAGGGATATAATGGGCTGCCCAATATGTAAAAAATGATTTCCTCTAATAATTTCGTAACCTTCTAAAATAATCAAGTTAATTCCGTTTTTATCAATAATGAGATCAGGAATAATTTTTAGAGTGGCATTATTGTTATTCTTATTTTGAGCGTACTAATAATAATTTAACGTACGTATTTATTAGGCATTGTCTTTTTTATTGTTGTGTTACGGTCGCTGGTTCGAACCTCGCATTGGTGCTAAAATTTATTCGAAAAATGAAGTAAATTCAATATGCCAGTTGAGGGAGACCATATATGGATGGACCCGCATACCTTTGAATTTTGAGGCGGAAATATATCCTGAAATAGTTTATGGGGAAAGGTTTATACTGTTGCTTAAAAGTCACGAGAATGTTGTTTGTGATATCCTTGAATTCCCAAAGAAGGAATCACAAGGAGAATATAACTACATATTTAGGTTACAATTTTCAGACAAAATACCCTCCTCATCTTCATGGTGAGTCGAAGGAAGATATTCAATGGAATCCAACTAACCTTCTAACTTACATAATATAATACTTATTTACTAACACGGGAATTTTGAAATGGTGATGGTGCATTTGTGAGGAGAAACACCGATCTGTATTGTGGATAAACGACAGTTCGCTCAAGTAGATTTTCTCATAAGTTAGAACATTTAACACATCCTTATCCTGTAGTGCTAGAAACCCTCGCAGCTTCAGGATTCCTAGTCAGTTCGGACACCGAATCGTGTCTTATGTCGCAGATTTTCTCGAATAATTAGTTGATATTCGAATGTAGTAGTAGTAGTAGTATTCATGTGCTCAAGAAATTCAGTTCCTGCGTTTTTCGGGAAAATTTGTCATCATCTAGACATGGGCATACGTAGCATGAAGTATGTTATAGGTAATCAGCCTAACAGCTGCCCTGCGTTGTAAACATCTTATCTTATCTTATCTTTATCTTGTTTACAAGGAGCAGAAAAAACAAACAAACCATTTAGCTGAAATGACGAAAGAAATAAGCCAAATGTCGGAAATAATTCGCCGTGCTGCTTTTATTTAAATACAAAAATGTTGTCCAACAGAAACAAATCAGAAGCGGAAGGATGGAGAAAAAGGACAAGAAATTAATAAATCAAGCGGAAAATGGTCGAGGGAGAAAACAAAAGAAAATAGAATCAAAATAAGGTCGCAGAACCTGAATAATTTTGAGGGCAGAACGAACGCGCATCCCGGTCGCGCCCACATTCTCATTTACAAATATATATTTGAAAAAATAAAAATTGCAAATTTAGGAATTTAAAAGTTGAATTTTGAAAATAAAAAAAAAATAATAAAAATGAACCAAAATAAAAATAGAAAATTGTAGTACCTTGATGGTGCGCCTATTATGGTAGGGTAGCTGTTATGATACAGATAGTGCCTCACCCGAACCGTTCCAGCATTGTAGCAGCCGATAACGAATATGAATGCCGAAAATAAACCGTTGGGCTACTTCCCGCCTTTGATAAACAAATAACTATCGTTGGTTGTTGTCTGGCCTTTAATCGGAGCAAACTTGTTTGACGTCTTCCTGCCGTAAACCATAAATAAAAAAACGTTGGGCGTCTTTCCGCCTTAAACAAAAAATTTGGCCGTGATAGACCGCTGAAAATGTTGGGCGTTGGCTCGCTCAAAAATCGTAAAATATTTTGTTGGGCGTCTTTCGGCCTTTCCCCGAAATAATGAATGGCCTTTGTAGACCACCCGTATGTTGCAGTGTTCCACACCGATAACCAAAAATACGTATAACTGGTACATATTGTTGGTCGTCCTCCCGCCGTTAATCGATAATTTGAATGGCCTCAACTGACCACCCGTTGGCAAAAATTTGGTAGCCATGGTTATATAATTAATAATGCCCTGATGCAATCAAATATCACATTCTCACCAGTGAAACACTGTTAGGTGATCAGCTAATCATGTGACTGGGTTTGATTAATGCAACTTGACTATGCAACCAACAATTCTTCCTGCCGCCTTTGGTAATGAAAATGCAAAAAATCTGAAAACTCAAGTTTTCGTTTCGTTAATCACAAGCACTTTATTTAAAACAATTATTTATAAAGTGGAAACACGTGTAAGTTAACTTATTTTATAATTAGATTTTTCTTTTATATGCAAAAAAATTTATTCATAAATTTTAAATTTTATATAAATCGTATTTGGTATTTCACCCAATAGTCAATGCCTGCCCTGTCTTTTCCAAGCTCAAAAAACTAAACTTTTTATTTTACTAGAAAATTCTTACTACAAAACTCGGTGAAATTCCAAACTTAACTAACCTTCTCGCACCGAAATAGAAGATTTTTTTTTTCGTTTTTCGTGTACGTCACTCGCCTACTCTTTCACACCGCACATCAACCAACACGCGAAAATGAAAAACGTACCAAAAAAAAAAATTCGTCTATTCTTTTTGGTCGCACACACGCGCATTGATTGGTCTCTCAATTTACTGTAAATTCATATGGATGAGAATACGGAGACTAATCTCTATAAAATCAAACGTTAGTATCTATACAACAACAGATGGCAATGCTATCAGAAAAAAACTGACTCATTTTATTGAAATACATTTTTTTTTTAATTAAAAATTTGAAACTAGTAAGGTTGCAATTTTAACTAGTCTCTACAAGGAGTCGTTATAAACTCTTTGAATTCTTGTGTGAATTCTATGTGCTCCAGCTCTCTACACAACACTGCTTATGCCTGACTGATTTCGTCAACACCCGCTATGATTTTATTGGATTTGACTGGACTAAAAATATGACAAATATACGAACCAATGTGCACATTTATCGTTTAGTTTAAAAATTTCGTTTAGAGATGGTTTAGAGTCTCGTTATCTCTCCCATCAATTTATGTCTGCTTTTTGTCATCCGTTGCGATGTTGCTAGGAATTTTAGCTGTTTTTTTGCAATGTGTTATTGTACATCAAAGTTTACTCGACAGAAACGCTAATGTTGAGTACATCGTTTCACTAGCATTGCTAAATCCGTGTAGTTTCAGGACTTTCTGCCTATCAAATGTAAACTGTTTTCGATTTCTTATAGCAAATTAGTCCATCCGTTGAATATCTCCTTTGGTAGAATGTCATCACAATCAACTTGGATACGCCACCATTATAGGATAATTTTTGATCTGATAGAACTGCTCCTCTGACTGACTGGAACTTCCTTACAACTTGAAGTTTACCATTTTTTAGGATAGTATAAATATCCTTTTTCGGTGTAACTAGCTCTTCGACTGTACTAGCATCTTTGAGAATATCATCGACATAAACATCACCTTGAATGAATTTGCGAAGCTAATTGAGCTGATGACGTTCCGTAGGTAACTGCAGTGAGCTGAAACGTGCAAACATTTTTCGGATGGATGGTTGGTTCGGTTGGTCCAGTTCGTGTACAGAAACCTGAGGATATATCTTCTCGATGTCTGCTGAGAAGATGTATTCATAGAGACAAAAGCACAGAAGACTGGCCTACAATTTGTGACATGTCATTGTGCGACGAATACTATCCAGTTTTTGATGATAGACCTTGATGCGGCATAAAGTAAGGGTTGAAATTGTTCGGATCTTCCACCAATTTCAGGTGTGGTGTGGTTTTGAAAAATGCTGTTTCTGTTTGGTTTGAAAAATTAACCCCTTTAAAATGGAAATGGGATGGAACCGAAAAATTGGGTTGTGATTTTGAAAATAGAATGCATCGAAAATTCAAACTAACCGCCATCACATCAAATCTATACCTCGACTGCTATTCTTCAGGGAAAGGATTTAGCTCTTATCTAAGGACAGTGGGTAAATACATTATAATCTGTGGTTTTATGAAGAAAAGGTACAAAATTAAATAATTAAATTGCATACCGAGATAAGAAGGATACAATTGATAACCTGGGGCTGCTAGTTATTAAAGCAGAGAAGATGTAATGCGATAGCACATCCCACAATGTGGGGCAGCATAAACATCAAGCCCGTCAGTTTTTGAATACTTATTTTAACACTAATCTGTTACTTAGTATAATGCGACGAGAATCAACATTTTGAAAATAGGAGATTCTATCATAGGAGTGGCTCTAGCCTCATTTCTCGATATTGACATTTATCCAGCTACCCGTTATAAATCATGGAACTACAAAGTGCGGCTAAATTTCAAAAAATTCAACAATATTTGGTAGCGGACTATTTTTAACATCTGCAACCTAATTACAAGTTTACATATCTTGAGAACTGCCAGGGCCGTAGGTTATCAGGAACATACAGTTCGGGCTGGCTATTTGGTCATGACCCTATCACACGTACCATCCAAAAACATTAATCGCAATTTCCGAGCCAAGAAGTTCTTGGAAGTATAAACGATTTCCAATTAAATTTATATGGGGCATTTCGAGCTGAAAGATTGTGCCAATCCTAATATACAGTTGGCACTGGGTAGTTCACTTTAAGTTTTTTATAAATAATATTCCTTAATAGAAGGAATGTCAAAATGCTCGTGTTCTGATCTAAAATGTCGATTGATTTTAGATTTTTTTTTGCAAGGAATGCAAGTTTTGGTCCAGTATAGTCAAAAATCCTTTAGTGCTATCAATTTTCGTGTTGCACGTACTCCTGCATGTGGCAAGCCGTGTAGCTTTTCGAAACCACTTTCACGCATTACGCTAGAGATGTAAGGGCGCTTAATTGGAGTCAATAATTCACACCAAATTTATATTTCGAACTCATCAACTGATGATTTGTTCATTAAGGTTTATAGTTCATCCTCTATATTTTGTAATGAAACTGATTTTTTTTTACATCGATAGCTGTGTGACAAATAGTTGACAATTGAGTTTCTTCGGTACCTGACAGTGTATCAGCTACGATGTTGCCCTCACCTTTAACATATCTTATATAGTGTGGTGAGCGGTTTGTGGTCTGTATTGATAGCAAATAGTCTGCCTTCTACAGAACATCAAAAAAGTTTAGTGGCACAATAAATTGTCAGCAGCTCTCGGTCATAAGCAGTATACTTCTGTTCGGTTGGAGCAATACCAGAAGCATCAGTGTTTGGTTTTATTTTAAAACGCCTCACATTCAAGTGGTCATGTAGGAATGAAAATTCTACAATTAATGAGACACAAACAAATTAAATAAAGAAAAATGAATATTTAATATTATATGATATTATATAACATAAATTCTTTATTAATAATCTTTTTAACCATGGCTAAGCCAATCATACTCCGTGAGCATTTTGTTATAGACTACCCGTATTACATCATTTCTTTTTCTCATCAAAGTGGTTGCGTTCAATATTATCTTTTTCAGTGTTGGCAACATTCATTCCCACATTTCGGCTTACCTGATCTACATCTTCTGCCCCGGAAGAGAACTCACTATCAAATTGTCCAACCCATTGCTTCATTGGACCTTCACATTCTCCAATCATTTGAGTTTCAATTTTAGTCCAAATTGAGTACGCCGAATTATGACTAATTCACCAACCTGATACAAATGTGGTGTATTTTCCGTCTGCACCTTGTGCAATGTTTTCCCTGGCATCTGATCTATACTCATCTCTCTTCGATGAACTTATTGATTATTTCCTCTTCAATTATCTTTTTTAATTCTAAATCCTCTGATAATCGCACATCCCTTCTAATTAATAATTTAAATGGTGACATACCATTACTTCGGTGAAAATTGGAGTTAAAAAGATTTGTACTTTCGGCACGTTACGGAACCGCTTCAATGGATTTTCAATTGAAAGTTTTAATAACATATATCGGTATCAAAATTTTATTTATGCTAATTCCGTTTCTGCATCATATCGAAATATATTTAAAACTGGGCGACTTATTAAATTTTCTTTTAATTTGTTAAATGCGATTTTTTGTAACCGGTCAACATAACCAATAACCGGTCAACCCCAGTTGCTGGTATCGAAAATTGTTGGACGGCTGAAATTTTATGATCACCTGGTGGGATCCTTCCATTGTTTATGATATGACCCAGATACTCAATTTTTGTTTTCAGAAACCTGAATTTCTCAAAATTGACATTCAACCCATATCCACTAGCTAATTCAATGACAATCTTGAAATTTTTGAAACATCATTCATATAAACTAGAGCAATTCCTTCTTGAATTGCTGTTCTATAATTCACTACGAACGATGTAAATTTGCAGTTGTCTGAATGTTTTGGAACATGGAAAAATACATTCTTTAAATCTATCGTTCAGAATACTTTGGCGTCTTGTAACTTATTAAGTTGATCCGCCCATTCTTCTTCTTTATTAAAACAATCGGACCTGAAAAATCTAAAATACTTCTCTGAATTATTCCCTGATCCAGCCATTCCTTGATTACATCATCTATAATGTTTTGCCGTGGACTGACATCCTTCCAGGGTGCTGAAATATTGGCACGCCTTCTTTCAAAACTATTTTAGTTGATATATTAGTTGTTTTTAACCGTTGACGTCTAGTTCAATTTTGAGTATGTGTGGAAGATTGTTCGAAACTTGCTGATCATCGCCTTTCATTGGTAAAAAATGTAACACCTTCGTCATTAATTACTAATTCCGCTTAGGAAAGTAAATCGTTGCCTATTACCATAGGATCATCTATTGATTTCGTGGACACAACGTGTACTTTGGTAAAATAAATCTGGTCATCAATTTTAATCTCTGCTATGAATCTCCCAATCATTTCCACTTTTGAATTCCCCAAACCGATAAGTTCGATCTTCTCATTTATAAAATAACTTTGTATTTACCTGTATCTATTAGTGGTCTTATTTTGAAATTATTTACCTCAATATTTTTCAAGCTACGATTTTCAGTTATTGTTTGGTAAGGCCGTTTCTAGACACATAGGGCGTTTATGACCCATTATATTGCATTTAAAACACGTTGGTTGCTTAAATCGGCATTCTTCAGTTCGATGATTTCTGTAACCACAATTTGTACACCTCAGGCTACCTTCAATTGTAATATTTCGTATACTTCTAATTTTAACTTGAGCTCTGGCAGGCACCCATTAAAACAAGTTTGTCCCGTTCGTCTCCTTGAATCCCTTCAATTATATGGTATATTATGGATTGATCATCGATTTGTAGGTTGTGATTTGCAATTTTCTGCAAAGAGTAGACACATTGCTTATAAGGCTCCGGCTATTTACGATTTCTTACTTTTTCATTAACTTCGGCTACATAAAATGTTTCATTGAATTCGTCTAGTAGCAACTCTTAATGTTTCCCAGTTTTCTATATTTTCCGAACTAATATATTCCCGAGCTGTACATTTGATCAGTCGTTTAGCATTAATAAACATTTCAAATGGAGACCAATTATACAGACAATAAGCTTCATAATTTTCGGTCCAATTATCTATAGTAGTTTCACCATCACCAGTGAGCACTTCCATGGAATCTTCGACGTCACGAAATTTTACATAATGATGATGATGAGTACTAAATTACTACTGCAATTTTACCTTTAGAATTCACTCCCAATGTATCAGCATATTCTCTGACTTTTTGGAATTCATCTTAATTGTTTGATTCATTTTTTTTTTCTTTTTCGATTGAACGTTTAATAAACAATTTCCACAATTACAATTAATTTATTGTACTGGCATCAATATTATATGGGCAAATTTATATTTCGGTTCAGCCCCAAAATTGTAGGACGAAAATTGTACAATTGATGAGACACAAACAAATTAAATAAATAAAAATGTATATTTAATATTATAACATAAATTCTTGAGCCCACACAAGATTTATTTTCGAGAAATAGTACAACCTCTAAGGTCCAAAGGGGCGCCAGTCATTGCAGTCACGCATTGGCACTAAATGTGAAGGTGGAACAGCACTGGATGAACTTTGTCTACACAAGCTGAGTTTCAACATATATTCAAATTCAGTTTTAGCAATTTTATGTTTTGCTGGGTCCGACATTCTCGGTTTCGAAAATGATAAATAATCTTCGCGTGTTACATGTATATTTAACTAACGAGATTTCTGCACAAGTGTTAATTAAAAAATGAAATTTTGTCTTGGCACATCTGATCATTAAGGGACGATTGGCACACGTCCTATTGTTTACCGCATCTACAACGGGACGAACTAGTTTTCCTTCGAGGGTGGTACCCAAAATTATGCCGCTTAAATTCATGGAACATATGTCTCTTAACTAATCACCTTACTGTTATAATAATAATCTCGTTATAGTAAAATTGGCATCATCGTACTCATCTCCAACCAATTTAATGATTAGCAAAAGTTCAATGACAACCTTTACAAGGGAACAAAACCAAAAATAATAAAAAAATATTTCCCTTTTTTTTTCATCTCACAAATTTTGTCATATTTCATTGATTTAATAATTCCATCCAATTTTCCAAGTCATCCTGACATTTTGCTTTAAACCGTACGAGCAACAAAAAAAAATACTCAACATGATGACAAACAATTATTTAAAATAAAATTAAAGTAATATCTTTTCAAAAAGACTGTAAAGTACTTTCTTCGTCTAAATGTACTCTCAAAAACATAATCGGGGAGAAGAATTTTTTTAACAGTTCCCAAGAAGAATATACAAAATATTACAAGTTAATTGAATTTTTTTTTTTCATTGAAATTCTAAACGTCATCAGTTCATTGAAAAAAAAAATTATGATTAATTTTTAAACGAAGTTTTCCAGCAACAACACAACGCAAAGTTATAATCTCATCATTATTTTATAATATTAACAAGAGTTTCTTACCCTAATTTTCCAATTTTCCAATCATAAATATTTTCACCCCGCGCGCCCCACCGTTCAATATTATATATTTTGGATGATAGCACATCATCCTGCACGCGGCGCTTATTGAATCCTTCTCGATAATACCGTTATTATATCGTATTGTGTGTAGGGTACCCGTGTAATAATATAAAAATGTTAATAGCCCTCTATACACCTTTTGAAGTTTTATAAATTATTTAAATTATACACAATAATTACTGTACTTAATATTTTAATTATTATAATTTTTTTTTATTTTTATTTTCAGAATTATGATATTGCTGGTTTAATGGATTTTCCACAGAACAGAAAATTTTTAAATACAATATTTTTTAAATAAAAACAAAATTAGTTTTTAAGCACAAAATTAATTACATTTTAATTAAAAATAATTATAAAGAAAAACATCACAAAGGATATATAAAAAAAAAAAAAAAAGAATTAAACAAATATTTTTATTTTGTGGCAATAATAATTAAAATAAATAACTTGTAATAGTTAAAAAAAAAATATTAATAAATTAAAAGGAAAACACAACTCAGGTAATATAATTATATTGTTATAATTATAATTTTACTTTTCTTTATTATAATTAACTAAAATTAATTTCGAAAATAAAAATAATATTTTGTGGTGCTTTTTTTCTCGACGTTTTTAACATAATTATATAATTCTTAATTATTATTTGTTTTTATTAATTTTACTTTCGAAACGGATTAATTTTATTAATTATGTATAAATTGTAAAAGTTTATTTTTAAACTATAAACTAAATTCAAAACAATAATTAAAATATATTAGCGGTGATTAAACTTAATATTATATATAAATAATAAGAATTATGTTGATAAATAAAGTCTTGTTTCAAAATAGGCAAAAATACATACACACACACACAAACTCATATTAATCAATTTAATTTTAGTGAACCAATATATAATATTAATTAATTATATAAATAAAAATATATAATTTATGTGTATATTACTATATAAATATATAAGGAGATTTTTATTTAATTTTTTAAACCTATTATTTTTATGTGCCATTTTTATTTCGAGAAAAATTAAAACTAATTAATTTTTTATTTGTTTTATTAATTCTAAGTAGTTAATTTTTATTTTTATTAATTTTAATTGAAAAACAAAAATAAATATATTGGAAAATGTAAAAAATATATAAAAAATTAAAAATTTGTTCCTAAAACTAAAATAATTTTATATCATTTTCCGACTCTCTAAATTATATAATTTTATCGTTTAATTAATTAAATTAATATAATTAAAATAACAAACATGGATTTGTTATAATTGGTAATTTTATATTATTTTTTAATTATTAAAAATTATTTTTTGTTTTAAACTAAAATTATATAAAAAAATGGTTTGGTGCAATTTTAAAAATTTTTATTTTATTTTATTTTTTATTACATAATAGAATATATAATTTAATTATACAAAATATTTTGAAAATATTGAATTAAAATACGTAAATTAAAGAAATCGCGCAAAAAATTATATTATAAATATAATTTTAATTTAATTATAGGAATATATATATATATATATATATAATATAATAATTAATTAAGTAATAAACAATTTGTAATTTTTTTTTGGTTTCTATATATAATGAATATATTTTTTTTTTAAGTTTTATTTCATTTATTTAAAAATAAATTTGCGATATAAATTTAATTAATACATATTATACATATATAAATATATAAAATAAAATAATTTCTAAATAAATGAAATAATAAAATTAAATTAAATACATACAAAATTATATATATTATAAATATATAAACAAAATAAAAAAAATTAAATCAATTAATTTAAATTATAAAATTATATAATAATTATAAATAAATACATATATAAATAAAAAAAAAGTTTAAATAAATAATATAATTATTGATTGAAAACAAAATTTTAGTTAAAATATAAAATTTCGAAAACAGAAATGAGAATGGAAAATTTAAAATAAAAAATTATTATTATTATGTAAAATCGTAAATTAATTTAATTATAAATAAAATTATTAAAAAAATGGAAAAATTAAAATTTGAGAAAAAAAAACACAAAATTGATCGAGTTTTATTTATTGTTGAGGAATTGTCATAAAATTATTTTTTTTTACAATGGACCAAGTATGCTGATTAACCCTCACTGATGACATGAATCGCTTTCGTTTTCCTGCAGGTCGATTCTGGAATTTCTATAGGAAAAAGGAATTAAGACATAGCGTTAATGTCATAGCGTAACTGTCAAAAATGTCAATTTCTGGTCTACTGAGATATTATGTTTGGTCTAAATTTGTATAATTTATGGAATTGGATAGGAAAATTCCCTATTTAATTTTGTTTTTGAAAAAATTTACACCAACTGTTTACTATAGCATGCCAGAAAAAAAAATTAGCGACGAAAATACAAAGAAATTTCAAAAATTGAAACGAATAAATTTTTAGAAAATTTTCGCCGAGAAAAACGGCAAGGGGTTAGTTAGCCTTGGTAAATTTGAAAAATCTTGAAATTTTTATTTTGTCAGAATTTAATGGAATATGATTTTCGAGGCCCATAATCTCACGTTGACGAATAAAATATGGACATACCATCGATTGAATGCGTGTTTCATCAACTGGAAGTTGAATCAAAAATCAAATATTCAATCGATGATTACAGCAAAATGCGGCCATGATTTGATCCAATTCAAACGCTGTTCTATTCGAATTCTTTCAAAGTTTCATAATTGATCAAAAATTTCAAGAATTGATACGAATAAATTTTTAGAAAATTTTCGCCGAGAAAAACGCCAAGGGGTTAGCCTTGGTAAATTTGAAAAATCTTGAAATTTTTATTTAGTCAGAATTTAATGGAATATGATTTTCGAGGCCCAGAATCTCACGTTGACGAATAAAATATGGACATACCATCGATTGAATGCGTGTTTCATCAACTGGAAGTTGAATCAAAAATCAAATATTCAATCGATGATTACAGCAAAATGCGGCCATGATTTGATCCAATTCAAACGCTGTTCTATTCGAATTCTTTCAAAGTTTCATAATTGATCAAAAATTTCAAGAATTGATACGAATAAATTTTTAGAAAATTTTCGCCGAGAAAAACGGCAAGGGGTTAGTTACCCTTGGTAAATTTGAAAAATCTTGAAATTTTTATTTTGTCAGAATTTAATGGAATATGATTTTCGAGGCCCATAATCTCACGTTGACGAATAAAATATGGACATGCCATCGATTGAATGCGTGTTTAATCAACTGGAAGTTGAATCAAAAATCAAATATTCAATCGATGATTACAGAAAAATGCGGCCATGATTTGATCCAATTCAAACGCTGTTCTATTCGAATTCTTTCAAAGTTTCATAATTGATCAAAAATTTCAAGAATTGATACGAATAAATTTTTAGAAAATTTTCGCCGAGAAAAACGGCAAGGGGTTAGCCTTGGTAAATTTGAAAAATCTTGAAATTTTTATTTAGTCAGAATTTAATGGAATATGATTTTCGAGGCCCAGAATCTCACGTTGACGAATAAAATATGGACATGCCATCGATTGAATGCGTGTTTAATCAACTGGAAGTTGAATCAAAAATCAAATATTCAATCGATGATTACAGCAAAATGCGGCCATGATTTGATCCAATTCAAACGCTGTTCTATTCGAATTCTTTCAAAGTTTCATAATTGATCAAAAATTTCAAGAATTGATACGAATAAATTTTTAGAAAATTTTCGCCGAGAGAAACGGCAAGGGGTTAAACGCCTTGGTAAATTTGAAAAATCTTGAAATTTTTATTTTGTCAGAATTTAATGGAATATGATTTTCGAGGCCCAGAATCTCACGTTGACGAATAAAATATGGACATGCCATCGATTGAATGCGTGTTTAATCAACTGGAAGTTGAATCAAAAATCAAATATTCAATCGATGATTACAGAAAAATGCGGCCATGATTTGATCCAATTCAAACGCTGTTCTATTCGAATTCTTTCAAAGTTTCATAATTGATCAAAAATTTCAAGAATTGATACGAATAAATTTTTAGAAAATTTTCGCCGAGAAAAACGGCAAGGGGTTAGCCTTGGTAAATTTGAAAAATCTTGAAATTTTTATTTTGTCAGAATTTAATGGAATATGATTTTCGAGGCCCAGAATCTCACGTTGACGAATAAAATATGGACATGCCATCGATTGAATGCGTGTTTAATCAACTGGAAGTTGAATCAAAAATCAAATATTCAATCGATGATTACAGCAAAATGCGGCCATGATTTGATCCAATTCAAACGCTGTTCTATTCGAATTCTTTCAAAGTTTCATAATTGATCAAAAATTTCAAGAATTGATACGAATAAATTTTTAGAAAATTTTCGCCGAGAAAAACGGCAAGGGGTTAGCCTTGGTAAATTTGAAAAATCTTGAAATTTTTATTTTGTCAGAATTTAATGGAATATGATTTTCGAGGCCTAGAATCTCACGTTGACGAATAAAATATGGACATACCATCGATTGAATGCATGTTTGATCAACTGGAAGTTGAATCAAAAATCAAATATTCAATCGATGATTACAGCAAAATGCGGCCATGATTTGATCCAATTCAAACGCTGTTCTATTCGAATTCTTTCAAAGTTTCATAATTGATCAAAAATTTCAAGAATTGATACGAATAAATTTTTAGAAAATTTTCGCCGAGAAAAACGGCAAGGGGTTAGCCTTGGTAAATTTGAAAAATCTTGAAATTTTTATTTTGTCAGAATTTAATGGAATATGATTTTCGAGGCCTAGAATCTCACGTTGACGAATAAAATATGGACATACCATCGATTGAATGCATGTTTGATCAACTGGAAGTTGAATCAAAAATCAAATATTCAATCGATGATTACAGCAAAATGCGGCCATGATTTGATCCAATTCAAACGCTGTTCTATTCGAATTCTTTCAAAGTTTCATAATTGACCAAAAATTTCAAGAATTGATACGAATAAATTTTTAGAAAATTTTCGCCGAGAAAAACGGCAAGGGGTAAGCCTTGGTAAATTTGAAAAATCTTGAAATTTTTATTTTGTCAGAATTTAATGGAATATGATTTTCGAGGCCTAGAATCTCACGTTGACGAATAAAATATGGACATACCATCGATTGAATGCGTGTTTGATCAACTGGAAGTTGAATCAAAAATCAAATATTCAATCGATGATTACAGCAAAATGCGGCCATGATTTGATCCAATTCAAACGCTGTTCTATTCGAATTCTTTCAAAGTTTCATAATTGATCAACAATTTCAAGAATTGATACGAATAAATTTTTAGAAAATTTTCGCCGAGAAAAACGGCAAGGGGGAAGCCTTGGTAAATTTGAAAAATCTTGAAATTTTTATTTTGTCAGAATTTAATGGAATATGATTTTCGAGGCCTAGAATCTCACGTTGACGAATAAAATATGGACATACCATCGATTGAATGCATGTTTGATCAACTGGAAGTTGAATCAAAAATCAAATATTCAATCGATGATTACAGCAAAATGCGGCCATGATTTGATCCAATTCAAACGCTGTTCTATTCGAATTCTTTCAAAGTTTCATAATTGATCAAAAATTTCAAGAATTGATACGAATAAATTTTTAGAAAATTTTCGCCGAGAAAAACGGCAAGGGGTAAGCCTTGGTAAATTTGAAAAATCTTGAAATTTTTATTTTGTCAGAATTTAATGGAATATGATTTTCGAGGCCTAGAATCTCACGTTGACGAATAAAATATGGACATACAATCGATTGAATGCGTGTTTGATTAACTGGAAGTTGAATCAAAAATCAAATATTCAATCGATGATTACAGCAAAATGCGGCCATGATTTGATCCAACTGAAACGCTGTTCTATTCGAATTCTTTCAAAGTTTCATAATTGATCAAAAATTTCAAGAATTGATACGAATAAATTTTTAGAAAATTTTCGCCGAGAAAAACGGCAAGGAGTTGTTAGCCTTGGTAAATTTGAAAAATCTTGAAATTTTTATTTTGTCAGAATTTAATGGAATATGATTTTCGAGGCTCAGAATCTCAAGTTGACGAATAAAATATGGACATACCATCGATTGAATGCGTGTTTCATCAACTGGAAGTTGAATCAAAAATCAAATATTCAATCGATGATTACAGCAAAATGCGGCCATGATTTGATCCAATTCAAACGCTGTTCTATTCGAATTCTTTCAAAGTTTCATAATTGATCAACAATTTCAAGAATTGATACGAATAAATTTTTAGAAAATTTTCGCCGAGAAAAACGGCAAGGGGGAAGCCTTGGTAAATTTGAAAAATCTTGAAATTTTTATTTTGTCAGAATTTAATGGAATATGATTTTCGAGGCCTAGAATCTCACGTTGACGAATAAAATATGGACATACCATCGATTGAATGCATGTTTGATCAACTGGAAGTTGAATCAAAAATCAAATATTCAATCGATGATTACAGCAAAATGCGGCCATGATTTGATCCAATTCAAACGCTGTTCTATTCGAATTCTTTCAAAGTTTCATAATTGATCAAAAATTTCAAGAATTGATACGAATAAATTTTTAGAAAATTTTCGCCGAGAAAAACGGCAAGGGGTAAGCCTTGGTAAATTTGAAAAATCTTGAAATTTTTATTTTGTCAGAATTTAATGGAATATGATTTTCGAGGCCTAGAATCTCACGTTGACGAATAAAATATGGACATACCATCGATTGAATGCGTGTTTGATCAACTGGAAGTTGAATCAAAAATCAAATATTCAATCGATGATTACAGCAAAATGCGGCCATGATTTGATCCAATTCAAACGCTGTTCTATTCGAATTCTTTCAAAGTTTCATAATTGATCAACAATTTCAAGAATTGATACGAATAAATTTTTAGAAAATTTTCGCCGAGAAAAACGGCAAGGGGGAAGCCTTGGTAAATTTGAAAAATCTTGAAATTTTTATTTTGTCAGAATTTAATGGAATATGATTTTCGAGGCCTAGAATCTCACGTTGACGAATAAAATATGGACATACCATCGATTGAATGCATGTTTGATCAACTGGAAGTTGAATCAAAAATCAAATATTCAATCGATGATTACAGCAAAATGCGGCCATGATTTGATCCAATTCAAACGCTGTTCTATTCGAATTCTTTCAAAGTTTCATAATTGATCAAAAATTTCAAGAATTGATACGAATAAATTTTTAGAAAATTTTCGCCGAGAAAAACGGCAAGGGGTAAGCCTTGGTAAATTTGAAAAATCTTGAAATTTTTATTTTGTCAGAATTTAATGGAATATGATTTTCGAGGCCTAGAATCTCACGTTGACGAATAAAATATGGACATACAATCGATTGAATGCGTGTTTGATTAACTGGAAGTTGAATCAAAAATCAAATATTCAATCGATGATTACAGCAAAATGCGGCCATGATTTGATCCAACTGAAACGCTGTTCTATTCGAATTCTTTCAAAGTTTCATAATTGATCAAAAATTTCAAGAATTGATACGAATAAATTTTTAGAAAATTTTCGCCGAGAAAAACGGCAAGGGGTTAGTTAGCCTTGGTAAATTTAAATTTGAAAAATCTTGAAATTTTTATTTTGTCAGAATTTAATGGAATATGATTTTCGAGGCCCAGAATCTCACGTTGACGAATAAAATATGGACATACAATCGATTGAATGCGTGTTTGATCAACTGGAAGTTGAATCAAAAATCAAATATTCAATCGATGATTACAGCAAAATGCGGCCATGATTTGATCCAACTGAAACGCTGTTCTATTCGAATTCTTTCAAAGTTTCATAATTGATCAAAAATTTCAAGAATTGATACGAATAAATTTTTAGAAAATTTTCGCCGAGAAAAACGGCAAGGGGTTGGCCTTGGTAAATTTAAATTTGAAAAATCTTGAAATGTTTATTTTGTCAGAATTTAATGGAATATGATTTTCGAGGCCCAGAATCTCACGTTGACGAATAAAATATGGACATACCATCGATTGAATGCGTGTTTGATCAACTGGAAGTTGAATCAAAAATCAAATATTCAATCGATGTGTACAGCAAAATGCGGCCATGATTTGATCCAATTCAAACGCTGTTCTATTCGAATTCTTTCAAAGTTTCATAATTGATCAAAAATTTCAAGAATTGATACGAATAAATTTTTAGAAAATTTTCGCCGAGAAAAACGGCAAGGGGTTGTTAGCCTTGGTAAATTTGAAAAATCTTGAAATTTTTATTTTGTCAGAATTTAATGGAATATGATTTTCGAGGCTCAGAATCTCACGTTGACGAATAAAATATGGACATACCATCGATTGAATGCGTGTTTCATCAACTGGAAGTTGAATCAAAAATCAAATATTCAATCGATGATTACAGCAAAATGCGGCCATGATTTGATCCAATTCAAACGCTGTTCTATTCGAATTCTTTGAAAGTTTCATAATTGATCAAACATTTCAAGAATTGATACGAATAAATTTTTAGAAAATTTTCGCCGAGAAAAATGGCAAGGGGTTAGCCTTGGTAAATTTGAAAAATCTTGAAATTTTTATTTTGTCAGAATTTAATGGAATATAATTTTCGAGGCCCAGAATCTCACGTTGACGAATAAAATATGGACATACCATCGATTGAATGCGTGTTTGATCAACTGGAAGTTGAATCAAAAATCAAATATTCAATCGATGATTACAGCAAAATGCGGCCATGATTTGATCCAATTCAAACGCTGTTCTATTCGAATTCTTTCAAAGTTTCATAATTGATCAAAAATTTCAAGAATTGATACGAATAAATTTTTAGAAAATTTTCGCCGAGAAAAACGGCAAGGGGTTAGTTAGCCTTGGTAAATTTAAATTTGAAAAATCTTGAAATTTTTATTTTGTCAGAATTTAATGGAATATGATTTTCGAGGCCCAGAATCTCACGTTGACGAATAAAATATGGACATACAATCGATTGAATGCGTGTTTGATCAACTGGAAGTTGAATCAAAAATCAAATATTCAATCGATGATTACAGCAAAATGCGGCCATGATTTGATCCAACTGAAACGCTGTTCTATTCGAATTCTTTCAAAGTTTCATAATTGATCAAAAATTTCAAGAATTGATACGAATAAATTTTTAGAAAATTTTCGCCGAGAAAAACGGCAAGGGGTTAGCCTTGGTAAATTTAAATTTGAAAAATCTTGAAATGTTTATTTTGTCAGAATTTAATGGAATATGATTTTCGAGGCCCAGAATCTCACGTTGACGAATAAAATATGGACATACCATCGATTGAATGCGTGTTTGATCAACTGGAAGTTGAATCAAAAATCAAATATTCAATCGATGTTTACAGCAAAATGCGGCCATGATTTGATCCAATTCAAACGCTGTTCTATTCGAATTCTTTCAAAGTTTCATAATTGATCAAAAATTTCAAGAATTGATACGAATAAATTTTTAGAAAATTTTCGCCGAGAAAAACGGCAAGGGGTTGTTAGCCTTGGTAAATTTGAAAAATCTTGAAATTTTTATTTTGTCAGAATTTAATGGAATATGATTTTCGAGGCCTAGAATCTCACGTTGACGAATAAAATATGGACATACCATCGATTGAATGCGTGTTTGATCAACTGGAAGTTGAATCAAAAATCAAATATTCAATCGATGATTACAGCAAAATGCGGCCATGATTTGATCCAATTCAAACGCTGTTCTATTCGAATTCTTTGAAAGTTTCATAATTGATCAAACATTTCAAGAATTGATACGAATAAATTTTTAGAAAATTTTCGCCGAGAAAAATGGCAAGGGGTTAGCCTTGGTAAATTTGAAAAATCTTGAAATTTTTATTTTGTCAGAATTTAATGGAATATGATTTTCGAGGCCCAGAATCTCACGTTGACGAATAAAATATGGACATACCATCGATTGAATGCGTGTTTGATCAACTGGAAGTTGAATCAAAAATCAAATATTCAATCGATGATTACAGCAAAATGCGGCCATGATTTGATCCAATTCAAACGCTGTTCTATTCGAATTCTTTCAAAGTTTCATAATTGATCAAAAATTTCAAGAATTGATACGAATAAATTTTTAGAAAATTTTCGCCGAGAAAAACGGCAAGGGGTTAGCCTTGGTAAATTTAAATTTGAAAAATCTTGAAATTTTTATTTTGTCAGAATTTAATGGAATATGATTTTCGAGGCCCAGAATCTCACGTTGACGAATAAAATATGGACATACAATCGATTGAATGCGTGTTTGATCAACTGGAAGTTGAATCAAAAATCAAATATTCAATCGATGATTACAGCAAAATGCGGCCATGATTTGATCCAATTCAAACGCTGTTCTATTCGAATTCTTTCAAAGTTTCATAATTGATCAAAAATTTCAAGAATTGATACGAATAAATTTTTAGAAAATTTTCGCCGAGAAAAACGGCAAGGGGGAAGCCTTGGTAAATTTGAAAAATCTTGAAATTTTTATTTTGTCAGAATTTAATGGAATATGATTTTCGAGGCCTAGAATCTCACATTGACGAATAAAATATGGACATACCATCGATTGAATGCGTGTTTGATCAACTGGAAGTTGAATCAAAAATCAAATATTCAATCGATGATTACAGCAAAATGCGGCCATGATTTGATCCAACTGAAACGCTGTTCTATTCGAATTCTTTGAAAGTTTCATAATTGATCAAAAATTTCAAGAATTGATACAAATAAATTTTTAGAAAATTTTCGCCGAGAAAAACGGCAAGGGGTTAGCCTTGGTAAATTTGAAAAATCTTGAAATTTTTATTTTGTCAGAATTTAATGGAATATGATTTTCGAGGCCCAGAATCTCACGTTGACGAATAAAATATGGACATACAATCGATTGAATGCGTGTTGGATCAACTGGAAGTTGAATCAAAAATCAAATATTCAATCGATGATTACAGCAAAATGCGGTCATGATTTGATCCAACTGAAACGCTGTTCTATTCGAATTCTTTCAAAGTTTCATAATTGATCAAAAATTTCAAGAATTGATACGAATAAATTTTTAGAAAATTTTCGCCGAGAAAAACGGCAAGGGGTTGTTAGCCTTGGTAAATTTGAAAAATCTTGAAATTTTTATTTTGTCAGAATTTAATGGAATATGATTTTCGAGGCTCAGAATCTCACGTTGACGAATAAAATATGGACATACCATCGATTGAATGCGTGTTTCATCAACTGGAAGTTGAATCAAAAATCAAATATTCAATCGATGATTACAGCAAAATGCGGCCATGATTTGATCCAATTCAAACGCTGTTCTATTCGAATTCTTTCAAAGTTTCATAATTGATCAAAAATTTCAAGAATTGATACGAATAAATTTTTAGAAAATTTTCGCCGAGAAAAACGGCAAGGGGTTAGCCTTGGTAAATTTGAAAAATCTTGAAATTTTTATTTTGTCAGAATTTAATGGAATATGATTTTCGAGGCCCAGAATCTCACGTTGACGAATAAAATATGGACATACCATCGATTGAATGCGTGTTTGATCAACTGGAAGTGGAATCAAAAATCAAATATTCAATCGATGATTTCAGCAAAATGCGGCCATGATTTGATCCAATTCAAACGCTGTTCTATTCGAATTCTTTCAAAGTTTCATAATTGATCAAAAATTTCAAGAATTGATACGAATAAATTTTTAGAAAATTTTCGCCGAGAAAAACGGCAAGGGGTTATTAGCCTTTGTAAATTTGAAAAATCTTGAAATTTTTATTTTGTCAGAATTTAATGGAATATGATTTTCGAGGCCCAGAATCTCACGTTGACGAATAAAATATGGACATATCATCGATTGAATGCGTGTTTGATCAACTGGAAGTTGAATCAAAAATCAAATATTCAATCGATGATTACAGCAAAATGCGGCCATGATTTGATCCAATTCAAACGCTGTTCTATTCGAATTCTTTCAAAGTTTCATAATTGATCAAAAATTTCAAGAATTGATACGAATAAATTTTTAGAAAATTTTCGCCGAGAAAAACGGCAAGGGGTTAGTTAGCCTTGGTAAATTTAAATTTGAAAAATCTTGAAATTTTTATTTTGTCAGAATTTAATGGAATATGATTTTCGAGGCCCAGAATCTCACGTTGACGAATAAAATATGGACATACCATCGATTGAATGCGTGTTTCATCAACTGGAAGTTGAATCAAAAATCAAATATTCAATCGATGATTACAGCAAAATGCGGCCATGATTTGATCCAATTCAAACGCTGTTCTATTCGAATTCTTTCAAAGTTTCATAATTGATCAAAAATTTCAAGAATTGAGACGAATAAATGTTTAAGAAATCTTCGTCGAGAAAAACGGTAATGGGCTAGCTTTAATAAGTTTAGACAAAATTAGAAATCTTCATTTTTATTGAGATATTTGCCAAACGCATTTTACAATTATAAAATTATAATTTGCTGCTACATCTGCATTAAAAATTCAAAATGTTTAAGTTAAGCTTTTTATGCAATACAAAACAAAAACTACTGTAATTTTGAATGGTTTGTATGTTGGGTTAAAGCGCACTGCTATAAAATGTCTTTGCTATTTTAGAACGAAAGCTGCGAACTTTTTATTTTAGTACTAATTTTACCGCAGGCGCAAACCAGACAATATGTACTAAATTCTATTTTATCGACGACTCAATAATTGGAATTTCAACCCTGTGCTTATTTGACGTCACAGTGTAAAATCGCCAGAAATTTTCCCGTACAAAAACAGTACAATCAAAATATATCACGTTTTTTGTTCATCTCCGATTCCTTTTGAATTCGTGTTTGTCTCTTTTCACGTTATGTTTGTGTATTTGTCTTATGGATCTACCTATGGTAGTGTTTAAACTCAATATTGTTTTTATAGTCGAAGAATTCGGATTTCGCTTCACTATACCAAAACAAAAAAAGCTCGTTTTTAGTTTTCCTTCTGTGTGTTCGCACAATGAAAATTCAGTTGAGTTTGATTTTCCGTCGCGTTAACATCCTTTTCACACCAGTATAAAAGCTAATTTGATAAATAGAAAAAAACTAAATAAAAAAAAATTAAAGTTGCTTTTCCGGTTTTTAATAAAACAAAATATTTTTGTAGTTGGGAAAATCTTATAAAGTGTTTTAATTATTAAGTGAATTGTTTTGTATGTAAAGTGAAAAAATCGTTCAACGTAGTTTTTCCTAAAAAAAAATATAATTTAATTAATTTTTTTCGTCCTGATTTAACAGGAAAAATTATTAAATCAGGATTAAATACAAACAAAATTATTTTGAAAGGAAAAAAGAATATTAAGTGGAAAATTACGTGTTGTTGTTTATTATTTTCTATTTATTTTTAATTTTCTAAGTTTAAACAACAAAAAAAAAGCGAAAATTTTTCGTTTTTACGTGAGAAAAGGTGTACGTAACTCGCTGAAGTTTTTCACTCGATCGGGTATACCATTTTCCGCTCTCTCGGCCGCGCGCTTTTCTGATTATATTATATCACAATTGTTCTTTTGTTTTTTTATACTATTTAATTTTATTCTGTGTGTGCTTTTTGTAATTTTGTGGTGAAAAAATAAAAAATATAAAGAAAATTTGTGTGAATTATAAAGTTGTACGAGTATAGGAGAAAAAATACTTTAACCGAAAAAAAGGAAAAGCGGAATTGTTTTTCCAAAATTTTCAGATATTTTTTTTCCTCATTGTGATTTTAATTTATATAAATTTGTTTCGCGAAACAAAAAAGGAAAATGATAAGTAAGTACAAAAACAATAAAAATGAAAATTCTTGTGTAAAATTGTAAAATATTTTTTGTGAAACAACTTGTTCCTCGCTCGCTTCAACAAAATAATTTTCGTTTCCTTGCTTTCGTCGTCTCGTAAATACAGAGTGAAAAAGAAAATTCAACAGTTTTATTTTTTCCTTGAATTATGTGTATGTGTAGATATATAACCCGAATTACACACATACAGATACACATCGATATTATTATAGTGATTGCTTTAATGTTATTTTTTGGGGGCCAAATATGTAACACAAAACGGAAAAACACTTAATTCAGAGAATTTTCTATTTTTTTTTTGTTTTATTGAAAGTGAAAATGGAAAATATGCTTTGTTTTTGTCTTTGCACCACCAGACATTGTTCGGCGTCTTTCTTTTTTTGTGTTATTCTTGTTGTGTTACACGAAATATTAATTTATGTGGAAAATTCTGTGTGTGTGTGTGTGTGTGTGTGTGTGTGTGTGTGTGTGTGTGTGTATTTGTGTGTAATGTGTACGAGGTGCGACGACGTCTGAGAGTTCTTTTTTTTGTGTTACATAAGGTGTACGCACAATACAATATCCATGAAGCTAAATAATTTTCGAGATTTTATCGACGAGCTACTCCGATAATAACCATAATGAATTACAATAGTTATTATACGAAGTGAATGGGCACTTAAAGGGAGATGTGTGCGACAAAATTTTTTAGGTTAACGACAAAACTTTGGGCTTGTTAATTATTAAAATTGGAATTTTATTTTCAATTTGTTAAAGTACTAAATGTGCATCATCAAATTCTGGTTTGAAACTCAAATACGAATGATGCTTAACAGCAAGCGTACTTTTAATTTTATAGCGGCGTTTGAACAGCAATTCAATATTTAAAATTTAATATTTTATTTTTAAATGATGCTACTTTGTTCATATACATGAGGGAAGTGTCGGGATGTAAACAAATTATTGTTGATGAAGTGCATCAAGTGAAGGTGATAAACTATTTGTTACTATTTCTTATGACTGAATTTAAAAATAACGATTCTTTAGCAGAGATTCCTAATCCTCGTGTCAAAATTGAAGTGTCTTATTTTGTAGATGAAGTGTTAAGTGAAAATTCTTAATCAAACTTAAACTTATTTCAAACAATTAAATGATTTACAGAAAGGTATGAAATTAGTGATGGACGATGTGCCTGGTTTGAGGTGATACTGTAGTAAATGTGAAAACGGAATGAATAATATCCTATCCAAAATAAACAAGTCACCCCAAAAAATAGAAAAATCAGAGGAGACCCTAATCGATAATGTTCTCTGTTCAATTTGCTGTTCAACCAGAAGAAAGTCGGGTCATAAGATCCATGTCCGAAGCCTCAAGCCAGACCGAAACACCAAGTCTAGTAAACAATCACCATACTATATCACCACTGACATCACCGTCAGCTATCCAAAACCGACAAATTTTAAATCATCTAAAGCCAACACGAAATAATAATCTACCTGGAGCATTACAAATAACAATACATGTCCCTAATATTAATACACATTCGAGTGGCACCAACGAGTTTGCCCAACGCATGGTGCCGAAAGCAAGCTTTGGAATGAAATATGATTACGTATCATATAAAATCAATATACCAGGTGAAGTTTTTCATCACCTCCACTCTGTGGCCAGCAGGACTGTTTGTCAAAGAATTTGGTTGGAGTCAAAGAAAGGCGTTTTTTCGGCCAGCTCATACGCGCCAACTAATCCAGTAGCTAATTTTATCGCTGGGAAAAATAGTGCTACAAATTCGGAATGTTGTCATGGCACCCCAACCTCGTCACATCGACAAAAAACTATTAAACAGACATTTTACTTTCAAAATGTAAATAAAATATCTTCAAAGGCAGCTCAAATTCGTAATTTTGTTTTAAAAACACTGTTTCCGGTTTATATCATAAGTGAAACATCATTCAACGGTAAAATTCAAAGTTCGAAATTCTTCCCTAGTCAATATTTGTGGTTTATAGATGTGATCGCTCATCACAAACAAGCATAAAAAAATCCGGCGGCGGAGTTCTCATAGCTATCGCTACATCACTATACTTAATGAGTTGGTAGATTTAATGATTCCATCGATCGAGCAGTTATGTGTTAAAATTGTCATCAATAATAAGTTAGTACGAATTTACGTGACGTATATTCCACCTGATCCGCTTACATCATCGTATACCAAGTGGACGTTAAACGAAAAGTTTTCCTGGTCTTGAATATATAGGATTCCCAATTTGTATTTGTTGAAGATCTTTTGTACTTGATGACGAACTGCGGGTTCAATTGTGGCAATTTTAATCCCTTCGCGTAGGATCAATGTTTGTGGCCACTATATGTTTAGAATGTTTTGTGACTCCATAGCTTATCCGATTGGTTCTTTTTATCGCGGTTCGCAGATGCGCTTTTGATAAAATGTGATGATTAAATAAATTCCAGAGAATTGGCTCAACATCTAAAAACAAACTAGAGCAAATATAATTGAAGCCAGGTTTTCCAATTGAAACCACTTTTGCCAAATATAGGTAAATTTTCTAGTATATTCGATTTGCCATGATCACCACATGGTTTTTTAAGTTTTGATTATTTTAATAATGTTCACTAAAAAATTTCTTTGTTTGTGTTATTTATTGGAATTCTGCAGGAGGTAAATTAAAATAAGTTAATTAAATCTCAACACAATTAGGTACCAAGTTATTTCCTGCTGATATATTTTATGCAATTTTACCATCTACGTTTATAAGCTCCTTGTAATCGAAATGGATAATGTTTCGTAACTATTTTTTCATTATGATTGCAAACTAAATATTACAGATGAACTTGAAAATTTATATAGGTATGCCCATAAATACACAGTACAAAAAAAGAATTTTTAGTCATGTGAAACGATTTGCTCCATTAACTAATACAATTTATTGCAAAACGATGTTCTATTTACGGTTCAACGTGACGAATTCGAAAAGCCCAAAACAAAAAGCCTATAAATTAAAAAAAGATGCTAAACTTTCATCATTTCATCTTGTGTCGTAAATTTTCTTTAACTCTCTCGCAACCAAACATTTTCCAATTATAAGTATTAATTACTTACACATATGCAGTTCTTCAAGCGCAAATATAAACTTTAAGCTCATAAAAAATTTAAATGGCTTGAAAAACAAGAACAAAGTTGTTTAGTTTGAATAAAGCGCTACTATGTGGAATATAAAACCATCGCACCTAAAAACTTTGTGCTCATTTTATGTTTTAGCGTTTTATTTTACATAGTCATAGTGCTTTATGCGAAATAGAGCTTTCTATTATTTTCTTAGGTCTTTATATCAAACTACTCGTACATGTACAAAAATAGATAAACCTTGAAAATCGAGAAGGAAATATATTTTTATAGAAAAGCAAAGCACAAAACAAAAATGTTAAAACAAATTTAGATGACACCGTATACAAGTACACACGGTACACAAAAAGAGCTTTTTTAGCTTTCATTTATTGTTTTTTTGTACGTACTCGTATTTACATATAAACATTTTGAAGTATATTTAAGGTTGTACTATAAATTATGAGGGTATTTATACCATACGAAATAGTTGAGTATTTTACACACAAGTTTTCTGTAATGTGGAAAATGTATGTAACGTGTGTACGTATGTAACGAAATGTATGTAACGATATACGTACACCTAAAGTATTAGTGTTTATTATAGATTTTATAATATTGGTACGTATGTAGAAAAGTACAATTAGATTGCGAAAATAAAAACTTTTATTAGTTCTGGAACCATAAATACTAATCGTTAGTATACAAAATAGTAAAATGGAAAGCTTGTGAAAAGCATATAAAAAATGATAATAATGATGGAAATTGTTATTGCTGTTTTATAATCGAGGCGTACGTTGAGAGAATATGATGAAAAGGTTTTAGAAATTATTTTTAAATCGCTTTAGGCTCATTTTAGGACTTTATATTAAATAATATTTAGAATTCTATTTGTGCTAACCATTTAAACTTAATTTAAAACTACACTTTAAAATTATTTATTTGTAAACTTATACTTTATAAATATTGGCGTTCTTCAAGCTATTTCACGCAGGTGCATTCAACTGAAAGTGTTTTGCTGATATATTGTTTTTCAATCCATTTCAATATTAAACCATCTAAATACTACCTTCGTGAAGATAGCTCAAATTTCGATCCTCGAAAGTAGGAAATGTTTCGTATGATAACTCAGTTAAGAAGTCTCGTGGCTAACTACTAAAAAACATATTTTTTGCAAAATTCGGCATTATTCATCAACAAGGTTTCTTCAAGAATGATACATTCCTTCCAACGCTTCTCTATAACATTTCGACGCCTTTTTGTAGAATGATTTATCTATGGTCTCAAAGTATTCGTCAATTTCGGCAAAATCTCTTTTCCAGTAGTCACTGGGAGCCGGATCCATAGAATACGGTGGATCTAAAGACAATTCAAACTTCCGTTCATAACATTTTACATTCGTAGCCAGAACGACTTGTGACACGGTTTTTTTTGCATTTAGAGCTTTTTCTCACAACAGCTTCCTTCAAAATACAGCGGTGTAAAATACCTTACCAGCCGACGAAAGTATAGTGGGGGATCCTCGTTTTATGCATTGTCACGTATCAGTGCAACAAATCCTGTTAATTACTGAAAAGCAGAAACGGTTCATCCATACAATGAGGCATTCATTTTAAAGAGAGCTTTCTCGCGTACAAATGTTTCTGCAAAATAGTGTATTCAATACTTTTCACGACTTGGAAGTTTTTACTAAAACATTACTAACAATAAAAAAATGTGAATGTATTAGTATGTATAAATATTTGTGAAGTAAACATTTAGGCGACTCACGTATTTTCTACTTAAATTTTAATTTACAATAATTTCGAAATTCAAATAGAAAATCAAAATTCAGCTTTTTCAAAAGTCACAAATAAATTTAAAAAGTTCAGAATAAAACAAAACCACTCTGGGCTAATTGCTCATCCATGCCTCTATGTTTTTCAGTTAGGCCTGTGTCATTTACAATTTCTAAAGTCATTTCACCCCAATTTTTCAGATTACGTGGTATCGATATATGCAAAGATGTAATGCTTGCACCTTATATGGAAAATTCGGAAGTTCTCGTTAATACTAAACCACTCTGGACCTTATATGGAAATTGTACATTGACAAATTGTAAATGACACACGTCTAAATTGTACCTTGACAAATTGTAAATGACACACGTCTAACTGGAAAACATAGTGGCATGAATGAGCAATTAGCCCAGAATGGTTTGGTATTAACCGGATCATATACGAATTTTCGCGTGCTTTCTCAATAGAAATTTGGACACAGATTTATTGAAAAGAATGTTATTTTGACTTATATACTTATTTTGAAAAATAATTTATTTAATTTAAGTTTACAAATGTTGTAGAAAACGTTTATTATTTTTAATCTGGTTTTGTTAAACATTAGAAATTAAATTTATAAAAGGTTTTGTAAAATTATCAGATAAATTGCCTAAATGTATAAACGATTTATACATTTTACTAATACATTGACAATGAATATTATAATAAATAATGGTTTAGTAAAAACTTCACATATCTATATAGGCATGTGAAGTTTTTACTAAAACATTACTAAATATAAATGACGTCATTTAGTATAATTTAGGATAAACTTCATTACCATTACTTTTCAATATCTTTAAGGTATCAGCTATCTCACACAACTGCACTTTACGGCCTGTCAAAATGATTTTGTGCACTTTGTTTACCGTTTTTGGAATAACTGCCCAATTCGGCCCACGTTCATACTCAGCAATCAAACGATCGACGACTGCTTTCGAACGTGCAGAGTTTTTGTAACGCATGGGAAGCCTCTTTGCTGGAGTGGTATATTTTCTCATCAAAAACCCGTCCCATCAAAACAATGGCAAAACATTAATTTTTTGCCATTGTTTTGAAAATAACGAAACTAGCGTTCCTAAAACAATTTTTCGTTATACAGATGCGCCATTTCTGTGTAAAAATACAAAATTCTACTCTCCAAAAATGTACTAACAGTGAAAATCTTCAAGCCATAATAGATATTTTACATGCATCTATTATATAATTCTGTATAACTTCATCCCAGAAAATACCACGTCGCTTCAAAATATTTCTATGAGATAGAGTTAAAATATAGTTCCTCAAACTCCACAATTATTTTTTGGCCGAACTACCGAGCTTATATTTTCTGTTGGAGGAAGATTTAAAGTAATTTCTTTGATTTTTTGCAGATATTTCCGACAGGGTGGAGTTCAGATATTGTTCCCCGATCTCCGCAACATATCGTTGGCCAGGAATTTTTCTACTGGGTGGAACTGAGATTCCCAATTGAAGTTTATACTAAATTAATCCTAAACCAACAAAAACAAAAATTAATGAGCGTGTATTGGTTAAAGTAGTCATTTAGGTGAAGACGGAACGCAACAAACATTTTTGTTGAAATAATTATTTAAATATTTATTTGGTAAATTAATTCAAAGTTTTAAATTAAAAACAATAATGTTAACATACAATTGAAGACGTTTATAAAAGTCTAAAATCAAATAAAAAATTTACAATAAAACTCTATATTAAATTATATTAATTAAAAAGTGTTGAAATATTTTCCGAATCATAATATTTTGAACGATCGAAAAACATGTCAGTATAATGTTATGGTAGACCTACATGTATACTCGACAAGTAACGACCCAATTAAAGTTCTGATGGAACTCGCGTATCTAAAACGACATTCAATTGAAGAAAGGATTTTCTTAGTAAATTTGATTCTAAGAAAATTCATATCTCAAGATTTTCACCAATCGGCAAACTTGCCACTATAATATTTTGTTAGACCAAAATGTGTACTCTACTTGGGCTAATCCGATTTAAATTATAATGGGGCTCACATATATTAAGCGACATTCTTGTGAGGAACAGTATTTCTTTAGTGAAATCAAAATCAATGAAAATTCTAAGAAAAACTATTCCTCACAAGAATGTCGTTTTAGATATGCGATCCCCATTAGAACTTTAATTGGGTTAGCCCAAGTAGAGTACACATATAGGTCTACCAAAATATTATAGTGGCAAGTTTGCCGATCGGTGAAAATCTTGAGATATGAATTTTCTTAGAATCAAATTTACTAAAAAATTCCGATCTTCAATTAAATGTTCTTTTAGGTATGCGAGCCCCATTAGATTTTTAATCGGGTTAACCCAAGTAGAGTATACATATAGGAATACCAAGTTGTTTAAGTGGCGAGTTTTGCAACCGGTTTTAATTTTAAGGTATGAATTTATTAATAAGCAAGATTTCTTTGAAATGCCGGGTTTCACAAGAATGTCGTTTTAGACCATTATAATTTTATTTTGGTTCGCGCTAGTAGAGTACTTGTATTGGCATTCAAATTATCTATTTTTTTAATTTTGAGTACTTTGAAGGAATAAAATGCATTATAACTTAACGATTATTATTTTCCGAAAATTCCCACTATTATTTGACTCTACTTTTAATTTTTTTCTTTTAATAAAACCTGTGAACGATGTTTAGTTACTTCTGGCGTAACAAAATTTCTCCACAATTTTTCTGTTTTTAAAATAATTAATTTTTATCAAATTGAACCTAAATAAACAATGTGAATTTAATTTATTTGTAAACCAAGCAATTATGTAAAATCGCCTAAATGTTCGCAAATCGCTAATACATCTTCACATTTTGTTTTATTTTGAATTATAGTATAAACTTCATACTTCTCAGTAGAAGTGTGAAGTTTTTCCTAAAATATTACTAACCGCCATTTTTACAATTTAGGATTAATTTAGGATAAACTTCATTGGCATAACTGAGATACATGCTCTAAAACCCAGCAACTATTCGTTGGCCAGACTATCGGCTTATGTCTAGCGATAGAACAGATTTAAAGGAGTTTCTTTGCTTTTGCAACACTTTTCTATGAAGTGAAGTTCAGAGGCCTTCATTGGCCGTCAAACTCAGCAACAATTTATTCACCACATTATCATTGGCTGGATTATCGTTTTTTGTCTAGTGGTGGAGGAAAGTTTAATGTAATATTAGTAATTTTTTCCGAATTTTCCTATGAGGTGGAGTTGAAATATAGTCCCTAAAAATTAGCTACTGTTACTTGAGCGGACTATGTCTACAGTCACTGGCCAAAAAACTTGCGCGACTACATCATTTCAACATTTTTTACATAATAAAACTAGGTTTTCTGTTCTATTTTAAGTTTCTTCCTATACCATTTTTTCTGAGTCATTTTTGTGCTCTTCTTCATGATTAATTTATTGAAGGGAACATTCATACAGTGCTATAAGATAGAAAACTGGACATAGGACGAGATAATGTTCGGCGAATCGCTGAAAAAATAGAGGCCAAACAGGATATTTTCGACAGTAAGCGTGAAAACTGCGGTAGCAAAAAAGACTGGTTTCACTCCACCCATGATACAACAACGACTGTTTTGGGCCCGATAGCATCAGGAAAATACAGAATTCGTTGTGTGTTCAACTTGTTTTCCAATCCCATCTATATATATAAAATTGGTTTAATAAATGTATGTGCGCGTATCAGTTGAGAACGGCTGAACCGATTTGGCTCAATCTTTTTTATTGTGTTTGCAACTTCCAGGAGATGGTTTTTACGAAAGAAACTTATGAAAAAATTTACCAGAAAAGTCGAAAAACCTGAAAAATCGATTAAAAACCTTTTTTATATGAATTTTGTATGTACATTTTTTATGAGACAGGTGGTGCAGTAGTTAAAGCTTCGGGACTTTGGCTTGGAGGTACTGGATTTGAATCCCATCAGAGGATGCATGCTTTTTTTGCTTTGTTCGTCTCAATAGAGTGACGGCTTTGGAAAAAAGAAAATTTAGACAAATTTAGAAAATTCAGGCAAATAGAAAACTGCTTTTTGTATAGGAATTTTGTATGGAAATACACTTAACACCAGCAATGAAAATTGTATTTTGACAATGATCACCCCTTTATATAGCTACTTTGAATTATTTTCAATAGATGGCGTTGGTAGCAGACTACTATAAATATAAGCTGTGTAGAATTTTGGCAACCTATGTATAAAATTAAAATCATAATTATTTACATTATACAATATATGTCAAATAATTGTAAAAAAATAAAATATAAATTCTTCTTGCATCAACCATCAAAGCAGTAACATCAAAAATTATTAATAATAAAATCATTATATTTATTGTATCTTCATTTTGTGCCAAATTTGTTTTTTATCGTGGAACCCACAACCTGTTGGCTCAAACATTACCATTATTACAATAATATAAAGTTCGGTGTGATTTTTACGATCATAAAAATTGTTTCCATAAATTTATTGGTGTGTGACAAGTGCGGGTATCTAATTGGATTGCGGGATTGAAATTGATTCGATCGGTAAGTTCATTTTTGTGGATTAATGACTTCAAAGTAAATTAGTCAAATGAATCATTGTAATTCTTAAGAATTGAGTATTGATTAAAATGTCCGCTATAAGACGATCCAGCTTAGGACGAACAACGTCCAATTCACAAAGAATGCACGGTGTACGTGAGAATGAAACACGAGAGCAACGCGAAGAATTAAACGAACAGAGACGTGCTCATATCGGACAAAATCGCGCTGCACGGACACCAGCTCAGGTTCGACAAAACGTAACTCGACGAAGAAGTGCGGTGGACATCGACTTGAATCGCACTGATTTCATTTATGACTACGTGCAATCGCCTACATTCTGCCTTGTGCCGTCATTGTCATGCATTAAAGTTCAAACCAGAAACGCCAGGGCTATGCTGTGCCGATGACAAAGTTAAATTGCCGGTTTTGACTTCGCCACCGGAGCCATTGTACTTATCTCTATGGAAATACGACGTTATTCAGACATTTTCTCACACACACGCAACAATACAATCAATGCATTAACATGAAGTCATTTGGAACCGATGTTGTTATCCGTCAACCCGGCTACAATCCCACATATAAGGTACTGACGTCACAACGTGTTCATCATTTCGATAACGTTGTAACGATTGTGCTTATCATATTCAAAGTTGCCCTCTATTTTATAGATTCAAGGTCAAATTTATCATCGAAGCGGATCATTGATGCCACCAGCAAATGAAAAACCCAAGTTTCTTTAAATTGATTTCGTTGGAAATTCCGAATTAGAATTGAATTATGGCCTTGCGCTTTTCAATGCGTCGAAACGAGAGATAATCGGAGAACTCCAATGTGTTTTTCATAAACACAATGCACTGGTTCGTTTGTTTAAAACTGCTTTAGAGACAATGTGTTCCGATGACCACAAAGTAATCATCAGAGCAGACAAAAAACCAACCGGAGGCCATGTTCGTCAGTACAATGCTCCCACTATAGACGAAGTCGCAGTTGTGATTGTTGGTTAAAATGTGGAGTCCTGCGATATTGTGATCAAGCGACGTGATGACGGACAAGTGCAGCGCGTATATGAAACTCATCGGTCATATGATGCACTTCAATATCCATTGATATTTTGTCATGAAGAGGATGGCTACCACTTCCAGATAAAGATGGTCACTCCGCTGATCGGTTAGTTATTAAGCTGTCGATCATACTTGCATTGATATAAAAATAATATATTTATTTTGCAGGTGAAAAACGAATAAGAAGGTCAGTTCAATGCAGTTTTACGCTTACCGGTTGATGATACGACAAAGCGAGAGCACTTTTGAGATATCGTCGGTATGTACGTGGAGATTGAAATGGACCGTTTAAATTTCATCCGCTCAATCAATCAAAACTACGTTCCGAGCAGTACATTCATCTGCGCGATGCCATCGTTTCGGACGGAGATCGGATTTCGGGCAATTGACTATTCTCCCAGCAACATATGTTGGCAGCCCACGGCATATGCATCAACGAGAAACATAACCTCCAAAAATATTACACTTTTTGACTGACATAGAAATTTGCATCAGAAAACACTAGTATTACCATCATCTATGATCAGATGATCAACGGCTGAAAAATCTCTTCCGAATAAGAAGCAAATAGAGAGACTTTCTGTTTGTCACTTTTTGGCCCAGAATCCGTCATCATTTTTGATAGATGGCACATGCATTTTGATTCTTTTTAACCCCTTCGTTGCTTTCTAAATTTAATAATCGTCATCCTTTAGTTCAGAAAGACCTTGAAGTATAGCTTTTGTTATTTATTTCCTTTATTAATTGTTTTAATGTGCGCAGAAAATTAAAGATATTCTTGTGTTGCGGAACACGAGTCTGCTGCCAGATTCTATGACCTTTCCGTTTCTATTTAACTACAATAGTTCTCTGCTTTTTATGGTTCTAGTGCATCTTGCTGCCGCAACTCTTTGCTTATGGGTTGGAACTCTTGTTCTTCCATTTATTTCTGGAACAAATCCCAATTGGAACAAATCCCAATTCTCTTTTATTATTGTTAATGTAGGCAAGTTATATTTTCAAATGAACATTGATTTTTATGTTATGCGACTATTTGTTGAAAAAATTTGTTAGTCTGAAATTAACGATTAACAACATACCTAATCGATACCAATTTTTCCGGCTTAAATAATGACTAAACTAATTGAATGTTAGTTTGTAACAATTGTTAAGAGATGGCGTAAACACAATACTCTAAAATTTTATTATAATTCGTAAATTTAATGTGAGTTAAATCAATTGTCGTTGTTTTTTTAAATATAATCTAAATGCTTAGGCATGGTATGAGGCACACAAAATAAGATAGTTGAAAATATATTTTGAAGTAGTAATAATTTGCATTAAATATAATATCAGCCATATGTTCAAAATATGTAAATCATTTGATTACTGTTACAAGTAGTTATCAACGTTATATTTAACCGAAAAAATTCGGTTTCAGGAACATAGCATAAGTTCAGTATAGCAATTCTGTGTAGGCGGCCGCATGAAAAAATTCTGCCGTGACGTGACAATAGCTGCCAACATAATAAGCTTAAAAAAGTTGAAAATAATAAAATTTAGTTATTGCGTAATAATTCATTAAATATTTGGAAATTATTCCGATTCGTATAATTGAATTTGGAATTTTGTTTTAGCATTTGACGATATGATATTCGCGAAAATACCGCAAATAGTCTGAATAATTTGAATAAGCACTAACGCCACCACAGGCACATTCCTTATTTAGCCAACACTACACTCAAAAAAATCCTGCATCTATAGAGACAAAAGCTGCATTAATAGTACGAAAAATACGTGAAAACAGCGCCAATGCAGGAGTTCTATAATATTACGAATTACGTTCATTAATAATATAAAACTGACAAATTAATAAATTGTTGTATTTACGAATTAGTCTGTACTATTTATGGTTTGATTCATATACGATACGAAAAAGTTTATAATTTTAATGCAATTGCAAGCGATTATTGATGAATAATTTCTTATTATTAACGTAAGGCATTGTAAAATAGTAAAAAATGATGATTTGTTGAAGACTAAATTCATAGATAGGACGAAATTTTTCATAACATTATGGAAATTAAAATTTTTAATAACGTCTAATTCATACATATAACTAAATAAATTCATTTTATTTACTATCACAATACTGATATTTACGAAACTAATGTTATATATATGTATGTATGTATATATGTATGTATGTATGTAAATCCTATCTGATGGATCAGTAAAAAAGAGTTTTAAATATTTTATATGTTTTTATTAATTTTCTAAGTCATATGACGAGAATATTTTATTTTTTAAATAATAATTGAAAATTGAAAATTTCTTTATAAAATATTCATATTGTTTAAAATAAAATATAATTTAATGCGTAATTAAAACTAGATAATAAATAATAAAATAATAAATGAAAAGTTAGTCAAAATTAACAAAACACGTATTAATTTAATAAAACATTTTAAAACGATCTAAGTGCTGCTCTAAACGTATCGAAAAGTAATTTAACACCGTCTAAGAACACAACATATTTTGCACAATGATAATTCTATACCTATAGTATAAATGGCTGATGATTTTTTTTTTTAAAGTTAATATACTCCTCAATTTGCTGAACAGATCCTGTGTAAATCATAATTCGTGTCAATCTTTTATTGTGACTTTTGTAACTACGTTTGACTCGGTATTATCCTTTTTTGTTAATTTTTGAGTATATGAGATATAGAAATCCATGGAGGCCCCAAAGAAGATGAAGAGCGGCATCGTCTAAAAATAAAAAAAAGTTGTAATAAATGTTTGCAATGAATTAATTATATGTAATTAAATATTTTTTTTCAATAATTAAAGATTAAAACTTATTTAAATTATTTTCCATATTTAAAATTTAATTGGAAGATAACATAAATATTATATTTTGCTATTTAATCAAATTCCAATAAACATTATTTAATCTAATTACCGCAATAAAACTTGATTAGTAATTCTAAAATAATTTTACTGTAGCAAAGTAATGCTTACCTAACTGTAACCACTTGGATTTTATATTCTTCCCATTTGTTAAACATTTTTTGAAGCAATATTAGGTCTTGTTGTATTTCCTTAATTTTGTATCGGCTACAAGCTTGTCAAACGCTCTCGAACTCATTAGCTGATACATTGTCATACTTAATGCTTTTTATGCAAGCTTCAGCGCCTACTTTTGGATCTATAAAATTGTTTAAGAATTATAATAAATGACAATAAATAAATAAATTTGTATGTCAAACTAGCTAACAAACACACACACAGAAATTAAAATGAATGCCTTTCTACAACAAAACACGCGGGTGATCAAAAATAAAATCCTTTAAATATAATATGTATTTACCTGATAGCTATGCAACTAAAATTATCACTATTTTATTAAACAAATAAAATTATAGGTGTTATTTATTTTATAGTTCTTTTTGTGAACGAAATAAAACACTGATTTCAAATAATTAATTGTTTTTAATTTACCACCAAGAAACACAACAAATTTGCAACAAATTTTAAAACCGAATGAATTACATGACCGTTGACGTTATATGATTTATATGTACGTATAAAATATAAATATAACGAACTCTTCATATATATTATGAATATTTTTCTATCGTCATCTATAATACGAACTAATTCGTAGACAAACGAGTTTTTCGTATATATTATGAATATTTTTCATAATGAACACAACGAACTTTTCGTATATATTATGAATATTTTTTTCTCGTCATCTATAATACGAATTTATTCGTAGATAAACGAGTTTTTCGTAAATATTATGAATATTTTTCTCTCGACGTCTATAATATGAACTAATTCGTCAATAGACAAAAATTCATTATCGCGACAATAAAACCAAAACGATTAATGGAACTATAAATTTACGAACTGCGATTCTTACTATTAACGCATAAAGTTTTAGAATTTTTATTTTTTATTTTATTTTCTACGTTTATATAAAGATTTCTACATTAATAGTAGGAATTCGAGTTAATGAATGATATTCGTAAAAAAAATACAAAAAAATTTTTTGAGTGTAAATCACAACAAAAAATAATTTCCACAATTATTTATTATTTTACTTAATATACCAAGTTAGACCACTAATTTCACTTTACACTACTTATTTTTTTCTAGCTACTTACTTTCGCTTTGAATCTTTCGCATACCCATATCTCCCAAACGACTCCCACATTGTGTTCGTTGCACTCGTATTTATATATACCGATCGAACATTCTAAGTTATAGCGGCATGTTAGTAAAGCAACTCTTGTCAAATTTGTTTGGACGGTTCAGTGCTGTATGGTAAATCACCTTGGATATTTATAGCTTGAAACAACGAAACAATTTTAAAAATCAGTACTCCGTCTCAGAAACATTCCGCGTATTGCGTGATTTTTATTCTCATCTCTACCGTCCTGGCAAGTCGAGGCTGCCGTTTGGTGGCCAAATTTGATTCAGCCGTTTCGATAAATAATCAGCCAACACCCGTTTGACACCGAAATACACGATTTGCTGAAAATATTGCTACAGTTTGTTGTGCGTAAGAGTATACAAGAAAACCATAGGCAGTCAATTTCTCATCGTTCACAAGAACTTAGCCTGTTTGCGACTTCAACTTGGCGAATTCTTTGTCGAGACTTCGGTATACTGCCTTATAAAATCAAACTGATCCAGGAGGAAGTTTACCGAAATTTTGCTAAAGAATCTTCTTTAGTGATGAGGCCCATTTTTAGCTGGGGCGACCCCAATAACCAATCCACATAACATACACAACTACCGAATACATCCCGAGAAAGTGACTGTTTGGTGAGGATGACTGGTGGAATCATTGATCCGCATTTCTTCCAGAAGTAAACTGGCATTGCCATAACAATCAATGATGAATACTGTCGACATGTGGCTAAAACAAAACGGCGCTACGTACAACATATCGCATACCACGATGGGCATTCTTCACGAGCGATGTGAGGGCATAGTTATCTCACACGAACGCCGTTCAGCAGTATCAGCCAGAACTATGCGATTCGAGTATCAGGAATCGATTGCGATGAGTAGTAATTTCCAGACAAATCGGTTGGACGGTTATCCATTCGATGAGGCCCGAGTCCCGTTTTTTAATTTTTTTTGACTCGCCTAATTTTGGTTAAATTTAGTGAAGGGGGTTTTCAATTAAAAGGCATCGATTGCGATGGCCTCGGCTCCTATTCTTTAATTTTTCCCAGCTTGCAAGAATTTCGAGTGTCAGGAGTTGACTGCAATGAGTGAAATTCATTCAGATGGGCGTCCCGTTGAGCCAGGGTTCTTTCTCTAACTTTTGTGGCTTGCACGATTTTCACAATAATTGCTGGAAGAGAGTTTTCAAGTACCAAAACCCGATTGTGATGGGTCATCCGGCGATGGATGGGAAGTTTTAGCAGGATAGGGTTTTCGGAAACGATTTCAAAGAGTTCTGATTTCTGAATAATTCATTTAGGATTCCCCGGATAGGTCGTCTAGCCCCATGTTGGGATGTTGGGGATCATGCGTCATAATACGTTATATTGTACCACGTTGCGTGTTGTTGCACCATGTTGCGTAAATGATGCATATTGTTGTGGAATATTGCTAGATGTATCATGTTTTATTATGTAGCTTGATGTTGCACTATGTATAGATAACTGCATGAAATATTCCAACATGTTAGATCCATTTTTCATATTTTTTCCGCCTCAAACGATTTTAATGCCACCTGGTGTAGCCCGGGCATTTATTTATTTTTTTCGGATAATACGGTTTTCATAAAATTCGAAGTGAAGAGAATGCCAAGGAATCATATGCCAGGAATCATATTCGATAGGTGCAAATTTCGGGAAAACTCGTTTGGGGGGTACTATGGTAGGGCCCGAAACCTTTTAAAATTTTCTTCAGCTCGAATGATTTAGATCAAAATTGCGATGCTAAAGGATTTCTTATACAAGGAATGGAATGAGATGAATCCTAACTATGAGACAATTCTTTTAAGGTTTTTCGAGTTGAATTAGATTAGTAGGAACGGGCGTATTTATTCGACTCCAACAAAGTTATTTCGATAAATCTGAAAAATTTAATAATTATGAATTAACAATTTGAAACTAGTTTTCAATGAACATAACCCTTTGTACCTTTGTTATCTAAAAGCTCCACAGCACCAATAACATTATTCAAATTTTGGTATATTTTTAAAACAATTATATTTTTAAATGGAAAAAAATAAATTAAAAAGCAGAACTCGTAAATTTTATTTATTTATTTGGTTTAGCGGTTTATTAACATTTCAATTTTTTATTCTGTTAAGTTAATTTTGGTGTTAAGCAGCGAAAAAGCACACAAAAAGCACATAATACGAACGAAATACACAACAAATATTTTTTTTGTACAAACGAACGAATATAAAACGGATTCAGGATGATTTTATCTCCAAAATTAATATGAAACGTATGTGCGTGGTGTGTATGTGTGTATACACCGCGCGCACAAATGAGTTTTGTGAACTTTAATTTGTGGTCTAATGCGGTTTTGTGGGTACACCATTTGAACTTTAATAAAACATAACAAACAGCAAAAAAAAATTTAAGTTAGTCGATTACTAAACAACATTAACTATCCTTTTTAGTTTCGGTTGTGTGTTTACCCAACTCTTATATAACATTTTGGGTGGTATATATTAAAGTTTCAGGAAGTTGATTATTTTATGCGATAATGAGCTTCTACCTGAAAATAATAAACTCGCGAGGAAATTGGTCGTGTATGTTATTAAAAGTTATGCGGATGGTTCGACTATAATTAAATATGTACCTTATAAGAGCATTTCGTATTATTCTTTAAACATCTACAAAATTATTCCCCATACTATTGCACAACACATTAAAAATACATATATATATATATATATATATATATATATATATATATATATATATATATATATATATATCGCTCACTGCGTGCAAGATAACGATAAGTACTACTTATCGCGTTATTGCATGATTGCATTTTCATATAGTTCAAAGGATGTAGTGTGTTCCAGTTCAAGCGATTTTTTAAATCAGGTCCTCCTGCAAATGCTGTATCACTTTCAAATAATACGATAAGTCAATTTTTGTGTTTTGTTCCCGTTAATAATACTCTAACTTGACTTACAGTTTTCTTGGTTGTAACAAATCGCGCTCTCAATATCGTATCTCCCATTATCGTTTTCTTAGCAGGCAAATAGTTTTTTACTGCAACTGTAAGTGTAATTTATCGCAGTTTATGTAGCAAATAATTTTACGTTTTGATTAAGTACTATTTACAGTATATTTCAGCTGGGAAATATTTATAAGTAGGCATTGTATGTCTTGTTACACTTTTATTGTTTGAAATCGTGTAAAACTATCGTTTTTTTTCACAAAATCTTTAATTTAGATTTCTAGCAAAATAAAGGTGAAGCTATATCCGGAAAATTATAAACAAATAAACCCAACGTTTATATAAAATATACCATGTCCGACGAAGAGACATGTTCGATTGCTGCTATTGATTTAAAAGAAAACGACTCTGGTATGTATTTTTAAATTAGTTACATTATCAGCACCTTTCTACTGTGTTTCATAATCAGAGTTTCATTTCCTCAAATTTGCCAGTGGTTCATCACGTTCTCAATTGTATCTTCAACTCAAGTTTTATTTGTTATATTTGATATAAAAGCTAACAAAATTTATTTTGCACTCCCAGATCCATTTGCGTGCTACGGTACAGGTTCTGAGTATGAACCTTCAGATTTAAACTCCTCTGGTTCTTTTGAACTCGCACCTACACAACAAAATAAAGCAAAAACGAGAAAAAGGAAAAGAAACCTGAATAGCTGGCACAGAGTAGAGTCTAAACGCGAAAAAATATAGGAAATCAATATAAAAACGCAGTCGGACGGTTAATTCCTCCAAAACAAATGAAACCCGGCTGTTCGTCAAAATGTCGCCTAAAATGCCAAGAGAATTTGAGTCATGATATCAGACTTAACATTTTCAGCCATTACTACAAACTAGCTGTAAAAGAACGTCAGTGGAACTTTGTAGCTAAAAGAGTTAAAGTGGTTGACAAAAAAGTCACAAAAATTGCATCAGGAGATAGCCGACGAAAATCATCAAGGATTTATTACCTTAACTATCGTTCAAAAGATAGGCAAGAATCGATAAGAGTATGTCTAAAAATGTTCCTCGATACTCTCTCGATATCTAATCAAGTAGTCGATACTGCGCTTTTCAAATCTGGAAGTGGTGGAATTGATGAACGCGGTAAGATATTACTAATTGTAATGGAACAGCTCAATTTATTAAATGTTAAACTTTTAATAGGTAAATATGTAAGGCCGGTGAATGAAGTTAAGCAAACTTCAAAAAATTTAGTATTGGAGCATATATCTGCTTTTCCCGTAGTCGAATCGCACTACTCACGTGCACATACTGAGAAATGTTTCCTAGATAGCGATCTTTCGGTATCCAAAATGTATCGTCTATGTATGAAATGGATAGAAGAAAGACAGATTGGGTCCATCATTGTTACAGAGCGACAGTACAGGGATATCTTTAATTATAATTATAATTTAGATTTCTTTAAACCCAAAAAAGACCAATGCAATGATTGTACCAGTTACACCAATCTATCCTCACCCGATAAACAAAAACATAAATTAAACTTTCAAAAACATATTGAAATTAAAAACGAATCTCGGCGAATTAAAAATATAGATAAAGCTGCTGCTACTGTACATGAAAATATAGTAACTGCGTGTATCGATTTTCAAAAAATTTTACAGTGCCCATTCGGTGAAACAAGTATCTTCTTTTATAAAAGGAAATTAAACCTTCATAATTTTACAATATACAATTTGGCTAATCATCAGGGTGATTGTTATTTATGGGATGAAACTATTACCGGGCAAGGAGCGTCTGAGGTAGCCAGTTGTTTATACAAATTCATTTTAGAGGAAAAAAACACAAATAATGTAAACAAATTTATATTTTGGTCGGATAATGGTTCCGGGCAAAATAAGAATAAGGTACTTTATTCGTTTTACTCATGCATATCTAGAAAACTGAATGTTGACATTCATCATAAATATCTTGAAAAGGAATACACTCAGAATGAAGGAGATTCGATGCATTCAAGAATAGAGAAGTGTCGCAAACACAAAACAATATATATTCCCGCACAATATTATAGCCTCATACGAAACTCAAAAGTAAGCGGATCATCGTATATTGTTCATGAACTAGAACCGAAGGATATTTTAAATTTCAACAAGATATCAGATTCTTATTTTTTGCTAAAAACACGAAAAATGAACAATTTTGGACGAGCAAATTGAGGGAAGTTTACATATCAAAAGATAAGCCCAATATATTATTTTATAAATATGAATTTGGGGAAAACTTTCAAGAAGTTGTTTTATATTTCGATGAAACGTCCACAATGCAACGCCGGGGAAGGAAAAGAAAAGCCATTGATCGTGACACTGTTGATCAGTTATATAATCAACCGAAACCGATTTTTGATCAAAAGTATCAGGACTTAATGTTCTTATGTAAAAATAATTACATTCCTGGAGTTTACCATCAATTTTTTGAAAATTTACCTCATAGTCACACAATATCTTAAAACTTAGATATTAACCTCTTTCTTTTTAATTAATGTGAATAATTATTATTATTAATAACGATTTTGAAAATAAATAAAAATCTATAAAAATTACAAGTTTGTATTTCATTATAGCTTAAAGTTGTTTTAATAAAATTGTATTAAATTGTAATATAATTGTTCATATTCTAAAATGGGCTCCTACTCCGAAATCTAATTATCGTGATCTTTTATGATTTACTGTAGACTACAATAAAAAAATATTTTTTAAATTGTATTGCAATACTGCGATATGTAGAGTTACAACCGTATAAAAGAAATTATTTTTTCTTTATAAATACTACAACTCGACTTACGATATAAGACTTTAAAATTTCTTCAGTCAAAAAAACTATAACTAGTACTTACAATGTTGTTTTAATAAAATTGTACACGACGAGTAACTCGTTTACTTATTTAAATTAATTTTTTTAGATTTTTGAAATGACTCCAGAAATTGTCATGAAACATAAACCATTTGAATTAAAGAACACTCTCAATTGAGCACGTATTGAGAAAGATCTAGCTGAAAAACCTAAAAACCTGTCTCCTGAAAAACGATGTTTTTGACTTATCGTTTTATTGCACGCAGTGAGCGATATATATATATATATATATATATATATATATATATATATATATATATATATATATATATAAATATATATATATATATATATATATATATATATATATATATATATATATATATATATATATATATATATATATATGGATGTGCTGTATGCTCAGCAGTCACGTCCACCAATATATAACGATTTTCGAATTCTCTATTTTAATTAAAGATTCAATTTCCAATTATAAAAATAAAAATCAAATACACAAAACGAAATGAAATTTTTTTTTTTAAATAAAAGACGATGACATAATAATTTTCCAACTACAAGAATAATTTTAATTCGAAATCCTCGTCGTCTGATATTGGCACTGACTCCTAGAATTTATTATTACCCTGCATCGTAATTTTATTGTATCCGTACGTAACACAAAAATTATTTAAAAAAAAATTTTAAAAATATTCTACCATGGTGACACCCAAGTATTTTTTTAATTAGAAACTAAATTATGCTTTTAGAATTAAGATTTGGTTGTTAGATAGCGAATTACACTGCAAATCGGTTATATGTGTTGAACATGCGATGCAAATAGAATTTGCGGATTAATTGAAATTATTTATAATCATGGCGGATTGATCTGTGGGTGTGTTCCGTTTAAAAATTAAAATTTTACTTATTTGATATAGAGAAGCTACGAAATCGAGGATGCTTTATATGTGGTGCCTTATGGGCAACTGTTGTCAAATAAAACCAGCAGATGCGGTTTAATCGCAGCAAGTAGAAGGAATACCTAATTTCCTAGGATGACATTTTGATCTTTTTTCCTTAAGAAAATCATTGAAATATTGAACCTATTTCATGTCTATGGCAACGCAATGGCAACACGAAACCAACATAATATACGAGTGTGAAGAAAATGCTAAACTTTTGCTAGTTTCATTTATTGTGTTTGTGTTAGTGATATTACATGGGTAAGACAGAAAATTATCGAAAATTAGAGTTTTCTTGGATGTAATTACAAAATCCTATTAAAATTAACTAAATCATATAAAACTACTTTATCTCGACTAGTTACACGAATGTTTAGTTTGACTCAAAATGATATCTAAAATTCTCAAAAAACGAGCATTACACTACTAATTATCATAATTACTGTACAATTTTTCCTTAATTCAGGGAATACAAAGCAAATAATTTAAAAAGAATCTTACGATCATTGATACAGAAAAAAGGTAGTTGCATTTACCGCTAAGGAAAACATGCTCATGTTCAGACAGTTAAAATAACTCGTATTGATAATTCTAAACAACAAATTATACAGTATAGTAGATACAAATATTTATTAAGAATTCTTGAAAATGAAGTATCCCTAGAGATCTAAACACAACCTCAGGTATATGGGGTGTTAGTTGGGGACCATATCAATTAGAAAATATATTCAGATGCTCCCCATCTGTAACAATTTGCTTTGAATTGTTACTGGAGTTATACTGTATCTAAAATAAATGTACGTACACGGTTAAAAATGAAAGAATAAAAATTAGTTTTAGCCTAAGTATAAAATTAATTTGAATAAATTTTATTCAATTTAAAACATAAAATACATTCTTTTCGTAAACCTAAATATTATTCTCGCTTATTCAATGATTTTTATTCTTTACTTGTTTATTGTTTATCCTTTTTTTTAAACAAATTTTATTCTTTCTTATTATTCTTTACATAAATAAAAGTTTGTCCTCTTAATGATAATGTTTATCTATATTAAAACTAAAACATTTTAAATATTGGCAAATGATTCATTTTATTCCAAATTGACTAAAAAATTAGCAAAACAATTTAAGCTTAAAAGTATAACTAATCAATTTACCTTCCATATAGTAAATAAAGAATGATAAGCTAATTTTAGTCTAAAACTTAAATTCTAAGGACATCCCAACTACAAATGTTGCATGTAAATATCGTTCACATTAATAAAAGCATATCAATTTATCGGAACTGAATCGCAACATATTGTGCATTATTCTGTCCAGGTATATTTGGTCCAGGTCATATAATGCTTTCTCTCAACTACATTTCTTTTCTGTCTCTCAACAAAAATATTTAATATTAAGTTTCTTCATCCATAAACATTCAAGAGATCGGTACTTTAATCTCAAAAAATTTAGTGGATGGATTCTCTCACAGAATTTAGTGGATGGATGAATTAGGCGCCTCGAGTAGAACAAATGGAAATGTAAAATTACACATTAACAGATAATATTTGTTGATATTGTATTAGTATAGCACGTATGCTGTAACACTTGTCATGCAGTTTAAATCAAAGTGACAAAATGGCTAGGAGAATTCAATTATGAGGTAAGAACCTAATATCGTAAACTTCAACGTACAACAGGTTCAGCATACTTTTAACAGGTTACTGTCTCCACTCAAATTGATATCACTGTGATATGATTTTGTAGATGTAGCGCCGTTTTGTATAGATGTTACGGCGAAAGTCCGAAATCGGTAAAAGTCCGAATAAAAATTGGAAAAACTGCTTTATTGCTGCGAAATCTATGAAATTGGAGTCCTATGTTCTCGAAATGATTTCTCCTTCACCCTGCGGCCTACTTTATATGGCATTAGTGCAAAGTCATTTGGAAAAGTAGGAGCTAGCGGTTTTACTAACTCCCACGGGCTCGTGGATTCTAATTGTGCCCCTCATGTCACTTAGCCCTCTAATGGGGAATAAGTGAAACTACTGGGATGTAGGAGGGACGGCTAGCAAACATTTCGGTAACATATCGGACCGCTGTACAACCAATTTTTAATGGTCAATGAATTTAATAAATAAAAATTTCGGACTTTTACCGATTTCGGGCTTTTACCGTAACATAGATAAAACATTTTCCCTACAAATTGTGTTAATGTTGTACATCGGACAAATTTAGACTTATCAATAAAACTGAAAAATTAAAGATATGTTACGAGTGTTTAGGAGAAATAGATAATTTTAGAACAGTTCGTGCGTGTATTAAATTCCTTGTTACGATGGTTAATCTTAGCACTGAGTGGCAGTATAATAACTTTTGTTGAAATAATACCTTTAAAACAAAATACAAATTTTATTCAACACAACAAAAATGGTGACGCACGTGATGGAAGCTTTAAATTTTCAATATTATTTTAGTCGCAAATGAAAGATAATCAAATGAGCAATTAATAGAAGTTAATAGAAGTTGCGGCACAACTTGATTATTTTCTCAATTACATTGATAAACTAATGATGGTCTTTTTTCCCAATCATGTTCTTAGATACGTTTGAGAATAATGGTAGGCCAACCAGCGGTTGAAAACTTATGATAAAACGGCTGATAATAACTGTAACTCATACTTATTTAACTAAAAATTGAAGAGAAAATCATTTTGTCCTTTTTAGTTTAATGATATTTTTGTCATTTTTATTCAGTTTTGCATAAAAATCTGAACAAATTATTTAGCTTTTAAAAACATAAATTAATATGTTTTGCAGTACAGAAAACTTTTAAAATTAAAATTTGTATGTCTTTATCTTTTCTATGACCTTAGTGGGATAACAAGGGATAGCAATCTTTTTGGTAAAAATATTTTGATTTAGTTTTAGTAATTTCGACTTAAAAATTTAGTTATCAGTTGTCGATTGTTTGAAAAGGTTCTGCGGTGAACTAAGAGGTAAGTTTTTATTTCTACACAATTAATTTAGTTTTTGATTATAATTAGCGCCATTTATTTTTAAACACTTATTTATTCTTAACAAAAACACATCTAGATACATCTACAACCAGCTCGCACTCAATCACACTACAGGAACACGGATGGAAATTGCCTTTTGTTTGAAAATGTACGGGTAAATAAATAATACAAATATGTATTTGATAATTTTTCTTATAAATATTTAATTTATTTAGGCAAAAGCAAGTTAGATGGAGCTAAACCACGAGTTTATAACATGGAATTAATCAGCTTGATATTTCACCCAACAGATTTTCATGAATCCGAATATTATTATATGCGGGCGGATATTATATGATCTACGCAATTTTCTTAAACTATTGTATATTATATGTATATTGCCAATATTTTAAATAAAAAACTATGTTTTATTATTAAAATTTGTACTTTTTTTAATTGAACTTCACTTATAAAAACGTTGAATTTGATTGGTAAAAAGAATAAAATGTTTCCCTGAATTGTATAAAATATGGTAATGGTTAGTATTTATTTTAATCTTTCAATTAGATAAATATTATTCTTTGTGGCTTATTTTGTATATGCCGAAGAGAGTAAATTTAGTCATTTTCAAAGAGCAAACTCCATTTTATATTTGAGTGCTTTTAACACTCGGCCAAAGAATAAAAATTATCATTGTCCGATAGATGAATTTTAATCTTTTGGACAAAAATAAAATTTGATAAAATTAGGACAAAATTATTTAAATTTTAAAAGTATAAATTTTATTTATTTGGGAAGTATAATTTTATTCCTTAGAAAAGGATGGACGTATAGTTATTCCGCAGAAGGATAGGAAAATAATGGATTTCATACTTTTATTTTTAACCGTGTACAAGTACAACCATTCAATAACGTTACTTCTATTATCGTTTTCTCCTCCAAATAAACTTGATTTTTGTTTTTATGACCGATTCCACCACCCAAAAGTATGATGAATAGTCCCGTTGCTTTGCATATAAAATGCTCACAATTACGCATTCGAAAAAAAAAAGTTGAAAAAGAGCAGGAGACTGACGAGTGATCAGTAAGTGTTTAGACGACCATGTTTTAAAATCATTCTAGTAAATAAAATAAAATGTTTCTATAAATTTGTTAAGTTGTAAAATCCCAAATCTCCATTTGGGAATTTGTTAATTTATAGAAAAAAAAGACAATTAAGTTACTGCCTTATTAATTATACCTGCAACTAAAATTACATAAAAAAATAAAAATCCGTGATAAACGTTAGCAGTGAATACGTTTAGTGCGGAAAACATAACCGAACCTTATTTTCGCGGTACGAAACGGCGCGTATATGCATGCCAGTTTTGATTATTTTGGTCGATGTGTGCTTTGTGCTATTGTCAATTAATATCTCGGTTAAAAATAAATAAACGACACGAGCATATTCTGTAAATTGTATACCTTGGGTGAATCCCGATAAAAAAAAAATTTATAAACTTAAAGTTCTGTGAGAAAAAAAAAATACGAAATTAAAATTTGTGTTTCGTGAATATTTAAATTTGGGTATCTTGTGAACAAATAGTGAACAGTTCGAATCTAAGATACTAAACGCTATACCAGTAGCCTTCACACTGTGAGCCGCGTGCCGTTACTCAGATAAAACGGGCGGTTAAATTTTGTTCTCTTTACTAAAGTAAAGTTCAATGTTATAAATTAGTATTGTTGTATGCTGGCTATTATGTATGATTATTAAATCCGGCCATAAGTATTATAAATCTATGATAAATAAAATCTTTTATTGGAGTGTAAACGAAAAATTTGGCGAAAAACAAAATAACCTGTTTTATATGGGATGGCGAGTTTGGGGTCAACATGGTAATTTTTCCAAAATTGTGGGTCTTCAACAACAACAAAAAAAAAATAATAATTTTCGCTTGTTGCGGTGCGTTCCCGGAGGCGGCATTTTGCTTTCGCAATGGATTTTTTTTGTGCTGTGTCTAAAAGTGTAAATAATTGGCTGGCAACGAAGTTTTAACGTAAATTTAACAAATTTAATTAATTTTGTTTTCTTATTTCCATTTCTTTTTTTAAAACCAAAAAAAAAAAAAAAATTATTTTTCTAGTTTTACTGACGTTGCTTTCTTTAATTTTTTTTGTGCTTGTTTGTGTCAAAAGGAAAACAAAATTAGCAAGTAATATTGCGATTTTCAAAATATCCCAGGTTAGTAAGGAGACGGGGTCACATGAAAGTTATTGTATTAAATGGTGGTAGTATACTTTGATTGAACTATATAAATTTATTACTATGGATACCTAAATACTTAATTGGTGGACAATACATGGGAGATGGAAGAAGTCATGGTTAGATAACATTTTTTTTCTTATTTTACTCATTTATTTCGACGGTCAGTGCCTTGAAGACAGAAACAACCCACGACAATTTTCCCTCACAAGACTGAGCTCGGGTCAACCTTTATTTCCGTTACTGGAAATCAACTATGTTTCTATCTTCAACCACTTTAAACAAAAGACACGCAAGTGTTTTATGTTTGCGGGTGTTCAGGATCATCGGAAGCTGAAAAAAAACATAGAGTTTAATTATTTCTAAGCTAGATAACAATTTGAATGTAATTTACCTTTGTTTGCATTATTCCCAAACATAATTATTCCTATAATTGAAGTTGTATGTTATATTATTAGCAATTATCTTTTTTCATTAATTTGTAATCAAAATTAACTTACCATTTCCAGTACTGTCATTATTCATTAGTATTAGACAGCTGATTTCTTGTTTGTTTACATTTTATTATTTGAATTTCAATGTCAACCGGTAATACCGACCTTTATAAATCGTATTGCCATCTATGTTTTGGATTATATATTGTAATTAACATTAATTTTCTTTTATAAACTAAATTATATTAAAATCATGGCGGATACGGTTTCTTGGATTGTTAGAATTTTTAGTATTAAGAATAACCAAAATTTATAATAACTCGTTCACTTTTCCTTGGCGATAAACATCAAATTTTGGACAACACAAATTTAAATTAAAATCAATAAAATTTAAGATTATAACGTATTGGAAAAAAAATCAATTTGTTTTATCATTTTCGCAATAATTTGGAAACACATTCGCACATTCTTTGGTCCTTCGAGCCGGATCGTGTTAAGATCCATTTTGGAAAACAAATTAAAGGAAGCCTTTTTTCAGCGGGAAATATCGATAAGGAAACGCAAACACATGAGTATAAAATATTTATTTCATTTACATTTATTTTAATAATAAAGACTATTAACCTTATTAAGTAATTTTATTTATATTAAACTCAATTTACCAAAACTATATTATTAAATATAAACTATACCCAATAACACACAAATTTCGTGAAATCACGTGTGATTAGAAGTGTATCGAGTGCTATACGGGATATTAAGTGAAAAGTGAAATAAAAAATTTATAATTTGAACGATAGTGATTTTAAACTCGCTGAGACTGTTTCGATTCTATTATACTCGTGTTTTAACTAGTTTGTCGTTTTTTCTTGCTTCTACGTTTGACTGTTTGATTTGTTAGTAATCCAAGTTGTACAATCTTCCATTGGTGTTGAAAATGGAAATGCTAAAAGGAAAAAGAACATATATTAAGGGTCAGATTACTCGAATCGAAAATTTTGCGAAACTTATTAAAAAAGAAACAAGTATAGATGATTTAAAGGTACGATTAGAGAAGATAAATCAGTTATATCAAGATTTTGTAGATGTGGAGTGTCAAATGGTTGGTATTTCCGATGACATTCCAACTGATATAGAAGCCGTGGACTCCCAGTATTATATGATTGTTCCAAAACTGCACTGCGAGATACGGAAAAGAACTGAACGTTATACTTCACCTTTAAATATAGATCAATCACTTAATTCGACGCAAACACCATCGAGTGATTTTTGGCTACCGCGAATTATTATTCCCACGTTTAATGGGAACTATAAGGAATAGCAGTCATTTTTTGACCTTTTCGGATCAACTGTGCACGAGAATCCAAACCTTTCTCCTGCCCAAAAGTTCCAATATCTTAAAGGGTACTTAAGGGATGAAGCACTGGCTCTAGTTCGGCACTTTCCTATCAACGACGCAAATTATATCGAAGCATATCAGAAGTTATGCAAAAGATATGACAAGAAAAGGTATATCGTTGAAACATTCATGGAAACGTATTTTGAGCAACCAATAATAACGCCAGCGACATCACAAACGATAGCACGTTTACACGATACATGTGATGAGGTAGTACGTGGGTTAAAGGCTCTTGGTCCTGAAGCAGAAAGTCGGGATGCTTGGCTCATTTATATCGCAACTCAAAAGATGGACGCTGAGACTAAACAGATGTGGAAATTAGAGACATGGGAAATAGAATATCCAACGTTTGATAAACTTTTACCCGTGCTAAATAAGAGAATGGATACTTTGCAAGGGGTTAAACCGGAAACATCAAAGCGCTTAGCAGGAAAGCAAATTTCACAGCACTCGAGGTCTATGCACACTGCAGCGGCAGTAAATTGTGCATTCTGTGGCAAAGACCACAAATTTGTTGAGTGTGTTGATTTTCGTGCTGTAGATGTTCAACAACGCAGAGAATACGTTAGGAAAAATTCTGTATGTTACAATTGTTTAAGTGATACACATTTGGTGTACCAGTGCCGATCAAAACGGAAGTGTAAATTGTGCCAGAAGAAACATCACGAAATCCTACATTTAGAAGTCCCTACAAGTAGCCCGCAAACAACAACAACAACAACATGTGCTCATTCCATTTCAGTTGCAAATGCCATCCTTCCAACTGTTCAAATAGAAGTCGAAAGTCATAGTGGTGATTGGCAAAGGTATCGGGCTTTACTTGACTCTGGATCACAAACCTCGTTTGTAACTGAAGAATGTTTCCAGCGACTCGGATTAAAAAAGACTAATGGACGGATATTTATTCAAGGTCTCAATGATGTCACTTCTGGCGTATCAAAAGGTATAGCGAACATATGCATCAAATCCAGGTTTAAGGATGCTCCGTATAAAATAAAATCAAGGGTGTTAATTGTTCCTTCCATATCGTCATATCAGCCTATAATCGATGATATTAGAAGTCTTAAGGGATTGAACAAGTTGAGGTTAGCAGATCCAGATTTTTCGAGGAAAGGCAAACTAGACATGTTACTAGGAAGTGATCTATTTTTTGAAATTATATGTGATGGCAAAAGGTATATTCCCGACACGAAACTTATTGCACACAACACTCGATTTGGATGGGTAATTGCAGGAACGCCAATTCATAACGAAAATGGCAATAATATAGTTAGTTCCAGTTAATCTACATATCGATGTCGATCTAGCTTTACGACGATTTTGGGAGATCGAAGAGATTTCAGATGTCGTTTCCTATAGTGAGGAGGAGAATCATTGCCTGCAGCATTATCGAGAGACGGTTCGAAGAGCTGCAGATGGCAAATATATTGTAAGTCTACCATTTAAAAACGGTTTACCGGAACTTGGAAACTCGAAACTAATGGCTATAAGACGAATGCATGGGTTGGAGAAAAGATTTAGCCGCGATGAATTGTTTAAAAGCAGATATAAGGAGTTCTTAGACGAATATCTAGAACTTGGCCACATGAAAATCTCGCGTGATGTAGGTAACAAACAATATTATTTGCCACATCACGGAGTTATGAAAGAAAGTAGTTCCACTACGAAGTTACGAGTCGTATTTGATGGATCAGCAAAAACGACCAATCGAAATTCGTTGAATGATCAGCTATTAGTGGGACCAGTCGTTCAGTCCAGTTTGATTGAAATACTGTTAAGATTTCGCACTCACAAATTTGTATTTTCCGCTGATATAGAAAAAATGTTTCGTCAAATTTGGGTCAACAAAACGGACAGCGAGTACCAGAAAATTGTGTGGAGAAAGGATTCGGTAAGTGGCCTGCAAACCTTCAACCTATTGACAGTAACTTATGGCACAGCGTCTGCACCGTTTTTGGCAACACAAACATTAAATCAACTCGCATCAGATTACCACGACGAATACCCAGAGGCAGCAGATGTACTGAAACACGACTTCTACGTCGATGATCTCATGTCCGGAACGAGTAAGTTGGAGGAAGCTCAAAGGGTGGTTCAAGATTTGATCCGTATGCTGAGAAGAGGAGGTTTCAATCTGCGTAAGTGGTCATCCAACAACGAAACGCTGTTAAGCAGTATCCCGGAAGCCGACAGAGATATATCACATAAAGAATTTGAAAGTGGTTCACAAGCGATCTCAGCCCCTAAAGAAGACTTATTTCTCTTCAAAGTTAATTTAGACCAACGCGTACTAACAAAGCGGTGTATGTTGTCTGAGGCATCCAAAATTTATGATCCCATTGGCTGGTTGTCGCCAACTATAATAAAAATAAAAATATTATTTCAGAAACTTTGGTTGCTAGGTGTAGACTGGGATGAACGTTTACCACCCATAATTGACGAGAGCTACGCAGCGATTAGGAGCAATATGTATAGATTGGAAAATATCCGAATATCCAGATGGCTTCACACGGAAGGGCAAGAATGGGAGCTGCACGGATTCGCCGATGCGTCTGAATTGGCCTACGCGGCAGTTATATATAGCAGAGTCAAAACGGAAAGCGGCTATATCATACGGATTGTGACTGCCAAGACAAAGGTGGCACCTATTAAATCAATAAGTATCCCACGTTTGGAGCTCTGTGCTGCAGTGTTATTGACAAAATTGATGATGTCCGTACTAGCGATATTCAAGAGTCAAAAAATCAGCAGGTATCGGTTGTGGACCGACTCAACCATAGTCCTTAACTGGATATCATCATGTCCGAGGAAATGGCAGACATTTGTGTCCAACAGGGTTTCGTATGTCCTCCAACACACGAATCGTAAACAATGGAGTCACGTACTGACTGCGCGTCGCGAGGTATGTTCCCAGAGGAATTGGTGAATCACGATTTAAGGTGGAAAGGTCCACATTGGCTAAAGAGACCAGAGGTAGAGTGGCCGAACCAAATTATATCCACTTCGGAAACATCAAAGGAAGTTTTAAAGGAACAAAAGTTGAATTTGGTTGTGCTGATGAATGTTGGATTGAGTTGCGATTGGCTTTTCGGCTCCATTGAAAGATGTTCCAAATTTTCAAAGGTCATGGTTATTACTCGAATTTTGCTGTTCTTTCGAAGAATACCAGCAACCAGTATATCAAATTACCTTAAATACTCACGGCAACATAATGAGGCCAAACAAGACTGATCTGCCTCGGATACCAATTTTATAGTTATTTTTTTTAAAACTTTTATTAACCGCAATATTCTTATTAGTGAATATTGATTAATGAAATGGTAAATATATTATAATTTCACTCGGGTTATTTTAAAGGTAATTGCAAAATATTTAAAATAAAACTAATAAATTAAGAGTAACGTTAATTCCGCTTAATACAGGTATTATTTTGATATGCACCAACACATATAAACGTTTAGCATAGATTTAGTAAAAACTTCACACTGCTATATAAGCAGAACAAAATTCACTATCACGACAGTAAACAGTGTCATCATACATTTCAATGACATTTGTATAACATTCAGCCCCCTGAGTTTTAAAATTAGTGGTATGTATTGTTAAGATATATTCCTACTACTTGGTACGTTAGAGAAGCTCAAACTCAGCATTTCTTATATGAAGCTAGCCCAATATTAAGCCCGAAAAAACCCGATAACAAAATAAAATTTTCCATATAAGGAAAGTTTTCAATGCCAGCCCGAAAAATATCACTATCACGGTAGTAAATGTTGTCAGGATAACCTGTCGTGACATTATAGCATTCCGGCGGGAATTTTCTAACTTTTTTTATGAATTTTTATGTGATCCTTCAATTGCTGGGAAGCTTGGGCAGCCCTAACAGCAGTAAAAGACAATGGGGAAACTCAATCATCACTGTACGTGTTTGGGCTTAATGAAGCTACCTAACATGAATTTTCAGCCCGATATTTTAATTTATGGATTTTGGATGTAGTCGTATTGACTAGAGATATTTTCAAAAATGTTCTAATTTGACTTATCAGAATACAGTCGTTTGAATCTCGACTCGATTCAAATAAGGCGATTCACGAGTATTTCACATATACTGCCGGATTCGTGAAAATTTTTACTACTAATTTAGAGATGTTCAGGAAAATTCTTTCTGGAATTATGTGGATAAAGTCGTTTGAATCTCGCCTCACACAGATTTTTTTTGGAAATATCTTGGTTTTGTATTCAAAACTACAACGAATTCCGTGGCACATTTCAATTGTTCGTGACGATTCGTTAAGTTTTGAATACAAAATTGAGATATTTCCAGAAAAAGTCTACCTGGAATTATTTAGATAAATTCGATTGAATATCGTCTCACAGGCGATTAACGTCATTTGGCGTACACCACCGAATTCGATGACGTCTTCAAAAATAAAAATTTTCTGGAAAAGGCCCATTTTCTATAAGTTTCAGTAAGAACGATGATATAGTTTTTGTTGAAAGATCCTCTGTTTTGATCTTGTTCTCTATCGGTGAAAATTGATGATTCGTATTGGCATACAGTTCATCAACTGACATATTTCTAGGTGCCAAGCTTTTCAATTGGTGTTCTATTGTCCGAAGATCATTTTTATCTGCGTAATGGAGATATAAGTATTTTTTATCAATGCCCAATCGTAAAATAAGTACGGAATTAGTGCTGCCTCTAATCTTCTACTTTATATGTTGTCATATCTCTCTAGGGATTGCCTTGTAGTGTATGATAATGTAGTCCTATAGAATGTTTCCGACTTTGTTCACACAAGAGATGTGGGAAGAGATTTCCGTCAAAAAATTTGTATTTCTTTATGCGGTCAACTAACTTATTTACGTTCTTTAAATCTTATTAAACTGTTGGTGTTGCAAACGTTGTCATTTCCGGAGAAAGAGAATGCTTTTTTAATACGAGTAAGTCGAACCTCTATTCAAGTGTTTTGTGTGCTCACAAGCTGTAGTCACTAGTTTCATCTATTGGCCATCTCTACAAATGTTGCGAGAGTTAAAGATATTAATGTTTGCGTTAAATGCTCGACATCTATATACGATTCTTGATGATATGTCTACAGAAACTAAATTTTGCTCTGCTACCTGGTTACCTCGAATTTTTAAATTCTTTTACAGTTTCGTCTCGATTGTCAACTTGAAATTTGAACCGCTCATCGTTAATTTGCAATATATATGCAGCTATGATGGATGTACCCGCTTTAACGGAATAAATAGATAGGATAAAATGTACCACAATATGTTTCTATATGTTTGCTGTCGTTAGCCTTTTTGAAAGCCTTCAAAGGGAATGTGAACAAGGTCTGATTGGTTTTTGATCTGTTTGGGCGAAAACCACACTGATAGTTGCCGATTTTGCTTGATTGTTGCATTCAGTGCACCGTTTAGTCGGTTTAGAGTGTATCACAACATAGTGGTAATATTTGTTTACGCTTTTTATTCCATATTCACAATTTTGGTAGAATAGCAATGACTTATGTAGCCCTGCAAGCATAAATGATAGTCACCGTATTTACCCAATCATTTTGAGAGTGAATGGAGGGCTTCCGTAATCCTATTAAAATAATTGACAAATATCATAAGGTAGACTTGCAAACATTTGCAAGCATGCTTGAGAGTCATCGCTTTAATCCAATCATTTTGAGAGCGCATTGTGGCGATTGAAAGCGTGTGCCAGCTCCTGTTTTTGCTTATCAGCAAACTCGTCAAGCTTGGTTGCAGATTTCGGAGTACCGTGAACTATTAGAATTTAGGGTTAATAAGATTTAGGGGTATCGTAAACTTAACTTCACCTGAACCCATAACAAACATGACTGCTAGGAAGAATGACAAAAACACATTATTATATTGTTTGAAACCGGGACACATTTCATTTCATTCCACCCCGCGCAGCTAATTTTGGAGGTTTCTGGGAGGTGTCAGTGAAGCCTCTTAAAAAATCAAATCATTTCCAACTTCAAGGCCGCTATTCAAAATCGACGATGACCCAACACAGTTGAATGTGTTAAATTAGACAATTACAACCCTTTGTTTATCCGAAACGGTGCGAATGTTTTTTGTATGTGCAGTGTACGTTGTGTTTTGTGCATATACAACTCGATACTATCGTATCTGGGACGCCAGGTGTATAAGAAAAGTTAAATTGTATTACGAATATTTTATCGTTTAATATTCTACATTACAATTTAGCATTTGCCATAAAATTTAATTAAACTGGCCCTATTCCGCATTAAATTTTCATTTAACTTCATTAAAACCCATTTATAGAGACAAAAGCGTTGTAGTCAGTAATCGAAATTAAATATGTTTCTAAAATTATCTTGCTAATCTTTTTTTTAAATAAATTTTATTATTTTGCAGCTGGTGATGTTCTGTACAGAATTCTCTACAGAACAACAGATAAATACAGAAATGTTTCATCTTCAAAACAACCCAAAGATTTCTGTTTTATGTATATATACGAATACATTAAAATTGAAGCTTTCGATATTGTGCTTTAAGCTATAAATCATATTATGAGCATCGGATATGTATGTAAATGAGAGTTGTAGACAGCAATAAAATTTTATTATTTTGTTGTGTCTAAATAGATTTACATTTCTCAGTTTTTCTATAGCTTGGTTATTAGATAGAAGGTTTTGTTTTCTCATTGTTTTTAAAATTTAAACGAGCTCATGCAAATGATAAAAAATGACTCAGTTTTTCAACTCACTACTCACCCTTTCATGTGTGTCTCTAAATTCTACAATAGAAAAAATTCACTAGAACTACCTTCAGCCCTTTTAATTTGTCAAGAAATGGTGATTACCCGTTAACTTGGATCCTAAATAAACATAAAGTACACTTAGTATACTTAGGTGGAGGGTGTTTAGTTAGGATTTTTATTAACTTGAAAGTACACTTAATATTTGGTGGAGGGGTTTTTTCTAGGGCATGGGAACATTTTATGGAAACCCGATTAGAAAGTATATTTATTGTATTGTTAATTCAGATTATACTAAACACCCGTACACCTATAACTTTTCCAGTCATGGTGATTTTCAGATAAGATGGACCCTTATTAAGCCCGAGGTAAACTTAGTATTTGGTAGGGGCTTCCGTAGGACCTGGGAAAATTTTGTGGAAAATCGCTTACTACGTAAATTTATCGTATTGCGATTTGAGCCTACTACAATAGTCCCTACTGTTTCTCAAGGAATGATAATTATTTGTTAATTTGTATCTTTATTAACCACGTGACAGTTTTACCCGAGCGTGACTTGGACTCGGAATTTGATTGTGTATTGACTTACTTGCCCGAGTGCTGCTCGAACAAACCATACAAAAAAAGATTATTGAATAAATTATATATATAATCTATTACTTGGTAATTATTTTCGGTTAACCCGAAAGTACACTTAGTGGGGGTTTATAAAAATCTTCCGTATTTTACAGTAGGTGGCCATTGAATTAGCAACTTTTATAAAATTTAGTTTTTCAGGGAATCCAATATCAAGAAAATTAATTTAACAAATCAATATCATTTCATTTATTAAATTAAGATTTAATGAATATAAAAAAATTAAATAAATTTTAGTAGAGGTACTAATCATTATTTAGTCCACATTTCTTTATTCTTGAGCAACATTTCGACTCTTTGTGGCATAGTATGGACCGAGTTTATTATGGTTTTTTTAATAAGTTGTAACGGAATTTATTCCGTTATCAATTCTAAAAAAAACTCAACCCACACAATTTTCATATAATTATAATAATAATTTTTGAAGTAATTTCGCCATAACCTTGAAGAGATCATCTTCACTAAAATTCATCAAATATCTAGTCATGCCGAAATTACAAATATTCTCTGTGTTTGTTGTTGCATTCATATACCTAAAAATTGGTATAAGTTGCAATACAGTAAACATAAAAATATTTCTTGTTTACGCGATCTAATTGCAATGTTTTGTAATTAGACTACGTATCCATATGTTGATTGTATACACGAAAAGCAAACGTTCTACTTTAGAGTTAAGCCAAAGACCTAAGTAGGAATTTAAAACGTTGCAATTTTCGTGGCACATATAAATTCTCCAAGTGTTTATTTTATAACACTTTTAAATGGGCGGTATCTATACATTTTGCCAATATGGCAGAAATAATTATATTTGGTTGAGAGAGTAGTACATTTTGTACTAAAAATTTTCCCCTCCCGCCTCAACCAAGTAATATGTATAAATACCGTACCAAAATTTTGGAAAGGGGTCAGTTTTTTTTGTTAGTTTTGGCCAGTTTTAGTGGTCAGTTTTTTTTTGTTAGTTTTGGCCAGTTTTAGTGGTCAGTTTTTTGTTAGTTTTGGTCAATTTTATTGATCAGTTTTTGATAAGTCAGTCAGAGTGTTAATAGTGGTTTTGAGTTTTGAGTTTAGTTGAGTGCTTAGTTTAAAATAAACTTCTATTTTCGGGTTTTTTTTTTATATAAAATAAATTAAGCGAATTTCTTACTTTAAAAAAAAATTAATTGTATTTTAAGAACAATAAACGTAATTGTGAAGAAATTTTGTGTCAGTTGCGATTTAATTAGTTTTGAGTGTTTGTAAGCTGACTAGCCGAGATCGTTGTTCGATTATTTGAACTATTAGAAGTCAGCAGTAGCAGCCCAGCTGTTTGGTAAGTATACAACATAATCATACTCGTCATACTAATCAAGGCGGTACTGATCCGCAGAGCGTATGTTGGTTGTCCCTCTGGAAAAAGGGACGGGTGGTTTTTAAGCAACAGTGCCTCAGGCATTGCACACCCTTCTACCAACAACGTTTTGTGGATCTAAATACTTACTAACCACTAGGGCCGTAGGCCAAAATAAGTTAAAAATCTCTAAAAAAATTTATTGGGTAATAATGCTACCCTAAACTAATTAATAACCACGGTTTAATAGCCTTAAACATCGTGGAGTATACTTCAACACCTATTGGGTCCGGGTCCCAATACCTCTTCCATATATCCACAATTTGATGACATGCATTATGTTGTTTCTTTTCCCCCTTTTAATATTCAAAAAAATGCGGTAATCTAGGCCGTAGTCTGAGTACCCCGAAACCCACACCGTTCCCCTCTGCCGGCTGGAGCTGCGGGAACCGACGCCGCATGGGGTATGTATCGGACGACGGCAAAATTCTATGAATCAGAATTGTTTCTACGCAAGTAGAAGTCATTCTGTTTCAAAGTGGGTCGTTGAACCATATAATTTTAATCTCCTTAATCAATGTTTGTTTCAGTCCAAACATTTTCTATTGGGTTCATATCCGGAGAGTTCCCAGTAACAAGGAGCTCCATTCTGCTGAAAAGTATACCTTCGCCTACGGCAAAACAATTGAGGGAGTTTTGGTAAAAAAAACTGTATCCAATATCTGGATATACTTATCAGCATTCATAATGCCATCTACTACATGAAGAGGCCCATGACCTTGGATGTTAAACCTTTTGTGCAACACAGTTTTTGCTGAAACGTACATGTGAGCGGCGTTTAACAAAAATATTTCTACCGGCAGTAGTTTGGGCCGACGATTCATCCGAGAAACAAACATGAAAATTTGTTCGTTTAAGAAAATTTGTAAGAATGAAATTGCAAACCTGAATTTTTACTTACATTAGACCAATCTGACACTGAAAAGTGCTTAAATTTCCGTCCACATGCAATTCGTTTAAGTATCATGTAGTGCGTTAATTTTTCTTTAATAGTCGGACGGCACTATTTTAGTCCAAATTGCTTAAAGCGGCGTCTCAATGTTCTCATCGAAATGTTGATGTCGTATTTCTTTAAAATGTCATTTATTGAAGTCGTTGATCGTTTACGATTCTGCAAAGTTAATTCTAAATTGATTCTGTCTTCCCTTTCGGATGTTTTCCTTTGTTTCCTTTTGGAGTGATTTCTTAATTCTGGACACAACATGTTTAGTGGTTCCAACTAGTCTAGCAATTTCATATTATTTTAATGATGAATGTTCCAATAAATCAGCAATATGCTGTTTTTTTGTCAATATAATATCTGTTTTTGGCCCATAATGACAGTACCGCGAAACTCTCAAAAACCACTTACTTAACGCCATCGAGACAAATTTTCTTCTAAAAACCCACTACTAATTTTCTTCTAAAAACGACTACTATTAGAGTAACAACCAAATTAACCAAAAAAACACCTCTAATACTGAGCGTTGTTGGAATTACAAATTTTTTCACTCTACAATCGATTATGAAATCGGTAACGATAACGGAATATAAACTCATATCTCTAAACAATGGTGTCTGGAAAATTAATGATGCCGACTCTCGAAATCCTATAGAGGTTAGTTCAAACCATGAAAAATTCATGAAAAGGTCATACAAAATGCTCAAAATAGCATTAAGAATGAAAAAATGAACCTCAAGAAGGAGTTCAAGTCATCAAAAGAGGGCTTTATGTTCACTTTTAATAATACTCAAAAAAATGGAAAATGCGTATAATATGAATGCAATCTTAACTTGAAAAAAACCTAGCAATTTAATACCGCAGAGCAATAAATGCCTAGTTTTCAATCATAAACAAAAATATTGCAAACTGATTCCCGATAAAAATAACTAAACTTTTACCAAAGAGGAACGAAAGCCTCATACAAGTCAAACAAAAACTATACTCGCAAGTAGCAATGATAAAACCAATAATTTTGAAGTGCAATGCCGAAAAGACATCGGTGATCCAAAAGATTTCAAAAAGCAAGGATCATAAGCCAAACAAGAGAATTGCCTTAAAGTTCTAAGCAACAGGTTAAATAGGCAAGACTCCTTCCCGAGAAGATCTCTTAAACCAATGGTCGTCCTCTACTATCATAACAGCTAAAACAAGCCGTACGTCCTTGAATTGGCTGGCAACGGCGTAAAAAGTAAGGACAGAAAAAGCAAACCGCGAAAGAGTTGAGAGAGCCTTGGCCCTAGAACAGATTGCAGGAATAATAAACAAAAAAAAAAGACTCTTAGCCAAAACTCTTATATCGCAAACTGATATAAGAGATTTCACGTGACATTTTCCAGTAATCCAGCTGTTTATACACCTCTTGATTTTGATGCCATCAGCATCATCAAAGTATATCATTTACGGAAAAAAAGATTATGAACAAGAAAAACAATTCTAATATTATTTTGTAAAAATGTTGGCCCAGATCAGTTTTCCAAAATTTATGCAGCTATGACATTTTCCATAAATTGGGACATCCCAGTGATTTTTCCACCTTTCAGGTCAACGAAAGTATAGCCATAGGAGCTTTTCTATTTTTTGCAGATATTTTGAAAAATATTAGTTATGAGAAAATCGATTATAAACTAAAACAGTCTAAATAAAATTTGAAACAATACCGGTCCAGATAGTTTTTTCAAAATTTAAGCAGAAATCACGATTTTTGATAAAAGTCTTTATGATTTTAAAATCGCGCTTTACAAAAGTTCGGCCTTTGTACAGCCCAGATGGGAGATTCCAGTGAATATTGGCCGAAATTGGCCCATTGTTTTTTGTTTTTCCACCGGAAGTGCCAACTTCAATAGGAGATTTCTTGTATTTTGCATGTATTTTGAAAAGTATATCATTTATGAGAAAACTGAATTTGAACTAACAGATTTTAAATTAATTTTGCAACAATACCGTTCTAAATATGTTTTCCAAAATTAATTATTAAATCATACATTTTGTCTATAAGTCTCCTGGATAATAGACTTAGAGGAAGCTTGCTTGAATTATTTATAGAGTTACCAGTTTGGGCGAAAGCGTTGCATAAAACTCAATCAAGCCTACAATAAGTCTAGCCGACAGGAGGCTTATTGTAGACTTTCATATATAGCCCAGTTAAAATTTCAAACATAATTAGTTACTTTGCAGAAAATTCGGCATCTCTAAAGACCACGCGGAATGACTATTCGGGATAAAACTTCATACTAAAGCTTTGGGAGAGCTATGCTAAATGTGGTTCATTTCTACGTGCGGAAGTGACTGCTTCCGTTGGAATATTTTCCATTTTCGCAATGAAGATTAAATTTTTAACGAGGATTGACCTTGTTGATTTTCTGAAATCTAAGCAGGATTAATGATTTTTGATTATACAAGAAGATTATTATGACAAATCCGGTAGGTTCAATTCTCGCTTTAGAAATTAAATGTGTTGTATTCAAGATCTATGTACATTTATCATAAAAGAAAGTCGGTGTGGCCACAACAATTACACCCCTTTATTTTTTGTACAGAAATCGTGAAAATTTTTGAGCTCGACGGATTGTCTGATTGAGTTGAAACATCATACTGAATTTTCTTCAATGAATCGGGAGTTCTTATTGATTTTTGGCCAAAATCGGTTAACCGGAATCGGCAGATTCCATAGGATTTATTCGTTGTTTTACAAACATTTTGAAAAGTTTATGGCATTTACGAAACAACGGCTAAAATTAAAAAATTGTAATTTTTAATCTTCAAACAAAATTAATTCAGATCATTTTTTCAATTTTACCGGAAATTATTAGGAAAAAACTTCATTGCACCAAAATTCGACATCTATTCAGTCCAGGAGGATTGTCTATTTGAAAGTTTCACTTCATATATGTAAATTTTTTCTATTAGTTGGGACATCCTTAAGAAATTTGGTAGTAGTCTGTATATTGAAAGTGGAAGAGACAAAAAATTAAAAATTCAAATAAATTTAAAGATTAAATTATCAACATGGGGTGATTTCCTGAAATTTGAACAAGAATAACGACTTTTGATTGTACAAAATAGTTTTACCAAAATTCCGGTAAGCTTAATTTTTCATTATAGAAATCAAGCGTGATGTTTGCGAGGTCTGTGTACATTTTTGCAGGTAAAAGAAAATAGGGTACATCATATTCACTTTTACATTTAAAAAAAGGGTTACCGGCCTATAGCAATAGATAATCGTTAACCAAATTTGCAAACTAACACATAATATTGCCATTATTATTAAACCAGGCACGCAAACACCCTAACATTTCGTTCTTTGTTTTAATACTTAATTTATTCCAAGGCCATCAACAACAAATTGTAAATTTTGACCATTCAATAAAATCTGCTGAGACTATATGAAGGCATAATTTTGCATTTTTTGTGATTTTTTTGTACTTGATTGCAAAAACCAAAATTCTAGAAAAAGTTTTACTGATTTTGTACGTCGAAATCCCTACTGTGCACTACGCGGTATCTAATTTAAAATTTTCCTAACTTATTTTCATTTTCATCTTCATTCATGTCGTACAGATTTCATGTTATGTAAAATAAAAATCGAAACTTTAAACTTGAAGAAGCCTTAGAATACACTGTGTAATATATAACATCATATACATACAGCACGAACACAGATTAAAATATTTCGTTTCGGTATCGCATACACAAAATATTTTCGAGACATACGAACGAAAGCTCACAAAAGTTGTTAACTTTAACTTAATTTATATTGCAATCAAAAAGAAATATTATTGTTCTTTGTTGTAATTTCTAACAAAAATTATTTATTCATTTTTCATATCCATGTACACACAAAGAGACGAACAAGAGCAAATATTTTTTTTTGGCTGCGCGAATTTTCTTTTAACTTCCGTTTTCATTAAATAAAAAAAAATAAAATAAATTAAAAGACAAAAAATTTATTTATTTATAAAATAGAAAATGAAAAAAATAAATATTATTGGTTATTATTAACTCTGTGCCCGACTTTAAAAATATTGGTGTACGCGATGATAGAAAAAAATTTGTAATGAATAATTCATCCGGTGCGACTTCCATAAATTATAAATAAAAGTCGGGCCTAAGATTCGCGCTCACCATGGGCTACCAATTTATTTTCGGATCAAATTTAAAAATGATAAATTTGATAATGTCGTCTAATAATAATGTAATTGATTTATTTGGTAAATTGGTATTTTTTTACAACGCACGTTAAAGTAGAAATTTCGTTATCTTTGGGCACGCAGTAATGAACACCCATAAGTCTTCTGTGATGGAACCGATATTCATGCTTTATACGTCATTTAATAAATGACAAAATATAAAAAATTGTTTAGATGGAGTAGATATAGGTTATAGCTCCTGTTTTATTGATATAAAATATGTTCTGTAAATTTGTAAGAAAGGAGATGAAAAAACTGTTTTCTTACGTATAAAGGATTTATATTTAAGTAGTAATGGATTCGTAGATTACCAATCGCGGCAACTAATACATTTTTTGGGTAATTTGGAGCCAAATCACAGCTCCGCGCATGCTAAAACGGCTGATGCATGTGGTGCCAACTTGTATAGAAACCAATGATTGTTATTAAATGGGGACCACTTTTGCCATCCAGCAGCAAGCCTTTTGCACGAATTTTCTTCGCCAATTTCGCTACAGCTGTTCCGCTTGGCGCGAAAACACAACCCGTATTTCTTTTAAAAATTCACAATTTCACAATTCTGTTAACATATTTCCAAGTAACTTATACTGTGTACCCCATACCGTTTTTTTCGTTAAAACTGTGTGCCAGACATCGTTTTTTTGTCAAAATTTCCAACCAAAATGAAAAGGAGTTGCCAGGGGGAGTTATTTAAGGAGTTTTATGATTGCAAAAATACTTGTCTACTACGTATTGCACAGGTAAAAGGGTTTGTGAATTAGAGCTTTCCTTGTTGGTCAGTAACATAGTTCTTCTTTTTTCGATGTTGATGGTTTCGGTAAAGCGCAATAATAATTCAGTCATTCAGTTTCGAGTTTCATCAGGTAGATGGGGCCATCCCTCCATATTCGTTGTTTGAGCAGCTCCATAGACGAAAACCCTCAACTGGCACAATCTCGTTTTTCTATAATGAATTGGGCACCACAGAGTTCCAAACCCGGAATGGACAGCTGTTTCAGTGGAGATACCTTCGTCTTGGAAGTGATTAGACGAACAAAAATATCTCCGTTATTGTGAGCAACTATAATTGTATAAACGACCGCTGAACAAGCCTTTTCAGACTCGTCACAAAGTCCGTGATATTATGAACGGTTCGAACATTACACACCTGTAGAAACCGAGGTAGGCGTGCGGTGGTAAGGTGCGACAACTTATCTCTGATGAAACACCAATTGCGATTAATCTCCTCCGGTACGAGTTCATCCCATTCTAATTTTGTCAACCAGAGCGACTGAAGCATAATTTTAAATGAGATTGTCACAAGTGACAGCCACCATAATGGATCGAATAATTTACCTCATTCTGGTAAAAGTCGTCGTTTAGTGATTTGGTGGGTGTATAAATCTGGAACATTGAATGTGAAATGATCGTCCTTTGTCAACAAACAAATTCCGAGAGTTTTTACGTACAATTCTGGATCTTCAATCGAAATGACATCCTTCCCTTGTTTTTCCGAAGGTATAATATTGCTAAGAAAATCCATATTGTTCGAAGTCCACAGCGCTTTAACGGAAACCCTGTGTGAGATAAGGTTTTTGATATATTGTTATATAGTGCAATAGCTTAGTCTATTGAATCACAGCCTGTTAATAGATCGTCTACAAAGAAATCAGATTTAATAATACATAATTGATGTAATTTCTTTATTGTATGTGTGCATAAGATACGCGGAATAAGTTAGACTCTAGGTAACTGTTTTTAAGCTGAAATGATGCAGCTTTCTAGTAGAATCCTCCGGCCATAAGATCTTTTGTAAACCTTGATGATTCAGGTTGATCATTATCTGCTGATACATTTTTTCTATGTCGGATCGATAGTAATTTTGTGTTTACGGATTCTGGTAAGAATAGAGACCAGATCATTCTGTATCGTTGAATCGACATCGCCTGATTACGGCATGTTTTCGCTACATACCTCGAATTCAGAAATTTATTCCATATGTCCAAGATTTTCGTATACTCGCCGCGCATAAATTTTAAGTATTCTGATTTAAGTTGCGGATCTCTCAAAAAATTCCTTTCAATGGCTACTACTCTCGATCAAGCTTGTTTCAAAGTATTTCCTAAATGTTGTTACAGGCTGGCTACTGCCAACCTGCAGATATTCACTAAGCGCATGCAGAGGCCTCCACGGTGATTTTTTTGCCGGCTACGTTCTCAGGGAGAAGTGCTAAGGTCGTGGGGTTTGAGGCTTGCATGACGCTCCTGGCTTACACTGTGATCATACAGAAAGTTGGGGGGGAACGCAAATAATAATAAAACCGAGTTCCGCCGAAATTCGTCGGCCGGAACCTGAGGAACGAACAGCAGAAAATTTTAAATGGGAGAGAGGTGCCTTGGTGCGCGCATCCATTCGAATTCAAACAGGGCAAAGCCCCGGTTACGAAATTGGATGCGGGCACCAAGGGACCGCAAACACTAAACCGACACAGAGGGACGCTCCGCTCCCATCATACCGACCGAAAAACTTTGTAATTCATTTTACTATAGAAAAAAACAACAACAAAACAAAGAAAAACAGCTTCCCGAAAAAAACAGAAAAGGAGGGAACGAGAGAGAGAGCGAGAGAGAGAACAGCAATGCGCATCGAGCGTGCACCCGCTGTGCGGCGCTCGATCACAAAATTTTGAAAATTAGGAATATAATATAATAAAATAAAAAATATATATAAAAAAATATAAAATCAAAAGGAATTAAAATAAAAAAAATATAAAAAAAATTATACCTTAATTATTGTTTTAAAAAAAAAAAAATATATATACTGGTGCGGCCTTGCGCGGCCGTCATGCCACAGGTGGTACCACACCCGGACCGTTGCGGCCTTGGTGCCGTTGTTGGGCGACTCCCCGCCTTGCGCTCGAGCGCTTGCCTGGTTAGACACTATAACGTTGCGGGGCCTCTCCCTGATACCAATATATACAATAAAAATTCGAATAACCGGTTGGCTATCCGTATGTTGCGGGGCCTCTCCCCGATACCAATAAAAATTTTCTCGCCGAAATAGGTTGGGCGTTGTCTCGCCGCAATCCGCAAATAAAGCCAATGAAGTGGCCTCACCTGGCCACCCGTAAATAATTATACGCACGGTGTCCGTTCGCCCAAAACGTGCCCAAAATTTATTAGGCGTTGGCACGTCGCACACAATAAAAAGTAAGTGGCCTCACCTAACCATCCGCCCAAATAGATTTACAATACAATTTTTATTGTACCTTTCGCTTTCCAAGCACAGTAATAATTTTTAATTTTTTTAATTTTATTATTATAACGAACACCGGCCACAACAATTCAATTCGATAATTAAATAATTAAATATGTCCGAATTATGTAGTTCAATTACAACCTTTTTTCCTCTTCAACTCAATGCAAAAAAATGTCACATCACCCTTGTCTCAAAGAAAAAAAATCACCGTCTCATTAAATCAACTCCGTTTGCTTTTCTTTTCAGATAAGTTATTTCAAAAATAATTTTTTTTTTTTATTTTATATTTTAAATAATAACACTAGACACAGTATCGTTTGCTTTTATCAATTTATTTTATTAAAACGAAACGAACAAAATATGGTTTATATTATTTTTATAATAGCATTTTTTAATACACTATATGGATTCAGAGAAAAAATAATTTTTTTATTATTTTCCTCAAATACAAAATGGTTGAAGACCAAAACTGAGTTTTTATTTTATTTTTTTTCTACTAAAACTAAACTCGACTTATTTCCACAAAACCCAAAACTCGAATGTCATCATACAAAAAAAAAAAAAAATCGAACGCCGCACAACTCGTAAAACGTTCTAGAAGAAATGAATCTCTCTTCTCTGTCTCTCCTTTATATCAAATTTTCGTTGGTACAAAAGAGAGACATATAAGAAAAAACATTTTTTCCAAAACGTTTTACTATGCACACACTCGATGCGCATTGTTCTCTCTTTCTCGTTTTCTCTTCACCTCTGCGCCACCATACGATGGGGAACAAAACAAAACGTCGCGGGTGCGTTCAGCGCACAATTTAACAGACAAACACAGAGGTGAATAAAACATAAGAGAAGATGGGCGAAACGAAGACAACAACCGGGGTGAATAAAATAACACAAAAATCGTCGTTGCGACCATACAGTCGTAACAATGTTCACTGTTAGTTTTAAATGGTAATTCATTACGACCGAAAAAATGTTCCTCACTTGAATTTTCCTTAAGGCATCTCAAAAGCATTTTCTTCTACTTCCCAAAATCGTTGTAGTAACTTGTGTATATGTCTTCTGAATTTGTCCGAGTGGTATTACAACGAACTACTGAATTTAGTTGGATATCTATAGAACCTGCAACTACCCAACCAAATATGCTATCTAGCAAATGAAAACTTGTCCCGAATGAAATTCGTTTTTCCATTATCACATTATAAAATATATCAACGCCTATTATCATATCAATTAGATTTGGAACATAAAATTCGGGATCAGCAAGGCCCATCTCATCAATTGTTGATATTTCATCACTATTAAGTGATATTGTTCGTGACGGCAGATGCGTAGTTAGGGTTTTAAGTATCAGCGCGTCGGCTATACCATACATTTCGGCTGGTTGTATTTTGAACATAGTTTTATACTAATCAGCCAACTAGTGGTTCCTTCAGATATACAGAAGATAACCCGTTTACTGATAAACAAGCGTGACTACGTTTTAATCGTAATTTTTGTGAAAGTTTCAGTGACGAATGAAGATTCTGCCCCTAAATAAAGAAGAGCACGAACATTTTGTATTTGGCCGTATTGGCCGTATGTATTTCTTGTCATCATCACTACGATTGGCAATACAGATGGTCGGCGATTGAACGTCGTAGAGGAAAGACGTGTTTTTTGTCTCTCCTCTAAATAATTAAAAATAAATAAATAGTTTAAATGTGTTTTAACTAATTAATTAAATAATATATATCTAAGTGTTCACAGACATAAATAATATATTGTGTGATTTAAAGAAGTTTGAAGCCGTAATAAGATACATATTGAATAGTTATATTATATTAATTTGTGTGTGATGCGCTTGCAATGGCGTAGAATATGTATATTACAATTTCGTTTATATGTATTTTGATACCGTTGTTGAATGCATCATACGCATTGTATGTATGTAATTTTTCAATATGCATAGGACTTTTATGATTCCAGAGGATGAATAAGATAAGTGTTTTTTCTCATTTTTTCCATTGTTTTAACACGTTTTAATACATATTAATTATTAACATATATTTGTCCAAATAAATTTTAAGTATATAATAAAATGATTACTGTACTCTATAACTCATAAAGGTGTAGAGTACTAGTATTCTCATGGTGGTAGTATTGTTTGAGTATTGTTTGTGCCAGAAAGTGTTTTTCAATTCTGTTATTCTGTTTTGTTACACTCGATAACAATTTTTGTTGTTCTTTTTGCGGCGATTGTTTTTGTTGGTACTTGTGAATTCTAACTTTTGTTTTTTATATTTATTTACTCGTACGACGTACATTATATTTTGCATGGAAATTAGTATTGGAGGTGTATAGCGGGATATAATGTACATTTCAATACCACTGAAAATCTGGTTTTGCAATGTATATACAAAGCTTGTTATATGCTTTCGGCTGTGCTTTGTATGGATGTGTATGTATTGATTACGAACGAAAAATATACAAGATCAGGGGAATTTTGTTTTCATTTTGTTTAATTTATGTCATTACATAATTATTATATTTTTACTTTTTGTGCTTGGTAGTGTAAATGTTTTTCTATATGAAAAAAAACGATTCAATCATTGATTTTTTTGCTTTTTCATTTCATTTTGTGTGATCAATTTACACAGGGGCGGTGGATGTGTATTGCGATAAGTTTTCTTTTATATTGATGTTAACGGGCGATCCCTGAGTTTTCATCTATTGGGATTGAGAAATAACTTTATGGGTTGCAGTGTGTTGGTTTTTTTATTCTAGAGAAGCGGGTAGCGAGCACTCCTGGATCTACATTACATATTTTTCTTGGTACATTTTACTAAGATTATTTATGAAAATGATTCTTCCCACATCTTGATTTCAGAAATTAACTAATTTTACTAACTCCTACCTCCAATTATTCACCGTTTGAGTATTAAATTGTTATATTTATTATGTTTTATATGATGAGCAATTTAGAGTTATAAAGGTTTATCAGGGGCTGCATGAATTAAAGGGGTCTGAATTGAAGGGTTTTTTTCTGAATTAAAATAAGTGTTTTTGATTCGCTTTGGGGATGAATTGAAATCGGAGTTGAAGAAGAAATGAAAGAGTTCGATAAGGTGAATTTGGGCGGGGAATTTCTTGATTCATTTTTAAAATGAATTAATATAAATGTTTATAGAATGAAATAATATAAGCCTTTTTTATTTATATTTATATTTTATAACTAATCAATGTAAATCCATGCAACTATTATTTTCATTAATGAAAATTTTTTGGAATTTAAATTTAAATTTTAAACAGAATGTGCCTTTTTTAATTCATTTTGAAGGTGAGTTAGGGTACGTGTTTTAAAAATGAAATAGTATAAGCCTTTGTTAATTCATTTCTGAGTTTTCTCCTTTTTCTAAATCACTTATTAAGCTAATTTATTTAGTTCTAATGAGCATTTTTGATTACAGAAGAATTTTGAAGCCATAATAACTACATTTTTATTATTTGCAGCTTTATTATTTTGTAAGCGTCGAGGAATAAATACTCCTTATAGATTCCAGATTGGCTATTTTTGAAACCAGATGTCTTTGTTTCATTTTTATTTTTACTAATAAATATTGTGGTTTGTTAGGGATTGTAGGGTTATCCGTTGAAGAGGGGATCCATCCGTTTGATACTACAATATTTGGATTTGATTTATTTTATTTTATTTGTTTTACGACAATCGAGTTATAATTAATTTAGTTATAATAATTATTACATTGCATTACATTTATTCTATTGAAGAATAATTTAGGTGTATCGTACAAAATAATGATTCTCTAACGCATAATAATGACATTTTATTTCAGGAAACTTACTCGTACCATTAAGATGCCAACATTATTGATTATCAATTTTTTTAAAATGCTATAGTAAAGGTGTGTGGAAGGCCTGGCGTCGCGTTGTTGTGGGTTGATGTGGGGAAGTGGTATTAAATAAAATTTCATCAGTCATAGTAATGAAATTTTGTTTCAGGATATAACTAATTGATCAATTACTTTTTAGGATGTTGATTGCTGATTGTTTGTATCCCGAAGAACAAAAATAATTGTGCCGTCTTGTGCTTGACTAACTTTTGACTACTTAGGTGTCTGTAACCGGGTCAAGTCTATCATACCTAACAACCTTTCCTATCCCTCCATCTTGTTGTATTTAGGGGGGGTGTATGGTTGGCCCGGCGTGTCCGGGATCCTTGCTTGGTCTTGGCCGTACATTCTAATCAATATAATTTAACTCATAATAATGACATTTTATTTCAGGAAATTTACTGCAACTTAATTAATTATAAATTTTAATTATAATAATCAATTTTTTTTAGGATGCTGATTGCTGAATATATCCAAAATAATCAAAAATAATTGTGTTGTCTCGTGTTAACCGTCTTATATTACATTTCAACTAACAATTTACTAACTATTGACTACTTAGGTGTCTGAAACCGGGTCAATTTCCATAATAATTAACTAACCTTTCCTATCCTTCCATCTTGTTATATGTAAAAGAGTGTGCGGATGGGCCCGGCGTCAACCGGGAATCTTACTTAGGTTTGGTCGCACATTCCAATCAATCAATCAATCAAAATCATCACGACGATTGGCAATACAGTTTGTTATTTTCACTAATTATGATTTTTGTAGTCGTATGGGCGTTCATATTAAAATTTTTTGGTTCATTGATTCTTGTAGAGCCTGAATTACTGGATATGTTTACTAAACTAAAGTTTTAGCGGCTTGTTTTCCATGGTATTGTTGAATACATGCAAGGGAATGTGTGATTCGATTTACATTTAAAACACGTATTTTTCGAAATACGATTGTCTTGTTTACAAAGGTTCTGCGATGCTCAATGTCAAACTCTTGGAATTTATAATATTTGTGCAATTGATGAGGTTTTATACAACATAAACATTCGGTATTTACGTTGGCTATGTACGACTGTCTCAAAGATTGTTTATTGGAAGTTACTGTCGCCATGTCTCTATCAAGTGAATGCAAAGTCTACTGCTGTCTGGTCTGCTCGTCCAATTTGTTAACCAATAAATGTAACACCAACGGATGACCAAATTTGCTGTCAGGACCTTATGCTTTCAACCCTCTCAGTAAATCATCGGTAGTTTCAACTAATGTCCTTAGTTGACTGAACGAAATATGAAATTTTGGGCTATTCTGGATTGATAGCCAGATGGTATTTTTACATCAAGGTGAGGTTATCAAGATGATGGAAGTTTGGTTTCGAACTAATGAAACATTGAATTTTTTTTTTGTATTAAAAAATTCGGTCGTCTCATCAGACTGCAGTGACCAAACTACAAAAATATTGAAAATACTTTGAACTTTCATACAAAGTATAATCACAATGCCTTAGCGGATTATAATGATTCGCTACGCAATTGCCAACCCCTTGGTAACCTCGAATTTTATTGCAGTCTGATGAGACGACCGATTTTTTTAATACAAAAAAATTCAATGTTTCATTAGTTCGAAACCAAACTTCCATCATCTTGATAACCTCAGCTTGATGTAAAAATACCATCTGGCTATCAATCCAGAATAACCCATAATTTCATATAGAAATCGCATGTATGCGTTAAATACAATAAAATTCGAGGTTACCAAGGGGTTGGCAATTGCGTAGCGAATCATTATAATTCGCTAAGGCATTGTGATTATACTTTGTATTAAAGTTCAAAGTATTTTCAATATTTTTGTAGTTTGGTCACTGCAGTCTGTGATGAGACGACCGAATTTTTTAATACAAAAAAATTCAATGTTTCATTAGTTCGAAACCAAACTTCCATCATCTTGATAACCTCACCTTGATGTGAACGAAATTTGTTGAACAGTTGGTTGAATTATATACCGACGTTCTACGCTATTTTACATGGAACAAGTCAGGTAAAAAATGGGATCCACATGGATAAGGCGATTCACATCCAACAATCGCAGGCATATTCAAAGCTAATACATTGGGACGACTTTACACAGTACATCCAAAAGAACGTGAATGTTTCTTTTTGCATTTGTTGTTGGAAAATGTTGAAGGACCAACGTCGTTCCAATTTTAGCAAACAGTCGATGTACAAGTGTTCAATATACATACAGTGCAACCTCTTTTATCCGGAACGACCGGGGGAAACAATTCCGGATAAAAGATTTTTCCGGATAAAAGATTTTTTTTATAATTTCATAGTAAAACAGCATATTTTTATATTTTTTAAGCTTCAGTGTCATTTATGAAGATTTTTGATTTATTTTAGTTAATTACATAGTAAGAAAATTATTTCATTTTTGGAAAATAAAATAAACTAGCGGACCTGTGACTGAATAATCAGTCAGGTGAATACATTTTATTGAATTTTTGGTTAAGCAATGCTTAAGAAGATTTTTTAATATGTAAATTTGATGCACTTTTCTCAAAAATAAAGTAAATTCATATACGCGGTTAATTTGTAAATATTAAATGATAAGCATGCGCTCAAATGCACACAGTGTGACTTACATGCCAAGTCAAATACTCATATCTCAAACGGGAAGCGCGCTTGAGATCATATGACCATTTACGCGCCCAAACCAAATATTGAAATCTCAACTTCGGCTGGAGACATTTTCATGATGCACTGCAGCAGTTGTTTTACGAAATGCATCCAATTGCTTTTTGTTAAGCAGTCGAATTCGTAATTCAACTTCTTCGGCTTCTCGAACTGTATCGAAGACTTGCACTTCTACGGGACTTCTCGATGGAGTTATTAAGCCGATCATAGCGTAAGAAATTCCGTGCTGTATAAGAATTATGTGCCGCCCCGGTGGCAAAGTGGTCAGCATGCTTGCTCCAGCAACCGGAGGTCCCGGGTTCGATTCCCGGTGGTGACAAGGAAAAATTTCACGGCTGGTTTAGGATCAATGAATTAATCACTCATTATCCGAAATGAAAATATGATTATGAAACCTCATTTGAGGTGGCCAAATCTCTTAATGGGATATAGTGCCAGAGAGAGAGAGAGAGAGAGAGAGAGAAAATAAGAATTATGTTGATATCGTGGAGAGGCAAATTTTTTGCTACATTTTCAATATGGTGTCGGCTGTAATCAATAGTCATGTCATCTGCATACTTCATCCAGAGATCAAGAGGTTTTGAAGGTTGACAAAAGCAACAAATATAAGTGAAAGTCTCTCGAAGCTGTCTTGGCATTTGAAAGACTGCTGTTTCTGTTAAGAAGTGTACCCATTCATCATCGTTTACCAGACCCCGTGCAGCTGTAGCTGCAAGCTGAATGTTCATACAAATTCAAAGCTGGTGGAACCTCGAATATGTAGCAAGAGCAGCCGCAGGAAGAAACGCTCCTCATCTCTCTAGCTTACTGCATACATTCGTGCAACAACCTTCTATCCACCTCTTTGACGAAGTTGCCATTTACCGCATACGTAAACGTAATGGTGGGGAATGTCGGTATATAGGAAATGACGTGCGTTTTGATCATTGAAGTTGAGCTGAAACCATGACTCAAGCTTCGTTCGGCCAGTTTGTGCCGCAAGCAACGTTTCATCCTCATAACCTGCTTCGAATTTAATTATTTGTTGATTCGGCAGGTGGACAGAAAGACGCATCACGGCATAAGATCGATCATACATTTTCGACTCGATAAAAATTAATTTGATATATTCGCGCTTTGCAATAAAGTAGTTGGCATTTGGTGAACAAAATGTAAATCGTAGTTTGCTACGAAGCAAGGTGGATTAAAACGGTCATAACAATGAATTTGACAAATCTCGTCTCTCTTGTAGACGTAGAAATTAACGCTACCTACATTCGATGAAAATCGCCAATAACAAACTCAGGGTTTCAATAAAGCAAACTCCTGAGTCATGACAAACTCACATAGTGTCAAATCTTGTAAATTTTCTGAAACCACTTGAGGTACTCGTTTCGGGTACTTCCCGGTGGAATTTTTCCGATTTTTGTAGCCTATGCACAGCGCAATATTTATGTCGACCAACCCTGAAAAAATCTAACGAATCGGATCATGTTTAGGGGTAATTTTAGGGTTTAGTTTGAAAAAATTAAGAGTATTAATATAATAGATAGATAGATAAAAGAGAAAATGAAAGAATACGAAAAAAAACTTATTCCGGATATTAGATATTTTTCCGGATAATAGATTTCCGGATAAAAGAGGTTTCTATGTATTAAGGTGCATGTCGCGAGATGCAATTGCTGGGAAGACGACACTCATTGGGATCTGACACTTGCAGATGCAGCTTTTACATCCACATCGAATAACATTCGACAAATATTCGCAATTTTTTTAACGACATGTTATCCAACACAATCATCGGTTTTGTGGGAAAAATACAAGAATTACATGGCTGAATACATACTATACACTGAGTTAGATACACAAACCAAGATCCAAACATTGATTACACGCCAGAAATGTACAATGAAGCTTTATTGTTGATCGAGGATTTGTGTATTTTAATTCCAAATTGACTTAGTTAAGAGTGATGTGCAGCGAGAATAACCGTATAACAATGTTGACTTCGCTACATTTATTGCGTACAATGATCTATTAATTACTGCTGAACTAAAAAGTGTTTATGATCGAATTATGCTGACTGTTGTTGCTAAGGAAGGTGGCTTTTCTTTATGGATGCACCAGGCGGAACCGGAAATTCGTTTTTAATATCACTTATCCTTGCAAAGATACGTTCGCAGCACAAAATTGCTTTGGCAATTGAATCGCCAGGCATTGCAGCCACACTTTGTTAGATGGTGGACGAACGGCACATTCAGCGCACAGACTGCCATTAGACGGTCATAACAAACTGAACGCAATGTGTAGCATTAAAAGTGGCTGCAATGCTGCAAAAAAGTTCGATCATTATCTGGGATGAATGTACTATGGCTCATAAACATTCACTCGTAGCACTGAATAGAACTAGATCGATTGATCATAAACATGCCAGTACAATTGCAAAATGACCCGTTGGCACAAAAATGTTCTTCTGATACAGCAATTGGGATATTGGCAACGGTAATATCAAACTGCATCTAAACACACAATGCATCAAATTGCAAGACAATCTATGCACTATCGTTAATTCAAAATATGAATTAATTGAAAATGTCTTTCCGGACATTCTGAATAATTACTTGAACCATAATTGGCGCAGTTAACGTACTATTTTGGTAGCGAAAAATGTTTGGTGTTGGCGAAATTAATTTTCGCATGCAAGATTCGTTGGTGAAACTGACGCAATAAATTATCCAACTGAATTTTTAAATTCAATAGTTATGCCAAGAATGCCACACACAATTAGATTAAAAATTGGTTCGCCGATAATTCTGTTTCGTAATTTAAAGCCATCCAGATTATGCAACGGCACCATCAAGCGAAGCACCGGAAATGTTATTGAAGCAACTTTTTTGATACCGGAAAAGTGGTGAGAGACTAGATGCAAATCGAATTTTCATCATCGGTTACAACCGGTAATGTTAATAAACATAACTAAAACCTTCTGATGGAGTGCAGAATTTGGCGCCGACCCACTGCCAGTTGTGTGAGTAGGTGAATAGGTGAATGGGTTAATGATATAGCGTGAATGCGTGGTATCACAATGTCCGTTTGTGGACTCGACTTAGAAAATCCATGTTTCTCACATGGCCAGTTATACGTTGCATGCTCACGTGTGGGTAAACCATCGAACCTTTTCATATTGGAAAAAGATAGATTGACAAAAAATATTGTTCACAAAATCGCAGTTCGTTAAATTTAAATTCATTACTATAATTACAATTGAATGTTAGATGATTAATAAATAAAATAAAAAATATGTATCGAATGTTAGTTTTATATGGTTAGTATTCGTATGGCAATCTGTCGCACTGTTCCGCAACTTTAAGATATGCCAATAAAATATTATTTGCATATTACTTGTGCAATGTGCATAATATGTTCTATGTTTGTCAAATGCATAAAATATCAGATACTCGTGCTACCAGATAAAAGGCGGTGTACATGAAATGCGGTCTCCAAAGAAGACGGTTTATGGCGGGACAACGTATGCCGGGTCAGCTAGTAAGTTTATAAAAACTAGTACTTGAAGTGAATTCATACTGAAAAACTAAATATCTAACGAGTATATTTCTAAATACAGAAGTATTCATTTTATAATGTCCAGTGTGAGTCTTGTCGGCAACAACTTATCTTTAAACTTCATGCTCTTGATATGAAACATCGCTGCAAATATTCTGCTGTATCATTGTTCAATTTGGTACTGAAGAAAGCTATTTGAATGCCTTCAGCTCTGTTGTAACCCACTTTGTAACTCACCACCACATCATCCTTTCTGATCAAGTTACATACATATGTTTACATCTGTAATATTAAATGTAATTAAGACCCAAATGCAAAAGCAAATTACCAAAAGATTATTTTGTATAAACAGAAATTCACAATCAGAACAAAATTATACAACAAAAACGGATTAAATATTATTTTATTGCATGTGCACGGTGATTAAAGGATTTAATGAATCGATTTTTATGCATAGCAAATTACAGAAATTGAACAAAAAGTATATTACAGTGCATGCAAATCAAAATTTATGTATTGTATAATTAGATATATGTGTACATGGTATGTGTTTATTTAACCCGAGACTAGCTATTTATGGTAATAATATTATCGTCTATAGAGAGAGAGAGAGAGAACCAGCGGGGAGCTATGTATATCGGTCTATGCGGTTTATATACCAAACTCCACAATCAGATGAGTTGTTTAATAAACGATTAAAAATAATTTTATTATTTGAAATATGGGAACCACACTTTAATTTTCCCACCGATTATATAATTTTTTATGGGTTTATCTCGTCTACATATCCCCCCTATGCATATAAAACATATATACGTATAGTTATATAGATAAACGACTATAGTCAATACATGTCACTGCAAATTTGTTCCGTTTTGTGCTTTTGTGGAAAACAAATCGAAAAAAACTAGAAAGAACACCAAACAAGGAAAATCCTCTATTCTTACAAGCTTATCTATGCAGTACCACTAAACGTCATGTTTATATAAACAAAGATTAATGAGTTTCCATATATGGATTTTGTAGTACGAACCGAACATTAGGGGATGTTTAGAAGGCGGAATGTGTCACCCTGGAGTATAACGTATTCCGTTTTTAATAATATATTACTCGTACGGTTATATAAAAGATTGAAGGAAAACTTTTTTATGGGTGAGCTTCTTTTGGTCTCCGCCAACGTGTTGAACAATTTGTATAAAAGTTGTTCTCATATCATCTGCGTGCTCTCAATTTTACATAATTGAATTTTAATTATGAAATAATTAAATTTGATTGTGCCAAAAAGCACAAAAAACTAAATTATCATCGCAAAATGCTTTATCGTGCTTCATGTAATTAACGCTTAATTTTGCAAAGCTAAAAATCGTTAAGCTTTATCATTAATAGCTGACGTTTCGAAAGCTATCACGTTTTATTAAAATTAGTGTAAAAAAAAGATTTTTGTTATAGATGTATAATCACGCAAGAGATAATATTAATGAGCTTGTTAATAGATGCATTAAAAGGTAGATAAAATCTCTCAACAAATTACTTATAACGTTATCACGTAAAAGAATACTTTTGGGTTGCGTTTTACGGTACATTCAATTTAATATCTCGGCTTGATCGAAGAGTGGCACTACTGAAGGAAATGGAGGGGTGAATTTTTTGTGGCCAAGACCCGAACTAATTTTATCACGAATGTATAATAGATTGAGAAGGCTAACATCAACTTTGGTAAAGATTTTGATTCTTTAAGAAACTCTCCAAAGTATTTTCACCGATTAGAATTTACAACATTATATTGGCGACCAAAAACGAATTGCAAACGGGGGTTTTGAGTCAAACCAGAACGGATATGGATTATATTCGCAGCGGTTACATAATGGCGTGGTAAGTTCTGGGGAAAAGGGCCGGTTGGTTAGCTATCCAAAATTCCTGTTTAGCCAATTCCAAAACCGATTCCCAATATACTTCAACCATGTTACTTGCCAGCTGTTATTTGGTTCATGGTAACGGTTGCTGCAAGTGTATAGTTTGTGTTTTAACAAAAGAATGAAACAGAAAGAGATGACAGCTTGATGATGAAAAATTAATAGAAAGGTGACATTAAGTTGAGTAATTTTTGGTAAATGAAAGGAAATAAATTCTGAGCGGAAAATTATAATTTGCGAGTGATCAAAACAATAAATCTGGAAAGTACACGTCCATGCTTACAAGCAAAGTAAAGCTGGTAAAATATACAGTTGTGAGGACGAACAAATAAAAACTGGAGAGGATACGTTCGTTGTGCCAAGAAAATTAAAAGCTATACGGGGTATACGGTCGTTTTGCCATAAGGTGCGAGAATTAATCCTTGATTGGATACTGTGATTGAGACACAATTATCGTGCAGTTGTAGTGGAGGAGGTACAGTGAAGGTTCATCGACCATCGAACGGCGAACAGGTAGTAAAAACAGTCAGTGAGTACTTTCCTCTATTTTCCATATTTTTCCTAGAATATTTTCCACACGTGGGTGGGCAAGCAAAGGGCATTCACAGACACGCTAGCAGGCTTTTTGGCTTGCCGGAGTGGTGCCTAACAGCAATAAAGTGTATTAACAGCCTGAAGGGTGGGAATCTCGACGCCGCCTACGCTATACATCTAAAACTATACTTACCTTTCGTTTGTTTTCTCATTTTTACGTCTAGTCGTTTGCCAAACACACGGTTAAAAACAAGAAAACAACGAAGAACCGGATCAAAACCATTTCACCAAACCAAGGAGAAAATAAACAAAAATTGTAGAAAATTTCGCTTAAAATTAAATTAATGTTATTTGTAATAGGCCAGATGGCTGGAATTAAAGTTTTTTGATATCAGCCTGTCCTGTTCCGGTACAGATCTGAGTTGATCTGCTAGTGTGTTACAGAATCGAGCCAATTTTCGATACCTTCAAACGAAGTGAAGCGTATTCCTGATAGGGCATTCTGCATGGATCGAAATAGGTGGTAGTCGGATGAAGCAAGGTCTGGGCTATAAGCTGGGTGAGGCAGAATTTCCCATCCTTTATTCTCCAGATAATTTTTGACCGGCGCCACAATATGTGGCCGAGCGTTATCGTGGTGGAAAATGACTGACTCGTGTCTGGTCGCATATGTTGGCCCCTCTGCTTGGATTTTCTGCTTCGATCGGATCAATTGTTAACGATAAAGTTGGGCATTGACGGGTTGGCCACTTGGCAACAGCTCATAGTGGATCATACCTAGCTGCAGTCCCACCAAATGCACAGTATGACCTTGGCCTCGTGAATATTCGGCTTTGGTGTCGATGGGCCGGCCTCGCCTTTCTTGACATTCGCTTTTTTGCGCTTGGGATTATCGTAATGGATCCATTTTTCAACGCCAGTGACAATACGATGCAAAAATGACTTATTTTTGTGGCACTCTTGCAGCATTTCGGATATGCAAAATCGTCTTTCCACGTCTCTTGGCTTAAACTCGTATGGCACCCAATTTCCTATCTTTTGTATGACTCCAAGGCTTTCAAACATCTGGAAATTGTTGCTTGATCTTTTGAAGCGACTTAACCACTCAAAGCACTGTGTTATTGCAAGAACATGCTCACCATACAAATCCACTAGCAACCGATGAGCTTCAGCTGCAGCTTTGTTTGCGAAAAAGTGACTCAACAAAACTTCCCGCAAATGCTGTTTTTTTCGCAAATTTGATAAATTTTCCATCGTTGAAATCGGTTGGATGTGCACAATCAAAACAAAAACTTTTAGCTGGTTTTGACTGGTATAGAATAGTGCATTCAAATGACATGTATGTCCATGATGTACTATAATGCATAAACAAGTAATGACATCTAGTATCAAATTCCGGTTTTTAATGCATACACCCAATAGTTGTGATTCTTTATAGCCGATTTTTAAGGTCAAACAAATTTTACCTAAATAGGAATTTTGCAAATGCTGTCAACCTGTATTTTGTTAAGAATTTACTCTATTTAGACATATATTTGTTGTGTCACGCACTAAATACGTCACGCACTAAGAAATAGTAAATATCCATTGGTATAACTTTTTATTTTCTTATCCAGTGCAAAACCAAATTATCTACACCGAAAATTATTTAGAATTTGCACACCATACAATACACACACTATTAACATTTTATGCCCAACAACGTTTTCTATTTTTAATAAAATTCGCTAGATCAAAAAGTTTATATTAACCATCTAATTATCATGAATGCGCTTTCAATTTTATTTTTCTGGCCAGATTTTTCAACTATTTCAAATATTCTAAAATAATTGTTTTACTTCGCAATAAAAATTAATTATCTATTTTACTGACAAAATAATTTATTTAATTAATTAAATTACTAAAAACATTATAATTTATTTAACAAACAATTTTCTCTTTATACAAAAGGAACAAATTACGGAACGATTCAACCGCATTAGGATTTGCACAATCGTTTGCGGTGTGCAAACAATTCATACGAACATCAATATTTGCGCATATATCAGGTAAATCTGATTTTGATTCAGTACTTCGTACGCAATTGACGTACTTATCATTGCCGTAGAAGCATTTTAAACCATCATTTGGAATCATAGCGGCCAGCAGCAGATCTCCATTACGTTTGCCGCACACGAATAAATTCAAGCGGATTACATGATTCAATGAAAATATTGCATGGTTATAGCTTGAATCGGTGTTGCACGATGTATCGGCCAATAATGCCTTTTGTTGAATCACGCATTCCGTAATCTCATCGAGTTTACCACAATTACTAGTAGCGTAATTATTTAATTCGTCTACGGTTAAAGTGGCCGTTGCAATTTTAGACCAAATATCATTGTTTGAATTGCTCTCAGAACCAATTTGGCAAGTTTTTACCGCTGCTTTTATTTTCTAATAAATAATGGATTTATATTATTAGAGCACTTTAATAAAACTAACAAATTTTGCGTACCTGTGCTTGAACATCACAAGATGCTGCTGCTTCAACCCATTGAACAGACGCGAATAATGTTGCAATCACGCCGATCGCAAAAATTTTATTGATAAAATTCATTTTCGTTATAAGTTGTGTTAGCTTGAAGTACTAAGATTGATATAATGAAAAAACTAAAACTTCGTTGATCTTATATACTCGTTTGCGATAGACGCGAATAGTGCGATGTATAAACGTAAACTTGTGTATAATAAAAAAAAAAAAAACCGCCAACGACGATAACACAAAAATCGTTTTATTGTTGTTTATTTACGTTTTGTAGGTCAGTCTGACACTCGCATTTTATCAAAAACATATTGCAATGATGGGGGTTTTTCGCGAGCTACTTACAATAATTAATGAGACGCATATATGTGTTATTATTTGTAGTCGCGTGCTTCCTCGAATAAGCATCCATAAAGCAAGTCAGCTGGATAAACAGTGCAAATAGAACTAAAGAGAAAAATCCCCCCAATTTGTTTACAAACTATAAAAAATATTAAATTTAATTAATATCAATAATATGGCTGGAAGTAAGAATTCATTAGAATTAAATTGCAAAACAAATTAGTTTTTGTAAGGTGAAGCACATGAGACATATTTCTGTGTTATTGTTGTTGGAATAAGATGATCAATTTATTAGGTTGAACTAATTTTTACGATTTTTTTTTGGATCAGGGTTAAAGGCCAAATTATTTTATATACATATATGTATATCTCATTCCACAGGTACTTTTTCAAATATATGTTGGTGTGTATTATGGGATCTAAACTAATATTTTTGTGAACATTTCAAAATTTGTGAAGAAATCTCAAACCATTTTATATGTAACACATCTACTGAAAAGCTTCCAGCCTACGCGTTGTCTTTTTTGATCCATTTAGAGCAAACGCGGTATCCACTTCGAACACAGCTTTCTCATGAACAAATGTTCGTGCAAAATATGACCAAAACGTTCCATATCTTTACGGTCTTTCCAAACAATTTACACAGCTTCATTTGGATCTCCAGTACGTGGTGCTACATCGGTAGTTGGACGACCATGTTTAAATTCAATATACCATTCAATGATGGTTGATTTTCCTGGTGCGGAATCCGGATAACACTATTTTTCAGATAACACACGTGGGAAATTCTGTTTATTGTTAACAACACGATTTGCGACGGTGGAAAACCGATGCCTAATTTAAATTAACAAAACCAAACAGTCGGTACAAATAATATTAACTATAGGTCAATCTGACAACAGGCGAATTGTTAATAAATTGTACTATGTCAGGATTTAGTTAAATATTGGCACAGTGATGTATCTCAGACACATAGAATATGTACCCGGACTTTTTGCTTTACTGCATTAATTATTAACCAGCAGATACTACCAGGTAGTGTAATATATCATATTATGACATAAGAGGTGCTCTTTGAAATAAAATTTGTCACATTAAAAAATTACGATTGGATAAGTATTATAAGGGGGCTCCGTTCCTTCGAAAGCAATTGTCGAACGTTGATTTGCCGAGTTTAAACATGGCCATATAAACACCGATGATGAAGAACGTTTTGGGCGCCTGAATTCCGGAGTGCTTCAGAAAACATGAAAATACATACGTTCAAAGTCGTTTATAAAAACCGTGAAGTTGCGTGAGATACCTGACACCTTAAAAATATCAAAAGGCAGAGTACTAATTTGCATAAATATTTGTTCATGAGAAAACTGTGTTCAAAGTGGGTGCTACATTCGATAAAATATTGATCCAAGTCTATGGCTACTGATGAAATTGCTCTCAGTTACTACTACCTGTAGCACTGTTCTGGTAATTCCACAGGAATAGGGAACTGGGAAAACAATTTATATGTGATTTCTGTTAAAATATTTTTTTTCCGGCATACTGAGGTAAAAAGTTAGTGTCAAATTTTTTGAAAACCAAATTAAATTTGGAATTTAGATGTGGAAAAATTATTCCCAATTTCTAAATATTTACATCAAACTTTTCTAATCAGTAGGCCGGAAAAAAAAATATTTTAACAGAAATTACATATAAATTCTTTCCCCAGTTCCCTATATTCCGAAACAGGTCAACTCGGCGACGGACAACTCCGCGACGGTCAACTTGGATTTTATTGGTTCATGAACTATATAAAACTCGACCATGTCTTAATCGATTAAGGCGAAATTTGGTAACTAGATAAAACTCGGTAATGGAATTCTAAAATCAATTTTGGAAGAAGTTCACGAATATGGCCACCTGGTACGAAATTCGGCCATTTTTGAACCGATCATGATGGGACTGAGTATTTTAGATGGAAACTGGTTTCTGAAATGAGTTTTGGAAGAAGTTCTAGAACTGTTATCTTGTAAGTTAACTCGAAAATATTCATTTAAATGTACCTGTACTATATAGACTGGTCTTTGGAACTAAAAAAATAGGAGTCACTAAATTAGAATTTAAACGTATGTGTGTTGATTTTCACTAAATACATGCAATCAAAAAAAAAATCAAAAATGCTAGATTATTTTAGCAAAGAATTGAATGAATAAACAGAAAATCCGAATATCCATCTTTCTTATTTAATTATTTATACCTAGATTACAGTTGTTTTATTCAGAAAAAAAATACTTAATCCGTTCGATATCAAAATCTGACTCAAACGATTTTGATCGATAGTAATGATAATATTTTCTCGATTTATGTTTCCCTTATTTTCAGATGAGGTTTGTAGAATAAAATCCGATATACCCAATCCGATCATAATCGATTAAGAAATGACCGAGTACTGTCCCTGGTCGCTATATTCTAGAACTTCTTCCGAAACTCATTTTAGAATCCCGTTTTGTATTTAGAATTCCACAGACATGGTCCAGTTTAATAAAATTTCATGAACCAAAGACATTTTAATATTTTATTTAAAACAGTTTTTAGAAAGATGACGTCACTCGAACCAATCACGAAATCAATCAATTTTTTTCTTCATGTTTTCTTTTTATTCATTTTTTCCCGTTACCGAGCTGTCCATCGCTGAGTTGGTTGTCGCCGAGATGGTCGTCGCCGAGTTGACCATCGCCGATTTTATCGTTGCCGAGTTGTCCGTCGCCGAGTTTTCATTCGCCGAGTTGGTTTCACCGAGTTTGTTTCGCCGAGTTGCCACGTATCGTCCCTATTTCTGAGGAATTACCAGAATAGTGCCACTGTTCGCGGATCTCACAAAAATGCTTCTGGGAAGGATATTTTCTTCAAATGCTGAAGTCATTCCACTTTTGAAAAGAACTATGTTTATGAATGTCGAATTTTGCCAAAACAATGTTTTTGAATAGTATATAGTTGACCGATGTACGCATGTTCATTAAAGTACTTCTGTTTTATGTTAGACAAGAAAGAGCAGATTACCCAACTCTACGACAAACTCTAAATAGTATGTATGCCAAAATATACACGCTCCACTCCAATACAAATATACGCACGCCCAAAATATATGGATAAGCTCTAAGGAATTGCGGCTACAGATTCATGGTTGAAATAGAGAAATCCTTCAAAACTGGATAAAATAAACGATAGTAAGAGACAGAATTGCCACATTTGAAGGTAATCACATTGAAGAGATAGTAAACGAAACAGAAATACTAGAAAAGAAGCTCGATCCCACAATAAATCACACATATTCAGATTCAAGCAGACTTATTCCGTAAACAAATCATATACAACACTCGACTCAGCAACCAAACCAAAAATAGCCAAATAACCTGTAACTATTGCGGCAAACCAAATCACACTTGGCAACTTAGATCACAACACAGCTTCAGTTCAAACCGACATTCAAAACTAGTACACTATACTTGCACCGATACCAGAATCCGGTGGCTAAAATTTCGGCACTCAAATTTACAACTAAGTAGACAACTACAAATCTAAATATAGCTGACATTGTTAATCAATAAAAGAGCACACATTCAGACAGAAAATAACATGGAACCTTAATAATTAGTGAGCAACCTGAAAGATCAATTCAAGAACATGTAAACCGGTAAGGTAGTACCAAATGAAAATGCCTATACAATAGACGATGAAGATCACTTCCAAAACCAGGGAAACAAAATTGGATCTGACCGGTTCTAAGGAAATATCTATGAAATTTGATCGACAAATATTATACCTTAACCAGAACGCGCAGCCACACACATTCAAAATCATGCCAACAAGACAGCTGAACGAATCCACATCATTCGTTCTACCAAAAAGCGAATCAATCCATTTACTCAAAAATCAAACAAAATTAAATCAAACCATTCAATTATACACCAAAATCAAGAGAACCAAGATGTTCAATCAGCAAATTCTAAGAAAACATGCTACTCATCAACCACGACCAGTCAAATTAAATAAACCAACCAAACTTCAAATCGAAAAATAATTCAATCGAACCCAGATGCTTATGTAATAAATTTAAATATTAAGCAATTAAATTGAAACTCCCAACCAACCAAAATCAGTACACCACCATCAAAAAAGCGTTACAAAATGTACCTATTCTTTGAATTAAGGAGCTAAGCCGTCACAAACAAAAACAATATAGCCCCTAAAATATAAGAAAGAAAGTTACAAACGGGCCTTAATGCCGTTGAATCTCAACAAAACAAACTTAATCGAACAGCTCTTGAAATTCAACAAAATACCCGACATCTTCCAGAAGAGTTTACTTCTTTCAAAAGGGGAGGAATGTTGTGTAATAAACCGGAAAAAACCGTTTGTTTGTTTGTTTTCCGCGTTGTTACGTAAGGTCATGAAATTTTACGTACGAAATTAAACACAATTGCTGCCAAAATATGAAAATGCAACCTTGCAACCTCGGAAAATGTAAATTTGTAAATTTTCATTTCCTCTAAATTTTTGTATAAACTAAAGGCATAATCAGGAAATCATTATGTGTGACCTGGTCTATGAAAAGGGGGCTTACGCGCGAAAACAAGTTATCGAGAAAACGGCTGTTAAAGGTAAGGAAACTCGTTGGGTCAATTTCGCGTTAGTTGTTCCTTGTTGAACTATATTCAAGGACATTAAGTGTTGTTTCTGCTCGGAATATTATCGTATTAATTGCATAAAGTTGAGTTTAGAAATGTTAACATATACAACAAATGATATCACGCCGGTCGTTTTTTCGCTATCACGTTAATGTAATCGTTTCTATTGGTCTTTTGCAGGAAAATGAATGTAGATGAGGAGTTGAGTGCCATCTACTTTCTGGTTTTCATCATGTGAAAGAGCGTCTCATACGCTATCCGAATCAGCAAAAAAGTGGAAAATAATTTCTTGATACCTAAGCCCCACCCACTAAGGATTGCAATCCCGGGATCTCGAATCCCGGGATCCCGGCAAGTTTTATGATTTCGTAATCCCGAGATTTTCTTTGATTGATCCCGGGTTTACGGGATCCTTAATTTGGCGGGCTTATTCAATGAAAACATTGAATTCTACTGAATCATATGGTTGTAAGCGATATTCTATGTTGATTTTTGGAAACATTCTCGCAGAAAGCCATTCCTAAAGATAAGCTAGATGAATTTGGGATTTCTTTAGAATATGTCGTTGTGTGCATGACTACGGATGAATCAAGTATTATGGTAAAGGTTGGGTAGTTAGTACCAAATTACCATCAGCTTTGTTTCGCGCACGTAATTCAGCTAGCTATTATTGACGTGCTTTATAAAAAAAAATCAATGGTTAAGCCAAACGCCTAATGATGTGGAAGATGAGTATTATGATGATAATGAAAATGTTATTAAACTAAATAATTCTTCAAGTGATGATGATGAAACCCAAATATCTTCTGATTTTTACGTATAAAATGATATTAAACCAATAATCGACAAAATACGGCAAATACTTCGAGTTTTTCGACGTTCTCCAACAAAAAATGACAGTGTTTTGCAGAAGTATGTCAGAGAATGTGGAAAGCAAGATAAGATGTTGGTATTAGACACAAAAACAAATTCTTGACAAATTCTTTAATAACCCGCATAAAGGAGAGAAGAGCAGGAACATCCGGGATATTAAAATATTTACAGAATGGCGACGCTGTTTTTAATGTTACAGACACATTTACTGTCCCAAGTCGAAACCGCATTAACGTTTTTATTAGCGATTATTTAGGATTAAATGGAGCAGCAGACGTGTAATGTGAAACGGATGAAAACTTTGCATCATCGAGCAAGGATTATTATACCAAAAAGACCATTGAAGATGTAGTGTCAATCCATTTAAACAAGGAAGAGAAATTGGAAGATGAACTGCACCGTAGTATTAATTCTAGATACCCATTCCAAACCGCTTTGCAAATAATACAATAATTACATTCAAATATTAAACTGGTAACCGCGATCGGGAGAGAAATGAGAATCTTTGAACAAAGCGATCACAGAGGACCACATTTGCAGCGAGTTTATACTGATTTATTAATTTCACCGACAAGCGTGGAATCGGAACGAGCATTTTCCGCTTCCGAAAATATTATTTCTAAATTAAGAACCAGGCTGGACGATAAATCGGTTAATGCCTTATGTTTTTTAAAATCATATTTTTTAAATAATTCGAAAATGAAAGAAACATTTTTATTATGGAATATTTTTTAATTTCTTTTAATGAATTTTCATTTTTAAGTAGTTTTAGCCAATAAAAATGAATAAAATTAATTATATATTTTTTATTTAACACTTTGTTTTTTTTCTTAATTATTTATGGTTTTTCTTACAAATTTCAAATCCCAGGATCCCGGGATTAGAAATTTATAAATTCCGTAGTCCCGGGATTCATAAAACTGTCCGGGATTGCCATCCCTACCACCCACCCAAGTTAAGTTTCGTAAATCAAAAATTTAAGTGGTATGAAATTAGCAGTGCAGAAAATACAACGCACATTGATAATGTACACAATTTAGTTGTAGTAAGTACGCTTTTTCACGTCAGAAATATGATCACATATATGATATCCAAGAAAGATTGCTCGAGCATATCAGACTTTAGATCCTACATTACTGTTACTAGTCAACTATCACTCACTATCTGGGCCGGCTAAGTAATAATAGTGAAGAACCTTCACTTAAAATCTAGGAGCAGTAGCCAGCTATACGTGAACCATATCTAGACCACTAAGATCCCGCAATAATTGGTTCGATAATCAGTGCGGCTTGGTCATCGAAAATTATCAAATGGTTGAATGGTAAAACAAGAAGAATATCTCCATGCTAGGAAAGCTGCAGCTAAATACCTTCCGCAAAAGAAGCCCGAACATATAAAAAAATGAAACAAAAACAAAAGCTCCCAAGCGGAACAATAGATTTTATCAACGTGGTTGATGTTCTCGTAGTTTGGCAAACCTACTTACTTCCAGAATTTCTTAAATGGAGTGATGGCGAAGTAACCTCAATTATAGCAATTATCATCTCGACAGAATTCCCGTAGAATTTATTAAACTAGGAGGCGCTAATTTGGCATCAAATCTGGTGAAAGAAGAGCTGCCGTACGCAACCGTCTTAAATGTGAAAACTATTGTGGTATTCCTCTGCTGAATACTGCTAACAGAGTGTTAGTGGTTTAAATATTAGAATCAAAATATTCTAATCGCACATATCGCAAACACATCATTTCACAAACTCATTGCTAACTAATCATGCTTACGTCGTAGAAGGGCATACATGCAAGACGGAAATACCACGACGAGCATCCCAAACGAAAACAAAAAACCGTTCGTCTCAACTAACCGTGCAACCGGCGCAGTGGTTAAAGTTTTTTGCATTTGGATTAGGAGGCACCGGGTGCGAATCCCATTAGGGGCTGGATGCAAAATTGATTTTTTATCATCAGATGAAATGGAGCATGGAGCTATATAATGTTCCGATGGTTCTAAAAATCAAACCCATACCCTTACTTCCTCGATTTGGCAGGCGATTGCGTAAAGTAAGGACGTGAAAAGCAAACTGCAAAAGAGTTGGGAGTGCTTCGACTTCAGAACAGATTGCAAAAACTAAACAATAAAAAAACTTGCCACGCAAGCAATAACTTGCAAAGAAAATAAAATATATATCGTCTACATAACCATATAAACTTCCAAAAGGCGTATAAACGTATCAACCGCGGGGACCGCTGAGTTGCGACCATATGCCTTGGAACGTCAGAGAAGGTCATTTCTATGTCTAACCTGAGGGCGAAGGCCTAACGATATCAAGGAAAGTTTCACACCGCTCTAGTGCCAGTCGAGCAAATCTTCTCTACGTCCTTGAAATAAAAAGAGCAAAACTAAATTATTATCAACAATAAGCTAGAGAGGAAGAGAGAGAGAAAGAGACTGTTCGCACTTCATTTTTACTTGATGAGGTTCGCACTTCATCTAACTTCGATCTACTGTTCTGTCTTCTAAATCTTCGACATTTATCGATCATCAATAAATATCTATAGATTCGAGAATGTAGGTAGCAAATAGTTTGATTCAGCAGAACGACTGCCGTGCGGTGTGGTGTATAAATAGTTTTACTACAAAGAACGCTACAAAATGAAAAGTATAGTTTTGATTTGGTCACTACATCATTCCCCTTCTTGATGGGAGCTCGTAGTATTTTAAATTGAATTGAATGGTTTTACAGATTCTACGATTTTTGGCTTGGTTTACTGCAAGTATCCATATGGTAGCTTAAGCCTGCCGATGCCAATTTTTGTTGATTTTCCGTCGATCGTCGATGGTCCACTATAGGGCGAATTATTTGTATTTATGTTCGAAATTTTCCCAGCTATGAAAAATTCCCTGGGAAACTGGGAATGTGCTCTCCTGGGCGCGTATTCTTGAAATCAGTGTATATTTCCGCATGCGGATTATAATTTGCTTTAAAATTCTTTATATTATTCGAATTTTTCGCCGGCTACTTTAATCGTTTTTTCAAATTTGTTTGCAAGCCTTCTATTGTTTATTTCACGACTAAACAAAAATCGGAGGAAATTTCCGCCAGGGTAAAACAATGCGGTATTATTCCCCCAAATAATAGAGAACTTCCAAGAAAATTAGAAAAAACGATTAAAGTAGCCGGCGAAAAATTTGAATAATATATAAATAATTTTAAAGCAAATTATAATCCGCATGCGGAAATATCCACCAATTTCAAGAATACACGCCCTGGAGTACAGTTGCGGTTTTCTGGGGGTAACTGAAGTTCGAATACCGATTCGGATATTTTGAAGTTTTAAGCTCCAATATATTACATCAAAGTATTGGGAGGATTAATATTGATAGTCAATAAATCGTACGAGCGTAATAAAAATAAAAAATATGCACGTTTTTATTAGCCGTGTGAAAGAGAATTTATAATGCGAACCCAATCGAATTGCCCTACACCTACTGATTATAAATAATTATTCATATTTATAGTATACACAACTAGCTCAACTAATCCGCCGTTGCGCGGGAGGTATTAGAAAATGGATGCTTCCAACTTTAAATCAGCTCTGAATTTAAAAATTGATTGTCTATCGTAATCGACTGTTTTCCAACCGTGTCTCGGTGGTGTGTCTCTTTTTCGGTGGCTCTAGAAGAAGGCGTTCAACTGCGATTGTTTTCATGCAGTTACTCATGCTTTTCACTTGTTTAAACATCTCTAGAAAAATACGTTGTTTTTGGCGGATCGATTCAATTGATTGATAATGCAATTCGTTTCCTACTATATTTCAGAGTCAATTACAGTATTCTCTAGTCGTTCTTTTTCGTTCACTGAGACGATTACATTCAACATTGCAGACATTTTTGGGCGGAAATTGTATGGGTCCACCTACACCCACCCAGGGGCCAACTTCTTTAGAAATATTACGAAAACCTGCTCATTTTTGTATAAAAACTTTTGATAACCTCTGAATTCGAGCATAGCAGAAATTTAATATAACTCGTTTTCTAAATTCATTCCCATAAAAACATTTGAATAAATATGAAATTTTAGAAAAAATTTGTACCGTTATCCCAGAATCCAACACCTTCAAAAATATCATAAGGTCGGTTCTGAACCTACAACTTAAACATGATTATAATTTAATGACGATCGGTTGAGAGGCGGAAATTGAAACACAATGTCGGAACAAGAACGTTTTTGGGAAAAATTGTATGGAAACACCTAGACCCAGCCGGCCAACTCCTTCAAAAATATTATAAAAAAAATGCTCGTTTTAATATAAAATACCTATGAAAAATAATAACCCGGTTGGATTAGTTGTGTGGAAACTTATAAGGGCCCCCTCAATCCAGAACACGAACGTCTTAGATTCAAGCATGTCATATTGCATATAACCTCTTCCCCAAACTCCTTTCCGTCAAAAAACTAAAAACAACACCGTAATTTTAGAAAAAAATTGTAGCAAATCTGGAATCTTTGTGGGCGTGCAATGATGTATAGCACCAACTCCTGTATTTGGCGTATTGATGTTTGCTTTGGAAAGTTTGAAATGACATCAATTCTGTCTTTTGACGGTCGGATGCCATCTTTGTCAACCAAGTTTTATTATTGAATTTTGTATACACAATCTGAGTTAATCTGATGACGATATGTTTTTGATGAGGAATGTTATTCGATTTGGTTACAAATAAATATAAAAATAAATAAAATGAAAACTAACTAATTTCCAATTCAATAATTATGTTAACAGTAAAATGAACAAAATCAAATTTTGTTTAACTAATTATCTAATTTGTTTAGAATTTTTGATTAGAAATTTGTAAATATAATTATATTTTATAGGTTACAGAATTTGATTTGTATATTGAAAGGTTGAAGCCTTTGAATTTTAATGTAATTTCCAATAAAAAATTTTAAAACACCAATCATCTGTAAATAATAACAAAACAAATAATAATCTAATAAATTAAATATTTAATTTTCGAATTTTCACAAAAGTATTTTCCATTTTTAATTAGTTTTGTCTTTCGTTTTAATTATTACCGAATTTTCCTAACTCACTTTGCTTATGTGTGCGTGTGTATTTCCTTTAATCATTTTCTTTATTTTATTCATGAATTTTAAATATACAATAAATAAAAAAAAAATTGGGAAAATTTTTTGTGCCAACACATCTTCTTGCGTTTTATACCCGTGCGCAGCGCTCATTTCGGTCTGTGGGTAAATTTTGTTGCCTTCGCATGGCTTATTATTTATTTAAAAGATTATGTGCCCTTGTCTGGTGGAAAAATTCGGAAAACATAACAACAACAACAACGGACGAATTTAATTTAGGATGCTAATTTTTGTTGTTGTTGCTGGTTGTCGACTTTTCCTTTTTAGTATAGGATACCGATTTGTTAATAATTGTTGTTGGTCTTGTTTTAATATCATTTTAACTTTTCTATTTTTAGTTGGTGTATAAGAAAATTGATAAGCTTAAATTTCATGGGACCATGGGTGATTGTGCTTTTTTACGGCCGCATGTATAATATTATACTGATCTATTTTGAAGGACTTTTGCCTCCTTAGATTATTTACGCTTTCTACTTTATTGTTGCAGTGGTCGGATTGGGAATATTTTATGAATGCAGTCTATATTATATATGATTTCGAGATTTAAAACAAAAAATTAGAAGCTGCCACTTCCGGTACGCAGAATTGCTTCACATATCAATAAGTTCTTTGAATTTGTTGGAGAATTTTAAGTATGAAATTTCTGTCTGATTAGTCTGGGCTGTAGAGATGCCAAATTTTTGTGAACCCCTAGAAATTTGGAATAATGATCTGAAACAATTTAATAAAACATATTTTTTAGAAAGAATCTAAAAATTTAATATAAAAAAGTTTTTATCAAAAATCATTAAAGGAGCCTCTTTAGTTGTTAATTTAATTTAAAATCTTTTTGTAACTTATGATTTTTCGTAAATGGTATAGTTTTATAAATATTTCGAAAAAGGAAAAAGCTTGAATGGAAGCTAATACTTCTTGTGGATCGATTTAGATCCAAAATCACTGGAACCTCCCAATTTCCTGAAAATGCTTCCAAACGCTCCAAAATTTCCTGAAGTCTGAAGTTTTACTCCCATCATCTATTTGGGTTGGAGAGTAAAAACTGGTAAATGTGCCCAAAATTTCGAGGTCAAAAATATTCGTGATTAATATACTTTACTGTACATACTTCGTAAAAGAAAGTATATTTTCAAAGTCTGGATGGCATCTTTACCGATAATATATCAAGAATGGCTTGTGGAATTTCAAATTTAGCTTCGGTCTCTAAGACCAGGTTATAGAAATCATGATCAAAATGATTTGAAATTACCCTGGTCCAAAAGCAGACCCCGAAAACATCAAAAATGCCACAGTGTGCCCTCGAACATACAGCCCAGCCGTTATAAGTTAATAGTACTACTATTAGGCGTACTATTAGGCGCTGTATTGCAATTGTATTTGTTCAATTATGAAATGCAAATTTTACACCACTTATTTTCCCTCACTGCGAACTAACAAATCCGAGTTAGCAAAATTCGTCCAAATTCTCTAATAAAAAAATTTATTTTGGTGTCTTTCTAAACTGGTGGCCCACGGCATGAAAATAATAATGCGCCATTATATTTGTTTAAAATATTAAAGATAAAGCACCCCAGTGCCAGCCATATATTAAAAATTGGTACAATCACCCAGCTTTGATATGGCCGCATATACATTTAATGAAAATGGTCTAAAACTTCCAAACCCTTCCTAGGCCCGGAAATAACGATTGATGTTTTGAGATGGTACATAATTAGGTAATTGCTGACCAAATGGCCAGAATCAACCATATGTTCAAATTTGAGGAAATGACTGAGTTTTAAAATCTTAGGTTAAGTAAAATAAAAATTTGTATCTTTTAAGAGCTTTCTATGCCGGAAATGATTTTTATCATCGGGAATGAGTTGGTAATGATAAGGGTAAATTAAGTTAAGCTCCCCAGTGCCAGCCGTATGTTAGAAATGGCACAACCGTCCAGCTTCGATGTGGCCGCATATAAATTTATATGAAAATCGTTTATTACTTCCAAAACCTTCCAAACAATTTATATAGGGCCATATCGATGCAGAAAGATTGTTCAAACCAAACATACAGCAGGCATTGAGGAGCTCACCATAGTTTCCCTTTATAATTAGCAACTCAAACATAAAGTACCATTTTCGGCCTAGAAAATGTCTAATAGATACAAATTCTTATTTAACTTAACATACGGCTGCTTGGTCAGGAATCACTTAATTATGTACCATCTCAAAACATCAATCGTTTTTTCCGGCCTAGGAAGGGTTTAGTAGTTTAGACGATTTTCATATAAATTTATATGGAGCAATATCGAAGCTGGATGATTGTGCCATTTCTAGCATACGGCTGGCACTGGGGTGCTAACTATAAGTTACCATTAATATTTTAAACAAGTTACCATTAATATTTTTTATCATTTTAACCGTCTTATAGAGGTATACAATGAAAAAACTGGGACGGAATAGAACAGTTTCGTTTGTTATTTATTTATTTATTTCAAGAAATGGATTTAGTAATATAATACAGTTACGATTTCAAACTTAGAATTACGGAAATTTTTTTTGATACTCTACTATAGAATATACGTATAGATAAAATATTAAAAAACCAAAATTCAAGTTGAATTTTAAAAATTAAAAAATTTTAAGGGTAGTTCTTCAAATTTGAAGCAAGTAATTTTAAAATTTAAAAAATATTTTTTCATGTTAGTTTTGAAAGTGTTTTTAAATAAATTGAAGTCGAAGTGATCCTTTATTGAGTGTAGGCTTTGCATTTGCTATTTTTAAGGTTTACAAGCTGGTCGTCGAACCACGGAGGATGAGTATTTCGAGTTTTGTTGAAAATAGGCACATGTAGATCAAATCCTCGATGTATGATGTCGTAAAATTTGTGAACATTATCATTCACCTCCTTAGCGTTTAAAATTTGATCGCAATTCACTGATGCAAAAAAACTTTCGAGACCACAGTAGTTTGCCTTCTTAAAGTTGCATTTGATATAATTCTGGAGTTCTGATCTTTTCGCCGCATAGTGGGTGATGTTGAACACAATGTCCAGAGATTTGTGGTTGTTGTCGTTCACGACAAATAGATTAAGTGATTCAGTAACATTAAACGCATCTACTTCATTGGTGAAGACAAGATCTAGATATCGGTCCAGATTATTTGCAATGCTGTTATTTTGGTTTAAATTATAACTCAACATAGTATCGACGAGCAGTAAATATAAATATGCATCCGACTTTATCAATTTAGAGTATGGAGTATGCAATTTAGTTCCTGATCAAGATCCCGCACAAAATCTTTAAAAGATTGAAATCACCAAGTACAAGTACCAAATATCCAATTTAATGTATTAATGATCTCATTGATCGAATTAAAGCATGCTGCATAAACGTAATCGTATGAATTGGGAGGTGTGAATGTAGTGTAGATGAATAAATAACGTTGATTGATTTTATACTTCACGGAAATTTGTTCAATTCTTGATGGGAGTACTTTAACTGAATGACTCTCTAGCTTAGAATGAACGGCTATTAAAATGCCGCCGCCTGATTTCTTAAAGCTCGTATCAGGTGAGCGATCACATCTATAAACACCGTAGTCATGTCTAAAATATTCCGCCGAACGATGAATTCCCGGCTTCATCAACACTGAGACGATACGATATATAATCATACTGGCCGCCATTTTCAGGTTTTGGTACCATTCTAATTGCATTCACATTCGTGAGTTGAAACTTGCAATTAATGAATCCTTTAAATTGCTCATCAATAACGGATGAATGAATTCTACTGATGAAAATCCACCGTCTGGTTTTTACAACACTTAATGTATTTAGTTCATTAACGACATTTTCAACTACCCGAAGTGATGCAATCTTAGATGATGTTGGTTGTTGCGCAGATGGTACATCAGTGCAGTTTAGAACTTTATTTTTTGAAGTGACTACTTGAGCTGAAAATGAACCAACTTTTGACATCGCTGTACTTGAATAAGTAGTTTCTGTTGATGGTCGTGGTAATAATAATAATAATAAAAAAATCCTGGGATCAGAAACTTATAACTTCACATGCTTTGTAAGTGGGGCTACTATGAAAGAATAATGGAGATAAATGGGCAATAGTAACCCGTCATACCCAAGAACCTGCGTATTTACCGGGTATTTATAGGGTCTTTAATACAGCGTTTTGTTACATTAATGTTTAACTCAGTATCTTTAAGCAAGCAAATCACGTGAGTTGTACTGATAACGTGTACTTCTAATGTGACAGACGTAATCAGTACCTATACTGATTTGAGGTAAACGAAGACCAAGACGAACATCATAGAGCCCAAAAGGCATTGCCGCAAATTGATACAGAGGCCGGCCAGGTACGGTGAAAGTCGGTGTCATCGAGAAACTAGCAGAACGCGTGATGCAACGTTCTGTAAAATTCTTCATCAAAACTCATCAGCCTGCTATGGGGGCAAAACAGAGAGAATTTGTAGTTTTATATGTGTGATTTGACAAGAAATTTTCGAATCAGTCGCTTAGCACAGTATTTATTATTTCCGAATTTCATGTCGGCTAGAGGTGGACAGAGATCTCTCCTTGCATCGGTAATGATTGATGCAGAGATACAAGCTGAATTCATTTTTCGGGAATGCCAATATTTTATTGATCTTAAACGGCGAGGTTCGATGCTAGTTGATATAGTTTGGGATTAGCTTTTCCAGCTAAAAAACTTTCCAACAGCGTGTTTCCCGATCGCAATCTAAATCGCGGATAAATCTTTTCATCAGTATCGAGAAAACCGCACTTTTTTCAAAATTCGTGAACTTAAAACAATGACTATATGAAGAGCCTAACGGTACAATTATAAAAAAAATAAGTGTGGGGTTGAAATATCGTTTTTGAGGAGAATTACGGATAGAAGATTGAAGTCTCATATAATTATAATTCGATTTTTAGAGCAACGCGGAGATATTTGAATCTCTTGTTGAAATTTCAGCAGCTTATGAATCATGTACAGGTAGGTCATAATATCGATCCAAAGCTGGTGGTAAGTTTTACATCACGAAGTTTGTATATTTTAGATGATTGCCATTGTTTACAAGGGTTTTGGGTATACTCCGAAACCTCGATTTGCGTCACTAATTGGTACCGTAGAAATGCAACATAAATCGAATCGACGCAAATCGAAATAAGGTTTTCCATCTAAAAGGGTAATTGCGGGAAAATTGTAAATTTTGAAGCAAAGTTTAAATAAAATGATACGAGTAAAAAAAATATTTGGTGCCATAAACACGAATTTTAAGCTTTTCGAAAGGTCATCTACATACACTGGATGTCCTGGGTATAGAATATTGAATTAAAACAATCCAAGAATATTAAAATCTAATTTTTGAGTAGCGCAATAAACTTTGGATTCAGGAATGGCAGGTTGCAGTTACCCAGGCTTCTTCTTTGCTCGCCAATTAAATGAAAGATTACTTTTCTGTACATTTTTTAGTGCTTTGGATTTTTGGAGCGATATAGTAGAGGCTTAAATTTGAAATCTCCCTAGCATTCCCTCCAAGCAGAAGGGGCACGATTTTTCTGACTTTGAAATGAACGTCCTTCCTGTTTAGCAGAATATCCACCATTTTCAATAATCGCTTTTAATTGAATCGTTAGTTCATTGGCAGCTGTAATATCCACACTGGCAGATTCTCCTTTCAATGCAACATTATGCAGGTTTCCTAAAGTATTGAAACACTCAAACAACAATGGCATTTTTAATTGATTTTATTTTTCAATCCAAATGCAAGTAGTGATTCCATTTTTGACCTAATGGCACTTCTTATTTTTGTAGTTTTTTTTGGATTGTAAAGATGAAACTCTTTAAGCAAATTCTTTTATTCGAGATACCTCGCTATTGCAAATGAATTTTATTGTGCTAGCCGGTAAACCAAGAACTCTCCCAATATCCATAGCTTTCTCACCAGATTGAAATCTTTTCAAAATGTTCAGTTTTAATTTTAAATTACATAATTTGTTTACGCGCTTGGTTTTTACTCATATGGTTAAAATTCATTGTTTTTTCAAAGTTTAAAATACAGATGATAATTATTATAATTAAACTGCGACCTACTAATATCTTTGATGATCTAATCAATTTTGTAGAGAAATATGAAATATACATGTTACACGGGGAATTCTCGTAAAAACGAAACCAATAAATTTAAACGTTGCAACTTTGAATTTTACCGATGTTAATCGAAATATCGCCCAAGCTATACTTTGAAAAGATGCAAATCGAGATGACGCAAATCGGGATATTTGTATACAAGCTTTTCTTGTCTGATGCTGAAATCTAGTGGTGGTGTATTTTATAATCCGTATTTCAGATTGAAATCTACTGTGTTGGTTACTAATGTACAAACACATTTATTCACACTATTGCGTTCCGGGAATTCTTCTCTCATGTCATTATTTTTCAACCAAAATAGGTACCTGGGAAGGATTTGAACAAAAGTTTCAAAAATTTCTCCTCTTGTCGCAATCCTCAAACTGAGACGCATATTTTTCATTATCTTGATAATTCAGCTGGCGTATGTCGAATTCAGTTTTAATGTTACTGTCAGTCCTTACATCACGAAAGGATCATAGTATTACCTCTCTCAGATAACTTCAGGGAACGTTTTATTGAAATCGGTGGAAATATCCCCAATCAGAATACAATTTGCTTTGAAATTCTCTATACTAACTAGAATTTTTCGACGGCTACTTTAATCATTTTTTCAAATTTGTTTTCAGGTTTACTAAAATTTGTCACCCTACTAAGCAAATAATTTTGAATCGATTTGTCCAGTCGGAAATTTTCTTTTAGTAGGGGGGAAAAATTATGTTTCTATATTTAAAAAAAGCAAAGAAATTTAAAAAAATGGTTAAAGTAGCCGTCGAAAAATTCGAATAGTTAGTATAGACAATTTCAAAGCAAATTCTATTCCGATTGGGGAAGTTTCTACCGATTTCAAGAATACGGCTCAGATAATTTCTCGATTAATAAACGCCCAATACCATTCTAAAGCGTCCTTGCTAAGCAGTATAGGAAGTTCTTTAGCAATTCGGTTCTGGAACACGTTGGATGTAATCGTTGAAAAGTTGGGATGGGAATATAAATTTGGAATATAAGCAACACAACATCGGATCTTACTATAGTCGGAATTCGTTTGGCTGCGGCGAGTTGTAGTTTTAAAGTATGTGGTTCTTCCGTAATACTTTCTATTTGGCGTTGCAAGCTTGGTGTAGTCTGTTCATTAGACCACCATATTAAATCGACTAGCTGCTGCGTTTTAGGAGTATTGTTTTTAAAATGTTTAGTCGTGTGACTTGAAACTCATTAGGACTTATAACTTCAGTATTGGACTTTGAATTACAAGGCTGTCTAGGCTCGTTTATGGTAAAATTTTATTGTTTCAGCATCTCGGATTGTATGTTCCGAAGTTCATCTTGATCTGTTGGTTCAAAATCTACATTTTCTAGATGAATCAAAGTACACTCTGTCAAAAAACTATCGGGCATTGATCGTTTAAAAAGCCGGCTCAAGAGATTGTAAACATTTTTTTTGTCGCTAGGTTGACACATCTGTCCTCTATTTTGATGTAAAATTTGAGCGTGATCTGTTATTATGTTTGTTTACAGTGCTCTATTTTGTCAGATCATCTAAAGCGCGTGTTTCCTGATTTTTATAATGAATGAAAATATTGCATATCAGTTCTGCAGTGCATACAAAAGCAGTCGAGATATGGTGGAATATTGGCCTCGGTCTGGTCGACCTCAACTGAAATTAACATCAATAAAGTAAAAGAAATGCGGTGATGAAAAATCGTCATTTATGTTTGAGAGAGATAGCCGAGAGATCTAAATTTTCTTCAAAAACTTAATCGCATAAACGTCGCTAAAGACCTGCTCCAGCGAGTCAATTCCGTCCCGACATTAATAAAACGCATTTTATCTGGTGGTGAGGCATGGGTTTACGATTTGGTCATGCAAACCAGTCAACAAGCTTCGAAAGAAAACTGATGGATTTTGCACCGCGACAACGCACCATCTCACAAGGCTATCATTTTGATCGAATTTCTGGCAAAAATCTCAACAAATATCATCGAACAATCATTGTATTCACCTGATATAGCTCCAGCTGACTCTTTTGTTTCTCCAAATATAAAATTACCAGAGCATCCGTTTTCAGTCGATAGAAGACATAAAAGCGAATTCGCGGAGCAGAACTGAAGTCAATTCCGGAAAATGCGTTTGAAAAATGTTTTGACGATTTATTTATTTATTTAAGCGGATCGGATTACTCGTTGGTATAAATGTATTATTTCGGAGGTGGCCTACGGCAATACAATAAATTTGAATGAATAATAAATATTTTTTATTTTATTGATCAATTCCCATTACTTTTTTGACAGATTAGTACTTGGCTGAAACGCGATTATATGATTTGAAATACATTTTATTATTCAATATAATCTCTCTGAACTTCAATAAACTTGAATTTTAGATGTGAGAACAGCCAGAAGTTGGAGGGAGCTAAATCTGGTGAATAGGGTGGATGCAATAATTCGCACTTTAATTCACTGATATTCGCTCAGGGTTTTTGAGCTTTATAAGATAATAATAATACAACAACGTACCCTGTCTCGATGAAAAATTATATTCTTCTTCTGTAAACCAGATATTTTCTCTAGCTGATCCAAAAGGTTACAATAATAATTAGAGTTTATTGTTTTACCAGTTTGGAGGTAATCTAATATCTAACTAACAAAATACCTTTTGCATCCCAAAAAACTGATTTTAACACATTCTTGGTCAATTTCTGGACCTTAACTCGCTTCGGAACCGAATTACCGATGCCACACTGCTCCTTAGCCTCTTGTTTTGATTCAGAATCATGGTAATAGACCCTAGTCTCATTCATAATGATGAAACGATGCACAAAATTGTTTCTATCTTTTCTAAAACGCTCCAAATGTTGCTGAGAAAGTCGCATTCGAATGTGCTTTCCTTCCATTTTGTTGGCGAACGTGGCACCCATTGTGCACACAGCTTTCTGAAACCCAAAACCAATGAGATCTCTAGATCTTCTACCAAATCTCTTTAGGTTAATCGACGATCTTCAAAAACCATATGCTGTATTTTTGCTACGATATCCGGGGTTGATGTACTTTTTGGAGCACTGTAAACAAACTAAATGACAGATCACGCTCAAACTTTACGTTAAAATAAAGGACAGTTGTGCCAAGTTTGGGACGAAAGAAATTAATTAATAATTAAGCGGGCTTGTTAAAAGATCATTTACCGTCACTTTTTTGACAGAATGTATATATTGTTAAAATATGAATTTTAACTTAGAATTGAAAATTCGTTACATCAAAATTCCGATATAACGAATTTAAAGTAACAAGTTATTTATAATTGTCTAATTCAATTTTCTTATTTATTTCAGGTAAGCGGTTTTTGTAATTCACATAGTATTAAAAAGTAATTTAAACAACAAGCCACCATAGTTTGGGGTGTCGTGAGTAATAATGTTAAGCTTTAAATATTTAATATCACCTCAAATAATAATCACACTAAGCTAAAATTCGTAATCTGTGACGTTTTGACAAAGACATTTTTTATCTTCAATTTTATATAAAATAGTTTAATGAATTATTATATTATGAAAAAGCTGGATACTATTTTCCAGACTTTTCATATACATAATTCGAATGTGAAAATACATTGTATTTTTATCGACCATAGTATTAACTTCATTGTCATCACATCTAAATATAGTACGGGAGGAGCATAATACTCGTACTATGTGTTCATAATCATCATTAAAAAGTCATTTAGCGTTGTATACACTTTACCAGGTGAATTTTATTAAATAAAACTGAAATCTCTACGTTTTAATTAAAAAAATATTTTGTTTCCTTTAAAGGTGTTGTTACGGATAGTTTTCTGGAAAATGAGAAAATTTTGTAACTCTAAGCTTATTTCAACATATAAGCTTATAAAATACAGTTTGTTTATATTTATACTTATGAAACTTTCCGCTTATTGCAATTCTAAAAAAGAAAATGTAAAATACAGAATATAACGTAAACAAGAAAAATATTCATAATTGAACATAATTTTCACATGAACAACTTTGTGGCGATTTTTATACAGGGTGCGGTTGAAATTTTAATGAAACGGGCAAAATATAAAAATACAGGGTTATCCAATTCGAGGTTGATAAAGTAAACTTAAAAAAAACACACAAAATATTCGGAATGTATTGTAATTTTTATTTCATTTTACAGATTGATCCTTGCCATTTTTAGTTAAACAAGATATCATTCAAATGTCCTCCACGAGACTTCTTACAGGCTTTGATTCTTTTGAGGTAATTTTCAATGACTTTTCGGCACATTTCGGGCGGTATCTCGGCCATTACCTTACGAATATTAGTTTTCAATTCGTCAAGAGTTTGAGGATTGTTTGCGTAAACACGATCTTTCGCGTAGCCCCACAAAAAGAAATCCAAAGGCGTTAAATCACAGGATCTTGGAGGCCAATTGACATCAGCCAATCGCGAAATCAAACGTCCAGGAAATTTCTCTTGCAAAAGATCTCGATTTGCTCGTGTTACGTGACTGGTTGCTCCATCCTGCTGGAACCACATATCGTCAAGATCATAATCTTCGATTTTCGTAAAAAAATAATCGGTTAACATGCGGCCATAGCGCTCAGAATTGACGGTAACGGTTCGTCCATGGTTGTTCTCAAAAAAGTACGGCCCAATCACACCACCAGACCACAATGCGCACCAAACAGTGACTTTTTCCGGGTGTAATGGCTTCTCTACAATCAATTGTGGATTTTCTGAGCCCCAAATTCTACAGTTTTGCTTATTAACGTATCCACCAAGCGAAAAATGAGCTTCATCACTGAAGAAAATTTTGTTCGAAAAATCAGCATCGACGGCCTGTTTTTTCAACACCCAATTTGCGTATGTTCTTCGTTGTCCATGGTCAGCAGGCTTTAGCTCTTGTGTCAAATGGACTTTATACGGATGAAGATGCAAATCCAGATGCAAAATGCGCCATAATGAGCCATAAGATAGGCCTAAATGTTGAGCTCGACGAGGAATTGACAAATTTGGATCTTCTTCCACACTTTCAGCTACAGAAGCGATATTTTCAGCATTGCGAATGTTTTGATGATGCACAGACCTTACAATATCAGTAACAGATCCAGTCTGTTCAAATTTATTCACTGTATTCAATATGGTTTGCTTTGTAGGACGATTATGACGACCATAATCTGCTCGTAAAGCGCGAAATGTGGATACGACAGAATCACTATTTTTATAATAAGATTTAATAATTTTAACGCGTTGGTCGATTGTTAAATGCTCCATATTCTTAAATGGCAGAATGTCAACTAAAGAAATGACAGCGTACTTGACGTTTATCTTTGACAGATGTCGGTATACAGATTTCTACTTTATCAACCTCGAATTGGATAACCCTGTAGATAAATATTTCTCTTCTTAACAATTATTATTAGCTATGACTTTTTTAAATTAAATAACAATATTCGATATTTGGGACCAGGTTCTGTATCCCCGAAATCGGTGGAAATTTCCCCAATCGGAGTACAACTTGCTATGCAATTTTTAATATTATTCGAATTTTTCGAAGCCTACTTTAATAATTTTCATTCAACAACGAACTGTCACACTGATCAGTCACAAAAAATATAATATTAAAAATAAAATATTAATTAGTTGAAATTAAATAATACTAAAATAGTAAATAATTATATATAAATTAAATTATTAAAAAATAAAATTTTTATTAAAACAATTCAACTTAAAGTGTGTCCAATCGTGTTGCATAATTAAATTCGTGAATAAGTGTTACCAACTTACCTCAATCTTACATATTCAATATGTCTGCCAAATGCCATAAGTGTAAAGAAAATATTTCCAAATCTCGTTATCCTGGTATCAAGTGCGGCGGTCCTTGTGGCAAATCATTTCATGTTAAATGTGCAAATTTTTTCTGTGGACTTGTGGACGGCATCTAGTCATACATTACTTGAAACTGATGCTTCTGATTCGGAATATAATGTAAGCCTAACCGACATCATGAAAGAATTGAAGAAAATGACTAAAAAACTGGCTGCACTGGATGAGCTTCGATCCATCATAACAATTTAAAATTGGAAAATAATGTCTTGGTCAATCGAATTAGTAACTTAGAAGAACAAGTTGGCATACAAAACACTAAATTACACGCACAGGACGCTCAATTGGATAAACCAAACCGAATTCAATGTGCTGCCTGCATTACTATTGCTGGATTACCAACGAAGCACGATGACATTAAATCGGTCATTGTTAATATACTTTCTAAACTGGAGCCAACTTTCGAAGTGGATTTAATCGAAGCTATAGAGCAGGTTAACAGGAAAGGCACTGCGCATCAAATAAAAAGTCATTCTATTATGAGTGATTTTTATATTGTCAAACTAAAATCTATAAGTATCAAAGACAGTATTCTTTTAAAAATGTATAACCTTAAATCACTAAACACTACGGATCTGGATGTCTTTTAACCGCAAAACCATTCTAAGCAGCGAATTTTCATCATGCACCAACTAACAAAGTACCAAACGTATCTCTACCGTGAAGCTAAAAATATAAAGTTAAACTACAATTACAAATATCTATGGTGTAAATCTGGTCAAATATATTTACGTAAATCAGCAGAAAATGATGTTCACCGTAATGATCCAGAAAGAGGTTAAGGAGCTGCCGATTCATCTAAATTTAAAGTTTATATCACACCATCGGATGTCACCTAACTTCACCAGTAGCATAGTAACTATTAATTTGCTATTGTCTTTTTTATTTAGTTTTATTTTTATATCCTTTAATATTAACACTTTTATTTCAATTTTTATTTACAAAAGTTTGTTTTCAAACATTTCCGACATTTCACTTTTAAATATGTAACTTTTTCTTTTTTTTATTCACCACACTTTTGTTTTTCAACCACCAATGTTAAATTTCATTTTATTTTTCACAATTTATTACAATCAATTTTATTGCTTTTAATCTTGTTCTTTTGACAAATTTGTTTTTATTTTTGGTGACTGTCAAATTTTGCTATACAAGATTTCATTTTCATTTTTATGGTGATCTTACATTTCATATACATTTTCATTGTAAAATTAATTTCAAATCCTACAAATGTTATTTTATTCACCACAAGTTCTACAATATTAGTTTGAGTCCTTACTATTTTATTTTATATCAATTTAATTTTGGTTATTTATTATGGTTCTTACTGCCATTATTATTAGTACTATTATTATTATTATTATTATTTCATAAATATTTTATTTTCTTAATGATTGTATTTCTACTTCATAACTCAATAATTTTAAGTCGTTTTTTTATACTCTTTGAATTTTTAGGTGCATTTAATATTCTATTAGTGTATTCAGACTGTTCTCTTAGGTCTAATGATCTTTCAGGTTGTAACAGTCATTTCTCATCACCTGTTACAAACTCAATTCCAATAATCTAAAATACGTATTCAGGGAATGCGTATCGTAAAGACCTTGACTCCATAATTTTGAAGATCGTATTCTTCACACATGGGATATCCCCAATGCCACTCATGGTAATCCAATTTCACAACATTATGATGAACAGGGTCATTTGCGTTCAACTACTCGTTTCCATTTGAATATAGTATAAATCAGCAACACAATGTGCTATACATATTCAGATTTCAAAACATTAAGTTGAAAAATCGCAAAAATATTTCAATTGTCAAAAATGCAATCAATGCATTTTCTTCATTATATAGCACACGTTTAAGAATGAATTTAAATGATGGTGCTTATTTTTTTTTTAGTTGAAATGAATTGAGGCGTGGTTGATTGCTTTTGATTTATCAATTGTCAGCATAGTTTCTACATAGTTTCTTACGAATTTCCCCTCTTTTTCGCTGACAATTGAAGACAAACTGATTCAAGACGACGCAAAAATTGGTTGGTGGTCAGTCGAGTTTAGGGAGTGGAGTTTTGAGTTTTGAGTGGTCAAAGTGTTTTAAGTCTTGAGTTTAATCGAGTTTTTAGTTTAAAATAGACTTTTAGTTTCGGGATTTTTCTTTTTGGTAAAATAAATTCAGTTAATTTCTTTTTGTGTAAAAAAAGTACTTTTATTTTAAGAACAATAAACATAATTGTGAAGTTTTATTAAAAATTTTGTGTTTGTTTTAAATTAGTTAGTTTTGAGTGTTCGTAAGCTGATTAGCCGAGATTGTTATTCGATTATTTGAACTTTTGGAAATCGGCAGTAGCAGCCCGGCCGGAACGCATATAGTCGCGTATAGATTTCAATAGACTATTTTAGATTTGTAAATTTTCCTGTTCTTTGGAAAATTTAATTTTCGAAGACTCCATTCGGAGACAGGTGAGTTTTTTTTGTTTTTTTAATTCTTTAATTTTTTTTACTTTTATGTGGCTTACGGAATAACCGTGGTGGACTGAACCCACGTAGAGGATAGATTGTAATAATCTCTACCCGGGGAGTCCGATCCCCTACCAAGTCCTTGCCCATGTGATAAACTAGGCTTCATTTGGCATTCCCTGACCCACGACCAATTAACCTCCCTTTTGAGCTAGCGGGTTAAAGTCACTGGGGATGCAGGAACAAATGAAGCAAATATAATTATGAAATCGGGCAACCTCTACCTTTGGTTTAGGTTCCCGTTTCAAGGTATAACAGCGTTGGCTATGAATTTAAAAATTTCTGACCACCACTTATTTGAGGTCAATCTGTTGTTGTTACATGAAAGATTGGATCATATAAACTGGGGGTTCATTTTTAACATCGACAATCCATCGCTAGCTCTTGATGTATTTTTGGATAATGTTTTAACTATTTTAGAACGCTGCTATACATACTGCTCATCTACAATCAAGCGCTTGCAGCCTTGGATCTCCTTTGATCTTGCGCGATGTATTAATAAAATGAATAAACTGTGGTCCAAGTTAAATAAGCGTCCTGATAATGCAGTACTTCGCGAAAGCTATAATAGAATGTGCACTATAATTAACGTAGATATCAAAAAAGAAAAGGAAAGCTATTATTCTAAGCGTTTTTCAGCAAACCGTGGAGATACAAAAAAAAAACTGGATTTTAGTAAACGAGATTCTGACTCGTAAACCTAAAACGTCACTATAAGTCAAATCTATTTTAGCACAGAACGGAGAACTTCTTACGAGTGATCTAGAAATTGCTAATGAGTTTAATTGTTATTTTTCTAGTGTTGCCAAAGACTTATGTGCTAAATTTGATTCTAGCAACACATCATCTAGTTTAGATTTGCCTTGTGATTTCGGTTCGAAAACGTTTTTTATGACCCCAGTGTCTAGTTATGAAGTTTTTTCAATTATTTCCGCTTTAGAACCTAAATACTCAATTGATAACGTTGGCCTGAGTAATTATATATTAAAAGCCATTGCTGGGCGTACTAGTCCCGTTCTTGCACACATTTTCAACCTTTCCTTTGAGTTGGGAGTCATACCCGATCGACTGAAAACAGCAATTATAATTCCCCTTTTCAAGAATGGTAATTGCCTTCATAAAGGTAATTATAGACCTATTCTCTTGCAGCCAGTAATCCTAAAAGTTCTTGAAAAAGTATAGTTAAAAATAGGTTTTCCAGTTTCTTAGATCAAACGGGTGTGCTGAGTATTCACCAACATGGTTTTCGTCAAGGTATGAGTACCGAAACGACCTTGTTGGAATTCCTAAATACAATCAATATTGGTAAACAAATGTAATAGTTGCTGTGCTTTATTTATTGATACAGCAAAAGCCTTCGATATGGTTGATCACAAGCTTCTGTTCTCTATTATGTAAGTGGCAAATAAGTGGTTAGCATCGTATTTAGATGGCAGATCGGTGAGAGTTAAGATAAATGATAAGTTAAGCGATCCGAAATTTATTGACGTTGGTGTTCCCCAGGGTTCAGTATTAGGCCCTCTGCTGTTTTTCATTTATACTAACTCTGTATTTAAATTGAATCTACACGGTATTTCTACCGGTTTTGCTGATGATATAGCTCTGGCTTATTATGGGAATTCTCCCAGTAACGTTATTTCGATGATCAATTCTGATCTAAAAGTTTTACTCTCATGGTTCAACAAACATCGCCTGATTTTAAGCCGGAAAACTAAATTCATGTTGTTTAAATTGTCTGGTAGCCCTAATATGTTTATTTTGCCGCGAGTGACTAATCACAGCAGGTCTGATTGTATGTCTATTGGTTGCTACTCTGAATGCTTTGACATTGAACCAGTTGACGACCAGTACGTAACCCAGTCATGTAAATAATGAGTTGAGCGGCAGGCCAACTACCTTCTCTCACAAAAATTCACGTTATTAACCCTACACAAAGGGTTTGGATAAATTTATAAAATTCTTATCAACAACGGCCTCGTAAACTCTTCACGGCAATATGGAATATGATGTCTTCCAAGACCTTAAGATTTCCACAACCTTTCAAACCAGGCGGAAATTTACACTTTTGTGGTGCTTGCGATGCAAGAGCATAATTGGTCTGGAAGTTAATTTTATAAACCAACCAATAATTACTCCCTACACTACAGCAATAATCAGAAAAAAGAAAAATTATGATTCAGTTTCTCATCCTCTGGCGAGTACAGCAGTTAATCATTTTACAATTCCATATTTATCCAACATGTCGAACTCCATCATTATCGGTTAAATAAAAGCCGTGTCCCGTTTCAGGTGGCCATATTAAATAGCTTCTTCTAGAAATCATTAATGAATCTCATTTTCATTTAAAAAAAAACCAATCCCATCATAATCGGTTAAGAATTAATCGAGTTCCGTCCCAGGTGGCCATATTCCAGAAATTCGGTCTAACTTCATGGAGGTAGTGGACAAAATAAAGTTGTTGGAAGTGCACAATGATGTAGAATGCGTCATGCTCACTTCATTGTGTGTTAATAACATACAAAAACTGATCACACTCATTGCTCTGATGATTCCCAATGACCTTGTATGGTTCCGACTAGTATTTGATGTCGTTGGCTAACGTTATACTTGTTCCAGCTTGTATTGTTTTAGTTCCGGATGTAATTGTATATGTTACACAACCATTCTAATTATTCTATGCTCATTGGGCAAGCGTCAAATGGTTCGAGCTGTTAAAACACCGGTCTAAGAAATAAAGAAATCAGATAGTGTACAACGAATTCTTTTACATGTGGCTTCATGTGGTTTCGACTGAGATTGTACTGGTTACGGCTTTACTTTATTATAGTTCCTGCTAGATATTGAATGTTGGCCACTCATTAAAAACGTGTTGTGGGAAATGATCTTAACTGGATCAAATTCATTGCACAGTGGTCGGGACTATCCTCGTTGACTCATATGGTTTCCGGTGGCACAATTGGCTTAATTCTAGTTTTCTTGATTCTGGTTGGATTTATATGGTTTCGGCTGGCCCCATATTAAATCTGGTAAAAAACCAGGTAGTGCACAATACACTATGCTACTTGTGCCATTTTATGTATGAGCTGGAACGTCGGCACTGTATTCATTCTGCAAATTTCTAGTGGATCTAGCTGATAATATTCCGCTCCCAGCCGGCTTTAAATGGTTCCGGCTGGTTCAATATTGGCGAATATTGAGGCTGATAAATTGTAAAATAGTTGGTTTAGTTCTGGCTGGCTTCATATGCGGTTTCGGCTAACATTGTAGTGGTTCCAGCTTCTCTTGTTATTATAGTTCTGGCTGAAAGCTTGCCACACAATTATTTAAGCGTACTGTACTCATTGTAAAAGCTTCTAATGGTTTCAGCTTATAGCACGCTGTGTCTATTCGTTCTGAGTGGAAACTCAAGTGACGTAAATAAATATTACGTTGACCGAATTTTTTTTAAGTTGCAATGGACTTGAACATTTTGATTTCTTTTGGGAACCAATTTAACACCTGTATTGAACATACACCCTTTACAAATTGTACAAAAACAGTATATAAAACAAAGCATTCAGGTCATTAAACTCCACTCGACAATAATTAAATTAAACTCAGTAAAATAGCCAATTCGATGTCATAGAAAGTTTTCACCTTCATGTTTTAAAAATATGTTTTTATGCAAAATACGCTTCGTACAACTAATTTAATAGTAAATACTACATACAGAGTAGAACATGAATTATAAATAGTAAATAAAAAAACTTTTTTAAAAGTTCAGAAGTAGAAGTAGTTTATATGTTTTCAATTAAACTATAATATTATGTACTCATGTACATAAAAATACATTGAATGGAGTGACAGAACGGCAAACACAAAAAAATCCCAGCTAACAAGTAGAAATAGAAGAAGAAAACGAAGTCTAGAAATGAATTTATTTTAAACATGAAAAGTGCAAATCAAGGTATTTCTACTATTTTTTGTGCGAGTATATGGAAATATCCTGAATTTAGAAATTCTAATATTTTTCTAAAGTATTTAACTTTTGTAAAACTTTTTTTTGAATTATTTTGAAATAATAGGTTATAAAACAAACTAGTTAAAAATTGTTTGTATAGGAAATGATATATAAAGGTACGAGGTATACATTTAGTAAAAATATTCTAAATGTATATGAAATAAAAATCTATATGATTGTGGAGTAATTTTTTTTTGTTTTGCGATAAGCTTTTCAACTTTATGATTCTCGGAATTGGTTCGAATATTTTTCTGTAATTGCACAATGGGCATAATATTTTTTTTTGTAACTTTATATAGACACGATAGTTTATATGGTTGATTGAAATATCAGTTTTCAAAAATCAAATTAGTTCAGCTACATAGTAATTTGTAGAACAGGGAGACTTGACCTTTGTAGTATTATTGCAAATTTGTTTTTTTTTATAAATTTGTGTATTTCATATTTCGAAGGTTGTCTGAAAAAGTTTCCGGCCTAACAAAGATACAAGACATTTTTTCTCCAAATTTATTTTTATTTTTGTAAATAATCTCCTTGTAAATCTATATTGCAGGAATGTGTAATAATATGCACAATTATTCGTATGCCATCGGAATTGGATTGTTCCGAGTTAGCTGAAACGTGGCCTATATGAAAACGAACCTTTTTAATGTACATGATGGCCAATGGGAAAATGGAGGAAAACGAAAGCAAAAAGATTGCTACATTTTTATGGTTGATGGGACACGGATATATATAATAAAGGGTTATCCAATTCAAGCTTGATAAAGTAAACTTAAAAAAAACACACAAAATATTCGGAATGTATTGTAGTTTTTATTTCATTTTACAGATTGATCCTTCCCATTTTTAGTTAAACAAGATATCATTCAAATGTCCTCCACGGGACTTCTTACAGGCCTTGATTCTTTTGAGGTAATTTTCAATGACTTTTCGCCACATTTCGGGCGGTATCTCGGCCATTACCTTACGAATTTTAGTTTTCAATTCGTCAAGAGTTTGAGGATTGTTTGCGTAAACACGATCTTTCGCGTAGCCCTACAAAAAGAAATCCAAAGGCGTTAAATCACAGGATCTTGGAGGCCAATTGACATCAGCCAATCGCGAAATCAAACGTCCAGGAAATTTCTCTTGCAAAAGATCTCGATTTGCTCGTGTTACGTGACTGGTTGCTCCATCCTGCTGGAACCACATATCGTCAAGATCATAATCTTCGATTTTCGTAAAAAAATAATCGGTTAACATGCGGCCATAGCGCTCAGAATTGACGGTAACGGTTCGTCCATGGTTGTTCTCAAAAAAATACGGCCCAATCATACACCACCAGACCACAATGCGCACCAAACAGTGACTTTTTCCGGGTGTAATGGCTTCTCTACAATCAATTGTGGATTTTCTGAGCCCCAAATTCTACAGTTGTGCTTATAAACGTATCCACCAAGCGAAAAATGAGCTTCATCACTGAAGAAAATTTTGTTCGAAAAATCAGCATCGACGGATTTAATAATTTTAACGCGTTGGTCGATTGTTAAATGCTCCATATTCTTAAATGGCAGAATGTCAACTAAATAAATGACAGCGTTTTTGACGTTTATCTTTGACAGATGTCGGTATACAGATTTCTACTTTATCAACCTCGAATTGGATAACCCTGTACATTGTTCCCAAATGATGGCTCTGCTACAAGCATGGTAGGAAATCAATAGGAAAATACTGAGAAAAAGGATGATGCAACTGACGGGGAAAATGTAAAAGAACATCGTAAACTGGATGACATTATGGCTGCTTTTGATCCATATTGTATTGCAAGAAATAATATAACAATGGAATCATTTAAATTTAACACAATTGTTCAAAAGTAAAAACAATCATTCGCTGACTTTGGGACGGCATTGAGAACACAAATTCAGCATTGTGAATTTAAGTGTCAGTTTGGTGTATCGTATAAGGATCGAATGCTTCGGGATCGCGTAATAATTGGTGTTTATGATAAAAAATTACAATTAAAATTGCTTGATGGTAAAGATGAACCATTGAAAAATGTAATTGAAACATGTAAACTACTCGAGGCAGCCTATGCGAATACATTTTTGTTGGACCGAAATACAAATCTCCAAAGTGTAAACAGTGTAACTGGACAGAAAACAGTTGAATTAGTAAACGCAGTTCAAGGTGGTCGTAGATATTACAATTGTGGCCAACTATTTACGCCAACACATTTGCGCATATGCAAAGCAAATTGTGTTACATGTAATTTGTGTGGGCGAATGGGTATTTTCGGAAATATTGTAAGCAAACTAAAACGGAAAGCAAATTGGAAAACAACCAGGGAAAATCAATCAGATTAATTAGCAACCAGGATAATTTGGATTGGAGTCGTGATCTCAATAGTATGGGTAAGCATGTTGATGGAATGATAGATTAGTTAAGGTTAAATCAATTTTCTTGTAGAGTAAATTCAAATACTAGTGTATTAAATAAAGAGCGATGGACCAAGGCATATAGAATTAAAAATGAAGTAGTTAATTTTAAAATTGATACTGGGGCAGATGTAAATTGCGTTCCGTTGAAATTAATAAAAAAAATTAAAGTTGAATATTATTCATTTTAGCATAAATAATAATTTTTCTATTTTTGATTATAGTAATAATAAAATTAGAAGTTTTGGTACTGTTAAATTAGCATGCATTGATACGAATTTGAATACTGACCATTGGTTGATAAACATTAGTCGATTTGGTTTAATTAAACGAGTAGATATAAGTTCAGTTACTTGTTTACCACAAAATAAAAATAAATTTTTAGAAAATAATCGAGATGTGTTCTTGGGTTTGGGTAAATTTCATGGAAAATGCTCAATAAAATTAAAAGAAAACAGCGAGATTGTTTTGCGGTATAAAAAACGAATACCCTTATCATTGGTTGATAAACTCAAAGTGAAAATTGATCAGATGATACAGAACAAAGTTAATTCACCTGTTGATTATCCTACGGACTGGGTTAATAATTTACAGATAATAGAAAAGCCAAATGGCAAACTGCGGGTTTGTCTTGATCCAAAATCACTTAATGAGTGCATTAAAAGGGAACATTTTTTGATTACAACTATTGAGGAGTCTACTACTTGTCTTTCTAATAAACGTATATTCACGGTTCTTGATCTCAGTAGTGGGTTTTGGCAAATGGGATTAGATCAAAAAAGCTTGGATTTGACTACATTTATGACTCCTTTTGGTAGATATAAGTTTAATCGTGTGCCATTCGGTCTTAACAGTGCACCGGAAATGTTTCAACGGAAAATGGTTCGAACATTCGATGATTTACCTGGAGTTGTAATTTATTTTGAAGACATCGGCATTGCTGCTGAAAGCGAAGAAGAACATGATAAAATCTTAGGTTTAGTAATAGAACGGGCACGTATTAATGGTATACAATTTAATTCCGAAAAAATTCAATACCGGAAATCTCAGGTTAAATTTATGGGGCATATTTTAGCAGAAGGGACGATTAAACCTGATAGCAAATACCTAGAAGCTATTACAAAAATTAAACGACCAGAAAACAAACATGACGTAATGCGGGTGTTAGGACTATTCAAGTACTTGGCAAAATTTATACCAAATTTATCTAAATTGTCAGCTGGATTACGAGATTTAACAAGAAATGATGTTGAATTTAAATGGACGGAAAAACATGAAAGTAAATTGGATAACTTGTTAAAAATTGTTACTTCAAACCCGGTTTTAGTAGTTTATGATTAAAAAAAAACCAATAATTATTCAAACTGATGCATCAAAGGATAGGTTAGGTTGTGTTCTATTACAGGATGGACATCCGGTGGCATTTCCTTCCCGAACTCTTATCAAAAGTGAGCAAAAATGGGCACAAATAGAAAAAGAATTGCTGGCCATCTGTTTCGTTTGTGAAAAATTTCATTATTTCTTGTATGGTCGGGAATTCACTGTGGAAAGTGATCATAAACCTTTGGAAACATTAATTAAACGTGTAAAGTACCCTTTATTAAATGTGGTTTACAAACCGGGTAAAGATATGTTGGTGGTTGATTGTTTATCCCGGGCTCAGTTACTAGAATCAGATAACATTCAAGAATTAACAGGAATAATTCATTCAGTCACAAAATCCGTATGTATATCTGAAAATATAATGATAATTTTTATCAGTCAATAATTGCACATGACGAGAACTATTTGAGGATTTGTAAATATGTTAAAAAAGGTTGGCCGAGTTTTCATAAACTGGATGAATTTGCTCAAGTATTTTACAAAGTAAAGGACGAATTGCATTATGAAAATGGTTTATTGTTCAAGAATCATAAACTTATCATACCAACGGAAATGCAACAAAAAATGGCTAAGTGGCTACATGCACCTCATTTAGGCATTGAAAACACACGCGCTCGTGCAAGGTTGTATTATTTTTGGCCGGGTATGACATCTCAAATGAAAGAACTGATTTCAAATTGTTCGATTTGTGAAAAATTTAAACGTAACAATCAAAAGGAACCATTAGTTCAGGAAGAAACGCCAAGATATCCATTTCCTATTGTGTCAATGGATTTGTTTGAATATGGTGGTCGTGATTTTATTGCAATTATTGATGCATATTCGGGTTATCTACTATCAGAACAATTAATGGTAAAACGTCAAATAGGATTATCGATGTAATTACACGAATTTTTGAAAGAGGAGGATATCCAACAATCATCAAATGTGATAACAGTCCATTTGGTTCGGCTGAATTTGACCAATTTGCAACTTAATCGAATATTCAATTAAAATTTTCTAGCCCACGTTATCCACAAAGCAATAGAATGGCGGAAAAAGGTGTAGCTATTGTTAAAAATATCTTAAAACGTTGTGTTGAGGTAAATGAAATTGATAAATTTCAGTATCGGATTTTGGCACCAGCTCAGTTGTTTTTTGAAAGGTTAGTCAGAACTACGTTACCGATTTCTGAGACATTGCTATATAGAAATGACTAAAGTAAAGAGTTTGTTCAGAAAAAAATTCAAAAGAAAAAAAAATGCAAAAGTATTACTATAATCGAAATGTAAAAACATTGCCTCTTTTGACTGAGGGTGACCTAGTTATATTTAAGAAAGAAGAAAAAGGTGGAGTTGTGGTACAGTTATTACTAATGTAAATGGTAGATCCTACATTATAAGAGATAGTTTTGATAACTTGTTTAGACGTAATCTTAAGTTTATTATGAAAACTAATAATAAGGAATTTAATGCTAGTGATTTGATAGCAGAAGAACATTTTAATAATGATTTAAGTAAATTAATGGGAAACTTAATGAAATACAAAATTGAACCATCAGAAAATGTAAGTACTGAAAATCAACGTCAACCAATTGAATACAATACAGATGAACCTGCATTACCAAATGAGCGGGATAACGGTAGCCCTGAATCTGGACATGAAATATATTGTAAGTTGGTAGCGCTGATAATAAGGTGAGGTAGAAGGGTATTAATTGTGTAATGGCTAAGTTGAGAGCAGATAAATTAATAAAGTATTTTTATAAAATACATTGAGTGTTTATTTTAATAATAATTAAATAAAATAATAATTACGTATAGCGAAATTATTACAGAATGGTCCCATCTTTTCAATCTTTTCAACCCGTCCATATAGTAGTTGGAGTTCTCCGCAATGTAGTAGTTTACGAATGTGATGGCTTCCTCATTCGCCGAAAATTGTTGTCCTCCCGGATCCCGTGGTAAATCGTTCGCCATCACTTCCCCAGCCGAAAAAACAGCCTCTGTTTTTTTGGGGCCGATTTCCCTTTGACTGTATTTTTGATTCTGAAGTGTAATGGTGTATCCAAGTGTCATTAACAGTAATTAACCGGTGTCAAAACTCTGATTTATTCTGTCTAAGCTGCGTCAACAGAGCATGTTACGGAATGGTTCAACACCACCCCGCAGATTTTATCTAAATACGCAGAGGCCTCTCTCACGGTGATTTTTGCATAAATAAACTGAAATGAAATTAAAAATACCATAATCCGTCGAACGAAACTTGTGGAACCGTAATAAATTTAATAATAACCGGGTGTGCCCACCCACGAACGACCGGATCTCCTCGAATGGCAAGTACAATGTCGGCTGAAGAAACCCCTCGAACGACCCATCGACCCCTAGAGGCCAATTGCCAGCCACAACGAAGCAGCATAATAGAGTAGGGACGTTTATCCAACCGACAAAGTCTCTCTTCACCCGGAGAGACCTATAAGCAATCTCCCACGATTCACACTCCGACAACTTGAGACTGCCGGAGTGCCATGGCATGTCATCCTTGAATGAACGACACATATACTGGACAAACCACTCCGACCCTGTGGATTTTCTGCCAAGGCGATGATGGGGAGTGTCAAGCTCAGCCGACGAAACGAGAAGCCCCTTCCCACCATACCTCTCTCTCTAGCATTTACATCCCATGAAGGGATTTTGCCGCCCGCACTATGGCTCTCCATCTGTCTCGGTCCATCGCTCTCGTCCTCCAATTTCGACATCCTAATACGAGTAGGTCTTGTTCGACGTCGTCACTCCAGCGCAGCCGGGGTCTTCCTCTACGATGTACTCCGGCTGGTTGTTGATAGAACACTTTGTGAATCATTCGTTGTTGTGGGGACCTTGCAACGTGGCCTAGCCATCTCAATCGATTAGATTTGATGAAGCCGATAATATTGCTACTTCCGAGAAGTTGCTTTATTTCGTGGTTCATGCGAATCCGATATTCATTGTTCGCAACTTTAATAGGACCAAAAATTGAACGAATGACCTTCCTTTCGAAGGTAGATAATAATCTACAGTCAGTAGAGGTCATGGTCCCGGTCTCGCTTCCGAAAGTCAGCACAGGTCTTATGAGTGCTTTATAAAGTGCGAGCTTGCACGACTGCGATAGGTGTTTAGATCGCAATAATTTTGATTGGGCGTAGAAAACTCGTTGTCCGGCAGTAATTCGGGCTTTTATTTCTGCCTGTATATCATTCAAGGATGTTATAAGTGACCCAAGGTATTTAAAATTTTCGACGCCATCAAAATTTTGGTCGCCAATTATGAAACTGTCTCTGATGTCACTAGGTCTTCGGCCAAGAAGTACGATATCATCTGCATATTCATAAGTTTGGCCTGATTTATTAAATATACAGCGCGACGTTTCAATAGTGCTTTTCCTCAATACGTACTCAAGCGCCAAATTGAACAGCACAGGTGCAAGTGCATCTCTCTGTCGAACACCAGATGTTATTTGAAAAGAGTCTGACACAGATCCTTCAATTACAATTCTATATGCAGATCCAGACGTTGTTAATTTACACAGAGAAACAAGTTTCTCTGGAATACCTATAGGCATATGAGCGGGGCCCAAAGGTTGTCGCGGTTTATACTGTCATATGCCTGCAGGAAGTCTATATATAATTGATGAATGGTTATGTTGTACTTCCAACATTTTTCCAAGATCATCCTCATGGTAAAACACTGGTCAGTAGTCGATCGGTTGGTACGAAAGCCATTGATTTGATAGTCGCCAATGATGTTTTCGGCGAAAGGGATGAGTCTGGCAAGTACAACATTAGCCAACACTTTGTAAGCAGTGTTCAATAGAGCTATGCCATGAAAGTTTTCACATTTAAGACGGTCGCCTTTTTTATGCAACGGACATATGAGCGCGGTCTTCCAATTCTCTGGCAACTGTTCTTGGTCCCAAATACGTACGATGAGATCGTATAAACTTGTTGCAAGTGTAGCGCCTCCGAGTTTAATTAATTCTGCAGGGATTCCATCGAGACCGGGTGCTTTACAGTTTTTCAATCGACTAATAGCTGCGTCTACTTCCTCTACTAAAACCCAGCATACCGACCCGAAAAAACTTAATTCTTCATTTTATGTACAATAAAACCCAAAATAAAAATAAATGCGAGAATCAGAAGCTCAGAATAGTAATCGAATACAATTACCCGATGAATGGACCGATGAACCGACCGAGGAGAGGAATAATCCAAAAGACGGAACTAGTTCGCCGTGCTAGTTTTATGAAAATACAAAATTTATACAACGGAAGAAAAAAAATCAGAGGTGGAAGGAAGGATATAAACAAAAAAAATAATCGCTACAAAGGATGATTAATTTTGAGAGCGAATGAAATGGTCGCTGTACGTGATTAATTTGTTTGCGAAAAAACCAACGTGTACTCGATTACACCTATATTTGATTAAAAATTTAAAACAAAAAACAAATTTTTGAAATTTTAAAATTAAATCAAATTTAAGAATAAAAAAAAATTACCTTTCGCCCCTCCCCCCCTTCGGTGGCCCCCCTTTGTAGTATTGGGCGTCCCTCCGCCTTTGGGCCTTTGGATAAATTAACGTTGAGCGTCTTCCCGCCTTAAATTGAAAATTTAGCCTCGAATCTCGATAGGCCACCGAAAATGACGGGCGTCTTCCTGCCTTTGATAACTAGTGCATCGATAGGCCGCCACCACAGATGCTAAATTTTTATTGTCCAAATTCAGGGCCACACTTCGTTGTTGCTGTATCGATGCTCGCCTCGCCGACGTTATATATTTAAATTGAGGCCACGTACTGGCAGCCTTCATGAAACTGAATTAAAACTTTAATCTGAGTTGCAATTTTTTGTGCGTCGATATTTGAGATGCAATCTTATCGTCGATAAATTTGAATTAAAACCCGTCGTTAATGAACTTTTAACTTTTGAATATTTTTATTGGTAATAGTACAGCAGTTATGATTCCTTGAATTATCACTATGTCAAGAAATTAATATTTTTTAAATTATTCTATTAAGTAGAACGAATCATATCTCTCGTTGTCAAATTATTTGAACTTTCCCGTTCGGTCCACAAATTTTAAAATACCTAGATGCTGGAAGTTAGTGCTTCAAACATTTTAACACTCCAACAAGTTTTTGCCAAAATGTATCCATTTGCCAGATTAACTGTTGTTAATCTGAAACATTGTCATATACAGATTTTTCCATATTTGACTCCAGGCAGCATTTTTGCACATATGAGATCAGAATTGAAGAAACTCATTAACGTTTCTTAATTTCCATGTTTCGTTACCTCATTTGTTTTGGGCTACAATTGGGGAATATTTCTGGTAAAATTAATATTACTCGGTAGATCTATGATATTAAAAGTCAAATGTTCAGTATCGGCCCCCGAATGCATTTCATAAAGCACTGCAAGGGGCTGTGTTCCAGTGCGGAGTGAGTTTGTTTTGATAAATGCCAGGCTCGATATTGTGCAAAATACATTTAATGGTGATATTGAATAACCCTGCAACTCATTTGAAGATCTTGAGAAAGTTAGATTTTTTCCTACTTTTGAGTAGACTTTTTGCACAAAATTTTTCATACTGTGTGTGGTCTCAGCGAGATGAACAAAAACTTATAAATATTTGTTATGAAGTGTTCAAAATGTTTACCATTTCTGAACATTTTTCTAATCGCCTTTTAAAATTAATATAAAGCGTCCCCAATTCATTGATAATTTTCTGAATTTTTTGTTTCATATTTTCTTTTTTTTTTTTGTGGCAGGCTGATCAAATATGTAAAATCTGTCTTCCAAAACTAAAATTCAAGGCAATAGATCTGGTGATCGTACAGGTAAAGAAGTCGCTCCCATCGTTACCGTCCACAGAATATGTTGAACACAGTTTTAATTTTCTTCAGCGTTCAATGATAAAATTGAATTTTGTTCAAAATCATTTGCTGATAATTCCTGTATCAATGATATGGGGTTTCCATGGAACTTGGTTTCTTTTAAAACGTGAGAGACAGTTGTTTGAGATATTCCTCTGTCTGCGTGCAATATTTCGAGTTGATTTTGTTTGGGTTCTATCATACTGTAGCTAACACATTTACAACAATTTCGTCTTAGTACCGAAAGTCCTTACGTTTCGATGAAAAAACAACAAAAAGTGAAAGACGGAGAAGCCCCATTCGTGATGCATGGGAAACTAAATAGAAATCTGAATATATTTCAAATAAATATTACATGTGCCGTCAGAAAATTTAACGCGGGTGAGCAGCTGATATATTGCACAGCTAACAACAAAATATTGTTGAGCGTTTTATGATGCACAATGAAGCGAAAAATTAAAACTGTTAATTAATTTGTTAGGAAATAAAGAAACCCTTAAAAATTTACGAAAAATAAAAATTGAGAATGACTTAAAAAAAAATTTTGATTCTTCATTAATTCTACAATTTTGTGACAAAACATTATTCATGTTACTGTGTCATTCAGTGTCATGTTACTGGTGCAACATTTCGTAACATGACTCAGCATGGTGCTAGATTACTCAACATAAGTTCCGGTGACAAGATTGTTGCTTGAAATACATATCAAACGATACGACACACGATTTTATTACTAAATAAACTGACTCCAGCGCCACAACGAGATAGTTTTGATTACTAAATTTGCGACATTTAACAAAATTTGTGGCATTCTTTCCTTTTTTAATGAGATGCGACAGCTAAATATTCTAAGCCAGAGGAATAATTTACCACCAGTGTCAAAATGGTGAATTTGTAAAATTAATTGTTGATATACATAACAGAATTTTGGCTTCGTCTAAGACCTTTAAAACGACATGCCACATGATTATCTCAGAATAAGAAAAATGTATCTATTATCAGCGACACAATTTGGAGTACTAAGATAAGTTGTTCAGTTATATTTGTGATATTCGTCAAGACCAGTGTCAAAACTGCAAATTTATCAACTAAAGCACTGACAACAAAATAATTATTTTTCCAAATACCTTCTAAACAGGGGCAGGATGCAAAGTGAAATTTCATCAACAGATTACGATCTGTAGTGAAATGTAACACATCTATGACCCCCTGTCGGTGTGCAAAATTCATAAGCCGACCCATCTTTCATGCCAGTATAGGCTGGCATTGCGTTTACAATGTGCAGATAATTCTAAGTCGGTCCTATAGCCGTACGTCTTTGAGTTGGCCGGGAGACGTAAAGTAAGGACGTAAATAGCATAACCGCAGAAGAGCAGGGTGAGGCTTAAGTCCCAAAACAGATCGCATAGTTAACAATAAAATAAATGAAAATGATACAACTTCTCCCACTGCGCAACAACGGTAGTTTTCAGTATTATGTTGCATCACCTAAATTTGTGGCATTCTTCAGGACGTTTTCAGTGATATGTGCAACGTACGTATTATAATGAATAATTATCCAGAAGCCTTGAAATTGAGAATTTGGAAACAAAAGCGCTGCTAACAAAAATGTTATTTTTACAAGACCTGGTGGACAGGCTCATGAGGAAATGGGGCATATTGTCATTGCTTCCAGCGCCATAATAAAAATATACGGCATTTTAAACGACATTTCCAACGATATATACGACAAGTATATATTGTATAAACGAAAATCAGCAACCAGCGCCAAACCGGTGGATTTAATAACTAAAGTGGTGTCGTCAAAATTGTTGTGTTATCCCAGACTGTTCAAACGATATACTAACTAGTATATTATAATAATGTAAAGTATATCGTATTGGTTGAATTTTTTGTTCCAATATTTATGGCAGAAAACCGACTTCCGGGATCCTAAATCTTTTTAATTCACTGGATTAAAAATAACAGAAGATTGACAATACAAATTTGAATCGAATAAGCCGTTCTTGGAGATATCATCGGTACAGACATCCGTTCATTCAGAAAACCAGACATTCAGATGCGGGAGAACAAAATATTTTTTTTTTACATTTTTGGGATTAGACCATCAGAACGTCGAGGAAAAGAGTTTTGGACCAGGGTCATTTTCTTCCATTTTCAGCGGGGTTTCAATGACTTGGTCTTTTTTGTCCTGCCTGTGGCACTATTCTAGTTTTTCGTGGGAATAGGGAATTGGGGAAAAAAATTCATAGTATTTTTGTCTAAATTGTATTTTTCTGGTCTACTGAGAAAATAAGTTTGGCGTAAATATTTTCGAAACAAAGTTAAATGGGGACAAAAAAATTCTCTATAAAAATTTTGTGGAACTAAAGTTTCCCAATTAACTTTGTTTTCAAAATCTTTGCACTAAACTTATTCCTTCAGTAGGCCATAAAAGTACAATTTGGACAAAAATGCAATGAAAATATTTTTCCCAATTCTCTATTCCCAGGCAAAGCCAGAATAGTGCCACTAGGCGAAAACCGCAATGGTGGTCGCCCAAAATATGCTCGTGGTAAATTGATAACTTATCAGCAACTACATTGAATAAGACCTTAAAGCTGGTATTGAAAAAGCTAATCCGCGATATTTGTAATAGTTCAAACAAATTTCCATTTTTATGTAGTTGACAGATTATTGCTGTTTTACACCCTTTTGTGATTTACTCTTCAAACCAATCTATGAAATCAGGTGAAATATACGGTAAAAGGTTTAGTAGCCGTACTACTATGACATACAGATGGCATCCCCATAAGGTATGTATCTTAAAATTTCTCATATTTTAGTTGACGCTTCGCACTTCATCGCAAAATGGAGTGGGTGGTAGCCTTATTTCTACATTCATAATAGGCTTATGCAATAATGTTGGTTGGCCGCAGATAATTTAATGTTATTTAAGAGCTCCCGAAAACCACAAACGAAAAATTTCCAGCTCGACCATTTTGGTACGAATTAGTAAAATTTATAGTCAAAATAGTGACAGATTGGGGGCAGCATAACCAAAAAATATGAAATAAACGATTTTAACGAAACAAAAAATTTTCAAAAATTTATTTTACTCTACAATACGGCAGTACGTAGCGGCACAAAAAAATAATCCCACGTTTCTTTTTTATAAAGTTGTCGTAGTGTGCGAAAAACGTTTCTCATCGCATACTATTTTTTGAAGGTCTGTTAAAAATGTTGCCATAAAAAGTATTGAGTTCCATATTTTTTATGGCAAGATTTTTCCCCACTTACTCTATTGTCTCAGCAATCTGTTCTGGGACCGAGGCCTTCGCAATTCTTTCACGGTTTGCTTTTTCCGTCCTTGCTTTTACGCCGTTGCTGGCTAATTCCAGGACGTGCGCATATCTGTATTTACTGGAATAGTTTAAAATTCATTACTAGACGAATTTAAGTCAATTTGAAAAATAGTTTTATTGCAACAATAGGCCACGAACAGATTTAGTAAAGCAACGACTAATTAAAAAATACTAACATACGATGGTAAATATTTACTTTGTAAATTAATTACAGATGAAAAACAATATTTTCTCGTTTCCATCATAATTCAAATAATCGTTTTTTGGAATTCAGCAAAAATACGAATTTTTCAATTTATTTCCCATCTTTGTAGTCAAACAAAAATATTGTACATTTGAAACCAATAAATGTAGCTGATGTTATATTGTTACACAAAGTTGCGTTTATGTTATACCTAAATAAAATTAAATGTTTTATGTATAAATTCACATATAACTGAGGAGCATAAACATTTATTATTCTAAATCAATGAAATTTCGTTGTGTGGTTGAAAATACATTTAACAGGTCACTTCCAGCCGTACATACATATGAACATAATATTATGCGATGTTCATATTATAATGCGGTTTTTAATTTCTTTGCAAAACATAAATTTTTAATGCTGTTTAATACAATATAATATGCATACATAACATAACACATTATGTAGATATGTTTTATGTTGCATCTGACAAGGTTTTTTATATTATGTGAAATGGAAAATAAAATTTTTATGTATTTAGCCCCAGCATAATATATCTAAATACATACATATGTATGTGCATAAAAAGTACAAGCTGGGAGAAAAGTAGTATATGTTTTATGGTTTAGTAGCGATTATTGAACAAAAATAATAATTTGCCATACTGTTTTAGTGTAAATTCGAAATAAACCAGCATATTTCGAGGTTCCTGATCTTGGCAAAAAAAAAAAATATATTTTTCAACGAAATAAAATATTTTATGTTGGTTTGAACCTACTACTGTACATTTTAAGTACTTTACTTTGTTCAGAAAAAATATGTGATATATTGTTGGATACTTTCAATCTTGTGGTTGCTTAAAAAAATACTAAAATTAAAATTTTGGTTGTTTTCATGTTTATGATGGATAATAAACCTTTTAATGGTGATTACGATACTTGGTGACGAATAAGCAAATCCTTTGATGTAATTTTAATGAAATAAGATTAGGGATTAACGAGAAACACAATTTATAAAAGTTATATTTTATCTGAATCTCTTTGCTGTTGAGTTTAACTTTAAATCCAAGATTTAAAAACACAAAACCGCAAACATCAACAAAACACAATAAAATTTTAAAAATAACATAATTTATCTAACGCTTTTAATGTACTGGCTTATTTTGCTTTAGCCTAAAAGCCTTCTAATTTAGTATTAAACCTAAGATCAACCGAATATTAAAAGGTTTTTCAGAATGGCAGCTAGGCAACAAAAAGTATAAAATTAAATGAAAAAATTAACACAAAATCATGATATTTAGAACGAGTGCAATTAAGAACATCTTAAAATATGTATAACCACAACAGGAAATATCTTAGACCATGGTAGACCCGAAATGAATTTTTATAATAACAATTATATTAAAGCCTCATGAATTGAATATGAATTGAATATGAATTGAATATGAATTGAATATGAATTGAATATGAATTGAATATGAATTGAATATGAATTGAATATGAATTGAATATGAATTGAATATGAATTGAATATGAATTGAATATGAATTGAATATGAATTGAATATGAATTGAATATGAATTGAATATGAATTGAATATGAATTGAATATGAATTGAGTATGAATTGAATATGAATTGAGTATGAATTGAATATGAATTGAATATGAATTGAATATGAATTGAATTGAATATGAATTGAATAAGAATTGAATATGAATTGAATATGAATTGAATATGAATTGAATATGAATTGAATATGAATTGAATATGAATTGAATATGAATTGAATATGAATTGAATATGAATTGAATATGAATTGAATTGAATATGAATTGAATTGAATATGAATTGAATATGAATTGAATATGAATTGAATATGAATTGAATATGAATTGAATATGAATTGAATATGAATTGAATATGAATTGAATATGAATTGAATATGAATTGAATATGAATTGAATATGAATTGAATATGAATTGAATATGAATTGAATATGAATTGAATATGAATTGAATATGAATTGAATATGAATTGAATATGAATTGAATATGAATTGAATATGAATTGAATATGAATTGAATATGAATTGAATATGAATTGAATATGAATTGAATATGAATTGAATATGAATTGAATATGAATTGAATATGAATTGAATATGAATTGAATATGAATTGAATATGAATTGAATATGAATTGAATATGAATTGAATATGAATTGAATATGAATTGAATATGAATTGAATATGAATTGAATACGAACTTAATAATCGAATTATGATTAAACTATGATAAGGAGATGGAAAAACATCCTCGCCAAAATTAGGGTAGGTCTGATGAGGTTTCTGGATAAAATTTTAATTTTAAAGTTTATTGTATCGTTATAGCTTGTTCAAAATTAATAGTTTTGCCATAATCGGATCAAAATACTAGATTTAGAAATATGTTATACCATATTGAACTTAGCTACCTTTGCATTACTTACACATACTACTATTGATATAAAATGTACTCGTAGAACGATATAAAGAGAATAAATTTAATTTAATTTTGTAATTTATATTCCAAATTTACCTTACATAGACTAGACAGCTCTTGACTGTCATTAAAACACATAGTATTTATTTATTTTTATACCAGCTAATGCCATCGCGATTTATACAAACATTACAAAAATGGAAAATTCATGTCAATGTCCCAAACAAGAAACAGCAAAGTAAATCAGACTGAGTTTAAACCCTCGCAACATAGAAAATTGTTCATCCAACAAATTCAGGATTACACGAAAAAAATTGTACAGTATTCACAATCCCTATATCCATTTATGATGGGCATGATAATAAATTTAAAATAAAATGTATTCCGTGTCTCTGTATATAGGTATTTCTACAAGGCTGGGTAAAAAAATAGAATTCGACAAAAAATATTCATTTTCATTGATGCAAATGAAAATGCGATGTGACACATTTTTGTTTCGGTATATATCACCGTCACTACCAAGGTATAAGGTAATCATTATTGATTTTAATCAAATATATTCGTTTATCCATATTATAATTTACATAGAAGACAAAAAGATAAAATTGATTTTCCAGTAAGTTTAACATTGAGTTTGCAAAAAAAGAAATACTTTGTTACAATTATTTTCTAGATTACGTAAGTATTAATTTGTTAAAATATTTAACGATGCATTGGAATGATCAACACATTATTTTAAAATAATTTTTTACAATAAAATTAGCAGATTCTTAAAATTTGATTAAGTCGTAATCAAAATTACAACATAAATTAAAGTCCTGTATCACACACACGCACGATAACATAAATAATAGCACTACCCGATCTAAGAATGAAATATAAATTAAATATGAATAAACTATAAAGTGAATATGAATTGAATATGAATTGAATATGAATGGAATATGAATTGAATATGAATTGAATATGAATTGAATATGAATTGAATATGAATTGAATATGAATTGAATATGAATTGAATATGAATTGAATATGAATTGAATATGAATTAAATAGGAATTGATTATGATTTGAATAATTTACATGAATATAACATCAAGTCATTCTAGATATCAAACAACTTATTTAAGCAATTTGATTGCCGCCTAACTGTTAAAGAAAATTATAAGAAAAATCAAAGTTATTATGTTTCAACCAAGTCCAAACCTCCTAATACAATACGATTAGAGATTAGCACAGAGATACTCACATTTTGCTGAATAGAGAAGAAGCCATCTCTAACCACACCAACTAGCTTTTAGCCGTTAGTGAGAATTGGATGGCTCAGTTCATATAATCAAGATTCGACTGTGAGTCCTTCATTAAATGTTTTATCATCGGGTGTTTTTTCTGAATTTCTGATGATCGCATTGCGATTGACAATATGAATATTTAATTCAAATTCAATTCATATTCAATTCATATTCAATTCATATTCAATTCATATTCAATTCATATTCAATTCATATTCAATTCATATTCAATTCATATTTAATTCATATTCAATTCATATTCAATTCATATTCAATTCATATTCAATTCATATTCAATTCATATTCAATTCATATTCAATTCATATTCAATTCATATTCAATTCATATTCAATTCATATTCAATTCATGTTCAATTCATACGCATTTTTTTCAATTTTTATTCAACGGATATTCAATTCTCATTCAATCCAGATTCAAGTCATATTTAATTCATATTTATTTCATATTCAGTTCATATTCAATTCATATTCAATTCATATTCAATTCATATTCAATTCATATTCAATTCATATTCAATTCATATTCAATTCATATTCAATTCATATTCAATTCATATTTAATTCATATTCAATTCATATTCAATTCATATTCAATTCATATTCAATTCATATTCAATTCATATTCAATTCATATTCAAATGATATTCAATTCACATTCAATTCATATTCCATTATTATTCAATTCATATTTTACTAGGGGGACGCAAATTCACAAAACAATTTATTTAAATACTTTGTGATTCTTGTTGATGATTAACTAAACATTTAAAATTAAAGTGCAAACGATTTTTCCGAATAATTTTGAACCTGGTATTATAAATTTAGTTAGCTGATTAGCAATTGAATGAATCTTCAGTCTTATTTCGGGGTTCTGTCATTTATTAATGAGTAGTAGCGGTGTCTAGCTTACCACTTTATGGCAAACGTTTCTAATTTGGTTTTAGATGCCATTTAAAAATCTAAGAAGGAGAAATTTTGTGATGATTTGTGGTTTTGGTTGATATATTTTTAGCAACATGGCCTTGGTAGACCCGGTTACATTGAAATATTTTTGATGTCTAGCATAATTTGATTCGTATTATATAGACTTGATATTTTTTCTCACAAAACGAAGTTGCCAGACGTCATTAAATATTTTGCTTATATCGCATCTTTATACTAAAAGCTATATTTTAATATTTATTTTCAAATAAAATCGGTACGAACAGAAAAGTCAATATTTTCTAATCTATTTTTGAATAAAATTTATAAATAAATAAAAATTCAATATTGTCACTCAATAGAAGATATGTATAGTTTAACTATATACAAGACACAATATATCATCTTCTTATAAGTAATTGATTTTTTCTTACATCCGTACGGGTACACATTTTTGTTATATGTGTGTTAGGATTAAAGAATATATACGAGCGTTATAATATATATGGCAAACCTTTATAGTTGGGATATTTCGTATACGTACAGTTATTACTAAACGTTTCACATTACAGTGGATTTTATATGGGGCAAAGTGAAAACCATAAATTTTAACTGCGGTTTAAATCAACAACCCGTATTTTACATACTTGCCTCAAAAATCAATATCACATATATAGAACATAAATATTTTTTTTACTTTGGCTCTATATAGTGAGAGCTCGTAACTACGTTCATAAACTAACAAGGTAGAAAACTTTTATTTTCGATAAAAAATAAAATAAAAATTACATTTTCCCTATTTTCGAGAACCACACATAACACAGTTGAATAATAATTTTGAATGAAAAAGTTTCTTATCTAATTAGAGCTTTTCCGTTATTTTTTTTACATGTTGCTTCGAAACACAAAAAAAAATATGGTTTTCCTCCCGTTAAGATAAACTACCATTTTCTATTTTCATTTATCTTTTGTACACAAAAGGAAATCTATATTCGTATTTTATTAAATAAATTTGTACCTGTAAGTTTTGAGGCACCCATATTTCCGTTACCACTCGGTATACTATGACTATAGGTCAGCCCGAGGCTAGTTTATATATTATTTGAAGTCACCGGGCTACAGTCAGTTGCCACATTTGAAAAATTTATATATTCATGTAATTTAATTGTTTTATCCATAGCAACCATAAAATGATATAGAATAGATAAAATAATAATATCATTGTTGAACCCTTTTTCCCCCTTGCGTACACAATTCGAAGAAAAATCAAAAAGTACTTTAATACAAAAGGATTTATAATTTTAAGTTAAAGATTTTTATTATTTCTTGAATGTGTATAACAGGATTATCCCATTTCAAATGAAAATATATGTGTTTTCATTTATGTTTCTGAAAAAGAGGAGTATGGGAATGTTTCAAGGATATAGCAATTTTAAAATATATATTGTTACACAAATAAAATGTTAGACGTACAATTTAATATGCTTGGAAGTGTAACAGAATATTTTTATGTTTATTATGTCAGGGTTTTCTGTAGCTGTATATGAAACACCTTAAAAACGAATTAATTTATTTTTGGGTATTTTATTTAAATTGAAAATCCTTTTTGGTTGTAATTAAATTAAATTTTTGTTTTGTTTATGTAACATAATGATAAACATTTAGAGCTATGCGTACAGCATATAAGGTGCATACTTTTATAATAAGTATTATACGTAACACTACTAGGCATTGTGGTTACTAGTTATGAGTTATGTAACACGCTAGATTATTCTAAGGATTTGGCAGACTCCTAGGATGAAATTATTGATGTTGCCGAAGAAACATTGAGCAAATTATATATTGGAAGCGCGGTTTTTTGTCTGGAAGTCTGGAAATCAAACGTCGATTACAGAAAAACGACACTGTGCCACCGAATTGATCTTTATAACGAAAAGTGTAGCTACACAAATTAACGAAACGTGTAACTTCTAAAAAGTGTTGCAATGAATTGTGTAAATAGCAAACCTTGACTAAAACAGATCATCAAACATGTATTTTTGATGCAGATATCGGGATCAAATTTTACCATAATAATTCTCGTCCAAAGTTTGGGGTTATTAAAAAAAAATCTTTAAATGTTTGAATTGATATACATATGCGTCCTATGGCTGATTAATAAAATTTCAGAGACGTTACCAAGTGTAGATATAAGCCATCAACAACTTGAGCTGTTCAAAACATTTAACCAAATTGAATTAATTAGTTTTCGGGTGACCCCACACAAGTTTTGTAGCTCAAATTTTTGGAAAATCTAAATATTAGTCAAAATTTCTGCTATACAATGGCCGATTCGAGGAATCTCGGAGATGCTACCAAGTGTAGGCAAATATCTTCTAAAAGTGGACAAACCGTGCTAGTGAAGTTTTTTTGTTTTACAGTTAAATCGACATGCAAACCCCTTCGATTTGATTTAAAAGCATAAATGTGTCGATGTTATATTTTTGTATGTTGAATGTAGTTTTCAATCTTATTATTTGTTATTTTGCTAATTATGGTTATTATTGCATGCACGAAGTAAATATTTTCGTTCTTTAGCAAAGTATGGTACGATGACCTCAGGCAACTTGAGTAAAAACATATTTTTATGGTTTTGCTTCAATGATTAAATTGAATACAATTTTTAAAGAAAAAAAAAATACAGAAAAGTTTTACATTCAGGAAGTAAATAATTTTATTGTAACAAACAAATAAAATTAAGTAAAATTGCAAAACTCGTCAATTTGGTTAAATATAGTTTTCATTCTAAATATTTATTGCTTTGTTAATTAAAGGTTCCCAGGTCCTTTCCGGGGGTGGGGGGTGGTATTTGCTTGTACCATGTGATATTTGTTTTACAATATTTTTTCTAATCAGAAATTTTGTCATAGTTAGATATGCCTACGAATAAAAATTAAAAGTTTATTGCCGATGGGTCTCAGCCAACCCGCAGTTTTCAACTAAGCATTCAGAGACCTCTCTCACGGTAATGTTATGCTGGTCTAGCCACCAGGGTAATAGCATGAGTTATAGGGGGATTAGAGGCTTGCCTGCTCCTGACCTACAAAGTGGAACGGAAACAAATCAAAAGCAAATAATAAAAAACTGAACGTAAATTAAGTCGACCAGAATTTGTCGAACGGAATTTGTGAAAACGTAATAAATTAATCCTAACCGGTTGTCTCCATCCGGCAACGACTGGATCCCCCGAACAACAAGAACCCAGTCTGACAAAGAGAGCCCTTCCCCCCCGAAAGGCCGATTTACAGACAAAACGAAGTGGCATTAGAGGGTAGGGACATCTCTTCCACAGACCGGGACTCTCTTCACCTGAAGAGACCTCCAGCTAATCCCCCACAATTCACACTTTGACAGAATGAGACCGCCGTAGTGTCCTGTGAGACCTTGTGGATTTTACAGTCGCTCCCGAAGGAACGACATATATGCAGGACCCACCACTCCGACCTTGTGGATATCCTCATCTTATTCATTGAACAAACCGCAAAAAAACAAAAAATAATTCTGTGGGCAAAAAATAGTAAGACTTTGTTCATAATTTTAAAATTCTTAATTTATTTCTCCAAATCTATTTTGTCCTCTTCAAAGTAATCCCTCCGGCCTCAATACACTTGTGCCAACGTTTTTCTAATCCTTGAAACAGTTGTTAAAGGCAAATTTCCGGAATACTGGAAATCACATAAAACCAATGCAGTATGAGAAGGAGCATTATCGAGGTGCAAAAACCAAGAGTTGCCGACCCATAATTCCTTCCTCTTTTTACGAATAGCTTCGCATAAACGACGCATAACACTCAAATCGTATTCCTTGTTGACAGTTTGGCCGGTCGGAAGGAATTCGGAGTGCACCACACCTCGATACTCGAAGAAAACTGTCAACATTACCTTGATTTTTGACTTGCTTCGATGTGGTTTTGTTGGCTTCGGCTCACCTTTGGCACGATATTCGGCCGATTGATCGTCTGTTTCCGGGTTGTAAGCATAGATATAAAACTCATCGCCAGTTATAATACGTTGCATGACATTCTGGTAGTCGGAAAGCATTGATTCATAGACATCAACGCGATGTTGTTTTTCCAAAAAGTTGAGTGATTTTGGAACCAATCGTGCTTTCACATTTCTTAGGCCCAAATGATCTTTCAAATTGGTTTTCATTGATCCTTCCGATATTTCAACGATGCCAGTAAGGTCTCTGACTGTTAATCGTCGATTCTCAAGCACCAATTCCTTGATTTGATTAACGTGTGAGATCATCAGTTGTTGTTGATGGTTGTCCTAGACGTGGTTCGTCGTTAACACGTTCTCGACCCTCTTTGAACAATTTGTACCAATCAAAAACACTTGCTCACGACAAAAAAATTATCACCGAAAACCTTTTGCAACATTCTGAACTTTTCGGAACGACAAAATTGATTCCGCACTCAAAATTTAATGGAACTTCTTTGTTGAATAATTCCACTCATTGTAAAAATCGCCGAATCCACTTTTTGTACTTCAGAAAGACAAGGGACATACTAAATACTAATGATTATTTTGATGTGACATTTGGCACAGATGTAATTGATAGTCATACCAACATAGAAAAAAAAATATTTCGACGAAAGGTTTTCCGCGCGAAATTTTAATTAAAAAGTCTTACTACTTTTTGCCCACAGTAGTAAAATAAAATAACCAGGTGCGAAATACAAAAAAAGGATAAAAATGAAGCCGAATGCCAAGATACATTTGCGGTACGGAATTTTATTCAAAAATCAAAACAAAACCATCAATCATCCAAAGGAGAAAAAAACAAAAATGGTCGCGGAAACCAAAGATGAAATAAATCGAACACACAATATAGCCGCCAAACATACAATAGTTTTGAAAATGAAACCCAATCTTTCACTGTGGCTCGGTGCTCGATTACAAATTAAAATCGAAATAATAAGATTTAAAAAAAATTGAAAATGCAGTCCTGGTTGGGCTCCAACTGGAATATTGGGCGACGCCTTAACCGTAGAAAAATTCCAAATTTTTTTTACAAATGACCGGTTGGCCGGTCTCTGTGTCGTTGGGCGATGGCTCGCCGAAAAATTCCTAAAAAACTATAAATGGCCTCGGCTGGCAAATTGAAAATTTAATTTATAATTGTAGATTTTTTATCGTACCTGACGAAACCATGAATACTGATTGCATTATTGGACGTGAATTTTTGCAACAATCTAAGAAGCTAACATTGGGCGGTTCAAGTGTTCTTGTGTTGTTGTTTTGTTCGAATCAAACGGCAATAATGAAGATGTCCTCAATATGTCAACGGTAGCTTTGTTTGACGAAATTTTTGGGATTGATTTCGATTCGCAGGTATGTGAAGATTATGTTTATGATGTAGGGCCATTTTCAAACGAGTCGAAATGTAACTTTGAGAAGCAATTAGTACAAATGTTAGACAATCATTTTTCCAAACCAAAGGTACAGACACCTGTGGCACTATTCTAGTTTTCCCTGGGAATAGGGAATTGGGAAAAATATTTTCATAGCATTTTTGTCTAAATTATATATTTCTGGCCTACTGTTGGAAATAGTTGGTTGTAAATATTTTCGAAACAAAGTTGATTGGGAAACTTTTGTTCCACAAAATTTTTAAAGGGAAAAATAATTCCCAATTTATCTTTGTTTCAAAAATATTTACACCCTACTATTTCCAACAGTAGGCGAGAAAAATATAATTTAGACAAAAATGCTATGAAAATATTTTTCCCAATTCCCTATTCCCAGGGAAAACCAGAATTTTGCCACTGAGGTCAGACATGAATTAAAAATTGTATTGACGTCCGATCAACAGGTTTACTCAGCTCCACGCAAATTATCGTGGAAGTCATGCGAAGTCGTACGAAACATGGTAACCGACTTGCAAAAGTAGGGTGTCGTGACGGAAAGTAATAGTGATTATGCAAGTCCCATAGTTTAATAGCGAAGAAAAATGGTTGTCATCGACTGTGTGTTGATTACCGACAATTAAAATCACATTGAAGGATCGTTTTCCTTTACCTGTAATGGACGATTGTATTGAGAAGTTAAGAGGGAAAAGGTGTTCAGTCTACTGGACTTAAAAAGTGGGTGTCACCATATTCCCGTAGAAAGAAACTCGATTCGTTACACGTCTTTTGTCACACCGGATGGACAATTCGAATACGTTATATTTGATTTAACTATTTATATCGATGATATATTAATATCAACCGATACCCTCGAAAATCATTTCAAAGTTTTGAAAAGTGTTTTAGATTTATGTCATAGAAATTGTTTGGAGCTATCAATAGAAAAATGTCATTTCTTGAAACCCAAAATTGAATTTCTAGGGTATGAAGTTAGCTATGATGGAATTAGACCATCGCGAAGGCATGTGGATGCTATACGTTCGTATCCTATTCCCAAAAACGTGCATGAACTTCACCGATTTCTAGGGTTAGTTAGTTTCTTTAGAAAGTTCGTTTTAAATTTTTTATTAGTCTCGAAGCCGTTGTATGATCTTTTAAAGAAATGCAAAAGTTAGTTTTGGATTGAAAGAACTGGAAACATTTGAGCTATTGAAGCTCAGATTATTAGAATCACCGGTTTTAGCATATTATAATCCATCTGCAATTACAGAACTGCACACAGATGCCAGCCAAATTGGATTTGGTGCCATATTGCTGCAGAAGCAATTATCTGGACAGTTCCTTCCAGTATTTTATTTTAGTAAGCGAACTACTGATGCTAAAAGCCGATATCACTCTTTTGAATTAGAGACGTTAACGCAGTTAAGCGGTTTCATATTTATTTATATGGAATACATTTCACAGTTGTGACTGATTGCAATTCTCTGAAGCAGACACTTCAGAAGAAGGAATCAAATCCTAAAATTTTAAGATGAACTTTATTTTTAGAACAATATAATTTTGAAATAATTCATAGAAATGGAACTCGTATGGCTCATGTCGATGCTCTAAGTCGTGCTCCGGGAGTTATGAACATAACTGAATGCACATTGTCACAAACACTCTCTTATCATCAATTATCTGATCCCATAATTGCCGGTATAAAAGAGTCAGTGAAGTCCACAAAAGGGGGACAGTAAACATTTTATAGTTAGAGACAATCTTGTATATAAGAAAGATCGAGATAAGTTTTTATTTTATGTTCCACAGTCATTGGAGGAAAATATAATCAGACAGTTTCATGAAATGGGTCATGTTGGAGTTAACAAGACGCATGAACAGATAAGCAGACAGTATTATTTCCCGTCTATGAAAGATAAAATTATGTCTTCAATTAAAAAATGTATAAAATGTATTGTATATAACCCAAAGGATGGTAAAAAAGAAGGCTATATGAATTTGTATGATCGGTTCGATAAGCCTTTCCATACATTGCATATAGACCACGTTGGTACGTTTGAAGTTACGAATAAAAAATACAAATATATATTAGTAGTGGTTGAAGCGTTCACGAAGTTTTGTCGTTTTTATCCAACAAAGAGTACTAATACTAATGAGGTTATTAATAGTTTAAAAAAGTATTTTAGAGATTATAGTGTTCCTACGCGCATCATATCAGATCGAGGAACTTGTTTTACATCCCACCAGTTTAAAAAGTTTTTAAACGAGTTAGGAATTAGTCAAGTGCTCAACGCAACCAGCTCACCGCAGTCGAATGGTCAGGCTGAACGAGTGAACAGAAGTTTGGTTCCAATGCTCGCAAAACTCCGTAATACCTAGTATAAATAATACCCCTACAATGCTTCTTTTTGGTGTTAATCAAAAATTTGAAAACGACAAAAATCAACAATTGATCGATGAGTTAAACAACGACAACCGAGACTTGAGTAAAATAAGACAGGCAGCTTCTCAGGAAATGGAACGTTCTCAATTGAAATCAAAGGAATATTTCGATTCGAAGCGAAAGGCTGCTCATAAATATGGTATTGGCGACCTAGTATTTTTAAAAAATAATTCAGTAGAAACTGGAATAAGCCAGAAACTACTGCCGCGGTTCAAAGGCCTGTATGTGGTGACCAAAATTTTGCCGAATGATCGGTATCAATGTGAAGACATTCTAGGCCAACAGATATCGAACAGACCTTTCAGAGGAGTCAGTGCACCGTTCAACATGAAGCCGTATGAACAGATTGAATATGTGATTCATTTAGTTTAATAATTTTATATGTGAACTTTTATTTTGATTTTCTTTATTTTGCCATATCGAGGCGATTGGAGCGTCAGGTATGGCCGAATGTAGTAACTGAATTTTAATTTTAATTTTGCTGTATAATAATAGATGGCACTGCAAACAGTATAGAAATAGTCTGTACTAAAACCATAAAATATAAAAGAGGATTGTAATAGATTTATTCTTGATGTGACGTACAAACAGAATGGTCACACATTAATTCTTTGTGTGTAAAAAATTATTTAAAATTTAATTCGTTTTTTGTATACGCCCACAACACAAGCAAATAATATGATAAAATCGCTTGGTGTGGAATGGTCATAAGATTTTTTTAAAACAAACGAATCAAATCGGTAAAATTCTTGTTGATCATCAAATAAAAAATCACTACCACCTAAAAACTCATGCTTTTGAAGTTAGCCGAAAAAGTCTGCAAAATTGACATATTTTTTATAAAGGAGAAGTACAAAATTCTGATGATCGCTGAATTTCACATAATTTGCACGTGTAAAGGTAATATGGAAGGTAAACCAGTGCCCTAACTCTCTAAAAACCAAGATAAATTGTAAAATGTAAAAGTGATAACTTTTACACACGAAAAAAAAATTATCGTAGAAGTCTAGATTTATATTGGATATCGTGATGTTTTAGTAAATTCGCATTCTCTAAATTTTTTTCAAGATAAAATGTAAAGTGGCAAGATAAGTTTATATCAAAAAGTAACACAAGTAATTTATCGCGGAATAACTTTGCTTGAATGTGTAAAACACTTTCGTTTGGATATTATTAATAAATTAATTGCAATTTCTCCTATTTCAGTTTATAATTTTATTTTGGAATTAAACAAGCCAAGTTCTAACAATTTAAATAACTGCGATACTTAACATAAAAAAGTTATAAAATTCCTTTCATTTAGAATGTAAAAGTGGACTGTTATCGATGGAATTAAATTAATATTCTTTCAGTAAATCAAACATTTGAATAGTTTAATCAATCGTCTTTACTTTTGCTTAGGTTAGCTCCAGTATTTCAACAAAAACAATAAAACTAATAAATTTATTATTTATAATTTTATGTTTAAAATAGGGAATAAATAATGTACCTATTTATTTAGAAGAAAAAGACTTAAGGGGTAGAATATCCTAGAACGAGATGATCTGTGGATTACAGAAAAATCAATTTTAGTTGGACAATTTTCAAATATAAATGTCAAGTGTTTCAAGTGTCTGATTTGACAACATCTAAAATGGACCCGCTCTCCAAATAGCAAATAAAGCTTTCAACTTGGTGTGCACTTATTTATTTATTTGTTTATTAACATTACAATTTTGAATAAAACCGTATACACGTAAAACATTGAGCTTTTAAGCTCATTTGCTTGCAAATGTGCAGTTTATTAAAATTCCAAATACAGCCATTTCCTTCATTTAATGGTTATCCCGTTAGTTTTCTGCTAATATGTGGTACTTGCAATATTTTACTTGATCATTACACATGCACAATTAAGAAAACTGACGAGCACAATAAATATGACGGCCTATAGAAAATCTAAATTAGTTAACAAATTTCAGTTTGTTGTTGTTTAATATTTCATTTAAAGGCATTTGGAGCTCTCAACAGACTATCTATAAGATCTTACAATGCTTTATTTCTAAACTATTTATTAATCTTATGTCTTGAGAAATTAATAATTAGGACAAATTTCGAACAATAATGAAAGAGTACAAAACTTAATTATATTATGCATTAAAACTAGCTTTTAACTAGCACTAAGGTCAAACAAGATGTATATATTGCATAAAATCGATTTGTAAAGTGCAGGTAATTAATCAAAGTCTCATACCTCCTACTCGTTACCGATCCTTAAGATTAACCCAAACATTTTACAAACATTAAAAAATAACTCATGGTAAAAAAACAAATCGTAACACTAAAACGTCCCTCCATAACTAGACCTACATCAACTACTAGAAATGGTTTCGATTAACAAATTTTCGGTGCTATTGAAGAGGTACATAAAAAATATAGGATGAGCAACTCGTGGAGTTCGGAAAAGTGGCGGTGGCTAACTAAATTTGATCTTTAAATGAGCTTCGTTGCTTAAAACTGTTACAGGCTGGCTACTGCCAACCTGCAGATTTTCACTAAACGCATGCAGAGGCCTCCACGGTGATTTTTGCCGGCTACGTTCTCAGGGAGAAGTGCGAAGAGTCGTGGGGTTTGAGGCTTGCATGTGTTTCTGGCTTACACCGTGATCATACAGATAATTAAATAAAAATAAAAAACGCAAATGATAATAAACCGAATGTTCCGCCGAAATTCGTCGGCCGGAACCTGAGGAACGAACAGCTGATAATTATAAACCGAGAACGGTGCCTTGGTGCGCGCATCCATCCGAATTCAAACGGGGCCAAGCCCTGGTTACGGAATTGGATGCGGGCACCAAGGGACCGCAAACACTAAACCGACACAGAGGGAGCCTCCGCTCCCATCATACCGACCGAAAACTTAATAATTCATTTTATTTAAATAAGAACCAAAAAAAAAAAAAAACAAAGAGAAACAACTTCCCCCTCCACCTGCACCAGAATAGGAGAGAATGAGAGAGAGAGAGAGAGAGAGAGAAATGCGCAACGAGCGCGCACCCGCTGTGCGGCGCTCGATAACAAAAATCCAAATTTAAATTTAAAAATAAAAAATGTAAAAAATATAAAATAAAAGAAATAAAAGAAAAATAAAAAATCGTACCTTAAATATTATAAAAAAAAAATTACTGTTGCGGCCTTGGTGCCGTCATGCCACAGGTGTCTCCACCACCCGGGCCGTTGCGACCTTGTGTGGTCGGTAAATATGTCGGCCTCGATTGACCGCCAAAATAAATTGGGCGATATCTCGCCGATCCCGTTGAAGATTTTGCCTGGTTGGGCCTCAAAATGTTGGGCGTCCTTCGCCTTGTTATCGCCGCCGCTGTGCCGCCCGGCACAGGTGCTAAATCTTTAATTATCGGTAAGTGCTGTTGCACCAAACCGCCACACCGTTACGGCCTTGAGCGACCGATAAATATTTTGGCCTCAACCGGCCGCCAAAATATGTTGGGCGTTGTCTCGCCTTAATCCGTTGCGATACACGTTTTACAAATGGCCGGTTGGCCACCCGTATGTTGCGGGCCTCTCCCCGATACCAACAAAAAAAAATGTACAACTGACCGGCTGGCCACCTGCACGTTGGGGTTGTACACCAAACCCGTAAAATATTTTGTTTGGCGTCCTCTCGCCGTTATGGTGTTAAATGCCGTTGATCGTGGGCGTTACCAAAACCGTAGATTCAGATTCGGACGTTCTATAATACTGACTTACGGCGTACCAACCGTCCCAAACACTCGAATCAATTTTATTATACGATTTTATTGTGATATCCGCTCGCTTTCTAAACCCCGGGTAATTTACTTGCTTTTACCAACCACTACCCTTCAATATTCGAGTATTCCGGGTGTTTTAATTATTTTCACTACGCCTTTTCCACTCTTTTTTTTTTTTTTTAACTCAAGGCGCAAAAAAAACAATTTACACCACCCTTGTCTCCAACAAAAACACCAAAAAAAACAAAATGGATAATGTCCAAATCACTTATAAACGATTTTTCTTTTATTTTTTTATTTTATTCTTATTTTTTTTAATGAAAACTAAATACAGGAGTTTGTGAATATATTCACATCACTTTCAACAATCTACTTATATTTTTAATTATAACTTATATTTTTAATTATCAAAAAAAATTACAAATTGTCTTTAACTTAATAAAAAAAAATCTTGTAATCACAAAATGATTCGCTACTTCACTTCGCGAAATCCAAAAAAAACCAAAACTCGAACTTTTCTTTTCCAAAATCACAAACTGAATGACGACAACCAAAAAAAATTCGAGCGTCGCACAGCTCGTAAAACGTTTTAGAAGAAAATGCATCTCTCTTCTCTGTCTCTCCTTTATACCAAATTTTCGTTGGTACAAAAGAGAGACATACAAGAAAAAACATTTTCTTCAAAACGTTTTACTTTGCACACACTCGATGTGCATTGTTCTCTCTTCCTCTCCCATTCTCGTTCCGTTGCCAACATAACAGAAGAAAACACACAGGAATCCATTCACCAAGAAATCACGTTCAGACAACAAAAACCCGGACGCAAGAAACCACGTGGAGAATAGAAACAAATTTACAAAAATGTCTTGTTAAGACCACACAGTCGTAACAAAACGCATAGCTTTTTGTAGTTTACTCGAAATTCTAAAATTCTAATAAGACAATCCCGAACTTTTCGAGATCCGCATGTGCGGAAAGAGCTAAATAGGGCACCGGAAAGAGCTAAATGGGTCTTCAACAACGAAATATACTGAAATTATGATCTGCTTAAGACGGATTCGATTGGATTTCAAAAACAAATCGCAAATAATAATTACATAATAATGCGATTTTGTACTTAGTATAAAGCATCTCTAAACAGATTAGAATACACAATATTAACCAAAATTCAACGGATCGATCAATTGTAAACAAGACTTATATTGTACACGTCTTTACCATACGAAGTAAAGAATTTTTCGACTGTTATAATGTTCTCGTAAAACATTTGGTTTGTTTTATAAGTCTATCTAACCGTATCTTGATTTGAATTTCAAATGACTCCCGACTCCGATTATTTTTCAATATGATTTTGGGAGCTTTCGTTTCTAGAGATTATATTTTTTGAGTTATTAAGGATATAAAATATTTAAAATTTCGTTTTGACGTTTAATGTTATCTTGTCCATTTGACGTCAATATTTTTATTTTGGGTAAAAAAACTGTTTAGAGAATGCGATTTAAAAATGCCAAGATAATATATTATATAAAATGTTTACCTGTAAAATTACCCTTACCACAACCCGTAACAGCTTGAACTATAGATTGTGAACAGATGCTATTTAGAATAACTTATATCCATAAGAATAACGTTGAAATTTAAATGGGAACGATAGTTATAGGCTCTCAAAGTCTAAATATGAACCTACATACATCATAAGAATTTGTTATGTTTTGACATTTATTTATCGTAACCGTATTAAATTTTATCTTGGACTGCAATTACAGAATGCAAATATTGTAAAAAGGTAAGATAAATTATCGTTTACAAGTTTACAAATTATCTTACTGCTTAGAGAATTAGGACACAGTTCGTAAATGGCTGGATCCCATCTTTATCATTTGTCGTGTTAGAGGCAATGAATCATAACTGAAATTTATTGCCCTAAATAAAAAGGGGACAAATTATAAAAGAAATTCGGCCCGCAAGTCCAAATAGCACATCATACAGTTACTCTACAAGAATACGGAATTTCTATGAGGATGCTAGAGACAATGCTGCAGTAGTTACTGGTGCCCACTATCGGAACTTGTTGCAACATTTTCTTGTGTCAGAATTGTATCACTACAGAACACGTGGTTCTAACAATACGGTGCCCCACCCCCTCACTGTTCATCCTTTTCGATGCACGTTTTGCGAGAAATTTTTCCCGGCCGAATAATGTCAAAAGACCTTCTGGCCCCCACTGGGTGATGATGTTTAAGGCCAAACGTGGCGGCTTGAGTGACACTATATTCCTTTAATGTTAAAAACCATCTAATCAAATGATTGTGAAGCACATACCAAAAATTTACACTGTTAAATTTAAAAATATTCAAATTGGATTTGTTTTGTGGTGAAATTGAAACATTTTTAGATAACCTTTAACATTTATATTACAGAAGTCCCTAAGCCCTACTAGTGTCGCTGTAAAGATCAAATAATTGTCTAACGATTTGAGATAAACACGAGAAAGTTGTAGATCGATTTACTAAACTTTTTTTAATTCTAAGGAAAGCTATTTAAGACCATGTTTCTATTTTTATATCTCCGATCCTAGAGATGTTCACGGGGTCTCACCTATACGACCAAATAGCTAAATCAAAACCCCACGTGTGTGGTGAACAAGATTTAATTATGATGATTTTTAACAGCGCATTTTTAAACAATTATGGTTTTTGATTTCAATCTATTTTCTAATTTTTCTATTAACCCTCCTAGAGACGTTCACAGTTTTTAAAATGTAATTTAGGATAGCGTAGATAAAATTGTAACACTGAAATGAACATGGATAGTTTAAGATGATATTTACTATGCCATACAGGCTACTTAAAAATTCCATGAATTTTAATAAATTTTCAAATTTTATTTCACCGATCCTAGAGATGTTCACGGGGTCTCACCCACATGGTTAGATAGATAACGTAAAACCCTATGAGTGTGATGAATGGGATCTAATTATGATGATTTTTAACTTGCCCAGATACATTTTTACGTTTTCGGTTATATCCTGGCCGGTAAATTGATATTCATATTGTTCATCTTCCTTTGATTCCCATACCCATTTCCATATTTCTACTAAATATGTGACCCGTTCCATACATGGCTTCAAAAGACCTATAAAATCGATGTTAACTACGACATTAGAGACAGTGAAGCCAAACAAACACAAATAGAAATGAAAATAAAAAATTTAAGGCCATTTTTGAGATGCAGAATTTTGTTTAAATTTTATTTTCGGGAGCGCAGAGAGAAGTTTTAGATTTTGAAAAACAAGGTGAAAATCATCATTCGTGTCCTGTTTTCACAATATTGATAGGTAATTTTCTGACCTAATCTGACTAATCTCACCATCGTGAGTACCTCGTGCTATTAAACTACCAAGTACGAGAATTCCGACGTTGAGAGCAAATTCGAGTATAACACTTGAACTAATTGTTAACGTGGCACCAGGCATAACAGTGAAAGAGATCCCGTGAACATTTCTGGTATATGGGATATAACCGAAAACTTAAAAATGTCTCTGGGCAAGTTAAAAATAATCATAATTCGATCCCATTCACCACACTCATAGGGTTTTGACTGATCTATCTCACCATGTATGTGAGACCCCGTGAACATTTCTACGTTCGGTAAAATAAATTTTGAAAATTTACTCAAACTATTTCATGAAACTTCTAAGTCGTGTATGGCACTGTAAATACCATCATAACCGAATGCTTTCCGGAACTATCGAAAGTCGAAACCTTACGTGAGCCCGTGATTATCTCTACGATTTCAGTTATTTGATTGTTATTACAATAAATCGGGTTCGTCGCTTGTTTGGGAATGTCAATGGGGTAAAAATCCTATTGGAGAAAATACCAAAATTTCCAATTGAGGAATAAATTGAAAATGAAGATGTTTTAAATTTTGAAAACCAAGGTCAAAATCATCAGTCGTGCTCCATTTTCACAATATTGATAGGTAATTTTCTGACCTATTCGATTATATGAAAGAGATCTCGTGAGCATTTCTGGTATATGGGATATAACCGAAAACGTAAAAATGTCTCTGGGCAAGTTAAAAATCATCATAATTAGATCCCATTCACCACACTCATAGGGTTTTACGTTATCTATCTAACCATTTGGGTGAGACCCCGTGAACATCTCTAGGATCGGTGATATAAAATTTGAAAATTTATTAAAATTCATGGAATTTTTAAGTAGCCTGTATGGCATAGTAAATATCATTTTAAACTATCCATGTTCATTTCAGTGTTGCAATTTTATCTACGCTATCCTAAATTACATTTTAAAAACTGTGAACGTCTCTAGGAAGGGTAATACAAAAATTAGAAAATATATTGAAATCAAAAACCATAGTTGTTTAAAAATGCGCTGAACTTGTTAAAAATCATCATAATTAAATCTTGTTCACCACACACGTGGGGTTTTGATTTAGCTATTCGGTCGTATAAGTGAGACCCCGTGAACATATCTAGGATCGGAGATATAAAAATAGAAACATGGTCTTAAATAGCTTTCTTTAGAATTAAAAAAAGTTTAGTAAATCGGTTTACAACTTTCTCGTGTTTATCTCAAATCGTTAGAAAATTATTTGATCTGTACAGCGACACTATTAGGGCTTAGGGACTTCTGTAATATAAATGTTAAAGATTATCTAAAAATGTTTCAATTTCACCACAAAACAAATCCAATTGGAATATTTTTAAATTTAAGAGTGTAAATTTTTGGTATTATTTTTGGTATGTACTTCACAATCATTCTAATCAATCAATAAAATATAAATTGTAAAAATATATATTTCATTTAAAAAAACATCGACCTGGAACTTAAAAAAAATCCTGTTTTAGTATTTTTGGCGTTATGGCCAGGATCAATATCTATTGCTTTTCAAAGAAACTTTCTCTATTAATTTTATATTATTTAGTTCGCAATGTATCTCTAGAAGAAATTAGTCATCTAGTAGTATGCCAGTGGTTTTATTTAAAACCCACACCTTGTCGCAATCCATACCACAATGTTTTACTATAAATTGTGTACTACTGCTTGATACGGCCGACTGTAAATATAAATGGCAACATATATATATATTTGTCCTGGTTGGAAAATTTTGTAATGTTTCCCCAAAAAACCGAAAATCTAAATTCTAGATACTCCCTAAATTACGTAAAAATAATCAAAACGTTTACTATAAATTTTAAAATTCTATATAGTTTACTGTATATATGTACTTGAAATACACAATGTATGGTCTTCGAACCAAATCAATATGTAATCTAATGTATATTGTATATGTTATACGGACTTTGTTGCTGTTATATGATTATTTGAAAATTATCATAGAAAGTACGAAAACGGAGAACAAATTCGCAAAATGTTTATTTATACGATACACGATTTGAATTTCAAACACATTGACAACAACAACAACAACACAAAACATTTTATTTATCGCATCCACAATATTGTATAACATGCACGAGTAGAAAGAAGAGGTTTTGTTGTTTGGTTCTCCGATCCCCACATATACAATGTCTTATCATTCTTCAGCACGAATCATTTATCTTATTGAATTTTTGTTTGTTGTTGGTGTATTTATATCGCATCTCTCAATAGAGACTTATAATACATAATATGGTTACTTTCCAGTGTGGTATTTTTATCAATTTTCTTCCAGCTTAGATGTATTATTACATACAGAGTGACAAGACAACCCCCAGAAAAGTGTATTCTATGCTGTCTCATAACAAAAATCATGCAATGACACCATCATTTGAATACAATATAAATAAAAGGACTAACTTTATAATACAAAATGTATATCCTTCATAATATAGTGTTTAACCCATTTTTGTGTCCAGCGACTTATTCGTAAACCTGCTTTTTGAACTAATGGTGTACACATTTTTGAACTAATGGTGTACAAAGCTGTCCTTTCCTCCCCACAGATTTCCACCAAATATTGCCAGGATCTCCTAACTATAATAGAAAAAGTTTAAGTGTTACGTTTCATACCGAATAGTCAATCATCCTGGACTTTAGAGATTCCTTTCTCGTTATTTCCGGAAGTACAAGAATTTTGAACGAAATTAGTTAATGTAATTTGATTCCGAAAATTTCATTATAACTTCAATATATCTTCATAAAACAGCAATTAAACCATAAAGATACTCAATGTGGAAGTTCGATAGTCGACAGATTAACCCGTTGGCCACAAGCTTATCCAACCCGAGAAATGACCGCAAAATCACGTAATTAAGATCTTTTATATTGAGCATATCTGTAGATATGGTGTTTACTCTTCATCGCAATAGACCATGGAAGTAAATTTGATTCAATATTGTTCATCGAGCTAAGGAAGCTCCATCGCATTTGGACAACTGCATACAACCTGAAAGTGAAAGGTTTTGTCGAACGGGGTCTGACGCTTTAAAGTAGTTTGTAACATTTAGCGATCGGAAAGTCATTTTGCAAGTCAATGTGGACCATTTCTGCAATTTTCACCTGATCAGAGATTTCATAAGGAAGATCGAGCTGAAGTTGTGTGTAAATTGGTTGCGCTCCAGTCATAATCTTGAAAATTATTTCTCGCGTAAGTGTTCTGTGTGCAACCAAATCCATCATTCTTTGCTTCATAACTGGGCTCTGGTTCAAGATCGCAAGGCTTCTGAGATCTTGTCAAGGTCCGGTTCAGTTCAGGTACAATCATCACGTGACTCACCCATCATGTGACTCAAAATAAGGGTAGCCTCACTGGAATGAGTCCAGATACAGATGCACTCAGTGAAGGCTCATCGGTAGTGGCTCATTCGACAAGGCCCAATGAAGTTACGCTGGCCACAGCATTGCATTGCATTGAATGACATTTTACTTACCGATCCAGCTATACAGAATGAATTATTTACGCTCGTGCTGAGATTTCGAAAACATCTTATTGGTTTTACTAGAGATATTGCAAAGATGTAATGCCAAATAAGAGTAGTTGAAGATCAACATCCTTTACAACTAATCGTATGGCGTGAAAATGAGCATAATCCCTTGAAAACATTCGCGCTATCTACGGTCACATACGGTACCACGTCAGCCTTATATCTAGCAACAAGAGTTCTTAGCCTAGGTGCATTAGCCTAGATGAAGGTGCACAATTTCCGAGTGCTTCTGAGCATATTGATGATTTTTATAAAGACGATCTTTTGACGGGTGCAGCGAATGAACCTGATGCTAAACGAATATTATCGGAAATGCGTCGGAGACGATCAAAATATTGGGTCTCACTTGGAATCCCGAAAGCGATTATTTCTTATTCAATAGCAACGTAAATACTAGGAACACGGAATTCACAAAGCGCACAGTCCTTTCAGAGATAGCCTATATTTTCGACCCAATTAGACTTCTTGGTTCAATAATCGCGATACCATCAATTCAGACAATACGGATTCCAAGATGTATATCCTCAAAAAGATTTGCTGTGCCATTCTTATGTGCACCAAGTCTCGTGTCGCGCCATTGAAAACAGTACAATTCCACGGTTGGAGTTAAACGTTGCACTACTACTCTGTCGATTATTGTTAAAAACACTTGAGTTCACGAAATTACAAGCAAGAAGTATAATATTGTGGAGCAATTCATCCATTGTATTGTCGTGGTTGCAAGTATCAGTTCGTCGGTTAAAGACATATGTATCCAATTGAGTATGTGAAATTCAAGAAATCCCAGTTCTGGTCATATGGTTACATAAACTATCTGAAAATTATCGGGGGGGGGGGGGGGGGGGGATCAAAGATGATTCCAACATCTTGCTTTGCAGAGAAGCGGAAAATAATGATGTCATTCTTTATGAACTGATCTAAAAAGTTCCTTTCGAAAGTTATTAAATGTCGTTGGAATTTCTGGACGAGATAAAAAATTTATACATCGAATTGGGGAGAGATTAACCTACGACGAACTTCACATTGCTTTGCGGAAACTCGTAAAGGCGGTTCAAAACGAGCCATTTTCTTCTGAAATCAACTTGTTAAAATCCAACAAATCAATTTCTAAAACAGGCTGTACAAACCGCTCTCATCCCTTTCTAGATGCTGACGGAATTATTCGCGTTGGGGGACGATTAACCATCAGTATCCTCTCAAACGATAACAAGAAGCAAATCTGGTTGTCAGCTTAGCATCGTTTCACAGAGCTTTTGATGCAACACGAACATGGTAAACAATTGCATTATGGTCCACAGATGCTCCTCGCACAATGTCATCAGCAGTTTATGGCCCATCAATGGACGATCATGTGCTAACAAGATTTACCGGAATTGCATCGAATGTCATCGTGCAAGACCAAGACTTCAGAAGCAAATCATGGCCGATTTACCAGCAGTTCTTGTCATTCCCAATCCACCGTTTACTATCACCTGTATCAATCTTTGCGGACAATTTTTAACACAAAATCAGAATCCACGTAGCAAGGCTGATTATAAAACATATGTAGCACTGTTTATTTGTTTCAGCACAAAGGCCGTTCAACATGAAATAGTGTCTGACCTATCAACCAGCAGTTTTTTGGCCGCTTTAGATCGATTTATATCCGCCAGAAGCAAGCTTTGGGAGATTCATAACGAGCAAGCTAACATCAATAAATTACAAGATCACTGTAACAACGAAAGTATAATTTGGAAGTTTATACCCCCACGGTTTCCAAGTTTTAGCGGACTGTGGGAAGATGCTATCAAGTCGTTTAAGCACCATTTCCGACGAATAACTCGCAATCAATCGTACGATTACGAACGTTCCAGAGATAAATGATCTCTCGATTCAGCATCTTTCCTAAAGCTTTGAGTCCTCGAAGGATTTCATCGGAGTTATAGTATAGCCTTCGAACATTTGAACTGTTTGGTCTCGTTACAGAGGACTGTAACATAAACTTTTTAATGAAAGCTTGTATTGGATGTTACAACCAAGTATAAATTAGGGACCTGGCTTGTATGCAAAGTGCAGCTTTCGATAAGGGTGTCAAAATGACTATAGTTTGTACGGAAAAAGATCATTTTCGATAAATAATTTAAGATAAAATATATTCGATTTTTCAAATGGATCATTCATAATTGCAGCAAATAACGTCATGTTATACACTGATTTTATTTTCTCATTATTTCAATGATAAAATGTTAAATTCATTAAATAAATAGTTCATTTGCTCAAGCTTTTCATCATTTTCATGCCTTTTTGATATATATTTACATTTTGAACAGGTGACTGCTGTATAACTTTTGCAAAATCAAGCTAAGTTATTGCAAAAACTGTTTAGTATTAAGGAAAATATGTGTTCTAGCTTCTTTCGAATGGAAAACCATGTAACAAAGTGGAAGAAACAAAATCAAATAAAGAATAATTTAAATAAAATATATTTTAAAAAAACTTTAAGAAAAACCAAGCTTATATTTAAAGGCTCTAAAAAGTAGATAATAAAAAGCTTTGAAAAGCAGAAAATAAAATTTTTCTTCCTTACTCCTATCAAGGTATATTTATAACAAGTAGAAATTTAAAATTAATATGACTAAAAATATAAGCGTGGGGCGCTACTAGACACATGAAGTAAAGTCTTTTAGTAACACTTATGGAACAGTCTATTCTGATGTATCCTAAGAATAGATTTTTTGCTGGAGCATTTCAGTATTAACGTAAAAATGATATATTGAGATATAGTATATACATTCAGAAGGAGCACCCCACTCTTATATTTTTAGTCATATCTATATATAAATAGGCAAAGACAAAACAGTGCAGTACCTTTTTCTTCTCTGTTAACCGATTATCTTTTTTTTTCTTTTGTTTGGTAGATACTGACGAGCTTTAGTGTTATCAATAAGCAAAAAATTAGAAACGGTAGAAACCAAGTGCAAATTTTATCGATTAAAAAATTTACATAAAGTTTTAGCAGCCTTTAATTTAATTTTTTTTAATATCCAATATAAAATAAAGTGAGTGGCGACTGGCGTGTTATTGTGCTTCGAATCAAAATTTTATAAGTTTATAGATTGGCATTAGTATACTCATTTATTTTTTTTAACATATAACAACAACAGCAAATTTGTGAACCACACACCGCATTGTGAGCATAAGAGGTCATTTGTATGAAACGTGCAGCTCAAAATAATTCAAAAGGTAATTGCATTTGAAATTTATAAGTGTTTTGTGTAACAATTTAAGACAGAGATTTCTGATTGATACAAATTCTATGCAGGGTCTATCATTTCAAAATTCATGATGTGTTTTATCATCGTGGAGTTGCTTTGGTAACTGAATATGATAGGAGTCCGTGCTATGCGCAATAGCACTTTTACGATGTTGATACTGCGATTAATTTGAGGTTACGTGAAAATGCAAATATGCATTGTAGTAATCAATTAATGCGGAAAATTGCGATTGAATTAGATAGTGTCAAACCATTTGTACGATCTTTTAAATCGGTGCATGAATTTTACATTAGAGCTGTTAACATTTGTAAGGAGGTGTCTATTGTTATTAAGGTTAACAGAGATTTAGATATTAGAAGATTTAATGACGCTATTTAAACAGATGTTGCGATTATTTTTAGTACCACAGATGGAGAACCACCTTTTGAAGGAATATTGTTGCATTTAATAAAGTTAATTCTACTGTCCGCAACATTTCTGTTTTAGATAGTTCTTTAGATCCTTTGGCGTATCATCTTTTATTTCCCAATGGTGATACTGGATGGCATAATAATATAAATCATAACATAGCTTTTGCGCCCAGAAATCGAGTTACAATGCTGCAATATGTTACATATCGACTTGCTGTAAGAGGTGATTTTAGTTATCTGCATCATTGCCAAAAATTATTTTTGCCGTGGATAGTAGATGTATGTGTTCGTATTGAGGGCTCATGTTTGTATTTCATTTAAGCAAAATTACCCAAATTTAAGATATCACTTGGATACATAAATTAAATTCGTTCAACCTTCGTTGTATATTGTAACTGCTTTCAGTGGTATTGCTGCAACAGTAATGATTGGTGGTAGAACATTACATAATGCATTCAAATTGCGAACTCCAGTAGTAGTAGTTCCAAATACTACGCCAAATAGTTCAAAAAAATGTTAGATTAATTCAGTAGATTTGATTTTGATAGATGAAATATCTATGTGTCCAAAGGATGTACTTAAAATTATCGATTCATTTTTAAAGTATTTAGTAATCGATCCAATTAAAAAATGCACTATTTGGTGGTAAAGCCATTTTATTGAGTGAAGATTTTAGACAAATTTTACCAGTTATTCCACACGGGACACGCTCTACTTTGATTGAAAATTGAACGGCCATTGCAAATTATTGGAATTATTGATAACATAATTGATGATATTTATGAAGCTTGAAATCGTCTATATTTAATTTTTATTTAAAGTGTTTTTTCTGGGCTTTTTGTCTATTAAAAGCCGAGAAAAAACACTTCAAATAATTGAAGATATTTATGGTAATATTCGTGAAACTATATTTTCTGAACAAATTATTAAAACAATTATTTTAGCACCAAACCCCAGCAAGATTTTTGCGATAACTTTTCATTTGAGACATGTCTCCTGAAAGCATATTTGCGATACGCTATTCGCAATGTGCTTTATAAGTATCCGCATTGCAGCAGATATTCAAAAAATTTACGCAATTCAATTGAAAAAGATCTCTTTGCGATCTAAAGGAATGACGATAAAAACAAAGTGTGGAATCTTTCTTGCGATATGTCTACGAAAAGTTTAAATGCGAAATGTTATTCGCAATGAGTTTTAAAGTTAACGCTCTGCGACATAATTTCAGAAATTGTGCTCAATTCGAATGAAATGAATCAATTTTTGAAGGGGAAGATAATTGTGTAGCGATTCGTTAAAATTCGCTAAGGCATTACGATCATACTTTGAATATAAATTCAAAGTATTTTCAATATTTTTGTGGTTTGGTCACTGCAGTCTGATGAGGCGGCCGAATTTTTTAATATAAAGAATCCAGAGGCTCATTCCACACTAGGGTAACTTTTTCGGTAACTTATTCGTTTGTTTATTCTTTACCAAGAAAATCAATAAATTGCGGCGCACATAAAACCCGTATCATAGGTAAACGGGGAAATAAACGAAGAAAAATACGGTTTCTGTGAGACCTAATGTAGCATTAGCCAATATTTCATTAGTTCAAAACCAAACTTCCAACGTCTTGGTAACCTCATCTTGATTTGATGTAAAACAACACTATTTTAAAAATACAATTTCGTAATTTAATTTTATGAGTTGTTCGTGAGCGAGTTTAAAGTTAATCTAGCGACAACATTTGAGAGTTATATGCGATACAAAGACGAGTATATGCAGGTTATCTGGCGATAATGTTTGAAAATTATATGCGTCATACTGACGAGTACATGCAGGTTATACTTTAGATTTATGAAAGTTGCATTCTAGGTTGTACTACCGATATTCGACCGATTATCTTTAGGTCAACCTCAACATATTTAAAAAAGACAAGCGCAAGATAAAGTAAAGATAAATTTCAAAGTTTTTCGTACGTGGAGTTAAAGTTATTCTTGCGACAATATTTGCGAATTATAGGCGATATTGCGATTAGTCGCTCGATGAGTATTCTACAGATATTCTACCGATAATCTGCGACCATGCTAGGTAACAAAAGATGATGGCGATTTTATTAATGACGATGTGCTTAATTCTTTATCGGGAGGCCAACAAGTTTACTAGCTTTGATAAAATTATATCTGGTCAAAACGATTTAAATGTGAAAGATTATCTTATTACATTTTGAATGTTAGCAGAATAAATTGAAGCTAAAAGTTAATTCTCTAATTATGCTCATTCGTAACTTAAATACTGCACAAGCATTAGTGAACGGAACACGAATAAGAGTGAAATGCTTGCGTCGCAATTCGCTTGACTGTGAAGTATTAACAGGAACTGCTATAAATAAAAGAATATTGATTCCAAGAATTAATTTAACATTTTCCGGGATAATACTCCCATTTCAATTTCAAATAACACAGTTCCCAGTAATACCTGCATTTGCTATGACCATAAAGTTGGTATACTATTGCTACGTCCAATGTTTTCGCATCGACAATTATATGTTGCTGCAAGTAGAGTTCGTTCTTTTGATAGTTTGACATTTTATATTTCTAATGACAATGGTGAAGGCAACTTATTTAATAATAATAGAATTCTTATACAGAATATTGTTTACAGAGAAGTTTATTATTTAAACATGCATTATTTAAATATAATGATACTGAACTGTTTTGTATTGTTAGTACATATAAAAATATATGGTCTCAGATATAAGAATGTATAAAAGTAGAAACAAAATGTTCGAAACTTGCAAATTCATATATTCCTTAAATATTCAATAATGTTTATGGTCGAATTTTGACCACTGGGCGACCACTAGTTAATTTTAAATTTCTACTTGTTATAAATATACCTTAATAGGAGTAAGGAAGAACAATTTTATTTTCTACTTTTCAAAGCTTTTTATTATCTACTTTTTAGAGCCTTTAAATATAAGCGTGGTTTTTTAAAAAGTTTTTTTTAAAATATATTTTATTTTCTACTTTTTAGTCATCGAAATTTGCAATCAATTTTTCGACCATGTTAACATTTGTCAGGAAGTTGCAAAAAGAGAGATGATATATCTCTCTTTGGACCTTACCTTTTAGAGTGCGATCCGAGAGCACTATGTCATATGATTGTTTTTTATTATAGCCAACTTTTATAAGGCTTTGTTAATATGTGTTTTTTTTTGTCAGTTATTCGCGGCCCACAGATCTTTGTCTCATCATTTCTGCAATGCCTCATTATTACATGGCTTCTTTCCGGTCAATTTTTGACAAAGGCTTTGAAAATACAGAGGTGGTTTTTTAAAAAGTTTTTATATAATATACCTTGATAGGAGTAAGGAAGAAAATTGTAATTTTTTAAATCCAAAAATGTTAGAATTTCGTATTGCCATCGGAGTTAAGCCTGCATGCAAAATTTCAGCTCAATTGGACTAACGCAAGTGGTTCAAAAATTGATTACAAAATTTGACGATACAAACAGACACACAGAGTATGCTAATATAAGTGTGGTTAAAAGGAAGCTCGTACCCTTAAGGGAACCCGACGATTTAAAACGAATGAAATATCTTGATAAACGAAGCAAAGACCAGGCATTCTAAGTTTAAAAATTGTAAAGTCAAATACAATATGTTTAAGTTTCTATATTTTCAACGAACATTAATTTGTGATGCAATGCCTCGAATTCTTTGTGCAGATTCCTATCTTCTGGTATTATATCAACAATATATTACCGAAATACGAAATGGTACAGAAATATTGTGTAAAGCTAATGTAACGTTGTATTGTCGATGCGACACTGTCGTTCGGATACTATAATACGCCACCTCCCTTTTCACAAACCAATACATTTTTCCACAATACAATGAAGTTTTGCGTGGACCGTATTATACTTAGCTTCCGCCGATGATTCAGACTATGGCCATCCTTTCTATTTATACATATTTCAATTATATTTATCAACGAAATGTTGGTTGTGGGGCCAAAGCACTCCCAACTATCTCATTTCACCACAGATCGTAATCTGTCGATGAAAATTCCCTTTCACATCCCGCCTGGATGGGTGATTCGAGCCCGGTACATCCCGATTAAAACGCCAAAGCTTTAACCACTGTTCCGTTTTGTCCGTAAATGTTTGTTTTTATTTTGGCTTGGCTCGAACTAGATAAATTCGAAATACTGAGTTTGCTCTAGTAAGTTTTGTTGAACACAGTGATCGGTCTCATTCCAATCATCAATTCTCCGAAGTCATTACCCACACCAGATTGGTAGTTTTCACTGCTTAAAACTGCTAGTTAATAAAAGTAAAATATTACACTTCCAGCTTTAGATTGCCACTTAACTTGTATAAAGTGTCGCATAGTTACTATAACTGAAGATTTACAAGTACTGTATGAAAAAAAAAAGTTTAAAAACTTCCATTATGTGAAACGAACCCTCTTAATTTGAACTAATCTTTAAACTTGCAACATTATCGCAAAGTGTTATGCAACGCAAATAATTCTAATAAAAAAATTAACAAAACTTTAAACTAATATTAAATAAAAGTTTTTCAAATAGTTTGTGGTTAAAAGAGTAAAGTTTAACATTTTTGCTATATAGATAAAATAATGTTAAATAAAATTAAAAACTAAATAATAATTATGTATAATAGCTTCAAGTATTATTTTAATTTGGAAAAAATATTTCCATTTTTGTTATAAATTTTAATTGCTTTTTTTGTGTATTATAATATATGTTGTGTGTGTGTGTGCACATGAGGAGAAAATTGTTTATAAATTCTGTTCGTTGATACACAAATTAAGTAGAAATGTATTTTAAGTGGTTTCTATAGTTGAGTGCGGTTGAATGGAATGTGTCGTATATGTAACATGTATTATAGATGTAATTAAATATATGTGGTGTTACTTTTTTGCATTTTGGTCAATTTGTTGCCTAGGTTTTGCCCATTGGCAATTTTAATTCCAGATATGTATAAGGCATAACGTGCGCTTTCACAATCCCCTTGTATATAGTTGGCAATATGCTCACTAAAAATATATGATGCTTTCAAGAAATTTTCTTGAAATAACCCATTGCCTTGTATATATTATTACGAATTTCGGGTGTTCGGTATAGATTCGTACTCGATTTTGCAAATAAAAACTCGGCGAGTTTCAAGTAACAAACATTATTTTCCGTTCACTGCTCACAATTCGCGTTTAGCTTGTTCAGTCTGACTATTCGACAACATTGATGATCTTAATGAATAATAATTGCCTCAATAAAATTATGAACTCTGGCAAGATTCGAACTCGCGCTCTTTGGGTTGATAACACTTGTTGACGTATAACTTAACCACTCGATCACCAAGTGATATACTTGAATAAAGTATAATTTTTAACACTACCCCCATCTTAAATTTATTCGTCCCAAACAGACACACTAAATTACAATTTTGTATGGATCTTGCTTTCTGGAATTCAGTTACACTAAACCATTTCGTCTAAAATCGGATAATCTCCTACTCTGGTCGTGTTGCGCTACCGATAAATTTATAGCGTTCGTGCTGTTGCTCTCTACTGTGGATCGATTCTTGTCCATTAGTCGTCGTTGTTCGGTTACGTTATTTTTGGGGCACCTTACTTCTTGACCAATCGGTTGTTTCTCGGCTTTCTGGAAACTTTTCGCGACCGACTCATAAAGTTCCTGATCCTCATTCCTGTTTTGTCGTATTCCCACACTTTAGCATAGCTCTCCGTCGCGGCCTTCTGGAGCGCTCTCTTTTTACCACTTAACTCCACTGCCGAATTCATCCTCAATAATTGTACTGGAAACTTCCGTTAGACAGAAGTACTGGATCTAACTATCTTTGCTCCATTTGATAAGCTAATTCGTCTCTCCTTTTCTCTAGCCGTAAACTCTTTTTATGCCGATTTGCACTATCCGAGCTAGGATTGCTTTTGGGTTGCTTCTTGAACCCTCTCTTGTTTTTTTTATTCCCGGTGTCTATTCCTCTCGCTAGAACCTAACTTCCCGAATTTGGAGCATCTTCTTTGACTTTTGGTATCACCTGGCTCAACACTTGACTAGTTTTGTGCTAGTTGCATCAACTCGTATCTAATTATCGCATCTTTAGTGTGCCAATTGGTAAACTTTATCTATATGCCAGATATTCTAACACAAACGCCAATATTTTATTCATCGTTTTACCTCGTATTCGTTCTTAAATGACGTTTCAGGTGGTCGTCCTCATGACAGCATTGATAAAGTCGTCCGCTATTAGTCCGTTCAGCACATCTGCCGGTGCATTACTATAAACGTGACGTTCTAATTTCGTTACTTCTCTCTTCAGGTGTTTAGGCTTTGATCTCTTATCTCTTCAATTGCTCGCCTTGCTGGACGATTTTGGCCCCTTGCTGGACTAATTTGACGCCTTGCTCTATGCGGAGTTACAAATATTGCACCTTGCTGTTCTAATGTGGCGCTAAATTTAGCATCCAATCTCTTTAGTTGAAGCAAGCGAGACTACATCGTGTCTCCCATGTCCAAGATGATTTTCTGATTTGCAGGGGTAGGCGCCTATATAGATATGGTTGTTCCTTTTTGCTTCATCACTCCTCATTTTTAACGCCTTCTTTTTAAGGCAGGACTTCCTATTCATTGTTTGGGGTAACTAGCGAGATCCCTGATGATCTTGATCATTGCCTCGATCTTGGCTCTCTGGTTTCAGCATCCTCTTCCATATCGCGCTGATGTCTTGAAAGCAGCTCGCTCTTATTGACTTCGGTTGAAATGCCGAGGCTCTCACCGAGACCCATTTCTATATAATCTGGAATAAAGGATTGTGCAAACATTGTACATGGATTACCTGGCGCACTTCAATTACAATGTTTCAAGATAGCGTGCATTAGGAATCCATAAAATTTTGGCCCGTTTCTACTCGAGACGGAATGATAATTTGTGCCAGCCTCAGTTTGAAACGAGCTTGAACAATAAGTTCTACTTCGACCAAAGCCACGTGATCCGTTTGAAGTCCAAAAAATGTAACCCCTTTCCCTAAAGCTCATATAGAAATGGAGCTGCATTTTTTATTGGATCGCAAATAGCCCACACAACCTTGTGAGTTGGTCTATATGAGCTTTAGGGAATATTCCTTACAAGATTTATCACTTAGAACCGGGACCTGAAAAAAGTTCATACAAGAGTCAGCTGGAAACGAACTAAACAAAAACAAACGCAACGCACTACCTTACGAGCGGTTTTTCACATGGATTGCCTGATGCTTCGGGCGTTTTCAAGGGCTAGCGCATGGTGGTTTGTGTTTAAATCACATGTTATTTTCACACTGACAGTTGTTTTCGTTCTAAATATTAACAAGAACACAGTATCACACGCCGGTGCTTCGAAATGAACACATTTACGCTCCATTAACGGTGTAAAATTTTGAAAACTTATTTCCAAATTGAGTGCATTGTTGCCAAAACAGTTCAAATTTTGAAAATAAATTAGAAAATGCACCAGCTGCTAGTTTTAAGAAAGTTTGTGATACGGGCATGTTAGTATGTTAGTAGACAACAGAATTGACCCCCCCCCCCCCGTGCTCTAACAGTGTGGCAAACTTTTGATTTTCTTCTTATTCAGTTTTGGAGTTTTGAAGCCGGCGAATGTAGTACGACTTCTTCTTCTAAGCGAAACATTGCTGGAGTTCTTCCCGAAATAGAACCCGATATTATCGAAAACGTAATGAAAAATTGGGTTCACAGAATGGGTTACTATCACGCTAGCCAGGACAGCCACTTGAATGAAGTTCTATTCCATAAATAGTCTGAAGTGCTCTGCCAAAAAGCAACAATATTTGGAAAAATTTTGACTTGTGTTTATTTTATATTTTGCATTATACCGCTTAATGATCTATCACCCAAAATAGACGTCACACACTACACTTGATATGATAAAGTTGCCTCCGTTCAAAGTGGAACTTCGACTGGGACGAAGAACAAACTACTAGTTGTATTACCCAATCCTTCACTAAGTTAAATTCATTTTAACAAAAATTGAAATTTTTAACATCCTCCCCCTTTTTTTCTTTTGTGTTGTAAATTAACGTAGTCATGACAAATTTTGACCTCGTGATTTTTACAGATTTACCATTCGCTATATCGTCGAAGTCTGTATGTGGTGCCGTGCATACTACATGGTTTGGTTCTTTACAGCCCAGACGGATTGACTGATCCAGAAGAAATTTTATAAACTGGTAGATCCTCGCAGTCATTGTTTTCCAACCGAAAGTGACAGCTTCATCATCATTAAAAACAAAAAGATTGTAAATTAAATTTCAAACAAAATCAGATCAGTCAATTTTTAAATTTTACCGATTTTTCTGAAAAACTTTATAACTAAATTCGCCATCTCTACAACTCGGATTGATTATTCGGAATGTAACTTCATACTTGAACTGTTTCCATTAATTGGAAATCCAGCGTACCGAAAGTGTATATCGGAAGTGGTAGCTTCAATAATTCGATAATAATTTTAGATATAAAATATTGAACTCTTCAAAATTTCTTGTTGAAGCCCTGTTAGTTTTACCAAAAGCCCTGTCAGATTTATTTCTTGTTTTAAAAATCAAGTGTGGTGTATTCGAGACTTATCATTGTTTGATGTATTCGAGCTGAATCTTTATTTAACTTTGAATGAAATCCACTGATTGATCTAAATTCCGCAGTAAAACACTACAATAAAATGGCCGGTAAATTTAGTTTTCATTTTAATGTTCCTGAACTGCTTGAAATCAAAGACGACCCTGAAAGTAATGTACATATGTTTTTTACCTTCTGATTCATAAATTAAGTTTACTTCGAAAATTATTGATTTGGTCGGATATTGCATTCGACTTTGAAATAATACACCTCAGAATAGTGATTTTGTGGCCAGCTGAACATCGATTTACTGAGCTTTTTATGTTACACTTATAGCATATAAAACAATTGCATAGTGGTCCACATTCACTTGTTGCGCAATGACGCCAGTGGTCTTGGCAAATGAACGGGCGATTTTCTGCTAATAAGATTTATCGAAAATGTGTCAAATGTTATCGTCAAAAACAGCAACTGCAACAACTAATCAAGACTGATTTATCAAAAAGACGTGTGGTTCCAAGTCCACCTTTCACTATCAATGGTATTGACTTATGTGGCCCATTTTAATTTCTTTGACGTAGTAATATTGATTGTCGACCTCAGAATTTTTTCAGATCTACCTTTCGCATATCGCCGATGTCAAAAATGTGGTTTCTAAAAAAATCTCGATGTGGCTGTGTGTGCAGCAGAATAAATGTCTGTGTCATCACTACAGCTATGACGATTCTCAGTGATTTTGATCGAAATCAGTCTATCAAAAGTGGCAGCTTTGATAGAAGTTTTTTTTCAGTTAAGAATAAACGACGAACCTTTTAGTTTTAAATTAAATATCCAAAAATGCCGGATTTTAAACAATTAAAGCGGAAATGACAACTTTTGACAAAAACTTGTTTCCAAAAAAAAAATTTGGCCCATACGGATACCGTTCAATGGGAGATACAATTTTTTTTTGGCAGACATCGGTCCACCGGAACGCAGCTTCGACAAAAAATAGTCGAGATCAATTTTTTTTACCGGAAATGATTTTTGATAAAAAAAACACTTTATTTCACCAAAGTTCGACATTTCTATAATTAAACGAGTTAAACAAATGAAAAGTTTAAAATTTTCAACCAACGGTTAATTTGGTTGGTTTTCTAAAATTTAGGAGCATGAATCATTTTTTTATGATGTAGTGCTTTTATTGTAGTAAAGAGTGGAGGTTATGTTGAACACCGTATTTGATAAATCGCCGCCTCGTGACTGATGTCATTCGTTGGACCTTTTCACAAATCTTAATATTTCATTTTGTCATAGCGGCTGTTGTTCTTGGGTTATTGGCATACACCTTTTGTTTAAAAAACCCTAATGGAAGAAATTCCACAGCGTCAAATTGCATGATATTGGTAGCTAATTCACATAGCCGAGATAACTCTAACATCAATCGCCCTCAACAATTGCATTGTTTCATTCGCTCTGGTGAAAGTTGCACCGCCCTGTTGAAATCACTTATCTTTGAGATCCATTTCAGTAATTTGAAGCGAGGAGAAGTTCATTTCACGGCAACGAACGCCATTGACAGAGACTGCACTACCAGCCGCACTCTCAAAGAAGAACATCCGGGAAAACAGTGGCTCGCAGTAGATGGATGGGCGCATAAATTTCATTTTTGGATTGCGGCAATTCTGCGATAAAAGGGCATTAAATCCACGGGACAATTAATACATTAATAAAAAACAAATCCTTTAAAATTTTCCGGTCGTTTTTCATGATTCTTCTCCTGGCTTTAAAGGTTATATCAGTTTGTATCAAAATCTGCTATTGACTGCTTAAGAAAATATCAATTGTTGCAAACGATGATGAATCGAGGTATAAGAATTCTAGTTGACACTCTGAACATGTTAGGCTGCATGAACAATGCGTTAATGTGACTGAAAATGCGCGACATTTCCGAACTGTCTCTGTAAATGTTTGGTAGTAGATTTTTACAAAATTTGTGCGTTGCGTGACTCTGTAAATCCACATAAATATATCTCAACGGTCACAAATAACAACTGCATAAAAATCGATGTATTACTGTATAAATGGACACTCTTATCAAAAAAAAAGTTTAATAATAGTGCGATAGGTTAATTTTCCGCTTATAGAAATCAAGTTGCTGGCCACAAAATATTCATTCTTTCCGCCACCCCCCCCCCCCCCTCCTCACTCCATCAATTTTTTTAATAAACTAAGATAACATTTATTAGCTTACATTACTGTAAAATATACGAGAATGAGTTTCAATCAAAATCTTGAAACACACACAAAAGCAGTATAGTCGGCTATTAAAAATATGAATAAATTTTCGTAAAATTTAGGATTTTATGGATTTAACCATCCCTAAGATGTAATTTAAATGAAGCTTTCAGCTTTTTCTAACCTCGTTCGAGTTTAATTAAAAAGTTGACATTATTATTTTAAAAAAAATATTTTATTTTTCTTACACATACATGCATGCGATATGTATTTATAAAAGTTTGCATAAAATCAGATAAAGCTTTAGCAAATCAACAACATAAAAGCATGCACATATACAAATAATAAAGAAAGCTAAACTAAATTAAAAATTCAATCTAAAATGAATTTGTTCTTTTCTCGTACCCAAGGTTTCGTGTGACAAAAAGCTTTTTATTTATTTGTATTTGTGTTTGTGCTTTAAATACAAAACAATATAAACTGTATGAATTTATTTCTCACCATCATTTCCAAAACAATTCAAGCTTTTATATAATAAATGTAATTATTTTACTTTGCTGTTGTGTGCACACAAAAAACAATATTTACAATTGATTTAATTTAAAGTTGGTTGTTTAAAAAAAATATATTTTTGCTGTGGTTTTGTACGAAAATATTTAATAGTTTTAAAGTTTGTTGTGTTGTTGAGCTTTTGCAGCGATACCGAAATGTTTGTGCTGTGCAAGAGTTTTTTTCTCGTAATTTTGTTAAACTTTGATCTCAATGATGGAAGTATGTTATTTTATCTTGGAAAATGTTTATTTTTTATTTTTTTGTACTAAACTGTAGCAAACAGTGTATTTTATGGCACAGACAACATTTTTTTACTGGTAGTGATGGGAGTCTTCGGTATACGTAAAATGAAGCGACATACTATTGTATTTGACACCAGAAAATTAACAAATTTCATGGTGTAACATAAAAATTTAAATTTTTAGGCATTTTTCAAATTTCACAAATTTAAAAATAATTGTTTCGTCTACAATAGATATATGACACTCCCACTTTAATGAAGTCAGAAAGTTATTTGGTTGATGAGAGAATAGAGCTATTTTTGCTTTGATTGCAAAATGAGGCCGGGGCCAGCAATCATCGACAAATTAAATGCAAATAGTGCAGCTATTGATGAGTTATTATCAATCGCGAATTGTTTATCCACACATTTTATCCCAATTCAACCATTGAATATTGATATTGATACAAGATTTAAAAATTTTGATGCAATCACTGACTAACCAACACCTATCTGTAATTTGCCTACGATCTTTACACATAGTTTGAGAAATACTCCAAAACTTTGGTATGATGAGCAATTTCAATGTTACCAAACGAACATATACATATCGATGAAACTCTAACCGAGTTCAAATCATTACTCTGCTAGTAATAAAGCTATAATTTGTTTAATTGAGTTGCCGGAATTGCAATATTTGATTCATCTGTGATCTGCATTACGCAAGGTTCACAAGAAATTTGGTTGCATAATGAACTTTCAAATTTTAATAATTATAATCATCCGACCAATAATTACCTTCAATGCTTCCCTTATGAGAAGATGACACAAATCTTGACTGGAATAATATTGATGAAGTTATAACTTTAGATGAAATTTTCATCTAACTATCGCTAAACTACAAAATCACCAAATCCACGTAAAAATAATTGAAATAAAATGAGAAAAAAGAAACAGTTGGTAGCTACAACTATTTCATTATCTGTTTCAATTTCCATAACCATTTCTACTACTCCTCTATCCACAGTTCGAAAACGGGTGTACTACGAAATCTTGGTTTTCAAAATCCAGATTTCAAAATCCCTGTCTTTTGTTCTCCTAGTGTCACGAGGCGGCTCAGCAGCCGACCCGCAGATTTCTGTTGAACTACGCAGTAGCCTCACACGATGATATTTTGCCGGCTAGATCTCATCGAGAAATACGATGGGTCGTTGGGTTTGAGGCTTGCGTGGCTCCTGGCCTACACCGTGATTACAGAAAGTTTTAAAAATAATAAAAAACGCAAATTATAAATAAAATAAAACCTCGAGTTCCACCGAAATTCGTCGGCAGAAACTTGAGGAACGTAACAAACAATTATAACCGAGTGAGGTGGCTTGGTACGCGAATTCGAACGGCACAAGCGCTGGTTTCGAAATCGAATGCGGGCACCAAGGGACCGCAAACACTACGCCGATACGGAACGGAATCTCTGCTCCCATCATACCGACCCGTATAAAAAAATTAGTGATTCATTTTAGTTATAAATTTAGATGAAAGAATGTAACAAAATGAGAGCAAACTACCGATCGGGCAGGAGATAAATAATCCGAATCCGGGAGCAAGTCGCTGTGCAAAAAAAAAAAAACAAAAAAAAAATGATTTCAACTAGAAGAGGGAAAAAGAAAGACCAACAAGAAAATATATGTTGGGTTCCAAGCGAAAAACTATTACCACCGTAACTAGACACAAAGCGACCTAAACCTCGTAGAATTCCACGAAACGCAAAACAAAGCCTCGATAATCGTGCACTTGAAAGATGGCGAATGCAATTACACAGAAAAATTAAAGGATTTATTAAAGGATTACCTCGATCCTAAAATACCAGATATCACATGACGATTTTCGGCATAATCCGTTAACAAATTTCAAGGTTTCATCCCGATCCGCCTTATTCCCGAACTTTATCAAAAACGCATTTCTTGAATCCCATTTAGGACCCACATGTCGAATTTCAACTAAATCGGTTTAGAATGGCCAAATTTCATCCCTATTAGCCATTTTCTAGAACTTTATCGCAAACTCTTTTTTGAATTTTGTCAAAAAATCATTTAAGAGTCCCGTTCTCCCACAAGTCGAATTTTAAAAATCTAAACGGGATTTCCTAAAAATCAAGATTTTTTTTTATATAAAACCGGGATTATGAAAAACGGGATTAAAACAAAACGGGAAAAACAGCTGTCAGTATGAAAATAACATATCGTACGTACGTGTCTTTGCTCACCAACGCGAAACTATATTGTCGTATTAGATGTACCGCTAAGTTCCATTTGACCTTTAGACTTTTGAGAGATTAAAACACACATGTGATGACTGTCTCCTTCTAAACTACCCAACCATTAAATTCCCTTTATTGATTTGTCAATTATTGACGGGTAAAGAAAAAATGTACACCCGCGGATTTTTGAGTGCCATCGTATTTATTGACTTCACGTTCATTGTTTCGATTTAAATCTGCAATAATTTGCCTATATAGATATGACCTTATGATTATGTTTCAGACCTGTTAAACTTAATCTGTTCGAAACAATTCACATTACTATTTGAAACAAATAAGAAAACACTATCTCAATTGCGGCTAAATCTGTATGCTAGACTCACACATCTGTACATATACCGTTTGCAAGTTACAAAAAATGTGATTTGATCCAATTCATAGGCAATGAAAGCAGAGGAAGCTGAGGCAAAGAAATTAAAATTTGTTTATCATATCAATTTCCCCTATATTTACATTATAAACCGAAATCAAGTTTTAGCGGGTTAATTATTGATGATGGTATACCGGTTGGAATGAGATGGAGCAATGACTAACTACTACTACAACAATAGCTTATCAACAACATTGGATTCCGAACAAACGTTGAAAGTTGCAATTCAATCCTTTCAATTCGTGGGGACGTTTCACACCCGAGAGGAAGTCTTAAATAGTAGACACTTTTTCATATTATTAAAGTTAGCCGAAAGTTTCCAGCCGAAAGATAAAAACGTCGATAATGGAAATAGTGTCTTCGCTTTCTCAGCCGAAAGTGTATAAATACGTCATCGTTGATCAACATTCTTCAGCCGAAACTTAACCGACAAATTTATTTCAACAATACATCAACTGAAACCAATTTGAATGTATCATTATGCGAAGTTTGTTGTAAAACCTACATTTACCACCACCATTTGGTCCATGAACCGCCCAAGGGCCTTATTCTTGAAATCGGTGGAAATTTTCGTAATCGGAATACAATTTGCTATGCAATTCTTTATATCACTAAAATTTTTCACCGGCTACTTTAATCAGTTTTTCAAATTTGAAAAACTGATTAAAGTAGCCGGCGAAAAATTTTAGTAATATAAAGAATTGCATAGCAAATTGTATTCCGATTACGAAAATGTCCACCGATTTCAAGAATAGAGCCCCAGATGGAATTATAAAGATCGGAATGAAATTTCATACCTAAACTTTTTCCACAAATTGGAAGATTCTAGTGAATTTTTAGCAGATTTTTATAATTAATTTAAGTGGAGATGATGACTTTTGTTGAAAAACCGTTTTTCAGTAAAAAGTTGGTAACTTTTACGTTTTCTGAAAATATTTTAATAAGTATGCGCTTACGAAAAAAACGATTAAAATTAAAAAGATTGTAATTTAAATTTTAAACAAAATTAGTGCTTGTAGTTACTGCATATTAAAGTTTTTCCCATAAATTGGGAGATCCATGCGACATTTAGTAGTTATCTGTAGGAGCTTTTTCAATTTTCGCAATAAAGACTAATTTTTAACAAGGGTTGACGTTGGTTTTCTGAAATGTATGCAGAAATAATGGCTTTTGATTATATTGTGCAAGACATTTTTTATCACGGTTCAATCCGGTAGGTACAATTTTTCGCTTCAGAAATTAAGTGTGCGGGGTATTCCAGGTACGTGTACATTGTTCGTAAACGAAACACCTCTCCATTATTTGTTGTTGTTATTAAGCTGAAACAACTTTTTATCTATTTCTTGTTGTTGGTGTAGGTGCTTTTTTATCGCTCTGTTGTTATTCGATGTTAGGGTATTGTGGTGGCTCGAGTTTTGTCTAATAGATAGGGTCTAACAGTGTAATATGGGATACGGAATATTGCGGTGTCAAAATTTTCAACTTATATATAGTTATCCAATTTAATTTTTAGTTTATTTAAAACAATTGAAAATGTTAAAATTGAACAAATCCAACAATGAGTTCCAGCAAATTTTTATCATAATTTATTTAATAAAAACAAAACCGTAAATTAAAATGTTTGTGTATATTTTACCATAATTGGATCCGATACCATTTCTGTTCGTTCTGCTAACTGCAACATATTACATATTTATGTTTTCGTTCTCAAAAAGAAAAATATTCATATTGTGGTACGAGCATTACAATAATATGTTATGCCAGGTTTATAGCAGATTTTGTTGTTACGTGTAGCACAGAAAACCGATATAGGTGAAAAATCAAGGCTTAAAGTGAGCAGATAGATTTTATTGCTGCTAGACATACAAAGACGTTTATACGAGAGTACAGAGTTGTTCTATTCCAGGAAATATTTGTATGGTTTTTTTGTTGTTGCTTTAAATAATTTTTCAAGCTTTTATTTAAATATTTGTATAAGCTTTCCGTTGCATACAATAAAAAATAATACTGGTACAAATATATGATACGTTTTTATAAAAAATATGATCCGACGAATGTGTTGGATTAACAAATATATGGCAGAGTTAGATTTATTTGATTGTAAAAAATATGAATTTGGATTTATTTAAAATTAACTCTTCTAGAGCCATAACATCACAAGACACACAGAAGATTATTAATCTTGTCTGAGTATCTCAAAAAGGTATTCCAAAAATAATTCAAAGTATATCGATTTTATTATTATTTTAAAGACATACGCGCGTTATATTGATTTAATGTTCTAATTTGAACAGCATTTGTGACGAGAATATAAAATTCTTTCATGTCAGGATATCATATACGACAATATTTATTCGATCGATCTAATTCAATTGGAACTTGAAATTTTTTTTTGTTTTCAATCCAATAAATTTTCATGAAATTTGAAATTTCAAAGGGAAATTTCTTTTTATAATTTTCAATCGATTTTCAATTCAACAGAAGATTTTCTCGTCAACCTAAAAATATAACGATGCGTGTTTGCGTCTTCCGATGGAATTTGTACATACAAACAAGATGTCAAGTATTAGGTTTGTAAATATTGATTTAGTTTTGAAATTTAGGGCATATTGCTTCATAAAATGATGAACGACTGCTGATTATTGTTATCTATTCTGATGGCCGCTGTAATAGATTCTGTAATTATTGGTGGTAGTACGAATGCTACACCCAGACCATAAGCACTTGTAGAACCTCATAGACGTTGATTTGATATTGGATTTAGGGGGCCAATGACATAATACAGATGCATCGAATAGGTTTTCATAATTATAATGTAAAAATTATAATCCGTGAATTTTCCCCAAATTTTCCATGTAGCCTTAGACCTAGGCTATTAGAAAAACAACTGAAAATATTAGTTACTAGTGGAAGTTTTTGAGATATTGGTCAAAGCTGAATATTACTTATCTGGTCATAGAAAATCGAAAAATTATAGTGCAAATTCTAATCCATAAATTGTCCCTGTATGCAATGGAAATTTTACAAAATTTAATTTATTTTATTTATTTATTTTAATTTATTTATTTTAATTTTTATTTATTTTAGTTTAAATTTTATTTATGTCGTATAAAATATAAAGATACCATTTTTCTTAAGGACTGATTACGAAATGGCCAGTTTAGTCCAGCACGAACAGATCCTAGAATTTGGTCAATACTATCCAAATTTCTTGGTTGGTGATTAAGAAATAACGGAAAGACGGAATATTGTTAAATTTCAAGATTTCATATACCGAATTCTTTACTTTGGAGATCAATGAATTTGCGATTTTAAGGAACACTTTTAATATTTTATTCCGCTGAGATGTTTTATTTAGTGGAAAAAGTTCCATGATAAGGTTTGTATTTATCCGGGACGAGATGGACGCAACAACGAAATAGACAACATGACTGAATGTGAGGTCTGCAAACAGTGGTACCATTTTAGCTGTGCTAGTGTTAATAAAAGGGCGGATCTTTTACAAAACTAAAATTGCAAATCAAATCATCCGATGAAACGAAACAACAAAAAGTTGCGATAAAACAAGGAGCAAGTGAATTGACACAGATATATGAGGCAGCATCATCATCATCAAGTTCTACCAACTAAGTCATTGCATACAAAGAAGTTAGAACTTATGAAGTTGGAGAAGAAGAATCGTTGGACGGAAGAATACCTTGAGAAAAAATATGACATTCTACAAGAAATAGCATCTTTCAAAGGATCACAAAGTGGTGATTTAATGAACAGTATACACTCGACTGCCCGGAATTCCAAACGGCTAGCTATTGATAAATTGGACAAAATCGTCGTAGCTGGAGAAAACTATTAACATAAGACACACCGAACCGATCTATATTGTCGTAGCAATAATTCTGGCAAATCTAAAATTAGAACTCCGGCCGATAACGAGAAAAAATCCTCCGACCAACAAAAACACCGTTCATCGGTGAGGTGACCACACAAAAAACGTCTATATTATCAACGAGACAACTATAGCAACATGGTAAGCACTCTCTCGCGAATTTCCAATATTTACGGGAGATGCAGCGGAATAAACGTTGTTTTATAATAATTTTATAATGTCGAATGAACAGTGTAATTCCTCAAATGGAGAAAATATTATACGACTAGAGATTTGGTCACTCCATACCATGCTGCTTAAAGATCTAGACCAGTTATCATCATTACTCGGAATTTTGTATCGAGCCAGAAAACAATATGTGGGGATATTCGAGAGATGTTGCATCAAATTCTATTTAACCGGCAGGACCAAGATTCACAGCGTTTCCTTTTGAGAGACTGTAATGACGATGAGGAACAAGAAACATATATTATGAAAGTAATGACGTTTGGATCGTCTTATTCACCGTCATCAGCACAATACGTAAAAAATATAAATGCTATTGAGCATGCGCAACAATATTGCGACAAATGCAATACTAAAAAACCATTACGTACAAATACGACAACGGTTTTGACAGCATTGGATGAGTCAGGAAAAGTGAACCGGAAAAATTTTCCATCGGGACTCGATCCAGAAAAAGTATTAGGAATGTGGGCGGACATCAAGCAAGATTGTTTTCGTTATGCAATTAACCATCATCGAATCAGTGAAGAAATACTATCGGGAGCAAAGCCCACTAAACGTTTGGTGCTATGTATCACTATGTCTATATCGATCCTTTGAAAGAGAATCTCGAAAATGAATATGAAGAGATTCTCGAAAATGAATATGATAAGTGGCTGATGTGGATAAAATTGCTGCCGGAAATAGAAAAAATCGAAATCTCACGATGTTACACCATCGTTTTGCCATCATCAGTTATGAAATCTGTTCAACTACATATTTTTGCAAATTCTAGTGAAAACGAAAATGGATATGCAGTGGTGGCTTATTTTCGAATGAATACAGGTGTGCAATGCTGCTTGGTGAACGCGAAAACAAAGGTATCCCCACTTAAAGCACTCTAAATTCCACGATTAGAACTTCACGCGCTGTTCATTTGAAAAACACAATAATTGCGGAGCATACAACCAAAATTGACATATGTGTGATTTGGGTTGATTCAACTAGAAAATGAATGGGGAACAAATTTGTTTACTAGTTTTATGTTTGACTTTAAAAAGAGCCAGGAACGATGAAACTTAGTGTTTACTGACCGAAAAAATTGGAAGTACGTTGGTAGCCGAATCTTCTTAATGAATATTCGAGATTGATGGATTCCAAAAGACCGACTCCCGATTAAACAAATCCTCCTTATTTGGGCTGTCCGAAATCCTTTCTTTAAGCTAAGTTGAACATTGTTTTGACCACAGCCATAACAAAATTTTATCGGATGGATTTTTAAAACTTTTAAAGATATGACCAGAATTTTTGCAATCTAAATAAAAAATGTTTGGTATTTCTTTAGGGGTTGTTCCGATAGAACGAATAGGCGGGTGTGAAATCAAATGCATAAATGCAGAAATATTAGAGTGCCTAGTAACAGTTATTTGAACGAAATTCAAATCATGAATATTTTGAACGTTGAAACGTTGTTGGAATGAAATTGATGCAATTGATTTTATAGTTTTTACTTTAGACATTTCTGTGCTAATTTAACTTTAAACGAAGGAATTTTGATGAGAGGGATGACTAACTGAACTACCTGATAAATTTGAGAAATTTCTCATACTCGTTGTCTGTTTCAGAGAGTTGATGTGATTTGGTTGATGCTCAAATTGTTTATATTTGAACTGTTTAACCGCTTACTAAACTATACTAACACTATTTGCCTGCTCACAAACGCATGAGTTATATGATGAGAAGGATGACCAACGGAACTAATTGACAACCTTAGTAAGATTTAGCAAAAACTTCCATCGTCAAGATAGTCGAAAGAAGTTTTAACTAAACCAATCCTAAATCAAAATGATGTCACTTACTAAAATTTAGTACAATGCTCATTACCTGGTTTCTAATCCATGTATTAAAAATATATTCCGCCATGTGTTGTTTTTCGCAGCTAGCCATCTACAGAACAATCGACCGGTTAACCGAAGATAAGAAGTCATGCTACCTGCACCAATTATAATTCGAAATAACATGATTCTGAAGTTTGCCACGATTAGGTACCATTATAGAGTAAGTTGCAACGTAAAATCCTTCTTTGCTAAACCACGATTGCAAAACTATATTCCGATAGCTGAACTAACTTTGTCAGTACAAAGTACGCTAAAATGAACCCCTAAATTTACCTCATCTACCACAGATACCTAAACATTTTCCATTTTCCGAGAAAATTACACTTCAACCGTATCTTGAGATGTATTTGTTTTTATTAATCGAGGCAAAAGAAATAACGGTAAGTATATAATAATAGAATAATGGTTAAAGTAATAACAGTAAACAGAGAGAGAGGAAATAAAATGAAAATCGTTATAGTTTATCTTTTGTGAAAAGGGATGACATTTTTATCTGTACGATCATCTGTTACACTTAGCTACATATAATCTTAATTATTATTACATGAACAATAAATTAAGGATATTAAGGATATACGTAAAATATATACGAAATAAATTTTATAATTAATAAAATGAAAAGTAAACAATTTTCCATAAAATTAAAATTAAAATGTTATACATTTTTGGGAGGAGTTGCTATTATATCCCTCGCCACCGATTGGCTATAAATATTATATAACTTCTCGTCCTTACGTCCTTCCGTATTAGATAATTAATATAATTTGTTGGTGTCGTCATCGAAATGTAACTTTAGCGTATAAAAAGGGTTACAATTATAAATTCCGTTTGCAGATGTGAGAATTTTTATAGTGTTTTGAATAAAATTGATAATTTACGAAAATGGTTTTGGTCAAATAGAAATTTTGTGGTGGCCGTCTGCGTAATGAGAATTTGCTTTTATTAAATTAACACTGGGACAAGGATAAATTTATATAAACTAAAGGACGTACTCGTATATGAATAATAAGGATATTTGTTTATAGATTTCTTTTACAGTTGTTTGACATTAAATATTTTAATTTGGGGTATGTGTGTGTGTGTAATGTGTATAGCTGAAAGGTATGTGCGGTTATTGAGACGATCCACCCTCATCGAATGCTTTTAAAAGATACATCTGTATACTGTGGTACATTTCCATAAATTCCAATAAATCGAATTTAGTATTTTGACATTTGGTACCAAATTTTATTTCCTCATCTCTGTATATTTTCTATATATATACCGAGAGTTGGAAAATCCCTAATCCAATTGGTATATTATATACTGTGCTTGGTTTATTTTATTTTTCGAAAATTTATCGATTATTCTGTCTAACCCTAAAACAAAAACAAAAAAATTAAGGGACGGATGAAAAATCGGTATATTTAGGCAGTTTCTCGATGGTACGTTTAGGATCCATACTACATGTAATACAGATTATGGGAATAAGTATTTTCTCTACTCCGTCGTTGTTGTCGTTCAGTTTGAATAAAATTCGAATACGATAGAGCGAATTAATCTTTGACATGCAATTTTTTCGGTTTTCTATTTATTAGGGAACGTAGTTGTATGTGTGCTTTATAAAAGGATCCATGAGTTACATAAAATGAGCTCGGTATATGTTTAAAAGGCTCTAAGTAAGAATTGGTTATTTGCTTGACATTAAATAACCAAAGAGATTGTTATGAAATGTATTCATGAAATACCACATTACACAATTAGAAATATCTACAAAGAACATGTTTTATCATCCACATACATATAGATAGATAGTAATAGGTTTTAAGAGAAAAAAAAAATTTAAAGTTGAATATGAAGAGGCGAACACCGCGAAAAATTATCCCGAAAAACCATTATAGTTAAATATTTACAGAATAGTTTAATACTATCCTGATAGTCAAGTATATATAATTAATATTGCTGCATATAAACCAAATATATCACGAGATTAGCTATAATGTATATTAAATTATTAAATAGTTTTGTAATATTAAATTAGTATCACGAAATTTTCAATATATGTACAAAACATATTATAATTTAACATTTCGTGATAAATTTTTATATCACCTCAAAAAAATTACACTAAAATAATTAACATCAATATAATCAAAATTAATAAAATATAAAAAAAAATTAATTCAAATATTTAATATTAGAAAAACAACAATTCTCTGAACTAAAATAGAACTATTTAATTTTTGTAAAATGGCATGAAGATATTACAAGTTAAACTTCAGAGTGCTTGATTTTGCGATTTAGGATTAACCACGCCAGTAAATTGTTTGTTATTAAATTAATTTCTCGTGATATAAATTTCTGCGCTTCAAAATTTTTATTGGTTTCGGGATGGTTCGAACACCTGTCGCTATTAGTTTACTTAAATTTTTTGTATTGGAATTCTTTTTCGGGATAACAAAAAAAAAAAAATATCGTGATAGTGAAATGTCATGATAGTAAAAAAAATACGGGATGACATTCAAAACTAACGTGATATAGAAAATTTTTCGGGATGACACTGAAAAATGTCGTGATATTCGTTTTATAGTGTTGCCATCGCATTTTTTCGGGCTAACTTCATAGACATACAAATTTTGTGAAAAGATATTCCAGTAAAGAAAAGAAAAAGGCGCAAGTCTTGAAGCCGGGACGGATACATAAGTATAATGAAGGATTGGGAGGTGTTGATTGGTCTGATCAAAACATAAGCTTATAACGAGCTTCCACTAGAGGGAAAAAGGTGTACTTTCATTTAGTTGCCCACAGCATTGATATAGCGGTGACAAATTCGTGGCAGTTACATCGGAAAATGGGTGGAAAATTTAATATCTTAACTTTTTGTCGAATGATATCCATTGTAACGGTTCTTCGAGCTCTTGCGTATACCAAAAAAAACACACGTTGTAACCGTTAACAGACTCTTGATACTGTTTTGGTGGTGCAGCACATTTCCGGCTAGGTGGCAGTCGTACAGGGGAGTTCTTTCCACCATTTATTAAGAGCTAGATATGCTGCATAAAATATTTCACTGTTATGAACACTCATTATGAAAACACTACACTATATTTCACTGTTCAATGTAACTAGGTTGTGACTTTCGGTATTTTGATCACTGTCTTAACCCACACCTCCTTAACGTTTGCTTTCCCTGATAGGAAATCCCCGATAGTACAGTGTGGTTAAGCTTACTTCACCATAATATTTTTAACTTTAATTGTTCATACTAAAATTCACGTGATTTTACTCTAAATTTATTCACCAATATCACACACAACTAAGTTCACACGTAAAGGCAGGGAAACGATTCGAACTTAAAGCACAACTTCTTAACCTTTTTAATGAGCACATAGAAAATTGGTGGAGAAAGAAAATATAAGATAAATATATTTAGTTAGTTTAAAGATTTTAATTTTTAAATAAATTGTTTGCAATTGTACATACTATAATCGAAATATAATAAGGAAACGAACACGTCCATGTAGATAAATAAATATGATAATATGCGTAGCTGTATAATAATGTGTAGATACACATGTAACTATAATGCTAAATTTTAATATAATGTATATATAGATGTAATGTAAATATGCAAATATAATAAATATAACTAAATATAATAAATAATTAATAAATTAGTAAATGAATAAATAATGTTTAAGATGTCATACAACACGTGCAAAATTTGAACCATGGCTCATATAGGGTTAACTTTCATTTTAGGCATACGGGATTTTAATTTATTGAGATACTAATATGAATAATAATAAAACATTTATAAATACATATAATCTGAATATATAAGGCATGCAATAATATTAAATTCAATTATTAATAATTGTAAGTAGGATTGCTTAGTTATTCTTATGAACATAACTTTCATTCACGACAACGCATTTTGTCATATTTTCTGTGCCAACCTGATATTTTTGCATACGAAAATTTCCTAATTTGAGGTCGTTTATTAGATGCACACGGAATTTTGGATAACCGTTTAAATGTTCTTGCACACAATTTGCACTCAATAGAGTTTAACAAATACCAAATTCGTATATATGTATATATATAAAGATATATATTGAAAATATAAAACAACACGCTTACCAAAGAAACGGATTACACGTACCGCGACTCGATCCTAGTTTTTAGGTTCCTTACACCGTGTCTAAAAATTTTCGAGAACATACCAAAAACATATCAGTACATCTATATAATATTTACGTAAGAAAACACCGAGAAATTTACCTTGATAAGCGTTTGAGAATTAAACAAAATCTTCTATCCAATCTCAGCTGGTTGCGCGTCCTCGTACCACTAGTAAATATAATATTACGTGACTACGACTTTTACGTTTGCCGGCACTTAAGTAATATTGCGAACACTCGTTTGGTCTTTATGACCTATATTGTTTTATTATTTAGAACTTGATGTTAATTGTGGTACACTTACGAGATGAGCCGCTTGCTGATGTTTATACGAAGGTAAACCAGCTAATGAATCGATCAAAGATTTTATTTAACTTTTCGGTTATTTTATTTTTATATTTTTTTTTTATTGTTTATCAACATGTCTAATCTACCCAATTATAGATGTCTCTTTTTATAGGGAGTTGTGCGTCGTTGAAATTTAAATGATGTACAGTACACCAAAAAAGTGTGTCTGTCACCTACGCGATGCAAAAGAAGAAATAGTGCGATTGTATTTTTTTTCTTAGTATGACTTTAGCAAATTGTAACAGACTACTGTTACACCATTTCAATTTTGAAGCAACACCAGAAGTGCCATATTTTAGGTAAGCGGCGACATTCTATAATGATTCCAGATACGATAGCTATGATCATTGGACTCACCCTCTGCTTTTTAGAACAACAGAAATGTTCCAAATGTAACGTTGTCTTACATCTAGAATGCTTCCAAAAATGGCATACAAAAGAATGAATTAGTGCTTTTACAAGTTCCTGAACTCAACTGATTTTGTTTTGAATAATCGATTATTTTTTTCTGATGAACAGATTTTTTGTGAATAAATAAAGTAAATAAATATTTAAATTAAATTAAATTAATTTTATAGTACATTTTACTATCATATCATTAATGGTACGCCCTAGTTTCCAGATTCCATCGACAAAAATTTTTTTTTTGATGGTTTTTCATTATTAACTATATACCTTCCAATATTATCATGTCCAAAATTCTTCTCTAAATCTCAGAAATAAAAAATCTTGGTAATGTCTGGGTTAAATAAATATTATCGGAAACATTCATGCCCCGTTAAGAACTGAGATAGGTAGTAGTCGACTTTTCCATATCTCCGATCCATCCAAACTTTAATTTGCCACTCAGTTTTAATTTCCGCTCGTGCAAACTTCCTCCATTCTGCAACACCCCCATCGTTTCTACGTTCTTCATATTGTTTTCTACACTATTTAGGTAAGAGGTCCAGCGGTGGCATTTCTGCGATTACACACACTGCATCTAGAACGCGCAGATCATCCTTATACCGCTAAGTCGTTAGTTGTAGTTTAGGTTACACCTCTAGAAATCTGCGATCCATAGTATCCATATGCTCCTTAAAGACTGATTTGCTATAAACGGTGTTATCTAGATATGTTAATGGTAGTGAGGTGTTGTGGTTTATGGGAAAATTAATAAAATATATAATTCACTTTTAGTTTTAATTTTTAAGTATTCAATTTATTAATTTTTATGTACAAGTTTTTTTTATAATTTTCTTTTAATGTATAAATTACACTTTTTATTTATTATTTTTTGTTTTATATAATTAAATTGTACCCGATCTCTCTGACTGACTAATTAAAATAATGTAGCAGCTTATATAAGAAAATTCGGTACTAAATTACTACTAAATAATGAGTTACTGCTAAATAATGTTGGTATGATTGACAAGTCAGGGGTATACAACACCTCACCCCTTAAGAAGAAAAATAAATAAATAAGATAAAGTTATTTATTTATTTATTTTTTTTTTTATAACAAAAGTTATATAATAAATAGAATGTACATGACAATTTAATTTTAAAATTCAATAATATAAAATACAATATAATATGTAGTCACAAATATATGTATGTATAAAATAACAAAAGTATTTTTAATCAGAAATTTATAAACTTAAATATATATGTTTTAAATTTATTTATTTATTTCAATTTTTATTTTTTTTTGTTTTTATTTTTTATTTTTTTTATTTCATTCTTAACGTCTATTATAAATTCAAATTTAATCAAAAAAATGTTTTAATCGATTATTATGAACAACTTTAATTTGACGGCCTATGCGAATAGAAGAATTAACATTGCTATTGATTTCTGAAATTTCATACGGACCCGTCCAAAGTGAATCAAGTTTACCTTTTGATTTTTCGTTTCTTAAAAGGACTTTATCGCCAACATTAAAATCAATACTTTTACTTGTCTTGTCATAGTATGTTTTTGATTTCTGTTTTGTTTCAATTAAATTTTGTCTTGCCGTTTCATATGAACTTGCAAGTTTTATTCTTAAATTTTGTAAGTAATCATCGGGATTATAAAATATTCTAGACTTATTTTTTAATGAGGAAGGTATGTTTGGTTTGAATCCATGAATTATCTCAAAAGGCATTAGATTGGTTGCAGAGTGCGGAATTGAATTGTATGTAAACATAGCAAATGGTAACCAATGGTCCCAATTACTAGGATCAATTTCTGTGTAGGTTCGCAAATATTCAACGAGGGTACGATGAGACCTATCAAGAGCTCCATTTGTCTGCGGATGGTAAGCCGTTGATTGCAGTTTTTTAATTTTTAATAACTTACAAATATTGTGGAATAGTTCGCTAACAAAATTTGTTCCTTGATCAGTAAGGATACATGATGGAGCACCAAATCTACATATACAATTTTCAACTAAGGCTTTGGCAATTGTTTCAGAAACTTGATTTTGGATTGGAATTGCTAATGAAAATTTCGACAGATCATCCTGTATGGTAAGGATATATCGGTTGTTATTATGTGAAATGTTTAAGGGACCAACAATATCCAAAAATATTTTTTAAAAAGGTCGCTTTGACGTTTTTGTTATTACCATCGGGAGTTTATTTAGTTTACATGTTTTATTTTTTTGGCAAAGTTCACATTTCTGTACAAATTTTTTAATTCTGGATAACATTTTGGGAAAATAATAATAAGATTTAAGTCTCTTAAAAGTACGTTCTATACCTTGATGTCCTCCAAGTGGGGAGTTGTGAAATTCTTTGATTATATTAACAATGTCATCTTCATTATCAAGACAGGTAACTGAACTTTGAGAATCTACTAGTTTATACGTATTTTTATCAAGACTTGAATTATCAATATTGAGAGACTGGTTAAGATCCGATGATGCATCATTAGCTTTAGTTTGTGAACGAGTGATAATGTTAATGTTGTTACTCTGGTCGGCAGATTGTAGTTCAATTCTACTCAGTGCATCAGCATTAGCATTGCATTTACCAGGTTTATATATGATGTCGAAGTCAAATTCGTCTAACTCCATCCTCCAGCGCATTAATCGGGATGACAAGTTTTTCGCTTTATTAAGCCACACTAAAGGTTTATGATCCGTTACAATCGTAAATTTTACGCCATACAAATACGGACGGAAACGTTTCACAGCAAAAACAATTGCAAGCAACTCTTTTTCGACAGTGGAATAGTTTTTCTCAGACTTATTTAGTACCCGACTAGCATAAGCTACAGGCAAATCGTCATCATCGCTATTCCGCTGTGAAAGAATTGTCCCTAGTGCTGTATCACTGGCGTCAGTGGTTACGTAAAATGTTTTATTGAAATTAGGATACTGCAATATAGGTGGTTCGATTAATTTTCCCTTTAGCTTTTGAAAACTTTCTTCACAGAAGGCATCCCAAATGAATCGTGCATTCTTTTTAAGTAAAGTATTCAAAGGCTGTGCTAAATCAGAAAATTTATCGACAAATCGGCGATAATATCCTATTAAACCCAGAAAAGATATGATCTCTTTCTGATTTGTTGGTGTTGGGAAATTTTTAACGGCTTCTAGTTTTGATGGGTCCAGTTTTATTCCGTAGTTAGTGATTATGTGACCCAGGTAACATATTTCTTTACGAACAAAATGGCATTTTCTTGGCTGAAGTTTTAAATTATATTGTCGAAATGTATGGAAAACATCAATTAGCTTTCTGTTATGGTCCTTGAGATTATAACCATAGACTACAACGTCGTCCAAATACACGAAACATTTAAGACCATTCAGGCCTGACAATACGTTATTCATTATACGTTGAAAGGTTGCAGGTGCTCCCTTCAGTCCAAAAGGCATTCTTGTAAAATGGTAGTGTCCAGTCTGGGTGCTAAAGGCAGTTTTCTCTTTGTCCTTATTATGAAGTGGGATTTGGTGATAGCCATCTGCTAAATCTAAAGTTGTAAAATAGACAGGGTCTCCCAATTGTTCTAGAATCTCAGTTATGTTTGGCAAGGGGAAAACATCATTTATAGTCACGTCATTTAAACGACGGAAATCTACAACAACGCGCCATCGTTTGGATACATCGCTTGATTTCTTGGGAAATACAAGTAAAGGGGAGTTGAAGGGACTTTTACTGTTTTCAATTACACCATTTGCAAGCATTTCTGAAACCTGAGAATTTATTTCGGATTTTGCTGAATGAGGAAGACGATACGGTTTAATATGAATAGGTCGAGTCTCAGAATTTAGTGGTATATGATGAACTCCGGCATTTGTAATTGAAAGTGTATCACCTGGTAAATGGAATATATCGTTAAACTCTCGACAAATATTAATTATAGACGATTTTTCTTCGTGGTTCATATGGTTTGTATCAATTTCGTTTTCTAAGTTGGTTAATCTATCTTCTAAAACATTTGACCAAGGCTGTAATTTATAAATATAGTAGTTTTATAAATCAGCTGGTTCAACGTACATGTCATTCAAATTAACTTCATAGTCATTCGTATTAATAACACTTACTGTAGCAAAGGAGTTGATGATGCGAATGACCGCGCTAGCAATGTAAACGCCTGGTTGCAGCATTTGTGAAGGACATAAAAACTCATTATCACTATTTGTTTTAAATCTCATATTGATAATCTTTTCTGTGCGACTGGGTATTAGGATTGCAGGATTATTGGAAGCAAGGTTTAAATTAATGTAACCAGTCTCATTTGTGCTTGTAGGAATTTGGATCTGGTTTTTAAAAAGTCAATTTTACATTTGTTTTTACGAAGAAAGTCATTTCCTATTATAGCAGCACAATTGATAGGAAATTCGTCAAGTACAATATGGAAGTTTTGCAAAATTACGTTGTTTGAAACATTAATTTTTGTAGAACAGACTGCCAAGGTTTCAATAGATTCAGCTGTAATACCTTTTATAGTTAATTTTAAGTTAGGAAAACAACAAGTATCAGGCTTAATCAGTCCTTTCTTAATAACGCTAACGTCCGCCCCAGTATCAACTAAAAAAAATCAGGTTTTTGTAAAATATCAAGATCGAGTTGTACAAATTTTATATCACCGTCATAAAAATTAATTTTGAAATGGAATAATTTGTTTGTTTTGTTATTAATTGAATGAATTGTATTATGATTAGTATGCGATACTGGATGTAGGTTTAAATATTCTGAACTTTCACCCCTACATCCTTCGACTCTTGAAGAAGTTCGCTTGAGTTTTCCTTTTGATGGATTTGCGACGTATTTCGGCTTTCAATAGATTGATTCCTCGTACGATTTGCCCTTTCACGAGATCGACAAATACTGATGTGATGATCAAACTTTTTGCAATAAGCACATGGATATTCGATATGATTAATTCGTGGAGTAACGGTATTTTTAGAAAAGTTTTCATTTTGGGAAAATGTTCTTGTAACATTCGGTCGGTTAGGGCTGTACATTAAATTAGATGAATTATTACGGAATTGGGCAAGATTAGCATTTCTATTAAAACACTGCGAAGCGGTGTGTCCCATTTTAAAGCAAATTTGGCATTTGATAGGTTGATTTTTAGAAGTGGAAGATTTATTAGTATTAAGCGTATGGAATCGATTTGAATTTTCCTCTTCTATACTCTTGGCAATTGCATCTTTTAAATTTTCAAATCGACATGCCTTAATCAACAATTTAAGAGGTTCCCTAAGTCCATCCTCAAACGCACGTAACGCTGTTTTCGAATTTATAGTTCTAACTTTCTCATCAAGGATCCCTTTTTCGGAAGTAGCAGAAATACATGAAGAGTTCAGGTCAGCGAGAAGATTTTCTATGCGAATTCCAAAATCTCTTACACTTTCGTCGGGACGTTGACGAGCTTGTACAAGGTCAACTTGTATGTTTTCCAATGCTCTTACCGATAAAAATTTTTGTTTAAGCTCCTTTTCTAATTCGGCCAATGTAGTATAAGAACCCGTTACAACAATTTTATTATATGCGCTATCAAGTAATTTTGCTTGTACTAATTCTAGAAATTGCGATATATCTTCCTTTGTTTTTACATCTTTGTATATGAGATTACAACATTGTAGAAATCTGAGCAATTTTTCAGGAGTTCCATCGAATTCGGGTATTAATTTAATGGCTCTATCAAAGTTAAAGGTTGACATAGTAGAGGTGAAATTATTGGATGTTTGGTTTAAGATTTTTACGTCAGCAAGGTCAAAATTTTTGGTATCAATTAGAAGCGGTAGTTTCAAATTGTAGTAAGGTAAAATTGATGTTATTGGATTTGTAATTGATTGAATATCGTTGTTAACTGATTTTAATTCCGAATTTATATTTTGATTTTCTTCCGGTTTCACAATTTAATGGTTCTAGTTCGCAATTTTCTATAAGTCCCGGAATTTGTACTCATTTAACAATTTTCGATTAAATTTGAAAAAATATTATGTAGATGCAAATAGAATGTATAATTTTAATGAAATGAACTCTAATAACATAATCAAACTAGTTGGTTATAGCAATAAAAAATTTAATAATAATAATAATTTAGAAAGAAGGAATAATAATAATAAATATAATGTTAGAATTTAATAATGGTTGCAATATATATAATTTACAATTTGTTGGAAAGATAATAAATTTACGGTTATAATATACATATAATGTTGAACCAATATGATTTGTCATCAAGGTTGCTTTTGGTCGGATAATATGATGTTTAATATAGGCAATCATCAGCTGGGTAATTGTGTAGAACTTGATGAATGATGATGATACGAATTTATAATTAGTTGGAGTTGCTTTTTATTGCACCAATAAAGATGTTTTTGATGACGGTCGATATTCATTCAATCGGCAATTATTTAACTGTAGCACAAAATCAATTTCAATAAACGATCGGATGTATTTGATGATTAACCGTAGACATTTATTCGTTGATATGGTTGATGACGTTTCTGGATATTAAATATGGTTGTACGGCATTGCTCAGGATCATGTTATCTCGAATTTGGTAGAGATATAAATTTATACTACCCCACGTGAAATATTAGGTACATACGATGATTAGTTTAAGTGCATTCTAATTTGAAGGTATGAATGCAATACGATATCGATTTGAATTGGTATACGCCGCTATAATTTGATTAGCACTTTTATACATAATACCAATGATTAAAGCACTTAAGACAATCGAAAATTATTTATTGAACACTTAGATTGCCTTCTATGTATGTAGTTAACTGGTAACTGTTAACAGACAGTTATGTGTCACTTTTACTACACTAGATATTCACAAATGCACTTGATTTTTTTTTTAAAATGTTGCGTTCTTTAAAAGCGATTACTGAACTTAACTGACTCGTTGATATGATACTCGTATATATGAGTAAGACGTAACTTAGTTTTAATTTTTTACGATTTTGATAACGTAATACACTTTTCACGATTTAATTATTATACGTCTCTTATTAAAGATATTTGTATGATAATTATGTGCACAGAGTTACATATTTTAGATGCACTATGATAATTAAACGGCACGATATTCTATTAATTATTTATTAAGAAACCACAACGCGAGTTCGTATACAAGATGGTATAAAGAATTATTTGCGTAACACTACCATCCCTGCGTTGCCACCAATTTTTGTTGTGGTTTATGGGAGAATTAATCAAATATATAATTCACTTTTAGTTTTAATTTTTAGGTTTTAAATTCCATGAACATATTTTGGTTGCCCAAACACATTTAGACGAATTAAATAAGTAACGAAGAATAGAAACAGCAAGGATGATCTTTTCTACTCGAAAGTTTTACTTTATGGTTCTATTTACCATTGCCGATCAATTCCCAAAACCTAAATTAGAATAACAGAGAAAATGTAACTATCCCTAGTTCGTGCGTCTGAGCGATTTAATCCTTCATTCCGAAAAAAACTCAATTTTAGGGAAAATGGTAACTGAATTAATAAAACTCTTAACTCTTCAGTACAACGTTTAGTCAACCTTCAACGTGTACCCTCTGTCCCTCGTCTAACCACTAATTTAAACAGGCCAGCCATTTGGACACGTTGCCATCAGGCTAGCAGCACCATAAAATAAAGGGGAAAATTTTATTAGGAAGAACATGAAGGTCAATTTTGCCACAAATTTAAAATGTTTTTCTACCATTTTATCAACCGCTCTAGCCAAAGTGAAGGACGTCACTGGGAAGTTTATCCTGGGGGACTCTTTTAGATTCTGGTGCCCAGGCATCATTTATTTCGGAAGCCTGCATAGAAATATTAGGACTACTAAGAACAAATGCCAAATTCACTGTGTCCGGCATTGCCACAGACAATCAATACACCAGAGGAATGGCTTCACTCGTAATCAAATCACGGCTTAATTCAAATAAGTTGTTTGAAATGAATGCCTTTATAAGAAACAAGTTAACCACCATATTTCCAGTGGCAACATTTAATATAATTAATTATGAGTATTTACAAAATCTGCAATTAGCCGATCCTAATAATCAACGAGGTAGACATAGTGTTAGGAACTAACAAGTTTTTCGAAATACTTGAGAACTGGCAATTGAAGAGAAGCGACGGGAATCCTATAGCACAAAATACTGCGTTTGGATGGGTATTATCAGGAGAGTCGCGTAATGAACCCTTAACATACACAATTTCAATATTGTGGTCGATGAAGAGAGCATTGATCAAACGTTAAGGAAATTTTTCGAGTGTGAAGACCGAGGTAATTCTACTAATGCGAAGTTTAAGGAAGTAAATCCAATGTAATCAACTATAATCTGAGTTCATGGATACTTACGAAAAACTAGATCACCTGGAAAAAATTGGTGATGAGAAGTTAGTTTCAAATAATAATTCTCATTGCTATTTGCCACATCACGCACACTTGAAAGGTTCTGGCACGTCAACCAAACTTAGAACAGTTTTTGATGGTTTATCAAAAACATCAAATGGATTGTCGTTAAATGACAATATAATGATTGGTCCTACTATTCAACCAACATGGACTTCCAACGAATAGTTTGGCGGCAATCACCCGAGCTGCCCATTAAACATGATCGGCTAAAAACAGTTTCCAACTATTCGATCGTTGGTCCAATTAGCACGCGATAATGAATCAAATTCTCCACATGTGGCTCAAATTATACAAAATGACTTTTATGTGGATGATCTGCTATCGAGTACAAGAGACCTTGATGAAACCGTCAGTCTCCAAGGATTACAGAAAGTACTAAGTTCAGGTGGGTTCACTTTTAGAAAATGGATTTTCCAAAAAGGTTCTCGGATTATCATGGGATCCTAGAGGGATGTATTTGAATTTAATGTAGATCTACCTGAGAACATCAAATATACCAAGAGAACACTACTATCAGAATCTTCTAAAGTTGTTGACCCTCTTGGGTGGCTCTTTCCATCAATTATAAAAATAAAGTTATTATTTCAAAAATTGTGACTTCACAAATTAGGTTGGGATGATGAATTACCATCTGACATCACGACTCAATGGCATAAACTTCGAAACAATTTTGGCTCCTTTCATAGATAATCAAGGTTTTCTCAGAGTTGACGGTAGACTAAGCAGGTTGTATTTATAAGTTGAAGCATCCTATCATCTTGCCAAATGCCCATATCCTAAGCAAAATGATAGCAACCTATATAAAATATCTTCATCCTGGTCCCTCCTTATTATTCTCTTATTATCCTCTCAGGCCTTTCAGTCGAGTTGGTGTAGACTTCTGTGGGCCAATTTCCATTGCAACTAAAAAATGGAGACGAGCAAAATCCATAAAGGCGTTTATATCAGTGTTTGTGTGCATGACCACAAAGTCAATCCATTTAGAGGTAGTGTCAGAGTTGACCGCTGATGCATTCCTGGCCGCCCTAAAACGATTTGTTACTCGACGAGGAATTCCCACAGAAATAAACTCAGATAATGGTCCAAATTTCGTTGGAGCTTCCTGAAAAATAAATAAATTTTATTTCAATATAGGAAAAATTAATAATACCAGCATCATTTCAGATTATTTTAATGAGAACGGTATTTCTTAGAAATTCATTCCTGCAGCTAGCCAAAATTTTGGTGGGTTATGGGAAGCAGCCGTCAAGCCGATGAAGGCACATCTCATTCGTGTGATGGGAAACATCAATTTGACGTTCGAAGAGATGGTTACGTTAACTTGACAGATTGAAGCCATCCTCAACTCTCGACCATTATGCCAAATAAAATCAGACAATCCGGGCTGTATAGATGCATTAACACCAGGGAATTTTCTGATTTAAGAGTAGTATCTGATAACCGACTTACAAAATGGGAGGAAGTTACAAAGCGTATCGGCAGCATCTGGAAGCGATATTCAAAAGAATATCTCCACACATTACAACACAAAAAACCAAATCTCCAAATAAATGACATCGTCTTGGTGAAGGAGGGCAACTTACCTCCATACGTGTAGTAACACTACGCACAGCAAAATCGACCTTACCACCTAGACAATCATCGCCCTGTAGACTGACTAATTTGCTAGGTTTTGCAAAGATTTAATTATTTTTTTATCATATGACAAAACTGCAATAGAAATATACTATTTGAGTTTTTAGTGAAAGCGTTGACCGCGGTTTCACGAACTATACAAGACTTTGGTTTGCTGTCTACTGCAAAGCAAAAGCTTTTATAGTTCGTGAAACCGCAGTCAACGCTTTAACTAGAAGCTGCAAGAGTATATATCTACTGCAGTTTTGTGTAGAGAATATGATGAAAAATTAAATCGAAAAAACTGTCTAATTTCTAAGACACTACACAGATTAGTCTTATTCGTAGACCGCGACTAACGAGTACGGCGAGAAATATACATCATCTGGAAAAACGTAAGAACCCTCGATGTTTAACAAAAATATAGTTTTTCAGTTGAATTGTACTTCAAATGTTGAACAATTTCAAAATTGACTTAAACTCTTTATATTATTCTTAAATATTTCCCTGATTCACTATTATTCAAAAATCTAATCAATCATTTTTTGTTGTATTTTTTCATCAGTCATCAGTTATCTGTTAAACGAGAAATTTTGCTTTACATAAATAATTAAAAGACAAATTGAAATCAACATTTTTATGTATTTACCTCTCACGCCAGAAAATAAATTGGCCGGAAAATTTTTGTATTCGAGAAAACTAAATAAAATCGTATTTTGATATACTGGCTGCTTCTGCTATATACCTGGGTAAGGTGTCCCTGGATGGATCAAGGTAGAACAAAATTCTTTTTTATAAAATTTGAACCTACATAATACTTATTTATATTTGTATACATATGTATAGGTATATAAGTTTTCTAAAGTCGTGTGATTTTTTTTTTTTTTTTCATTTTCAGTTTGCTCTATTGATTTACTTTTTGGTGCAAAAATATTTTCCTACCTGGTTTTTAGTTTCCTTATACACTCTGTTTGTATGTTATTTGAAAGCTTTTCATTTTATAGATAGAAAAATATATTTGTTGTATGTAGTTAGTTGGATATTTTTTATCTTTCAAATTATATTTTTTATCCTTTCGAACGAAAATAAATAAATAAAATAAAATAAAAAAATCGTAACACGAAAGAAAAGCTTGGAAAAGTGATAGTTTTTTGTTTTTCACTTTTATCTTTTTATTACAGTTTATGACGATAACTTTCTCACTTACATGTATATACACAATTTTTTGTTTCTTCTGATATTATGATATTTTTTATGACAGTTTGCTGGTTCGTTCATACATGTACACTACGAGTCTCTAGTTATATCTACTCATCTGTTATTTCGGTATAATATGGAACGATTTTTGTTGAAATGGGAGAATATAATTTAATTTTAAAGTGTTTTTTAGCACTTTTTTGCTGGTCGAGTGCTTTAAAGTTGGAAACATGAAAATTGGAAAAATGTTACATTGGAGTGTTAAGTAAATTAAAATCGGTGTTTGTTCTCTAAACTATAGAAATGTAAATAAGTAATTGGAAAATATAATAATGATTGGATCGATAATCATAACTGTGATGACCTACCTTTAGGAAGTATCGGTTAAATATTAAGAAGTCGAAAAAGTGTTAATATCATATAGAAATTTCGGTAGCCTTTATGCCCTGCACTTTGTAACTGGATTCTATCCGACTTACACATGTCTAGCTTAGGAAAGAATTCAGCAGGTTTGGAGTAAATCCTCCACGAACTGCATACATTTTTTTACACCCGAGTTTTACACACTTTCACTTACATGTACCACAAGATACACTATGCAGCATGTAATGGGAGAAAGCTTTTATACGGGTTGTGATCTAATACATAGCCAGGGTTGATTAACACAGTAAAAAAAGTTAAAAATGGAGGAGTGTAATTGTTGTGGCCAACATCCGAGTTTCTATAATGACAAATGAACATAGATTGCAACCGGATTTGTTAAAAATTTAATCGCCATTGAAAAAATTGTAGAAGCTCATACGGAAGCTGCTACTTCCAGTACACAGAATTCACCACATTTCGCATAGCTTACTCAATTTTCAGAAACAACTTTAATATGAAATATGAAATTTTAAAATTTTATCTGAACTATTAATTATCTAAACTAAATGCTACCATGGAAGCTGGCACTTCCGGTGGACTTAAAAGTTCCTGTAATCTAATAATTTATGGAAAAAGCTTAAGCAGGAAGTATCGTCTCGATCAAACAATCCGTATGGCCAGGTCAAATTTAGCCGAAAAACTGTCTCTGAAAAAATTGTGTTGAAATTTTGTAAAACTAATCTGAACCAGTATTGTTGTAAAATTAATTTAGATTCTGTTAGTTCGTAACTGTTTTTCTTGTAAATGATATACTCTTTATATGTACATGCAAAAAAACGAAAAGTGTTTTTTGAAGCTATCACTCCCGGTGGAAAAACGAAAAAGCTCCTATGGAAATCGAAACTTCCGGCAAACCGACTTCAACCAAAATCACTTGGATCCCCTAATTTGTCAAAAATACTTTGCTATGATGTTTTATTATGAAGTTTGTTCCCCATCAATTTGTCTGGGCTGTGCAGGGCCGCATTTTGGAAAAAATGGGCAAAAAAAAATCATCATTTCTTGTTTAATATTAAAAAAATTATTTGGGACGATGTTGATACAAATTTAAATTGGAATCTTTCATTTTTTACCGATTTTTCGTTAATGCTATACTTTTTATAATATTTACAAAAAACGATAAAGCTCCAGTGAAAGCTGCAACTTCCGGTGAATCGAGCTTTACCGAAAAAACAGTGACATCTTCGATTTAATAAAAAAAAGCTTTATTATCAGAGCTGCGGGGGGTTTTAATATGGTTTTAATAATTCCTTTTTTGACTTCGGGGATATAGCAAATCTACTATACGTAAACTCAAGTAAAAATAGAGGAAAGATTATGTTGTGGCCAACACCCGACCACGTTATTCCTCCTTCTGCTTAAATTTCAGAAAACCAACCCACGTTGATAATTAATTTTTAAATTTATGTGCATCTTTCTATTCTTTGGCGTTTCTTGTAGCATCTCCAAATCAGAGATGGACGTTTACACTTGTAAATCTTCATATTTTTTACTTCTGTTTATGGAGATTTTAGCTAATGCGAATTATTAATAAATAAAATATTTAAAAATCGAAGGTTAGTTACAACAATTACATATAGATGTCTCTATTGTTTTTAAACCAAAATCTGCATGATATTTATATTTTAACTGCACGCTTAGTACGTACAGATTTAACAAAAGCCGATTAAATATATTTTCGAAATTAATAAATCATAAATGTTTAGCCAATTAAATAGCTCACACGGTTTGAGAAGCGACATCTATTAACGTCCAGTATGAACTAACTACATATTAATTTTGTCAATTAGACATTTTCACAAAAAAATTACATCACGTACTGAATTTAATATTTATGCTATGTGCCTCAAATTATGAACTAAAGTTTTAATGTGACCTTACGTTATTCGCCGCCAGGTTACAAATTAAAACTCTCCTCGCGAGAAACTTTTCAATTTAGTTGTCAAATGTCCTTTCTAAAAATTTCTTTATTGCATTTCTTACATTTTTTTTTCAATGCAATTTCCATATCAACTTCAATTATTTTAATTAAATTTAATATTTCCCTTATCCACGAAAAGTTGACAATTTAGTATTCCGATTAGTCCGGCACAGCTTGTTTTGTTGATGTTACTGCCACCTATGAATGTGTATTGTGAACTACTGAGCAATTTAGTTTAGTTTATAATTTAGTCGAAAAAATCGACCAGAAGCGTACAGCATTAGTCATAAATTTGATACTTAATTGGTAATTATCCACTATTGATAGTAAATTGATAAAACTGATTAAAAATTAGTTAGCAATTTAAGTCGTAAAATATGGTATCTTATGCCTGACATCGATTTTTTTTCTTCTGATTTTCCGACTAAGTAAATTGGCGAGTGATTCAAACTAGTCATTAATAGATGACTCTAATATTCATAAATCAAAATATTTTTTTTTATTCAGTTCTAAACTGTAACATTAGTTCAGATTTATTAGAAATTATTAGAAATTGTTGGAGATTAATAAAAAATTTAACAAATTTAAAATCAAAATCAGGAGCGGTTTGTTTTGTGCAATACGGCTAGTATTGAAAAAAAAAAATCGACGTGTGTCTCACGTATAAACGTTCTTCAAAGAGAAAACAAATTTGGTAAGTTGATCCAAGACAAATAAAACACCCGTTTCACCTTGTGGCAATCTTGGTTACCGGTCCAACAAGTGTATCAAGTCTATAGAGATTCGTCGCCTTGGTCGTTCTATCACATAAGCACTTCTCATAAATGCTTGTGATTGTCTATATTCGCTGGTTTTGTCGTTTTACAAACTAAACATTCCCTGTAGACTTGGCCATTGTAAACCAAACGAAATATCGATGATTTTTTTTTTCAATAAAATTTGTTATTAAGGCGGTTACACTTGCGAAACTGCCAATGTAATGGTCTGCTTTTTTGCAAGTATAATATCAGGCCAGAATTTCGAAGTAAGTCAGCTACTATAACAATTCAAAATGAGCCTGCAATGTGCCGGTTATGATCAAAGGTGCATCCAAGTACACGATAACTATGTCGTGCAGCTCATGTAACTGCGTTACACACCCCAGGCGGAATCACGTTGAATTGATACAGTGGTACTGTATATGCTGAAGTTGTCAAGTGCTTTGATAAATTTGATTTCTGGAAGGCGTGCTAAAAATCCGTTCTTTAAAGGGAGAGGGTAGAGGTCCTTTTCTCCCACTTTGCTCACGATTGTGGGAGAGCGCCACAATTCAATCACACTCAGTTTCAACATACGATACATCTCATCGTAAATATCTTTTTGGACCGCTGACGAGACTGAGCAACTTTTTCTCAATTTCATGAAATATAAAAATGAGTTTAGCGTCAATAATAGTCAATAGCGCCTTATTGAGCTAGATAGTTGAGTGTGTGAGAGAAAGTTGGACATCTAGTGTCCACAGCGTCATCACGTTGGAGTTATTGAACTCGATACAGAAATGACGGCTCGCAAGAAGCAAAACTTAGAGATCTGCCATTAAGATTGATGACTGGGGTTTATTTGCTAGACACTTAGTGGGATCTTGGGATGGTATAGAAGCACTTCTAGAAAGTGATTCGAGCGATGAAAATGATGCACGCGAGCAGCTAAGCACAACACATAGTTAACCATTGTCTACAATAACTCAATTCCAAGGACGAGAGGAGGTAATAAACGAAAGAGTTGTTGGATCTCTAATCTAAACAAACTTAGATGATCTAGGCATCAGCTGAAAAGGGCATACCAGAAATAAACCACCTACAGCTTTAAATCAAAAACGATCAATACAGTGAAATATCTAGGAATTGACCTTGAGGAACGTATGGGAGTAACTTTTTTACTCCCTGGCGAGAGAGTTGAAAGTGCTCAGAATCCTACTACGAGTAACAAAGGCTTTACGAACCGTATCTTAAGATAATGTTGTGTTTCAGGCCGGCGTACTCACAGTGTATATTCTGATCAAAAAATCATTTCATTGGGTTCTCAATTGCAGTTCTGATGCAATCAGAACATTACAAGGCATAATTATCAACCAAACAGTTTGTACTGAAAAAGCTTCTGTGGTGTAATTTGCTATTAGCACTGTCAGTTGGTGGGAAGTTAAATCTTTAGGCTAAATTATTCCTTACACGGTAAATACAATTTCTTAATTAATTACACTTAATTATCATGTAACAAGCATCGTAAAGCTCAAAACCATCAAATATATTCTCTCAATACATATTTTGCTTCTGGTCCTGCCGGTCAAATTTGAGTTTACTTCCGTTATAATACACAAGCAATGACTTCAGATTTTAACAAATTTTTGACAGAACAGAATTGATGAATGATGTTTGTTCTGAAATTACAATGCCTGATGGGCAATAAAAATTCAAAAGTGAAATAATAAGATTAAATTGAGAATGAACTTTTTACAAAAAAGCTTTCTTTTCTATCTCGAAATTACATGTATCCACAGGAGGATAAAGCATTAATATGAAATCCAATGTCAAAGAGACAACAAAAGAAGCTTGTTGCTATAGGAATACAGGCTTGCATGATAATGTGTGTGAGTGTGTTATATTGGCGTTGATAACTTTTTTCCTTCCACTTAGACATCCTGTTATAAAATGATTTTCATCACTAGCTCCTTATATGTATACAGGATGAATAAATTTAAGTTTTTTTGTGCTAGTTAAATTTTATTTATAGCTGATTATTCATACCCCACATTCATTCCAATTGTGTATGCTGACCAAGTTTGTCGGATGTTAGATTTTTTACATAAGGAATCACAAAAAATTTCATTTAATATTTAAAATTGTCTCACATCAAATGACATAGTTGTATATTGCTCCTATGTATGTAAATATATACAGATACAGATTCCGTATATAGCAACAAAACTTGTACAAATGTATTGATGTCCGAAGCATTAATGAGGACACCAAAAACTTTCATATTATCATCCTTCTTATTATTTATTTATTTTTTATTAACATTTTTTTTTTACCAAAACCATCAGAAAATGTTAAATTTCAAAATGAACCAAATGAGCAAAAAAAAAGTTCTGAATTTAAATTAACACAAAAACATGTAATCATCTTAATGAGGGTCAATGTGCTTGGCTTTTTCTATAAATATACACTCAGCAAAATATTCGTATGTTTAGGAATTTTTAGAAAATTGGATATCTGCTTAGCACCAGAAGGCATCCTATTTTAATTCTAATATGTAGAGATACTATACACAATATGTCTTTCAACAACGGTACACAAAACAACAATGTCACTATCAACAAGATAACAGAATAATTTCAAATTACGTATAATATTAAGAAAAGCTTGTTCTATATTAAATCTACTCATCTTTAGTTTATACAATTTAAAGAATCATGCAGGGCTGTTCAAAACGGTACAGTATTTATGACAATTCTGGACAATCACTAATAAAATTCGTTGTGCTTAATTTTTCTAATCTTGTAAGTAGTACTGTAGTAATCGTACTCGATTATTGAAAGGCATCAACGCAAACGTATTTTGCATATCTGTCGGTGTGGATACAAAATTCACCGTTTTTTTGGCGATCGAATTCAGAAGCAGTTTTTTACTTCGTAATTTTCATAACAATATCCATTGTTGATTTCAGTGAAAGTCATAACATTTTCAAAACCCTTTACTATCCTTGAAAGTATTTCAATATTCGGAAGAATCGGAAGAATATTGTGGTGGCGGACATGTTGGCCTAATGATATAATGAGTTTGAACAAAGAATACGAACATTTTTCGTCCGATGTAATTTAAACCAAAATTATTTTCAAGACCAGGCATTCAAAGACCAATTTTTTCGGTTAAATTGCTATTATCGATTTTTGAGACCTTCTGTCATTTCGAAATTTTCCAGCGCCGATCTCAGAGATATTTTATTTATTTATTTATTTTAATATAAATGTTTGAAGTTCTTATGAACTTATTACATTAGTGGCAACTACTTATTTTAATTTATTTCTAATTTATTTAAAAATTAACCTATAGGTGTGCAGCAACATTTTAGCGATTCATCAACTTGAAATTGGCAAAAAATAGAAATTTTAGGGGAATTAGATTTCCTAACGTTATTACTTAACGAATTTCACATGCTAACTCCCCTTACAAAAAATGATGAATTCATCAGGTTACATTTGTTAATATAGCCGGAGTCAAAAGATGAATGCGACGATTGGAAGACGAAACTAATTTCCCTACAATATAGGTGGGTTGTTTATACTTTAAGAACTTGAAAATATGTAAACAAACTCGAAACCCATAGAATTCAGCAAAAAAACAACCAAGGAATGAATAAGTAAAATCCGAGATAGCCCGACACACAAGAATTAAATATAATATCAATCGAAGTTCATTAAAGTACTTCATCTATAATTCAAAGGAGGCCATATCTCCGCACAAAAAATGTGGAAGGATGTAAGATTTCATTCTCAATAAAAAAATTACTCGATTACAAACTGTTTCGATGTGGTAACTCCAGCATAATCACTTGTCAAAAGTTAAGCCTAAATTATTCACAGGATCAGAGAAATCAACCTCTTCTCCTAAAACGCTCATTTTAGGTAGGTTGTGCGTATCACGAATTGTAGAAAATTTAATAATAGATTTGGTTTTTCCACCATTAAGTTCAAGATTATTTTCTATAGACCATTTTGTAATCAATTGAATATCGAAATTAACAGTTCCGATAGAATTTGTTATCTCGTTGGGCCTACAAAATCTATAAATGTGCAGGTCGTCCGCGAAAAGGTGATATTTGCATCGGGTGATAACTGCAGGTAGGTCGTTTATATACATCATGAATAAAAAAGAACCTAATTAGCGATCCCTGGGGAACACCGCAATTAGTATAACAAAAGCTTGAGATTCCTGAATTAGTTCTAACCAATTGTGATCGATTTGATAGATATGACAAAACCAAACGACAAGCCGACATTGAGAAATTAAAACTGTTACGAAGTTTGCTAACCAAAATTGAATGATCAATTTTATAGAAAGCTTTACTAAAGTCTAAAGTAAGCAGAAGAGTAAGCAGACTGGTACATTGATAGTAAATTTTCCGATTCAACGTAAGTTAATATTTGTGATTGTAGTATTTTTCAAAAACTTTATACAATGCAGGAAGCGGACTAATACGGCGAAAATCAGATAAGCATTTGGGATTTTAATTCTTGGGAATGGGCATAATAATTGATTGCTTCCAACTCTTTGGAAAAATAGAAAACGTTATTAAGCTATTGAAAATATGTAATAAGTAGCAATCAACCTTTGGTAAAATAAGTTTAACAAACCTTATTCCTTAATTCTGAATCTAAAGCATCCATGAGGTCAGTGATATCGATGTAATTAAAACTAAAGTTACCTTTCATCGAACTATATTTCATTATATTAATCAAAAGTTAGTAACCCAGCTGAACGTGCACTGTTAAGAGAAAAATAATTATTGAACTCGTTTGGTGAAAATTGTGAAGAGGGTTTTATGTTGGATGATAGAAAGGAACCAACAGATTTTAAATTTTTCCAAAAAAGTTTTGAAGGAAGGGATGGGTGCAATATAGATGAAAAATATTTGGTCTTTGCGCGTTTTATAATATTATTACTCCTATTTTGTACAGCTTTATATTCTTGGTACAGTTCAACTCTTCCTGTACGCTTCCACCGACTTAAAATAAAAAATCCTTGAAATTTATGGTATCCCTGATCTCATCATTGAACCAAGTCTACAACTAGTTGTAGACAAGGTAAGTGGCAGCAGCTGTTCCGTAAGTGAGTTGAGCTGATACTCTTAAATTTTATCCGATGTCTTGTTTCGCCATAAAATTCACTAAAAAACCTCTATTTTTCTTATTATCTTGATAGCTTGAGGACAGCGTAATGAAGTGTATAGAATCGTTTAATTTTGTTGGGTGAATCTTCTCCATGTGTCCGAGACTTTCATACTTTCGCATAACTTCGTTATATTATGTATGGCCAGTTTCTTCGTATTTGGCATTTCTATTCGTATAGGTGAAAAAATCTTGCAGTTCCCATGTTTTTGGAATCCCCTATAGTTTCGATTGGTGTTGAAATGGAATTCTAAGGTTTTATCTACCATCAATTCTCTTTTGTGAGAATTCTGAGAATGTTGTTTATACTTTTCTTCGGCACAAGTGTATTTTCTTGGTGGAGTTTTGTCAATATCGTATATTCTAACGACATTTCGTATGAAGTTGTCGTATCGTCGTCCAGTTTTTCCATGAATCCGTGTTGATTCCTAGATATTTGATTACATGTAGACACTCTCTAGTAGTATCGTATAAAGTTCTTACGGGTGATTCGGATTCATTATTTAGGTAGCTGGTTGCGACATCAAGGGTGAATGTATTTCATTAGGTTCATTCCGTGATTTTTGTAAAATTCGTTGCTTGCAGCTTCGTGGTTTGCTCTTACGAAGTGTATGTGTTTTACGGGTTATCCACTAAAATTGGGTATTTGAATTCCTGGCAGCTTGATTTGAATATATTTAGTAGTTGTGCTTCAGTTTGTTCATTTCTCAGCTTGTTTTGTGTGAATATTATTTCTTTATATGAATTTGGCCCAGGTTAGTCATTTTCCAGTAATATTATTGTGGATCTAAATATAATATCTAAAAAGCTGTCGTAAGTATCCACCACTTTCTATCTGTCTTAAAAGTATGGGTCTCATGATATCGTCTATCATAGGACGCCTTGTTATTGAATTAATGGCTTCATTCTTCTATCAGTTTTTATATTTTTTTATAATATTTTACCTGTTGTTTGCTTCGAAGAATTATGGTTTGCCCTCGCAAATATTGAAGGCCTAAACTAAGCTATATATCGCCAGTTGTTGATCCAACTCGTATAGGATCAATGTTAGCCTAGCAAATTATTGTTTAGTTTACAATAAGCTTTGTTAGACTAGCGCACTGATCTAATTAAATTACTACGTAAGTAGTAAAATTTAGTTAGATATGAGAAAATAAAACTCAACCACAGTTTGAGCCAAGCCAACTCTTGCACAAGCAGTACGATGCATTTCACCTCATTGTGCATTATATAGTTGCTCAGCCAGAACCTTATAGTTCCAGCCGCAACCAATGGTCTGGTTATATACAGCCAAAATAACTATGTCACAAGAAACACAATGTATTGTGCTTCATTTTCCACTAAATATTTTTCAGCCAAAATCATATAATGACATCCAGAACTATAAATATTCAGCCGGGACATATAATGTTTACAAAAAAAAATTTACCGCTTGCACAATCATCGCAATGCAATTTGGATGATAGTGCAACATATGAAGTTTCCGGAATGATGAAACCGTTATGCACTACAACGCGAACCCAACCAGTAAGGCTAGCGGGAGCCATATGAAGTCAGGGTGAACCATTCGTAGCAAGAAACAATAAGCATGGTTCATGGTCATTTTGAACTAGCTAAAGTTTCAACTGGAATTATTTGGGCACATTATATTCCAGATCCACCAAAAATGTTAATTAATTAAAAAGTTTAAACAAAAACAAAAAACTTATTTTATATTTCATCGTGTACAGAAGAAATGTTTTTGCAGATAAATATTAGCCGGAACCAAAGCAAGATAGCGAAAATTAAATATTGAACATGGATGCACAATGCATCGTGCTACTTGTGCCATAGTTGGATTGGTTTCGGCTGATATGACGGACACGAAATTCTTATAAATAAGATCGAAAACGTTACCAGAGGAGCGCTCCGTACACCTTTTTACAACTTTCAATAGTAATACTAAAAGTATCAACTTTGACGTAAAAAAAGTTATCCCAGACTTTCATCCCATAAAAATCAATTATACGCTTGAGGCAATACTACCTAAACTATCATGATATTATGTTATATATATTATTCTATCACGACATAACAAAAGAAGTTTAAAATAAACCAAAATATTTGAATAAAATAATTTCGGCAAAAGTTTGTTGGTCTAAGTGACGTAATTAAATATCCCTTTTTCCACCAAAAAAAAAATTACCTCTATTTAAGACCAAACCAAACAAATGTGTGAGTAAAAAACCATAGTATGTGATGGCGTTTTTGATAAAAAATTTCGCTTGATTTGAAGTAAAACTTACACAATTGTGTGTCTAGTTACAGTGTATATTTTGGACGAAAATAAGTTTGAAAGGAATGCACAAATGTGTAAGTTGGTGCAAAAAAAATACAAAAATAAATTTTTGACATAGTACTTTTTCCGTACCCACAAAATTTTGTAACCGGGTAGCGAAAGGGATATAAAGTTCCGAAAATAAAAGTTTCGGATTAGGACGAGTGTTTTTTAGATGCGGCATACAAACATTTTCATACAGAATAAGTTTCATGTAACTTCTATGCGTCCAAGCTGCAAAAATCGTTAGCTATCTATTCTAGGTCCTTTTGACTTCCCAATCTATTACGTGTGCAAGTAGACGCTCGGCTCTAAAGTTGGTGGTATTAAAATATACTTAAGTACTTTTGAAATTATTCGCCATTTTGGATATATGTAGCTTACTATATCTTTTTTTATGATAAAAGTTTCACTCATTTATAAGTCGTCATTCCGTGTACATCAATTTTAGGAGATGGATATCGATAAGCTTGCTATATGGAATTGATTAACTCGTCATTGAGTGAACATTCTGTGAGTCATTCAACAGTAAAAAAGTAGTTTGTAAAACTTTGTGATGGCAATTCTGGTCTTGAGGACGATCCACGTCCGGGTGCAGTTAAACAATTTGAAGACAAATAACTTAAAGTTTTACTGGATAAAAACCCGTATCAAACTGAAAAAGAGCTTGCAGATCACTAAGGAGCTAGTAGTTACTCACCAAGCAATATCACTTCGATTGCATGCAATGGTGGGAAAATACAGAAGGAAGGAAACTATCTTGCTCATCAAATGACAAAAGAAACAATCATTACGGGTGAAGATTAGTGGATTTTTTACATTAGTATTTAGTCATTTACTAGGAGCTTCTTCAAACTCGTCAAACTGTTACTTGCTGTAGAAGCGAATGAGTATTAAAAAATTGAGTAATTTAATGATTTTGAGAATTTAAAATTGAGTTGCGCAGCTTGGACGCATAGAAGTTACATGGAACTTAAGTTAGTTTGGTTTTAGTTTTATGAAACTTATCCTTTATGAAGATGTTAATGTGCCACATCTAAAAGGCATTCGTCTTAATCCGACACTTTTATAGAGTGGGATGTTTAAGCAGATATGTAGAATTAGTTCGTTATATTTAATAATTTTTTAATTAAATTCTATGATTTCTGTCGTCCCATTAATACATATAATGTTAGTACTTTAGTTATTATGTGGTAGCTGTAATTTTTAAGGAATGGGTGTAATTTTCGGGCTGATAGTGATCGGATAGTGAAATTTCGTTGTAGTGATAGCTCGCCTAACTCTATTTTCTGGGATGATAGTTTTCTCTCATTATAATTTTTCCTGGGATGAATAATTCTGGGATGGTAAAATTTCTGGGCTGATAGTAATATCCTGGGATGGAAAACTGTCGTGATAGTTTAGCGTTGCCATCGTCGTTTTACGGGATGAATCCTGGGCTAACTTTATATACATTCAACTTTGAATTAGAATTGATTAATCTAATTTACTAATTATAATTACAAAAGCTTTAGACATAATGGTTAATGTGCACATTTTGTGAATACTTGGGTCGCAAATAGTCGAAAATTTATGGTTTACATTGACATTTTCGAACTTTAACACAATGTTGCGGAAATGTGGAACCCCCTTTTTACATCCCATATCCCCACTAGAAAATAAAATAAAATTCAATTTTAATTTAAAATGTGAAATGTAAACATTTTAATTTTTACTTGAAAGCACAATTAAAAAATAAATTGTCCCACCGTGAATGTATAATATAAAGTATATACGGGTTGTATATGTACATACGAGTTGCTGTACTCGTACTCATTTATAAATTTTGCAATATGTTATACATTATTAATTTTTCATAATTTTTCCTCCCCACGCAATACATCAAGTGTATATGTGTATAATTATATACGTTTGCATATACATACACAAAATGTATTAATTATTCGAATATTTTTGACACACGAAACTAATTAACCACGTGTTGAAAATTATAGAGTTTTTTGCTGTTTTGAGGGTGTTAGTATAATAGGGTGGGCACATGCATAGCCACTTAGAAGAAATTTAGGATTAAAAATTAAACCTATTCTTAGAAATTCGGCCCGTAATCAAATGCATAAATTATAATGTTTACACCACAAAAACCACCGTTCGATCAATAACCGTAATCCGTATGTATAAATAAAATCCTTATGTATCCTCAATATTAAGGCAACAAAAAATTGTTAAATAAGTAATAGGATTTATATAATTTTTATTTAAATTTAAAAAGCTCACAAATCAAATACGAGGAAAAACCTTTTTCTCCCCAAAAATTTAATACTCCGGTACCTTCGTATAAAGGTATGTTCCTTCAAGTGTTTGCCACGAAATCGTAAAATAAAAATATTTTTTTTGTGCTTTAATACACAAATTAATTTGTTTCGAGAAATAAATATTTTAAGGTGTGCGCGGTTAATCCTGTAATACATAAAAAATATTTTTGCCTGCTATTCTTTAGTGCCTTATCATTATTATGCGAATTAAAAAATAATTTCCATTTTACGTTTTATTTTATCCAATCCTGGAATATGCTCTATATACCTTGCATATTCAAAACACCCCGAAGATCCTTGTTATTTTTTTATTCACTTTCACTCCGGCAACTAGTTGAGCACCGATACGTAAAGAAAACCAATTGAAAAACAGGTGGCTCATTTAGATCCGTATATCAGATAAATATTTTTATTTTTTTATTTGCTTTAAGTGTTGTATAGATGTGGGTATATTCATCTTATGAGATTCCTGCCATATATACACAAGTTTATAATGGTATACGATATTTTCGTTTTATTACACGATACGGAGGAATAAATAAATCGAATTTCTTATACACACTCTAACGGTGATACTGTTATTTACTGTATATATGAATGCAAGATATACACGGTTTGATGTGGAAAATTTATCGAGAAAAATTTATTATTCATATGCCATATATGAATTTTATTTCATATCAAGTCAATGTTACCTATATATATCGCATAGAATAACACTCGTATAGCCTAACTAGGTGTGGGTAACTGCAGCAGGGAAACTTTCGAATTTCGAAATGAAACTTTGCATACCAGTTAAGTTCAATCTGTGCTAATTAGTGCTCACGGGGAAAAAATTTGTGCAATCCAAAATTTCAAATTTCATCTGAAAGACGAAACAAATAAAACCCAATTTCTAAAAAAAACAGAAATGCCTTATTTTAAAATTTTTTAAAAGCGGACACACTGACGAAATTATCATAGAAATATGATTTTCATAAATTTAGGAAAATCAAACTAGCCCCTAAAAGATACTTTATTAATCAACAAAATACAGAGGTATACCGTTCAATAATATTTTTGTTGAACAACAAATTAACAAATAGAATTAAAATATTATAAAATCAAAGAATAACCAACCCGGATATCATATTCCTATCAGGTATGTTCATTGCCATCCGAAAAATATAGTGGCTGAATTTGTGCTAATCCATCCATTCAACGGTCGTTGTTGTTCAACGGAATTTAGCCAATTCTGAATTAGGCGCAAATTCAGCCACTATATTTTTCGGATGGCAACGAACATACCTGATAGGAATATCCTATCTTAGTTGGTTATACTTATATTAGTTTTGTTGAATTCGAGTTTAGCAGAAATTGGGCTTAACTGGTATGCAAAGTTTCATTTTGAAATTCGAAAGTATCCCTGTTGCAGTTACCTACCCACACCCTAGATAAATAGTTGTAGATATATGGACATATATAGCCCATTTGCAATTTTTTACTTCAATCGATCAAATTTGTGATTGTATAGTGTGTTGATACTCAACAAGGTGCATAATATCGTATGTACTTTAGTTTCAAGTATAATAACTTGCTTAGTCAACTAATATACGCTCATCGTATGTGCTGTATTATATACATTCATAATAACATGCTTTGTACTATATTCATTCATAATAATATGCTTAGTAAACTAAATTTATGTATAAAAACCGTAGAAATTATAATAAAGATTCAGTTGTAAAACAAGAACCTCGTAATATATTTGTGTGCCCTCACCAGTGGTAAGCCACAAATACTAATTAAATACAACAAACTTACATTTGGTCCTTCGAGTTATAAATAAGAACCACGCTTGGAAATACATTTCTAAAAAACCAACATAACATCGAAGATGGATACTATCAAAGCTTTGTGTGAGCAAACACAAACTGGACAATTTATAAACAAAATAAGAACAAACGTTAAAAAAGATTCAGCTGTTAGAAAAACTGTTAAATATTGTGATGAAAGACTCACAAATATACAGCTGCTCTTTGACAAATTTTCAACTGTGGATGCTGCTTTGGTACATACACTCGACAAAAATCATCCGTATGTAGTCGAAAAATTCTTCGATCAAGTCAAAACTGCATATGAAGAAACTAAAACAACCCTCAAAGATGCCCGAGACAAGGCTATGCCAGCTAATTCATCTGACACAAATGATGAGATGAACAAAAAGGCGGCAGATACTTCTTCATACGTTCTAGAAGACAACGATGATGACGATACTGAGGTGTTCCCGGAAATTGACGTCGCCAACCAAGAACAACGAAAGCGATACAAGATCCAAAACATAAAAGCAAATATGCTACGCACCAACATAAATGGCATAATGGAATTCATTATTAGCACTGAACCACGCAGCAAATCATTTTATGAGATGAAAATGAAATTATTAAATACTTCCTGGATTACCTTCACAAACAACCACGAAGAAATATTGAGCAACGCAACCGAAGAAGAACTCGGCAATAAATATTTTGGTGAGAAAACTTACGAGATACTTCAACAAGAGTATGAATTCGCGAACATTCATCTTCAAGATCAACTGGAAAGTATCAGCAAGGAAGGAACTGATAATACCCATTCCAGGATAAAACTCCCTCGGATAGAAATAGCGCATTTCTATGGGAACTGTAAGCAATGGCCAAGCTTTCAAAACTTATTCACTAAAATGATTCACTGCAACAAAGAGTTATCCAGTGAGGAGAAAATGCATTACTTACTCTCAGTAATCCGAGGTGATGCAGCCAAACTCATAAGTCACCTCACCGTATCAAAAGAAAATTACTCTACCGCTTGGAATATTTTATTCTCTAGATACGAGGATAAAAGACTTATAACAAACACCTTTACTGATACGATTATGGAGTTACCTGTCATTCAGATAGAATCTGCAAATCACTTAAGAACGCTACATGACACAGTCATAGAATGTCTGCATGCCCTAAAGAATCAAGGAATAAACACAGATTCATGGGATGCAATACTCATAAACATTTTGACACGGAAGTTGGATAGAGAGACACATCGGCTGTATGAGACATCACTTAAAAATCCAAAGGATATTCAAACAGTGAAAGACTTCCTGAACTTTCTTCAATTACGCTTCCAATCACTTAGAGTACTATCCAGAGAAAACGTCAACAAAAAAAGAGATCAGCAATCTACTCCAGTTCGGAAGGCAGCAAATGTCATAGTGGCCAAAAAACAAGCGAAATGCAGTTATTGCTATGAAGAACACAATCTACCAGAATGCAAGAAATTTCAGAACTTGCCACACACCGAGAGAACCAAGGCAATTTATTATCAACCATTATGTCGGCGCTGTCTGCTTCCAAGGCACAAAAATCCATGCTTCAAAAGCTGTGACCTATGTAAGGGTGCTCATCACAGCCTGCTTCATTGTAACGACAATCCAAAGGGAGTCGGTAAATCTCAACCACCAACACAACCGGCTATACAGTCAGGACATACGTGGAACCGTAATTGCATATTGTTAGGCACTGCTATGGTAAAAGCATCTTCTAACACTTCCGAAGAGCTTCTTCGTGTTTTAGTTGACCCTGGATCACAGGCTACGTTCATAACAGAAGAGGCTTGCGACAAGCTAAAACTAACAAAGTTCAATGCGCACGCAGACATCATTGGAATGGGAAAAACAGAAGCCGGAACAGCAAGTTCAGTCGTTGAGCTTACAATAAGTCCCAGATTCACATCCAATTTCAATATAAAAATCAAAGCGCTAGTTTTCAAAACTTTGACCCGGGACATGCCAGAGCAGCATCTAGATCCTTGGAAATGGAAACACACCAAAAACATTTTGTGGGCTGATCCTACATTCCACACCCCTGGTCCAATCGACATTTTACTTGGTGCCGATTATTATGGAGACATTCTGTTGAATAATATTTTAAAACCATCATCCGAAGAACCGATTGCACAACATACAAAATTAGGCTGGATATTTATGGGACGAACTTCAGTTGATTGCAACATCTCGGTAACCCAGACATTGACAGTGGAGGCAGTAGATATCGATAAACAACTTAAAACATTTTGGGAAATAGAAGAAATCCCGTGCAAGCGAGCATTTACTAAAGAAGAATTAGAATGTGAAAAGTTATATGAAATCAGCCATCAACGTAACAATGCTGGCCGCTACGTGGTAAAAATACCGTTTAACTCCGAGCTGTTTTATTCCAAGCCTTTGGGCTGCTCGCGCAAATTAGCAATGGCACGCTTACTTCAGGTAGAAAAACGCCTTGCTAAAAATCCACAACTAGCAACGCAGTACAGAAACTTCATGGATGAATATATCGCCTTGGGACACATGGAGGTTGCTGATACAACCAATGAATCTGGTTACTATTTCCTACCGCATCATGCAGTTCTGAAATCTTCGAGTACAACTACAAAACTTAGGGTAGTTTTCGATGGGTCAGCCAAAACATCAACTGGGATATCATTAAATGATGTAATGTTAATGGGTCCTACTCTGCAACAGGATCTATCATCCATATTATTAAGGTGGCGGAAGCACAAGTACGTCCATACCGCTGACATTGAAAAAATGTTTAGACAAATAATCATTGATGAAGATGATCAGAACTATCAACGTATATTATGGAGACAATCCCCGAATCAAGTGATTCGGGAGTATAAGTTAACCACCGTGACGTATGGTACAGCAGCAGCTACTTATTTAGCAGTCAAGTCACTACGTCAGCTAGCCATCGATGAACAAAAGAAATATCCTCTTGCATCCAACATAGTTTTAAACGATTTCTACGTCGATGACCTGGTTTCGGGACAAAACACATTGGAAGAAGCCTCACTCATCCAAAAACAAATCATTGGCTTACTAAATAGCGGAGGATTTACCTTAAGAAAATGGGCAACAAACAACGCTGTCCTTTCGGAAACCATACCAGAACATCTAAGAAATCAAAATCGTTTGGAATTTAAGCTTGACAATGCAATTAAAACACTTGGACTACACTGGAATCCAGGAACAGACACATTCGGTTTTATTGTCATCCGATCTACGTCTGATATCGGCAAGTTCACTAAACGAAACCTGCTTTCGGATAGTGCTAAACTGTTTGATTCATTAGGCTGGCTGGCACCAATAACAATTGAAGCCAAGCTTATGATCCAAGAAATTTGGCTAGCAGGCCTCTCTTGGGACGAACAACTTCCCCCACACATGTCAACAAGATGCGGGAGGAATTTAAAAACTCATTGCCGCTTCTGGAAGAAATAGCTATTCCACGCTGGATTCAATTTGAAAAGAACGACAAAACAGAATTGCACGGTTTCTGCGATGCCTCAGAAAAGGCCTATGCTGCCGTCATTTACATTAAATGTACAAACTCAGTTGGCATAAGTAATGTAAGACTTCTTACATCAAAAACAAAAGTTGCTCCAATTAAAAACTTACTTTCGCTACCACGCCTTGAGCTTTGTGGAGCGTTGCTGCTCACTAAACTAATGTATCAAGTTAAAGAAGCAATGCAGATTTCGGAAATAACTTCGCACTTTTGGACCGACTCAATGATCACGCTGTGTTGGATTCGAGGACGCCCTCATAAATATAAAACATTCGTGGCCAATCGAATATCAGAAATTCAAGCATACTCAAGTCCAGGTCAATGGCATCATGTAAGGTCAACCGATAATCCAGCAGACTGCGCATCAAGAGGCACCAGTCCAAGGGAATTAAAAAATAACCAGTTATGGTGGACAGGTCCAAATTGGTTGCTATTTGTAGCCGAACATTGGCCACAACAAACTGCTACTCTATGTGAACCTAACGTGGAAACTAAAGAAAACAAGATAGTAACAGTGACAACATCAGCAATAGTTAATCCATTTATGGAGATCATAGATCGATTTTCAAAAGTGAACAAAATAATCCGTGTTGTTGGCCTCTGTCGACGATTTATAAACAAATGTTTAAAAAAACAGGATATTGGGTCTTCAATTTTATTATCTGCCGAAGAACTTAATGATGCCGGTAATGAGCTGATTAGAATGATTCAACACGCGGAGTTCCAGAAAGAAATCATGCAGATTATCAAAGCAGGCTCAGTATCAACAAAAAGCAACCTCCTTTCCCTCAATCCATTTATCGATGAACATAACATGTTGAGAGTAGGAGGAAGAATACTAATTGCAACCTGAGCTATGATACTCGACATCCAAAAATATTGCCACCAAAACATAGATTCACTAAGCTATTAATCAAAGATGCTCATACGAAAACTTTACATGGGGGAATCCAGCTAACGTTGTCACATCTTAGAAAGAAATATTGGATTACCAACGGCAGAAGCAACATACGTTCTGAAATAGCAAAATGCATCACGTGTTTTAGATTCAACGCTTCAACAAAACACCAAATAATGGCCAGCTTACCCAAAGAACGAGTTACGCCATCACGTCCGTTTACCAACACAGGAGTTGACTACGCTGGACCTATATCAGTAAGAGTTTCGAAAGGACGTGGGAATAAGTCATACAAAGGATACATCGCATTATTCGTATGCCTTGCTACTAAAGCTGTACATATAGAGGTTGTCAGTGATATGACTACCCCAGCCTTTATCGCGGCCCTTAAGAGGTTCATCTCTCGAAGAGGGCTTTGCCAACGGATTTACTGTGATAATGGAACCAATTTTGTTGGAGCCCGGTCATTGCTAGAAAAGGATAAACAGCAAGCTATACAACAAGCAAATCATGAGATCCAACGAATGCTAGCTGATATTGGGATTCAATGGCAATTCATACCACCATCTGCTCCGCACTTCGGGGGACTTTGGGAAGCGGCAGTGAAGTCTTTAAAATTCCACCTAAAACGGGTAATTGGAGATACAATGCTCACATATGAAGAATTAGCAACTGTCACATCGCAGATAGAAGCATGTCTCAATTCAAGGCCGCTTACAACAGTATCATCCGACCCAACTGCATTGATATTAACACCGGCACACTTTTTAGTTGGTGATTCGTTAATTACTATCCCAGAATCGAACCGTTGGAGATTACTACAAAAACTGGTTCAAGATTTTTGGAAGCGTTGGTCAAATGATTACATCACCGAATTACAACAAAGAACTAAGTGGACGGGAAAACAACCAATGGTCAAAGTAGACGACATTGTTTTAATAAAGGACAACAACTTACCGCCAACAAACTGGCCCTTGGGAAGGATCATCGACCTACATCCCGGCAGCGATGGTTTGACAAGGGTAGTCACAGTAAAAGCTGGTAACGGTTCTGTGTTCAAAAGACCCCTCACCAAAATAAGTGTCTTACCTCTCGACACCGAGAGGACGCAAAATGAGTCAGTGAGTGAGTTAGTGAGCGAGTCCCGCACCAAAATAGTTCCTAGGATCACCAAGTTGGCTTTACCATTGATTCTACTAAGCTTAATAACATTCACTGCATTGCCTAATCAAGTAACCTCGGCCGAACTGCCGAAGTACAACATCACCACCTTTAATCATGAACCTGGACTGTATCTAGAAAACCTAGGAAACCTCCGATTCACCAACCAGCAGTGGAAAATAGTAGTTTATTTTAACCTCACATCCTATTACTCAGATTTGGCGTCATACAGAAGTCTGGCAATCCTAAATATTGTGGGCAACTTGGCAAGTGACTTATTTGGAGTTCTTGACGACCGTGATGCGAAGCACTATGAAGAGGAAATACAAAAAATCAAACTAAATCAACAACACCTTTTAATGATAGCCAAGAACCAAACTTCGATTGCTGATGCAACCCTAAACATTTTAAAACGTGCTGATTAAGACAATAGACGTCATTGGCAAGTTATTAATAAACAAATAGGCGCTACGTTAAATGACATTAACAATACCGAAAGGTTGACATCTTTAACCCTGCATGCACTGCTTCTAATGCTCGATTTCAAAGACACTCAACAAAAACTAATTGATGTCCTTTTAAACACACACAATAAGGCAGTGAGCACATCAATATTACCTCCAAATCAACTCAGCAAGGCTCTGGAAGATATAAAACATCATATGCCTCCTGACGTACTGCTGCCCTCGCAAAATGAAAACTATGAACTATTGAGCTTGTATCAAATAATGTCATGCAGAGGAAAAATAAGTGGTCAATATATGATCTTTGAGTTGAAGATTCCATTGATGAACACAGCGAGGTATCAAATATTTAAACCAATACCACTTCCTACAATCGAGGACATCATCATTCAATCACCAATGGACTATTTAGTTTCCTCGATACATCGTGATGAATACTACATGATGTCAAAGGACGAGTTTAGTCACTGCAAACATAGCAACTATGAGTATATTTGTATGTTGATCCATCCTATTTATTCCGTATACGCAAACAATTCTATATGCGAATTAAATTTATTAGCGTCACAACAACCATCCAACTGTCATATTGTAAAAGGAGTATCACAAAATAAACAAGATACATGGATAAAATTGAAAGGCAATAAGTGGATTTTCTCAATCCGACAAGAACAGCAAGCTACCATAGTTTGCGATGGGGACTTCGTGGCAGTACAACTGCCGCACAACGGAATAATTTCACTTGAAAACGGATGCACGTTAAAAAAAGGGTTAATTCTTTTAACAACACATAAAATCTTCAAAGAAACTGTAATTAATTCATCATATCTCCCAAAAGTCAACTTATCGATGCAGTGGATTAAAAGGCCTACAAACATCTCAATCGATTTGGAAAACTCAACCTTGGGGAATGAGATAACTGAGCTGCACAAGCGAATACAACACTTGCAAGGAGAAGAAATCGCAGTATCACATCATGGCATTCATCAATACTCTGTTCTCTATGCGATTATTGCCTTTGGCATAATCGTCTTCACGGTCTATAAATACCGAAGTCACAGAAGGTCTCCACCAAACGAAGCCTACAGGTTAGGAGGTCAGGCCCGGGAGAATGTTGATACTCAACAAGGTGCATAATATCGTATGTACTTTAGTTTCAAGTATAATAACTTGCTTAGTCAATTAATATACGCTCATCGTATGTGCTGTATTATATTCATTCATAATAACATGCTTTGTACTATATTCATTCATAATAATATGCTTAGTAAACTTAATTTATGTATAAAAACCGTAGAAATTATAATAAAGATTCAGTTGTAAAACAAGAACCTCGTAATATATTTGTGTGCCCTCACCAGTGGTAAGCCACAAATACTAATTAAATACAACAAATTTACATAGTGCATCAAATCGTTAAGGAAAACCCGAGCACCTGAGATTAAAATTTGTGAAATGTATTAGCAAGTGTGTAGGGCTGAACCTTTACTAGGGTAATCAGAACTTCGATCTAAAAATTTACCCATCCAGAAACTTCATGGAAAATTGGGTAACATCGAAAATTTACATAAAAGTTTGTGGAATTTCAATACGTGCCTCGGAAATTTACGGTTAAGTTAGTTGTGCGCTTGTGAAAAAATTAACAATAAAACATTTGAAGTACCAGTTTTACTTAATTTTTTTTTTTACTAAATTAATATTTATAATTACTTCGCACGTGTAATAATCTCTTTCCTAAATTGCAGTATATGTGTAAATGTGCGGTATATTCCGTGAACTATTCATCCATTTTTCCATTTAGAAGCTCATAATTTCTACCCATCAGCCTGTACATTTACCAATATTTGATGTTTTTTGGATAATTTACATATCAAATAAAATATCCAGTTTCACTAAAAATTGTTATTAATTTTATAAGCAATGATATAAAGATAAAAGTGAATAAATACGAATTAAATTAAGCTGAAAAGTTTAAGGCACACTATAGCACAGCTAATGAAAAATATTTGTTTAGATAAAAAAAAGTAAGCTACTGGCACTGAATCCATTTCTGAATCCACAGGCAGACCGCAAAATTCATTGTTAAGCAAAGAAAAGAACAGGCAGCTATACTTCCTGCTCATCATTAATTAAGTAGAACTTTAATCAGCTACGATGAATGTCGTGCGGAAGAATATTGGATTATAAATGGTAGGACCGCAGTTAGACATTACAGGTTCAAAATCTATCCAGAGGATCATCAACTGATGGAAACCCTACCCTCGATAAAAGTTTAAATTCTTTTATGTTGTTCTCGATATTCTGTTTAATTTCTTAATAATATATATAATCTGTAAACTACAGCACGTTTACCTAGGTTGCCAATACATTTCTAAAAAATGATCTAAAAATGGGAAACAAGAATAGGAGTTGTGCATCTGACGATAACAAACACACATGGTGCGACTACTATTTATAACACTTATTTGAGAAATTTATTTAAACTAGCTGAGGTATCCGGGCGTTGCACAGGAGAAATTTGTAATTAAATGCTACTAACTTTAAATTACATTTGAATTTTTGAATGAAAGTAATGGAAAGTTATAAGAAAAGTCCAGTGGTCCGACCCCTTAGATTCGATCATGACACTAATTTTGCATAAGCCTTTTTCTAAGTTCATTGTGCTGTGATAAAACTAAAAAAAAAATCATTTTTGAAAAATTTGTGCCACGACCGCTAGAGCAAGGGTAGGACATGCAACTTATACATGGTTAAAATTTCATGTCAATCCGTCAAGCGGCTGAAATACCTATTGGATTAAACAGACATTTCTGGGAAATTATTGTGTAATATTTCAATTTTCATATCTAGTTTTGGAAAGCCTTAACATTCAATATTTATAACCTTTATAATTTGTCCATATGTATTGAAGTTATTTTATATACTTTGGGTTTCTATTTTGTTATATACTTCTGTACATACTCGTACAATATTGTTAAATAAAAATTACATTACAGCAAACTCCGGAACAAAGTCTACCACTATTTCACAATTTTGAACAAAACCGGCACTCGTGGTCTTCATATTTAATGCAGTTAGATCAGTTTTTTATTATTCATGGTGTCACAGATGAAAACAAAAAACGGGCAGTACTACTGTCTAACGTTGAAGAATACATTTTGGATATTTTAAGTAAATTATTCAGCGATATGGTAAGTAGGACATATACAGATTTAACTAAAGGCCTTACTGAATATTTCTCATCAAAAACACATGTGCTTGCATCACGCTATGAGTTCCATAAGACTACTATGAAACCACATCAGACATACGCCGAGTGGGTTGCAGATTTGCGCGGTATCGCAAAAAGTTGTAAATTTGTATGCAGCAAAAGTACATGTGAAACCACGTATGTAGATGAGTTGATCCGTGACGTCGTTGTTATACTTACACCACATGAACATGTAAGGACTGCATGTCTACAAAAAACTAATCCATCCTTAACTGACGTTTTAGAAATCGCCCGTATTTATGAGACAACAATGAAAACATGTGCTACTTTAAAGAGTGAAACTAAACCGTCTGATGTTTTTAAAGTAAATTCAGAGCATGCAACGAAGAACTGGAACGACCAAAATTTGTCATATAACTACAATAAATCGTGTCATAAATGCGAATATAATCATAGTCGTTCGGGGCATATAGCTACTGTATGTATGTCTCGTTCACGTGGTCGATCAAATACTTATAATCGGAGAAGACGATATAGATCTAAGAGCCGTAATTCTCGCACAAGCTCAAATTCGCCGAGGAGATATACACATTCAACAAATTCCGTCGATGAAGTTGAAAATGTGTCTTTCATATTTTCTATTGAGAGCACGAAAAATAAAATTTCAGTGGTTCTACAAGTAAATAATATACCAATACAATTTCAATTGGATACTGGTGCTACGTGTTCAATGATTGGCTCACAATCATACGCCGAATTAAATTATCCTATATGTGCACACCAACAACCATAAATTTTAAATCATATGGAGGAACGCCTATACCTGTCAAAGGAAAAATTAATGTTAAAGTCGCGTTTAAAGATTTTAATGAAGAATTATCATTGGTTGTATGTGATTCAGCAAATTGCAGTAATATCCTTGGCATGGATTGGTTCGATGCTTTACATTTTCGTATTATACACAATGTAGAATATATTTTTGGAGTAGAATCAAGCGATCAATTGAGACAAAAAATCCACGAATATTGCAAAAAACATACTAAACTTTTTGATGCTACAGCCATAGGAAAGTGCAATTCACACAAAGCCGATATTAAATTAAAAAGCGATGCACAACCAAAATATTTTAAACCACGTGTTTTACCTTTCGCCGTTCAAAAATCCGTCAAAGATGAACTATTGCGATTCGTTACCCTATACCACGTATTGAGGAATTGTTTTATAAATTGCAAGGTGGTCAATTTTTCACAAAAATTGATCTCAGAGATGCGTATCTCCAACTTGAACTCACCGACGATTCAAAAAAGTTTTTAGTAATTAACACACCGTTTGGATTATATGAATTCCAACGTCTACCTTTTGGAATTTCAAGCGGGCCCGGCATTTTTCAGAGGCTCATGGAACAAATCACATCCGATTTAAATTTTTGTGCCGTATATTTAGACGATGTGATCATATCGGGCAAAACAAATGACGATCATTTAAAGAATTTAATTATGCTCTTGACCAGATTAGAAGAAAATGGTTTTCGATGCCATTTAGGAAAGTGTAAATTCGCTCAACCCGAAATTGAGTATTTGGGGCATATTATTAGCAAAAATGGCATCCGTCCCTCAACATCTGGCTTAAAAGCACTACGTGATTTACCACGTCCATCCAATTTGAAGGAAGTTGAATCATTTATCGGTAAGATAAATTATTATAATAAATTTATTAAAAATTTCTCAGATGTGGCGGCACCATTAAATCAATTACGTTCGAAAAATGCTAAATTTAATTGGGGTGAGGCACAAGAAACGAGTTTTAATAAATTAAAATCTGCAATCATCAATGCAGCACAATTAGTTCATTTTAGGAATGATTATCCACTTATATTAGCCACTGATTCTTCCTCGTATGGTCTGGGTGCGGTTATTTCTCATAGATACCCTGATGGAACCGAATACCTTATTGCATTCGCGTCAAAAACTCTTACCGCCACCCAAAAATGTTACTCACAAATTGAAAAAGAAGCTCTTTCAATTATTTACGGTGTAACCAAATTTAATCAATACCTTCAGGGACGAAAATTCGAGCTAGTACAATTCATAGTATCAACCGTTTACAGCGTTGGGCAATTATTTTAATGAACTACGAATATACAATAATTTACAAATCTACAAATCATCATGGAAACGCCGATGCACTATCAAGACTCCCTTGTGGTCCAGATGAAGAGTTTGACAAAAATGTGAATGTTTGCAACAGCGTCGACGAAATATATCAAAATATAATCAATGATTATCCTATCGATTATAAAAGCATTGCAGAACACACATTGTCAGATGCAGTATTATGTAATGTATCAAAATTTATCTTAAATGGTTGGCCAAAAAAGTTACCTGTATACGATGAAATGTCCTACTCCCATTTTTTTAACCGCAGCGAAAGTCTCAATATATATAATAATGTTATTCTCTTACAGACAGAACAATACACCCGCATTGTTATTCCATCAAGCCTTCAACAAAAAACGTTAAATCTTTTACACGAGGGTCATTGGGGCATCACAAGAACCAAACAAATTGCACGTCGTCATTGCTGGTGGCCATCCATCGATCAAGACATCGAGAAATTAATAAAAGCATGTGAAAGTGGCCAACTACATGCTAGTTCAAGCACAAAACATTTCAGCCCATGGCCAACAACTGAAAAGCCTTGGCAGAGACTACACATCGATTTTGCAGGTCTGTTTTTGGGAAAAATGTACCTGGTTTGTGTCGATTCATATACAAAATTTCCATTTGTCATAGCCATGACACAAACCACATCTGCGTGTACCATACGTGCACTTCAACAAATTTTTGCTATGGAAGGCTTACCATCGACGATTGTGAGTGACAACGGACCTCAATTCACATCATCTGAATTTGAACAATTTTGTAAAGCCAACGCCATTGAACATCTTACATCTGCGCCATTTCACCCTCAATCCAATGGCGAAGCGGAAAGATTTGTTCGAACATTCAAGACGTCTATGAAAAAAATTTTACATGATGGTATTAATGTTGATATGGCATTAATGAAATTTCTTTCAACATATCGAACCACACCATTACCAATTGATGATAAATCTCCATTCGAACTACTTCATGGACGAACACCTCGTACATTACTGTCTGCAATGTTACCATCACAAGAATATCGAGTAAAATTTATACCAACAACAAGATATCAATGCAACAATAAAGTGTATACTCTAGATTTTTCATTCAGAGGAAAAAAATGGAGGAAAGGGTTTATTACCAAATGTCTCGGGAAGAAAATGTACATGGTACAAACTAATCATGGAGAGTGGAAACGACATGAAAATCAACTGCGACCACGAATATCAACAACAGATCTTACTCCAACAAAATCAATTTTAAGAGATACAACAACAAACACACGCAATCAAAACTTAAACAACAACAATAACAATATACCAGTTGTATTCGATTTTGGCGGTGATGACAACATACCTCCATCAACCATTCAAACACCACCATTACCTGAGAACCCAATATATGATCAACGCACAAGTCCAATTGCAACCGAATATCCAAGTGGACAACCAATTGTTTTTCGCCGTGATCATTATGAACTGCGTCCAAAACCACATCGATCTTAATTCAAATAACTATAAATTTTTTTTGTTAAAATTAAAACAGGAGGAACTGTAATATTTCAATTTTCATATCTAGTTTTGGAAAGCCTTAACATTCAATATTTATAACCTTTATAATTTGTCCATATGCATTGAAGTTATTTTATATACTTTGGATTTCTATTTTGTTATATACTTTTGTACATACTCGTACAATATTGTTAAATAAAAATTACATTTATTTTTGAGTCTGCTCATCAATCGGACGTATTTTATATAATGTGCACCGTTAATAAATATTAACCAGATAATACTATCCGGTCCCGTATGTTATATAATTCTGAGATATAACATATTGTATGAGAGCACCTTGGTGTAGGTGGCCGAACCTTCAAAAATATTACAAAACATCTACTCAATTATATATCAGGTATAAAATCCTTGTGCAAAATTTGAATCTGATTGGATGAATGGTGCGGAGACTTATAAGAAGGGTTCAAGAAGAGGCAAGCCTAAATTACAATTAACAATAATATGTGCCCTTATTACGTTGCTTGCTTTGCACCTCATAAATCGTATTCTACAAAATATATAGAACGAACGTCCCGATGTCACGAAAATAAAAAAAACCTAGCCTGTTCTTAATACATGCTAGTAACAACCGTAGCATGGCAAGATGAAATACTTTTTAAACTAACATTTGCAAAACAACATCCGTCAGTCCAGATATGGATAATATTTCATTCCTTGAGAAGGAAATAATCTGGGCTTTAACGCGGGCTTATTGCGAAAGCTTACTTACATTTCACGAAATCACAAAAATGATTTATTCTTCCTAGAACTAATTCTGAAAACGCTCGATTTAACGGACTAATTGGGGGAGTCCGTTAAATCCGAATGTCCGTTAAATCCGAATGTAAAGTTTTTAAATTTAATCGATTATAGATTTTGCACTTGTTCTGGAATATGGCCACCTAGGACAGAACTCGTTTATCTCTTAACCGATTATGAAGGGATTTTGTTTGTTGGATAGCAATGAGATTTATAAACATGGTTAAGAAGAAGTTCTGGAATATGGCCATCTATAAAGAAACTCAGGCATTCCTGAGCTGATTATGATGGGATTGGGTATGTTGGATGGAAATGGGATTCTTAAATAATTTTTGGAAGAGGTTCTGGAATATGGCCATCTGGGGCGGAATTCGTTCAATTCTTAACCGATTAGGTTGGAATTTGGTATGTTGGTTGGAAATAGGATTGTTAAACGATTTTTAGAAGAAGTTCTGGAATATGACATCCTAGGACAGAAATTAAGCATTGTGGATGAAATGAAATTATCAAATAATTTTTGGAAAAAGTTCTAGAATATGACCGGTGTGAAGTTTCTAACGTTAAAAAAGTGTAGGTACACTAAATAGTGGCAACATAAAAGTGGCAACATAAAAGTGTAAATGTTTATAAAACTCTGACGTTAAAAAGTGTAGGTTTGTAAAAATTATTATCAAACAATAATTTACAATAAATTATACAAAAATAATAGAAAAAAAGAGAAAATTGTTTCCAAATTTAAATTTAATCATTGTACATTAAGTATAATTTATGTCAACATATAAAGTTCGGAAGAAATCGGGGGAAGCAATACTACACTATGCAAATTATTTCGAAATCTGGAGATGTGCTCGCATGGTGACTATATGGTAATTAAAGGGGATGAAATGGGCTCTCTTAATATGTGTGTGCCATTTCCTGAAATAGGTTATGGCTCTGGACATAAACTTTCAAAAATATTATATTTTCCTCTAAATTCCGCGGAAGCAATACTACACTATGCAAATTATCTCGAAATCTGGAGATGTGCTCGCATAGTGACTATATGGTAATTAAAGGGGACGAAATGGGCTATTTTAATATGTGTGTGCCATTTCCTGAAAAGGTTATGGCTCTGGACATAAATTTTCAAAAATATTATATTTTCCTCTAAATTCCGCGGAAGCAATACTACACTATGCAAATTATCTTGAAATCTGGAGATGTGCTCGCATGGTGACTATATGATAATTAAAGGGGATGAAGTGGGCTATCTTAATATGTGTGTGCCATTTCCTGAAATAGGTTATGGCTCTGGACATAAATTTTCAAAAATATTATATTTTCCTCTAAATTCCGCGGAAGCAATACTACACTATGCAAATTATCTTGAAATCTGGAGATGTGCTCGCATGGTGACTATATGGTAATTAAAAGGGACGAAATGGGCTATCTTAATATGTGTGTGCCATTTCCTAAAATAGGTTATGGCTCTGGACATAAATTTTCAAAAATATTATATTTTCCTCTAAATTCCGCGGAAGCAATACTACACTATGCAAATTATCTCGAAATCTGGAGATGTGCTCGCATAGTGACTATATGGTAATTAAAGGGGACGAAATGGGCTATTTTAATATGTGTGTGCCATTTCCTGAAAAGGTTATGGCTCTGGACATAAATTTTCAAAAATAATGTATTTTCCTCTAAATTCCGCGGAAGCAATGCTACACTATGCAAATTATCTCGAAATCTGGAGATGTGCTCGCATGGTGACTATATAATAATTAAAGGGGATGAAGTGCGCTATCTTAATATGTGTGTGCCATTTCCTGAAAAGGTTATGGCTCTGGACATAAATTTTCAAAAATATTATATTTTCCTCTAAATTCCGCGGAAGCAATACTACACTATGCAGTATTGCAATACTACACTATGCAGCAATACTACACTATATAGTCACCATGCGAGCACATCTCCAGATTTCGAGATAATTTGCATAGTGTAGTATTGCTTCCGCGGAATTTAGAGGAACATATAATATTTTTGAAAATTTATGTCCAGAGCCATAACCTATTTCAGGAAATGGCACACACATATTAAGAGAGCCCATTTCATCCCCTTTAATTACCATATAGTCACCATGCGAGCACATCTCCAGATTTCGAAATAATTTGCATAGTGTAGTATTGCTTCCCCCAATTTCTTCCGAACTTTATATGTTGACATAAATTATACTTATGTACAATGATTAAATTTAAATTTCGAAACTATTTTCTCTTTTTTTCTATTTTTTTGTGTAATTTATTGTAAATTGTTGTTTGATAATAATTTTTACAAACCTACACTTTTTAACGTCAGAGTTTTATAAACATTTACACTTTTATGTTGCCACTTTTAAGTGTACCTTCACTTTTTTTAACGTTAGAAACTTCACATCGGTGGTTCTGAAGATCTCATGATCTTAGAAGACAGCATTTATCCAAGCCCTTTGTGAATAGTTCATAACGAGATTTTTTGTGAGAGTATGTATAGTTGACCTGCCACTCAATCCACTAACCCCATGAGTGGGTCACGTACTGGTGATAGATGTTAAGGCATCCTGCCTTACCAGAAACATGTAAGCATTACGAGCCGCTTGCTTCAAGAAAAACGCCTGCTTATTATCGAGTTCCGCCCTTGTTTAAATTACCAAGTTTCGTGGCGACATGCTAGAATTTCTTAAACAAATCATTTAAGAGTTTTTGTTTCATTCGACATACCCAATCTCATCAAAATCGGTTAAGAAATGACCGAGTCCTGTCCTAGGTGGTCATAAGCCAGAATTTCTTCCAAAAATCAGAAGCCGGAACTTCTTCCAATCCCATCATAATCGATAACCGAAAAATGAAAAATAAAAAAATTGTCGACAAACATTACAATCCCTATAATTAAATGCAACTGGTTTTCTAAATAAAAAAGCTCAAATCCAATATAATTTAGATGAAAAATTTCAAAGCCACAAATAAAAAGCTACTGAACATTAAATTTCCAACGTCAAGAACAGATTGTCAAACGTGTATAAAAATGCCTTTTTATTACTGAACAGACTGTATATGATTTAGTAGTATACATACAGCAATAAAAGATTATGTTCATGTGTGCAGGAGTGTTAAAAAAATCGTATTTCAGGGTAATAATCACAGAATTCATAATTCCGAAGCGAACTCACTTTATAGCGTTATGTATTATGATGATTACATTTTACGTTGTATAGGCATCTCTCGACTCATCAAAAATAATAATTTGACGAAAGGCACATACATCATCTTAAAATAAAGCGATTTACAATGATTTTATAGCCAGATACGCATTTAAGAGAGTTGAAATTTTTTATTTCATTCTTCCCGAATCCTCGATATCTTCATTGAACGTATTCAAATTTTACGGTTGATTTTCCAATAATTTTCTTTTATATGCAGACTTTCCCTTCATATTATTTTCCATTGTTATACATTTTTATGCCAAATTACTGTTTAACCCAATATTTATTGATTTTCGTGTGTACATGTTTAGTTTTTATTTCACGTATGGATGCCAGAATATTCATCAAATTCTATTTGTTAAACGATGTTACTGGAAGAGTGCAAGATATCAAATATAAATAGAACTTCATTCAAATTACCACTTTAATTGAAAATTAATAAAATCGAAATCCCTAGCAAACAATTTTCGAAAATCAAAATTTTGTAAACTAAAATCTTGCTTCCATGATGTTTTGGAATTTTGCCTTGCTGAGCCGAACTTGACCGTTTATTAACCAAATGCGGTATAGTCAATAATGTTCTAATTCGACACTTTTCAGTGACAAAAATAAACAAAATTTCGGGCTAACATGAAGGTTACATAAACTTGAGACTGACGCATAGCTTATGAACAGGCACTTTAATCAAACATCTGGAAATGCAACTGACCTTAAACTGTTTGATTAGGTTTCATTTTCGACATTCCACTGAAATTTTTCTAGATATGATATTTTGTCAAAATATTATTTTGAAAATATTTGTCGGAAATGGAAGGGTAAATGAGTAGAAGCAAGCATTCGACTTTATAGTTTACCTCGAAAATAAATATACGTAGATCTTGAATACGCCCCACTTGATTTCTAAAGCGTTGAATTTAACTGACCAGACTTTCGATAAAAGTGTCTTGTAAAATCAAAAATTTCTTGTTGAAATCTTTTAATTCTGTCATTTTTTTGTTAATGCTAATCGTTTCAACACCATTACAAACATTTGAAAAGCTCCAGTTGAACTTCAACCAGTTTAAGTATGAAGTTTCACCCCGATCAATCAATCTGTGGCCATAAATTTATTGAAGGTTATCAAAGAACCACCTAGCTATAGAGACTACTGACTGGTCGTCCCGTTCAGTCTTCAGAGATCAATATATTATATCACAACTGAGATATATAAGATTCGACCGTTTTTATATATAATATCGTAAGCTTTTTCCACATATACAGCCTGCATGATGAAATTGCAATTGATGAGTCTATGTTTCATTTCAAATCGTCTTTGTCGGACAAATTTGGAAACATTTTATATTTATACGCGAAAAGCAGGATTAATTAACGAAAAATAGTTAGGTCTTCTAGGAAAAAACTATAATTTTTATTTTTGATAATTAATTTGCAGTTCTACTTCGTGAGTTACAGTAATATAATTTACGTTACAGGGACGATAAGGAAAAATCGTACACACTTACCAAAACATTCAAGGCGGATTCATTGTTGTAGCTCGTTGTGTTCATTCCGTTCGTTCTGTTCGTTATGCTTTTTTGTAAACCAATAGGATTTGTCGCAAATGACGTTTTATTTCTTCGGTATTTTTTTCGTCAAGTTGATCTGTCTTCAACTTTTTTACCGAAGGAACATGGCAGGAAAGAAACGACATGATATATAGTATACTAGTAGAAACAAACAGACACATTTTGGATATTTTTATTTTGTAGTCAAGTACGTTGTTCATTTTGTGTTTTGATGTTTTGTTTTTTCATCAACAATGAACCTAAAAAATAATACTGCAGAAAAAATACCGAACGAAAGGAACGGAACGAACACAACGAACTACAACAATGAATCCGCCTTTAAGGCCTGGCAGGCATTTAAAGCGTGGTGAGTTTGAGGGTTACTTATAGCTAGCAATTTGGCGAAACACAAAACGTAAATTGTCCTATCGTTGTAGAACTTTACAACGGAAATATGGAATAAGGCCATGCCGGCCTCAAAAAAAGTTACGAAATCGAAAAGAAATCTCAAAGGTGGTGGCAGTTATAAGTTCGTACATAATTTGCCAGCAAAAAGTCGAGACTATAAATTCAATGGATCTCAAAACCGTTCGTATGCTTTCACTTGAATAACCTTTAGACCATGCGAAGCATATAAATGAATTAGACACGTCGCCCCACGATGTGCCTTCCACAGTACACGTGTATCACATCGGCGAACAAATTAATAATTTAATAATTCTACCACTTTTGTATATTTAACAAAATTCAACAATTGAAATTTTCTAGTGCCAATCTCAGAGATGCCTGCGGAAAATAGCTCATGGTTTGTGTTAGGGATTTGCCGTTCCAGTCTCAATGTTGGAGATTATGTCTTGACATACTTACCTGGGATAAATTCGCACCTGAAACACATCACATAAACCTGAAAGAAACATCATAAATAAATCATTTGCCATTCCAGTACAGCTGTCACTACAAACGAAACCATCCAGTTAATCTAAAAATAAGTTAGTAATTAGTTAAATGTGTATATATATATATAATAGTTTATACTTATCGTTAAGTCAACAGCGCGAGCCCACAGTGCTATATTTAAGTTCAATTAATTGATTTGTTATTATGTATAAATTTATTTGCTTACCTTTTTGGGTTTACATCAAACGTCAACCAGAAAAGTCAAGGATACAGTCACTCCTCAATAACTTATAATTATTGTAGAATATGATTACTGCCATCTATCGATGAATAGCTTAAGCTTATATAATTTACTGCACTCATCGATATTTGATTTGTGGAATATGATTAATGTCATCTACCAATGAGTAGCTTTAGTTTGTATAATTTACCGCACTCATAGTTTATTGTATAAAATGTCATTTTTTGTATTGCAATTTGTAAATCGTTCTCTTCTCATTGTAACCACCGCACGAGTAACATCGATGTTAATAATAAATAAGCTGATCAACAATAAATAAGTGTATATTAAGTGCAAACCGAGGATCCTTAGAATCCAAAGAAGAAAGCGCGTAAAACCTCCGCAAGTTGTATTAAGTTGTATAAAGTTCACTGCCCCCGGGTATTTTACATGGTCCTTCGAGCAGCCGGATACAGCAGCGACTTAACAACACAAAATCGCAATTAACCGGTGCAAATCGATAAAATTAAAACATGGCTACACCTATAGAAATACTGTTGCGTAAGCGGTCGCATATAAAAAGCAGTTTTACCAAGGTAAAAACGTACTTAACCAATTTATCACTAAACAACGTGAAAATTGAAGAAATAAGAATTCGGATAAGACACACCGAGCAATTGTATAAGGAATTTGTGGAGGTGGAAGAAAAGATCTATGCGATAAATAAGGATGATATATCACAGCACGAGGCAATCGAAGAAGTTTATTATTCATTGTTAGCGGGGTTGAACGAATGGGAGAGGCAAATGATGCTGTCAACGGGTGGAGTCGATTCGATGCTGAATGACACGATGGGAGGACACAGAACTGCAGCACCAGAAGTAAAGTTGCCAGGATTACGAGTGCCAAAATTTAATGGAGATTACACGGAATGGCAGACGTTCTATCAACTATTTTCGAGCACGATCCACAACAACGCGAATTTGCATCCTGTGCAAAAATATCAATTCCTTGTTAATTCACTGGGCGATGAACCTGCACGTTTAATTCGGCACATGGACATTACCGAAGCCAATTACATCTTGGCATTAAATAAACTACGAGAAAGATACGACCGCAAGCGTCACACCGTAAATAAATTCATCCAAATGTTTTTAAATCAACCAGCTGTGTCCAAATTAAACTCGAAAAACTTACGAAAAATGATCGATACTTCCGATGAAGTCGTGCGGGCTCTACAAGGTTTGGGTAACGAGGCAAATGGTCGTGATGTTTGGTTGCTGTACATTTTGGTCACAAAATTAGACGATGATACTCGTACGTTGTGGATGCAGCACTCAGTTCAAACGGAATTTCCAAGCTTAGATTCATTCTTCAAGTTCATTATTAATCAAGCTGATGCGCTAAAATACCAAGGAGGCAGAATACACGAGGAAAGGCCAAGAAGTTCAAATTCAAATATTAATACGAAGCCATCAGTGAAAACATTTACGAGCATCATAAACAGCTGTCCAATTTGCAAGACAGAGGACCATCCAATTTATAAATGCCAGAAATTCGCAGAGATGTCAATTGAACAACGACGTGAGCTTATCAAGGAAGCAAATAGATGCTTCAATTGTCTTGGCAGAAACCATTCAGCAAAGGAATGCCGTTCATATCGCAGATGCAAGCAGTGCCAACGACGCCATCACACACTGGTACACGAGCTATACGATGCTGCATCCCCAAATAAAACCTCACCAACGAAGATAGCTAGTAACACAACGGGTCTAGGTTTAACTAACACGGAAAAACAAGTAGCCACCGCAGCTACACCTGAGGCCGTCAAACTGATGTCCACGGAGTTGACCGACGTATCATCGGAAACCATATCAGTATTACCAACAGCTGTTGTCCGAGTACAAGATCGTGCTGGTAGTTGGCAGCTATGCCGAGTACTATTGGACTCCGGAGCGGAAGCATCATTTATATCAGTGGGATGCGTACAGAGGCTGGGACTAGCACGGAGTGAAGCCAAAATGATCATCCGTGGATTGGGCCATCAGAATATTGGCCAAACGAAAGGTAGAACGCAATTTACTTTGAAACCACATTTTGCTTCAGAATTTGAGATCAGCGTGAGTGCATACATAACTACGCAGGTAACCAGTACTAAAGCTCCGTCAACCATCGAGTCATCCGTTCTAAAAATACTAAAGGATAAACAACTGGCTGATCCAAGTCCAGATAAGGTCACGCGTATTGATATTCTAATCGGGATTGATCAATTCTGGTCTTTGCTTTCTGAGGGTCAATTACGAGAAGGCAACAAGGTCATCGGACAAAATAGCAAACTGGGTTGGTTAATAGCAGGAACATTTAACAATAACCGAGCCCCATCGGTTATGTCCTTGAGGGTGGACGAAAGGATTGAACAATCGCTTCTCCGGTTCTGGGAGAGTGAAGAGATCGAAAAGGAAGATAAGCCTCTTGAGTGCAACTCCTGTGAGGAACATTTTATTCAGAACCATTCTCGGGATGAACAAGGTCGTTTCATTGTAAAACTGCCTTTCAAAGACGATATTCAATTGTTGGGAGATTCGTATGCCGCAGCTAAGAGCAGGTTACTTTCTATGGAAAGAAAGTTCGCTTTAAATGAGGGGTTTCATAGCCGCTATAAATCGTTTATGGGGGAGTACAGGGAGTTGAATCACATGACTATTGTTGAACGGCCAGATGACCCGGGTGCTGTTTACTTGCCACATCACGGCGTTGTTAAGGAGTCAAGTGCTACCACAAAATTGCGAGTGGTTTTTGATGCGTCAGCTCTAACCTCCACCGCCATGTCTTTGAATAATACATTAGAAGTAGGACCAACGATACAAAATTCCTTGTACCACATACTGGTAAAGTTTAGAAAACATCGAATAGCCTTTACCGCGGACATCGAGAAGATGTACCGTCAAATCGCGATTCATCCCTTCGATCGGAAATACCAACGCATACTATAGCGCGACAACTCTGAGGAACCTATACAGGTATACGAACTGAATACCGTAACTTATGGTATGGCTTCGTCCTCGTTTTTAGCCACACGGGTGCTACAAGAGGTTGCTGAGGAAAATAGAAACCATTATCCAAAGGCTGTCCAAACTATAAAGAGTGAGATGTATATGGATGACTTGATGAGCGGTGGAGATTCGATCGCAGATGCAACAAAATTGTCGCTTGAAGTTGATGCTATTTTAAAGAGCGCCGGTATGATATTAAGGAAGTGGCGGTCCAATTCACAACAGTTTATTGACGGATTTACGAGTGCTGAAACGGCGTTGCAATTACCAATAGAATTAAAAACGACAGAAGCAACGCAAGTTCTAGGACTTCAATGGAGACCGGCGTCGGATACATTCACATACCAGGTTCAGTTAAACGAAACGCCATCCTTTACGAAACGAAGAATGTTATCCGAGTTTAGCAGGATATTCGATCCTTTGGGTTTAATCTCACCATTTATAATAAAGATTAAAATCATGTTCCAGCAACTATGGTTACTGCAGATAACATGGGATGAGCCGTTACCACACAAGGAGCAGCAGGAATGGTTGAGTTTAAGACGCGAAATTCCACAACTGAGAGCAGTGCAGTGTAAGGCGTTTGGGGTCGAACTACAGAAATTGCGAGTTGGAAAACGAATTCCACGGGAAAGTAAATTAGTAACATTAGATCCATTCATCGACGACCTCGGAGTGCTACGAGTTGGTGGGCGAATAGAGCATGCACCAATCCAGTATGAACAATGTCATCCAATCATTTTACCAAACCATGATCCGATAGTGAGTAAAATGATAGTGGAGCAACATATCAACAATTTCCATTGCGGTCCATCCTATTTGCTTCACTTGCTGCGAAGAAAATATTGGATATTAGGCATTCGAAGCACTATTCGAGGAATATTTCGCAGTTGTGTCCAGTGTATAAAGCAAAGGCCTCGGTGGCCTAATCAAAAAATGGGATCATTACCAAAGGAACGGGTGGAGATAGTAAAACCGTTTCTACGAACAGGAGTTGACTTTGCGGGTCCATTACGAACGGTACTAATTCATGGCCGGGGTCAACGGGTACGAAAGAGCTACGTATGTGTCTTTGTATGCATGTGTACTAAGGCATTGCACATAGAAGTCACCGTAGATCTATCCACTGAATCGTTTCTGGCGGCATTTAACAGGTTCCTTGCAAGACGGGGAACGTGTACGGATATATACTCGGATAATGGATCCAATTTTAAAGGTGCAAGGAAAACCATCGACGAGCTGAACAAATTTATATTGGAACATGGCGAACAAATGGCAACGCAAGTATTAAGGCAACATCAAACGAATTGGCACTTTATTCCGGTATATTCACCGCATTTCGGAGGGCTCTGGGAGGCCGGAGTAAAGGCAATTAAAACCCATCTGCAACGTGTAACTGGTGAACGAGTTATTTCCAACGAAGAACTTCACACTCTGTTAGTTCAAATTGAAGGAATGTTAAATAATCGACCGCTTTGTACAAATGGTCCGGAATTACAAGATGTGCTTACTCCCGCACATTACTTAGTTGGTACCCAATGTGTTTCGCTGCCGTATCCGGACATCACACATATAGCATATAACCGATTGAATCATTGGCAAGCGATACAGAAAATGGTCCAAATAATGTGGAGCAGATGGTACAAAGAGTACGTTCATAGTATGCAACAAAGATTCAAATGGAAGCAGAATGAGCCAAACGTAAAGGTAGATCAAATAATGTTGATCAAAGACGACAATCCATTTGTAAATGTTTGGAGACTTGGAAAGGTACTAAAACTGCATACTGGAGGAGATGGAAAGGTTCGTTTGGTAACCTTGAAGACGGCGGATGGCGAGACTCAGAGGGTTATACATAAGTTATGCCCATTACCCACCTATAAAGTCGCCTTGATTAAATGAAATTATAAACATATGAATATGTTATTCTCAACAATTTATTTAAGTTATGTTGTCCATGTTGTGTTATAAGAACTATATTATCTAGTTCCATAGTTTCAGATATCAAATCATGGTTGATGATCGGCACAGAACGACCGAATATGATGTTAATGCTTACCAGCGAAGCTTGCCTACCGTAATGTCATTTATGAACAGGGCACATCCATACAGTGGAGGTTTACCTTTAGAATTGCATCCTCTAACAACTAGGCATCGTAGGAAACGTAATAGATGTAGAATGAAATGAATGCATCTATATATCATAAGAATCCAGTGAAATCCAGCGAGCATGTAAACTATCGTACAGCATTACCGATGAACACCTAAATCACCACATCCATAATGATTTCAAAAAAAAATAATTCCAAGGGTCTCATCTCAAGTCAGTAATGAAGTTATTACAACCATAGAATATTTTGAATCAATGATTCAAGGCGGCGGAGTATGTTAGGGATTTGCCGTTCCAGTCTCAATGTTGGAGATTATGTCTTGACATACTTACCTGGGATAAATTCGCACCTGAAACACATCACATAAACCTGAAAGAAACATCATAAATAAATCATTTGCCATTCCAGTACAGCTGTCACTACAAACGAAACCATCCAGTTAATCTAAAAATAAGTTAGTAATTAGTTAAATGTGTATATATATATAATAGTTTATACTTATCGTTAAGGCAACAGCGCGAGCCCACAGTGCTATATTTAAGTTCAATTAATTGATTTGTTATTATGTATAAATTTATTTGCTTACCTTTTTGGGTTTACATCAAACGTCAACCAGAAAAGTCAAGGATACAGTCACTCCTCAATAACTTATAATTATTGTAGAATATGATTACTGCCATCTATCGATGAATAGCTTAAGCTTATATAATTTACTGCACTCATCGATATTTGATTTGTGGAATATGATTAATGTCATCTACCAATGAGTAGCTTTAGTTTGTATAATTTACCGCACTCATAGTTTATTGTATAAAATGTCATTTTTTGTATTGCAATTTGTAAATCGTTCTCTTCTCATTGTAACCACCGCACGAGTAACATCGATGTTAATAATAAATAAGCTGATCAACAATAAATAAGTGTATATTAAGTGCAAACCGAGGATCCTTAGAATCCAAAGAAGAAAGCGCGTAAAACCTCCGCAAGTTGTATTAAGTTGTATAAAGTTCACTGCCCCCGGGTATTTTACAGTTTGAGTTTCAACAATTTCAGGACACCACGGAAATTATTGGTAGAAATTAATAGTTTAATTATTCATTCTACCACTTGCAAAATTTTTCTCGTTGATCTCTGAGATATTTATGGAAAAGAGTTTATGGTTTTAGGTTCACCAATCTCTGGACAAATAACTATCAATCAATTCGAATATCACGGCAATTACTAGTAGAAATGAATTGGGTTACTGAACCACTTTCATTCCTTCCAACTAAAACGCGGGTTCTTCTAGCTTTAGATAAAGTTAGCAGAACCCATATCAAAAAACGATTTAAAAACAATTGGAAAATTAAACGTTAATTTTAGGCTAATTAAGTGCCTCATTTAAATTTTATTATGCTCACTCTAGAAAAAGTAAGGCTTTATCACCTAAAAGCTAACAGAACCCAAATCAAAAATCGGACCAAAAATCAAATTCGAACGCAAAACACGATCCATTGACAAACTTTATTTAATGGTAATAAGATGCGGTAATGGACATTTTCCATTGTACAAATGCTGTCCAAATGTCAAAATGTAAGTGAAATCTCGTATTGCAGTAACAACCTTACATCAAGTAGCAGAATACGACAGAGAGAAATTTCCAAAGGCCTCCAAAGTGCTAAAACAGTCGATTGTATCGGTTTTGTCACCAATTTTCTTACCGGAAATCTGTTTTGTATCCCAAACTCCTGTGATTTTTTCCGAGTTTGTCAATTGTCAGACTGAAGTTCCGAGTTATTGGTGAGGTTCCAAATCTAACCACTTTTTGTTGTTTTTTTTTTGAGATCAGAAGTTAAAAGTATATCAGAAAGCTCATCGAGTAAGGTTCGGATTTGGTACGAATTTTGTTTGAACCAATAATCAGCTTAAAAGGTTACTCCCCAAAAATTGTCATAGAAGGGAAAAATGTAACACTTCTAACCGCCTGTATCATCCCACTTTGGTGGACGACAATGGGCGGCTGGTGTAAAATTTGTTAAAACCCACCTAAAATGATATAGCAGATCTCGAAATTCGAACACCCTATTACGACTCTAATGTCACTTCTAATGTCGTTAAAATTTTACTGATGACATTTCCATCTGTGTTATAATAGTGATACTAAAAGTTTTGGAAACTAAGCTTAATATTTTGTTTTACTTCGTATTCACACACCACTACACCATATGAACACATTTGAATTATGTACATATATACTTTTGCGTACATAAATTATTTATTATTCTGAGAATTTGATTTCGTTTAATGTTGCAGTCCCTTTCAATATTAGGTAGTGTAGGATTGCCACTTCCATCATCAGGCTCAATTATGGAATCAATTGCCAAATTATTAACTATTATGTAGTAAGCAAGCGGCCATTATAATCAATGGTATTAAATCGCACTATCAGACGGTGCTACCGAACCCATTTAGTAGACGAAATCTTCCTTTCAATAAAGCAAATCCACGTTACTTCGTCTGTTAAAACTAAATGATGCTGTCAAAAAGTATTCTGTTTATTCTATTACGTTCATTTATTATATTTTGTTCAGAAGATTCCTTCCAATTCTTTCCTGTGTTTCCAATTTTCCAAGGGCACGATTGCATCGATTATATTATTTTTTTAAATTTTTTGCTGAAAAATTCACGTGGAATAGGTCGCGTCGTGTATGAGTACGGTTGTTGTGATTTTAATTTTATTGCGGAAACAGGACCTTGAGATCAACGGTTGAGCTTTTAGAATAAAAACATTTTTGGTTTAACCCTGTGTCGAAGCGGGTAGTAAGGGTGATTGTTGGTGGTTCTCCGAATGAATACCGGCTTTGTCTGTTGCGAAGCCGTGCTGACCTTCTTATTTCACTTCGTTGTGGCTGGGCATCGGCCTAAGACTCTAAGTGCTATTCGATGGGGGGGGGGGGCTTCTTTTCAACGGACTTAGTATAAGTATCGTTCAGGGAACTCGGTCGTTCCTGAGTGGGACCACTCTCTTCGGTTATAACCATCTTTATTTTCTTTCCTCAAATTATGGCCGGCGTAATTTTATTGTAATTGATTTATTTGTTTATCACATCGATTTACTGGCAAATCCTAGGCGGAATCATGAGTACGGGCACAATCATAGAAAGCCTGCTACCTTACCTTTTTATGAAGGATACACATTTCTATGGACTGACCTTAAGGACTGCCTTCCTCCCATTGTATAAAATTGTACAATGAGTTATGCTCATACTCTACCTGCTAATATTTGCCTTGCTGATTCAATTTAGAAAATATTCTAACACCCGATAATGCCCGACCGACACCGCCAGCCATATTATAAGTTATATTATAGGTTTAATTATTATTTTTGCCTAACTTTCATTTACTATAAGCAAAATTGTATTTTTATTTATTTTCAGGTAAGCAACCCAGTTAACACATTTTGATAAAAACGAATCAATTACTCGTAAGTATATAAATATTCCTCAGACTGATTACATCTGATACAATTTCGTTGTTATATGCAGCATCAAGATTTGTGATCTGGAAAATCTCAACCGTTAATTTAGCAAAACAAAACAAAAAAGTTAAACTAATCAAAAATTTGAAATTAGTTCAGCATCAACAAAAGTAAAATATTTAATCAATAATGTACTGTTTTTCTTCCATCTTCTTGGTTCGGTACATAGTACTTCCCCCCAGCGAAAAAAAAAAAAAATATACAAAACGCAAAACTTTTTCAATAAATCCCATCCTTGCAAGCGAACATGATTACAATCGATATAACGTTCCTCCCAAAAATACGTAAAAATCACAAATAGCATCTTAATGTGGGGTAATCGCATACATTGCAGGGAAGAAAATCACTTTTCTCTTATTATATATCCATATTTTTCGACAAATCGAACGATTAAATTTTATGTTTGTTGTTGTTTCTCAATTTTCTATATAAAGTGAACAACACTATAAACGTGATGGTACACAGTCTATGAGCGTACAAAAACCAAAAAAAGCATTATGATAAATATTGCTGTTTTTCCGAAAAGTCAATAGAAAAAACTTTAAGCTTTTAGGAAAATTAACTAAATTCGAAGTATATTCAAACTTTAAAAAAATTTTGATGACAAAACAACAAATTCCAACTTTTCCTATACCCAAAATACTCTGCTTAGTGCTTGGGAACAGTTTTTTATTATTCATCTAATATATCGATGTATTTTCCGTTTCTTGAATCTTGCATAAACTTTTTTTTGGGATATATGGAACAACAATAACGGCGCACACCCGAACAGAACCAAACCATATGAATATACATATATAAAGTTACTCGTATGTGGAAATCGTATACCGAATTGTTTACTTTTGTAAATTTATAAATATAAATTTGAAAAGGGGTGTGGGTGCGGTTCATATGCGGTGATGTTTTTCTTCAAGTTTGATGGAAAATGTCGAAACAAAACCAAAAAAAAGAAATTCTTTGTTCAATTTGTGTATCCATATTGTAACAATTTTTTGTTCGGTATCGTTGGTTTTTTCCCAACTCAAAACATGTTAGTCGATTCTCTCGAATCGAAATCCATACATTGTTGACGACGTCATTGTATTTTTAATTCAGACGATGAATTATTATTATTTGGAATTTTTGTTTGTTACATATCTCAACTTATAAAATGAAAACATTTTTAGTTTTTCAGATCAATATGGGAATTTTTATCTCTGGGTATGGTTGTTATGGTATATATACAAGAAAAAAAAAGTTTGATGCAATAAATTGATTTATGGCATGTATTTTTCCAATTCTAAACATAAATAAATGGGGAATGGCTTTCAGGTCATACCATAACCCTTGTCGATTCGGGTTTTTTGTATGATTTTCGGATGCGAATGTGTTATGGTTTGTGTAGATCATAGTTTATTTATGGTTCGAGAGAGAAAAAGAGAGAAATATCTGATAGAGTAACTGAGACTACTTCTACTTGTACTGATCACTTCTTTTGCAGATTACGTGATAATAATTTGTCTCGCGTCAAGGTCCAGTTATTTGATTATATGATTACTGACCAACACTTTATGCATGTTGTGTTCGAGATTAATCAGGCGAAATGTAATGTTAGGTTACCTGCTAAGCCAAAAATCATTTTATCTAAATTCTTGGAATTATCAAGTAGAACTAATTTCTCTTCTATTTATGCCATTGGAAATTTTTCAATTCAATTTGGAATGATGTTTTTCAGCTAGCCTTGCTTCACAAAAGTCACGTAGTAATCATCCTATTAAACCATGAATCTCTGAAGAAGTGAAGTTTAGATACACAGTTTAACAGAAAGTGTTGAATTACTTATAAAAATTATGGCTGGTTGAATTTGCTATTTATTTACTAATTCTAACCTAATGGCGGCATATCACTACGATCTTCGGGGAATTTTTGTTATTAAATGTAAATGGATATAATAATGGAAAAAGTGTAAACCCGGATCTTGCGGATGTTTAACGGCCATTAACACTTAATTCTAAAGATGACACCACAAAGACCCGGGTTTACACATTTTTCATTCTTGAGGATTCAGGATAATTTCGCCTCTGATATTGCCAATGAGTTCAGCAATGATTTTGAAGTGTTGCCTCAAATTTGAAGTCTAGTCTTCCATTTAATAATTACATTGAGCAATCTTTTTTTTCATCCAATCGACGATCTTGAAGTTTCTAAAGCCATTACTTCTTTAAAATCAAGCAACTTTTACGATATATTCGTTTGTAGCAATTACTTATTTAAATTGTCTGTTGTTTTGGAACCGGTATTGTTCCTGACATTTTGAAGTAAGCAATTGTACTACCTTTTCATAAAAGTGGTTCCCATTGCTCTACCACTAGTTTTGTTAAAAAATAATGGATGAAATTATTAAATTTAGAATGGTTGTATTCTTAGAGAAGCATGATATTATAAGTTGTTTTCAGCATGTTTTTCGCAATGGATTTTCGACGGAGCTAGCTTAATAATTCTGACTTTTGCGTGGGGATTTTTGTTAACATAAAAAAAACCTTTGACATGGTTGACTAACCTGCTATTTCATAAGTTTTAAAAATCGGTTTAAATCGGATCTTGAAAATCGTAATCATGTTGTTAATGTGAATGGAACTATGGACAGCCCTTATGTTTTAAATATTGGTGTTCCTCAAGGTTCCGTTTTAGGATCTATTTTATTTTTAATTTAGATTAACTCCATTTTTAGTATACAAATTTGGCAGGCACTATGGTTGCTTTTGCAGACGATATGAGCTTATGTTACCGCGGATCCTCACAAACTGATGTTTGCAATAAAATTGCAGCTGACCTTTCAGTTTTAAGAAAATGGTTTAACCACCATTTCCTAATTTTAGGTGACAAAACTAGCTCAACAGCAGCTCCAAAATCGGTGTTGATAAAATACTACTATGCTTGCATTAACTCTAGGCTTGAATGTACGTTATCGTGTTGGGTGATGGCTATCATTCAACCTTAAAAAATCTCATTACTGTGCTGAAATATACTATACGTATTATGTGTTTTAAAGTGCTCTAAACCTGCACCGAACAAATTAGCCCACCTCAATGAAACCTGTACTATAATTTGTTACACATTTATTACAATTTATTACAACAACTCCCGATTTTATTACAGTTACCGTTTTCGAGGAACGAGTGGTCGGTTTAGCTTGTAATTAAACCTACACCGCCAAAGTTGTAACTTTTGATGTAGCTGTGATATCAGAATGGTTCTTGGACCAGAATTTATTACAAATTAATTACATTGATTAAATAGAACAAGATCAACCCTATATCTTGACTAAGGGTAAATTTCACCCCAAACGGTTATTTATGACAAAAACATCGGTTTTACCAATATTAATAAATTATTACACCGGCCGCCACCAGATATTTACTACCAGAAACACTCTTTCGACCTTGTGGAGGGCAGATCAACCTTATCCAGGTGTGTAATAAATTATCATTGTGTCAGGTTACACGCTATTGGCTCCAAACCGTAAAGGGTTCAAACGTCTAATTTACAGTTCGATTTTATCACCTTCAACAATTTATTACACCAGACCGCCACCAGATATTGAGTCAAATGTTGCTCCTGGAACCTTGTGGAGGGCAGATCAACATTATACAGGTGTTTACTAAATTATCTTTGCATCAGGTTACGCGGAATTGTCTCTAAACGCTCTTTACGGTTTGGAGATAATTCCGCCTAACCTGATAAAAAGATAATTTATTACACACCCGTATATGGTTGATCTGCCCTCCACAAGGTTCCACGAGTAACGTTCGACTTAATATCTGGTGGCGGTCTAGTGTAACAAATTGTTGATTGTGATAAAATCGAACTTTAAATTAGACGTTTGAAGCCTTTACGGTTTGGAGCCAATTCCACGTAACCTTATACAAAGATAATTTATTACACACCTGTATAAGGTTGATCTGCCCTCTACAAGGTCGAAAGAGTGTATCTTGTAGTAAATATCTGGTGGCGGTCTGGTGTAATAATTTATTAATATTGGTAAAACCGATGTTTTTGTCATAAATAACCGTTTGGGGTGAAATTTATCCGTAGTCAAGATATAGGGTTGATCTTGTTCTATTTTATCAATGTAATTAATTTGTAATAAATTCTGGTCCAAGAACCATCCTGATATCACAGCTACATCAAAAGTTACAACTTTGGCGGTGTAGGTTTAATTACAAGCTAAACAGCTTTATGCGTCGTAGACTGTTTCAAAATTTACCACCAAAATATCTAAAATTAAATATATTTACTTTGGTACTATAAAATTTTTTATTTTTGCTTCTTTTTATAATACAATAAAATTGAAATGAATAAAATCTTTTTATGTTTTCCTATTTTTATGTTTGATATATTAATTAAGATTGAAATTAATATGAAAATGTATTTTTTATTAAAAATAAAAGTTTTTTAAATAAACAACTATAAAATAAAGAAGTTTTTCTGGCTTGTAATTAGATTATAGCAATGATATACCTAGCATAATTGTTTTTTAACTTTAAATTTAAATGGAAACTTCAGATTTGTTTTCAAAACTTCAGCATAAAATAAGGCAAAAATAGCTAGCAAATTTTTTTTTTCCTGGTTATTCTCAGTTGCCAAACCAAAATTCAGACTCTAACTCTGTATGCTAAAGAATTTCATTAACAAATAAAAATCATATGCCAACTACGAGTATACTCGTAGTTGGCGTCTAGGCAGGAACGCCTACTACGAGTATACTCGTAGTTGGCAGTCAATGTGCCTAAAAATCATATTTTTTGTAAAATAAACAGTGCAGATATTTTAGATAGCAACTAAAATCTTTTATATACAATCCAATTGAAAGCTTGTTAAATTTGACGTCTTTTAAGGTAATAGGATTGATTTAAAAAAAGCAAGCACATTTCTGTGCACTGCGGTCAAAATGGCCTCATATGTTTCTTGTACGATTTTGTAAAGTATAATTACAAAAAAACTATTTGTTGTGCATGCATATGGAATGTAAATGTTTTGTTCATCGTATACTTTCTCACTCCGGGAACTTTTTGATAGTGTTTCAACCAAGAACCATATGTCGAAGATGAGATAGCCAACGACGATTTTGATATGGATTTTTTCGATTGCAATGGCGATGTTGATGATATAAATCTAAATGATTCCGATGAAGATTTGATAGCAGACAAAGAGAATGTAGAAGGACCAACTGTTGAATGTGCAGGTTACTCGGAAATGCTGTCCAAATCCGCCTAATGTGACCAAGACGCTTGATTTTTTGATACTAAGAGAAAGAGACGGCGCACATACCGCTCAAATTTTGACTACAATACTGTTGGCATTTCAACAATGTATACCAGATACCATGGTTAACGTAATAGTGGCTGAAACCAACAGAAAACACGGAAGTTCTATACGATGAACATTAAAACAGCGAATGGACATCGGGTGTGGACCACCACACCGTGTGGTATGATATTAATTCTATATAGAGATCCAAACTATAGGGAGATATGGCATACAAATATTCAGGATATCTGACGCCAAAAATTTCAACCCTTTGAATGTCGAAGTATACGTGAGGAAACAACCGCAAATGTGCCTCGTTCTGTTGATTATTCACTAAATTTGATTCATCGAATATCGGAACCATTTTTGAACAAAGACTGAACTATTACCACAGACAATTTTTAACTAGCTGCGTTCTGGCCGAACAACTTTTACAGAAAAAACTACGATATTATTGGGACACTAAACCAGATTTGCAGAGAGAATTTACGAACAAGGTGGAATTGAAAAAAAGAGAAGTCCTCGCAATTTTGTTTTGCCAGCAATTTAACTTTGATAAACTTCATTCCAAAAAAATAAACGTTCTATTGCTATCAACTTTACACAGCGATAGAGGAGTTAACAGTTCTTCAAACAAACCAAACATTATAGTAGTATTACAACACCACGAAGAGTGGGGTGGTTATCAAATTAAAAGGCGGCCCTTGAGAACTTGCCGCAAAATGCGTAGAGAATTCCATAAGTTGAAAACCTGTTGAAACCGGTAGCTTATTTTTAGAGAGACCAAACTTTTGAAAATGATGCTATATCACGTCACTCGGTAGGTCTAGTAGGTCAAGATTAAACATGTTTTTTTTAAGTGCCGAAATTTAGCCAACCTGATCAAATTGTTAACCCTGTTACGATACACTGTATAATGCTTCCAAGTGGTATAATTTTTATTAGATTTCCAAATTTTTTTGCGTGTAAGAAGTCCCTAATATTCCGGAGCTTCAGGGTAGAATCATCGAGCATTCAGGATAGAAAAAAAATCCGTTCCCAGTCAAGTCGATTAACCTCTTCAATCAATTAATTCTGGTCATTATTGTTTATAGTTCGTTGAAAACAAAAACTGACGCAACTAGAAACATCCAAATCTAAATTATAGGAACCATATATCATATCGTGGGTGGTAAATAATCCCGGGACGGAAATTTGAGTAAAGAAATTCAAATTCGAACGATTATTCAGTAGCAATAAATCCAAACAAGTGGCAGCAGTATTATTAAAATTCGTATAGGATCATGCGAGGCAATTCCCAAACCAAGTGATGATATGAAATCCTTGAATTCCTTTACGGCAGGTGTATCTGAAATGACATTCGTGTTAAAATCAGAAAGGATGAGAATACTATTATGTCTACTAGATAGATCCTCCACAGTTTTTTTAATTTTATTAAGGAATTTAACCCTATAGATGGCCAATAAACGACCCCCACTAAAAATGTGTGATTTCGACTGTTACTAATTTCCAAGAACACACAATCAAAACTTGACGCAAGAGCATTTTTCTTAACTATCTTATATTTCACAGAATTGCGTACATAACGTGCTACACCACCTGTTAAATCTCCAAGGTTTGGCCAAGGCGTAAACTTGGCTTTGAATAATTTAATGTTTTGGCTACCTACTAGATTACCACTGGTGAGGTCTAGTAGACAGTAATGAGAAGAGTGTTTTTTCGTGGTTAATTAACTTCTGCTTTATTATCCAAATATGTTTTTCTTTTATACAAATAAATTGCATAGTAAGCGGTTAAGAATAAGTATTACATATAAAAAATGCTTATATAGTTAATGCAATTAATGCCACGGTCGTTGCATATATATAATAAAAATTGCAAGTTGGCATTAAATATATAATAATTATGCCATGTTCAAACCCGTGATTGAACATACTGCGGGGCTGTACAATTGAGAGACCTTGGCCGTGGCGTTGGCCGTTGTGTGGTGACATGTCTTCGGAGGAAACCCGGTGATTTGTCTTGCGTCTGCAGAGATATAACAAAATTATGACCACTCCTATGATCACCATGGTGTAAGTCATCACGTAATGATGAATGTGATTCCCGACATTAGAAGAGTTCATTGATTTAGGTAAGGCCGTTTCCTTTAATTTTTGTTGAGCAATGGCCATTTCAAGATTAATTATGTCCTTATTTAAAGTGAGGTCCGCTGAATTGTTGGTGCCTCCCTCTGATGGAATCGTCGGTAGCTCCGATAAATATGATGATTTTTCAGTTCACTCTGAATCTTTATTGATGCAGTAAAAGAAGAATTAATCATATAGGATTTTTCGTCGATAGTTGTGAGATAGAGCCCATTTTTTAAAGTACATTTCCGATCCAGACTGAGTATCCCAGAATTTTGCAGCTTCATTGTGGTTATCTGACGATCACATATTAGATCAACGATTTTTGGTGCTGTTACTGAAAATAGCCATTTGTTTGTGTCTACTGGCATCCAATAGTTCAGTTGGTGCAATATAGTTGTTGTACAACCGTTCAAATTCTGCGCTACGTGTCTTAATAGGTTCATTTCACATTGTGACTGATTTGACTGTATGTTGTAAATTAGAGAAATGGTACATAAATATCCATTATTTTTATTTTGAACGCATTGTTTGTTTGTAAAGATGTTGAATGCTCCCAATAAAAATGTTGATTTATTTCTCCTCAAAAAGATGTTTATAAAGATGATATATATAAGATAGTGAAGTGAAAAACGATGTATTGATGAATTGAAGATGATGAAATTTAGATGATCCCGTAAAATTAAAAAGCCACACTATTGAACAATACTTGATATTTTATTAAAGAAAAGCCAAATATAATTTTATTTATTTAAATAAACTGGTTAACACACTGTATATTTTTATTTTAATCTTTTAATCTTAATTTATCGCCTGATTGTAATCGAATGACCGAGATTTTAATTTTACAATATAAATGTTTCATATTATACGTTAACCATTAACTGTCATGTTTGAATTCTAATTAATGTATATTGTAAGTTTGAATATAAAAATATACTACTAATAATTATAAATAAAGTACTAGTACGATATACTACATAACTAATTATATTATAAAACGCACCCATCGTGCTACTACTCTAGTACTACAACATGACATAATGAAAATAATGACAGTTAAGTCAACAAGTTGTGTTTACAAAGTGAATTTTACAGGAATGTCAAAGATAAGTATAAATTATATAAAATAAATGTTTTGACAATATAAAATTATTAATTATTTTCTTAATTTTAGATAATATTGGTACAAGTAATATTGGTATAGATACATATTGGTTCAATTTAGCAAAGTTGGTAAGTGTGATGTGAATATAAAATAATTTTCTTCTTTTGGTTTTAATTTTAGGTACAGCTGATGATGATACCTTGCAAAATAACTGTGTGTTGGTTTGTTTGCAAACATTTAATAAATCTTTGAGTAAACCAGCTGTTATTTGTTTGTTTTATTTTAGAGTTTCGCTAACATTGTTCTAGTTCATTGTTAGTTAGAGGAGCGAAACGTTCTCGATGCATATTTACTATGAGGTATTCTGTTGTTCGCATTATTATGTGTAATTGACCATTTTCGATTTTTGGGATTGGTACTATATGTGAAGTAATTGATACGTCTCCGAATATGCTAAAGGCATCTGGATGAGAAAGAGGATATGATTATTCGTGACTCTTGTCTGCACGGTTAGCAGGTTGTAAATGTGCCCAAGGCTATTATCGTCATCGCTTTCAGAGATCACCATGGTTGGTGAAATATAATCTTTAATTCGGTTGATTTCTTTTTTCAATTGTTGAGGGGCCAACAGGGCTGGATGGATATGTCCTTGATGGGCATTTATAATAACATCGATAATAACTCGTTGTTTATCTGCTATTCGCCTCATGATCATCATTATTTGAATAGTATATGTTGTAATAGATTGTACCCTGTCATAGTGATCACCATCTATGGATAATTGTTGGATTTTTCCATCGAGATATAAGAACTGCTTGGCGATAATTTTAAAATGATTAGCAGTCGTCTCTCTGTCGTGTTTAAATACATTTATTGTTGAGTCTATGATTGACGTTTGATTTTGGATTAATGCCAATAATTATTCTTCATTATCTTCTGCCTTTTCCAGTTGATTCTCTATATGTGAAGCATCTCTTTGACTCATGATGCCGAACGTATCACCTAGAATGTATCCTATTGTATCACCTATGTCACGTTTCCACAGTGCGTGGTCCTTGTTCGTTGACATGAGTAGGGCATTTTGCGATGTAATTTCCTGCAATTGTTCAGTTAGATGGTGTACCACTACATCACAGAGTTTTGGTCTCCCCCCCCCCCCCCCCCCCCCGTCCACCCCGTTTGACAAGTGTTATTTAGATGACTGATGCAGTATTCTATACAGCTGATGTCGTCCCAATATTCTGATAGGTTGTAGTTTACAATGATTTTCCACCGCAATGCCATCAGGTTAACAGTTCCGTTGTTGTGGAAATATATGTCCGTTGGTAGCGGTTCTACAGTGCTTTCAGATGTTCCAAGGGAGAAGAGCCCTTGCGTTATGCCGAGCATCAAGATTATTAGTCTCATCATTGCTCCTTTTTTGAATATTACATTATTGTGATATACTTGTTTTTTCTTTTTAACTTCTCGGGGAGGTTGAACACGTAAAGGTATCGTTGGTTGTTGAGGTTGCTCGACCGGTGAATGTGTATTCGTTTGGTTGGTTTCGTTCTCATGTTCTATTGGTAGTCGTGAAAGTTTGTGAATCGGTCTTTTTATAAGAGTGCCTCCCGGGCCACGAAGTGAGACTACTCGAACCTTTTGATCTATGCCTGGATGTATTTCCATCACCCGACCAGTTAGCCACTTTAATGGAGGAATTTTGTCCTCTTTGATGAGAACCAGGTCCCCTATCTTCATGTTTGGTTGTTCATCTGACCATTTTCTTCTATGTTGAAATTGATTTTAGTACTCGCTATGCTATCTTATCCAGAAATCTTTTTAAATTTTTTCTACAAGTTTCCAACGTGTTATGCCGTGAATGGTTGTTTCTGCTATTGTATCTTGTGGAATTGCTTTTAGAGGTGCACCGATTAAAAAGTGTCCAGGCGTTAAGAAGGTAACATCTGTAGGATCGGTTGATAGTGGTGCCAGTGGTCTTGAATTTAAGCAAGCTTCTATTAGTGAAGTAACCGTTGATAATTCTTCAAAATTCAATGTTGCTTCTCCAATGACCTTTATTAAGCATCTTTTTACTGACTTAACTGCCGCTTCCCATAGTCCTCCAAAATGTGGTGCAGCCGGTGGTATAAAATGCCATGTTGTTTCATCATTTGCTAATAATTGTGCAATTTCCTTATTTGAATTACGAATTAGTGCAGCTAATTCGCGCTCAAGTTGATTTTTAGCACCGACAAAGTTTGGACCATTGTCGCTATACAAATCACTGCATAATCCTCTACGTGCAGTGAATCTTCACTAGTTAAATCACTGACTGGCTCAATGTGTATGGCCTTGGTTGTCATACAAACAAAAATCACTAAATAACCCTTGTGTGCCTTGTGACCTCTTCCCTTTGTTGTTCGAATCAGAAGAGGTCCCGCATAGTCGATTCCAGTTCTCAAAAATGATCTTCCGGGAATAATCCGGGCGGCTGGTAAATTACCCATTAGCTGTGTTCCTGTTTTTGTATGGAAACGATGACATCTTGTACATTTCGATATGAAATGTCTTGTTAGATTCCGACCGTAGATGATCCAGTACCTGGTGCGAAAATGATCCAGGGTTAATTGTGTTCCTCCATGCATTGTTTGTTTACGTGCTTGTTCAATCAATAGTTTAGTAATGGGATGATCTCTTGGGACAATATTGGGATGTTTCTCGTCGTAGCTCCAAGAGGTTGTGTTTTGGAGTCGGCCACCAACGCGTAAGATATCATCATGCATGAAAGGAGACAAAGATTTAATCTTACTTTTATTTGTCACTCCTTTCTGGTTTGTAAGATCGTAAATTTCGTTCCTGAAGCGTTGCCTCCGTGCCAGTTTAATCAATACTTGGGTAGCATTTTTTAGTTCTTCTGTCGTGGGAACTTCTTGGTTGTTTACAGTATTCCTTCGGCTTTTGTCAATAAATCTCAATACATATACTAGAATCCTTTTTATTGTATTGAAATTGGAATGCCTTCGTTATAAATTCTCAATCGGGTTATTAGATGTCACTGTCGTGGACCCAACAATCGGTTGTTTTAGCTCCAATTGATGTGGCGTTCCTTCTAGTTTCATTGGTGTTAGTTGGATCGCCAATTTGAAGACGTGTTGAGGACCGTTCCACCATAAATTGTATATGATTAATTGATTGGCCTCAATACCCCGGGATGCACAATCTGCGGGATTGTCGGATGATTTTACATAACACCATTGAGATGAGGCAGTTCACTTCTGGATTCCCGGGATTCGATTTGCTACGAATGTTTTAAATTTGTGAGGCTTGTTTTTCACCCATCCCAAAACAATCATAGAATTCGTCCAAAAATAGGTTGGTGTTTTATCGAATTTCATGTCCTGTTGTACCTTGCTCATTAGATTGCAAGCAGACTGGCTCCACATAACTCTAGCCTTGGTAGCGTTAACTTGGTTGCTATTGGTGCCAGCTGGGTTTTTGATGTTAACAAAGTTGCCTTATTTAACGATCTATCGTAAAAATATATTACTGCTGCATAAGCCGCTTCTGAAGCATCACAAAATCCATGCAACTCTCCTGGTAACGTAGAGTTGAAGTTGGTCCACCTTGGAATTTTGATCGCCTCTAGCTTCGGGAGAGAGACATAGTATTGGCGGCATTTATTTTCGACGTCTTCAGGCAGCTTCTCATCCCACGTAACGCCTGAGATCCATAGAGTTTGCATTACAATTTTGGCTTGTATTAAGGTTGGAGACAACCATCCTAATGGATCGAAAACCTTTGATGATTCGGATAACATCTTTCTTTTTGTCATGAAGTTTTTGGGTGATATCTCTTCCACTTCCCAGAACCGCTTTAACTGGTTTTCAATATCTACCAAGATAACCATGGATTGGACGCTCGGGGATTTTTCGTTTATAATATTTCCAAATATGATCCATCCTAGCTCCGTTTGTTGGGCGATTGGTTCGCCTTGATTTCCTTTTATAACTTAGTTCATCAGGATATTTGGGTAATAATCCGCACTTAATAAAATGTCAATTTTATTTAGTTGGTTGTAAGTTGGATCCGCCCACAGTAGATTATATAAATGTTCCCATCTTTGGTTATCGAAATAATGTTCAGGTAGTGGCCGAGTTATATTCGGCAATACTAATGCTTCGACTTCCATGGAGAAGTTTGAAGAAAATCGTGCTCCTATTCGAAAAGTGACTAATTTTATGGCAGTCGTGATATCGCTATCATTTAAGCCACTAATCTTCACATGTATTTTTATCGCCGGTTGTTTGATTTTCTTTGATGCCTCGTTGGTGATAAATGAGATTTGTGAACCGCGATCTATTAACATTCGTAACAGGGTTGGTTGTTGCTTTCCATTTTGTACCTCAACCATTGCTGTGGCCAATAGTATACCAGATGGTTGTTCAAATTGATTTACAAAATGATTAGTGACAATGCATGTCTCGTTTGCTTCCTTTTTTGGATTGTCATCCACCCTTTTGGTAAGCATTGTACGTTGTGGGTGATTATTAGAGTGTAGGAGAGTGTGGTGGGCTCCTTTGCATACTAAACATCGTGTTGATTTTAAACACGGTTGATGAAATTTTTCCAAACATATTTTACACAGATTGTGTTGATTGATCAATCTGCTACGTTCCAATGTAGACATTTGTTGAAACTTCAAGGAGGTTTGAAGTTCATGTGTCTGCTTGCAATTAATGCATGTCCGTTGAGCTATTACGTGTAGATTTTTAAGTCTTGGTAATTGTGGAGTGGTGCCTGGTGGTTGAGTTGGTCCGGAATTGCGAAAGGTGAGTGATTTTGGTGTGGCGGCTTCTAAGGCTTGGAATCTGCGTTCCAAAAATGCCAGAAATTCCTCTATTGTCGGCATCTCACGAGGATCAGGAATGGTCATCTCAAACAGCCTCAAACTTTCATTATCTAGTTTTCTGATCACAATTGGAATTACTATGTAATTCCAAGATATGGTTATTACGCCCAAGTTTTTGATGGCATGCATGCTTTCCGTTAATGTATCGTATAACGGTTTCATAGTTGTTGCTGATTCTGCATGCATGCTGGAGAAATTCAAAATGTGGTTGATATGTGTTGTTGCCATTTGCCGCTTATTTTGGTACCGATTTACCAATAGCTTCCAAGCATCTTGGTAATTCACCCCTGTTGCTTCCAGATGACTAATGATTCTAGCTGCGCTACCTTGGACTGTTGTTTTTAGTTGGTGCATCTTGACGGTGTCGCTTAAATCGTCATTTTCGTGAACCAACTTTCTAAATAAATCGTAGAAAGCTGTCCATTTCAGAGTTTCTCCGTAATACTGCGGTATCTCAATCCGTTTTAATTTTACCTTGCTTTATTCACTATCGGTTTTCTGTTGTCCGCGTTCATTTTTAACCAATTTACAACGTAATGTTTCACTTTCGTTGACCAATGCAGAGTAATAATCGTCGGTAAAGTAAGTTGTACGTTCTTCTTCACCTGCAATTGCGTGCACCAATATGTCTTCGTGTAGTTGTTCTATTTGTGCTATCCTTGCATTCAGCTGTTGCAGCTTATGTTGTAGTTGGACATGATTGCCCTGCTTTCCTAATAGCTCATTTGTATCGGCTATTAACTTATAGCAAAGACGCATTTTGACCTCTTGTGTTTTTTACCGATGTGCTTGTTCTGGTTCAAGCGCGTAGTTGTTCGTGGTACTATGGTCGGTTGTTAATGGTTTTTTTGTTGGTGATCCCGTTGGAATTGCCTCTAGTGTTGCTATTTCGAGTTTCCTTTCTATCTCACGTTTGAACGTTGTGTACAGTTGTTTTACTGTGTCCCGCTCAGCCCAGTAACTATGCATTGGATCGTTGTCGAAGTGTTGGTCTTTCATTTCGTTGTCTGCATCCGTGTAACTGGACCACCAGTCATCTAGTTTATCCAGTTTATCTTCTAAGTAAACAGTTGTCCGTCTACTTTCGGAATCCTTGCTGGAATTTGTTTTTAACCGCTGCAGTTGTTCGACACGTGTACATTGCTTTTTATATAAAGCATCCATATTTTTATTGTAATGTGGCTCGAAATGATTATGACCAGTAGCTCGAAGTATTTTGTATACCGCCTGTTTTTGTGGTTGTTAGGATCGATGCCTGTTGGTTATTGGCTCGAAATGTATGTAGTCCGCCAGTTGTTGTTTTGGCGTCGAAGGACCAATGTTAAATCTCCAAGGTTTGGCCAAGGCGTAAACTTGGCTTTGGATAATTTAAAAGTTTGGCTACCTACTAGATTACCACTGGTGAGGTCTAGTAGATAGTAATGAGAAGAGTGTTTTTTCGTGGTTAATTAACTTCTGCTTTATTATCCAAATATGTTTTTCTTTTATACAAATAAATTGCATAGTAAGCGGTTAAGAATAAATATTACATATAAAAAATGCTTATATAGTTAATGCAATTAATGCCACGGTCGTTGCATATATATAATAAAAAGTGCAAGCGCCACGTCTACCACCCGGATTAATCCTATCTTTCCGTACAATATTATACCCATCCAAATTGGCACATCTTTCATTTTCACGTTTCTTACTTCCACAAAGTTAGACTGTAAGCTGCCAGGGTTCAAGTGGGCAAAATTAAATTAAGATAATCGTGAATTGTTTGCATTGTTCAAATTAAGGCACGATTTAGAAACAATTACACCAAATACAAATGTATATTGGCACGACTAGTATTTATAACACAAAATAAAATTAAAATATCATTTCTTAGGGAGACGTAAAACCAAAGTTGTTACTCGCTCGCCATTTTGAAAAAAAAGGACGACCAAATATCACTCAGATCGCCAAATTAATTAATGGAAAATGATTTAGTATGTAGTTTCAATGTATATATAGCCCTTTTTCTACAAAAAAAAATTGGCTCAACTAAAATCCAAACCACACAAATGTGTGAGTTAAATAACATAGTATGTAATGGCATTGTTGATAAAAAAATTTGAAGTACAACCAACACAGTTGTGTGTATAGTTTTAGTGTTTTTTTTCGGACGAAAATAAGTGAGAAAGGAATACAAATGTATTAGGAGTACAAATGTGTAAGTTGGTTCAAAGCACATACAAAAATAAATTTTTCACACGAATCTTTTGCCTAACCGGCAGCGAGGTAAAGGGATAGGGACCCAAATTTGTACTGAAAAGCAGTTTTATGACACAAAACGTTATTTCCGCTAACATTTTGGAAAACTGATCTGGACTGGTATTGTTGCAAATATTATTTAAAATCTTTTAGTTTGTAGTTGTTTTTCTCGTAAATGCAATTCTTTTCAAAATATTTACATAATATAAAAATGCTCCTATCGAAGCTGCCGCTTCCGATCAACTGTTCGTTTGACGGCCTGGGAAATTCTGTGATTTGTCAAATTTTTTATACATTAAACAACTAGATTTGCAAAATGACATAGTGAGTTGGTGTTTGAACCTCATTAACAAATGAAAATTTATCGTATTTTTTCTAAAAAGCTAATTTTATTTAAAAGATCACTTCTTAAGCTAACTTTTGAAACATGTGACAACCTTGGAAAAACTCTGTGATCTCATACATTTTGTTATTTATTGCAAACTTCATATTTGTCTAGACACTTGTTTATTTGTTTGTTTGTTTTGAATCGTTGCAATCTGTTCAGACGCATTCCCAACTCTTTCGCAGTTTGCTTTTCACGTCCTATACCTTACGTAGTATACAAATTGAGGACGTACGGCTATAGGTCCGATTTACGTTGAACCAGAAAGAGTTATAGTTCTGTTCATTTCGATCGTCGATCGTAATCAGATGAATCACACATGTTATTTAACTATTTTGATGGATGGGAATTCTATGATTTGGCTAAAAAAACAATTCTGTACAGAATCATATTTAATAAATTTATATGAATTTTGTAACTATATGTATAACTGTTACACCGCTCGATGGTTGTTGTTATTATTGTTCTTTTGTAGGGAGGGATAGCTACAATGTTGGGTCTGGTGTAGTAATAGAATGTAATTTGAGCCCCTCCAACTATCTAAATTAAAATTTATATAGGGCCCAAGATTCGTTTTATCAGGTGCGAACTCAAAAATGCTATATTTGGGAGTTTTTAGCCCCGAGTCATTTACGATCACGATATTTAAATTTGTGAAAGTTAAGAAGCTTTATAGTCCTCTCGTGTCTTTGGAATGGACAAACTGAACAACAGTTAACACGTCCTGTCCTATAGGGTGGGGGGAGGGGGCGCGGAGGTTAAAAATAGAATTGTACAAATTAAAGTCAATGGCATAATGTTAGATGAGGTGAACCTTATGATGTTATATAGTATGTTACATTACCGTCACCTGTAACTCGATTAATTATTCGGAATTTAATGTGGTTTCTTGACGATATCTCATTTTATTTATATAAACTTCATTCACTGATTCAAATGTCGTTGCTTTGTATCTGGTTTGATCAACATATTTATGCAAATGCAATATGTGCAAATTCCGTTGAGCATTCCCAGTAAATTTTAAAGATAAATTTATCTTACCACTTTGCATTTTATCTTGAAAAAAATTTAAAGAATGTGAATTTACTAAATCATCACGATATTCAAAAAACACTTGTACAACAATTTTTTCGTGTGTAAAAGTTACCATTTTTAGACTTTACACAATTTATCTTGATTTTTAAATAATTAGGGCACAGATTTGAAAATTTTCTAATCTTATCAAAAAGCATGTCATTAAACATTCCGGATACCTATTAACTTCATTGCAGTTTATATTTAAGTATGTATATCATATTTTAATAAATCATATTTGAATTCGCCTATGGCACTTTCACCATAATTTTCAGTTGATTAAATATTAACCAACAAGTTGGTATAATGTATTTGTATAGCAAAACTCGCCTAATATTTTTTTAATCAAATAGTTTTATCAGCAAATAAATATTTTATTAATCTTAGCAAAAAAAATGAGCTCCCCAATGGAAATGTCACAGAGCACACAACAACAATTTATACAGCAAGAATAAACTATAGATTGTTACCAAGATTTTGTTTAACTTTCATTATTTTTTGGTTTATTTTTTTTTTCTCGCAAAGACGAAAGGTTAAACATCATTAGACGTCGCTTTTTGGTAATTAGTTCCACATCAATCAATGTCAAAACTATTTACCGTACCGATTCTCATACCAAAAATTACCCCGACTTCGGTGGCTTTGAATATGTGTGTGCTCGTTTGTGTTGTGTACATAGAGTGATACTAAATATGTGTAATAAGGAACTAATTAAGAAAATATGTAACTTAATTGCAGATATCAAGTGGAGCAACAATAACCATAACATTAAAATAACTAAAACGATAAAAATATTTTATCGTAATATTTCGAGAGATGGAGACAAAACGACACAGTAGGAAAACTTTTTAATTAGGAAAATTAATATTTCCTTTTGTGTTTTAAAATTATAATTTATTTTTTGTTAAAACAAGCTTTATCGTCAAGTACTTCAAATATTGTGAAATAAATGTTGAACTGTGCTTGAAGATTTTATTAAAACTCATCCTTCATATATTTAGTTTAACGACGTTCAGAAATCTATACACATAAATAAAGTTGTCTATACACATATCGACTTCTTGAAAGGTGCCAACATTTTTTGAAAGATGTCATTTCACCAAGATACAAGAGTTCAAATCTAGGTGTTTTTAAAAAAAATATCTGTTGCGATTTTTGTTTTGGTGCAGTGTACATTAATTCAATTACTGTTTACAGCTGTTCTGAGTAGTTTAGAGCGGATTAAAGCACTTTAGACTGGTATAGAGAATATCGGAGTCAATTAAACTGTTATAGAGTAACGATCATACTGAGCAATCCATTTCACGGAATTTAGTTATTTTCTTTTAACTTCATTTGTAGATTCTGGTTTGTTGCTGTAGAAGGAGCACGGTTTATAGCGTTTCCGAACATCACTTCAAAATTTCTAGTGATGATCAAGGTACCATCTGTCATGAAAATATGTCTACTTCTGCTTCGTGGTTTACATTATGGAATTTCTGATCGACAAGCTGAAACCTGAGCAAGGTCTGTTCTTTGTACAGTTAATCAAAATAATCGAACTGTTAAAGTTTCTTTGTGAGGCCAGCATTTTAATGTTAATGCCTTTATATTATATTAACAGGAATAAATTTATTTGGTTACAAATACTAAATCTTGCTAAATATATTACGACGCATTTTTTGACAAAATACGACAAAGCTTCGCTTAAAGCTCATTTTAATTAAATTTATTATATTTCTCAATTTTCTAATTAAACAACCAAGGGCAATGAAACTTTTTATAATTTGATAAATCAAAAAATTTCTCAGAATATAAAAGCTTCGTATACAAAATATAATTTAAAACATAACAAAAACAATAATAAATTCCTTGAAAGCACAAATATTGCCTATGTACGACGACGATGAGTACATAAAAATATTAAATTACTAATTGCAAACGAACCGTAGATCAAAAACATATTGAACCGCATGCATCATATCAAAAACACTTTTTACTTCCGACAACATTTTGAATGGAAAATTAAATAAATAGAATTCAATTTGCAAAGCTTTGCAAATGCCCTGAAAATACATAAGACACAAGTATTGTTAAACTTGAAAGGATTATTTGCAATGTGATACGATATAAAAAATAAATCTTGTTTAGGTCAAAAACGATAAAATTTGTATACATATTCACGTATCTAGTAGCCAGGATAGAAGATATATAGTTGTTAGTTAAAGCTGTAGAAGAACAAAAAACAAAAACAGCAAATTTAATCTTTGATAAGGCAAGACGTAATCTCGTAAGAAAACAATAGAGATGAATGAAAGTTTGTAAACAGACAAACAAAAAATGGATAACAGATTATAAAATGAGGAACTGATGTGAAATTTATATCTGTAAGTGTATAATGGTGGAGAAGAGTCAAGACTAAAAAGTGGATTTTTATATTAAATCCACTCACACAAAATTGACTTGAGATCTCTCGACGAAAATAGCAACAATACTTCTATTGCTGGCCTGAAATAACTTTTTGTGTTCTGAATTTACTTCTTAACATAAAAATGTTCTACACCTTTATTCCAATCACGTTTGTACCGTAAAACAAATTTTATTTCATCTTGGTCTTCCAACGTTGTTTTAAGATAAAAATTTTCCATGTTTTTCCGCAAGAGTCTTACTAAACACAGGCTATAACCTGATCCTGTACAAAAGGTATAAGAACGAAGAAATGTTTGTATCGTCTTACATGTTATGCTTGCCACATAACATAAAATTAATAACATGTATATAGGTACGAGGGCAAATCAAAAAGTCTTGCAATATCATATGAAAAAAAAGAGTGAGAGAGACAGCAATATTTTTATTTTTCGACATAATCTCCTTTAAGGTTTATACATTTGTCACATCGATCAATTAACTTACCTAAACCCTCTAAAAAAAAAGATTTCTTTTGCTCCATAAAATATTCATTTACAACAGACTGTACTTCATAGTCACTGGAAAATTTCCGGCCCCTTAGTGTTTTTTTCAAATTGGGAAAGAGAAGTAGTCACTGGGTGCCAAGTCTAGACTGTACGGTGGATGCGGAATTTCCACGAAGCCGCAGTCCTTTAATGCAGCTTGAGCAATATTAGCCTTGCGCACTGGTGTATTGTCGTGAAGAAGCAAGATTTTTTTCCTAACTTTCCTTGGCCGTTTTTCCCGGATCGCTTTTTTCAATTTTCGCAAAACCTCTGCGTAATATATGCCTGTGATTGTGGTTTTCGGTGGCATATAATCGATTATCAAAATTCCTTCAGCATCCCAAAAAATTGTTGCCAAAACCTTACCAGCAGACGGTTGAGTTTTGAATTTCTTTGGTGGTGGTTCACTACGTTTAATCCATTGCATCGATTCTTGTTTGGATTCCAGATCCCAGTGATGAAGCCATGTTTCATCGCCTGTTATTATGTTACCCAAGAAATTTTCTGGATCTGCTTTGTACATATCTAAAATCGCCTTTGAAGTTTAAACACGCATTTTTTTTTGTTCAGCATTCAACAAACGGGGAACGCATCGCGCACTTACTTTCGACATGTGAAGGTGGTCATGTAATATAGTATATGTGGTACCGTATGAAAGAGAAAGTCTCCACGCTAACCGCGGAACAGAAATACGCCGGTCCTCCAATACAATAGAATCAGCCAAAATTACGTTTTCATGGCTAATAGCATCTGCTGGCCGACCCGAGCGGTTATCGTCTTATAATGACTCCCAACCACTTTTGAATAATTTTACCCACTTTGTTACTGTGGCATATGATGGTGCAGATTCGCCGTAAACTTTTGATATATAGATGAATATATAAATTGCATTTCGTCCATCTTTATAGAAAAATTTAGTAACGGCGCGATATTCAATTTCATTCATTTTAAGAAAAATTCAAAACACATGTTACTAAATTGACAAAAACAAACGAACCGTAAAATTTACATCGAAATGTTCTTCTAGAAGTTTCATCGTGACAAAAAATGGTTTTGAAAAATATATTGTTGTCTCACTCACTCGTTTTTTTCATATGATATTGCAAGACTTTTTGATATACCCTCGTACATTACAACGTATCGCACCTTTAACGTCGATGCACCAAATTCCTCCGATTTCAATTTTCCTTGAATGACATGTACCAAGGCAACACAAGGTCAAATTATCTGTAATTTGAAGATTTTCGTATTTTTTTTTATTATTTTTTTTTTCGTAGTATTATGTATGTTTATCTTCGTTCACTGTCGGTCATGTTATAAGAAGAGTTTTTCACTTGGAATAGCAAAATTATAATGCCAAAATAAAAGAACACGAAACAAAACAAAAATGGGAAAATGAGGCAACAAAAAAGGAAAAACGATTTCGTTTATGGAATTCCAAACGAAAATTAAAAATAATACGTTATAGCAACAACAATTTGATTGAATGGTGAAAACAACTCACGTTTCATTCAATTAGTCGACTTTTTATTTCGGTTGTTTTTTTTTATATTCAGGCTACATAGGGATTATTTGACGGGAATCAAATTCGGTGATTTAATGAGTTCGATAATTTGGAATTGGTTGGAAGTTTTTATCATCAATAAAATCAGAAAAGTTGCGGATTTATTATTTTACAGTGGTATTATGTTTTTAGGCTGTATAGCAAAAGTCGAATAAATCGTTTATTTCAATTAAAGCGACTTCGGTCTGAAAATTTAACGAATTCGAAAAATTTTTGGAAAATTGGAAACATCGCAAATTTCCAATAAGAAAATTGGTAGTAAAACGAATCTGGAAATTTTTTCACGATACACACACAATGAAGGAATTAAAACTGTTTTGATTTGGTGGGAAATATACGAAGAATAACATTGCGTAGAAATCGTCATAAAACGGCTCAGAAGAATCCTGATGAGAATATCCTGATTTTCCATTGAATATGTTAAAATTTGGAGTATTTTGTTAATTAACAAAGGAATAATTTGTCACCCACACCAGAACAGTGTAATTGTGAAAGTGTTGGCAAAAATATTGTTGGGTTCAAGTATTTCAAACTATATGTCGTATATGATAATATCGGAGTGACAAAGTAGAATATCCCTCCAGCACAATAGCGGTAGTTTTAAATAAGCTGCTCCATGAAAAGAAAAAATTAACTCTCTTTTTCTCAATTTCCCCAAACCTTGATTTGCAGTCATTTCATGACAATCGAAAATATTATTTCTTAAACAGTTCGAACCGAAAAAAAATCTAAATAAGGGTCCCGGGCCTCTCCGAAGGACCCCAAAATAACCCTCACCAATCTTTATTAAAACCATGCAAGCCAAAAAAGGAAGAAATTTAATAAAGACACCTGGTTGCAACGACATCAAAATCGGTTGGTGCAGCCATGCCAGTCGGATTCACACCACTATAGCGGAAGTATTGTAATGCATTGAGAATCATTAGGAGCTTAAAAAATGAGTAAATTGCGTTTAAATGGTTGAGCGAACATTTAAGCCTTCGGTCGAATCCTTAACAAGGTCGGCCGGAATCACTATAGAATGTCATCTGGAGCCATATGAAGAAGGCCAGCAGGTTATAGTGCGCAATAACGCGCAATACTCTGTTTTACTTATGTCATAGTTGTTTTAGTTCCAGATGGCATGGATATGGCTTACAACATTTTATTTTAGGCTTGTCCCATATTGGTTCTGGTTGAAAAATCAGATATAGTGCATATTGATGCAGAGTATGGGGGGGGGAGCATTCCGCGGGTTATAATATAGTGGTTTCGGTTGACATGGTTGGTTTCGACTGAAAGCTTATAGGTTGCACAACCATTAAATTGCATTGTGCTACATCCGCCTGATGTTTTCGGCTGATAAAACTCTGGTTTCTGCTATCATTAATTCGTTCCTTGTGGCATAATATTGGTTTCAGCTGATAAATCAGAATGTGTGATGAATTATGAAAATTTAATTTAAAAAAGGTGGTTTGGTTTGGCTTCCTACTGGTTCCTAATGAAAAATGAGGTAGTTTATAATGATTCACAATGCATGGTTCTACGTTTGTCGTAGTTGTTATCGTTCTGGCTGGCTTCATATGGCTCCGGCTGAAATTATAGTGGTTTAGGCCGACCTTGTTATTGTTTTGACTGAAAGGTTACATATTACACAGCTATTTAAGCCAATTGTGCTTATAGCGCAAGCTTCTAATGGTTTAGGTTAATAAAATTTTGTTTTCGGCTGACTTAATATTGGTTCCGACTAACAAAACAGATAACACACGCACAATGATGAATAAATAAATAATTAAATAAATAGATGCATATAGTGAATTGTGCTACTGGTGCCATAGCTTGTAGGGCTCCGGCTGGCATGATTCTGGTTAGCTTTATATCGTTCCGGCTAATCAGGTAGTGCACAATGATACACAATACATTGTATCCCTTATGTCAAAGTTGGTTTGTTTACGGTTGGCATGATTCCGGCTGGCTTTATACGGATTTGGCGGACATTGTAGTGGTTTCGGCTAACCTTGTTATAGCTCTGGCTGAAAGATTATGTATTGCACAACCATTCACGCACATTGTTCTAATTGTGCAAGCTCGTAATGTATCCGGCTGCTACAATTCTGGTTCCGGTTGGTTTAATATTGATTCAGGCTGCTAAATCACAAAGTGCAAAATTAGGCTTCGGCTCGCGTGGCAGACACGATTGCTTGAGAATTTTTAGATTCTTAAGAGTATTTTATTATGGTGGTAGGCCAAATGCAAATACGCCTAAGCACAAATCTTGGCATATGGCTGATATCGAAATTTTTATCAGAGCTTCTGGTGAATATCATGATTTTAGAGAGTTATTAATTTTTATTGAGTATTTTCTTTGAATTATGGTATGGGTCATATGCAAATGAGTTTTATGAGAACTGATAAATACCATGATATGGCAAATTCAAAAATCAAATCAAGAAGGACTACCTATAGGCTTCAAAGAACTATTAATTTTTTATTGAGTACTTTCTTTAAATTTCATATGGTAGTCTGCATTCATTAATTTTTTTGTATATCCAAGTCATGGAACGTGTTAAGCTTTCACTCCCCGAAAAGTATTCAAATATAAAAGTTTTTTGGAAAACGCGAATTGCAAACGCTGAATCAGATACTAATGAATTTGATAATGCTGACGTTGAAATAAATTATATACCATCTGACTTGGATGTATCTGATAATTCGTAGAGCACTTTCGATATAGAGCAAATGGCACTGGTAATTGAAAATAATTGGTAAAAAAACTAACTGCAACCTAAAAAGCGACAACCAAGAAAGTTTTCACAAAATCAACGTAATCGAAGCTGTACTAAACAAAAACTTGAAAACAGATTATGGAACTTGTAAACCTCTTCAGGAATGCCAAAAGCTCTGTCAAACTAAGATTTCGTTCGAAAAATGAAGGTTAATTTTTGACTAATATTGGGCCAGAGAATTATTTTTATTTCTGGCCTTCAAAAAGTGGAAAACAAAAAGTCTCAAAAAATAATGAAAAGTACGACTGATCCAAGAAACCATATCCATGTTTGTTACAGTAGTTTAGTATGTCAAAAATTCATTTGATGTTGTTTTGGTGTAACGGAAAGTTTGTAAAAACATCGCCAAGAAAAAACTAAATTCACCAGAATTATGATTTGCAGATCATCGGTGTAATGCAGAGCCAAAAAATAAAGTTTGATTGGAGAAGATAAATAAAGCTAAAACTCATACTGATAGCATTCCGGCTTTTGGAAACTCCTATAAGAGTAAAAAATATTTACACGAAAGGTTATCGCGCATAGTCGCAATTTATATTGAGGATTGACAAACCATTTAATATCCCTTGTGACAACGTCGATCTCTTAAAAAGTTTGATTCTTTTCATGGTATTATAAAACTTCTTTCAGCGGAAACAGCAGAAACTGGTAGGCTCAAAAATATTAAAAATATTCTTAGAATAATTGTTATATTTGGAAACACCTGCATTAAATTTGCTTCAAATATATTGTTCAGTAAGTTTTTAGGTAATGGATGTTTGTTAAAATTTGTTCTATAAAAATTCTTTAGAAATATTAACTCATCAATTATTTCAATAGAAATTTTGTTTGAGTATTTTGCCAACAACCGCTGAAGATTTATCCTAAAGCGTTTTGTTATGATATTTCTTCTGTCTTTAAAGTACTTTATCCCAATCCTCCCAATATATGCAAATTTGTAGAGTTAAGTTATCCAAATTTTTCAGCTCCACGTCTAGAGTTGCATTTCGAGCCTCTATCGCTACTATACACTCGAATGTAAGTAAATATGGTTTTATATAATGTAATATTTGCTACTTGCATGTGGTTGAAGATTGAGTAATTCTGCTTCCTCTACTGCTTCGATTTGTGCAGACCATCTTGTTGTCATTATGTTTTAGTAGATCATTGTGTTATATCATGGTGTTTTAGTAGATCTGCCTGTGCACCATTATACCATCCCGCCATATTTGCACCGTTATCATAAGATTGTACTATACAAAATCAAGTTCAAATTGTTTTAGCAGTTCTAAAATTCGTTGAACGATTTCAAAACTTTTCTTCCATGTAAAAGAGTCGAAGGTGAGAAATCGTTCCTCAATTTAAAAGAAATTTTCAACTAGTTTTAAATATCGGATAACGAGACTGGTTTGTTCTTTTAGTGGACACTCTTGGTGTTGCATCAACGATTATAGAAAAATATTTTGACCCACGAATCTCTTCAAGAATTTTATTTTCAACAAAGGTGCCATAAATTTCAATGAATTCATTTTGAATAAATGAGGACATATAATGAACTGGTAAACGCTTGTTTGTCTCTTCATATTCGCGAATTCTGTTGACATTGACAGAAAATTTTCATTATGGACATCCCCGCGGATATTCTCCGGGATAATGCATTTTTTAATTTTAAGAAATACTTTCATTTGCATGATATGATTTCTATTAAGAAATGCGATATAATTGTTGGGTCAATATTTAGAGCGATTTCAATATCTAAATTTGCATTAGATTAATTTAGAACATCGTATTCGCTTCCTAGACCAACTATTTCTCGGAAGATCGCTGCGCTCCTCCTGTTTAGCCCTTCGAAGGGCTTTAGATTTAAATCTTCGGAGGACGTAGAAGCCGGGATCATGAAACATGTCACACTGCATGCTGCACGTAGGAGCGGATTTTATAGAACCTATAAGGGACACCTATACTGAAAAAAGAAAAATAATTGCGACATTTTGTTATGCAAGACTTTGTAATAGAAATTATTTTAGAAATCCATTGCCATCGCATGTATTGACTTTCAATAAAATCCGATAAGAAATGGCCAAATTCCATCCCTATTTGCCATTTTCTAGAACTTTATCGCAAACTCATTTTTGAATTTTGTCAAAAAACATTTAAGAATCCCATTTTCTCACATGTCAAATTTTAAAAATTCAAACTGGGATTTTCTTAAAACGGGATTTTTTTTATATAAAACCGGGATTTTGTAAACCGGCATTTTGAAAACCGGCATTTATAAAAAAAAACCGGGATTTTGACAAATCGGGATTTTGAAAACAGGGATTTCGTTCCACACCCTTTGAATTATTAAAGAAAGTGAATTTGGATAAAGATACTTCCACGTGTAGGGCCGTACCGACAATCACAAAATGCAAATTACCTAGAATTTTTTTTTTAAATTCCAGACACCACCCTAAGTTGAAGATTTTCTGAATTTAAATACTTTAGAATTTTTTTTACAAAGAAGGTATATAACGTAAAACTTATTTTTGTAGTCCTGTCATTCGTGTCGGTAATTGCACCAGGGAAAGTTTCGAATTTCAATATGAAACTTGGCATACCAATTAAGACCAATTTGTGCTAATAAGTGCTCACGGGAAAAAATTATTGCTAGTCCAGGAGCCTATAAAACGGGAAAAGAAAATTTAAATTTCGCCTGAAAGACGAAAAAAATAAAACCCAATTTCTATAAAAAACCAGAAATACTTTAAGCGTAATTTTAAACTTCACAAAAGCGGCTCCATCGACGAGATGTGTGCTTATCATAGAAATATGATTTTTATAAATTTTCATTCATAAATTGAGGAAAAACAAACTAGCCCCTAAAAGATACTATATGGAACATACTAAATACAGACGTTTACCGTTCAATAATATTTTTGTTGAATAACAAATTAAAAAATGAAATAACTTATTATAAAATCAAAGAATAAGAATTGCAAATAGCATATTCCTGTCACGCATCTTCATTGTCGTCCAAAAAATATAGAGGCCGAATTTGTACTAATCCAGAATTGGCCCAATTCCATTGAACAATAAAGACCGTTGAATGAACAATTTTCTGACATGTTCTACAAACGAAGTTGGCACTTTTGATTACATATTTCTATTAGGTATGGTCATTACCATTCGAAAAATATAGTGGCTGAATTGTGCTAATCCAGAATTGGTCCACTTCTATGTTCCAGCCCAAGCGACTTTTTCGATTATGTCTACACATTTTTCGTTAAAATGTTTAGTTACATTTTTTATTTACGTTAAACACTTCACACCGGTAATACATTTTTAAATTTTGATCTTTTTTATCTAGAAGCCACTCTAACCTAACCTATCTAGAAATTGGTATTAAATTTTAAGCACCAAAAACCTATACGTGTACGTATTGGTGTATCTTGATAGTTAAAATTGACATATCGAGGGGTGGAAATAAAAAAATGTCTTGAACTTCAAACAATCAGCACATCACATGGAAGCTGATATATGTATGATTTAAATCTACGGAGCAAGATAAATTGAAATCGGTTGGTGCCTAGCAACCTCTCATCTACAAACATCAATGTCGTTCTACCAGAGCAATTGTGGACATACAATCTAACAATTCAGGATGGTGCCACTAATATACCATATTGCTTTATGTGGCACGAAGAAATATGAGCGAACGTTGGAAATGGCAGAGCTTCTTGTCCCTACAGACATCTATCTCAACTACCCCAAGTAGTAAAATTCGTTAGTTTCTTTAGTGAATATTGCGCAGGGCAGAATAAGAATTATTTTCTTAGCGCAACGTTTATGATTTTTTGGAGGGCAGTGAAAATCTGTCTACTATTAACTACGAGTTCTTCGTAACCACGGATAACGAAAATAATAACGAAAAAGAAGAAAAGTAACGTTACGGACGCCCCTCAGCCAACCCGCAGTTATCAACTTAGTTGATTTATTATATTTATTGAAAAGCCGCAATTTTGAAAAAGAAATCCTAACTTCTTGTCAATTAAAATCAAAGTATGTATCTAAATACATATATTCGTAACTCCTTGTTATCACATTGTGATATTATCAGACTGTATTATTTTACTTTTTTCGATACATTAAATAATTTATTTTTTAACATGTTATTTGTAACTTGAAAATTTAATGAACCTGCATTTCTCTTTTTTATATAATCCTTAGTTCTTAAAATTCCTACTAATGTTTTAACCTCCAATCTATTTCTTATTTTTGTTTTATTTAAATTGATCTGAGAGATTCGCTCCACGTTGGAAGTGGTTACCGGAATTGTTAAAACTGCCATTATCAATTTGCGTAATTTAGGAAAGCATTTCGACCCATCTGCTCTTTTTAATTGTAAAATTACGTCGCAGAACTGTTCAATCTTTTCAAAGTTTAAGAAACGTAATTCCTTCCATTCATCATACAGATCTTGGTAGCTATCACTGGATGTGGCATAAATTCACATATTATCTTAATTGATCAGGATTGTATTTTTACTACGTTCGTTCGAGCTACAAGTTCAATCGATTTTAAAAATTCGTTGTGAAAATCAAATTTTTTTATTAAGCTGTTACATAAATCCACATAAAAGTCTAAGCAATGCTTTCTAAAATCGATTTCATCTACTTCAGATAGGCTACCTGAATCAAGTACCATCGAAACTCTGCACTTAAATAAATACTTAATATACTTAATGGCAAGTGAAATAGGCAATTCAAGACACTTAAACTTTTCGAGTGCAATGAATTGTGGTTTCATAAAACAATCAAAAATAATTAAGTAAAGCTTATTGATTTGGCTTTGCATACGGTATGCACTTGGGGCTCCTCGCTTCGAAACAATCTAGAGTGTCGATAATTTGTTGGGATGATCCTAATTTTTGAATGTCTTCGAGGATAAAAAATAGTTTAAAGGCATCTAATCGGCTCAGAATTTCGTGCATTCGAATGACAGCCATCTGGTTTGCGAAGGATGGAGAATTTTTTCGGTTTGTAGTTTAACATGATTTGAAACTCCTTCTTTAAAAGTGTAGCTACATAATGGTGTGAACCCGCCATCACTGGGGCACCATCTGCAAATCCGATTCTATTTTTCTTATTGTTGAGTTCAACATCAACAGGGCATCGATCTGCACAAATATTATAATTGTAATGTAATATGTACGAGTATATAAGTAAGCATGCTTGTAGCATACATAATGTATAAGCTTACTCATCAAATTATTGTGTGAATTGTCTAGTGACATATAATACAACATTTTTTGCACTAACATAAATTGTAATGATAAGCACTTATTTTTGTATATAAAGAACTAAATTCTCAATAATAAAGCAGAACGAAATTATATCAGTAACGTTTTAGTTTTGTTTTCAAAAATAATTTTAATTCATAAATAGTGAGCCCTCACCAGCGGTAAGCTCGCTATCATTTGAAATTAAACATTGGTCCTTCGAGCCATTAAAACAACCGGCATCGCTAAGTTAAACGCGATAAGTTTACATTAAAAACAGTAAACAAACGAAAACTTAAGAATAACAACAAATCTGAAGTTAAGTTAAGACACCTGTACACATCAAAATAACAACAAAAATGGAAACCATACTCCAGCAACAAGATGAAGCAGGTGACAAAATCGTCCAAATGGAAACAAACTACCGCAAAGACGGGGAGGATAGGAAAACGAAGATATATTTGGAAAAAAGGTTGGCAACTCTAAAGGCGATTTATAACGACTACGTCGATAATGATACGAAAATCTTGAACATGACCCCACCTCTAGAAAAGGGCCATGCATATCTAGAAAGACGGAAGAAAGTCACAGACGCATACCAAAAATTAATAACGGATATGCGTGAACGCCTAAATAACGCATCAACGAGTTCAACAGGGCAAACTGCGCAGCAAGAAACTAGTTCAAAAGAAATCAACAACAAAAAGTTATTCAAACGGCAAGATGTCCTCATGCGCCAAATTTATCAAAAATTGGCGTCAGTCAATCATTCATTGGAGACTAACAACATATCCAAGGAATACATAAATATAAAATTAAAACAACTAGAAAAAGACATCCAAGAAGTAGCAAACCAACACACTGCAATCTTAATAGAAACAGAAGAAGACGAGCAAACGTCTGACTACTTCAAAAAAGATTATTTTGGCCAGCTACAAGAAAAAGTAGAAACCACAATGATCGAGTTACAACGATTTCACGGCGATAATATAACTACGGCAGAATCAGTCCAGATGAAACTGCCAAAAATAGAACTACCAAACTTTTACGGTGAATATGACCGATGGGAAACATTTAACGATATATTCACTGAAATGATTCATCAAAACAACAAAATATCTGACACGGTGAAGATGACATATTTAAAATCACACCTACAAAAAGGAGCAGCTCAACTCATAAGTCATCTAACAACAACAGGGGACAATTACCAAACAGCCTGGAGCATAATACAAAATAGATATAACAACGCGAGATTACTCGCCAACCATCAATTCAGTGCGTTATTATCACTAACAACAATTCAAATGGCGTCCGCACAAGCGGTAAGGAACTTGCACGATACAGCAAAAGAAATTCTGCATAACATAAATCGGCTCAACATAAGTTCATCTTTTGAAGCATTCGTAAGCTTCATATTAATGAAAAAACTGGACCCAGAATCCATCAGGCTCTATGAATCATCCATAGATAAACCCAGAGATATTCCACAACTAGAAGAAGTTTTCAAATTCCTTGAAAAAAGATTTCAATCACTGGAAGCCATGGGCAGCAACAAACAAACGACAAGCCGACCACAGTATATACCACCGCTAAAACGGGCCTATACAACCACAGCAAGCAGAACATGTTGGGTAAATAGTTGCAAGGAACGACACAACTTGGATCAATGTCAACAGTTCAAAAGTATGTCAACATTAGATAGATCAAGGCTAATAAATGCAGCAAGCCTTTGTGTACGTTGCCTAAACCATCACCAAAGTAAATATTGTCAGTCAGAACCATGCGTCGTATGTAAAGGGTCACATAACACCCTACTACACTGCAATAACGCATTATCAAATGGCGGAACTGGAGTTAAAAACGCGAAAACCCTTATAGTAAATCAACAGGGACAAGTTTTGTTACCAACCGCAGTAGTTAAAGCCATAACTTGCACGGGAAATCAGATCTTGCTAAGAGCATTAGTAGATCCTGGATCACAGGTGACATTAATCTCATCAAAAGCCGCTAACCTACTCAACCTTAAGAAGAAGAAGGTCAACGTTTCTATCTCCGGTATAGGAGGAGGGAAAGCAGGTGATTGTAAACATACAATCAATATACAAATCTTGCCAAGATTCGAAACCGATTTTCAACTAAATATCGAAGCGTTGATATTTGATAAACTCAACCAACAGTTACCGGAGGTGGATTTTGATGCAAGATGTTGGACTCATCTCAAACAAATACAACTCGCCGATCCTAATTATAACAAGTCACAACCAATTGATCTCATACTTGGTGCCGACTATTATCCAGCAATCATAAACAACAACATCATAAAAGGAAGTGAATTAGAACCAATGGCACAACAAACTGAAATCGGATGGATAATAATAGGCAGCAGAGGCGGCACCAGAACAAACCAGCCAACAACAATGATAGCTACTAAAGGCATAGAAGATCAATTGAAATTACTCATAGAGGTAGATTCGATACCAGAAAACAGAATTAATACGGAAGAGGAAGACATGGTTGAACAACATTTCCAGTTAACCTCAGGAAAGGGATCAGATGGAAGATATGTGGTAAGAATTCCATTCAAGGATAACCATATCAAATTAGGAGAATCCAAGAAAAAAGCCGCTGCCAGGCTAATACAAATTGAAAATCGGTTCAAGAGAGATCCGTCTTTCAAACAGTTATATCATCAATTTATGCAGGAATACATAAATCTAAAGCACATGGAACTTGTGCAGGAAGAGGTTGAAGATCACAATACAGCAAGTAACACCTATTACATACCGCATCATGGTGTAATCAAACAGGATAGCACCACTACAAAACTTAGAGTAGTGTTTGATGCTTCAGCTAAAACTACGACAGGAGTATCTTTAAACGATTGCATGATGAATGGTCCCAAATTACAAGATGACCTAACGGATATATTATTGCGATGGCGAAAATACAAAATCGTAATGACGGCGGACATAGAGAAAATGTATCGCCAAATCTGGATAAACGAACAAGACCAGAATTACCAACGAATATTATGGAGAACTCAACCGTCTAAACCAATAAGAACTTATAAACTCAAGACAGTCACATATGGGACAACAGCAGCCAGTTTCTTGGCGATAAGAACATTGAGACAGTTAGCTCTTGATGGAGCCAATGAGTATCCAATAGCAGCACACATCATATTGAAAGATTTTTATGTAGACGATTTGCTGACCGGATGCCACAATATAAGGGAGGCATGTCAATCAGTTCGCGAATTAAAATTGCTAACAGATCGAGGTGGATTTAACTTACGAAAATGGTTCTCTAACTCAAGTGAATTATTAAAACATATACCAAGAGAGCTGCACGGTAAGGGTAATATGGAAATCAAGTTAAACGATTGCATCAAGACCCTAGGCATTTTGTACGATCCACAAGAAGACAACTTTAAATTTGATGTTGCAAAACTTCAGTTATCCAGCAACCAAGCTACAAAGCGTTCATTATTATCCGAATCATCGAAACTATTTGATCCAGTTGGATGGCTCTCTCCACTAACAATTACAGCAAAAATTATGATGCAACAATTATGGCTAAGCGGAATAAAATGGGATGAACATCTACCAGAACATATCAACACAAAATGGATAAAATATAAGGCAGAACTAAGTGATATCAAAAACATAAAGATTCAAAGGTGGATCAATACAACTGAAAATACCGACATAGAGCTTCACGGTTTCGCTGATGCTTCGGAATACGCATATGCCGCTGCTATATACTGTCGAACAGTAAACGAAGATGGAACAATTACAACACAACTTTTAACATCGAAGACAAGAGTCGCTCCAACTAAAGTGAGGTTGTCAATTCCTCGACTAGAGCTAAGTGCAGCTTTATTATTATCAAAACTGCTCAAACACGTCCAAGAAGCCTTAAATCTAAACAACTGCAGGATGTATGCGTGGTCAGACTCAACCATTGCACTATGTTGGATCACAGGCGAGCCAAACAAATTTAAGGCATTCGTGGCAAACAGAATTTCTGCTATAAAATCCTTCATACCGACCACAACATGGCATCACGTAAAATCTGGCGACAACCCAGCTGATATAGCTTCACGAGGCATACCACCATCCGCATTAACAAACAACAAATTATGGTGGGAAGGACCGGACTTTCTGGGACAAAATATAACTAGTTGGAAGGAAATCTACAGTTCCTCACTTACTCATACACATCATCGTGAAGAATTAGAAGAAAAACATTCAAAACTAATGACAATAAGCAGAGAAGAGCACGTATTTAATGAATTATTTCAGCGATGTTCGAATTACAACAGATTAAAACGCATAGTTGCGTACTGTAAACGATTTATCGACAATGCCAAGCATGGCAACAATAATCATAAGCAGCTAACAGGTATAGAACTCCGGGATGCGGAAACAACAATTCTCAAGGCACTACAAAAGCAAGATTTTTCTAATGAAATTAGCTGTCTTAACCAGGCTAAACAAATTAGCAAAAGAAGCAAGCTACTATCATTGAATCCAACTTTAGATGAAAATGGCTTGTTACGACTAAATGGACGACTTCAAAATTCAACATTATCAAGGTCCAGCAAAAACCCCATCATCCTGGATAAACACAACCTTGTAACACAAAGAATTATAGAAAATGCTCATGTCAGTACCTTACATGGGGGTGCTCAACTAACATTATCGCATTTGAGAAATAAATATTGGATTATTGACGGTAAACGTGCCGTACGTCGAGTAATTCAAAAATGCATTATTTGCTTTCGTAACAAAAAGCATCTTGCACAACAACAAATGGGAAACTTACCATCTGCTAGAGTACGGCCGGGAAGACCGTTCGCAAAAACGGGTATCGATTATGCTGGCCCCATTCAAGTGAGAACAACCAAGGGAAGAGGTCACAAAACTCACAAAGGTTACATTGCACTGTTCATCTGCATGGTAACAAAAGCTATACATATTGAAATTGTAAGCGATTTAACAACCGAATCATTTATTGCTGCTTACAAGCGATTTACATCCAGGAGAGGATTATGCACGGATATCTACTCTGACAATGGGACATACTTTGTTGGAGCGAACAAGGTAATGTTAAAAGAACACCATCGCGCAATAACCACATTACCGGACGAGATCGCCACTATGATAGCCAACGACGAAACCAATTGGCATTTCATACCGCCCATGACACCCCATTTCGGTGGCATATGGGAAGCGGGCATTAAATCTATCAAGTTCCATTTAAAACGAATCATAGGAGAAGCAACCCTCACCTTTGAGGAGCTTTACACAGTAGTTACACAAATCGAGGCGTGTCTAAATTCTCGACCGCTAACTCCACTGACCAATAATCCAACAGATTTATCAGCTTTAACACCAGGACATTTTTTGATAGGTGATTCTCTCAAATCACTGCCGGTCGCTGATACAGATAACATCTCTTTAAAAACAAGATGGCACCTTGTTGAGAAAATGGTACAAGGCTTTTGGAAAAGATGGTCCTGTGAATATCTCCATCAATTACAACAACGAACTAAATGGAAACGTAGCCAATCGAACCTAAAAATCAACGACTTGGTGTTACTAAAGGATGACCAACAACCAACCACACGTTGGAAACTAGGGCGAATTATCGAGACACATGCCGGAAGCGATGATTTAGTTAGAGTAGCTACAGTGAAATGCGAGAACAATATCTTCAAGCGGCCAATTGTGAAATTGTGCAAACTACCAATTGAGGAAAATTTAAAGGATCTAATGCCCATGAAAGCCAACAAGAGTGAAGAGGAGAAGGAGTCGCAAATATCCAAGAATTCCGAAAGGTTTCTGCGGCAACAACCTCATCGACAAGTGAAAAACCAGAGCAAATTGAAACATCTGATGCTTGCGACGTTGTCCATATGTTGCATTTTGGGACTTGCTCAGGCCAACATAGACATTACTCCATTCAACCATTCTACAGGCATACACTTTGAATCAATAGGTAGACTCGAGGTAGTAGCCATGAAATGGTCACTAATAATCTATTATAATATGAGTAATTACTGGGAGGAAATTGAAGCATTCAAGACCGCGCAAAGTCAACTGAAGAAGTCCTGCATAGACGTTGTCGAAATAAATTGCGAATTAATTCTTCAACAAATTCAATGGCAGTTCAATAATTTGGAAGCAGATAATGAATTATTATTAGCCAGCAACAAGGAAGTGCGCAGACCAAAACGAGGTTTAGGCGACACAATAGGCGTTGTGTTAGGCGACATGTTTGGGATTCTTACAGAGCGTGAAGCAAGAGAATATGAAAGTCAATTTGAAGCCATAAACGATGATCAGCATCAATTAGAAGCACTGATAAGGAATCATACCACAATAATAGACAACACAGTTAAGCTAATAAAGCACAACTCAATTCTTACTATGAAATCATTAAACAAACTGATAAATGATCATGGAATGCTAAAGGCTGAACTAGAACAATTGAACGAGTACTTCATACGAGAAAAGCAAATTCGTTTAATATTAACTTCAAGCATTGAATTGATATTAATATTGAAAAATTTGGAGGACACGCAACAAGCCTTACTTGACGTAATCCATAATGCACACAAGAACATTTTGCATCCTTCATTACTCTCCCCGGCTCAATTGGATCAAGAGCTGGAAATTATTAAAAGACATATACCATCAACGATCACCATACCTGGGCATGGCATTCCGGATCTTCTTCACATATATCATAGCATGAAGATACGCAGTAGAGTAACTCCAAGGAACATTATAGTAGAACTCACCATTCCATTATCTTTTACGCGGGAGTACACACTGTTAGCCGTTTTTCCAGTGCCTAATATCGAACACAGGAATTCGCAGTCTTACATCGACACCAAGGCAGAATTTTTAGCAATAGATGCTCACCGGGAACAGCTCGCATTAATGACTAGAGAGCAAGTAAAAAATTGTCAATCATTTCAAGGAAGAAGATTTTTGTGTGAAATATCGCCAATATATAACATCATGAGCAGCCAAGCTCAGTGCGAGGTGGCAATCCTACAACGGAAGAGGAATCTTGAGGAATTATGTTCCATCGGAACCGTAAATGCATCAAATCACTGGATAAAACTTAATGCCAACAATCAGTGGGTACATGCCATTCACAATGAAACAACAATCGATGTAATATGCGGTCATGAAAGCAAATCGTATAACCTTCAAGGATCAGGCATAGTAAAAATCAAAGCTGGTTGTGTGCTACGGGATGCAAATTTTTATATCGTTGCAATCGGATCCTATTCTAACCATTTGGAAAAGGGATTCAATAGATCGGTTAATACGTTAGCTGAATCTATTCACTTAAAGAAGTTCATCACCCGGATCAAAGATAGCCCAGTCCGACATAATCATCCACAGTATGTAACGCTTCAAGATTGATTGATTGATTGATTGATTGATTCTGAATGCACGACCAAGTTCTTACACAGGAGCTCCCGGGTGACGCCGGGCCCACCGTACACTCTTTTTTACATATAACAAAACCGAAGGATTGGATAGGTTAGTTAAGTGGGACAGAATCGGCCCGGTTACAGACACCTAGGTATAGCCGATAGTTAGTAACACAAAGACAGCACAATACTAATCTACTAAGGAAGGATAAAGGTTTAATAGGTTTAATGGATAACGATGGTATTGGTCTTCAATAATTGCTTCTCTAAATCAGCAACCTGAGAAAAAATTTGTATTATTTCACGTACATCTGGAAATTTCCTGAAATGTAATTGTAAATTAATGCAAAATTTAATTGATTAAATCGACCCAGTTGCAGACCCTTAAATAAAGTCGATAGTTATTAATGCAATGACAACACCATACTAATCTACACAATTAACAATTAATATTTCAAAGAAATATTATTTCACGTCTGTAGATTTCCTGAAATTTAATTCAAAATTAATATTTTCCGGCTTCCTAAATAATATAAACATTTATTAATTTAATCCTCCTGCAATTCCACGACTTACAATAGGATTTCCTATATCCATAATTATTTAAATTATATCAAACTTAGTCTAAAATTCATTAGTATTTAACCCTTGAATCGAAAAAAAAACAACAAATTTTATATGTAAGGCATCCCAAAGGCAATGGTTCCCGGAAAAATATCAATGTTATTCAATACCAGATTAACTACGTGATAGGATATTTCAAACAATTTTAATTTAATTCAAAAATTTCAAATATTTTATTAGTTTTGTTCACCAAAGAAGAGAATATTCCATTAATTGCAAAGTATAATTATAGTGCACAGGATATTTATATCATGCTCAATGGAACTTTACTATTCCTCAACCAATAACTGTTAAATATGGTACGCAGAATTGGATTGGCACTGTAGCATGTTCAATGGAACTAAGCAAACTCAAAACAAATGATGATCAAATTCGGGTGCAAAGTCGAATTTGACGAAATTTTCGGATTCAGCTATAATGAATGAAACATGCCGTTTCCAACCGAAATTTTCCAGTTCAGATTGTAGAGCTGGGCTAGGATTCTAATAAATTAGGATCAACTTGTATTGGGATTTTAATGTGTCTTTTTGATTTTGATAAAGTTCTAAAATTCGATAATTCTGAATGGAACTTGGCCATACCCCGACCAATTATTGTCAAATCAGGTAAGCAGAATTAAATGTGAATGTAAAAATTAATTTTAGAGAAGTTCTGGAGTTCGGCCGTGCTAAGCAATGTCTTAACTAATCATGTTCGAATCTGATATGTTGAGCTGAACCGGGATTTCAACATAGATCCCGGGTGAAGTACTGGATTTTTCAACAAAATAAATCCGAAAATAATCGGCCAAGGAATTTTCCTATTTCTCCATTTACACGTCAAAACAGCCAGTTGACAGATGACCCAGCCGAACTAAGCCTCTCCCAAATTAATGCTAATTGCGATTTGCTAGAATTCCAATTAAGCCCAAAAATGATTTTATGCATCTTCCGCAGTATATTGTCTCAATCAAACAAAACGATCATGATTTATGTGAGGGGATGACACGAATGGAAGATAGAACCACGCGGAAGGCTTTTTACACAATTGGTACATGAGCAGGTCGTTGATTAGGATTTAGAATTCAAATCAATCGATATTCGTATAAATCATTCCCATGCAAAGACGAACCTGTTTCGAGAAATATTATTGAGCCAGAAATTCTTTTAGATAAAATAGTGCCAGCAGTAAGGAATTTTAAAAAAACAGTCAACATTAAAAGACCGAAGGATATCACATCAAAGATTTAATTGTCATTACAAATGGAAATAAAAAATTAAAAACCATTTTCCCTTTGCCATGCCGTAACACATATGAGGTCTCATCCCTTTAAATCAATCTACAAAAAAGTCATGAATATTTATATATATATATACATATACATACATATCTACACACATACACACACATATACATACAGATATATATATAAAATTCTACTATAAAATGAAACAAAAAATATTTCTGTTCTTTGTCACTCTTATGAAATTTTAAACTTTTTCTTTTGCGTATTATCAGTAAAAAAATTGCTGTCAGCAAATCTTTCCACGGAATTAATGCATTATGGCTCTATTCCATGGAAATAATCTGCTGTCAGCAAAAATACAAACGAGAAAAAAATATAGATATTACTGGTTGTGTACGAAACAAAACATGTTGTCAGTAAAATTTTGCTGAGAGGGGAAGTGTGATAGGGGAAGTCTGCTGCTATAATGCTGCCATAAAAAATGTAAATTGGAGTATTTTTTATGGCAGCATTTTCTACACATCTACAAAAAATGTGTGTAGAGATAAGAAATTTTTCACACACTCTTATAAAATAAGTTGTTCGCCATTTTTATACCCAAATGTCGATTTGTTTTTTCTTTTTGTGTTGAAATTTGTTAACGTTAGTGGGTTTTTGCGATATGTATATTAAAATTAAAGTATATAAAAAAAATCGAATTGTGCGAAAACGTACAAATTAAAAATTTTATGATATTTTTAGGTTATGCCAACCATAAAATTTTTCTATAAAATGAAATAAAAAATATTTCTGTTCTTTGTCACTCTCATGAAATTTAAAAAATTTTTTTTTTTTGCGTATTATCAGCAAAAAAACTGCTGTCAGCAAATGTTATCCATGGAATTAAAGCTTTATTTGTAAAATTGATCAACAAGAAATATGTAAAAGAACAAAAAATATTTTGTTTTACTATTCACTTATCAAGAATAAAGTAGAAAGAAATGATATGTATTCTTTATTCGATCGTTCAATACAGGCAACAATACATTTTATCCAATCAGTACTACAATGAATTTTCGCTTTCTTATTAGAATAGAAAAGTAAAACCAAAAGAGCAGTAGATCCCGTTCGCTAACACAAAAAATAAGATCAACCTTTTTAGTTTCTCATTATTCGCTCATTAGACACTATTCGTTTTCTACTGCATAACATTTCTGAAAATTCATTTTACTATTCAAGAGCGAAGAGAAATTGGCATAAAAAATTCATTTAAAAATGAACGGAAAATGAATGACAAGCAACAGAAGAGTATTTTTATTTTCATCCTTTTTGTCTTATTTGACTAAACTATAGTACGTGAATGTACGTACATATATCCATACACACACACAATCGTAAACCATACGACATATCACAAATGCGTATATTAAAAAATATTTACATTAATAAAATTAAAATTTATATAAATTTTTTACAAAAAAATAAAAATTAAACAAAATATAAACTAAACAAAGTATAAATAAAAATATGAAACACAAAAGCACTTAGCTTGTGATGCGTTCACCATTGCTGCGTCAGTGCGTCACACAAATAACAAAACAACCCGTCATAACAACCTAGACACTTTCACGTTAATTCACGTTTCAATTTACTAACACCAATTTATTAACACTTTATATTATATATTTAATATTTAATTTTAATAACTTTTATATATAAAATATTATTTATTTATTTATTTAAAACAGAAAAAAAATTTAAGTTTCAATTTTCTATACAGAGAAAGACAAAAACGCGTCTTTCTCGTACGACGATCGATCGCCGACCCTCCACAGTATGTAACGCTTCAAGATACCAACAAATTGGAACAAGAGATAAAGACGCTCGAAAATATGAAGATCCAAATACATGAGGGAAAGAATCATCATATCCACCATTATACCATGACTCATGTCATTTCTGGGATCCTTTTAGTTTTAGGTGTCATTTGGGGCATCAAATATTTAAGACAAAGACGAGCGAATCCTCGCCGACCACCTACGCCACTTCAACATGCAGAAGTCTAATCATCCCAAGTAGGCGGCCCGGAATATGTTGAGTTCAACATCAACAGGGCATCGATCTGCACAAATATTATAATTGTAATGTAATATGTACGAGTATATAAGTAAGCATGCTTGTAGCATACATAATGTATAAGCTTACTCATCAAATTATTGTGTGAATTGTCTAGTGACATATAATACAACATTTTTTGCACTAACATAAATTGTAATGATAAGCACTTATTTTTGTATATAAAGAACTAAATTCTCAATAATAAAGCAGAACGAAATTATATCAGTAACGTTTTAGTTTTGTTTTCAAAAATAATTTTAATTCATAAATAGTGAGCCCTCACCAGCGGTAAGCTCGCTATCATTTGAAATTAAACACTTATAATTAATATTAAATTGGTTAAAAACCTCAACTATTTTTGAATAAATTGAAGCTGCGTTCGAATTTGTAAGCTTTTCTAATACAAAAAAAAATCCCTTATTTTCGATTGGTATTCAATTCCAATGACTAGTGACAACATTTTAGTTATCACCGACTAAATGGCACAGTGGTTAAAAACTTTGGCGTTAGGATCGGGAGGAACCGGGTTCGAATCCCGATAGGGGCAGGATGCAAAGTGAAATTTCTTCAACAGATTTCGATCTGTGGTGAAATGTAACAGATCTATGACCCCCTGTCAGTGTGCCAAACCCATGGGCCGACCTATCTTCCATGCCGGTATAGGCTGGCATGGAGCTTGCAATGTGCAGATGTTCTGAAATCGGTCCTATAGCCGTACGTCCTCGAGTTGGCCGGAAGGCGTAAAGTAAGGACGTAAAAAGCATAACCGCGGAAGAGCAGGGTGAGCCTTGAGCCCCAAAACAGATCGCATAGTTACCAATAAAAAAAAAAAAAAAAAAAAAAATTTAGTTGTCGATATATCAGTGGATTTATCCGCACATAAGGTAACAAAATTACTGTTCATCAAATTGCGCATAATTCGTTCATTTGTGCTTCACCAATCATGCTGTTTACCATAGCCGTTGTGTTCGTTCTGGTACAGGTTACCTTTTTTAAGATGTCCGAGTCAGGAAGTAACTTCTTCAAAAGCGGAATTAATTTATCCATCATCAAAAACGGTAAATTGCTTTCTGCACAAAAGTTGAATTTCGACTGCAGCAACTTTTTTTTCGGTTGAGTTAAAAACTGGGTTAATTATAGCTCGTTGAGGCGTAATAGTCTTCGCTCGTGTCATGTGTTTTGATATCTTAGCTTGTAATTTTAAATCTGTTACACCAGCTGATGCTTTCAATTCTAAATTGCATATTGTGCAATAAGCAAAGTTGGTCGGACTTTTTTTAATCCACGTACTAAGCAATGAGTTGCTTTCCCAAATACTCGAATAAATTTTTATTTTTGCGCGTACACATGCTAATTAAATTTGACAGCCATGCTTAGTATAGAATAGAAGACACAGAGAAAGAGAAGAGCATATGTTATAAAGTCGAAAATACCCATAAGGCCATAAAACATAAGCTAACATTTAAAAGGTTGAAAATACCCATAAGGCATACGATTTCATTTGTTAATTAGTGTTGTTTCAAAAATTTGCCAATGAACAAAATATCATGATGAGAAATAGAGGAAAAAAACATTAATATTCAAAAATTGCATTTCGAGCAAAAGATCTGAAAACCTGCGTACGACGACTAAAATCTGAGATTTGCAGGAAAAACTGCACATATGGTAACGCTGTGCATGATGTACCGCCGAAATTTTTCGGACGAAACTTGAGGAACGGATTAAAATAATTATAACCGGGTAAAGACGTCTTTTCACAGACTATGCCTCTCTTCACATGGAGACACCTTCAGCGATTCGCCCACACTACACACTCCAACAATTTGATACTATCAGAGTGGCCGCCTACGAATGAACGACACATTTGCTGGACTCGTCACTCCGACCCTGTAGATGTCCTGCCAAGTGGATGAAGGGGAGTGGCAAGCCAAGCCTGCACATATGGAACCGACACAAAATGAGAATCCCCTCTCATCATATCGATCCGAAAATAAATTTAATAATTGACTTTATAAAAGAATAAGGAGAAAAGGAAAAATAAACAAATCAAAGAAGAAACCGAAAAGAGAATAAAAATCCGTAAGAAAATAAACAAACAAAATTGGCAATAAAAATAAACGCCTTAAAAATTTTTGGGACGACACCAATGCACGACCCCTTTCGCGTACACGAACACCCCAATTTATGTGCTCGATTACAACATAATATATTGAACTAAAAATGGTAGTAAATCGAAAAGAAATATGAATTAAAAAAATGGAAATTTAAATTTGAAAACTAAAATGAAAAATTAAAGCAAAAAAATTAAATCAGAAAAATAAAAATTTGAACCTGTGTAACATTTATAATTGAACGATTTTTTTTAGATTTTTAGGAAAGAAAGCTTTTATAACAAGCCGAAGTTAATTAAGTAAATTAATTGAATAACAAACCGCTAATTTTTAAAAAAGATAGAGAAAAAAAATCTGGTACAAAAAGAGGACATGCTCTCGTAAATAGATACCTGTCGGTCTCGACAAGCTGATATATTTGTATTTCTGAATACTAAATTATAAATTAAATAAAAAAAACGAAATATAGCGGCAGGAAGCCTTTTTAAGGACTGCACCTGTACTCTAAACACAATTCTGTATTATTAAAAATTTAAAAGAATGTATAAAATCACAAAAGCTCTAAAAAGCTAACCAGCTAAATATAAAACTCATATATTATTAACAAACACAATATAAATTCAATTTATATCACCATCATCCTCCAATGATCGATTAATTGTGTTTAAAATAAAGTGAAAAACAAAATTATTATCACATTTAAATTGAATTTTCTTGTTTTCCACCACACAAGACTCCTTTTGGGTTTCTATTCTCCATTTAACTCCATACATTCTCTTTCGCACGATATAGAACTTATTTTTATTATCACATTCGTTGCAGAGAAGCACTAAATATATAGAGGAGTATACAATTGTTTGTGCCGCCGCTGCCTCAATCGGAAGGATTCTCTCCTTTTTATTACAATATATTAAATACACCATGATGATATTTATAAAAAAAAAAAAAATAATAATTCCACATCCACAAAAAATTCATTTTAATTTGATATATAAATGCAAAATGTGCTTTATACAACATTTGCAGCGCACAATAGAATTAACGAATATTCATTTCCATTGTTATGTCGTATACGGAGCTTTCCACAGTGGTAAAAAAAATATAAAAATTGTGAAACGAGACAAAATATTTTATTTTCTTAAATGAAGAATACTGGAAGAAAATGTATATTATCATCTGAGTACCATGTGTACCTATATATGGAAAATAAATTTTATTTCAATTTTCTTTTCGCTCTCGCCATAAATACAAAAGGAAAATACTTCCTTCTTTATTCATATCTTCATTTTAATTTAGTTGCTGTTGTTGTTTTGCTGCACTAACTGACTATTTCACCGCATTCACTGTGCTGTGTACTGGATTAAATTATTATTTGATGTTTATGGTATTAGCTTAGCGTTTCTTTGTCTTTCTACACTGAAGGTTTGAGGTATTTACACCCCCATCGCTTGTCTACGTAATGTACTTTGAAAATAAAGGAGTCTATAAAGTGCTCTTAGACGTATACACATATGTATATTCATTTATTTAGTTTTTAAAGTTCAAAGGTGATAATATTAAAAAAATAATTGTATCGTTTATGTCGAGAACATCGTAATATCATTAAAGTTCTTTTATATGTTAAGTAGTTCTACTTGTTAAGTTTTCTTTTCTCGGTCTTCTGTCTGTTGCATGCTTTCTTCTTTTATCTTCAACTTTGCTGTATTGCTTTTTCGGATAACTCATTCAGCAACAAGAAGGCACCAGACACGATAGCCAAGAGTTTAAAGGTCTTCGTGGCCTATTTTATAGTACGATTTTGTGAGCGTGGGATGTGTCTGTGTCATCTAAGCCTTGATGATTTGAATGCTCCAATTATTTGATGTTATTTAGATCATTTTTGATCTCGAGATTCAGGTGCATCCGGTATAATTTTCATTCCTTAATAGGACATAGAATTATACGGACAATTAAGCGCTCAAAAACGGCTGCAGAGAGTGATGAGTTTTTCACATTTACTATTGATCCCAGGTATTTAAACGTTTGTCTTGCGATAGCCACATATTTAGTTTTCCCTTCGTTGATTTCCCCGAGGACGATTTCTTGGCCCGTTCTTCTTGCTAAATACGCTACGCTATGTCGCTATATGTTAAATTTGCGAATGACTTATTCTAACAAAAGGTTCGGTAGAATTTGGGCTATTGTGTCTCTTTGCTGAACTCTCGATGCTATTTCGAAAGACTCTAACAGCTTACCTTCGACTATTACTTTGCTTTTAGTGACATTCATTAATATGATCGCTTGGACTGGTGATGTTAAAATCTATGAATAAAAAATGTGTAGGGAAGTCGTTTGCATATCACTTTTCTAACACAAGCCGTTCTTCCGTTTTGTGAACTAAGTAAATCAGAACTATTTTCCGGTCGTCTGAGATTTTTTCTGCGAATCAAAACGTTGAAACCAGCTCAAAAAAGCGAAAGAAATGGTAATCGCTGCCATTCCATGATTATTCCGTTGCAGTCATCCTGACAAGGTTCCTTGTAATTTTTAATTTTGGGTACTGATTAAAATCAGGTTTATATACAATGATGTTGGTTGCTTGCTTTAGGAAATCGTCTGTTTGTCAGCTTCACGTTTTGTTCCCCTACACAGTTAGCTGGAATGTTCCCTCATGATCATGTAGGCATTGTTCCGTTTTCGTGCGCCATCCTTTGCTTGAGTTAAAGTAAGATAAATCTTATTCAAACCTGTGTTTATATAAGTATAGATGTATTTTTACCTAGATTTGCTATATTAAAGCATTTTATCACCACTTTAGTTATGATCTAATGTACCTCCACATTTTGGAATTTCCCAGGTTTTCTGGTATGCTAGTTTCAATGTTGGGCTGGATATCATCATTGTTTAAAGATTCGGTATTTTAAAGTGAAATTCTTTTGAATCGCTTATTATACGTGGTGGGTGGACGGACGATATATTTCGCAGCTACCACAAAACGGTCAGGATCGATGATGGTGCCGCGTTTGGGCTTAATATCTTTCATGCTACAAAAATGCCTCTTGGAGATGAGCATATCGTTTAGTGTTCTAGATTTTTGATATCCACGTACCAGTTTGAGGATGCACATCCCTTTGTTGCCTTGGTGTAAGTTCTTTGGACGGTTTAACCTGAATATACATTCCATGTTCCAAATTTAAATCGTGGTCCTTATTTCCATAGTCCGAGTTTGTTGTTGTAAATTCGAGTTAATCATCCGAGGATTTTGTTGACATTTTGAAACAATTATTTTTTCCGAGTTGGGTTGTTAACCCAACGCAAATCGTCTATAGAAGAGTCATGGCCCTCAAACTCCAGATACGTTTTATAATTCTATCTTTATTTAACAAAGCTTGAGGAGATTAAAAAGGTTATTAGGCTAGATTTAGTTAGGTTATGATGGTAGTCGTAAAGGACTGATAAAGGCACAGCTGTTTTACTTGATCTTTTGGCTTTTGAGAAAGATTTTTATTACTTGATGCAAATCGAATCTAAGCCATATGCCACTAATTTACAAGTGAAACTTGCATGTTAAATCTAAACTTGAGAAGACTTGGATATATCCAAAGGAATTGCAAAACAAAACGATTGTGGAGCGGCTTTCACGAAACCGTTTCTTTTAATATTAAATTAGTTTATTTATTTCAAGATACTTCACTAGCTGTTAATTAATACAATTCTCCAAAAAATTGGCGAGTTTGAGAGGTCAGTTTTATCACGACCATGTTGCAGAACTGCTTGCACCATCGCGCTCTTCTAGGCTTCAGGTGTTAACCTTGGAGAATTTTTTAAATTATATTGAAGCCAAATCAATGGCAAACTTCTTCAATATTCAAACTGAAATTCCATCTAGTCCGTTAGTTTTATCTACGTTTACTGTCTTACGACCATAGTGCCGGCTGCAAAATCCCCTCCTGGGATGTGAAAGCTCAAAACAAGGATTCCGTATGATCCGCCTTACTTAAATAAACTAAAAGTTTTCACCACCAAAGCAACTTTTTTCTACAGAGCCCACGAATGGTTCATAAGGGTTTGCGAATGAGTTCTGAGCCTCGTTAAGTCGGCAAATATTTGCTCTTGGGAACTGCAAGTTTCAATAAAACTGAGGAGGAGGATTTCCAACTTGTAGATGACCTAGGTCCAGCTGATTGAATCAAACTCCCAGAGTGGGATAGGTTAGGTTTCAGTGGTTGACACTTATAGACTGCGGTACAATGCGAGACTTATTTTGTCGAGAGTGACTTATTTGAAAGTCTACAATAAGCATCCTGTCGGCTAGACTTATTGTAAACTTATTTGTAATTCATCAAAATAATTCTAACACATTGCCAATAAGTCTATTCGACAGGAGGCTTATTGTAGACTTTCAAATAAGTCAGTCTTCACAAAATAAGTCACGAATTGGACCGCAGTCTTAGACCATTTTTGGCTCATTGTGATACCACGCATTCACGCCCACATGATTAACCCATTTACCTATTCACATACACTCCTAACCACACAACTACAGTATACCACCTGCACATTGACATGGGCGGTGGGTCGGCGCTGAATTCTGCACTCCATCAGACGGTCTTAGTTGTGTTTATTAACATCACCGATTGTAATCGATGATGATAATTCGATTTGCATCTAGGTAGGGATGGGATTAGTTGATAAAATCTTTCTAAGAGGAGGATTCTTGATGATTCATATTATTTTATCACAAAAGAATTTCTAAGACTTTTTTTAATAAACTTGAAGCTTCTCTTAGAAGTATTGTGTGTCTTGAACTACTAAAGAGGCTATAATACTTTATGCTTTATTAAACGTTAGTTTTTTTCTTAAGGTTAGAGCTTTACGAAGGCATACGCTGCGTTTAGGGAATGATAACTAGCACTGGTCATAATGTCTACCATGCAGTCCAGTTTTTCCACTATTTCCGGGAGCTAAGGGACTCCGGATGTGAGTTTTTTCCACCATTTCTCTTTAATGTTTTCCACCTGGTTTTGGTAAAAAATACTACTTACTGTAATACAATAACTAAGACATAATCAAAACATTACTCGCCCCCATCATTGCTGTGTTCGCGTCACAGTTGTCTAGAGCACTGATTGCCCTTCTCTTTAATTTTATAATTACTCGGCAGGAGGCCAAAAAATGTTTCATTATTTATTTCGATTTTATAAGTCTGAAGCAGAACTACAGCATCTTACTTAGAGGTTAGAATTGCTCTCTCAAATAATACATTGATCTTCATCTAACTGCGTAAATCATTCGAAAGTCAATCGCTGATCCTTGGTCTATTTGCAATTTCCATTATGTTTCCTCCGGCGTGATGCAATTAAATAGCAATGAACAATGTGCGCCTTTAGAGCACAAAACGCATCTAAATTTTGCATGCAAGCTCTATATTTTCGATGCATAATATCGTTATAGAATTTGACGGTTGAAAGATAAATTCTCGTAATAATCTCCGAATAGTTTTTAAATATTTACCTAATATTTTCGCCACTACTGGAATATTCCCGAAATATTCTCACAATAATTTTCCCACTTTTATTTCACCAACACTTAAATATAACACAAAACAATTTCCACAATTATTTATTAATTCACTTAATACACCACTTAAAAATTTAATTACATCACTATTTTCACTTAACACCTGTTATAACTCCAACTCGTCGTAACAATATTTTGTTTCGATTTGTTTGTGCTACGCGCATAAATAAGTCGAAACAAAATCTTGTTTATATTTTAGAATCCCACTCACATTTAATATACTTTTCTCGTTTCTTTTCATATTGTTTTCTTTTATGAGTAGTGTTAACCGTTGATTAATGTTAAAAGACCAATACTGTTGCGTGCGTGTGCTGGACCGAACCCGATATATGAAAATATTATTTTGTTATACGTTTCTCGCTTTGTTTGGTGCGACTGTTGTATGGTGTGAATGAGTAAGGGAGTGAAGCGCACCTATCACAAAACAAAAAACCCTAAAATAAAAAAAACCGTTGGCAAGATTTTGTTTTTTGGTGTTCAAATTTTGTTCAGTAATCAGTCTAGTTTTGTATTGTGTAAAAGATAATCGTGCGCAGATTTTTGAAAGTGGAATTTTAATTTTTGTATTAAGATAGTCGAATTTTTACGTTTGGTTTTGGCTAATTGTGCCAGTTTTTTGTTTATAAATACAAAATGAAACAAAATTTTTATTAATTTAAAAAATTTATTAAAAATCAAAAATAATATGGTGATGAATAAATTGTTAATAAAGTAGTGTTGAATTGTATTGAGAACATCAACAGTGTTTTAAATAGTGAGTTGCCATTGGACATTTTTGTTGATGAGCGCCAATTTAAAAGGCTCACAAGTGAAAATAATCGAAGAAGTCAAGCCATTAGACCAACGAGGGGTAATATTGTTGCTGGCGTGTGTGCGTCGCCACTTATTTTGTTAACGGCCGCCGGTTATTACACAACGGACGGAGGCGCCAAACTTTACTGGTGGCCGACACGCGGCTCGATTATTTTTCTATGGTATTTCGGTCAGAAGACACCGCAACGATTACTGACTGTGGCTTACACGAGGCTCGCTCATTCAACTTACGGGAAACCTGACATGGCTTAACTAAGCACCAGTTTCTGGCACCGGACTAGTTATAAAAGGACCCCACAACGAACGACAAATAAGAACACCGTAACATATACGGGTGGCCAGCGTAGCTCACTCATTACCTGAGCAGCAGTTTCTTGCAACGGGGTAATAATCAAGGGTCTCCGCAACGAACGTCATAAAAGGACGGCCTCAAGAGTGACCAAAAACGTGGTCAGTCAAAATTACAACGACGAGGTCGCCAACGAATGGTACAAAGACGCTGCAACTCCAAAGGCGACCAAAGCGAGACAAAGGTACAATTTTTTGTTTTTACTATAATTGAGCACCCAAATAACAGTCGGGTGGCGCATGTACGATTTAGATTGGTCTCGAACTTTGTTTTTTGTGAATTTGTTATTTTGATTTTATCTTTCATATTTTTTACAGGTTTTCTTTTATAATACTTATCGAAACACAATCTGAAAGACAGGTTGTGTGACTTATGTGTGACTGCGGCCAGGTTGTGTGACTGCGGCCTGTGTATTTTCCTTGTATTCAGATTTATTTTTTCCTTATTCATTTGGTCAGTTTTTCTTTGTTTTTTGGTGTTTAAAATAAATTTATGTTTGTTCGGTTCGGTGTGTTGGGGGTTCGAATTTCACTTCGTGTCGGTGTTTTACTTTTTTCAAGATGGATTCATTACTCCCATCCACCGCTTATGTAGTCGTCTCAAGGAGGGAGTTATAGATCCAGAGCATGTGTCGTCCATTCGGGGGTGACCGTAAAATCTACACGGTCTCCTCGTCGCACTCCGGCATTCTGGCAAGTTGATGGAGTGTGTGATGTGGGTGATCCTCTGTGGGTCTCTCCGGGTGAGGAGATCCTTTTCTTCATTTTGGTTGGGCATCGGCTTCTGGTGGTGACGTCAGAGGTCGATGAGTCATTCGGGGGGTCTCTCCAGCAGACTTCCTACTTATCATTCGAGAAGATCCGATCGTTCCTGAATGGGTACGCGGGTTATATTTAATTTTTCATTTTCCCAAGTTTCAATCAAAAAGATCGATCAATAAATTTTGGCCGATTAATTTCGTTGTTTTTCATTTAAATTTTCTTTGATTTTATTTTTCTTGATCATATCTACAAACCCCACATCTATACGCCTCTGAGCTCTAGTCGGAGCTAGTGCCGTATCTGTTAATGGCACAAAGGCGCCCAACTTGGAACTCTTCAAGTTTCTGTGGAGTGGTACCGAAAAGGCTATTCCGTTACACCATTTATTATTTTCTCTCTTTTCCCTTTCGTTTCTAGTCATTCGCGCACTGAATCTCACAACTATCACACCAACACTGACTCATTGTGTTTGTCGCACTCGACTTTATACATCGATCGAATATTCTCGATTCGTCTAAATTTATTCTAGTGGTTATATTCTGGACTACTATGTTCCGCTATATAACAAAACTATTATAGAACCAACATTAGTGCCACTACTATATGTCACTAATCTAACGAAAAATGTTAGTAGGCTTCACCGAATTGGTAGGCCATCAATTCTCAGTCACAAAAAATCTTATAATTTTACTCCGATCCGAATATTGTGACTAAATTTTTTTTTATCACGATAGTAGGAATAGGTGTTGCCATTTCATTTTGGGGGTTTCCACTCAAAACAATGGACCGAAATGATAATTATTTCATGGTAAATATCAACTTTAAAACTTAAAATATAACCATTGATAAACTAAAGCTGCAATCTTGACTATCGACGGATTGTCTGAAACAGTAACGAACACACTAGAAAACGGCAATCGTATGTTGCAGGTGTTACAAGAAGCAGGAGGATAGTTTTACTTCCACGCTCCTTCTAAAGAGGTGTGACGTGATGACAGTGTATTTTATTAGGTTATGGGGGTTTTGATAGTTCAGATAAAATATTACACTTTAATTATTGTTCCACCTAGAACAATCAACGATTTTGAAGTTGGGCGTTTCGAGTTGGGCGAAAATGTTGAAATTGGGTATATTGGCTTTCTTTTCCACCATTGACGTAACATGGAATTAAAAATTGTTACTGTCTACAATGTAAGAAAACATGACAATTTAAATTGTCGTGCAAATGCCAAGTTTTTAAATTTTATGTGGAATGCCAGATTTATAAAATGTCTGAATAACTTTTAAACTGCTATCTCGACCCTATGATACAATCACTACCAAATTTGTGGGCAAAGTTTAAATAAAATCTATTTTTAGAAAGTTGGCAAAAATGTGATTGTCAACCCGTTATCCTCACTATACTAACACCTTTGTAAATAATTAATAGTGAACTGGAGTGTGACCAAGGCTATTAGTCCTCGTAGCTAATCTTGAGGGCTATAAACTAAGCCCTCAGTTATTTAAGCTGCACCTCTAACATACTTAAGTAAAATACGTTCAAATCACTGTGTCTTACACGCCGCTTATATTGAATATCAGGCGACATAAACACAAATTATTTTCTGCTTCTGCATGCAAACAAAAACGAGAAATTCAATTACTCACACGGTACATCACATCTACGAGTACATTATAAAGATGCGCTACAAATCTTACATAATATACGTGTACGTACTAATGTATCATGTATCCGTTTTTTGTGTTACCAGATGATTGATAATTTTCAATTATCCTAGCGTACAACGGAATTACAACATAAAACAATGTCGTTGTATTAATAAAGATTGCGCGCAGAATAGAACAATACGCAGAACATCAACGAAAATAGCAACAACGACTTCTACTAGCGTACCAAACCAAAAAATTTATTTTCGCGGGTAATTGAACTTGGAAAAATTGTTAGTTTTACGTATTTTTCCTTGTCTCGGTTGCTCACCGAATTTTTAATCTCTTCTCGAGCATATATTCTAAAATATGTAAGCAGCAATTTTTATTTGTTTGCTCGTACTTTCTTAAAGACGATATTATTTAGAAGAAAAAGCTTTAAATAAACTTTTTTAAAGTAGTTTTTTATAACGGATGTTGTTGTGAACTATAAAAAAATTTTATTAAATTGCAAATAGCTTAATTTATATAGTTAAATGAGGTTATTGTAATAAATCTATTAAAAATTATGATTTTATTGAGTGGCTGTAATTTTCTTTTTAATCTTTGGCTCTTAGTACTTTACTGTATTTGAGGGTTGAGTTTTTATGATCAATAGAGTTGGAAAATTGGAAATTTCAGTGTCATATAAAACTAAACAGAAAGTTATTTTGAACAGCTTAAAATTATATGGCAATGGGCCGGAGTAAAATGTCAATTAAATTAGTACTAGTAGATGTTTATAGTATATTTTAGATAGTTAGGAACGTTTCGTAACTCGTCGATTTTTCTTGGAACTGCCATAGTTCTATAATTTTTCACGCAGACTAGTAACTTCTATTTTAAGTCTTCGGCATGTCAACATTTTCAGTGGTTCGTTTTTAATAATGTTATTCTAAACTTGCAAATATAGTGTTATCATATTTTATCGCTATATCTAATATACCCAATTTTTGATGTTTTTAATATTTGCTATTTATATTTTCTTATTGCAACACTTTTAATAGTTACAGCTTTTTACCAACATTTTGCGCTATCCATTCAACAATATCATTTATTGATTTTCAAAGTAAATTTTAAGAATTTCGTAGGGTTGTTGAAACGTGAGTCTACTGAGATCTGCCAGAGTATAGTTTTCATAAAAATTAAATTTTTTGTTTTATTTTTTACAATAGTTGCTTTCCAGTCGACCAACCGCAAGTATTTATAAGTACTTATGAGTTGTTAAATGTGTCTTAGCTAAACAGACGACTGAAACAGCCGAAAATAAGTTTTATGAGTAAAACAAAATTTAAATTTATTGAATTTTTTGTTTTGTGAATATACGTTGCTCAAGATGTCAGAAATATCTAAAAACAATTGGTCGTATAAGGAAACCAAATCTCTAAGCCAAGTTTATGGAAACAGGCAGGAGGAATATGCAACCACTATTAAAAAATAGCAGTTCTTGGAATCTATTTTAATAGATTTAGAAAATTTAAATATTCTAGTAATTATCAGTTTGTCATGAATGTAATAAATGATTTTCAAATTTTAGGAAAATTCAATGACGATCAAACAAGTCGAAATTAAATGGTGCTTTGGAGATCTTACAAAGCCACCAAAGACCGAGAAAGCGGTGGCAGCGCATCAAAGTTAGCATTTTTGGATTTAATTGATGAATTGTTCGGTAGTCGTCCTACCATTTCCACAACACATTGTCGGTCTGTGGGTGTGATCCATGAAGCAATATAACCTGTGTGTCCATCACAACTTGTAGAGCCCAAACTGGAATATCATATTGATGATAATATACCTACTTCTAATGAAAAACCACACCTATTATGTTCACCTGTTCCACCTAAACGTAGACGAACAAGAAGTGAAAAGTTAGCCTATTTAAAAATTCAACTACAGGCTTTAAAATACCGAAATGTATTGCTCGAGCAATATTTAAAGAAAAGTCGGTTACAACGGCACATGGAAGTTGTCAATACCATTAAAAATAATTTTTATTTATATATGTACATTCAAATTATTTTTAAAAATTGAAATAGTGAATTAAATTATAAAATTTTATTAAATGATATCGGGAAACATTTCTTGTAGCAATTCGTGCCTTCTATTATCGTTTCCCTCTATAATGAAATTTTCCTCAATCCCCGCATCAACTGTCGATGCTATGTCTCCTTCTACATATTCTAACAAATCGTGTTTGTCAATGCGTTTATTGTGGAGCACACAAGCAGCTATAGTGCAGTTTACAACAAAATCGATTGAAACGTTTTCAAATTTATTTAATCTTCGAAAACGATTTTTTAGTAGACCAAATGCATGCTCAACAACCACTCTGGTAGAGGAATGTTTTTTATTTCATTTTCTTTGAGAATCCGTTAGGCTCCGTAGGTCTCTCTCTATAAGGCGGAATGAGCCAAGTAAGACATGGGTATGCAGAGTCTCCTAAAATGACTTTCCTATCTTTTACTAGCAACTCGTGGTACTCAAAGCATCTTTTGTACAGTTCCGATTTTCGAAGCATACGACTATCATTTATGCTTCCTGGCTCTTCTACATGGATGTCATACAATTTTTATCCGGTCCAACCACCCCTAGAACCAAAATACTGTGGTATTTTTTTCGATTATAGTAACCGTTGGAATTTAGCTTTGGCTTAAGTATTTTTATATGACTACCATCAATACATCCTAGCATATTAGGAAATTCTCTCACTTGTTGGAACTGTTGTGAGAAGACTTGTTGCTCTCTTTCTTCTCTCGGCAATTTTATATTATGATGAGCGCTTCTAAAGGTTAGATAATTCCCGAAACGTATTTGTGTTTGCCAAGTACCACATTGCAACAACAACAATCACTCGTTTTTCCGCTGAAATTTCTTCCGATCCACCTTTGTTACCTCTTATAATATCATTTTTATAATTATCTAAAAATAAACCTTCCTTTATAATAAATTTGTTAAACATATTCACAAATTTGGAAGTTACCAATTAATGAATAAATTATGGCCCTTTTTAATCGAATGTGGCATATAAATTTTTCATCCGAAAACTTTTGTATAGTCCGTATGAAACTTTCAATGTGTACTTTTTTGGATCTCGGTAATTCTTCATCCGTTGAGCTAGTCTATGATGGTTCAAATATCTCCACGATTTCTTCTATGCTTGAGTCGGACGAATCATGGAACTGGAAATAAAAAAATAGAATTGTTGTTTGCACTTAAAACTAAAATCTACCTAAAACTGTACCTCAATCATAATTTTAATTAAATATTTTAATTTCGCGAAATACGAAAACACGCAATTAAAATCAAAATCAAATTGTACTTTGACAGAATAGCAAAGACATAAACCTTAGTACTCTTAAGTACTTGCGGTTGGTCGACTGGAAAGGAACTAATGTCCAGTTTTATCAGGCTTAAAAAAACACCCTTTACAACAGATATTAAAGAAATGATATTAAGTAGTTTTTCAGCATGTTCCAATAACAAGCCACAACAGGTTTTCCGAGCGAAGAAAACAAAAATCTTGATAATAGCAATTTTTGTAAAGTAAATCTTGAGTATTTTATTAATCTCGATCAATAATAAGCAACTTTTAGAGAACAGGGCAATATCTTTACGAAGAATATATCTTTACGAATCAAATTAAATGTTTGTAGCAATGTAGTAGGCGTTATCTCTAAAGCCCTACTCAGTTTGGTAACAGTTTGTTCTTACCAATAAGATTTATGAAAAGAAACACAACATCCCAAAACATAGTTTTAGTAGTATGGTGTGCGCTTGTAGCCCCTTGAACAGCACACCATAATAAATAGCATTGCTATACCTTTGTATCAATAATATGAGTTACGTTTGGGTGAAATGGGCAATAGGCCGTTGACGTATACCACTGTTTTTATACGACCTTTTCTAGAAGAAAAAACAACAGAGTGTTCGATCATATCTTTAAACAAGGCAGCTGGATTTTTCTGACCCCTCATCTAGTTGCACAGCGGATAATTCGCGTGTAGGAAAAAATATAAGAATAACTACTTCGGTGGTATTTAAACCTAATGGGGATATACTGCTTTTGAGTGTGGTAAAAGCCCCACAAGATGATCGTGTTGTGCTCCTTTGACAACACATGCCAAGTGATCACATAAAATGCTATGGGCCTAATATTGACGTGGCATCTCAGGTGCATGATAATGCGTTCTGTTGGGTTTCTGTTTTAGGTGGATGATTGGCAATGGCTGCAGCAATAAATCTTTTTTTACCAACCGAACGGCTGTCTCGCGTTCCTTATGGACTTTAGAAGTTTCAACTGAATTTTTACCACTCCTAGGGGGAGTTCTCGATTTTACTAGATAAAAAATGCATTTATTGCTCTATTTTGGCAAATTTTAATATCTATTTTTTTGTTTTAACTGCCTCTTGAGCTATACACACGTGAACGGATACTGAGACCGTTGCAATTTAATATGTTGGAATACCAGGAATTAATACTAAAAATTTTAATGGATTTTTGCTCAAAAATAAGAAAAATAGCCTAATGTAAAATCATTTCTCAGTAAAACACTCAACATTTTATAGTTTTAGGTATTTGATAACAAGAGTAATCAAATTGAAACGGTCTCATACTGTTTGAGCGCCCTACAATCCGAGTTTGCTGCCTTTGAAAATTCTTATTTTAGATAAGACTATCAAGTGACTTCTACTATATTTATAGAGAGCTCGCATGAAATCATAATAATAGCAATACGCATTAAAGTGATAACCGTAGTTTTTTTAGGAGCGATAACTGGAGCATCTGAAAAACCAGCCAAATCTAATTTCGTAGAACGGTTTGCCCACCAATAGATAAAAATAATCACCACACAGAAAACTCCATATATACGCTACTGAACTTGAACGGTATAAAAAAACCGTAATCAACCAGAATTCACCATTAAAGTCGTATGACTCTATTTAATGTAATTGCCGGCTGCTTGCTCAATCAATCGTTTGTTTTAATATGACCAGTTCATCCTCCTAAAATGTATAGTTAAACCATATTTTAATTCAAGATTTGGGAGTTACCAATTGAAGTGTAATAAAAGTGGGTGAGTCTCGCTATATTTAAATGGTTTGTATAAACCGAACAGTTTGGAATAATTGACCACCCTACCCTATTTCTAGGTCAGCTTATAATTACAAAATTATTCAACTTCATGATATACAATCTAAATGCAATTTTGTATTTGCACATAATTCCCAATCAATAATATTGCAATTAATCATCGACTTCATGTTTTATGCATTATCGTATTCTCGGTACATACGAGTCTCGATTACGTAATGCCGTTGGCTTCTGTACAAACACACAAACATAATTCTAATTACTGTTCGGTATATATAACCACAAGGTGTATCATATATTCATAACAACAACAAAATTATTAATAGAAATTAGATAAAAATTAATTAGATAAAGAAAAAAAATTAAAATTTTAAAGAGGGTTTGACATTTTATGTGATAAACTTAAATTGGATATTGTACCAAAAAAAAAATCTTAATTTTTAGTAATTATGATTTATTTTCGATTAATATTTTGTGTTTGGTTTCGTTTTAATTTCTTAATTGATGTTTGGATCTTTATGTATATACAACATACTACTTGTCTATATATCATAAATGTGTACATCTTTATGTTCGAGTATATATATGCCTCTTAAAGATGAGATGATGATAATCCATAATAATCAATCAATCAGATATATATTTAATATTGTATTTGAAGTAATGATATGGGAAATTTGAACAGGATTGTGAAAAGCTTTTAATTTATTTTGAAATTATCTACAACAAAATCGTTTTTTTTTTTGCTTGACTTCCCGTTAACTCAAAAATTCAGCTTCAAGTTATTAAAAACTTTAGAACTTTTTGGTTTTTTTTATGATTTCTTTAGAAATCTCTTTAGCCTGAAATTAAATTATTTAGAATTAAAATATAGAATTAAAATTTTTTCAAGCGTTGGAGTAAATCTTATACGAAATCTAATCTTTATGTGGAATTTTTAGATTGTAAAATTATTTTTAAACAGATTGAAAATCGACTTGACGATATAAATTTTAAGAACTCAGATAAATTTCAAAGAATGTGATGCCATATGTAGATAAGCCAGATCAAGATAAATCTGTTTTTTTTTTTTTTATCATGATTTATCTCACACGTCAATCTATATAGAGCTTTCAATATTTATTTATGAATGATGTGCGAGTTTTATAAAGTTCAATGAAGTCTAAACAGTATTGGAGGCAAATTCAGTATGATACATACAGTGATGGAGGAAGGGGAAACAACAGATTTTGTGCAGTTCATTATTATATTTTGGGCAGTAATTGATCACTTTAAATGTAAACTCACTCTGATAGTAGTTTGTATGCCGTCCATGATGTCCATCCATATGTAGGTCCTTATCAACTCAAAAACAACAAACGAAACGAAAAGAACCGCTATCTACTTTTCATTCACTATATGCTAAACCAATAATTCAGCGGTTTTGTTGTATTACCAAAATTCAGATGCACAATTAGATTATTAGGAGGAACCCGAATGACGTCACGAATCATGGAAAATATATTTTTATTTTCCCAGTTCTTTAAGTCGATATATATATTTTCGCCGAAAATGCTTATTAATGAACGTAGCGTAAAACCGATTACAGATTCGGAATCAGCGTCGAATTTGCAAGCGGATTACATTAATATAAAATCGCATTTTGGTATTTAAAAAAAAATTGCAATACATCCATCGCACAATGGGAAACCGTTGGTCTTTATGGCCACCAATCGCTTATCACTCTAAATTCCCAAGTAAATCTTCAGATTTATACACGCAAAACTCAGATGGTTTCAGTAATAGTAACTGTTTCAGTTCTCTTATAGTGACACCCTATAAGTTTTATAAGCACTCCGGGTGGTTTTATTAAAATCTGAGGAAATAAAATATAAGAAAAGCAGTGAAGAACGAAAAAACGTTCGATAGCTCGATTCTTTTGATCAGTTAAAGTTTAATCATGATATCTGTTGAACGTCAAGCGTCGTCATCCCAATCAAATTGAGAGTGCAGATCGGATGAAAGCGAACAGCTGCTGAAAATACATCTGAAAAGAAATTGTATAATAAAATTTGTTTATTTGTTTATTTTGCATGCATAATTATGTATAATTTTACTTACGATCAAAAATTGAATCCGATTTGTATTGTTTATGTTTTTTGACAACTGCTAAAAATTGTTTATGTTTTTTGACAACTGTTTTTAAATTTAAAATCAATAAGTAATAGATTAGAACTAAAAGCAAGAAATCTTATTGTACTAAAAATTGTAAAGGTAATAATGTTCAAATCGAGATGTCGCAAAATACTGTCATAAAAAATTAATTAGAAAAAATCTTTCATTCGGTGACAAGAAAATTTTGGACCAACATCGTTTTTGGATAAAAACCCCAAATAAAAAATATTTTGTGAGTAAATTAAGTGATAATTTGAGTTTATTTTTTGAACTCTTGCCTGCTGCTCATCCCTCTCAAAACATTGGTACCGAAACCCGGGATTATTGCAGAAAGAGTCGTTCAAATTACGCTCATCTAAGGAAATAAGGAAATAAGAATTCGTGGCAGCATATCGTCCATTTTATGTAACACGCATAAGACACGTTTTTCAACGCACTTCCAGTAAACTTCAAAACGTGAGTAACAATTCTTATTTCGAATGTATATATAATTGATTTACGGATAAGCCGAACCAATCAACTAATTTCGATTGATTTACACATAATCATTTCGACTGATTCGCACGTACAAATAATTATATTTTCGAACGAGCGCAAGAATCAAGAAAGTGAGAACGGGTTTTTAATCTAACAACAATTGGTGTTCGTGAAATAGTGATTTAGTGATTGTAAGCAAAAAACATGGACAAAGATACACAGAAGAAATTCACAGAGTACACAAGAAGGAGGGGCTACGCACGTGGTTCACAGACGCGATTGGAGGGCTCCATCGCAGCGCTCGGTGATCAGGTAGACTAACAGGATGCGTATGTCAACCTTGAGCAATTTGAAAGATGTTATCGAGACTTCAAAGAGTTCGATCAAAAAATGGCAGACATCGATCCAGATGCCTCACTAATAGTCGAGTTTGAACAAAAATTTCTAAAACTGAAGGCAAAACTACGAGACATAATTCATGAGAAAAATCCGATGTTAACAGCTGTTCAAAAGCAATTGAATGAAACCTTGTCCTCATTCACGACACACTAAAGAGAGTTATTAGAATCAATGCGGGAAACTAGTATAGCAGCTACGCAGAAAGAAGATGTGAAGCTACCACGATTGGACATCCCGCCATTTTACGGAAAAAGGGCGGAAGAATTTCAATCCTTTAAGGATTTGTTCGTAGCAATAGTCCATCAAAACGCTGCTATTTCGGATTGCCAGAAGCTCAGCTACCTCAAAGGTTTCATGAAGGGCGACGCGTATACTTTCGTTCGCCACATTACGGTTACCGATGCAAATTATTAGGGCACATGGGCAAAGATCTGCAAACTGTATGATCAACCTATTCAAATAATCCAATCGTTTGTAAAAAGATTTCTTGAACAACCAGCTATGCTCAATAACTCTACACAGTCTCTACGAAAAGTGCACGAAACTGCCACCGAAATAGTCTTTGGTCTCCAGGCACTGGGCGAGGATGCCCAATCACGCGATATTTGGCTCAATTACTTATTATTAAGCAAACTGGATGATGAATCACGCAAAGCTTGGGCTCGACTTTCTTGATAAAAGATGTACAGCTGTCGAAAATTGTGGCATCGGTAATAAGCGATCATCAAACAACAAGAATAATCCTCATATCACAACAAATCATGCAGTTACGGTCAAATCGAACCTGCTTCCGCAACCATCAAGTAGAACATCGCAACCCCCAAGTACAACATCGCGAATGACTAGGTGCATAAAGTGTTCCGAAAACCATCGGCTACAGGATTGCGAACAATATAAGTCACTTGATTTGGGCTGTCGTAAAGAAATTGTCGCTTCGTCAGGATGCTGTTTCAATTGTTTGGCTGCTGGACATAGTTCGAAATATGTCGGTCATTCAGAAGGTGTCAGTTGTGCAGGAAGAAACATCATACCAGTTTACATTCCTCCGATGAGAGTCATTCTCTTGTCGACGAAAATCATTCGACGCCATCCGAACCAAGCAAATCAAAGGCAGTCTCTCAAACTGAAGGGACCACAACAAACAAACTACTGCTAAATAAACAATCTAATTCTTCGCAATCTATGAACCCTAAATCAACCGAGTTACACGTAAATGTGTCAATGCTTGCAACTCCACTGTTGCCTACTGCTCGCGTAGTCATTCATAGTAAATCTGGACAACGTTGTATTGGACGCATGCTGTTAGATTCTGGTTCCAATAGCTCAATGATAAGCGAGTCGTGTGTGAATTCTCTGAATCTACCTCGAATAAATGCACGCTACCCAGTTACACGGATAGCCTCAAAAAGCATAACGCGAGGGTTAACAAAAATAGATATAGCTCCCCATTTCCATCCAGAACTAAATCTTGAAATGGACGTGTATATCATGAACGACTTGCCGCCTGATCTTCCACGTGTTAATCCGGATATATTGCAGGAATGGGAAGGTTTACAACCGCACGTGTTAGCGGATCCAGCTGATAACGACAATCGTCAAATCGACATAGTTATGGGTGCCGGTTATTTTCTAAAAATATTGTCCACGGGTCAACTAGAAGGCCCAAATAAACTAATCGCTCAAAACACGCAGTTCGGCTGGATAATCGGTGGAGGAGGTATTCCTGAGCCAAAACAAAAATCATTCAATGTCAACCTTGATTTCAACATTGGCAACACGCTCCAAAAATTCTGGCAGCTAGAAGAAGTTCCCGAACAGAGTCATATGAATCAGCAAGTAGAGCTATGCGAAGAATTGTTCCAGAAAACTACATATCGGGATGGCCGAGGTAGGTTCGTCGTAAAATTGCCGTTTCTTCCAAACCCTAAAACTCTCGGAGATTCATAAGCACAGACAAAGTCAAGATTCACGGGATTGGAAAAAAGACTTCAGAATAATCTAAATCTCAAAGAAGAATACGTACGATTTATGGAGGAATACATAAATTTAGGCCACATGGAAGAGCTGTCAGCAAAGAATTTCGCAATTCCATCAACGCATCATTTTTAATTGCTTCATCACCCCGTGATTAAAGAATCGAGTGTCTCAACTAAAGTACGTGTGGTATTCGATGGTTCCGCCGCATCCAGATCTTCAGTATCTTTGAACCAAGTGTTAATGGTTGGTCCTACCGTGCAGCCCAATTTAACTTCTACAATAATGCGATTCCGACTGCATAAAATCGCATTTACGTCGGATATTGAAAAAATGTACCGGCAGGTGAAAATACATCCAGATCATCTCCACTACCAAAGAATACTCTGGAGAAAATCTCCTGTCGAGCCATTAACGCACTACAATCTAACTACAGTTACTTACGGAACCGCACCAGTCGCGTTTCTCGCAACTCGATCACTGTTACAGTGCTAAAGATGTTGAAACAACTCAGCCGAATATATCAACCATCATCGCTTACGACTTTTATGTTGACGATATACTGAGTGGTGCCGAGACAACAGAAGATGCAATAAAACTAATTCAAAATCTGCAAAAGGTATTAAATTCTGCTGGATTTGCTCTACATAAATGGGCATCTAACTCTAAGGAACTCCTCCGCACCATCGAAATTGAAAATCCGATTGTTACTAAAATAATGACGAAGGACAATAACCAAAAGGTATTGGGCTTGCAATGGAACTGTGAACAGGATTGTTTTATGTTTAAAGTCAATATGGCTCACGATGGTCCGAAAATAACCTAGCGTCAATTTCTATCAGACGCCTCTCGTTTATTTGATACTCTCGGATGGTTGTCCCCCATGACAATCACGATAAAAATATTATATCAACAAATATGGCTACTTTCAGTAGAACGACGAATTGCCAACGGAAATTATCGATACGTTGGCTAATATCAAACGGGATATAAAACAAGTTGAAAAGATTGAAATGCCACGGTACATTAAATTCAACAATAAGTATACTGAACCACACGGTTTGTGCGAAGCCAGCAAGAACGCGTATGCAGCCGCAATTTATTTACGTGTAAGCGATATATCTGGTGAAACCCATGTTCATCTATTAACAGCTAAAACAAAGGTTGTTCCTATTCGTCGCATAACTATTCCAAGATTGGAATTATTAGCAGCCCATTTATTAGCGAAATTATCCAAATCAGTTATGAAGATCTTAGAAATACGTGACATCACCTCAAATTCCTGGACTGACTTTGAAATTGTCCTCCATTGGCTAGCCAAACACCGATTGTCATGGCCAACCTTCATTGCAAACCGGACATCGCAAATTCACGAATGGCTACCACAAACTAAATGGCATCATGTGAACACGAACTCAAATCCATGTGATTGCGCTTCACGGGGTCTCATGCCTACACAATTGCTGCATCATTTAATTTGGTGGAAAGGACCAAATTGGCTATATCAAGAGCAAACAGCGTGGCCAAAACAAAACATAAAACAACTAGTGGACAATCAAGAAATGTCGAGCGACTCGGTAGTTCTCGTTTATCAGACGGAGTTGGAAAACGATCTATTCACAATGCTCTTCGACAAAATTTCTGAATATAGGACAATCAAACGCATTATTGGGTTCTGTGTTCGATTTATTCGCTCAACTCGAACACACCGAATACGAACCAGATCAAGAGATCGCAATGTTGTAACAACCCCGCCACTCACTTGTGATGAACTAAATGCAGCGGAACAATTAATGTGGAAATGGGCTCAAATGTCTAAATTTAACCAGGAAATCAAAACACTAAAATCAGGTAAATTAATTGCAAATAGTGCCATATTATGATTATCACCATTTCTTGATAATTTGCTGACTGCCCTGGTAATTTAAAACACCAGGTAATTTTACCAAAATCGCATCGCCTTAGCGCAGCAATACTTACGGCCATACACAAACAGTATCTACATCCCACTGCCTCTACTTTATTTCACCTATCGAGACAAAAATTCTGGATTATGGGTGGGAAGGCACTAGTTAAAAAAATAACGAACGCCTGTAGAATATGTTATAAATTAAAATCTCAGCCAAGGCTGCAGATGATGGGTGACTTACCGGCCGTCCGAGCAACACCGTCTCGTTGCTTCTCAAAAGTAGGCGTGGACTACGCCGGCCCATTTCACGTAAGCATAAAACGTAGTAGGGGGACCATTCTGAAGCAATATGCTATGTATTAGAAGCGAGCAGCCAAACCCGAAGTAGCCGAAACAAGTGGGAGTCAGCTGGAACCACGCAAATCTTTGCATAATAAGCACAATGCGTACTAGGGCATGATAATTCTTTAAAATTTTAACCGAAACTAACATAATGCACGCCTGATTAAATGAGCCAGCTGCAATAAAATGTTTACAAGCCGGGCTTATTTGGAGCTTGCACAACCATCATAATGTAAATTGAATTGCTTGCTCAAGGGACACAATATGTTTTGAGCAGTTGTGTAGTAAAAAATCGTTCAGAAACTAGCAAATGCCAGCCGGAAACATTTAAAGTTACTGGATATCTTCTGGATCATTGCAGAGTGGAAACTAAATCATTCAAACGATAAGTGTTAAAATTCGATCCAATCATTGGTTTAGAAATTACAATTGTTCTATAGTAAAGAAGTTCCTTCCGATAGCTGGCACCTTGAAGATATCAGAAGGCAGTGTATGTATATACCCTATTATGCATGAAAATTCGTCCACGAAAACTGTTTTGAAAATAGGTGCAGTGCTTGCTCACATTATGGTCAGCTAAGTGGACAGGAGTAAATCTTTGACCTCTGTATTCTGGGATGCACATGGTATGACAAACAACAACGAGAGCTACATGCGATGTGGTTGATGCAGTTCGAAGGAGGAATTGCGAAAAAAGGCCACAAGTGCAAATTTCACCAAGACAATGAATACGCACCATGTCAAAATTCGTTGGTCACAATGCATTGAGTGAAGTTCAAATTTCTTCCACATCTAGTGTATTCTTTGGATCTGGTTCCCAGCTACTACGATTTGCGTGAATTTTTGATGCCAAATATTAATCATTTTACAAGAAAGGCATTGAAATGTTTGAGGAGCATTGGAATGAATGTATCACTGTCGAATAAAACCATAATATAATTATATAATCGCTGCTAGCCATAACTGTACCAGTTTAGATCATGTCAGCATAGGTAATTTCAGCTAGCACTAATTCAGTTTTTAAACCTTTACAATTTTGCATTTTGTGTATTATTATGTGATATAAATTATTTTTCAGCTGGAATCTAAAAGCAGATATCAAATCTTTACGTAATATGCACGATATTTTCTTTCGTTCGTTCTTTCTGGTTATTTTTTTGTCCAATCATATTGCTAACATCGTCATTTTTGAGAAATATGATTGGACAAAAAATATTCATGACGAACGAACGAAAGGAAATCAGCAACCATAAAAGCGGCTTTACTCCCCATTTTTGATAAATCGCTTTCGCTCGCTTTTGTCACAATATACACCCATTTTCACGTTGATAGCTCTTGAATCATTAAAATTTTCGTTATGCTTTCTTCAGCAAAGTTGTGTGATTCAATAAGTGTTCCTGTTGTAAAAAACAAGATGCGACATGAAATTTGATCAAAACTTAGATACGAATAGATTCAAACCCCAACCTTCTTTTAATTTCAGCCCAATAAACCCCCCTCCCGTCTCCAACTCGCTGAACGCATTTCTAAAATTTTAAACTACGTCAAGCTTGATATGAAGTGGGGGTAGGTATATTTTTTTTATATTTTTCTCCCCTTCTTATGCTGGATATGGTTTTTCGTTCTTGATATGTTCGGCAAAGTTGTTTGTCTTGGCTTGCGCAAGAACTCTGCTGAAAAAAGGTAAACGAAAATCTTAATGGTTTAAGAACTATCAACGTGAAAATGAGTGTATATTTTGACTAATTTTTGACTCACAGCCAAAACATGTCGGAAGCTATATCTCAAAAATGGGAACTAACTTTGAAACGGGCCTAGCAACATTGAATTCAGCGTACTCGAATTAGGTTTACCTCCCAGTCACAAAAAAAAGTTTTCGATTCAAGCACAGTGTTATAATTAAAACAACCGAAACCACTACGATGCGTCCCAAGACTAACATAAAGCATTATGTCAATGGCAGCCATCTGGACCACTGCTTTCAGAATAAAATTGTAAAATTTTTTTAAGGGTTTCACTAGTCTGCCATCTTCATGCTGGTTTCGACAAAACAATTGATTTTTGTGTATACAATGTCGATAATTGGTGGAGTGTTTGTCTACTCCACCAATTATCAAGAAAAATATAGAATATTCTTTTTTGTAGCAGTTCTCATTGTTTTTTCAGTACGAGGTTGCTATATTAAGGCCTAAGGGCCAACCATACAAAAAACTATAAAATTAAAAAAAATTTAAAAATTTTACGGAACGAATTTTCTTTGACGTTCCAACCGAACTCGCTGTAAAAATTGTAGTGAGTTCCAGAATCAAATCGTAAAATTTTCTTTATTTTATGTGACGCCTTCTAATGGTTTATTCTATTTGACACATTCTATATTATTAATGGTCACCTAATTAAATCATTGACGTGATTAAAATTATCGAGCGATATCCATTTGCGAGAAAGTTTGAAACTTTAAAATTCCGCTTATTAGAGTCCACATTTTCAAAACTGCGATATTGATATTAAAGAGCAGGATTTTAATTGTTTATTTCTTCAAAGACACTGCAATGTAGAAAATACATAAAATAAATAAAATCGAGATTTGGATTTTGGTTGAAATAAACAAAACTAGGCCATTTCTTAACAAATGAAGATTAAACTTGGTTTGTAAACCACTCAGCTATGAAAAATGAAACAACCATTTCCGTACCGACAATTTTCATATTTAAAGTGACCAATATTTCACAAAACATTCTAAAATTCGGCCATGCTATTTTTTTGCGAAACATGAAATTTGATATTTACATCATTAGTGTCAACATGGCCAAAATTCAGAACTTTTAATCCTGCTAGACAAATCAAATTTGACTATGAGCAATGCCAAATTTAAAACTTCACTCAAAAACAATTAAAAATTCTGCTTTTGAATAAAAAACTTAATACTATAATTGGTGTTCAATTGATCAAACCCCGTACAGAATGGCCAAATTGTAGAAGTTCATTTAAAATGCACGTTAAAATATCAATCTAGTTTTACATATTAGTTTTTATTGAAAAATGGCCTATTAAGTTACATTCAGCATGACCGAATTCCAGAATGGTTTGGACACGATTTGCTAAATCCAGAATTTCAAAAATCGAAATTCCGAAATAAAAATTCTTTTAAACAAATATTCCAAAAAAAAATCTTTTACAATTCCAGAAAGATCTCCATGTCGTTGAGAACTTTGCGATCTATACTTCTATCGCAGTCATGCAAGCTCGCACTTTATAAAGCATTCATAAAACATGTGCTGGCTTTTGGAATCGAGAGCTGGACCACGACCTCTAACGATTGTAGATGGCTATCTAGCTTCAAAAAGAAGATCAGTCTTTTCATCGTTGGTCGAATTAAAGTTGCGAATACCGGATACCGGATTCGTATGAACCACGAGATAAGGTAACTTATCGGCGGTAGCGATATCAATGGATTCATCAAATCCAAAAGAGTTAGATGTCTCAGCTGGAGTGCATTGTAGAAAAAGACTCCGACTGTCTGGGCGTGGTAACGTGAAAAAAGATCTACGCTAGAAAGAGAGAGAGAGAGAGAGAGAGAGAGAGGTTTACGATTTTTCGAAATTCTCCTAACACGGGTAAAGTTTAAAAGTTTAAAGCCGAATACTTGGCGTAATAATGAAACTCTCCATCATGAAATGGTTTCATTAACAACACAATGATAGATTTTTGCCTATACTAACAGAAAAAGTTATTTCCGACATGTTATTACAAATCCGATGCCATTTATTTAATGGTACGGTGGTTAATGTTTTGGCGTTTGTACCTTCGAATCCCGATAGGGGCAGATGCAAAAGGAATTTTTATCAACAGATTACGATCTCGATGAAATGGAACACGTTCATGGCACAGAGTCCAAACTCATAGGCCGACCAATCTTACATGCCAGTATAGGCTGGCATGAAACTATGCAATGTGCAGATGGTGATAAAATCTTCAGATGTTTCAGTTGCATTTTTTTTTGTTCGGACTGGGCATTACATTGGTTCCGGATAATCGGTTAAAGTACCTAATTGTGCAATAATCCCCGAATTATTCCATTGGTCGTTCAATTTTTCCTATGACTAATGTCTATGAAGTTAGCGATCACAGAAAAACGTGAAAAGGTTGATACCGGTAATATTTATGAGCATTTAAAACCTCGGTAGCTCAGTTCGTAGAGGACTAAATTTAGTAGTGGTTCTTGCTCATGGTACTAAGCATCAATAATATTGGAAGTTAACTGACACGATGACATTCACACAAACCAAAAAAAAATTTAGTAAATCATATCTTTAAGAAAAAAAAAAAAATTTACGAAGGAAATTAAAAATTTTCCTATTGAGAAAAAAAATTATAACAATTTATAAATTTGCTTACAATCACAAACAAAAAAAATAGCTGAGATAATTATTTATAATATACAGCTATATACAAAAATTAGTAATAAATTATAATCATATAATTACAAAATTCCATTTGTTTGACTCAAATACAAATGCACCGTGCTGGACACCCTCCACCATACGAACTGCTTGGTAAATTTCATCAGCCCTCTTATCAACTATTGATTGATGTACACCAGAATAAGTTTTTCAAGATTTGGTGTTAACCGACAATTTTTTAAAACAATCAAGCTCGATGTCTTGATAATAATGCTTCTCTCACAAATACCCAAAATTGTTAATGAAAGCACTTAATATGTTAAATCGTTTTTTTTTTGCTTTTTTTTTATATTTTCAAAACTTTTATAATTATTTTAATTTCAATACATTTATATATACATAGTATACAATTTATTTATTACATATTTATAACAAACAAGAAAAATTCACAAATTCATAAATTATAAAATTTTCAGTAATTATTTATGAGTACTATTTATGCCTTAATTGCAAATTTTAAGTTTCTTAAAAATTGAATTTTATTATTTTTCTTATCCAAACGTTTCAATCTTTTTTCCACCAAACAAGAACTCTCTCCAAAAAAACAAAACTTTTTTCATTTTTCTTTTTTTTTCCGAAAATTTTGTTATGTCCAGATAGATAGATCAACAATCAAAATTTCATAGCTAACTTAATTTTATAGAAAATTTTGAAAAGCAAAGTAAATTTAAACAAAATTTTTTAAACTGATCAAAAAAACAAAACACAGTGACAATATTTATATTGTAACAAGGTATCAAGCATTTTGGCTTGATACCTTACCGCATTATCGTCATAGCCCAAGTTTTGTTTATAGTCTTATGGTTCCAAAGGTTTCCAGCCTGCACTGCATTTTTTCCTACCAAATTTTTTGATAGTGCACCTAGATCACAATTAGTAGATCATTCAATATAATTTATCATTCCAATACTAGGTTCATACCGCTATAATTTTTGTTGTGTTTTGAGTATCCGATGTAGATGCAGTAATGTGCTATTATTAAATTTCACTTCTTTTCAAGTCCTTAAAGATTAGTGAATGGTCATGTAAATTAATTTAACATTTTTATATTTTTTGATATTGATGCCACTATGGTTATTTTGAATCTGCTGAATTCCAGATTGCTCCATTGATTGGCCCATTGAAGCTATACTTTGTCCACTTGACAGTTAAGTCATAGAACTGCACTGTAGTAAAAATTTAACAAATGATTTGGCTTTAATAACAATGTCCATTTTTGGTGAGCCACACTATTGATCAACTTCGGTTTGAGTTTAGCCAGTCTGATACAGACGTTTAATTTCATCGGTAACATGCAAGGGTTGATGGTTTGAATCGTATTATGATATTAGCATATTTAGTCAGATGCAATATGCTATGCAAGCAAATAATCATAAATTGAAATCTAGCACCATATTTAGAACACATTTATACATATCTCATATCATAATATGAATTAATATGATTTCTAGCATGCATACTCAGACATTTCATTTTTCATTTGACTCTAAGCAAAAATATTCTTACGAATTTTTTCTTGCAACAAAACAACATTTCATACATTTCCTTTTAGTACATATAACGACTTGCTAGGTCGGAAAAAAGAAAATGCATTATATTCAGTTTTCTTCCAGCCAAACAAATTTTTTTTGGTTATTACATTTATTGTCGTATATGCTACACAAGTACAAATAAGATGCTGCACTGCAGGTAGCTTCTGTGCGATGTCTCATATTCGTAATAAAGACGATGACAAAAAATTATTTTTGTGTTATTTTTAAACATTTGTCAATCCAGATGACTAAAACTATTAATCTTAAGATGTGTACTTAACAATTTTTGTACATACGTGGAATGAACGACACAACATAAAAGAACAGTGTTTTCTTTATACAGGAGTAGATGGTCCTTTGTTAAAATGGGACTTTGATGTTATTTTGTTTTTGAGTAATCTCGCTAAATTCTCGGAAGTTCAAAGCGCAACTAGTTTACTGCGTGTCTAGGTACTCGTAATGTTAACGTATGAAGCACTTTATTATATGAGTTTGTCAAGAATTCTCGAGTAAACAGAAGTGGTTATTATTAAGTTAAATTCATTTTGCAGGTGATATCTACAAATAATGACCTGTTGGGCGGGATGTTGTATACTTGTACCATGTGTAGTCTTTACTGTACATGGTACAAGTATACGCAACATCCCGCCCTTGATTCACTTGCGAGTGGTAAAAATAAAAATGAATAACTGATCCGATCATTATTTATAGATATCACCGTCAAAAAAGAATTTAACTTAATCACTTAATTACAACCACTTCGGTTTATCCGGGTCTGGGGAATTGGGAGGAGGGAGAGGGGATGAACAATATGTTTTCATTTTAGTATAAACTGGTGCCTTTCTTTGAATTCCGTGGGTAACGATATTTGTGGCTTAAAACTTATCGTTTTCGTAATACCGCTTGATTTTGAATAATTTTCAATAAGTGCATTTTTTCAAGGTCGCTATACGGTAGTTCGTTCTAAGTAAATTTTCTGTGATTAACTAATTTAGAACTGGTATAGGTTTTTGGGGTTTCAAAATCGTTAATCTAATTTTAGTAAATGATACGGAGGTACCGGATCACTTGTTAGGATAATAGCAGTTGTTTGTTTGTTGCTGGCTTTATTCAAGCCGGCTTTAATTAAAATTCTTTTTTCTAATTTATTAAATAGTGATTCAAACCAGTCACCAGTTTGAGTGGTAGATAAGATTAGCTCCTAGAAGTTAGGTGTTGGGTAGTAGTTTTTGAAATTGAATATTTGGTAATTTATTGGAATTGATTGTGACTTACAGTCAATTTTAGAATTGGTTTAAAAATGCATTCTGTTTTGTATGCTTTATGGCGAGATATGGGACACAAAAAAAAATTTAGGTTTCTGCATCTGAATCTTGCTCCCCGTGGAAATTGATTTCTTCAAACTGTAGTTCGTTTAGATTATTATTCATATATTGTTGTTTTTCAGCACTTAGCTCATAACTAATTATGGTTCTTCGGTTTCAAGTTTTTCTTGATCTTAATGATTGGTCCACTTTGATTGGTGTTATCAAATTGTTCGGTCAAATATTTTGTTGTGATTTGGCATTTGCTGTACTAGTGTAACTTTTACCTTTAATTTAATTATATTGTTCAAATGAATTTTGAAATGTGTTATATAAATTTTTGAAATATTTTTCGATGTCATCTTTTGGGAAAGTCGAATACTACTATTTACTATGTTCTATGAAAAAAAGTCAAAATTGGCTCCAAACCAAAAATGTACATAGAATCGAAGTAGGATAAAATCTTCAAAAATCATTTTATGCTTTTCACAGATGTTGCCAATGACAAATCCTTACGATAAATATCTGTGCGTTTTGTATGTCACAAACATCTTAAATAAAAATGGTAATCTATTGTATGAATCTACTCGTAGCATATAGTCGGCAATAAAATTGAAAAAATAAAATTTTGGCGACGTATTTATTTCATCAACATTTCGAAAATACAAGAACACCCGAACATCAAAATAGCCGTTTACTTAAAATTGATTAGGTATAAAATCCCACCAATTTTTTTACATACTCCGGTTCACCACCGCCATGCCATTCATAAGCCCATACAATTTTTTTTAACTTAAAATGGCAAGTCATACAAATTAATTTGATTTGTTTTCATAAATATGTAGGAGAATGTATATGATGGTAAATATCCACAATGTATGAGGAGGACGTCGAGTAATGTGGCACGAATATGGTATCTCCCATTAAGTATTACAAAATAAACAATGCCTTATATAGGTGAATTAATGCGGTTGCCAACATGCTGGAAAAAATAATGTTATTTGTCTCTTTATACATTATATATGTACATATGTAATAAAATAGCATAATATGTTGAACAAAAATATATATGGATATATCAAGCACAATAATATTAGTTCATAAATCATTGACATATAAAAAATATGAAAAATCATAAATTAAAATTAAATTTTTTTATTTTATGCTATATCGTTTATGCTGTTTCCAATTCGACCACTTTCGAGTACCATAGTAATGAAATACTTTATCGAGTATGTGCAATTTCCGATATACATAGATTACTTTCCACTCAACCAGCTACACAAATAACTCCTCGAAATAAATATCGATACATTTACGAGTTTAAAATATGTTATTATACGTTTAGCGCATTTTTTATGGTTGCAAGTACATTTTTTATGTTTTATCATACGTTACAAACATAATATGCATACAGCTGTTATTCATATTTATAAAGTTCCACATAATTTTTTCAATAACAAAATATAAAAACGTTGTAATAATTCCACTATAAAGTACTCAAATCGGACGAAAATAATTCTTCAAAATATTTTATGGCACAACCTTTATATCAACTCTTTTAATATGTTGTTATAATTTGCATGCAATTATTTGATACCATTTCTCAAAACAAGGGGTTTCCAAAAATCGTATTCTTATAACGAGTGGTTTCATTGGCCGCATTTTAACCATTTAGTTGTACAGGATACTGATTCTACTCTAAAATATTTCTAAACAAACAACAATCAAATTTTCCAAGAACGTCAACTTATGAAACGAAACGAATCGCAATAGTAAGCCACACACAAAGCAATTAACAATTTTAAAAATACCAGATACACGATCAATTCGTGAACACAGTTTAAACGCGAAGCATCTACTGCTCCTTTCAACAATAATTTTTTTTTTGTATATTTTTAAAATTTGTTGGAAATTCGTTTCACTTATTTTTTCATGACTAGCCAATTGTAACTGTTCTCAGCGAAAAATTGGAATTTCAAATTGAAACTTTGCATACCGATTAAGCCTAATTTATGCTAATTAGTGCTCACGAGAAAAGAGAATTTCAAATTTCGCCTGAAAGGCGAAACAAAATTAACACCTGTATATGGATTTTGTCCCAAAATGTGTGAAACGAAATGAGTGTAACCGGAAAGATATAGTAGTAGTATATGCTAGTTTGTATTGTTAGTGACGCGCGTATGTTTTTTTGTTTATTCTATTATCCATTGTAAACGCCATATTTTTGTGATGTTTACAAGACAGTGTTACTTTTTAAATAATTTATAACGATTTTTATATATTTAGTAAATTAATATTTCATTTTTAAAATTTATGAAATTTACAATAAATTTACTTTATTATACAAAAAAAAATGTTATATATAAAATATATTAACATGTTAAATAATGACACTCCACAGATCGAGAGCAGACGTAACGTGCTGAGAAAAGCAAATAAGCACCATAAAAATTAAACCGATTCGCCCAGATTGCCTTATTTTAATACTGTTCATCATAAAAATGACACAAATGCGAACAATAGAAAAATGAAAATTTTTCGATTATTTTTGCTTCACTCATTGAAATTGAGTAACTCACAGGACAAAATCAACATACAGATTTCTAGAAAAAACCAGAAATAAATTAAGTCCAATTTTAAAACTTTGCAAAAAGTTTTATCTAATCTGACAAAATTTATGCTTATCATAGAAATATAATTTTCATAAATTTTCATTTATAAATTTAGGAAAAACAAACTTGCCCCTAAAAGATACTATAATACAGAGGTGCTATTAATATTTGTGTTGACCAAAAAATTAAACAATAGAAGTAAAACGTTCCAAAATCCAAGAATAAGCAGTTCAGATAGCCTATTCCTGTGGCAAATTCATTTCCATCTGAAAATATAGTGGCTGAATTTGTGCTAATCCAGAATTGGGCCAATTTCATTGAACAACATAAACCGTTGAACAAACGGATTTCTGAATACACAATGTTGTTCAACAAAATTGGGTGAATTCTGGATAAGCACAATTTCAGCCACTATATTTTCAGATGGCAATGAACATACCTGATGGACATAACAATTCAGAAGTGTCAACTTCATTGGTTTCTAAAACACTTTGTGTCAGAAAATCGTTCATTCAATGGTCTTTGTTGTTCAATGGAATTGGGCCAATTCTGGAGTTTTTCAAATTTAACCATTGAGAAATACTATATGCTATCTGAGTTGCTTATTCTTGGATTTTAGAATATTATACTTCTATTGTTTAATTTTTTGTTCAACACAAATATTATTGAACGGTATACCTCCGTATTTATAGTATCTTTTAGGGGCATGTTTGTTTTTCCTCAATTTATGAATGAAACTTTATGAAAATTATATTTCTATGATAAGCACAATTTTTTTAGATTAGCCCTCTTTGCAAAGTTTTAAAATTAGGCGTAAACTATTTCTGGTTTTTTCTAGAAATCAAATTTTTATTTCTGTCGTCTTTCAGGCGAAATTTGAAGTTTCTTTCCCCGTTTTCTCGGCTCCCGGACTAGCACTAATTTTTCCCGTGACCAGTAATTATCACAAGCGTAATCGGTTTTTTTTTCTTTATTGGATTTATTCAGTGTTTTCAATCTAGTTTAGAAATACAATTGAATACAAAATAGCTCTTTCTCAAACTGAATTAAGAACAAAAACTGCGTCAATTCTATTAGAATCGTGTAGCAGAAATATTTGTGAATTAAAATAGAGCACTGTAATAAAAAAAAATGAAAATAATTTAATAACACTTATTTTATTCAATATTGAATAACCATGGCATGTAAACATTTCTTTATATTTTATAATATCTTTATCGTCAATGTTCAATAAATTTAGATTGGAATCTCCAACGATGACATTATTTTTGAATTTCGAGACAATCGCTTCAAGTTTAGTCAAAAACAATCCAACATCAGAACTAGGTAAACGATATATTGCACATATATTTATATTAAGATTTTGTATATGAACCACAAGGAAATTAAATTTATCATATACTTCATCGAGAATTAGAGTCGAGTTCCATTTTTCTCTAACTAATATACTTCATCCACCGTACGCATCTAACCTAACAGAATGAAACGATGGTTCAAATGGTTTGTAAAATTTCATTTTAAAATTCGAAAGTTTCCATTCTGCAGCTACCCTACTACATCTGATTTTAGTGTATAGGTTGACGGCCTTAAAATAAATGTTTAAAAATTAAAATAACTGGAACAGTGAAATGTCGGTGGAAAAAAATGTGTTGAGAGCTCCAACATCATTATAGGTGAATGGTTTCTTACGTGTAAAGGATTCATGTGTGATGAAGTCCTGTGCAACATGGTTATGCCTAAATTTCCTATTGACGTCAAAAAGACCATGAAATTTATATTTTAAGGAAGGCCGCGTCTTAATTGTCCTGAATGCATAATTAACATGAAAGCATTGCATTCGAAGTCATGGATGATCGAAAGAGCCCGAGTAATCTCCTTCAGACATAATTTTATTTGCAGGTGATTTTTATCTTCCTAAAGTTTCCTGGTATTTTGACCTCGACCTCAATTGTAATACTCTATTTAACGTAACATTTGAATTTCATTCATTCTATTTTAAATTTAAACCACATTAACAATACTCCGACAAATAGTTGGAACTTTCCTTTGCAGTGGCTCAACCATTCTCGAAATACGTAGTGGAGTCGATAGTACCATTGGTACCAAATGACGTCCATCACACAGCGATCAAAGTTTCACTGAACATAGAAGAATTATCTTCGTGTTTGGAAAACGCAGATGCGGAAACTCGTTTCAACATTAACAAGGCAAACGTATCGGAACTGAAGTATTCTTTAAATAACATCCCATGGGCTGAATCATTTTATCAACTTATTTTTCGTTTGTTTGAAGTTCATCTTTCTTTACCGAAAACTACGATGCTTCGAATCATCCTCCTTGGTATGACACTACTCTGATTAATCTAAGAAATACGAAAAATAAAGCTTTCGAAATAATGAAAAGGCTTTCAATAATGGCTGTGGTACGGATAGGATATCTTCAACTTTTCAACCAATCTAGTAAACCGGAGTGTTCCGGTGTTCGATTTCCCATACGATAAAGTAAAACACGGCTTATTAAACTTCGAGTTCTCAAGTGCATTAGTTAATTGGATTTCTTCGTACTTCGTAAAATCTCTAAACTAATTTCGGTTTACTCTAGAGTACCACAAGGATCTCGCTTGGCTCCATGGGTCTACATCATCTTCATTAATATGACTTAATTAATATTGGTCAAAGTTCCGATGTAAAAACCTTTAAAATAATTAAAACCATGACGACGAGACTGCGCTGCAGGATAATTTAAATAGAAATAGCCGCTGGTGTGAAACTAATCAATCCCGTTTTTAAACATGGTCTCATCATCTAGACCAAATTAATTGCATTGAAAGTGTATAAAAACAATTTTTGTTTTAGTTGCTCGTCCAGACGACCGGAACCATGATAATAGTATACCGAACCACGAAACTCTTTTACGTATTCTGCCTGATTGCTAGCACAAATACAAATCACGAACTCTGAATAATCGTAGAAAACAACCAGGTACCCGATGTTAGGAAATGTTCTATTCGGATATATACTCGACAGTCAAATTTAATCCAGCTAGAGCACCACCAAACAGAGTATTGAAAGAATGAACCAATTAACCAAATGGCGAAATTAGACGATCGAAAGACGCTTTAAACAATCATTTAAATAGATTTTTTAATTAGTTTTAGATTTTTAAATGTTTAAATAATAGGTAAAATAAAATCAAAGGTATGAGTACAATACTTTGGAGTAATGGTAGTAATAGTAACGGTATTGGTAATGCATTTTCTATGAAAAATGACGCTATGATACCGTTGGTTCATAATCCACACGAAAAAGTCATTTGCTCTGGATAATACATCCTTCTTGATACGGTTTAGAGTGTTTTAGTGGACGAGGAAGTAGTTTAGTAAATTGGGATAAAACAATTCTGATTATATTGATTTATTGGATAAAAATAAGATAAGTTTTTGATGAAATACGAACATTTGCCCAACTGACAGACAACTATAGATCATTTTGTAACCGATTGTGATGATAATTGAATGGTGAAACAGAATGGGGAATCTCATTTCAAGGACAAGTGATTACTAGCGATTTTCATCGAATGTAGTTAGCGCTGGTTTCTAGACATCTACAAGGACAGGATAATTGTCAAATTAATTGTTATAACTGTTTTGATCCCCTTTACGACAAAACAAACTGCGATTCACATTTTTTCACCAGATGTCAACTACTTTGTTGGAAATCGCGAATAAATGAACTAAAATATTGCCAAAAGGGACAGAAATAACCGTATAACGCTTTTGTTAAACCGACCGTATGTTGGAATGGAATTTTTTTAATGTTGAAAAATTAATTAATTAGTCGAATTAGACTCTCTAACGTAAAATACAATTTTGATTTATTCAATTCATTAATTTATCATTTATATTTTTTTTAATTCCTTATTGCATTAGGTTCGGTTAATATACCCTGGGTAAGAATTCGATTTTCACCAACTTCACAAATATGACCACTTCAGAAATTGACTAGGTTTGTCGCAGTGAATCAGTAATCCAGAATCACAAACTTATTTTATAAAATCATCCAATTTATAACCGATCGGCCTTACGCCGTAAAAGTTAGCAATATTACGGAACTTTATGTAAGAGCCATATTGGAATCCCAGTTCCTCCATAATATAATCCAATTTTAATTATAAACAACAATTGCTCACCAATTTATGGTCGATTTCTGTCCCAATTGACCATATTCGTCCAAAACTTCGTACAAAAATCACATTCGATTTCCATTTCTATCATCATGCGAAGTAACGTTAAGATTAATTTCGAAATATCCATATTCCAAATATATTTCAGCAACATTTTAAATTAAATTATCAAAGAAAATATTATTGATTGTTAGTGATGTGATACTAATTTTGACGGAGTGGTCGAAAATTGAAAAATGCCTTAACAAAACTATTAATAAACTGCGAAAACTGTCGTTACAACTAAAACTAGAAAAAAATTTAGTTATCGAGCCTAAATTTCCAACAAAATTAAAATCCGGAATTTTTATATGTATTCCCCCATGTTGCTACAACTAGTAATATAAAACCCACACAAAGTTTATTATAGTTTAACGTCTTTAAGCAAAGGAGAATAATCCTTTTGCATTTTCTGTTGTGTAAAGGGAGCCAGCATAACATTTTCGTGCACCCCAAATTAAATTCTATGATATATAATCACAACCACATCTTAACAACATTTAAAAAAAAATTAAATTGAACATTCATGACATCTTAGAGGGGAGATGCCCAATACTTTCCAAACTAGACAAGTGGCTATGACGAAATTCAAATGAACCAAAACTGCTCAAATTCCAAAGAAATTTTACAAAAGGCAACAAATGATGACTTACAAGGTTTCCGAGTCAGAAACCAATGTATTATGCCTAACTTGACGCTTAAAACATCCCCACTCTAAAAATACCAGGAAACCAATCCTTTCTCTATTTTAGAAGACACATTTGAAAATACATTCCTTTTAAAGGGTTAATGGTGTAAACCCGACATTCAAAATCCTGAAATGTTAAATCGTGAAATTTTAAAATGTCGAAAAACGAAAGACAAACACCATTCATAACTGGTAATGGGTACATTACTGTGGAATATTATGTATGATGGAGTTTTCAGACAAAGCAGCTGTTTTAAATGCCGCACTACCTTACTTTGGAAGGCCCGAACAAATTGCTGGAGACTGTTGGCCAGTCTCGTCAACATCAAATTTTCTTGAAGTTATTTAAATTGTTAAGAGAACAGATAAAACCCCCGTGCCCTTGTTTATGGTATAACATTCGATAAAGAAACATCAAGTTAAAAATAACATTTACAAAAGAAATATTCACCAACTGTTTCTGGAGGCAGACCATACACGTGATGGCTTGGACCATTTGCATTAGAGGTAAAAAACCCCTGGGAGCAATGACAAACTGTGGTTGTAATTAGCACTCTATTGGGAAACCAACTTTCTGAATTTACCGATAACTTACGTTAGTATCGAAAAAGGTTTCGACTCGAGCTCTGACCTGCACTCATCTATTTTGCTCACACTCAGTGACAAAATAATGTCTAAACCGAGCAATCCTACTCCTACTCCTACAGCCTAATGAGGTACAGCAGAGTGAACAAATTCAAGAAATAGAAAAAACTGAAAATCAAAAAATCACACTGACCTCTCTAGAGGAAGTGTTCAACTTCAAAGATGTAACTGCAACAAAAGTTCCAGGGTTTGTCATAATAACAGGCAAAATCCTTAAACAGGTTCCAAAAACTTCAATTGCAACCATGGTATTAAAAAATTTACCATCCTAATCAAGGCAGCCTTCAGAATCAAATTTTTTCAAAACGGATGAAAATTTGCGGAAGTGATTATGACAACCTCATGATATCACTATTATCTCGACCAACAACTTTTATTAAAACGAATGAAACAGCTAATTGAAAGTAAAGAACTCATCCCTATACACCAATATAGATTTTGAGATAGACATTCTACAATAGACCAAGTTCATAGAAAAACGGACATCATAGAAAAATAGCTTGAATGAAAGAGATGATCGGCTCAGCAGTTTTCATTGACGTGGCTCAGGCTTTTCATGAAGCCTGACTCAAGAAGAACTAATCAAAACTGGAGTACCACAAGGAAGTGTTCAAGTCAAGAACTATGCCTTCTGTTCGCAACCGATATTAAAAATAAAAACATTTAAAATAACGAATGGAGTGCAACAAGTTGAGCGAAGCAGAATCCGTACGAGTTCACTACACCAACAGAAAAGTAAAACAATTGCCTGTAGTACTAAATAATGTCCCGTTACTACATCCCAACTCACCACAACACCTGAAAGGTGCATATTATAAAGAAATATCAAGATGACTTAAATACAGCAAAATGTACTGGCATTAAACTTGCGAAAATGATTGATCAATTACTGACATCTCGCGTTAATGTTTGTTAATTATAAAAAAAAACTATACATCGCGTAGACGCACAACACTGACTGAGGCTCAATTCAAGGTCACTCAATAAAACCATTGTTGATAACATAATTAGGCTTATTAACCTACACTCGACTTTGTCATTGCTCACACAAAGTATAGATAAGGGATAACAATATGACAAAAGAAGCACAAAAATGAATATCGTTTCCACGGAGGAGTGATTTTTCCTTTTGTAAACAAAATTGCTTATTTGTAAATTATATAAACGAAAGCTTTGTACAGGAATTTGAGTATATAGTATATGTACAAAAAAAAGCTTTTTACTTGTTATGATTGATTTTAAATATTCCGCATGTTCTCAACCCAAGAATTTTCCTACATCATCATTTCAGTGGAAAATCCCGATTTTTTTTTAGTAGGTTTTTTTGTTATGTTTATACCAACCGCCATCATCAAATCGTTACCCATTTTTCTGTACATCCGATATAATGAACGTGTATTTTATGTAGTGTTTGTTGTTTGTTCACGAGCTATGGGAAAAATATCAAATATAAACGTAAACGGGTGTATCCTACTAATGCTTGCATGCATACTCGTGTACGTGTACATAAAATTACAGCCAGATATAAATTTTCATATTGGATTTCTTTTTGGGTATGGTATACGAATACACAGAGCTGTACACGTACCAAATAAATAATATAAATAAAATCTGTAATGAAAAATATAATCATGAAAAACTACTGATGGATAAACCAAAAATGTATATAAGAGATAATAATATCTGATTGTCGTTACACTATATATACACAAGTATGTACTCGTATGTATAGTTGGGAATTTTTTAAATTCACAATATAGATTTTTTGCCGATTTATAATATTTGATTTTATCAATATTTATTTTGGAAAAATTGATAAAGTTTTATTGATCCTGTTGTAATTAATTTTAATTCGTTTGTCTCTGTTCTTTAGTCGTTGTGTATATTGTGCTCTATAAAATTATTTCTATATAAATATGTACAGTGCAAATATCTGCAAATAATATTAAAATTTTACAACAACAAAATAGTTGTTGCTTATTGCAACACGTGTGGTTTTTAGCGGTCAACTATATTCTATACCGGCCAAATGGCAAAGTGGTTAAGGCTTTGGCGTTTGGAGCGGGAGGTACCGGGTTCAAATCTCGATAGGGGCAGGAGTCAAAAGAGAATTTTCATCATCACATTACGATCTGTGATGAAGAGGAACACAACTATCGGAGTGCAGAGCTCACCCATCTTCCATTCCAGTACTATAGGCTAGCATGGAGCTATTCATGGTGCAGATGGTAAAGTAAATCGGATCTCTAGCCGTACGTCCTCATAACTGCGTAAGGGAACGGTAGAAACGAACCGCGCAAGAGTTGGGAGTCCTTCGGCCTCTGAACAAATTGCAGGGATTAAGCCATAAAAAAAAAAAAAAAATCTATATTCAAACAATGTTTTGTTAATTTGTTTTTGTCGTATCCTTTTTGTAAGACAACAACAATTTTTTAAAATATAATGACTTGTTGATCAATCATTAAAGAAAGTATTTTTTTTTTTATTTATTTATTGATTCATACAACCATCTCCGGCCCAGAAAGCATTTGTAAAATGGTACAATATAAAACATGTAATACAATAAATGATACTATAAAATAAATTTGAAATGTTTATAAAACAAGAAGGATGGCGGTAGGAGATGTTTGAGATTTATTAATCAGTTTTCTTTTAACTTTTTTTTCTTTTGTTATTAAAGTTAAAGTTTGTTATATTAAAGTATTAAGTAGTATTTGATAGGTCTCAGCAGTGAGTTCAGCTCTCTTTTACATCCTACTTCCATTGGGATACAACCCACTTCTCTGATAAATAACATGATGATAGAAGCAACGTTTTACAGCGTGAACCTATATTGATAATAAAAAAAATTGCCAAAAACTGGCTTTTTCTGCCTCAAATACAGTCCAGACCTATTAATCGATCGAGATCATATTTAAAAATTTGCCTAATGTTTCTGAATAAAACTCACTGACCTTAACAGGTCACTTTCAATTTCCTTCCCTGAAATTTTAGCGGAAATTTGCAAACAGGAAGTGGGAGCTTCCAAATGAGCTTTTTCGTTTTTAGCAAATATTTTGAAAAGTATAGAATTTACAAAAAATATTTGTAGTATTCGGCTATTCCTCTAAGCATTAACTCAGTCATTAAAATTAGCAACGTTTCCATAAAAAAGGAAAATAACTAGAGTAATGCCTATTTTCAAAACTGGATTAAGATTTTGGTTTCGTTTGGTTTTTCGATTTAGGTTTCATGCTACAAAGATATATCTGTTTTACCTATGTTATGTGAACCGGTAATATGCAACTCACTCAAGGCAGTGCTGCCGCGATATATGTCACAATACCCTCATGGTTTTATGCATAAAAGATCAGTGTCGACCAATCTAATAGAATTTTTCAGGTTATCTATATAGAAATTGGTATCAGTTAAGTGGCGCAAAATAAGAATATTTTTACTAAGGGGAATGTAAGGAAAACCGTGAAGTGTTTTAAATTGAAAATAACGGTTTTGCGAACGCTACAATTTTTGACTTGGCTTACCACAAGTATTCTGTATGCTTTAGCTTAAGCCTGTTGATGCCCATTTTCGTTGATTTGCAACCTACATCTACAATAAAGAATTTTCGCAATCCAGATCACTGGATATGATTCAGAATTAGGTGCATGCGTAAAAAATTTCTCAAAATTTTTGGGAATGAACAAGCCCTGTTGCTTATCTGATCAGATTTTTGTGCCCGTAGGAACTATGGCTCTCTGAGGGTATTACGAAACTGCTTCACGGGATTCGAAATATCTATGTTTGACTTTAAAGTTTATTCATTGATGAAAAGCTTACCGGTAAGCTTGATGTTTTGTCCAAACGCTGCCTCGGCTGGAGTATATCTGAGGTCTTCTGTGACTGAGGTTGGAATACCCAGAATTGTGAGAATTTTTGAACTCGATTAGGTTGTTTTGAACTAGGTTCTTACTGCGTCTTATAGTTGCCTGTGGCACTGTTTGGTAAACTACGTTGAATTGTATCTTTTGGTTTGTCATAAAGATAAGCTTCTATTGAGCGGGTAGACCAATCGACTATCGTTAAAATATAATGATAATCGTAACGGACGATTAAATCCTGGTGGATGTGTTCAATCATGTCATTGGGTATAGCTCGATTTGAACTGTGAACTTTAAACTTTTAGCATGGAATACAAAATTTCGCCCAAATGTTTGTATCAGTATTTATACTTGGCCAGAAGTATTTTGAAGCAATAAGATTTCACGTGGCACGGATGCCGGGATGTGATGAGTCATATTGAAGTTCAAAGACTGCCGATCGCATGTTGACGGGAACGAATGATCGATTTTTGCTTGAAGAAACATCAAATCTTACATCAAATTTGATGGTTGTCTGGTAATTTGTTCCATTGCCGGTTCCCTCTCGATTTCGAGGTGTGCTGTTTTTTCTCATCTTGTTGCTGTACAAATAATCCTTTCGTATCGATCGAGAAGGGGCTGAGTTCTGTAAGCAGTGTTTCACCACAATGGGAGAAACAGTCATCACATTGAGCTTACCTTTGTCGTGATGATAGTCATTTTTGTAAATTAGACAATATAATCGAGATGTCGTAATTTCCGTAAAAAATTGAAAGTTTCTTCTCCATGAGCTACCGATGTTAAACTATGCACGGTTTATTGCAGTTATTACAAACCTTGTAATGCGTTGATAATAGAAGTTCGATCTGTTGTTTGGTGTGGATCACCTACGTGCACCAATCTTAATATTAGCCAATGTTCGGTAAAAATCATCGAATTATTATTGCATGTTTTCAAGTTGCCGTTCCACTGTTAGTTATTCAATGTTAGCAGTTGTCTTGCTTGGGGATGGCTGGTTGACAGCAGCAATTGGGTTGGGTGTTCTGAATTGAAAAACCAGATTCGATCGGCGTCCAGTAGAATTCCTGTATGTACTTTTGAATGTCTCACGCTAGTTTCACTCGCGATACTCCAAACGCATTTACTAATTTGAAACCATTTGTTTTTTGGGACGATCTAGGGTGTCAATATCACCAATTTTTGAAAATTGATCTTGTAAAGCAGCTTTAAAGTCAATTAAATCGTAACCTTTCAAACCCGACTGCAAAAAACGAATAGCACTTAACACTCACTATAAATTTAATATTCTTCTCAATATATTGTCAGCAGAAGCTGCTATATTTTTATTGCTAGTTATACACGAAACTCCAAGCTTTTTAAATACTTCAATCAAACCCAAGACATTTGCATTTAACCAAAAAGCAAAATTTGGTTGGAATGTTTTTTATCAACAACCTGCAAACTATCACTTGGAATAGTTTTATCATAAATAATTTTATCCTTTAATCTGTTAGTTAGATGGTGGTCAGATTTGTTGTAACGTTCGAAATTTTGCAGGTGCAGGCCCAGTTATGGTATGTCAGAACATCATATTTTCGATATTTTATCGAAGTTTATTTCTCGTGTTCCTAAACTGAAATGGGAAACTGTTTCATTTATGAACTATTTCGTTTCTATTGCTATCACAACCTACTAGTACAAAGGCGCAAAAGTTGTCTAATTTCGTTCAAGTTTCGAAAACAAATTATTTGGTGGCGGAGTAGAATATCACGATTTTTCAATGTAACAACTTGATAAATGATGTAAATGTGAAATAGTGTCACATTTTATTCTAAAGAAACGAGACATAAACTTCGATAAAGTATCAAAAATTTGATGTTATAACTACTGCCCAGATGGATTGACTGATCAGGGTGGAACTTCATATTTAAGCTTTTTTTATAAATTGAGGGATCACCCAGTTATTTTGGCCGAAACCGGTCCACCGGAGTTGCAGCTTCTATAGAAGCTTTCTGTTTTTTCGAAACATTGTGAATGATTAAAGGCAGAAAGATGGTAAATTAAATTTCTAACCAAATTAGTTCAGATCATCTTTTGAATTTTACCGAAAATGACGAGTTTTGATACGAAAAACTTTATTTCTCCAAAATTCAGGGTTTCTCCAGTCAGTTTCACTTCAATGTGACTAGCTGCAATCGCTTCTGACATTCAAAATAATATTATCGTGATTCGTCCATCTAAAAATGTTGTGCAAACTTCACACTTCTTTGTGGTGCTAGGTCATATGGTTTTCCCGATGACATTTGTCTTACTACATTAATCGTAATTTTCCTACAATTGTATACATGAGGAAGGATTTTGTGAGCTTATTTTATTTCTATCTTTAAAAGAAAGAAATTCGTGTTCTAAAGCGTATATCAAATTTTTATTAACGCGCAAAAGAACTTTTACTTTAGGTTTAGGTTTCAGTGGTTGACACTTAGGCCATTTTTGGCCCATTGTGATACCACGCATTCACGCTACATCATTAACCCATTCACCTATTCACCTACTCACACAACTACAGTATTACCACCTGCACATTGCAAGCTCCATGTCAACCTGTACATTGACATGGACGGTGGGTCGGCGCTGAATTCTGCACTCCATCAGAGGGTCTTAGTTGTGTTTATTAACATCACCGATCGTAATCTATGATGAAAATTCGATATACATCTAGCCTCTGATGGGATTCGAACCCAGTACCTCCCGGTCCAAGTGCCGAAGCTTTAACCACTGCACCACTTGTCCGGTAACTTTTACTTTAGCGATCGTAAAAAATACCATCAACTCCCGTTTGCTAAAACCATTTAGGATGAACTAGCATCTGTTCTATACTAACATGTTGAAAAAATACTCAATAAAATTGATGTGATTAGCAGAGTTTTCGAAAATAAGCCAAATTTAAGAACTAACAACAGGATAATAATTTTATATTTCTAAAATAAAATTAATGCATCTCTTGATATCCATAAAACAGAATGTTGCCTTTAGCACAAATCGATCGAAAACTTTTTAAATATTTTTCGATTATGATAATTTTATATTCCTTTATACATAAAAACATAAAAATATAAATCTCATAAAAATCATTTTCGATTTCTTTTTCCTTTGCGTTTCAGGTATCTGGTACAACAATAACGATAATAATAGAGATTGGGTACGTATAGCTGGCCGATAGTACCCATTGTACCCTGTAAAAGGGATTAGGAAGAATAAAAATAACCAGCAACAACAGCAGCAGCAACACCAGCTACAGCAACAGCAGCAGGCGGCTAAATCAACCGCTAGTTGTTCACATTCGAAACAACAAGTACCACATCAGTCGTCGACATCGTTGCATCATCATACATCTGGTGGTGTTGCTAATTCATCACCAACAACAGATGCAATGGGCAAACACGATATCAAACGTGGTCTAGGAAGTCGTTCGTCGGATGGTGGAGGTAAGTCAAACATTTACTATATCAATATTCTTATAGGTGTTGTATTATTTAAATGTTGTTGTTGTTATTCTTCTAAACCTTAAAATCCTCTGTATATATTGATAACTATAAACTATTTAAAACGTAAGGCACATTCTACGTTGACTTCGTGCTTTATACATTCGTACATAGGAGGCATAAATTCTTGTTGTTGGGTTGCTTAAAAAACATAAATTTGCTAAGTTTTTTGGACGTGTTCCAATATAATTGTTGATTTTCAGTTATTCAACGACACCAATTTCATTGAAATACTTGCGAACTTTAAAATACAAAATTGTTTAGTCCTTAAAAATTATAAATATTATAGATACCAAAAACTTTTCAGTTGACTTATACAGTGTGTGAATAGCTAAAATTTTCCAATCAAAGTATTTCACAGCTTTTCATACAAAATAACGTGACACGAAATATTGATAGCCGAAAAAAACTTAATTGGATGTTTTATAAAAAAAACTCTCTATTGATAAACTTTTTTTGCCGTAAATGAACGACACACATAGTTTTAAAATTAACTGTAGTAGTTATATCGGAATTGAAATCGTTTACCGAATAGTTTTTGTGGTTATTCTATTTATCGGCTTTGGTTCAATTTTATTATAGATTTTTTTTTAATTCAACAAATAATAATCTAACGCTTTTGGCGTTAAAGCTTTTATGTCACATACGTGAAGACCTTTTTGAATAATATTTTTCTACATTGTATTTCAGTTTACAGGAAGCCTGCGTTTAACGCAAAACCAAAGGTTTTTCACAATGCAATTTTTTTTATGAATATTTATATTTGCAAACCTTGACATCCAAAAATTATTTTAATTATGTTGGAATGTTTGTACTTCGTTTTATTAAATTTTACGTTTTGTATAAAAAGCAATCAATTTTTAAAATTGATTTTATCATTTCTAAAAATTAGAATTTCTAAAATTGAAATTTCAAGCAAATTTAGCTTAAATACAAATTTTATTAAATTTGCATCTTAATTATGATAACCTTAAATAATTTAGCAATAGGGTATAGGGTATACCATTAATCATTTAAGGATTTTACAAATCAATGTTGACAAAACTAAATTTACACAGAGCGATATTGATTATGCGTAAATTAGCAATATTTATATTCTTTCTAATTGTAATTGAACATAAGACTCGAGTAATCAGTGTAGCAAATTCATCCGCAGACATTTTTTTTTTAAATTGATAAGAAACTAAAATAAAATAAAAAACAAAAACCGATATTAAAAACTGAGCGAGAGGCTCATTTTAATGTGGTACATTCTTTAACTCATTAAAACATCAGGTAATAAGTCAGACTCTAATTAGTGAAATACACCATAACCCAAAAAGAGCTTAGCCGAAAGAATCAAACACTGGCTGAATATTAAAGCTAGTATTTAACGCTCTAATGCACGAAATTTTATTTATCTGAGTAATATGTAAAATTTATCCCAAGAAAGGCAAATCTGAAAGTAAAAGTAGTAAAACCACGATTTTGTTTGAGAATTACATAAACGTAATTGCTATTTGGCACAAGATGCTTGGGTTTTCGAATTTTGGGTATTTACATCGTTTTTTCCCCGATCGTTCCTGAAAAATACACAAATGACCTACTTGACCATAGCGGACTTCATTTATATGCAGATAAGTCTTCTTTACTGGCGTTTGCGATGATGATTGCTTCGAGTTTGACGATCGCCTAATACTTCTTTTATCTACTACTATTACTCTTTTATCTAATCCATAATGATTCTGCCACTTCCGACTGAAATACCAAAAGCTGAATTTTATTTTCTGTTTGGTAATTTCGGTGATATTTCATATATAGTAAGTATTCACCATAACTAGATTAATTAGATAGAAAAAATACTGTTTTGACATTTCCAAGTTTTTATCTTAATGTGGTAGCATCCGAGCAGTCAATTCATTAAATCAACTCTCCGCATATGCCGGTTGTATTCTTTAATAATGTACGGGATTTAATAGTGGCGCCTTTCCTTTTTTTTCTGATTGGTTTTTCGTGGTTGTAAAATAGCGTTGCTGCTAACAAACAGCTTAGTGGTAACAAAAGTTAACAAAAGTCATACCGTTTTTGTGCCTTGTCACAAAACCGAGGAAATTAGTAAGTTATGATGAACCTTGATTATCTATATAACGGTTGAATATAGGATAAATGCTGTCATATAGTTTTGTGTTCAGATTAGTGTCCTCCATTGTACTTACTTAAGAGTTGCCCTGTATAAATCAATTTACAAGCAAATCATGTAAAAATTATTTTTTCAATAATGCATCATATGATAGTGTTTTGAAAAAGTTTTAATTAACCGTCTTATATTTGGGTGAAGCATATATCGGTTTCTCGATTAATCATTAGAATAGAAAAGAATTAAAATAATTTTCCTAAATATCGATCAGCAACATTTGTTCTATCGTTAGCAATGATTATTAATCAGTCTTGATTTAAAGGTAAGCGATTATTTTGGAAATCATAATTCTGATTTTCGTATGTGCTCCTTTAAGAGCTTTATGAAAAATAATTTATTTAAGGCTATTTTGTCCAAATCTTATCCAATTTTCATTTAATTTGTGTGATGGTCATATGCTACCAGATTTACTATAAATATTTCCAATAGTGTTATTGAATAAAATACTTGTGCGCATTAATCAGTAATCAATTTCCGTGAGTAGTTTTTGGTTTAAAATGCTTCCCAAAGTAGAATCGTCTAAAAAACAAATTGAAGCCTTTCGGGTATTATCAAATTTGATAGCCCAACAAATAAAGATATTATTAAGACGAGTATATGATTCACTTTGAAAAATGTCTACCAATTAAGCTATTTTCGATTTTTTCTATTTGTTTATTGAATCCATGTGAGAATCCAAATTTGTACTAACTATAGTAGTGGGTGCTTTGGGTGCTTGGCGCGGTGATGATTTTGTTTAAGTCTTTACTCTCTGTGCTACTTGCTCCCACTCGGATGATGCTAAGAACAAATTTATGTTTCTAGTTCGCAATGGTGATCCGATTTTCATCAATAAGTTATGGCCATACCTCGACGTGGAAACATTTGGTAGATCCAAAATGTACGTGAATGCACAGCTAACTAATCACTTTTATAAACTTCTGATAAAGGTGAATTCTTAAGAAGGGCAGCAAACTATTTACTGCATGGTGTAAGGAGTGCTCTAACTACTAATAAAATTTCTCAGTATACAGAATATATTAGTGTCCTCCTGCATCAATCGTACCACGCTATGTGAAATTTAATTTTTTATTCAAGTTTATAGAGTTTTTACAAGTTAGTGAATATTAAATCATGGATACTAGTCAAAGGACCAATGGTGGTCTCGATTCATTTAAAAAACATAGTGAAAAACATTCAAATTATGAATATATTGTCTTGGCTATAATGGCTTCTTGATAATTCATTTGATTATTAAAGTTTTCTAAGGCCAATGTTAAACGCAAATAGGCAACTTATGATAAATAATAAAATAAGCTTCGCATTAATTTGAAAATTGAACAATGAACCCGAATCCCAATTGAAGATGGTGAAATCATGGACCACGGAACTAGCTCAATCTATACTAGCGACTAGATTCACCTTCAGACTCTAAAGACAAACACGAGTTTGACCTCCGATTTCTCCTTGAATATATAACCGTCAACAGTCAAGAATGCAAATACTTAGATTTTATGGTTCTCGTCATTTCACGGTTCATTTTTTAATACTAATAATTCAGTATATGCCAGTAACAATATGCAATTATCGATTCCAATGAATTCTGTCTGAGCTGAAAGACCAAAGCTTCCATAAAACAAAGAAAACATGCAGACTTCCAAATTGCAATATCGGAAAATTTGAAAGATTGACTACTACATCGTCGAAAATCAGTGAAAACTGATAAAATCTGCAATTACTAATATTTAGTATCAATCTTCGGCCACCCCACCGACGTTTGGCTAAGTTATAAAGTAATATTACTGGTCAAAATTAACGACACCTGGTTAAGATTTCATTTGTTGCTAAATCGTCAAAAAAATGTGATTATATATATTCCATCGCTTGTCTGAGATCACTTCATTGAATACAAAATAAGTTGGGAAGATAGCTAAAATTTGTACATCGCTTTAGAGATCGGGTAAACTATCTAAACTGACGTGGTAGAAGATTTTTGCTATACATGTTTTTGGCTAATATCGCAGTTACCTCGTAACATATCAAAACCATATTATGCTTTCACTATGAGAATGGTACTGCTAAAAAGTAATATTCCTGCTTGCTCAGGAGTAATGTATGGTGTACCGCTAGAAATGATTTCTTACATTTATCTAACCAATTTCATCTGAATTAAATCAACGTTGAATCCAGTCTCGGAGTCGGATATGATTTTCTTTAATCACTTAAATAACTGTGATGCGGACTATAAAAAATGTACTAATAGTTTGGCCGGATCTTTAGAGCTCTTTTTCAAAATTCGATCGCTATCGCAACTGAAATTTACCAAACGTAAGGGGAAATCCGTTAATTGTTCCGGCTCACAAGAAAGTTTGTAAATCAGGGGTATATAATCATGTAAGCCACATTTTTGTATGGAAAAGCAACAACAGTTTTACTAGTCTTGTTCCACTGTCAAATAAAAAAATAAAAATAACAAGCGATACAATTGCTAATTCATTCATCAATTTTATATCAGTCGACCAAATTTGTAAGATTTTGTGAAAAAGGAGGCTAAACCCGTTTAAATTGTTTGTGTGTGTTCCATGTTAAATTTTAATACCGCCTAAAATTTCCGTGCGGCGTTCATTCATGGGAAATCATTGATTTTTCCAGCCAGCATGGAACTAATAACGTTATTGAACCAGGAAAATATAAATAACCGCATGTTAATCAATGTTAGGTAAAAAAAATAATGTAAAACATTCGCAAGCCTCTAAAATACCATTTGAACTACGGTAAGGAGATCCAATTCCCCAAACATACTTTTACCCGTTATCGTTATAGCAGAGACAACCTAAAAGAGATATTTCAACCTGTGTTTGCGAAACAATTTTAACTGTATGTTCATTTTCTGTAAACAGTCTAACACAACCAAAAATATTTGGTTTGGTTTGATTTTCTAGTTCAAATGAAAACTCTTCTTTGATTGCGCCTGTGGTTACAGGTTCGCCTTCCTTTAGACGTTGGGAAATAAATTGTGACTTAAATGCTTCTTGTTTATTTACAAAATCGAGTATGAATCCGAATTGATCGCCTCAAATTCCAACAACCATTTTATGGTTAATTTTCTCTAAGTTTCCCAAGTCATTTCTATTAGGTTATTTAAATATCAAATGGTTTGGCATTAGATCCGCAAATAGAATTAGCTTAATAACAAGTTAAGAATGGCTTCCTGGTTCTAGAGAGTGTAAATTTATATTTTTCAACCCATATTCAAAGAGAACCTATTCTTCTATTGACTATTAAATTTCAGACTGTCAATATTTTAATTTCTCTCATTCGGATAATAAACTGATAATTCTTGAACAATATAGTTCTTCTGATCTTATAACTGTTTTAAATTATGATCAAACTCAAAACTGTGCTCCTTGCAAAGTCACAGTCAAGAAACATCAATTAGATGTGTTCTTAAAACTACAATTTTTGAAATATAGAAACATGATGAACAATTTTCGAAACAAACTAAAATCTGGGGCAAGATCACAAAATCTGATAAGAAAAATCTATTCTTAAAATGGTCAAAGTTGGCCTCGATATTTTGTATGAAATCACATGTGAATGAAAGTTTAACGGCAAAATTATATTCGCCAACCATTGAATTATCGAATAGTTTTGAACGCAAACCCACTACCGGTAAAAACTTAATTTTGCGGTCGTATTTCACGATTCTGCTCCTGATTAATGTCACGTTATGTTTGAAAAAAGTTAATTAAGTTCCAAGAAGTTGTTTTTAACTGAAATTCTTATGATAATTTGATATCCAAGCTTTCCAAGAATTGCAGTTAAAAATTAGGTGGTTAAATACATTCCAGGTCTTCCTGGAACTTTCTTAATTTTTTTCTTACATAGTGGGCACGTAACCCTAGTTCAAAAAATTATCTTGTGATTACAAACTCACATCATTCAATTTTGCATTAAAAAATAATAAGGAATTGCATTTCAGGAAAAAAATAGCTTGGATTCTTTAGTTTGCCCCTGTTCAAAGTCATTTAAGCTACATGAGAGTTATTTTGTCATCCGAGCAAACTATGTCCTGGATGAGATTATGTTTATTCTGAACTTTCTGTTTTGATTATTTAAATTTTAAAAAAATATTATTTTTTTCGCAGTTGTCATTTTGAACTATCACATAAATTTAAATTTCTCGTTAAACGCAACAAAAAAATATTCAATGAACTAGGTGCTTTAAAAAATTTAGATTGAATCTGCAATTCTATATCGGTTCGATACGTTTTAATATTCGGTGTAACATATAAAATGTGCTACTTCCTCTTGTTGGTACATTTTGTAGTAAATTATATGGAAGAGTGGTGTAGTTGCCATTGATATTTTTTTGCATAATGATTCATATTTTAGTGGTTTTAAAGAAAAAATGGCTGACCTAAAAACTAGAATCTTATCTCACAAATCGCACATTGCAAATTGACGTTTAATAATCACATATTTCGAATTCTTATATAAACGTGTATGATAACGCACTAAGGTTCTCTAATGATTTTCTGCCCATCCAAAAGGTATCCAATTAAGAATAATTTTTAATAAGATAATTTTAAGGTCATAATACTTTTTCAAGCCCTAACCAAGTTATATAACCCCGAAATATTTTGAAATCAATTACCGTAGAGTTTGAACCACGTAATCTGTAGTAATCCTATAAAATATCCCAACATTATTTTTATTTGTTGTCTACAAAATATATGAAAAATTATATTTTATGGTTTGTGCCGGAAATCTATAAAAAATCAACACCCATATACGTAGCATGGGTATAGTCGGGTAAACAAAAATGAAAAATAAAAATTATAACCGGAAAAAGTGTATTCAAGCGGTTTTTTTTGTATACCATCTCAATTTTCATTATAATGAATGGATGTGTTGAATAGGTTTATCGGGATTTTTTATTATCCTGCTATAAAATACAAACATATACTCGTATACACAATATACGTATACATTTATGTTAAAAGGAAAATATTATGCCATTACTTTATGGCATATAAACGAGAAAAACCACAAGAAAATTACGTTATATTGAGTGTAATTGTCAGGGGACCAGTAAGGCTGCTGATTTTCATTTATCTTCTTCTTTAGTACTTGCGATACTGCTTTGTTGAAGTTTTATTCGATTTTGCAATACTTAATTTTTATCTTAGTTGTGTTGGAAAGGTGTTTCCCGTATGTGCCACATATTTTTGTTGGAATTTTATGTTATTATTGGATAGGTATCAATAAACCTATGTTTGTCTTTATATTCGTATTAGTAAAGGCTGATAAAAATAAAATTTGAAGAAAATATTTTAGAAAATGTATTTTTATCAAAGATACACTTTTATATTTGCTGATACTGTTTCCAAGATTTTCACAGTGTTGATAACATTTTCAAAAATTTAGGGTGATTTTAAATCCAAAATTTACTGGAAATACCTATTTTTATCACGCTGTACGTATCCTTCCGTATAACCCTTCTAATAAACCTTAAAAAACAAAATTCTTAAAAATACGAAATAGTCTCTCGTTACCAATTTGTACCGAATCCCACAACGAATTATTGTTAGCAATGAACAACGAACTCGCAATAATCTCACAGGCGTGTTACACCATATACGTTTTAAATTATTTATAGAAAAAAGCGGTGGTTTTTAAAATTTATTTATGTTACATAACAACCCCACAACGTGCTTTTGAAGTCGACAAATAATCATTTCTGATTTTGGCATAACATTTAGTACCTATAATAAACTCTCACTCACAACATACGAAGCTACGTAAAAAATTTATAAAGTAAACCAATTTCTTACGTTATCTTGTATATTGTTGAAATCACTGATGATTTTAACACCGAGACTAAAACTCATTTGGAAATGTAAAAGTCTTTTCGGGTTAGAGTGATCTTATACGCTGACTTTTAGTCGTTTCTGTTGGCTCCGCTCACCGCCATGTTAATTGAATCTTCTCTACACAACCCCAAATTTACAATTCCGCTTGTTCCACTGGGTTCCTCCCCTCGCCCAAGTTTAGTAGCATTTGTGCGTTCGATTTCGAACTGAGGTTAGAATTTTAACCCAAGTAGCAATTTTTACTCCTAAAGCGTGTCTTTTATATATTGGCGCGGAAAATAGTAACAAATTCAATACAGTCGATGTGTAGCTGCGTAATTTTATAGAAATTGCATACGGAGAAAAAGATACAGTATTCTAAAAAATGATATTCACAATCTGCAGACTCTTCACGGCTTTAAATAAATACGTAATAAATCCGCCGCTGTAACTAAATCGTATATTCCATCATATTCGATGGTGACACTCTAATATTAACATTAATTCGCGTTATAACTAAAATTTACTATGTTTGGTATAACGTAAAAATTTGAAATTTTATGTAAATTAATTAAGAAGAAAATAAAAATAAAAATGTGTTGTGCGGTTCTCACGCAACATATTAGTTAGAATACAGTTGACGACATTCGTTTGTATACCTTAAAAATAATATATTTTCTGTGTATATCACATGAGACAAACTATTTGTTTCTACTGTACGTATACGTATTTCATTATCAACATCTAGGCGTAAATAAGGAAGTAAAAAAAGCTAATGAAATAATTTTTAACTTATGTTGATGTTTTAATGCTATTGGTAACAACATATGTATGCGAAAACCATTTCAGAAAATGACATTTTTTTCGAGTTATTCGCTATCGAAATCTTGATGTAAAACTACGTCATATTTGGTGTTGTAAGTGTATAGAACAAAACATACCTTTATGCCAAGTTGCGTTACAGAGGGCAATAATTGTTGTGAACTAACTATGCCAGGCAGTAAATGTTTAGTAAATATTTGTACGGTGTAAAATGAATGGCATGACAAGCTTTTGTGTCGATTATATCTGAATTATACAGAAGGCGAGACAAGTATAGCTGGGATTCAGAACGGTGTACATATATAAGTAAAATAGCGACCCCCTAGTGGAACACAAATATTCGTTTTATTATGGCTATCTCCATTTCTACTTTTAAGTAGTAAGATAAGTATAGTAATTAAGAAAAATGTTGACCTCCAGTATGTATGCTTGGATAAGTGAGTTTGAAATTCCATGCAGATTAAATATATGTGGCTCCGCTACTGCGCGCAGACCGATTTACGATGGAGATGAAACTTCTTTCTTAAACTTTTCTCATAAAAATGAGTTTTGTCTGTAAGAAGTGGCGTTCTTCATACGAGCTTTTTAATTTTTTGCAAATATATTGAAAGTATATTGAATGTTTTGATATTGCAAACGATTGTATTGATTGCAAACGATTAAAAACAAAATAAAAATTAATTAAATTTACAATAATAACGACCTAAAAGTGGCATTTCCTGAATATGACGGATTTTCGAGATCTTGATTCATGTTCCAATAGTAAAAGCAAACTTAATTTCTCACCTGATGACTTATGAGTCAAAATTTTATCCCACAATTTGAGTTTCAAAGTATTTACAAATTTTTTTTTTGGCCGTTTACACTCTTTTAGAGATCCAGATCTAGGTTCCGGTAATGCGTTTAATAGCTAATTAAATTTTGCATCCGATGATCTCACATGCTTTAACCTGGTTTCGAAAGTCATGAAGATTTTTTTTATTTTTTTTTTTCATAAAACTCTAGACTGAAAAAGGCCATTAAAACTATTTACCATAGATATTTTCACTCAGGTTTCGATTGTGTTCTAACAGCTAAATTAAATTCCTCGTGCAACAATGTCCTACAAAATACTATCTTTTAAGATGGGGCATAAAGTGTAAAGCATTTTTATCTATTTTTTTAATAATTCATTAGGAAATTTTTACTAGCCCTATTCTTGAGGTAATCTGTATAGGAATTCTGTGCTAGCATAGTTTGAAAAATTGAGTGTTATTGAAAAATTCTTCAGTAAATTATTTTACTCGGCCGCTATACTGATTGCGCAGAAGACGTCGAAATGATACTGAATTAGTATTTGAAATCTCTCAGATTTTTCTCGAATAAGGGAGAATATCTTTGATGTACGTGAAGTTGGCCCGAAAAACCTGCCCGAAAAACAACTTTTCAATTTTGGTGTGTTTATTTACTAAATTCAATACCACCCCGAAAAAATATCATAATACATAAATATCATTATATCAAAAAACTTTTGATCAAATAATCTCGAGGGGAATATCTCCTGGATTCCAGCAATTAAATTTTAAATTTATAATTTATTTTTGCATAAAATGGAAAAGTTCAATGCAACCTATGCTGAGAGTTTGCTTTAGATCACATTTTTATATCCACTGTTCAGACTTAAACTATTGGCGTAATATCTGAGATAGATGGACCTAACTTTTGAGCAAATAATCTTGTGGGGGATATCTCCTGGATTCCAGCAATTAAATTTTTATTTTAACCAATTTTTTATATAAAATGGAAAAGTTCAATGCAACCTATGCTGAGTGAGATTTTGCTTTTTTTGGTCAGACTTTAACTATTGGCTTTATATCTGAGATGGATGAACCTAACTTTTGAGTAAGTAATCTCTAGGGGGTTATCTCCTGGATTCCAGCAATTAAACTTTAAATTTAACCTATTTTTTGCATAGTTCAATAACTTTTAATAAAAACTGGATCCCATGGATCGCGCAGAGGTAATCGATGTGATTCTGTATTATCATTTGAAATAAAAAACCAATTTTACTTAGCTCGAAGTGATCGGAGTGATTCTGAATTAGTAATTGATGCAAGAATTAATCTTATTTAACCAGAAGCTCGGAAACTTCGGAAAGAAGTACATCTTAATATGGTATTGTATATAATTCAGTCCGAGATCCAAACTTCACGAATTTTTATATTATAAAAGCTGTCATCGGTTTTGTTCATAAATATTTGTCCAAACACATATCAAGGTAAATATTTGATTGAAAAGAGTGAACCCCTTAGATCTATCGCATCATAAATTGACGTTGGTATTTTTAGTGATCGTTATTCTCGTGAAGCTAGTTCTAATATTGAGGTTCTTAAGAAGAGTATCAACATCGCTCGTTATTCTCGTCGTTGGATCTCTTCTAAGTAGTTCGTACGTGTTATTGTCCCTCAGAAGATTTTTCATTTAATTTTTTTCGCTTTCCACGATCATAACGTCATTGTTGCATTTCAAGAATCAAATTAAGTTGATATTAGCTTTGTGATAAAGATTGTATACGGATCATTATCGCTTATCGTTGAAGCTACCAACTCACATTTTTCAGATTTCACAAAACCATACACGCAAAGCAAAGGATTATATTATCCAAAAAGTTTAATAACATTAGTATATCGATAGTAAACCACGCAAATGTTGTCTGCGCAAACTATCCATTTTGAGATAATTACAATTCAACAGTAGAAATCGGATAACACGAAATCGAAGGGAATAACAAAATATTTCGTGTTATGAGAATTTCGTCTTAAGCGAAAATATCAATGAAAAAAAATTTAAATGCACACATATCCACTTAAATTTGATTCCTTAAAATTAATAAAAACATGTAATTATATATATGAAAAAACATGTATTTCTTTCTTACTTTTAAATTCATGTTACTAACCATTGTAATTTCATTTAAATAAAAACATTTACACATTATGTAGGTAATGAAAAATAAAATTCATAAAGGTACTGTTGAAAAATTACACATATGAACCTACTTTTCAAAAATACATATCTATATTATAAAAAACATACTGATGCTTTAATTCAATTCGCTGTTGTTTCAAAAAAGTCTGTAATTTTCTTTTGTATTGTATTTTCACTTGATTCTGTTTTGCTCCAAATAATTTTCCAAGTCACCAAGAATGTTGTACACTTTTTCTCCATCTGGTTGGGATTCGGTAAATCAACGCAAATCCAGTAAGCTGGTACGAAAGGTTCCAACTGAAGGTACCGGAACTGGAACATCATCTTCATCCTCTATCTCGCTATCCTTATTTCCTTGGGCGGTTCTTGATTTTATAATGTCGAAAATTTCGCGACCACTTAAAAGCGGCGTAGTGTCAAATTATCCAAACTTAAGTAATCTTCGGCCGTGATATTTTGAACAAATTTGTAAACAAAGAAATAGGATCAAAAATATTATTAACGTCATCGTTTACAGTAGTTCCACATATTATCTCTGGCTGATCATCGTCGGAAGATTTTGGAATTGTAAAAGCAGAATGGCGAAAGCAATATGTTATAGTTACGTAACATCTGAGACTGATACCTGTTTCATATCTTCCTAGAGGCTCAATACTTCCTAAATGTTTTTGAATTAACATTTTTTTGTGAAACACTTTTAAGTTCTTAATGATTCCTTGATCATAAGGGTCATACACTGGTAGTATATGGAAGCAGAAAAATTGATTTAACACTTTCTACCTGGATCTTCGGATGTGCTAGGCAATTATCTATAATTAAGGAAGTTTCTCTGTTCCATCGGAATTACATCCAACAAGTACTGTAAGACGTTTTTTAGATTTTTTACCGCCAGAACAAGTTTCTCCTATAAATGTTCTAATAAAGTTTAGTTCGGCATGCAACGAAAAAATAAACCAAATTCATCTCATTAAACATGTCTTTTCTATCGTCATCCTTCAGAATTGTAGATAAAGTTGAAGATGTTGAATCGGAAGTCATATCAGCTGATACTTGTCTTGACTCTCGACTAATACACTTAAAGACAATTCCGTGTTTTGTTTAGAAACGATCTAGCCATCCAGGGCTAGATTTAAAGGTAATTCCCATTTCGATGGCTATTTTATCACCCTTTTCCATTAATAGATATCCGGAAATAGGAGCATTTTGAGTTCGGGCTTGTTTAAACCAAACCAGCAATCTCGAATCTAAATCTTCATATTTTGGTAAATGCAAAAGTTTCCGGCTAAGAAGATTAAATTTTTAGACGATTTTTTATAATCGTTGATAAAGTAGAGTTAAGAATCCCAAATTCCTTACAAATTTCTGTTTTTGATCGATCGCCTCCCTCGATCAACACTTTCCAGAATATCAATTTTTTACCGTAAAGCATTTTGTTTTTTATTTCCGCTAGCCATGCTTTTGCTTATTAATCACTGAAGAAGCAACAACAATTTTAAAGAATTCTAGAGAACACAATTTAGACAACAAGAATAATTTTATATCTCACACATCAAATTTAACACGGTCACCAAAAGTAACACCTAAACTAACCCCTTGAACGACACCAATAAGTTAAATTTTATGATTTCAAACAGAAACAATTTTACGCTTAATGAGAATTATGTACTCACTACTACCAACTACAAATCAAACTTAAACCATTTCTCTCCAACAAAACAAACTTTAATAACAAAATTTAATTTTACGGAATTCCCTAAAACTGAACGACATTTTTTGTTTTATGAAAGCACAGGTGTTCAATTATAAAATTCGTACTAAACGAATATTTTTGGACTATAATATTATATAAAGTGACTGAAAAATTTGTTCGCGTTAAACGAAATTTCGTGTTAAAAGTTTCGTCTTAAGCGAAAATTTTTATACTAAAATTATATGAAAAAGGTAAGTACCAAAAAAAATTTCTTGCTATTCCGATATTTCGTGTTATCCGTTTTCGTGTTAACTGAATTCCACTGTACTTTACAATTTGTCGTTTAAATGAAATCTGACATTTTCTATTGTTGAGTTTAAAATGAATCCTTATGAAAATTATAAAAAAATTACACTGTTAAATTTATTATTTTTCCAATTTGTCATTGAAGTTTCGTGCAAGAACTGTTGCAGTTATTCCTATGACCGAACCCAGGGGCCGACCATTGCCATTTTCGCTCACATGTATATTTTTTGTTATTTGGTAGAAATTTGACTTCGGTGGACATATGGTAATGGCAGTACAAACGGAAATTTGTTAAAAAATTTAAAATTGTATTTACAGAACAGCGTTCATCAGAAGCGAATAACGCATAATTCAAATCAATTAAAACGGGTTCGTGGCTTGTTTGGGAATGTCAATTTAAAATCCAATTTTAGATATTGCTAAAATCTTGTAGAAGGAAATAATAATATTTTTTTGTGAAAATTACGTAATTTCAAAATTGTTAGACTCATTAGAATTGACCCATTTTCGTTTCATAGACAGAAAATATTATAAGCTGTCGTAAAATGTAGATGAAATGCCGTGAACATCTCTGGTAACGACAGTACGAATGAAAACATGAATTCTATTATAGGCATAGCCAAACCTATTAGAATAGGATGCCAATCACTATAACGGTAGAATATTGTGTAATCTATTCTAAAATATGGGTGAGAATCTGTGGACATCTCTACGATCGGCGGTATAAAAAACGGAATTTTTTTGTCCAGGACCTCTAAATATATTTAGCTCGTTCTTTATTAAACTTGAAATATTTATCATAATTATGAAGTTTCTAACATCTTTAAAACATAGTAAAACCCATCATAATTTTAATAACTGTCACTAGTTTGAAAGGTATATTTGAAAATGTTAGTGAAACCCTGTGGACATTTACAGAATTCGCCGGAATATTATTTGAAAGCCGCCGAAAATGCTCAATTTCTTATTATAATTTTTAATAGAACGAATCTCAAAAATATACTTTACTTAAATATTTGAATGGTGTATGCATTAAATTCTCAAAAATGTCAGCTAGAATCTGTAGATCGACGGAACAACATTTAGAATGAATCCAGTTTTATAATTTTCTTTTGAAAATAAATTCCAATGGTAACAATAATAAATTTAAGTATTTAACAGTGTAATTTTTTATAGCATAAACTTCACTATCATACTCAGTTGATGTATTCAGCATAATTGTGCTCTAAATTTGTTGACGTTCGTTTCAAATAGAGATTTTAATAACTATCTTTCGATCAATATGACAATTTTATAACAGGGGGGGGGGGGGGGGGGGAGGCGGGGTAATGAAAAACAATGCATTTTTTATGGACAAAATGTTTTTTTAGTTAGTATCGTGGCCTGTCTGACCATAAATACCGCTTGGTGACTTTCTATCCAGGTATTGCGGTATACAATTTACTGTGGGCTACTAGTAACTACACAAATTATCGCTGATCGGATTAAATAAATTAAAAATTAATTCTCATGGGCCGAACCGTCTTAAATTCCAGTATAGGCTGGCCTGAAGCTTTGCAATGTGCAAAAGGTGATAAAATAAGGACTTGGAAAGTCTGGGCCCAAAAGCAGATTCGATACGGAAAAAATATTTTTAAATTATAAAAATTTACATCAAACAAAATTTCTCAGTAGGCCAGAAAATGATATTTTTGACAATTTTTTTTTTTTTTTTTTTTATAATTTTATTTTTTATACAATAAATAATATTATACATATATATTGTTGGATGCAGTTCGCAGTGGATTCAGAATCCCTTAAAGAGAATTGCATACAACAATATTCAATTCTATACTCTACAAATAAGAACCAACAATCTTGGCATCTATACCTTTTTATATAATATATTTATTTTAATCGCTTTTAAAAAATCAACTATTCCTTTCTTAAAATTAACATAATTTTGCTGTTTTATTTCAACCGGGACTTTGTTATACATTTTAGGGCCTACGAAACTAATTCGTTTGCGACCATACTCATTAATAATAGTACAAGGTTTCAGATTATTTTTATTGCGCGTGAGATATTGGTGATTATACTGGCTCAAATTAATATTAATCACGCTTAGAGTAGCATTTCTTATCCTATAGATATACTTAACAGTCTGCATGAAGTGTAAGGCTTTTACCGATAAAATATTTTCAGCCTTTAGAGCGTATAAATCTTTCTATGAATATAGAATTGGTAATTTATATATTGCTTTAATACAATGGTTCTGCAGAACTTGTAGCTTTCTCAATCGCGATTGGGATGAGTTGCCATAAACAACGAGGCCATAAGTAATTCTAGAGTGAATGAAGGCAAAGTATATGCATCGAAGTATTTTCGTAGGTATATACTGAGAGGCCTTACGTCTAAAACCAATTATTGGAGAAACTTTTGAGCAGACCATATCAATATGATGCTGCCAATTAAGATGCGAGTCTAAAATCATTCTTAAATACCTATAAGTTTCGACAAGCTCAATATTGACATTTAGTACAGCAAGACTAGCTAATGTAGGAAGAGGTTTGCTAATTGAACGGAATACCATGTATTTAGTTTTAGCCAAGTTTAAAGATAACATATTCTCATTAAAAAAATCAAGTAAAATGTCAAGATCATGTGACATAAACTGCAGTCCGTCAATCGGATCCTTAACTTCATAAAACAGTGCTGAGTCATCAGCAAATAACCTAAGTTTTCCTTTTAATGGGAGATTATCCATGTCATTTATGAATAATAAAAATAACATAGGGCCGAGTACACTGCCTTGAGGTACACCGTACTTCATACCACTTTTCTTACTACTAGCGCCATTAACAAAAATGAATTGTTTTCTATTCGCGAGATAACTTTTCAATATATCATGAGATTTCCCTCTAAATCCATACCAATTCAATTTATCTAATAATAATTCATGGTCCACTGTATCAAATGCTTTCTTTAGATCTAAAAACAAAGCACATACATAGAACTTATCATTTATGGAACTATTAATCATATCAACTGTTTCAACCAAAGCAACATCAGTCCCTGAAAATTTTCGGAAACCATACTGAAAATTATACAATATAATAAATTATGAGTCTCTAAGAACGAATTAACCCATAATGCTAACAATTTTTCTAACAGTTTATCTATAACAGATAACGTAGATATTGGTCTTTAATTCGTTAATTTAGTTTTATCGCCACTTTTGAAAACTGGAATCCATTCCAGTTTCAAAAACCTTATTAAAAACGTTTGATAAAATCTCCGAAAAATTGTTGATGTGGAATTTTAGGACATTACTATCGAGCAAATATGGTCCACCTCCTTTCTTGGATTCCAAATCAATAATTAAGTTAAATATTTCAACAGACGACGTAGGCTTTATAAATATAGTTTGATTAACAACGTGATAGGTATTAAATTTAAAAATATTTTTGGAACTATTAATCTGACCTGCCAAATCTTCCCCAACATTCGTAAAATAATTGTTGAATTGAGATGCAATTCTGTATCCGTCAGATATAATTTCCCCACCAATATTAATAACAAGGTTATGATTGTTGCTATTAGTTCTACCCAGTAAAGCATTTATATGGAACCACAAGTCACGTTGGTTAGGAACACCCCCAAAAACCTTTTCAAAATATCTCTTTTTGGCATAATACTTTTCACGTTTAATCACCTTATCCATTTCTAGAAGTCTTTGGTTATAATCGCTTACATTTTGGTTTGCTGCTGAACTATTACGGAGTTGCCGCTTGGATTTCTTTAGGATTGATTCCTTTTTATTAATTAATTGCCATAAATCGTACGTGATCCAAGGGCAATACGAATTTTTTAATTTAACTGTTTTTTTAATAGTGCGTGTGTATTTGGTAATTAGTTCTTCATATTTCTCTGTAATGTGAGACAAAATTATATCCGGTTCAAAACAATTTACATCCAGACTTGTCAAAATCAGCATTTACTCGATTATAATCAATTATTTTCTTTTCTAAAAGTTAATAAACTCTTTTGTTTTTATACGAGAAATGTGAAGCAATAAAGTTGTGATCGCTAATATCAGAGAATAGAGTTGAATTTACAACCTTCTGTAATCCATTAAACCAGCAGAGCACATGGTCAACTATATTTCCTGATTTAGACCGAGTTTCAAAATTGTTCGTTGCAACTATCCCAAAACTTAACAATAAGTTTTTATAGTCTGTTACTACAGGAGTTGACTTATTTAAAGGTATACAGTCGATTCCGCTTAATTGGGACACCGGTTAATCGGGACAGCCGCTTATTTGGGACAAATCCTAAAGAACGGAAACAAAACTAAGCAAATAACACAAATTTACTTCGTTTTTTCGGGACAATATTTCGTTTAATCGGGACAGATCATACAAAAAAAATGTACTAATCATAGTAAACATAGAAAAAAAAATAAAAAAATAGAACAAAAATAATCAATTGACGACAATTTACCGTGTTATGATGAGAATGAGGATTGTGAGGACGCAATTGTAGCAACAATTAAATCAAAATATCAAACATTGGTGGAATCCGATGACAGTGATGATGAAGAACCTGTGCTCGTAACTAACCGTGAGGCAAAACAATGTGTTGACAGATTACAGCGTTATTTTATGCAATATGTAAATGACGGGAGTCCCATGTCAGCATTAAATGTGTGCTCTGATTTTGTTCAGCTACAATCCAGCAAAAACAAAAGGCAAATCTCTTTGGACGAATTTGTTCAAAAAGTTTAATTAAAGTGTAAACCTTATTTTTCTTGACATACATACATATTTATTATGTACATATGTATACGTATACATATATGTACATATACATGTACATGGTACATACATCCATTTTATATAATTTTTTAATACATATGTATGAATACGTATAGTTTTGACATTTTTTTTTCAATTTTGTGCAATTTATGAAATAAAATACATTAAAAATTACTAATCCTAGAATTTTTGTGGAACTTCGGATAATTGGGCCAGCCGCTTAATCGGGACAAATTGTACTAGTCCCGATATGTCCCGATTAAGCGGAATAGACTGTATTAATATCGCCTAGTATAATGTTGTTACACTTTTTATGAATAACTAATTCTAATTCTCTAAGGAAAATATCAATATTCGAGTCAGATGGGCGATAAAACGCAGTGACATAATTTCGTGAAAACTCGTTAAGTTTTATTTGTATAAACTGAAATTCAAAATTTGATTCGTCGGTTCTGATTATATCGAAGTTTACATCATTCCTAATATACATCACAATACCACCACCGTTTCTATCATCTCTGCACGAAAAAATACTTCTGAAACCATTTATATTATAAAAATTTACATTTTGGGTTTTAATCCAGGTTTCACTAACAATAATTATATGAAAATCGGAATTAAGATTTTCAATGAATTCGAGAATCGAGTGAAATTTATCAAAGTTATTCATGCTACAGGCATTAAACTGTATAACGCGTAAATCCAAGTCACAGCTTTTGATCGAATTGATATGTTTATTGTAGTCGAATCCGCAAAGGAAATATTTATTTATACAATTATCATTAAATATATTATCTAGGTTGTAGCTAGCCATAACAATAAATAAAAATATTAATATTCCACTCAAATATAGAAGGAATATTCCTCATCAAACTACTCTCAAATAAATTGTAAAGTTATCAATTCATTAAACATTTGTAAGGTTCTATTAATAATATAGCGCCTAAAAGTATATGTACATATTTTTACTTGACTTTAAAAATCTGAGTGAAAACAAAAGTTTGACATTATACGTCATGTAACTAAATGACAAAAAATCAAAAAAATCTGTAAACAAATCTCTATGGATATGGATAAAAATTATGTAAAAGGTAAGTTTCAAAAAATATATAAATATGAAAAGTAAATATTTAAAAAAATAACTTAAAAAAATACTCAATTTATGATTTATAATTTTAATTTCCGGAATCATCGGCCTGGATGTTGGGTTGCGCTGAAGATGTTGTGGAACTGGAACAGCTTTTGATGACGCGATTGATATCATTGAATGAATGTATGTGATACACTTTTGCATCAGTTGATTTACGTAAGTAAATTTTATTATCACTACACCACAAAAATTGAAATTTAAACTTGTGCTTAATATTTTTAGCTTCGCTGTATATTCTTGATTGATATTTCGTGAGATGGTGCATAATGATAATCAAACAATTTGAAGAGTTGTTGCCAGCTGGGTCATGCAGATAAATTGATTTTCTGTTTTTACGAAATGTTGTTTGTATTTTAGATTTTAATTCTAATGATTTTAACGTGACAATATACGAGTTTTTTAATTGTGAATTTGATGATTTGTTGTGAGAAATATGACTAACTGCCATAATATCCTCATTAGAAATTTGTACTCCAATTTTGTCAACAACTTCACTTATTGAATTAGAAATCTCACTATCATTTCCGGATGGTAGACCAACAATAACTATATTTGTTTTATTTAAATCCTGATTTGCATGATCAAGTTGAGCCAGAAATTTTTTCATTCATGGCTTGATTTTCGTTAGATAAACTGGTAACAGTTTCTCTTATATCATCCATTGAATTACACAGGAAACTGAGGGAATTTTTGAAAGATTCAAACTGATGCTGCATACTTTTCAGAATTTGTATAACTTACTGAGTGATGGATTGTGTGAGCTCAATTGCACAACTATGTCGTCATCACCACTATCAAGAATAGAATTATTAGCACTGGTACGGCAATCAGGACACACCCAAGTAGCGGATTCCGTTTTGAAGCCATTTAGCATTTCATCAGAAATTTCCGCACATTTTGTGTGAAATATTTTATGACAAGTCACACATTTTACACCAGAAAACCTTCCTTTAGAGATATATTTCTTACACTTGTCACAGTTTCCACTGATAAACGAAAGTCAGTTTTAGGCGGCAAAATGATTTAAGGTCACTTATGATTTTATAAAATTACTTTGTTATATTTATAACTTGAGAGTATTTTTTAATATTTATTATGTAGTATCCGATCAAAACAAATAATGTGTATTATATTATGTACAACTTTGGAAAAAAAAGAAAAATACTATGAAATTGTTAATATTATATTATTATAGATTAAGGTTATATTTTGTGAACTAATCGCTTTGACAGTAGAATACAGAATAAAGGGTTATGTAAATAATTTTCCTAATTCCTTTTTCCTATTGAAACTTGTACTCCTGTGCTCTCGCGCAAAAATCTATTACTACGAAAAAGAGTTTAGTCAGGCTTTTCTCAGAATTATCTATGAAAAGTGATCTTGGAAAGTTTAATATTAGTTGTATATATTATTGCATTAAAATATAAAAAGTATACATTTATTTACAATTAATATTAAAATTATCAATTTAAAAATGGAAAAAATGTCTCGGCTGTATCTGAAGCAAGCTTCATTTTTTCCACTGGTATGGTTTTCTCTACTTTCCCTAGTCTGAATAGGAAAGCCTGAATCAACCTGCTGGAAGCATTATTCGATGAAATTCTCAATTCCTTTAAAATTGCATGAGGGTTCTAAGTAATTTTAACGCATAGCTAATAAGCACCTAAAACAGCAGCTTCTTTCTCTATCTTCAGGTAGATTAAATACTAATCGCTAGACTTAGAGCAAGTAGGCATTGATGTTGATGAACTAACGATTTAAGTCTTCATTGTTACCGGTTTTGAATAACTTGATGGGTGAGAATGCACTGAAGGAAGATAATGACGATTACGTACACTTAGTATCAAGAAGTTCTACCGTTTAAAATATTGCGCCACAATTTTTAAACTATAAAGATTTCGAAGTGTACCCTGTAGCACGAGGAGTTGTTTTTCTTATAAAAAATATATTCTTTTAATAATTATTTTAGTATAACAGAAACAAAATATGTCCTGGATAATTTATGAGATATAATTAAAAAAAATTATTTATTTATATAAGAAATTATATACGAAAACTATATATAGCATTAACTTTATAGTAGTAAAAGTATAAGAACCAAGAATATTAATAGTCATCCAACTCTTAACAAAAAAATATTATCATGATCTTTCCTATGTGAACATCATAAATCTTCGGTCCAATAAGGAGCACGCGCGCAATTAGTACAGAAACATTATCTCCCATTCTTGGGTTGGGCATAAAATAATTTTAGTTTAATGTAATTTATCCGCCTATCGAGATTCTGTACCTACCTGTAATTTCATACCTGAAGTCTTTGAGATACCAAAAACACAAACATGTTTAGTTATTATTACCGAGTGAAAGCGTAATTGAAAAGGAAAAATTAAAACACACATACAAGTATATAAACAGGCGGTATATAGACAAAAGTATATGTAGAAAGGAAAATGTTTGGAAAATCCTTATACACGAGAGAGGCTGAACATGAAAAATGTTTAATTTTGACAAGACAAAGTATGTTTGTAACCGCATGAATATGATATTTGTGTAATCTTTTTGTCTAACTAGTTTTATGTTTAAGAATGTTTCAGTTTATTGTATAGATGTGTGTAATCCTATTTAGACAAATGAGTGTAGCTTAACACGTGAGGTAAAATGAAATTTGTACAAAGCTTTTGCTTGCAATGACATATACGCATTTTGTCTTAAAGTCGAAGATTGTCAACCTGATAACCATTAACGTGTCACGTGCATTATATCGCCAGGAATTTATTTCTGGCTCGGCGAGTTGTGGTCTTCACTCTCCAGATCTAAATTTGTCAATTCATCTCTGGTGGAGGGTGATAGATGTCACAACTTGAGCTGTTATATAGTCTACGGTGATCGCATGAGACGACATAGAGCTATCATAATGCTAAGTGTCGTGATAACTCCGGAGCACCGTGATTATGATTTTACTTTTTAGTACTGTCTACGCGGTATGTTTGATGAGGAAAGAAATTCTATCATAACAGAGTCTCTTGCTATGACAAGGCTACTCTAGAAAATAACCGGCAAGTTTACAATATTTTCATCAAAACATTAAACCATTAATTATAAGCTCATCGTTCTCTCATCCACTTGTATATCAGCATAAATATACACGTAGCTATTTTTAGCTTAAAATGAAAATAAACTCTAATAATTCCAGATGAGAAAGCACAAAACTTTTTCCACGAACCCGTTATTTACCTACCTACGTTTCTCACATCCAAACTAAGTTTGTGTGAGTTTTTTTTTTTAGATAAATTATAAGAAAATACAAAAAATTTCCAATTATAAAGGAAAACAAGAAATCCAATTTGAAAAACTAATTTTTCCCCTTTTTTTACTTTTCCTTTAACTTTTTGCCATATTCTTAAAGCACAAAAAAGTGTAAAGTATACAAATAATCAACATTGTTGTTTGATAAAGAGAAACTGGAAATTCATAATATATCAAAAAAAAAATTCTGTTTGTCATATTGTAATGAAAAACACTTTTCTGTGTGTAACAAACAACATGAGAAGAAAATCTTTAAAAATTTGAATAATAAAGAGAAAGAGTGTAACTAATTTAATTTGAAGAATACAGGAAGAGTTCGAATAACGGGTTCCAAAGCACTCCGCATAGTCACTGTTACGACCAAAGTACTGGGTCGGGGGAGTACTTACGAAATACATTGAGAATTTTAGCGCTGCTATATGATTACTCGATTTATTTCTCAGAATTGAAGAACTTTTGGGACCTTTCCAAAAAACACCCAACCCCACAATATCGTTTTACATTATTTAATTTATCATTTTGTTTCATGTCCTCGTACTATCACGTACCTCGTACCTCGTACTATATAATTTGAAAGATTTTGTATCCGATGACAATTATAGCCATATCAGTTAAGTTCACAAATTCACCGCACTTGCGAGGATTGCAAATTATTAGTTTACTATATATTACCATATATGTATACGTCTCACATCGTAAATCAAAATTTTTTGAAGAGTGCCGAAATAGCTGAGCATCTTAGTACCAAAACCTACCATCAGTGTTTTAGTTCTCAAATACATCGATTTGGCGCTGGTGCAAGTAAGTAGTACATAATATGTATATAAATTATTCGTATTTAGCTGAAGCACGTGAGTACTCAAAACAACCGCTATGAAACTGGTGGCATACATTTTTTTTATTGCGCTATAATTATGTGGCATATCGTGTAAAAGCAGGACATTGAAGCTGGAGCTACACGGAGCCTACGATTTTACCAGGAGCAAAACCATAGGGCTGGAGCTTTCAAAATTCATCCAAATTTGACCGCGGCTCCGGCATTTTATAAAATATAATCGGACATGCACGGTCAGACTATCCACTAAGAAATTTATCATCTCCATCGTTAATCAAGTAGAGTCGAGTTGAAATAATAACGTCCCGCACCATGATATTAAAATTATCGTGAGCGTCTTTAATGCAAAAATCTAAATCGTTGGCCATTCATCGATCCGGTAACGTAGCAAAAATCACACCTATAGAATTGCTCATCATTGCAGAAAATCTGTCATCCAACCGGTATTTGTCGAAAATTCAAATTTCGAGGCCTTCAGATTTGAAGTTTCAGGTTCTTTTTCTTTAATTTTCTTGTGAACTTTTAATGAGGTTTGCAGAAAATACCAATTTTCTAAAAGCTAGCCCATTTTCTTTAATAACTCTAACTGTAGATTCTCTTAAATCGAGGTGTATACCTGCAGCCGATAACCGTCACCTGTTGCAAGCCGGTCTTTGAATTTTAATTTCTACAGAAATTGCTTTCCTTTCCGTTTGCGTATAAAATTAAGTTGATTTTACATAACAATTTGTAACTGGTGCACCAAAATCCAACCCACCATATTGTTTAAACACGTCTAAATATCAGTCTTATCTTGACTACCTTACTAGGCCCGCTTACAAACGACAACCCTGTAGCATTCAGCATGATTTGGAGGGTATCGCATTCAAAAAAAAAAATAATTTAATTGAAACAATAAAAAAAATACAAATATTAAGATGAAAATTCTAGTAAAATAAAGAACCAAAAAAAAATACTGTCCACACCATGCTTGCTATAGATTTGACCTACTCAGGGACTCAAGCGGTTGTTGCGCGGCTAAGCGTCAGGGGAGTGGGGTGGGTATAAGAGTATGAGTAGGCCAGGGTTAACCGCTATTAGGAAATACTAATTACCTATATACCGACATACCGACCGTTACACTTACCCTAGTTCATCCTCAATTTACTATTTTACATTGATCTCATTTTTTCTGTGCGAATTAATAACGACATAAAATATTGAATTTTAACTAAAGTATTCATAGAATTTATTACGGCAATAAAAAAAATGAAAATAAAATACAATTGTGAGAAATTCCGACAGATTATAAAAACTACCTACCTAGCTATATCTACCATCCTAACTACCTTATATTAAAAGTTTTAACTACCCGCCACCAAATTAAATACCAATGAATCATTAAAAATAAAAAAAATATTTTGTTTTTGTGTAATAAAAAAATTATACATAAAATTCTTACGGTGTTGAGTTGATAGTTGTCGTTGAGCTTGATCCGTCGAATCCAAAATTGATGACGTGTTGAATGATGTTGAAGCTCGATTTTAAGTATAGATGTATGGTAAAAAGAAATTCCTTTCAGGATATTTTCATTTGATTAATAATAATTATTAATATTATTATCATTATTATTATTATTATTATTATAAATTATTATGAATTATTATTATTATACATTATCATTATTATAATTTCCGGCTTAAAAATGTCTGTTAATATTATTAACTGTTGCGATATTTTTTTTTTTTTTTTATATTGCTCTATAATTATAACTAGAATTTTTATTATCTTTTCATATTAGCTTATGTTCGTACTCTATAATTTATAATTTGGAATTTTTTTTTTCCGGTAGCTTCGGCTTATTCAATCACATTCGGCACACGTCAACTTTTCCGCAAATATCACCTATTATACTCACGAATATTTAAATTAGAAATTATTGTTTATTAACCTTGGCTTGGCCTGCTCTTAAAATTAAATATCAATTGCTTTTTCGTTTATTTTTTCTCAATTTTTGTTGTGATTGTACATTACACCATTAATCAAATTACACCAAAAAAAAAATTGTCTATATACTAATAAAATAAATGTTTATGGCCACTTTCTTTTCATACATCGTCCATTATCAATCACTCTTCACTAACAAGTTCTTTTTACTTAAATAAGTATATAGTTCACACTATAAATCGATTTACTTTATTACACGGTTTCTTATTTTATCAACATAATGGTAACATACAGTTTACTTTATTCTATAGTAAATTTTCGGTATTTCTCACTCAACCAAAGTTAAAACTTAACTTAAAAAAAATTATAGCTTTTGTACAAAATTATTCTTTAATTTTCAATTTTATTACGCACGCCCGAAATGATCGCCAAAACTTAACTGAACTCAAAACAATTATTTTTTCCCCATCATCCTTGCAACAAAAAAAAATCGCGAAAAAAAAAAAAGATCAATTTTGTTAAGTCATTTTGGGTCTGCTGTATCGACCACTCGATATTTTTTTTTTCAGCTTAATAGAACCATAGACAAATAAATGAATAAAGATCTCTAAACCAATGGAAAATTTATGTTTAAATCAAATTCTCGATGTCGTTACAAATGGAAAAAAATTTCTAGCGGCTGTTAGTAGAAATATTAGTTAATACTCAAACCCTATTTTGGTCTACATTATGAGCGCAATACATATTTCTCGCTCAATATATTTTTTCAATACGCGCGCGACAAATAAAAAATTTTATATTTGTGTATGCAGTAAAAAAGAAACAAACGGAAAAATAACAAATTCAACTTATTTTTTATTTTCGTTTGAAAGTATCCTTTCTCTTATTCTAATATATATGTATGATTTATATTTTAATAAAACAGAATGAAATGAAACTAAAACGCACGTATTATGTATATAAATACATACTCGTATATACATATGTACTATTTAAAATAATGTTTATGCACGATCGATAATTTCTTGTTTAGATATATAGAATTTAAACACGTGGTGACCATAAAAAGGAAGAGGATCTATTTTAGATGTAAGTATGTAGCTACGATGATTGTTTTGGTGTGCTGCATGAAGTATAATTTAAAAAACGAATATTTGGAGGAGATGATAAGAAACATCAAAAATTTATGAACGAAAGGGAAAAATATTATAATTAAATGGTTTTTTAATGATCGCAGAAAACAATTACATATACATATTACATATTTGTGTTTGGTTACATTATGTATATTTTATATGCCTATCTATACTGGTTTGTCCAAATTAAATACATTCATGACTAAATTTTCCCTAAGTATACTATTAAGGATGATGCATGATTTAAATTCGATAATTTTAAAATACCTAATAATTTTATAAATGATTTTATTTTTGAGAAAATGAATAAAATCAGCTTACACCTGAAAGATGTCTTTGGGAAAATGTACTATGTATTTGGATTTGTCTCCAAAAAATTGGTCAAGCATACAAATTTTTGTTAACGTTTTCCCCTTATTCCATATTATCTGAAGCATGGTAGGACTTGGTTTGTTTCAACTAGCTTTTGCAAATATTTTAAGACGTCGAAAATAAAAGCTAGTTTTTGATTTTAACTAAATTTGCAAAAACATTAATATTTCGATTGCGGTTGTGGTATATACATATATAGAATTATGAGTATACACAATATCCGTGCAATTCTATTTTTAATCTGCTAACCCCAAATTAAAATCATCCTAAGGTTTTAAAATGACAATATATAAATATTTCGTTGTTCGTTGTTGTCAATTGATTTACAAGCTCACATTAAAAGTACACTGCAATTTTTCAGATACCAACCACCCCTTATCATGAAAACTACCCCAAATTTCTCTAGAATAAATGACCACTTCTTTGAAAATTTCAAAAATAGACTATTCAATATCGGATAATGGGTATCGCTTTATAATCCACATCAGAAATGCAATTCGATTGTTAAGTTGTAGCTTTAAATCATGGACACAAATTTATTTAGCCACCCACTTTATTTATTAGGTGTATAACAATTTCTACAGATTTTGTCTTCGCGCTTAAAATTATATTTAAAATAGAAATATATTCACGGTATTTTGTGATTTTTACAGGATCGTGAGTTACATTACCTATCAGAATAGCAGAGTTTACAATGGCAACTGATAAACAGCACATTCGGCACTGCATTCTATACGAATTCCAATAAGGAAAAAAGCTTCTAAAGCACGGGAATCAATTTGTAGTGTTCTTGGTGCTAACCTTGTGTCTTATGAAATTTGTAATTATTGGTACAAACATTTTAGAAGTGGTGATTTCGATCGTAGCGACAGCCTCGAAAGTTTGAAGATGTGCGAGCTAACCTGGAATCTACAACAGCAACAGACAACTCAGAAAAAACCTAATACCTAAATAAAATAATGCGTAATAATTGGATTCACATTAGTTTTCAATTCCTATAAAAATCATAAACATTTGATAGTTTAAATTCTCCTAAACTTCTGAAACTTTAAATGAATTGTAAGAAATATGTACTATGGACTTGAAGGATATAAAAATTAACTAAATAGAGTAAACTATTTTCTGGACAGTTATTTTTCAGTAAGTATCTTCTCCTGTACTAAATATTAATTTATTGCATTAATATGCCCAGTACCAAGTGAATTTTCTAAAACTGGTTATGTAAATGTATTTAATTAATGTGTAATAATCCATCATCATTAGTCATACATACTTTAATCGTATATAGTCCAATGAGTTGTCACAGATTTTAGTGAGGCCTCATTAAACCTTATATGAAACATGTCTTTGTTTTCGGTGAGACTTCAGTGGGCTGAACTTGCTCGACATGTTTAAAGAGTTCGTAGTATAAATATTTTTTGTATATAAAATCAATAAGGACTTCTGCCTGATGACCTAAATCAAGGACAGGATCACGAACGCCGCACGGAAGTCCCAGAAAATATTCGAACCCAATTCAAACAAAATTAATTATAAACGGAACACACAACCTAAATTTAATAAAATAAAAAACATTTCGCGCTAACATAAAAGGTGTTTTTTTATAGGTTCACAATTTAGAATTAAAATAGAACAAAGAAAAATATTTTGAATATCAGTGAAACTAGCTTTATTGGATAGATAATTTTATGCTTGAATATGATTTCGGCCATGTGGCCACAGCGTCTGGCGCGTAGATGGCGCAACCTGGATGTTCAATTTTTATACACTTTCAATTCACAATTTTTCTTTTTTGCCGAATTTTGTGTTCCAAGAGTACAATCGTCTCTGGTTTACCAGCGTTGACAAGTGACTTAACATATCCCCAAAGAAAATAATCTAATGGAGTAAGATCACACGATCTCGGTGACCAATTAACAGGACCATTACGTGAAATTAGTCTTTTATCAAATATTCCGCACTGTGTGGCATGTGGCACCGTCTTGTTGGAGCCACATATCAGCAATATTTATGGCAGCCAATTGGGGCACAACAAAGTTAGAAATCATGTCCCTATACCGTTCACTGTAATATTCTGACCTTCATTGTTTTTGAAGACATGTAGACCAATGAATCCGACAGCACATAAAGCGAACCAAATAGTGATTGTCTATGGATGTAATGATGTTTCGGCAAAGGTTTGTGGATTACAATTACAATTTTTACAGAAATTATAATGTAAACATTTGTTTTTAGCTTACCAAAATATGGAGAATTGAAAAAGCAATGGTTGAAAGCAATTGGCTTCGGTGAACAAGATGTACTAAGTGCATGATTATTCGATGCCACAGACAAAAGAGAATCAGAGGAGTTTCTTAAGAAAATCAGCCATTCTCATCTTGTTCATTTACGAATCAACGTGTGGATTTGAAATCATTGAAAATTATCTTAAAAATACATGCCCCCCAATATTAATCAAACCGTAATTTCATATCATACTGAAAAAACATGTTTGTTTGAAAATTTGTTTCCCAAGACGTTTATTCAACTTCTATAAATGATGCTAACTATATTATCGGGGCCAATTTAAAAGTTTCTTCTCAAGTTGAGGAAGATCCAATCTATGCGTTGAACTTATTAAGTGATTTGGCAATCAAGTCTTTGCGTTTAAATAAAACTAATAAAGACCATGACCAGGATTATTTACCACCAATTGACGAAGTACCTGAACTGATGGTATTCGGAATTAATATAGATTTTATCATCGTGAATTGATAAAAAAATTTAATGACGATAATATATCCGATTTAAATAAAAGTCCTTTGAAATTGCAAACCATTACAAAAATCTCAAATAGTTCACCTCTTGGTGCTAGCAATCGTAGTGGTACTACTTCTTCTGATTTTGTTAATAAAAGTATAAAACCTTCTTACATATACAAACAATTTAATAAAATAACGTTAAAACGAGCAATGGCCTCATCACGTGCTGATCTTTCTACGAGTTCAAGAAGGACTTCTTTAAGGACTAAATTCGAAGAATCTACTACCAACAAGTATGAGATAAAGAAGAAACAAATATTATTTTGGGCCACCTGATAGACGAACTTGAAGAAAAAATTTTTATTAGTTCTTGCCAGAAGGATAATTTTTTAAACCATTCTGACTCAAATTCAATTTTTTGAGATAAAATTAAAAATCAAAAGTTAGGCAGAAAATATTCAGAAGAAATACGGAAGTTTGCTTTAAATTTAAACTTTTATTCTCCGAAGGCATAGGCCATATGTTCGAAACCAATTTAAAAACTGCTTGCCTCATTCTCATACACTTGCTTATTGGTATAAAGTAGTAAATGGGCATCCAGGTTTTACTTCAGAATCTTTTCATACTTTAAAGTTGCTGGTCTGATCAAAAAAGGAAGCAGATGAGGTTGTTATTGAAAATGTATGCTTGGATGAGTTGTCCATTCATCCAAAATGCGAGTATGATTTCCACACCAATAGAATACAGGTAACCCTCCAAGAACACGGCGTTCAAAGAACACGGTTTCGAAGAACACGGATACCCATTTCCTCAAATTCCACGGTTTCAAACAACTCGATTTTCGTTATTCTCTTTTATTTTGTGTTTTGTATATCGTAACAAAAAATAAAACGTAACGTTTTTTTTATTTTATTTTTTGTATTATTGAACAACACGATTTCAAAGAACACGGAACGAATTAATCGTGTTCTTGGAGGGGTTCCAGTATCATGATACGCCTAGTTTGAAGGTAGCGACCCAAATGATAATACTTTAGCTACCCAAGTAATTGTGTTTATGTTTGTCAGTTGTACTGCTCGTTGGAAAATTACTCTTGGATATTTCCCTATTAGTAGCTTAACATCTGTACAAAAGAAAAATATGATAGAGTTTCACTTGCCTTTATTACACAATATTAGGGTTGTAACAACTGAAACAAGCATAAAATTATCTATCCAATAAAGCTAGTTTCACTGATATTCAAAATATTTTTCTTTGTTCTATTTTAATTCTAAATTGTGAACCTCTAAAAAAACACCTTTTATGTTAGCGCGAAATGTTTTTTATTTTATTAAATTTAGATTGCGTGTTCCGTTTAAAATTAATTTTGTTTGAATTGGGTTCGAATATTTTCTGGGACTTCCGTGCGGCGTTCGTGATCCTGTCCTTGATTTAGGTCATCAGGCAGAAGTCCTTATTGATTTTATATACAAAAAATATTTATACTACGAACTCTTTAAACATGTCGAGCAAGTTCAGCCCACTGAAGTCTCACCGAAAACAAAGACATGTTTCATATAAGGTTTAATGAGGCCTCACTAAAATCTGTGACAACTCATTGGACTATATACGATTAAAGTATGTATGACTAATGATGATGGATTATTACACATTAATTAAACACATTTACATAACCAGTTTTAGAAAATTCACTTGGTACTGGGCATATTAATGCAATAAATTAATATTTAGTACAGGAGAAGATACTTACTGAAAAATAACTGTCCAGAAAATAGTTTACTCTATTTAGTTAATTTTTATATCCTTCAAGTCCATAGTACATATTTCTTACAATTCATTTAAAGTTTCAGAAGTTTAGGAGAATTTAAACTATCAAATGTTTATGATTTTTATAGGAATTGAAAACTAATGTGAATCCAATTATTACGCATTATTTTATTTAGGTATTAGGTTTTTTCTGAGTTGTCTGTTGCTGTTGTAGATTCCAGGTTAGCTCGCACATCTTCAAACTTTCGAGGCTGTCGCTACGATCGAAATCACCACTTCTAAAATGTTTGTACCAATAATTACAAATTTCATAAGACACAAGGTTAGCACCAAGAACACTACAAATTGATTCCCGTGCTTTAGAAGCTTTTTTCCTTATTGGAATTCGTATAGAATGCAGTGCCGAATGTGCTGTTTATCAGTTGCCATTGTAAACTCTGCTATTCTGATAGGTAATGTAACTCACGATCCTGTAAAAATCACAAAATACCGTGAATATATTTCTATTTTAAATATAATTTTAAGCGCGAAGACAAAATCTGTAGAAATTGTTATACACCTAATAAATAAAGTGGGTGGCTAAATAAATTTGTGTCCATGATTTAAAGCTACAACTTAACAATCGAATTGCATTTCTGATGTGGATTATAAAGCGATACCCATTATCCGATATTGAATAGTCTATTTTTGAAATTTTCAAAGAAGTGGTCATTTATTCTAGAGAAATTTGGGGTAGTTTTCATGATAAGGGGTGGTTGGTATCTGAAAAATTGCAGTGTACTTTTAATGTGAGCTTGTAAATCAATTGACAACAACGAACAACGAAATATTTATATATTGTCATTTTAAAACCTTAGGATGATTTTAATTTGGGGTTAGCAGATTAAAAATAGAATTGCACGGATATTGTGTATACTCATAATTCTATATATGTATATACCACAACCGCAATCGAAATATTAATGTTTTTGCAAATTTAGTTAAAATCAAAAACTAGCTTTTATTTTCGACGTCTTAAAATATTTGCAAAAGCTAGTTGAAACAAACCAAGTCCTACCATGCTTCAGATAATATGGAATAAGGGGAAAACGTTAACAAAAATTTGTATGCTTGACCAATTTTTTGGAGACAAATCCAAATACATAGTACATTTTCCCAAAGACATCTTTCAGGTGTAAGCTGATTTTATTCATTTTCTCAAAAATAAAATCATTTATAAAATTATTAGGTATTTTAAAATTATCGAATTTAAATCATGCATCATCCTTAATAGTATACTTAGGGAAAATTTAGTCATGAATGTATTTAATTTGGACAAACCAGTATAGATAGGCATATAAAATATACATAATGTAACCAAACACAAATATGTAATATGTATATGTAATTGTTTTCTGCGATCATTAAAAAACCATTTAATTATAATATTTTTCCCTTTCGTTCATAAATTTTTGATGTTTCTTATCATCTCCTCCAAATATTCGTTTTTTAAATTATACTTCATGCAGCACACCAAAACAATCATCGTAGCTACATACTTACATCTAAAATAGATCCTCTTCCTTTTTATGGTCACCACGTGTTTAAATTCTATATATCTAAACAAGAAATTATCGATCGTGCATAAACATTATTTTAAATAGTACATATGTATATACGAGTATGTATATACATAATACGTGCGTTTTAGTTTCATTTCATTCTGTTTTATTAAAATATAAATCATACATATATATTAGAATAAGAGAAAGGATACTTTCAAACGAAAATAAAAAATAAGTTGAATTTGTTATTTTTCCGTTTGTTTCTTTTTTACTGCATACACAAATATAAAATTTTTTATTTGTCGCGCGCGTATTGAAAAAATATATTGAGCGAGAAATATGTATTGCGCTCATAATGTAGACCAAAATAGGGTTTGAGTATTAACTAATATTTCTACTAACAGCCGCTAGAAATTTTTTTCCATTTGTAACGACATCGAGAATTTGATTTAAACATAAATTTTCCATTGGTTTAGAGATCTTTATTCATTTATTTGTCTATGATAGAACTGCATTATCAATCGATATTAACATCTTTTCACGATCAGTTCAACTACATTTTCAACTACACAATATCGTAGTCAACATTTAGGCGATGAATTCAAAAAAATTGCGTAAATTAAAAAACTTGTAACGAAGCCGTTGGGAATCGTTACAACCCTCTATGATTAGCTGCAAGGCTTATAGTTTCAGTGTGTTTTAAAACAAAGTAAAAATTAATAGAATTAATGTGTTATTGCTTTGTCGGACGATGCACATTCGAGGTGAATGGTTGCACATTTGTGTGAGTGAACCAGATGAGACAAATAAGACGAGTCAAAACTTTAGAGGTGATCGGACTGGTTCAGCAGGATTAAACTAGACGCTTATTAAATCTGTAGGCTGTTGGAAGTAAAACAAACCACGGCTCCCTAGCTGCCGCACGTTGACAAATGTAATAAGAATTGTTTTTGAAAATTATAATAACCCGTTTATATCGGATATTTACACATTTAATAAGTGTAGCTACACAATTTAACAAAAAATGTAGTCGTACACGGAAAAATGTGGCATTTTAAGCCTTAGCCCAAATAAAATTTTAATCAAACACCCCTCACGATTCAACGTACACTTTTTGACATTTCAAATAGCGATATTGAAGGCATTATTTGCAGTTGGTCTTTCATGTATGCAGGTTTGAGCCTATCGAATATCGATGGCGATTGATCAATTTTTTTCTTTGTAATAAACTATACATAATGTTTTCGGAATCTTTGCTTAACTATAAGTGGCTCTTCATATGGTGGTGTCCACCCTGTTTTGACTGTATCAACCCGTAAGAAAACTTGCTCGCAACTCAGTAATGGAATGTATTTTGGAATGTAAATGTTGTCCTGTATGGGCTCTCCAAGTGTCGTTGTGCATGACGTTGCGCATCGATTAACGTATTTTCTAGATAAGTGAAGTGGGATCTATCGATTGCGTAGATAAAACATGCAACACTAATTCTTGGGAGAAGTGCATCCGAGATCACTCTTGATTCAAGTTTTTATACCAATAAGATGGTATAAAAACTTGATAATAAGCTGTGTTCCACCTAGTATATAAAGATTCTTTTACTTAACGATGCAGACGCTCCATGTCGTTTGCCTGTAGGCGATATGTCGTCGCCCGTTTTCTGTGGTAACCCAATAGTTCTGAAAATTCTTTGAAAATACTATTTTCAAACTGGCTGCAATGATCATTTGTTATTTCTAGTGGTAGGTACATGAAACCTTAAAATGTATGTACTGGTTAACGAAAGGTTTCAGTGGTACAGATTCGATTTTTAACAGGGAATGCATGTGTCAGGCCCATACCTGGAATCTACGTTCACGCCCGGTCAAAAATATTTTGATGCAATTAATTTGTGGGTTGCATACATTCCTTGGTGAACGAGACCGTGTAGCTTATAGAAATTGTCGTCCAAAACCACTTTTCTCGAAGTTTTTAACATCCCTGCAAATAATAATTTCCTGAAAATTGGGAAACATCGCAAATTTCAATATAAAAGTTGGGCGCAAAATGACTCAGGAAAATATGCTCTTAATATACGACCAGTTCATCAGTGTTTCTGAGCCAAAAGATTGAATTTATGAACTAACTTGAAAGACAGATAGAATATTTTAATAAATATTTTTAGAAATAGGACAATTCAATACATTGGTGTCATACCAGATGCTGTTTATCTATTTAATACAGAATGCTCCAGGGAATCGAAGTAAAATCTTTTTTATCGACGAAAGCGCCTTTAATTTACATTTTAGGCGGATTCACGCTAGGTCGAGGAATAGGAACGAGTGTACATGTGGTTGTTCCCACAGTACGTGGAAGAAACATCTGATTAATTGCCGCTATAAGTATTTTAGGTGCACACACCTTAATATGATTACAAATTCGAACTGCCATTCACAAAACTCCACATGTCGCGGAATTTGTTAATTTATTCTTGGTTAAACTATAATTTTTCTGCTCCGTATTCACCGATGCTTAATCCGATCGAGCAGGTTTTCTTGAAAGTATTTAGTGGGCTCTTCAAAAAATATGTAAATAAAATACTACTTGTCACAGGTAAAATAAGCAGCTCAAACCACTTTCTGTGGTAGGTCCTTGACCCCCTTGAGGAGAAATCCTAAATTCTTTTCAATTCTTTAAATAAAAATATAGGAAAATGTAATGGCTCATGGGTAGAAATTCTGAGCTCTCAATACACAATAAAGTGCTTCTATATAGGCAAATGCTAAAACCAGTATGGATCTATGATATCCAACTTTAAGGTTGTGCCTTCCAAAAGTGCTGCGAGGGATATCACAGGCTTTCGACAAATTAATAGATAGTTTATCACGACGGTTTTAAATATATTTTGCTGCCTCCAATACACAATGTACTTCTTCGGTATATTCGTCAACACTTCCTGGATTTTTACAATCGTGATCGAAACTTGTATGGTTTCAAGTCACTCGGAAGGCTGCTAATTGCATATTCACTCTTTTTCAATCACTGCCTATATTTTGGATTGCATTGTCTCGTGCTATGCTAATTGTATAAATTTGATTTCAGTTCTTATGACGTCTTCTTTGGATGGAGGTCCAATATGGGCAGTAATCATATTTACCAATTAAAGGAGGCCAGCAGATTCCTTCTGAATTTTTAAGTTTACAATGCCATAGAAAATCAGTATGTATAGGGTCCTGCAGTTATATTATTCTCTCTTTTATATGGGATGTATGGTCGCAAAACACCTGTGGATGTCTCGCACGAGAATTACAAATTAGAGCTAGCATCGCAGGTACTAATTCTATTTTCCTTTACTCGTTGCTATTTTTCCGAATCGTTTGTTATATGACAACTGTTTCCTTTGATTTGTCAATGGTGAATTGGCATATACAATCTAGCTGGCGACTTTGTCGGGGGGCTACGCTCCGACTTCGATGTAAACACGGTAGTCAGCGGCGTGTGATCTGTATTGATATAAAATGTTCTACCTTAGAAGATCCGAGTAAATTTGAAAACTTCCAAAGGTACGGTGGTGGCTTTTTTGTATATATGTTTTGCGGCGACCAAGATATTTGATGGACGCCAGTCGGTCCTGTCTCGATTCGAAACTAAGTGCATTGAAGAAGCACAACTTGTTGGATGTTCATAAGGCACTGATTCAGTGAGCTTTGGATAACATCGAAGAAGGACACCATATGTACCTTCAATAATAAAAGTTCGTAGAATTGCGTCAGTTGGCACGGGAATATCGACTATGATGACCAACACTTGAGTACTGGTGTCTAGCAGGAGATTGTTTTAAGACGGAATTTTGACTAGAAATCAGCTCCAATTATTGGTTTCGACACTGAAGCTACTATAAATAAAGCCTAAGCCTACGTGTAATAGTTGTCTTCTGTTGTACTTATTACAGTGCTGTTTACTGTAAGAAATACATTTTCACCAGTATCTTTTAACAAATTTTATTTTGTAATAAAACATTTTACTTTGTTTCTGTGAGCTGTTGCGACTTCTGGAAATATTGCTTTCTCTGCTACTTGACCATTGGCTAAATCGTGGACGTTTTTAAAATTCGCAAATGAATCTAGCAGTTAGTTGCTCAATGGCTTTCTGAAGATTAGCCAATGTGACCGAGTTTGCGTGAGTCGTATTTAAATTTTGGAGATGGTTTTGGGTCTATACAGAGCCTCAGACATAATTTGGTCAATTTATTTTTTAAATACATTATGCGATATTAGAGTTGGCCCAACCAAATTATTTTTCAAATCTCTTCATTTGCAGATGGTCATGCTTTCCCTTCCATATGTCGGTAAAAATCCGAGGAAATAAAATCTTCTATATCGATCGATTTTAAATGGTTTTCGATTTTACCTTGACATTGACTTTCCCTAATTACCTGCTCTTAAATGGCCTCGTATTTATTAAACTTGGGAGGTTTGCGTACTAAAGCTGCAACTATAGCTACCACATCCATCGGTAAAGTGAGCTTTCGCTAAATTAAATTGGTTTTCGTCGGGTTTTTTCGTCTAATATATATTATAAATGTCTATGTCACTGACTCACTCGAGAACGCACAGGGTGACCAAAAATATTTTGTTTTTCTATATTGTAACGTCTGTGTCACTCACTTACTGACTACTGCTATTCAAACAATTATTTAATACTATAGCAAATAAAACATTTTGCGTTTTTTTTTCTCGCAATGGAATTTTTTAACATTCACACTGCCAGTTCACCTTCCAAAACAACAACGAGTTGTTTTTGATGTAGATCATGAAGAATTAGCACTTTGCGCGTACTGGAAAGACCAAGGTAGAATCCTGGTTTCTGCTTAACACGAAAGCCGCAACTGCACGAGTTCACCTTTACACCGATATTCCTTACAATTTTGTTTATAAGCGAGGTCAATGGCAAGATCCACTTAGGGAAGGCGAAAGGACAATAGCACGAATGTGCATGGTGAGCATTAAGGATGAAGAATGCTTTTATCTTCGATTACTGCTACTATATGTTTCTATGGTGCAACAAGTTTTGAGATTTTGCGTACGGTAGATGAAAATTGCGATGCGAAACATTTAAAGCGGTAGCAATGGCAAGAGGACTACTTAAGTCGGATGATGAATGGGAGCGGTGCTTGACAGACGGTGGAACATACTTAGAAGATACTTAGAAGATAAATACATAGAAGATTTTATACTCGACTCGAAATGATCACAAGTTAAGATCTAATCAATATCATTTTTAATAATATTGAGCAATTGTCAACAGATGAGCTCTCAGAAAGAGTTATCGTTGCTCCAACGAATGTTCAGACGCTTGAGATGAATCGAAGAATAATCGACTTGATTCATAGTGATGCAGAAATTTACTACAGCGCAGATTTGTTAGTAAGCAAGGATCCTAACGATGCACTGTTGAATTCCTTAATGAACAGAATTCATCCCACATGCCCCTCACGTATTGCTTTTGAAAAAGGGTGTTATCATAATGCGAAATCCAAATCTTAAGATAGGTTAATGGGCAATGGAACGCGTTTACTTGTTGAAGAATTATCGTGAAACTTTTTAAGGTGAAAATCATTTCTGAGTGCAACAAGGCAGTACGGTTTTTATCACTCGAATTGATTTGGCACCATCTGAGACCAATCTACCATTTATTTTACGACGACGAGAGTTTCACGCAAGGCGCAAGGCCAGTGTTTTAATAACGTGGGAATTCATCTTCAAAAGGCAGTATTTTCCCATGGGCAATTGTATGTCGCTCTTTCCCGCTCAAGAGATTCTCACCAAATGAAAATAAGAATCGAAGATAATCCACAGCAGGGAATGCTTCTCAACACTGACCGTCAATTTTCTCGAAATGATGTTTTTAAAGAAATCCTGTAGTTTAATTTTTAATAAATATACAAATATAATTACAATTTTTTTTGATTTTGTAATCTTACATGCGAGCAATTTAAAAAATATTTAATTACACTTTACTGGAAATAAACAGACGCGAAACGCCTTAGAGCAATAAAAAAAATATAAAAAAATATTTGTTAATAACAATTATTGTTTAATAGCAGAATGCGATAATAAACCGATAACACGATCAAAATGCGAACAATTTGGAATTCCAAGTGTTAAGATATTATGAAGTTCTGATATTATTGAAATTCATTTTTATTTATTTATTTTATTTTTCCTTTTAAAAAGCAGTTAAAACATTTAAAATATACATGATTTATTTATTACTTAAACGTTTTCGATTTAGACCACTAAAAGAACATTAAAAACGGGTCCGAACGATTTGACGAACGCAAGACTAAGTCGCGTTAAACGAAGCCTCCCTGTATTATTGTACAAAGCGCACGATACAAAGTAATAATTTGTTTAAATGAAACCTTAACACAATAAACAGATCCATTTCCATTCAAATGCTGCTATTTCCGTATTCTACACAGCATCGAATAATAACAATAATAATAACCATGATCCACACAATAATGATGTAATGAAATAAAAAAAAGGAAATTTTCCCAAAAATCGAATTCCATGTACCAATATTTTCCTCGACAAGTACTATTTGGTTTTTTTTCCGTTTAATACGAGTCTGTATAATAAACCTAATTTCCTTTTACACTAAGAAAAATTGCTGTACCAAAATCCATTTTATCTTGAATTTTTTGTGGAATTGTTTTCATTTTATTTGGAATAAATTCTGACAATCGCTTTACTATGATGTAATTGTCGTAGCTAACAAAAATATGCGACGATAAAATCTTCTTTATACGTCTTACATATAAAAAAAATTGTTTTTGTAAAAGATTTTCCTCTGTCTCGTTTCATATCGAATTTGATCAATTCTGTGTATTGGGTTAAAGGATTTATGAAATCTCTTGGAGTTGTTTCTAGATAAGAATTAGAGTTATGTACATAGGAAATGCAAATAAATTGGTTAAAGATTTGACTTTTACATACAAGAGATAACCCATGAGTTTTGAATTTTCGATAAAATGTGGTAAAAATAATTTAATTAGGCATTAAATTGTTCTTTCGTAGAAACAATAAAATTTATTGCGTTGGTTGGCTTCGTATACACAACAATATACCTAACACAGTGCTTGTTGAACATTTTCATGATGTTTACATTTATGTACCAGAATATGCCTTTAATGAAAACATTAAACCTGAGCATATTGCTTTAAGGAATCAAAATATTTGTATTTATGTGTGTAAACATCGCCCACAGGCTATAAATCGTATTTTCTTAGAAAAATTGTCTAAATACATAATGAAATACACTTAAAGGTGAGTATCATTAAATATGTTTATGGTCATTTGAACTGAACCCCGGTAAGGGTTTGTTCGAAATTAATGGTGCGGCATTTTTGGTGCGTTTCCGAACTAGTGGCTTTTTCAATGCTCATAGCTCAAATAAAGTCCTACAACGTCCAATTCGTTCAGGAAATGAAGACAGTTGCGTTTTCACCTCGCTGAATGGGCCAATTCTCGAGTGATTGGTTGGTGTGTGCAAAATGAGCAATGAAACGCTCTAACAGTTAATGGCGACCATTATCGTGCCTTGTTAATGATATGCAGTTCCAACACTTCTCGAAGTTTTCGATGACTGAGTTGATTTCCTTAATTCCTTGTTTTATTTCTCCATGATTCTGGTTTTGTTGAATAAATCTCCGTTTCATTTGTTCTCTCATTTGTTGCAACTTTATTGAAGAAAATCTACCTCATCGTCTTTCTCTGTGGTCTTCATACGTAAATTCAACAAAACCAAAGACATTACTATAATATTTAGCCTTTTTGATCTTAAAGACGCATAATAGTCAATAATGATGAGCAGAGTCTTGAGACGGTCCCTAGCGCTGCTTTATCACTTTCGTGTATGTCGTTTGGGTTTTGTAACTTTCGTCAATTGCTATCTCGACTAATGTATAAATTGGTTCCGCATCTTCTTCCTAATAAAATATTTTTTTTAGAACGGCAATAACTCCTGATAACGTCTTCTCCGGTCAAATCTGGTCTTACGAAAAATAATAAGGGAGTGTCTTAAATTAGTCCGGCTACAAAATCTAGGAAATCAATAAAAATTGGTGTAATGAAAATAAATGAATTCAGCCATTGTTTAATTGATCAAGTTGTAAATAAGTATGTGAATTTTGGAAATAGTTCTGGAATATGGCCGCCTTGAACGGTACTTAGCAATTTCTTAACTGATTATGGTGGGATTGGATATGTTGGATGAAAATGGGATTCTAAAGTAATTTTTGGAAGATTTTATGAAAATTGACTACCTGGGACGTACTTCAGCCATTTCTTAACCATCTCACATACATTAGTCCTGAATTCAAACAAGATAATCTATTACTTTTTGAAATCCTACCACAATTTTCAACGTCAAAAAATGGATTTTTGTATGTGGGTTGTAGGCAAGACTCTTTACTTTACCACAAATCAACGTGGTACATAAATCAAGAACATTGCACGTAATTACTAAGATGAGTAAAACAAACTGCCATTGCATTCTAGAACCTATCATAAAAATAGTTTTATAATCGTATTTCTATACAATGTGCCTTCAACATACACAATTACATCATCGGTTAGGAAATGACCGAGTTCCGTCCGAGGTGATCATTTTCACGATATACTTCTAAAAATCATTTTAGAATCCCATTTCTCATTTCCAAACCAATTCCAACATAATCGATTAAGAAGTGACCGTGTCCGCCGTAGGTGGCCATATTCGAGAACTTCTTCAAAAATTCATTTTAGAATCATATTTTCATCCGAGTTACTTATTTTAAGCTTGATCAGTTTAAAACCGAGTTCGTTTATTTCGTTTAGCGTTTCCGGAACTTTCATTTCTTATTTCCTGGATTTTCAATTCCGATATTTCTAACGTCTCCTAAGCTTTAATTAAAGCTGTACGAGACTGTTCTTCACCAAGCTTTCTTAAACATACAAGACGGCCGTTGTTCATGATCGGGAGATATCAACGATTCATTCCCAATTCTGTCGAAATCACAACTCCGATTACAAATTGATCTACTCAAATATGTATATCATCAACATAATAATCAAAAATTTAAAGTATTTGTGCACTACGATTCCAGTACGCATCTACTCCGATCATTCAAAACCTTTTTTGGTATAGTGCGTCACATGTAAAAATGGTGTAGGCGTCTTACCAAAATGTTTAGCGAAGAAAAAATAACAGCCAATCTAACTTCTTAGCTTCTAAACTAGAGTACCCGGTTAAAGAATGAAATCAGAACAATGCTGTATAAGATAGCAGAAAATTTCCAGTAGAAAAAATGTGTTTTGCTATTCACCGCTAGAGGCATCACTATCACAAAAATGAAATGTTTTCTGCTGAAATTTTTTTACACCAGCAGAAAATTTTTGATATTTTTATGCAAATTAAAAATTCTCAGCAGAAAGTTTTTTGAAAAATCAGAGAATTTATGAAAAAGAAGGGAAAATGTATGTTTAAACGTTTTGAAGCGATGAAAGTTAATTTTCTTTAAAAAAGGGTTTGCGTATGTATAGTGTAAGCACTCTCAAAACATAATTAAATTATCATAATCATCATTATGCTAAATCAGGGCATCATCAAAAAAACGCCCATCGTTGAAAGCACTCCATATATTTCTGAAGTCATTTTAATGTGAAATGTTTTCAGTTTTTAACAAAAGTGTTAGAAACCCCCCCCCCCCCCCTTCCCCCCTGTAACTACCCTGAGTATATGTTTTTATGGTAGCTGAGATCATAATCCATATGCATGAGCAACATAAGATTCACACCTGGCGTCAGTAGCCTTCCATACATTTTTAAACTCATTTTAATGTGAAATGTTTTCAGTTTTTTAACAAAAGTGTTAGAAAAAACCCCTGTAACTACATTCTACATTAAAATGACTTCAAAAATGTATGGAAGGCTACTGACGCCACGTGTGAATCTTATGTTGCTCGTCTATATATATTATGACCTCAGGTACAATAAAAACATATACCCTGGGTAGTAATAGGGGGTTTTTCTAACACTTTTGTTAAAAACCTGAAAACATTTCAAATTAAAATGACTTTAAAAATGTATGGAAGGCTACTGACGCCAGGTGTGAATCTTATGTTGCTCGTGTATATAGAATATGATCACAGGTACCATAAAAACATACACCCAGGGTAGTTACAGGGGGGTTTTTCTTACACTTTTGTTAAAAAACTGAAAACATTTCACATTAAAATGACTTCAGAAATATATGGAGTGCTTTCAACGATGGGCGTTTTTTTGATGTTGCCCTGTGTTTGTATATTGATGATTATGATAATTTAATTATGTTTTGAGAGTGCTTACACTATACATATTCAAATCGTTTTTTAAAGAAAATTAATTTTCATCGCTTCAAAACGTTTAAACATACATTTTCTCTTCTTTTTCATAAATTCTCTGATTTTTCATAAAACTTTCTGCTGAGAATTTTTAATTTGCATAAAAATATCAAAAATTTTCTGCTGGTGTAAAAAAATATCAGCAGAAAAAATTTCATTTTTGTGATAGTGTGCCTCTAGCGGTGAATAGTAAAACACATTTTTTCTGCTGGAAATTTTCTGCTATCTTATACAGCATATCAGAACATCATTTGCTGTGTTTTAATATTGGAGCACTATCCGGAGCCAAATGGCAATTTTCTATTGAAACTGCAGCTATTATTCACTGGTGTCGCTGTACTATAAAAATTAAAACTAAATTCATCAATAAAACAAACATTTATCACCTGAAATATATTAATTGACATTTATTTTGACATGACGTTATAAACAAAAATTCATTTTGCTGCGTTTTAATTTTTTATTGTAAGATTTAGTTTCTAATGGTTTCAGGGGTTTACAAAATTAAAAGCCTTTTCAAATTTCCCATTGAAATGGATAGCGCTCCCGATAGCGGCTCCCGATAAATAAGTGAGCCGAGATATTTTTTTATCGATTTTTAATTAAAAAGTTGAATGAAAAATCTTAGTTTAGATTTAAATAAATTAATTAAATGCAATAATAGTGCGCTAAATATAAGTTTTCACATAGAAAATTGGCTGCTCCGGATACAGCTATCGGGCGCTAATAAAAAAACACAGCAATTATTACTTTAGTCTCAAGTGGTTGATACCTCAGACTAATCATAACAGAATATCGGGTCACTTGTATTTCAAGCTTCAGATAATTAATCTCACCTATACTAGGAAACCATTCCCTTTAATTAGTAGCGGTTGACATAAATTCTGTAGTGTTAAGTGAAACCAAGTCCGCGACAATATAGACAATGTCGACGACTACTTGTAATTCCGCCAACCATTTGAATGATATAAACTTGTATTTATGGTGATTTTAGCTATAGCAAATTATTAATAATATATAAAAAAAATTGAAGGTTAGTTTATGATGTTTGCTACATCTACGAACCTATTCTGTAATTTTTTTTAATCGAAAATGTACACGACAAATCGGCTAGATGCACACATCTAAATTACTGAGTCAACCGAATTGCCGTCAGTTTGTGCTAGTGATTTATAGTCTTTACTCTACCCACAAAACGAACTGCGAGTCTAATATTTAGTCCTAGATAGCGTACAAAATTTAAGCTACCATCGATAGTCGATACTTCGACAATTGATAATACTCAAAATTAAATTAGGGAATTAGGATGCGATTTTTGTGCATTATGTTTTACGCCATCTATTGAAACTCAATACGAAATAATATGAAATTAGTTTAGTTGGTAATTTAGTCGAAACAATTTGGGTCAGACCCAAGAAATCGATATTTTTGAATAAATTTCCGACTAACTAAATTGGTGATTAGTTCACACTAGTCATTGATAGATGTCTCTATTGTTCATAAATCAAAATTATACATTCAGTTCTAAACTGCAACAGATTAGTTCATATTTATGAATCTACAATTAGAAATATAATTTAGCAAATTTTTTGTGCCATCTATAAATGTCTGGTATGTACTAACCATAAATTCAGTTAGTCGGCAAGTGAGTCCAAAAAATAACCGGCGTGGGGCACACAATATAAACGTTAATTTCAGCCTAAATACAAATATTTTCCTAACAGGGCCGCATAACATAAAAATACATTGTGCGATCTCTGTTTTGCTGATATTTACTTACATTTAGTCAATTTAAAAACATTTCTGGAGTTGAAATTAGAAGTGAAGTAAAATGCCAAAACATTGTAGAAATTTTTTATCAAATTGATTACGGCAGATTAAATATTTCTACCTTAAGCATAGTGAGCAATTTAAATATGAACCAGGTACATTAGCGATGAGACTGAATTAGAGGATGGAAATGAACGATAAAATCGGGCATAATATGTTGTTTTGTCTGGAAATAATTGTAGCTCTTGAACCTCTTCGGGTTGCTCCTCAGCTTGATATTAACGTAGTCATTAAGCTAGAAATGGGTCTCATCGCTGAACAAAAACAATGGATATTCTTCCAGGTTTTCAGGAGCTAAAAGACCGAAACGGTGACGATTTGGAAGATTGGCTGACTCCAATTCTTGCACGAGTTGAATTTTGTATGCTTATAAACCTAGATCCTTAGGGGACATTCTTTAATGATGTCACACAATGTTTGCCCCCTATGTCACGGTGTGTCACATTCTGTTGAACCCCCTCTCATGGTCACATCACGTTAAAATTAAAAAATAAAATGCCTACAATTGTCATCGTATTTCATATGATTACTAAATAATCACTGTAAATAATGAGCAATAAACGCAAGAATGAGTAGAAATTAGAAAAAAACAGAAAATAACCTGTATAGAGTATAGAGCGTAGCGTTTTAACTCTCCTTTTAAGTAGGATAACTGAATAACTGAACATTTTCATAATGTTTTCAGTTTATGGTTAAGGCTGTTTTGTGACGGATGCACATCCATGACATGAAGCAAAGCGTAATGAAGATTTTGAGTCTATCAAGTCATTGATACAGAAAAATGAATCACGAAATCTAAAAACAAGGGCTTTTTAGTGAATTTTTGGAGTAAACAGCCTGTCATATGTAAGCTTTCTGCATCTGAAAACCTGCAACTAGTTCTTCAATAGCGGCTATTATTACTAATGACGATAAGCCAAGTATTTCTGCCTCTTCATCTCTAAAAGCGAAACGCGATATTGAAGTTCAAAATGAGATAAAAAAACAGTTAGATATAATGAATTGTGATCTAGCAGGTCTATAAAAAAGGAAATAAGCTGGATAACTCAATGAGGATCAATGTAAAATTTGGGTAAACTTAAACAAGAAAAACAAAGCCTAGAAAAAAAAAATTTAAAATTAAACGGAATGACCAAGAGCGGCAACAAATTTTCAGAAACGAACGAAAACGGAAACTGGCAGAAAATTGCGAAAATAATCCAGAAATAAGAGCGGCATTAAAAACGTAATGAATATATTTATCGATCTGTTCAAACGATGTTGAGTTAACAACTGAACTAAACACCAAAGGATTTAATATTAGTATAAATGGAGTTTATATACGTTTATTACCAAAAAAAAGTTCGTCGACAGAAGATAACGGGCACGTTCGAACTGTGCCAGTTAAATAAATTCACACTCAAAAAGACAATCATATTTGCCATCCAGATGAACTTTTCTGCAAAACCACAATTCTACATTTAGAAGAAATTGCTAGTTGACTTGGACCCAATGAAGTGTTCTTAATAACAGCAGCAAATGAACAGTCACCTATCCTCATGTATGTTGAGTATAGAGTTGCTGCTCGCCATAAACTAACTCCATCTGTTTATGCTGCAAATCAAGTAAATGAAAATGGCATTGGTAATCCAAGAGCAATAGTGTACAGTGGGCCTTAAAGTCTTTCGATGATATTTTCCCTCAAACAATTCTGAACAAAAATACCATAAATCTTTGACACTACTGAAAAAGTACCTCTAAGTGAATCACCTGTTATATCCATTGATGGTTAGCTTAGATCAACGTATGTGTCGGCCCACTAACAATAATTCTTGTGATTTAGTATCAAACTGTAAGATTATTTGGCCCCAAGGATATTCAGACATAATTACCTGATTGCTAGACGAAAACTTTATCAGATTGGAGAACGTTTAATAAGAATAATGAGAAAATTAAGATTATAAAGTCTTTTCCTAAATTGTTGACGTCATGGACGCAAACAAATCGTTTTGTAGTCGGCCGACGTAGTAGATTCGGAAAATGAGACAACCGCGTAGATTACGTTGCGTAATCTACCTCGTAAAGAGTAAAACCAAATATTTATACTTTACTATAAAATAGATAATTTATTGAAACAATTTCACCACAAACTATCGTTCGTCTCCTAGATCTCAAGTACCTACCTTGATTAAATTTTGGTATTGATGTTGCTTCAAATTCTCCTTGCGTTTGTTTTGTATTAAATAACCTTAGTTGGTAATTACTGCTCCTTCGTCACTAGAATTTCTCACTGACCATTGTAATTTTCAATGTTTCGAAATGGCCAAATGTTCAATCGTGGCATATCGCAAATAAGTCACACAGTTTTTCTGAAAAACAAGAATCATTTTTGGAATTTAGATACACTTTCATTCTATAGGAAAATTAATCCGGACCGAGGGTTTAATTTAGCAAGGGCCATGTTGGGCAGTAGTTGGTGGAGTAGCTTCGCCTAAGATCTTTAAAGATAACAGCATACCTCAGTCTATTTTCCTAAGTACAGTTTTAAAAATAAAAACAAGTTCATAGTTTTTAAACTTATGGAAAATAAAGTATTATATATTTTAATCCAATTTTCCCAAATATATTGGGTTTAAAATTATAAAACAGTAATTAATTTATAAATAAAATCATACTATCACAATTCATTTTAATCAGTCTTTAACTGGATTTCAATTTTAAGTCAAATTAATTTTATTTGAATTTTTATTTCAAATAAATGGAATAAAACTGCTTATCAGTTTCCGGCATATAATGAAGCATCGAACGAATATCTTTCTTTTTTTCGAGCGACATTTTATAATTAAAAATGCATACGCCAACGGTGTGTAGTATGAAAACGGTACGCTTAGATACATTTCTTCGAGTATCTGACAACTTAACTAGACAGATGGTTACTATCTCCTCGCCGTATCTTTTTCTGTATTTTACCCGAGTCATATTTGATTGCTCATAAATAAGGTTTGTCGTTGTTGCAAAAGGCGGAAAATTTAATCCAAAAAAAATCATTATGCCCCATTTCTAAAACATTGAGTTTTACTTTCGTATAATTCATATTAATCAACTTTCTGATCAAGCTTACAGGACTGTATATTTCCGAATGTTGCAGTATTTTTCGATTGTGCTGTGAACTGTATCAATTTCCTGAATTTGAAAGTGTCCGGAATCGGAAAACTTTTGTTGAGTTTCAACAATGTGCGTTTCTCCATAAACTTTAAAATGGATAATGTCGTTATACGGTAGCGATTCTGTGGAATGCAGGAATCGGACCAAAGTATGATTTTGTGAATCGTAGGATTATCAATCACAAATTGTTCCAGTATTTTAATTAATGATAAGGCCATGGCTTCATGCCATATCGCACAGTACATGATTTTATCTAAAATGGAGTACGCCGTTAAGATATACACAGAAAACTTGCGCCTATAGAATAAATTAGATACTTCAGCTCGAGGTAAAGTAAACACGTTTTGTAGATCATAACCATCGAGCAATAAATAAATAAGAGAAATCAAGTAGTGTAAATTTTATAAGGAGGTTTTTACGAGGTTAATCTTATTTTATAGTTTTGATATACATATTTATATACTCAAATTTAATTTTTTTTTCTATATTTAATTCATATATACCTATCTTATAAACATATAGGCATAGTTATTAGATAGTTCATTGTTCTTGTTAGGCCTATATAGATTGCCAAAAGTAAAATAGATTAATCTCGGAATCTCTACATGAGTCCTCTTATGTATATTTTGCTTTATATCATAACAGATCACGGCTGTTAAGTGGTCTATTAAATTGCGATCAGCATTTCTCGTTTGTTTTTGCCATCTGATTGTTTTCCCGGTGTAACTCAAAGTTATCTTTGTCGGATGGAAAAGGATTAGTGATGATATTATAAGCCACACACCGGTCACATTGATCTTTTTTTGGTTTAAAAAAAAGACAAAATAAATTCTTCATTAAACACTTTCTTGTAAAAATTCAGTTTGACTGGATCATTTGCATCACTAATGAGTGCATTCTATTTAAAGTCAATTCGGTTTCTAAATATTGCCTGATAGAATTGCCTCTGCAATATTGTGAATCCATAACAGGAAATTTTTGATGGGGTCCCTTACTCGGTTAAGCTTTTCCTCCGTAATCTTAAATTTGATGTGCTTTCCGTGTTGCGAAGAAGTATGTGTACCAAATTCATTGGATTTCGTTTTGTAGAAATGATAAATACGATTTTGGTTTATGTCGAGTGTTTTAAGAAAAAGCAACTTGCATACTCTCAACGGCTCTGACTACTTTTGAAAATAATTTAAAAACGTACCATGTCTTCTTGAATTTACATTTTTAGTGCGTTGACGTCCCTTTGGTACTCTCCGTGTAAATTTGGAAATGAATCCTAGTTTATCGCTCGCAGTTAAACTCCAAAATAATTTATGAATTTTTCGTCGATCGCTTTCATTCAAATTTTCGTTACAAACAACACTCATTGGTACATCCATCAGCTTAATTACGCATTTTTAGTTTCGCAAACGTCTGCTTATATTTTTTTTCTTCATTTTAACGGATTACGTCCCTTTTTACGGGTTAATGGAGTTTCAAGCATTACAGCAGGCTGGTCACCAGAATGTATCAGAATATACAACGAAAAAACGAAAATATATTTTTATGAACTTACTTTTCAACTTCTGGTTCAATATATCGTACGACAACGTTTCTTGGCGAATTTATTGTCATTCTGTCAGTATTCTTTATATTTATACTTAAATCTCTCTCGAGAGCATATCCTAAACGGGGTAAGCAGTTTTCGGTGATTTCTATTTTTATGAGAAATTAGTTTCCATATTTTTTCGTGAACTACGTTACTTTACTGCGGTTAAAATAAAACTAACTTTTCCCTTTCTCTCGATATTCTATTTATACTAAAATATTTCTCGCGAGCATAAACTAATTGAGAAAACACTTTTAGAATGGTAGTTGCACCAAAAACGAAAATCATTACTGGGCATAGGACAAAATAGAAGAACTAGTAAAATGTTGAAGTTACATATAAATATGTTCTATTGCAAACAAGAGCACAAGAGGCACTTAGAACAAGAAGCAATTAGAACAATTTTGACAATAGATTCGGAAAGAGCAGAAAAAATAGATATCAGTAGGTTAAAAACAGAAAATATGGTATGTTGGCTACACTACAACAACGTTGTCGAAAATTTAGATGATGCCATGTCGCTTTCAGCAAATGAACCACAATTACATACAATTCGAGTACGCCAAATACGCGATCAGCTAAAATGAAATGCAAATTATTGAATTGGTGATATCATAATATATTTCAGAGATGTCGCTAGTCTCTTATCATATACACTATGATTTATATCTATATAATAAAGCTGACATTTAGGCGTAACTTTTATTTGCTGAATACAATGATGTGTTTACCAAATACGCTTAGCGTAATCTTGCTGTAATACGTTATATATAACCGGATGTTGACCTGCATGCTCAACTATTTATCATTACTAAAATAATCGGCATAACAAAGATGGTGTTGTTTCGAACTCAAGATAACAATACGAGTACAATATGCGATAAGACGAGAGTTCACGGTTAAACCGATAACGTATGCGACAAATCCCAATTGGTGTACATAAAGTAATTCAGACAAGAAAATCTTTACTTAACTTTTAATAATAAAATAAAATTTATTTACAAACTATTTAAGTATACATATAAAGTAAATATTCGCGACATTTTAATTTAACATTAATAGTGTTTCTTTTAGCTTAATCACTAATTTTTTTTTGTATAATAATTTAAACGAACTTACAAATTAATAATTATGTATATTATTATGTTATTCATCAAAATATTTATTTGTTTCTTTGAGTGCTGCTTCCACAACGGCATCACTGCATGGATTATAATCCCAAAATGCTCCACCACAACCGAGATTTTCGAAGCAATTATAGCGTAACGCTAAACTATTACGTTTACAGCATGATGCTATACCCCAAACGCATCGCGATGGTCCTCCCGATTTTTGCTCGTCCGCAGACTGAATTGGTCGTGGTCGATTATCACTTTGGAATGCGGGCCCTTTAATTTGAAAATACTAAAACATTTAACGAAATTATAGTTTGTGTTCGCAAAATGATTGCTAGGGGATTGGTTAGTAGCGAAATTTTTATGAATTTTTATTATTTTGGTTTGTTTAGATGTGCTACCAATCTCACGTGCCGTTTAGGGTGCATGTTACGATTAATACAAAAGTACCGAGTCATGCAACTTATGCTAATTTGTTAATATACAACCCGAACTAATTATACGTATTAAAATATTGTAATAAATATGTATGCATACCTAATTCTGGACCCCGGTTGGAACCACTACTCTGCACCGAGTTTAAAGTATTTCCGGTTATTTTACTATCTTCAATTGCTTTATTTGGATTTCGGACTATTGGCGGCGCTGGTCGGCGTGGTGGGAGTGTGTTGGCACTTTGTGTTGTTGTACGCAATATTGATGGGGCTGGGCGACGTGTTGGTAAAGGTTTGCTTGGTTGATTAACAATTGTTATTAAATTGGGTGAGTTATAATCCCACATTTCCCACACCGGTCTGTCATCTTCGTCATCGAAGTCGCCCCGATTACCTAAATTTGGCATAGCCGTAACGATTTGTGTATTTGTCGGTGGATTCACTGGTGGATGGGGAACATTGTGATGTGGCACATTTGCTGGGTACTCATTGTACGGTTTTAGGGATGGTACGTAATAAACGGCAGATGGTAAATAGTGTTGGTTAACGTATGGACGATGGTTTTGATAATATTGTTCATTCCATCGTTGAACCGGAGCTGGGTAGTAGTACCCTTGATGGGTATCTATATGTTTAAGTAAAATATATAAAAATCTCTGTTCCAACTGATACAAAATTTAATTCAAAATACTTACAGATTTGACGTTTAGCGACATCTTTTTCAGCACCGACCGTAATTTCCTTATCATCCAAGTCCAGTGTATCACGGCGATATCTCCTCTTGTTATTTTTACTATTTTGATGATGTTTCGAGTGTTTTTTAGGTGGCGATTTTTTATGTGTATTCGAGTTCTCGCCATCGCTATCATCCTCGGCTGGTAGATAATCAAAATATTTCTTGTCGAACATGTCAGCCGCCATTTTTTTATGTTTTCTTGGCTTGAAATCCATCTCGTGTATTAAATCGTCGTAATCATGATCCGTATACGGTTTTTTATGTGACTGGATACGTTGCCGAAATGTTTTTGCATCTTCTTTCGTTATGTATGATTCACGATAGTGGGCAAATAATTGTTTTGGTAATACTGTCGAATAAAAAAAAATGCAGGGGTTAAGATAAGATAAAACATTTTTTCTATTTACAATTATAAATTTATATTATACCTTCATCTGAATCTTCTTTATTTCTATTTGTACTGCTAAGATCTCTAGTACTACTACTACTACTACTTAAACTATGTTCATCTTTATCACTAATACTAGAACTACTAATACTGTTTATAAATGTCAATAATATTAAATAAAATAATATATTGTGTTTATTCTTAAGATTTGGATACATCTTGAAAGAAGAAAACTTTCTCAATCTCCCGCTAATTTTTTTTTGCTTTTATATTCGGTGTTATTGTTACACGGTTCAAGATGTTGATTTAACTGTTAAGTCTGTAAATAAAAACATAAAATTGAAATTAGATATATAATTTAATATTACGCGGTTTTGCGGAAATGAAAATGCGGTTGAGTGGTTTCTATATATAGGTATTATAAGTGTAGCACAATTTAAGTGGTTTAATTTTGTGAGTTGAGTGTTTTTCATTACGCGTGATGTTACATACACAATAAATTAAATTACTATAGGTATACAACAATAAAAATTTATTACTTTTAATTAAAAGCACAAAAGCTCACAAACACAAAAAAGCTACCCGAATCATCATCAGACATTTTGTATCTTTTTATACCAAAAAGCAATAAATAACAATAAAAAATCAATTAACTTTATTTCTCCAGCCTAAAAGTATATTGGAGTATAAAAAAAGTCCAGCCGAGAGGAGGCAAAAAAAGCTCGCAACGCAAAACCACGGATATTCTAATTCATTTATAGCTTTATATTTATATAAAAGACAATGAAAGAATATATTTTTGTTCTCCTTACTCAGACTCCATAAAATAGAAATGCTTTTACCGAAATACAAGAAAATGGCACACCAAACATAAACAAAAATGTCCTTTTATTTAGATCGCATGTTGATTAAATTTTGAAAGCTCGTTCTTTTGTGTTCGGTATATACATATTTCCATCTCTTGTTCAACAATAAAACTGATGTGTTTTATCATAAAATTATGGAAACCTTCTTTTTATAGGTGGTGGGTGTACTATTTTCTTATCGCATGACAGCATAAAGCTCTCATGTAGTGAAATTTTCTAAAAGTTGTGTCTAATCCTAAAAAAATTACAATAAGCAAGGCAATAGTGGATCAGATGCCACATGGGTATACAGGAATAAAAATATTGTATTTGTCATTAGCGCTATGGCGGTAATTTTAAGTACTAAGAGATGTATACATACAATAATAAGCTAATAATTTGCTTAGAGCGCCATAAGCACAGAAAAATAATACAGAAGCGCACGGTCTTTGAACCTGAGATTTTCATGAAATTTTTGTTATTTTGGCACATATCGCTAAATAAAATTGCACAAAACTAAAATAATTCATGGTCAAATGATTCAAGGATCAGTGGAGCAGTTTTTATGTCCTAAATAAATATCCTGAAAAATCTGGGACAAACTGCATCGAGTGATTGTGCAATTTTTCACTACACTCAAAATTTTATTAAGCTTCCATATGAGTGAAAGTTGCCACTGGCGGCCATAATCTTTCCTATTATTATTCTGGATCGAAGAAGGAGGAGGACAACAATTTCGTGAATATGATTTTAAATATAGCTTTGAAAATTTTGACGCTCACAGCAAAATTGACGCGCGTTTTGTTGTAAACTATCTTTTTCTCCTCCTGGCAAACTTGGATGCGTTATACATCCAAAAGCACTTCGCAATAAAATATTTAACATTAGAAATTGGTTTGTTGATCATAAAATCAAACTTTAGTCCTGAATGGTTTTCCGGGTGACATAATGAGGTTGTGGATCCCGAATAAATAGTTTTTCAAAAAAATGAAACCCTCTGTAAGGTAAGAACTATTTTAAACCAAACGTCTCCTTTTATATTACGTTAATCTTTTACTTGCAGTCTCCATTATCGCATTGACAGTTTAAAAAAATTAAAAATTCCATCATTCGCCGTTATTCGCCGTGTCATTTATCATCAATAAGCCATCGTTGACATTTGACTGGATATTAATTACACCAACACTGAAATGCGATTAAGTGGAGTGGAGATCCGAATATAGATAATGCACAATGTAACACATATAACATTGCAACCGCCTAGTCGCAACTTGTTTGTCACCATCAGTGTTCGAAACCGGCAAAAATTTCCATTTTCGATACTCCTGTTTTTTCCCAAAGTGTGATGTTTTCAGAAAAGCATTTGGCGTCTAGCCATGGGTTTTCAGAGGATCGGCTCAAAATCCCGAATCACAAAATTCTGAATTATCAAAATCCCGACAGAAAAAATATCGATTTTCAAAATCCCGAATTTTAAAATGACGACAAAGTCTATTCCCGACTCCCAAATTTGCTGAAACTTTAAAAATCCCGACAAGTTGGGAGATTTTTAAAAATATTAAATTTTGTTTGTCTCCCTTCACTTTTATTAAGGAGGCCGATTTAAAAAAAAATATGAATTCATTTTTTTTAAATCGGGCTTTTGAAAATCGGTATTTTGAGCCGCGGGATTTTGTGATTCGGGATTTTGATTTCGGGATTTTCAAATTCAGGAAAACGAGCCCAACCTGATTTCCGCTTGTTGTCGATCGAATTTCTGCCTCATAGAGCCTTTGAGGTGCACTAACTACATGGACAATATTTGTGCGCGACGAAAGCCGTAAACAATTTTGTAATCGTCATTTTTGAAATGATCGAATCGCGAATAACTTTCTTGCCCACTTCTTCAAGTACTCTTAGTTGTTTAACTGGCAATCTGTGAATCAAGAACTCTTCACAAGAGGAAGAATAAAATTGCCATTCGAAACTAACGATGGATGTTGTCATTGTGGACGCATGCTTTCAAAATCTGATCCAATGTTGTTACTGTTTCGGTTTACAAATTTTAGTTAGGCAGTATAGATTAAAAGTACCTTGACATGCGTAAAGAAGTAAAGTTTTTTTTTTTACATTGCCGATTTGGAGTGGACAAACTGTGTGTTAGCTACTACTACCAAACCATTACTCAAGAATACTAAAAGAGAATATCCTACAACAAATGGAAAAGTTTATCAAAAATTGAGTAAAATTAAGGAAAGGGAAGTGGAGTGAGTCTGAATGTACACAACACTGCGACGGCATTTTTTTGACTCATAGTCCTCAGTTAGAGTGTTTGTATATTAGAGATTCCTACAAAGACCATTTTTCCGGAATCAAAATGTTGCCTTTTATTTTTCATTTGTTTAATTCAAAAAAAAAAGTTGCAATGCATTGTTTTGGAAGGAGGTATTATCGATGGTGACGAAATTTTTCTATAAATGTCTGTAACGAAAACGGCGGTGTGATTAAAAATAAAAGATCGAGAAATTATAACATCTTGACTTTCATGTTGACATCCCGTTCCGTCATGGAACCTGAGAGGAATCATGCTAGACCGCGGAACAAAATTGGGATAGGAAAATCGAAAAATAAGAAAGACTAATTTAACCATCCCGAACAAAATTGGCCTTGTCCTAATGTCCTAATACAACATATTAACTACTTAGATCGCCATTATCTATTTGACTGTTGGCAAAATTTGTGAAGTTGGGCAATGCTCAATTTTACACAAAGAATGCATTTTATTTAACTACAAACCAAAATAGAACTTAAATTAATTTACTTGAATTTTAATTTATTTTAATTAAATTTATTTTTATTTTCTTTAAGAGAGTGACCAGTGGTTGTAACATTCGTGGGGACGACTCATCCCTGTTGATGGGTTTCAAAAAGCCGGGCCTAAATTATAATATTCGAAAAGGATCTATAAAAACGACGTTAAGTTATAAATGGCATTAATTTAGGTTATGATGTCTTTTTACCCACAATCTGCTCACTACACCTTTTATATATTAAGGTGCCAATTTGGCCACATAATCGTCGCAAGTTTTGCTTTGTCTGAATCTCCTAATGTATAAAGTCTGACCTAAATTTGAGAACGCCAAGTTCTAAGGTCATATAATCGTTTCGCGCTCTCACCAGCTTTTCCTAGATGAATTTTTAAATGTTCATAAATTTTAAACAAAAAATCTGGTTTGTGCTCGCTATACAGTTGGTTCCCTCCAAATGCAAATGTCTGGCGCAACACTTCGTAAACTGAAGCATGCAACACTGCGTTCTGACCAAGCACAAGGAAGTGTGCGAAATATTGGTACGAATCATGGATAGAATTTCGAAGGGCATTTATGATGGCGGGCAAATGAGTATCCCAAAGTTGTTTGTCTGTCTTAATGTAGGCGCGCAAGGAAGCTAACAGGGTTCGGTTTATCCGCTCTGAAGCATTTCATTGTTGCGAATATTTAGCAGTAAATATATGCTTTACGCCATACTTGTTGCAGAAGTTTTGTACTAGTAATTTCGCGAATTCCGCGGAATTTCGGGAACTCCAAACATTAAGAAAATTTCGTCCTCCAGAAATTTACACACTTCCACAGCAGTAGCTTGTCGGACAGCTTTGGAGATAACAAATTTAGAAAAATGATCAAGAGCGATCAAGATTCCAATATTTCCGTTTTTGTTGAAAGGGTCGGGAACTGAGTGGAGGTCTGCAGGTTTGGTTGGACGGTTTATTAGATTTACATTACTCACACGAATCAACAAAGTTGGTAACATCGTCAGCAACGGTAGACCAGTAATTATAACAGTAATTATAACGTTGAATAAGATCGATGGTTTTACGGATTCCTAAATGAGCTGAGGTTGGAGGGCAGTGGCCCGAAATAATTAGAATGGTTCGAAGGGATTCCGGAATAAGAAGTTTGTACGAAGGAATATCTGCGAGACAAGGTTTGTGGGAATGAGGTTGGATATAAATTTAATTTTGTACGGTGAAGTTGAAAAATAAGTTGATTTCGATTTTGATCAACCCGAGATAAAGCTTCAGGGACAGCATTTTGGGTTCCTTTGCTAAAGTCAATATTAAAATGGAAGCCTTGTAATTTTAAGCTCCACCGAGCCAGTCTTCCTGTTGCATCTTTTAACGACATAAGCCACATGAGGCTAGCGTGATCCGTGATTACTGTGAAGGGCAATCCCTCAACGTATAAACGAAATTTAAAATTTTGGAATAGTTCCGTTGAGCAGCGTTTAATTTTTTGACACATAGGCAATGGGCCAATCAATCATTACCCTCCTCGTCTCGCTGGAATAGTACCGCCCCTATACCCGTTGAGCTAGCGTCACATTGTATATAAAATCGGGCTTGTAAATTTGGATTTACTAAAACCGGTGCTGACGCGAGAGCTTGGTTCAGTTCGCCAAAGGTTGATTAGGCTTCATCAGACCACACAAAGCACCCTTAAGTACCCTTAATAAAACGGCGGTACCATCCCGTGACGCCAAGGAACCTTCTTATCTGCCAAACATTTTTCGGTGTTGGAAATAATGGCCTCAATCCTGTCCAGGCTATGTCTTAATCCTCGCTCGAGCAACGACAAATGTTCATCCAAATAGTCAATCGTTACTAAGATGTCATCCAGATATACGAATGGTCATTAACCTGCACAGAGTTTGAGGCGCATTACAAAGACCGAAAGCCATTATTTTAAATTGATACAAAGGTCGCCCCGGAATAGTAAACGCTGTCTTTTCTTTCGAGGCTGGATCTAAAGGTAACTGCCTGAAGGCATCCTTTAAATCGAGACTCGAAATATAACAGGTACGCTCCAACTGGCTCAGCAATCCGTCGATCAGGGGCAACGGGAATGCATCTTTTTTCATTACGCTGTTGAACCTTCGAGCGTCCCAGGCACTATCAAACCCTACCCCAAACCTAGGGAGAAGAAACTAGGCAAAGAAGGAATAATAATAAAAATTTCTATGATGAAACAGGATCTCAACATGAAAGTCAAGATGTTATAATTTCTCGTTCTTTTATTTTTAATCCCACCGCCTTCCTAAGTTCGACCAGCTTTCGTTACATGTTGGCATTGACATTTCAAATTAATTTCTCTTTTGAGTACTAGAATATTTTGCACGATTACGTTAAAGATTTGCAGAGTACTGGATCATGGCCTATTTTTAAAATTAGGGCAACATTTTGTATAGCGAAACGATTATGAAAAAATTCACTATGTATGATAGAATTTAGTTTCTAATTTGGATCACAAAAATATAGAAACAAGTCTAGCAAACATGTTCAATATTCGATAGGTTAATTTCTTGGGATTACTTAAGTATTTTCGGTCGGGTAGCATGGACTAACAACAAGTTTGTATGCTTGAGCAAATTGTACTCGAGCACTCGTTTCGGGATCAATTACCCTTAATCATTCGTACAGAATAGACGGAATAACATTCGCTTAATATGCGCCTTAAACTTCTCGCAATAAGTTGCAGACAGGAACAATAAACTTGGAATTGATTCTATAGAATTTTCATCAAAAATTTAATTATTGATTTTATGCATTGAATTTATTCTAACCAAAGAAAGAACGATCCAACAACGTCATATCCCAAACTAGGACCCTCAAAAGGTTTTGTTATTTGAAATTTTAAAGTGACAGAACGAATTGTCGGCTTAGGTAACGATCAAAACACAAAAAATAAAATCAAACCAGTATTATCTACGTGTATTTCGGCTTTACAGGTTGGTGCTAAAAATACATTACGAGGTCGCCTTCTTATAGTTTTCCAGTGTAAATTGGAGTTTATTTTATAAATTAAATTTAATTTTTACAAAACAAATAGGTGAGATTAGTAAATTTGAAATTTTTGCTAGATAGAGCTGTCAATCTAAATTGCAAGACTTATGTCTGTCCATTTGCAGAAACGACCATACATCATCCACTCCAACGAAAGCGAAGGTAATGACATTAAAATATTAACCTGTTGCGCCGTATTGTCTACACCACGTATATAATTAATATTTTACATGTGTACAAAATGTATGTAGACAATTAAAAATTTGCTGTCGACAATGTTGTGTCAATTCTCTATGTTTTCAAGGTTTATTTAACACATTTGAAAAATTTGAAAACAAGTTATTTTATGGCAATGACGTATTCCTATATATAACGCTATGCTCGGAAAACTTGAACAATTTTATGAAAATGCGAAGAAGCTCATAAAAAGCTCGTATATGTTAAAAAGTACAATTTCATACACAGTTACATTTTAAAACTAAATACAGTGCTAATAAAGTAAACTATTCTGAGCAATGGTCCGTGAATGTGGAAAATCATCACTACGCAGTAAAATGTTAAAGCACCAGAGACACTATTATTGCTTTCCCTGGGAAGAGGGAGTTGGGAAAAATATTTTCATAGCATTTTTGTCCAAATTATATTTTATTTTTCTGGCCTACGGAGGGAATAAGCTTGGTGTAAATATTTTTCAAACAACGTTAAATGGGAAAATATTTTTGCTATGAAAACATTTTCCCCAATTCCATATTCTCAGGGAAAGCTTCCACAGTTCATGTGAATGAAAATTTTATTCCTGTAAAACCACTCACACACACCTCAATATAGGAAGCTTGTAAATCAAGAAGGCGAAAACATTTTCATGTTCCCGCCGTATTTGTATGCTGCCTTTTTGCTTAAGAAGTGGATGTTAAACAGTTTTAAACTTGGGTAATAACGGTTGATATAGTATTCTTTTCGAATATGTACATGCAACAGCCGGCATTGCATATACAGAGAATTTTTTTTATAGCCGCGAACTTAGCATTGTACGACGTTATGATTCAAATATATTTTGATGAGCTCGTCGATTCCAACTGTAAATGAAATTTTTTATTTGTTTTTTGAAGCACCGTTGGATGCTAAAATTCCCTGAAAATGCTTCTTTTTTCCAGATTTCTTGACAAATTACACTACCGATGCTACCGATACAAATAACGTATCCAGAAATGTTACACAGGATCATAATAAACACCTAAGATCAAAGTTAAGGGAGTACATCTGTCCGCTGATTTTCCGATATGCATGTCACACGAGCCGCTTCAAAATAATTTTTTATTTATGTAATTAATGTTATTGATCCTAGATTTGTAAAACAAAAGAATTTTAATTTACGGGAATGGAATCACTATGCCGATCAATGATTAAGGTTGTTTACTACTGCATTGGTTTATCAACAAAAATTGGAACATAATAAAATTCCGTAAATTCAATTCATTCCGTTTTAATCGAGTTAGCGGTGCTAATTTGAGCTTGTTGCGGATGCATGAGATGCTCATATCAATGAGCAGAAACCAATTTTAGTACTAATATTTAGCGGGTTGTATTGGTAAAAGCAAAATACTCGCAAGTACTGCTAATCAACACTATTTAATAAAGTATTGTATTTTCTTAAGGTACTACTTGCAAGTATGCTTCACAAGCGTGCTTGGCAAGCATACTTTATAAGTTCCCACAGACTACACAATCTTGTAGTGCAAACCTTATTTTTATATGACAACGTCAAGTTCAAGCGTAAAATTTCGAAAAAAGATTTCTATGCAGCTCTAATTTTACTACTTTTAATTTTGGTAATAGAGTCGCCAAAAAATCGAAAACCAAGAAAATTATGGATGGCTGAAAACACGACCTAAGTTTTCTCATGAAAGAAGTTACTGGTACCGTCGGCTGGAGATCATCAAAATGCTTTACGTATGGATCAGCGTTGTGCCGTATTGTCTACATGGCGTAATAAATGCGTTGTCTACACGTAGATAATGTATGTCGAAAATTAAATAACTCTCGTCGACAACGACGAGGTGTAAAACAGATTAACGTGATCCTCAACTCGCGACCTATTTGTATTAATTCAAACGACGACCTCAACCCATTGAAGCCAGCACATTCTTTATTGATAACACCCATTTACATGACCTGACACCATTCATCTTAAATTGACCAATGATCACGATGGTAATACATTCAGGGACTGGGACAACAATTCTGGAAAATGAGACCTTTCGTAGACATGTGTCGTAGGATTGTGTGATACCACATTCTTCTCTTTGATCTTTCGCATTATGGTTCAATGGTGTGGCACTTCTTCACCCATGTTGCTCAAATATTTCTTGGATTATTACGTCTTACTGTTGTTGGAGGTTTGACCGCTACTATGGGCACCTTACTTAAGACTCAAATGACGAGAAAAAAATATTGGTTAATTAAGTCTAGAAGTATGTCGCAATTGTGATGTTATAAGCGAATGAATAGTACCTGCACAAAATTGTCGAGTTAAAGATACACAAAGAATTACAACGTCTTAACGTCGATTAATTACGATTCTAAAAGCATTTAGTAAATGTGTCAAATGTAATTCATACATACGCTGCATCTACCACCGACAAAATTTTTCTAATACGTGGTGCTGATTAGAAGAGAGAGAAACCTTTTGCTGTTGGGCAACAGAATATAGCCCATATTGACGTTCTAAACCGAGTTACAATCGCAGGTAAATTAAAGCTGAACAGGCTGTACTCGCTAGAGTACTACGCAAATTTGTAGATCGAAAACGTGCAAATGATGGAAGACCAAATTTCTGAAATTACGCAATTTGCATAATTTGTTAGACTACATTAAATCTGAACATTTTGATGATCTATCTTACGATGAATTCCCCAATTCAGCCCTCTTGTTGGCGAAGCGAATTTAAGTTTGATGAATCGAAAGTGGCAGCGATGTGCCTTATCTTCAAGAAGGAAGACCGCTTGAAATGTGAACTATCGATATGGGTGGCTCAAGCTGAAGTACAAATGTTTATGCCATCTCTATTTATTTATTGCACAACCTACCTTTTGTATTAAGTTTCCTAGTTTATTGGATAACATAATATTCTACAATTATCTACCAATTATCTACATTCTCGACATATTCTACCCCAATTGTCTATATTGTCGACGCCAAAAACAATTGTCGATGTATTATCGACGCCATGACGTCGAAAAGCATGGATGGTTTTTAGACCTTTCATCCAGATAATAGTAAAGCAAGCTTATTTTCCAGATCATTACGATTTTTTGCAATAGGACAGAGCTATTAAGACCTCAAATTCAATACGGTGATGATTTGATATCAAAGTAAAAATTATGATGATCAAATTATAACGTCTTTATTTCAGTTCCTTAATTATTAAAATTTTTTAATTCTAATTCTCACTATAATTGGAAATTCGTTCAGCTTTTGAATTTGGATTTTATCATATCCATCACTATCCGGTGTGTTGGGCTCACATATTTTTACACTATTTCTTCCAAACAAGACATCATTAGAGTTTTAATTTAAAATGCCGGAAGCAGAAAAATTTGACGGTTTTTTTATCTGCCAGAATTTCTGTTTTTCGCTGGTGTGGCAGTTGACACTTTTACAATTTCGACATAAACTTTATACCTACTTTTAGTTCAGTTCGTTTGATTTTTAGAAATTATTAGAATTTCTTAAACAAATCACTAAAAACTAAAACTGACAGTTTTGGAAATTCTCAATTTAAACTGGAAAACTGTGAGATAGCAAGTTCCAACTGAAACACAATGGATGAACAACAATAAAAATCAATGATCTACATTGTCTACGAAAATACTACATATACTCTACAAATTCTCGACATTGTCGATTTTCTCGAACTCTGGAGGTATTTGGTGGGAAAGTAATGGGCATATGCTAATACGGCGATAATAAATTATACCGGGTACCAAAACAAACTGTCATTGGATTTAAAAAAAACACGAGTTTACTACAATCGCCGTTTAACCTGCGACTATGGTGAGTTCATTCTGGACCACAATCTCATTGTGCATGACTACCATGATGAACACACTTTCAAAATTACGCTACAAAATAAAGCGAAAACACAATCTTGAGCGATGGTGAAAATGAATTGATTTACTTTTCAGTTCGCCTAACCAAATCAGTATCGGATATAAAGTTTTACTTGGCCACACAGTGGTCTGGTAATTTTATAGAAATTGAACTAAACCAGCAAAAGCTTACCAAGCAGTATCTAATCACAGAGAAAACAAATAACTTTGCAATATGACACAACTCTAGGTGAAACACTCGATTTGATTTGGACGAACCGACAGTCAGTTCGACCAAATCGATTGTTTCATAAAGATGGTCTTATTAAAGACGACCTAAAAGAATGCCGATCAACATCAAAATAAATAAACCGAGCTAAGCCATTTTATCGAATGGTTGAGGGGAATTGCCACCGGGCAAGTTGTTGATACAATACATAAAAAAGGTTGAGTGAAATTCAAAACCCGTATTTTTGGGTTATAGTTCTTATTCTAGTAGAAGGAGTTTTAATCATCAATTTTGTACTCATATGAAATACAATTCTATGGTGTTCTAAGTATGAGCGCTATCGATTTTTATAACGATTTACGTTCCAAATTTATTGCCTACATTTGCATTCCCAATTTAAAATTATTTATGACATTCGTGTTTTTGCAATCTAATCAATCTATTGGTCTCCTCAGAGAATTTAATTTTTGAAATTAGCTTGCTTTAAACACAATTTAGTGTTTCTGACTTAAAGGAAACTAGGTATCACGGACTTAACAAACCTCTCTCTAGTATGAAATGGAAATTTTTGTAATTAGTGAGTTTAGTTTTTGGCGATAATTTTGTAATAATTTGCTTACATTGTAGCAATTTGTAATTGAGTTTAATAATTCCACAACGCCAACAAAATATTACAGTTTGGTCTACTCAACAAGTAACTTTTATTAAGAAGTTAAATCATTTGTTTGTATCATTGAATGCATCATCAAAATAAATGACAACATTTTTAGCTAAGCTCTTCGTTTTAGCGAGGCTGGTCACTAAATTTATTCATCCAATCAAATTTTCCAATTTATAATTTGTTCTGGCAACATTTTATTCAAATTTTATAAGAATGTCACTAGTTTAAATTTGATATTTATTTTAACAAAACCGGCTGTCTTAAACATTAGGAAACTGATTATTGTTTGCAGACAAATTAAACCGGTTTGTTGGTTGCGACATATAAATAAAAAATTTGTGGTAAGCCACAATAAACGATTTCTTCATTAAACTGCATAGGCAGGTTTGTGCGATCCCTTACAGACCCTATAGTTCAATAACAAGCATCAAATCAAAATCATTAATAATTTATTATCCTTGACTCTCTGAATAATATAAAAGACAATGCCGCGAACTCACTGATAACTAAACTGCTTTATTCTTCAGAATTCAATTTTTTAAGTTTTTGCTTTATAAGTTTTTACCAAACACGTTTTATTGATTAACATATTCGAATAGCATTGTTTATGAACTGGTAAAACCACGATTGGTATATGTAATCAAATCAAACTTGTTTAACTAACAAACTATTTTATTATATTGAACAAGATATTTTTAGGCAGTGATGTTCAATATAAGTGACTCACGACATTTTCAAAATATCGTAATAATATAGTCCCAATAAAAATTCACTTTCACCAAAAAAACTTTTTTTTCTCCCTAACTGAAACTTTTTTGCGTTATTTACAACAAAATCACTAAATAATAAGTTAACTTTTTCATTATATTCACCAACAAATAAAACCACTCAAAATCAATTGAAGCCGAAATAAAACTCAAACGATTTTTTATCGATCGATCCACTTTCGAAATTTTTGTGCTCCCCCAAATAACCAAAAAAAAAATCTTCAACCGCATTAATTTTGGTTTTAATCCCACGAAATGAAAAATTGATTTTCCATTAGCCGTACAACAAAAAAAAAATTTACAAAATCAATATCACTCACATTAAAATTTAACAACAAAATTTTCTTTGGTTTATATTTTTGTATCAACTTTTTCAAATTATTTTTCACTCATTGCTTTTTATAAATATCACTAATTATAAAATTCACTTTCATTGCACACACAAACAATAATATATAAGATAATTTCACGTAAGCTTAAACTATACTTAAGTATAACAAAACAAAAAAAAAAAAACTCAAATTTTACGACCTAATTACGAAGCTTTGCTGTGAATGAAATTAAAAACTCAACTGACTTTGCATGCACGGCCGAACTATCATTTATATGAAAAATATAAAAACAAATTAAGTTTGTTGTTGGTTTTATTATTAATTCTTCAAGTTACGACTTTACGAGTATGCATGTGTACACACAGTACAGTAGTGTATATTTAGTTTTAAGGTGGTGTTAGTAGTTTTTCGTGTATTTTATTTTTATCAATCGGAACGAACAAAAAAAAAATACTCAATTTTTATATAGTTGGGAATGGATAATTCATATCTCTGGATTGTTTTGTGTCTTAATGGTTTCTTTTAACATTTCACACACTCGCTTAAGGTACGTGCCTTTTCTAGAGTATTTACATACATAATACACGACGGTATATAAAAAAAAAATTATGAGAAATTTTTTCGCCGTCATAATATTCTCGTAACTCATACCTATTCACTACAAGTTTATTGGGTATAGTACGCGATAAAATTTTATTGGCATGTAGCTTATAAAATTCGAACATCTTAGAAATCTAGAACTTAAATCGCATGAATCATTTTACAATTATTTAGAACTGTGACGATCTTAAGTTATATCGGTAAATTGGGAGGCTCTATGACGACTTCATACTTTAGTTTTGTATGGTATAGTCATTTCGAATTGCAGACGTTCGAAAATATAAGATTTAAATTTATTTGTTGTTTAAGTTAAACGTGCTAACTTATAATGATAGTTAAATGTTATTATTGTTAGTTTTTAGTTTTAAGTAATTTATAAATTTTATTTTAGAGAATTATATGTCTAATTCTTGTTCGTTTCTTCGCGTAAGTGCTGCCATCCCGAATCAAATTTAAATATTGAAAAAGTGCAGTCTTATTTTGAAAAAGGCAACGCCAATAAAGCTAGCAGAACCCATACAGCAGAACATTACAAGATAGTATGGATAATTATTGGCTAATAATGGGGTGGATTTTGATGGAGTGATGGTGTATAGAGCAGGTTAAACAAGTATTTGGTAGACAGTGTAGTGTAGAGGATATTATAAGGGAGATATACCGGAGGAACAAGACAATGTGGATATAGCATATGATGGAGGGGCAATTGAGCATGTGGGCATGGTTCAGGAAGACTACCTAGATATAATAGTTAAAACGATAAAATTGGCAGGATGTGAGGGGGTGTTAAGCTGTAAATTGTTTAAGGATTTATAGAGGGTTTTAAGAGGATATGTGAGCCGCATAGTACATTTGTCTTTAGAATATGCAGTAGTCCCTACAAGTTTCAAAGTATCATGTTTTAAAAGGCATTTGAAAAAGTAGATAGAGCAAGGTTGCTAGGAAAATTAAACAAATATGGTGTGAGGGACGAACTGTTAAGTTGGTTGGATAGTTATTTAAGTAATAGAAAGCAGTGTGTAAAAATAAATGATGTATGCTCCGATCTTGTAGATGTAAAATATGCAGTGCCACAAGGAAGCTGGGACCATTGCTATTTATAGTATATAGTAGATGCAAAATTCACTTGTTTGCTGATGAAACAAAACAAAAAGGATGTATATAGAAAATAATGTTATAAATGGAAATATCTATATACACTGTGGTGCAGAACTATAGACCCTATCTACTTTTTAGGACACTCTTTGTTTTCACGAAAGTTTGAGGTGAAGCCAATGGTGCAGTATAAAAGTGTATAGTAAAACAACAAAATTTACGAAGGAAATTGTAAAATGTATTTATTTTATTCACCGTAATAATTCAATGTTTAGTTTTCTAGTGGTACACAACTATAGTCGCACGTTAATAGGGAACATAAAATAAAAAAGTATTTCACTTTACTTAAAATTAAAGTAAAATTAATAATGAGTAGGGCCTGCTTTGTTCTGAATAGGCTCAAATATCCTGTTCGGCATATTCTCAACTAAGCTTACTCGAACATCTTCAGCAATCGACTCCCAAGCTTCAATCACGGCTATTTTCAAGTCCGAAACTTTTTCATATTGTTTGTTTTCAGCAAAGTTTTTTTGAACTATGATTTCCCAGATGTTTTTAATTGAGTTTATGTCTGGTGTGCAGGCTGGCCATTGCAATACCTCAATATTATGTGCTTCTAGCCATGAGCGAGCCTTATTGATCTGATTCTTTATGACGAGGCAATAATCTCGGCATAGACTTAAGCTTTTGTCGAGCAAAGTATGAAGATTATTTTAAAACCCGATTCACGGTCCAACGAGATACATTTAGGTGGCATTCTAGTGCTATTTGGGCTTCGCTTTCCATCGAATTACTGGCAGTTTTGATAATTTGGCGCTTTTCACGTTTCGAAAGCTTTTCTTTTGGTTCTCGTTCCTTATTTTGTTCGTAATTAACCGAATCGTTTAAAAATATGCGAACACTTTGTCAGACCGCTTCAATCTTCGAGAAATTTCTCGAGTACTGACACCTTCTTCCCAAAATTATTATTCCTTATTCGTTCGTAGTTTTCTATTCTCTCTTAGATTTCATGAAGGAAAATTAAGGTGCGTCTATAGTTCTGCACCACATTGTTGATAATGCTGTAATAGGATGGGTAGATAATTTTAAGTACTTAGGCATTATACTGGATAACAAGGTAAATTTTAAAGAACATGCTAGTTATGTTACAAATAAGTTATCAATGAAAGTAGGTGTATTAGCTAGGTATACAAATTTGTTATCGGTTAAAATTAAAACACTATTGTAATGCTACAAATCACCATTGCATTACTATACTTTTCATTGTAAATAAGTCTGATTTAGATAACAGGCAAGTTATCGTGAATGGAGCATTGAGGATTATGTTAAATAGATAGACAGTAGAAAATACGTTGTATATGAACGTAATGACTTTTATATTTAGACTCGATAAAAATTTGTTACCACAATATGTATGTCAGTTGTTGTGCAGGAGACAGAATGTGCATAGTCATGATACTAGACATAAGGATGAGTTTTATTTAGAGTTTAAAAGACAATCTAGAAGTAAAAAATCGATATCTGAGAAAGGTATATCGATGTATAATGAGTTACCGCGAAAGTATAAGAAATAGTAGAAGCATAAAGGATTTTAGGGCAGAACTGTTCAAAGAAATTTTATAATTATTACGTCGATCATGTATATTGTACTGTAGACTGGAAAATTAGCTTAAGAGCTATTTGAAAAATAAAATAAATAAAATAAAATAATAATAGACTAATTAAATCCTCTAATAAAAATTGTTGGTCTCCATCCCTTCTAACAAAAACGATTGGTTCTGCTAGCTTTAGCAATAGAGCAGTCCATTAAAATATAATAAAGATAATAATTATATTTTTCCTTTACAGTCTTGAAAGATATTGAATAGTTGTAATGTTGCTAGTAAATGAGTTCTCTTCATATAAGCAACCATTTAATGTTCAGGGATCTGAGTTGGTCCGGTCCTCTAAAATTGCTTTGTTTTGTAAATTTAATTTCTGTTTATACCATATAATGTTTTAGCAGTTTTATGGTTTAATCCTGAAGGCTAGTGGCCAGGTTGCGACTCGAAGTAAATTACAAAAAAAAAAAATTCAAATGAAGGATAAAAATATATATAATTTATATTTTATTTTGAAATAATTACCATTTTTACGAACAAAGCAGAAAACTAGACGAACAGGCATTTCTGTGGCAATTTGTGTACTGCTTTAAATTTACTTTAAAACTTATTTTTGTTTGAAATTTTATATAAAATTTGGGGAACAAAATGCAAAATCGGATAGAATAAATGACTTGATTGGTTACAATCTCCCATTAAAAATTGTTTTACAAAGTGCAAAGTAAACTTTGAAAAGTATTTGAACATTTAAAAACACTTGGTAATTTATTCACAACGAAAAACCAAAAAAAAAATATTTTTAAAAATGTTTGCATTGAAAATGATATATTCAAATTGCGCAGCTCACCTTTCCTAGCACCATTGCAATATGAGTATTCTAATTTGTCATCAGGCGCTGCTCAGCAATAATTTTAATACTTAAAAATGCACTGTAAATATTGCACTGCAAATTTTACAAGACTCGTAATTTATTAAAACATTATTGGTAATAATTGCAAATTTGGTTTTACACTTTTGTTGATTTTTTCAGTGTAAATGTCCTCAACAAATTAAATGTCTTTTTATTCTGCTCGATCTAGAAAAATCCTTAGGCTGTCATTTGAAAGCTAGCAGAATCCAAATCAAAAATCGGACGAAAACCAAAATTATAACGCAAAACAAGATCAGTCGCCATACAATAAATTGGACTCCTTATCGCCAAGTCGAAAATCGAATAAAACTTTCGGTTTTTGTAAGTAACGCGATATTTGATCTATTCACATACAATTAATTTAAGGCTCATTATGGCCTATTCAAATGACCCATTAAACAATTCAAGAACAAGTTATTTGTGTGTTTATTGATTTTGTTATGCGTTCTGATGCGTTCAGTTGTGGTCCGATTATCGATTTGGAATCTGATTGCTTTAAATTGAACGACTCGAAGTTTGATCGAGAACGAGCCCAAAATTTATTAATGTGGTATTTCATTAGGCAATAATAAGCCAACAATTTATTGTATGCCGACGCAGTTCTTATTTTGAGTTATAATTTAGATTTTGGACCGATTTTTTATTTGGGTGCAGCTAGCTATGCAAATATAAAGCCTAATGCTAGCAGAACCAGTCACTTTAGTTGCTCAAATTTGTTTAATAGAGCATTTAATTAGCATATAGTTAGCCAATAATTATCCATACTATCTGGTAATGTTCTGCTGTATGGGTTCTGCTAGCTTATAAGGGACGTAAAAGGCAGCATATTTAGAAACAATATTTTGTCTGCGCATCTGAAAATAAAGAAATCATCTTTGTTAGAATATCCAATACACACCTGTACAAATTCAGTATAGAAGTTAAAATTGCATGTAGTCCTTTTGTATTATATGGCGCAATATTCAAAATTGCCATACAATTAAAAAAAAATCTGAAATATAACTCGATTAAGGTAGTGTTTTGAAGTAGCTCCGAATTAAAACTTTTTCTCTTTTGTATTTTTATTATATTTGCAGTCTAGAGCAGACGCTAGCTCTTTCGTGTTTTGCTTTTCCCATCCTTACTTTTATGCCATTGTAGCCATTTCGAGGATGTACGATTATAGGTCCGATTTTCGTTGAACCGTCTACGTATTGCATAGATCCATGCCAGCCTATAATACTATCATGGAAGATAGGTTGGCATATGAGTTCTGCACTCCGACAGGAGAACGATCATAGTTGTATTCCTTATCATCACAGATCACAATGTGATGACCCCGTACCTCCGATCCAAATACTTTAACCACTGTATCGTTTGGTCGGTCTTATTCCGATCAATACTCTGCATTCATCCATAGTTCGTTATATGTATCGCGCTAACTGAGGCAAACTAGAGTTAGGCTCGGGATAAGATAAAACAGAGTAAGAATAAAAAGGCCCCTGGAGGCAAATCTCGTAAAGCAGTCTGTTGTTCAGCCAGATATATCAAATGTTCCGGCTAAGGCGCGCTTCATCAAATAGCTGACGTATCGGATGAAGTTTTCAGAGGTTTGAAGATGTTAGGCACCGAATAGAAGAAAGGGACCTATGGCTTATTAATTTTTTGCTAAACAAATTTTTTAGCTGGATGCCATAGAAGTCAATAAAAGGACCCAGCCAAAAATCAGTAATCGTGTTAAATCTCTTCAATCATATGCAGAATTATCTCAGTAAAAGTGACTAACTTCTTCTCCTCATTGTTAATGAGAGACGAGGTTTTGTGTCTGAGAGAAAGCTGTGTTTTAACTGTTTGTCTCAAGCCATTACAGGCTCAATACGCTCTGATTAGCCAGTTCAGCCTTTTTGCAATTATGCACCAGATAGCCCACGATAATCAACACGACCATCCAAATATCGTTTCATACATTTTAAACAATTTCTATATAGAATATTTCATTTCCGGATCAGACTCTATCACAGCCAACAATAGATGACAAAAATAGCTGAGCAAACTTTCATAATCACATTAGCCACAAGAATCGAGAATATTGGGCCTTCATTAGAACACAGTGGATGATGTTTTCACTTTCACGTTGAAGATCGTTTGCCAAAGCCTTTGATTGATGAAGCTGGGCTTGGGCGATAAACTGCCAGATGAGTGAGCTGAGATTAATCGAAAGTTTACGGATTTAGTGTTACCTATGTTTTACAAAGCGACAAGGTACAAAATACGTGGGTTTTCGGATGCACGTGAAAAACGCGTATGGTGCAGACTTTAGTTCAGCTACCCCTAAAGCTTTGGAACCATGTAAGATCTAAGTAAAATCCTGCTGATCACGTACCTCGAAGAGACTTTCATCCAAATTGGTAGATATGCAGCAATGGCTAAAGGGTTCAGAATGGCTTCAAACCCGTGAAATGATTACCAATATTAAAAGCGATGAAAATATCAATGCCGAAAGAAACACGGGAAATCTTAAGGAACATCTAAGTATATCTTAATATGTTTCTGCAAAGGAGTTCATCGTATCACAAGTTTGTTCGAAGCCTCGCTTATGTTCAACGATTTTTATGAAAGGCGAGATTTCCTAAAACTAAAACCGTAGTTTTAGGAACCTAATTGTAGGAAAGCTGCTAGCCGCCCGAAGCACCACTATACGACATGTGCAGCGAGAATCATTTGGCCAGGAAATCGATTATTTTCAGAAAGGCAGAGCCATCAGAAAAACAGCGATATTCTACTTTAGCGCCGTTTATAGGTGAGAATTAGCATTATAAAAATTAGAAAAAATTATGGCGAAGAGAGTGCCGTTAGATTCACCAAAAGCTACATTGTGGTATTTATCTGTATGGTCACATGTCCTTTTTTACTAACCTAGAAAATAGAGCTTTGCTCAACACGCTCAATAATGCTGCTGTGTTAGAAAACTACTTCAAAAAAGACGTTCGTATCATAACATCCAGAAGGATTCATTACGGAGTAGCTTGATACATTTAGCTATTCTCCAAAATTGGTAAAGTTTACTTTAATCAAAATTCTCACATCTGTCGGTGGTAGTCGAAACTCTACCTTTTCTTATATAATTTTGGTGTCGGCTTTAAAAGCAAAATTTCGTATAAAAGGATTTAGATAAAGTTCTGCAATCTGGTTGTGTTGAACCAAACATCAATGTTTCATTACATTACCAATGATGATGAATTTTAGTTCCTAGGATTAAACTTAGAATTCAAAATAAATTTATGTGAAAGTTTTGATAGCTGTTCATGTTGCTGACAGCTTGCTCTGCTATTTCTTTTCAAATTATGCGTTCACTTCTTTAAAAGTAAATATGGAATTTAGTGTTGGATTTGAACTTAAATTTTTCGAATTTGTTGTTTACAATTAGATGAGATGATTGATTTCTCCTCTCAATTAAATTTCTAGTTTTTTATTCCTTAATAAGGTTTTCACTAACTGGCTAATAACTCCTAACCATCCCAAGTAACTCATTTACACAGTGACTTTGTAATAACTAATAAGGTTTATACGAAATTTATATCTTCACAAAAACTCAAAACATGTGATGTTTTAGCTTTAATCAAAGTAAGGGTAACATAAACATGAAAGAGAGTCAAGTTACATTTTGTTTCATCTCATGGAGTGTGTTCATAACCGCACACAGTATGAACTGGATTGAACGTAGCTGCAATTATAACGTGAGCCGTAATTTTGCCAAAACTCAGTGGTATATTTCGGGATCAATCTGAGCGGCGAACATCTACAGGTTTGTTGTTTATCTATTGGCATCTCTCGATGTACAAGGTTTTGGTGATATCGCTGTTGTGGCATCTAGTGCTGGTGACTGCTTTATTATCTCCGGCGCAAACGCGAGTGATGGCAAGGTGGTGCGATCTTCCATTAATGGTACTTGACTCTCATCAAGGTTACATTCATTCGGAATTGTAGAAGTTTCTCGAGTTTCTGGAGACCTTATACGAATATGATTTTGGTGACGCCTACAAATTCCATGTGATGTCTCTATGATAACCATTTTTGGCCCAATAATTTTAGAGGTTGTTCCCGAAATCCTCTTTTTCCCTAGCCCAAAATGTCTGGCGTAGACTGCTGGGCCTGGGTAAAACTGCGACGTTTTTTCATAATTCTAATGTTGTGAATTCGGTACTAAGGCAGATCTTAGAGTACGGGGTTGTCGTCCGTGTTAAAGCTCTACTAGAGATTTGCTACTGACTCGATCTGGTATAAATCTGTGAGTATTGAGGTACTTTAAAAGAGATTTTGTCGATTATCCTCATGGATCGCTCATATTTGACTGGCACACTGTACACTTTGCTGTGATGCATTCTATATCTTTATCAATATTCGGAAACAAAATATGTTCCCGCGCCTTCTGCTTCATTCTAGTGGAACCCTAATGACCTTGGTGAAGAAGCTCGTGCACCTTTAACTAACTCGGTGTTCTGTTTGAAGTAGTATACAATTTGACTGAAAAGATAATACAAACTTCCGATTATAATATGGTTGTAGGTCGCTATCCATATTGGAAAGACCACTTGACCATCCATCTCGAATGAAGCTTGAGAACTTCTTCAAAACTGGACGATCGAGGGCAGCCCTAGCAATCAACGATGAATTTATAGGGAAGTCATCTAAAGTCATTTGATTTATCTGGTCCACATTCGCCAATGTTTTTTCGTAATCATCAAATTACTCATCTTTGCCTACTGGAAGTCTGGATAATTCGTCTGCATTGGCATGCTTTTTAGTTAAGATAGCCCAATGCTGAAGTTTTTAGAGTGTTGCAACTGTCAGTTTCTTGTTTAGATGAAACATGTTCGTCAACGGCTTAAGATCCGTGAGTAACTCAAATGCTACCATGTCGTATAAATATTGGTGAAACTTTCTCACAACACATGGAAAAAACTTTCTTTTCAACTTTTTCATAAGCTTGTTGAATTTTGGTTAACGTTTTTGACGCAAAAGCGATAGCACGTTGAGATCTATCTTGGAAACGGCACAACATTACGACATCAACGCCGTACTTGGATACATTTGTAGCAAGAATGATTGGATGATCCTCACTGTGTAGTGGACTGATCTGGACGCTTTCGAACGAAGATGCTCTCTACTGTACACATTGGAATATCGGTGGTAACTTCTTCCAACAAACGTTGAAAAGTTGCAGAAGCACTGGCGATGCCGAAAAGTAAACTTTGGTATTGAAAAGCCCCGAGGGTGTATTAATTACTGTTAACTGATTAGACTCCTCTGAGAGCTCAACCTGAAGATAAGCGTGGCATATTTCGATTTTAGTGAAGAATTGCCCTCCTTGAAGCTTGTGAAATAGTTTTTCTCCCCGCGGAATAGGGTATCGATCGATTTCGATTTGTGGGTTAATGGTCACTTTAAAATCTTCCCAAATTCGCACTTTACCATTTGGTTTTTTACAGCTATACAATTGGAGCAGCCTATTGACTGAAATTAATCGATTTAAGGTTGCCGCTAGACACTAGTCTTTGAATCTCCTCATCCTCATTCTTCTTCGAAGCAAAGGGCATATTGTAAGGCTTGAACAATTTCGGACGCACAATGTGCACAAATCATTAAAGCACATTCGACTAGGTAGTGCTGAGATGTATTGATTATAGAATATACACTGGCTAGATTACAATTTGTCGACGCCCATCTTTCAAAAGTTAATGCATTAAACCATTCTGCCGACGACCAGAAGTGGTAGCATGCACTGCTTACCTTCCCACATAACTTACACCGTAATAAACCCTTTGAGGGGGACGATATATAGAATCGCCGTAAGTCTTCAGGAACTTTTTTGTCGCTTCGTAATTTGGAGAGCTCAATTGGTTGTATCCCTTAAGTCCAACCATCGAACAAGTCGTTCCCGCGGTACTTGAAAAAAAATTCTGCTCACTATCTACACCCAATTCGACCATAATTTTTTCCGGGTAATGCCCTCTTGCGATTGACACTTGATCGATTTTTTCTGGAATATCTGATTCCATATTAAAAGCAGAGTGTGTCATTCCTCGATGATTGATATTTTTGAGCAATACCTCGCCCACGGCAGTTATTTCTTCAGGACCACTTATGATTTAACTCAGGATCCCGCTTGATTGACTAGCATACGCTGGCAATGTGACTTTTCTTTCTACATTTGTCGCACATAGATGATATGTTCCTTCAATCACGACGTTCGTATGTACCATAGCACCCGAATGACATCGGTTATAGCTTCGGCTTCGAACTCTTGTTTGGTTTGAACGTTGTTGATTTTGACTGTCATTTGGTTTTATTTAATAACCCACAGCTGAATCGGAAGTGGAGCTTGAACTCCTTTGATAGTTGCACTGGACCATTTAGAGCACTCGTAGGCTTGTGCTATTTCGATTACTTCGTCCAAATTAGGGTTTGATTTCATCAATGCGACATTGCTCACCGGCTCATGATGCTTTACAGGCTTGTCCGAAATTTCCCACTCTGTGTGCATTCGGCTCGAAACATACGAATTTTGTAGAAATCACGAGACACGAACACATGTTTTTTCCCACAAAATGTTCGATTAATGCTTTTGTTAACTCTTGAAATAGCTTTTTTACCAGATCGTTAGGGAATAGTTTTTGAAGCAGCTCGAATGATGTGTTTCCCACACTTGCAAGAAAAGATGCTCGTTCCACAACATTCTCTTCTATTTTTTTCGCCAAAAATGCTGCTCTATCTGCCTGAGGTAAATTTCCCAATTTATTTTATCCTTTTCAAAAGCATGAAATTGTGGTGTGGCTTCTGACCACTGATCCGTTGTTTTTCTCGTTGAGCATTGTAATAACCAACATTTCATTCTCTTTTTTCTCGATTTTAACACGACACACTTTTTCTTTTACATAATTTACTATCCTCGTCGCCAAATGTTCATTTGTTGAACATCGAGGGAAAAACAGGCAGTAAAAATTATTCCCAAATTTTGTATTGAAAAAAAAAATTAACACTAGCGTTTTACCTCAGTGTGGCAGAAAAAAAAGTTTAAATAGAAATTAGATTTAAATTCTTTCCCGAATTACATATTCCTGGGGAATTACCAGAATAGTGCCACTGGAACAACATTTTATTTCCTTTTGTGGTATTGCATTGCAAATTAGTATCCCTGTAAAATTAAACTCCAACTAAGAGGCGTCCACGTCACGCTAGATCACGTTAGCGAGTTAGGATGTATGGCATCGACATTATATTATTTATGAAACTCGTTCACTCGTGATCTGAGTTGGATGCACTGTGACTGAAATTTCTGGGATCGTATCTTGTCTGTTCTCATCATACTCACCTATAGCGTAAACAGTAAATGTAGTTCTTCAATCGATCTAAAAGGAGTTTTGATAAGATAGGGTCCCCGTACATCATAACTCCTCATTTTAAAATGAAAAATTTCTTTGACCTTACGTTTTGATAATAATTCGAGGAATCCTTTGTAATTCGTCTAAGACAACATTGATTATACATCAAGAATCCTTTTTCAGGACTACATTAAAATTCTTAGTATTTTAAATAACCTTGCATGCCTAAAATGTATTCCATGAATTGATTAAGCGTACTAAACATAATACTGACACATTATGTATACGATATTTTAGTCACGTACTGTACGTACTTAACTTTCTTAAATTCTCACACATACGCCGTCACTTAAAATCTAAATTAGTGCTGAGTCTATCAGAAAAATGTTTCGTGCAAACATTTTTTTATTCGTACATGCAAATTATTTTTTTTATGTACGTTTCGTCTTTTTTGTCAAAATCAAATTCGTTGTCGTGTGATAAAATTGATAAGATGCCAAATTACATTGCTCTTGAAATTCTTATTTACAAGAGGGGTTACGTTTAGTCTCCTATACAGAATATGTGTACGGATGCGTGCACGTTTATTTTTTAAATGAAAGTTATATGCAGCATCGAATTATATTTGAGCACGTGTTTGATTTGAACCACGATGCATATCGCGTGGTACTTTATCTAGTACACTAATTACAAAAAAAGTTTTTGTGACGCATTCAATTGTTGGAAAAGGGCTCAAATTCACCAAATGGTTTATTATCATAAAATGGAAAGTTTTGTTTATGACAATTACGCGATTGTTTCGTAACCGCATAATTTTCTTATCACAATCATAATTTGTAATATGTTGTTGTTTATTTTAAAGAAATAAATTTTACGTGCAAATACGTCATAAATTTGTAAATATCGAATAATTGGGAAAATTATACGTAAATTGCCGAACGTAAATTTATCAATCGAATGATTGATTCGTAAAATAAATAAATCGAATTTCCGGTTCATCTGCCGATAAAAAATAACAACAAATCGGATGAACATAGATATGCGAGTATGTAACATATGTAGGATTAAGGCAAAATCGATAAAACCAAGAATACACGAGGCAAAGACAATTTATAAAGAATACAAAAGTTAAATCGATATAAGAAATACAGTCATCAATTGTGTTTTCTTAAACGATACACTTACTACTCGATATAGGTATACGATATTGACTCAGGTGCGGCCCCATTGTTCGTTCGTATGTACTATATACACAACAGTATGGGGCGATGATAATATAATTTAAATTAGTATCATAATTAATCACAATGATGATGATGATGATGATGATGATGATGATGATGATTATTCGGCACATTTTACGAGACATATGTGCATATATATTTTGATTCTTAGTATAGTAAGAAAAATTCGATTACGAGTATGTCTTATTACTGGTATTATCGTGTACACGTGTATGTCTAATTGATTAAAATGGGAATTGTGTTTGATTGGTTGGACGAATTCTTGGTACGTAAAAGCCAATAGAATATTTGCGGTTTATCAAAGTAGGAGGAGGGATGGCGCATCGGAAATATTTGCGCTTACTTACGTTAAAGGTAAAATCCGGATGTGAATCATTATGTCGCTATAAATCAATAAAGTTAAATAAGCATTACTTGCTTATCGATTATTTCAGCTCCGCCCGTGGGAATTTTGTAGTTGTTTAGTTTTTATTCGACCAGCTTATTTATTTTATATTAGATTTTGCATTTTAGCAGTATTTTCCTAATTCGGTATTAGTTGGCAAATTACGTTTAATTTTACAAATTTTACCTCTATCAAAAGTTTCGAAATTATTCGAAAAAAAGATGATCGGCGCAGGTCGTTCATGTGCTGCTGCAGGTTTGTTACATCCTTATGTTGGTAATCTAGCAAAACCACATTGGAAATATCATGAAGACATTCAGTCTACTAGAAAGTTACTGGATCTAAAAAAATATCTAACAAATATCTAAAAAATAGACGCTTCTCTCTGCATTGAACCCTGCGGATCTATGAAGTAAGAACTTTTTAATCTAGTTTTCTAATAGTTTGTTGCAGCAACACTATTCAAGTCCCAATTTCAGTAAATTCCATAACTTTATACAAATAACCAAACTAAACATTACCTTGCTAACCTTTACTATGGATAGTCAAATCAAGATATAGATATATTCTGAACTAACTCTAGAATCCTATAGGTTTTATATGGTCATGTTTCGCTCCCCATAAAGAAATGACAGCCCTATTAAAGTTAGCCGACTCCAGCCGAAAAATGTCGATAATGCAGATTCAAACTAATCAAACGAAAATGGCAGCCGATTTTTGTCGGTAACATCCCAGCCGAAAAATGTCGATAGTGCAGATACGACTTTTATGCCGAAATGTAATTGTTTTTATTGCAAATTTTTATTTTGTTCTTCCTAAAAACCAACTAAAAAATTTAAAATAAGAAATTTTCATTCGAAACAATAAAAATTAATATACAAAACATAATTTCTCTAAGTGCTGTATTACATGTTTGGAGTTAAAACGTGAAATGTATTTTTAGTTAAGTGTTTAGAGAATTTTTAAGATGGCATGTCATCTAATAATTATCATTTGAAAGATCTATTTCTATGTTAGAAGTTCGGGAAAACTCGATTTAATATATCGCACACACAAAATTTGAAAATTTCTAAAAATGGACCGTTTAAAGTGTCATGACTGGAAATAAATTCAAATCTAAGGTCCTATTGATGCTCACACCTGGAAAAAATTTCAGGTCGATTTCGATGTTGGAAGTCCGGGAAAACTCGATTGAATATATCGCACACACAAAATTTGAAAATTTCTAAAAATTGACCGTTTAAAGTGTCATATCTGGAAATAGATTCAAATAAAAGGTCTTATTGATGCTCACACCTGGAAAAAATTTCAAGTCGATTTCTATGTTGGAAGTCCGGGAAAACTCGATTGAATATATCGCACACACAAAATTTGAAAATTTCTAAAAGTTGACCGTTTAAAGTGTCATGGCTGGAAATAGATTCAAATGTAACGTCCTATTGATGCTCATACCTAGAAAATTTCAGGTCGATTTCTATGTTGGAAGTCCGGGAAAACTCGATTGAATATATCGCACACACAAAATTTGAAATTTTTTAAAAATTGACCGTTTAAAATGTCATGGCTGAAAATAGATTCAAATGTAAGGTCCTATTGATGCTCATACCTGGAACAAATTTCAGGTCGATTTCTATGTTGGAAGTCCGGGAAAACTCGATTGAATATATCGCAAACACAAAATTTGAAATTTTTTAGAAATCGATCTGAAGTAAAACTGAACTTTCAAATTTTGTGTGTGCGATATATTCAATCGAGTTTTCCCGGACTTCCAACATAGAAATCGACCTGAAATTTGTTCCAGGTATGAGCATCAATAGGACCTTACATTTGAATCTATTTTCAGCCATGACATTTTAAACAATCAATTTTTAAAAAATTTCAAATTTTGTGTGTGCGATATATTCAATCGAGTTTTCCCGGACTTCCAACATAGAAATCGACCTGAAATTTGTTCCAGGTATGAGCATCAATAGGACCTTACATTTGAATCTATTTTCAGCCATGACATTTTAAACAATCAATTTTTAAAAAATTTCAAATTTTGTGTGTGCGATATATTCAATCGAGTTTTCCCGGACTTCCAACCTAGAAATCGACCTGAAATTTGTTCCAGGTATGAGCATCAATAGGACCTTACATTTGAATCTATTTTCAGCCATGACATTTTAAACAATCAATTTTTAAAAAATTTCAAATTTTGTGTGTGCGATATATTCAATCGAGTTTTCCCGGACTTCCAACCTAGAAATCGACCTGAAATTTGTTCCAGGTGTGAGCATCAATAGGACCTTACATTTGAATCTATTTCCAGCTATGACACTTTAAACGGTCAATTTTTAAAAATTTTCAAATTTTGTGTGTGCGATATATTCAATCGAGTTTTGAGTTTTCCGGGACTTCCAACATAGAAATCGACCTGAAATTTTTACAGGTATGAGCATCAATAGGACCTTACATTTGAATCTATTTCCAGCCATGACACTTTAAACGGTCAATTTTTAAAAATTTTCAAATTTTGTGTGTGCGATATATTCAATCGAGTTTTCCCGGACTTCTAACATAGAAATCAACCTGAAATTTTTTCCAGGTATGAGCATCAATAGGACCTTTCATTTGAATTTATTTCCAGCTATAACACTTTAAACGGTCAATTTTTAGAAATTATCAAATTTTGTGTGTGCGATATATTCAATCGAGTTTTCCCGGACTTCCAACATAGAAATCGACCTGAAATTTTTTCCAGGTATGAGCATCAATAGGACCTTACATTTGAATCTATTTCCAACCATGACACTTTAAACGGTCAATTTTTAAAAATTTCAAATTTTGTGTGTGCGATATATTCAATCGAGTTTTCCCGGACTTCCAACATAGAAATCGACCTGAAATTTTTTCCAGGTATGAGCATCAATAGGACCTTACATTTGAATCTATTTCCAGCCATGACACTTTAAACGGTCAATTTTTAGAAATTTTCAAATTTTGTGTGTGCGATATATTCAATCGAGTTTTCCCGGACTTCCAACATAGAAATCGACCTGACATTTTTTCCAGGTATGAACATCAATAGGACCTTACATTTGAATCTATTTCCAGCCATGACACTTTAAACGGTCAATTTTTAAAAATTTCAAATTTTGTGTGTGCGATATATTCAATCGAGTTTTCCCGGACTTCCAACATAGAAATCGACCTGAAATTTTTTCCAGGTGTGAGCATCAATAGGACCTTACATTTGAATCTTTTTCCAGCTATGACACTTTAAACGGTCAATTTTTAAAAATTTTCAAATTTTGAGTGTGCGATATATTCAATCGAGTTTTCCCGGACTTCCAACATAGAAATCGACCTGACATTTTTTCCAGGTATGAGCATCAATAGGACCTTACATTTGAATCTATTTCCAGCCATGACACTTTAAACGGTCAATTTTTAGAAATTTTCAAATTTTGTGTGTACGATATATTCAATCGAGTTTTCCCGGACTTCCAACCTAGAAATCGACCTGAAATTTTTTCCAGGTGTGAGCATCAATAGGACCTTACATTTGAATCTATTTCCAGCTATGACACTTTAAACGGTCAATTTTTAAAAAATTTCAAATTTTGTGTGTGCGATATATTCAATCGAGTTTTGAGTTTTCCGGGACTTCCAACATAGAAATCGACCTGAAATTTTTACAGGTATGAGCATCAATAGGACCTTACATTTGAATCTATTTCCAGCCATGACACTTTAAACGGTCAATTTTTAAAAATTTTCAAATTTTGTGTGTGCGATATATTCAATCGAGTTTTCCCGGACTTCTAACATAGAAATCAACCTGAAATTTTTTCCAGGTATGAGCATCAATAGGACCTTTCATTTGAATTTATTTCCAGCTATAACACTTTAAACGGTCAATTTTTAGAAATTATCAAATTTTGTGTGTGCGATATATTCAATCGAGTTTTCCCGGACTTCCAACATAGAAATCGACCTGAAATTTTTTCCAGGTATGAGCATCAATAGGACCTTACATTTGAATCTATTTCCAACCATGACACTTTAAACGGTCAATTTTTAAAAATTTCAAATTTTGTGTGTGCGATATATTCAATCGAGTTTTCCCGGACTTCCAACATAGAAATCGACCTGAAATTTTTTCCAGGTATGAGCATCAATAGGACCTTACATTTGAATCTATTTCCAGCCATGACACTTTAAACGGTCAATTTTTAGAAATTTTCAAATTTTGTGTGTGCGATATATTCAATCGAGTTTTCCCGGATTTCCAACATAGAAATCGACCTGACATTTTTTCCAGGTATGAACATCAAAAGGACCTTACATTTGAATCTATTTCCAGCCATGACACTTTAAATGGTCAGTTTGTAAAAAATTTCAAATTTTGTGTGTGCGATATATTCAATCGAGTTTTCCCGGACTTCCAACATAGAAATCGACTTGAAATTTCTTCCAGGTATGAGCATCAATACGACCTTTCATTTGAATCTATTTCCAGCTGAAACTTTAAACTTTATAGACATAATTGCAAGTTTTATTGCATAAAATAAAAAAATTTAATTTAGAATAGTTTTCGTTGATGAACCGAAATAAACATTTTTGATTTAAAAAGTAATTACTGTTTAACATAAAAATTACGAATCTGCATTACCAACCTATAATGGCGAATAATACAAAATGTTTTGATTCTACATTATCGACCTTTTTCGGCTGACATAATTTGTTATTACAACCGAATCTGCATTATCGACAATTTTCGGTTGGTACATTTTTGTTATAACAACCGAATCTGCATTATCGACATTTTTCGGCTGAAGCGAGTCGGCTAACTTTAACAGTATGAAATGACAACCCAAGTGAAATATGTTAAAAAAAAAAATCCCAAATTTGTTGCATGCAATAAACGTTTCAAAATCAATAGGTTTTTGCAACAAATTTCAAAAGATTGAAATGTGGGTAGGTTTTCTAGAATGCTCGTGACACGTTCTCTTAACGGGAGAAATGTCCCCAGTAATCGTCCGATTCGTTTGTCCCGTTAAGAGAATGTATCACGTGATTTGATCCGTTTCTTATATTTCCAACATATAAGATTATAACATACAATGCTAATGAAACACCAACAATAATAAAGAAATTCTTTGCAATAAAATCTTTGGAAATAATGTGCTGTAAATCTATTTTATGTTTTAACTTCAAATCAATCCTTATATTTTTTGAGATAACTGTGCAACAAATTTAGGATTTGCATGCAACAAATTTGAGATTTTGGGTTGTATTTCACACGTGCAGCATTTGTTGCATGCAGCAAATTTGGGATTTTTTTTTAAAGTCCCATCCTTTTTCTGCATACGCAGGCCAAGCTTTCTATTATGTTAAGTTTGCAGAGACACCTAGACAAATTGCTTTATTTATGAAAATCAAACACTAAACTTATAAACCATAGTCTCTTAGTAACTCGTTGACATCATGTATGTGAAGTTAGCCCAGAAAGTCATCCCAGAAAAAATAAATTTTCACATCAGGCAACACTAAAGTTAGATATTTATACCAGCCCAGGATTTCATTAAAAGTATTTAAATTGATATTAGTTTAGTCCAAGAAATATTAAAACCTCGTAATAAAACAGAGCCCAGACATTACAATACATGTAAGATTATAGTGTTAGTCACAATGGTATGGTTGGTAATAGACATAATGGCAAGTGGTTATGAACAGGTTTGATAATGACTAGTTAGCTGACGAGTCGTCACTATTAGGTTTGGTTTCCGGAACTCTTTGCTTCCAGGAGCTATTCAAGTAAATCCCTGTTAAATGTGTTGGCCCTTTCAAATATTAGCCTGGTAGGATTATATAAATATTTTTATTGTTTTCCTTTATATATTTAAATTATTGTGCTCGCATTATCATGCTTATGAAATTTTATGTATGTGCAGTTTAAATAATTTAAACATGTTTCATCACACTCACAAACTTCATATTTACGATATGTAAACTTCCATTGGCCCGGTTTCGTAATTTTTGATAAATAAGTCTATTTGATAAGAGATGGCGTGCAAAGAAAAAAAATCAGCTATTTCATTTTTTACATACTATAGATGTCAATTAGAATTTTGAATATTTTTCAAAGTTGAAATGTCATCAAAGTTGTAATCAATTATGATCCGATACTACTGACATAGCAACATTTTCTAGAAGAAAAATTTACAAACTATAATTTTGTGTTACAAATTGTTTACTATAACTGACGATAAGCGATCTAGCGATATGGTATATGATCTCATGTAATTGACGCACCTATACCTCTCACCACAATTTTTAATACATAATTTTGATGACATGATTGCGCTCCTTTATGATCATATACTCCATATTTTATAGATCACACACAGTTCATGACTCATTAGAATTTTACAATTAGTAATACAACACAAAAAATTGAAATAATTTTTTGATGTTTAATGACGTATCCACGTGCGATCATTTTCCTTTTTAAAAACGTGTGTACATTTAAAATGACACACCTCCACCCATCAAACAATAATTTAGACAAAAGCGCGCCAAATATTTTTTGATTAGTATATTATTTAGAAATCCTCGTAACCGCAAATTTATTACTATAGTTTGACGGTATTGGGAAATTCTTAATTTCGTAAAATTTTGTATTAAACATCTTAAGAGTGTATGGTTGAGTTGAAACATACGAGTAGCTTAAATAAAAGAGACATAGAGATCAAATAAACAGCGATATTCACGATCTTTCAATGAAGTTAAATTATTCTTAAATTTTTCGCGTCGAACACGATCATTGATTAATGTAAATGTTTCTATTATTATTATTTATTAATAATTTTAATGGTTGGCTGTATTGTTTTAATGTATAGGGAGTGTCTATAGAGATAATATCTATATTTAATTCCTTGGGGATTATTCAATTTTCTGATCAATCAAAAAGTATTAGCGCGCACCGTGCTTTTTCAACGAGATATGATTGCAGATAATTTTATTGGATTTTAAACGATGTGTTCACAAGTTGGTTTAAATTGAAAGGAGGAAAAATTGTATTCAAGGTTTTAAAAACATTATTATAAATCATTATTTACTCATGGTTTATGGGAGTCTGCTAATTGTCATCCGTTGATGTTTATAAAATTGGTACATAGGTAAATTTTGAGCAATTTGGTATTTGAGTTATGTTTCGATCTTTGACACCGGATTTAATTACGAGAACACACATTATTTCCGGAATGTAATCGTTTTAGCATCAACGAACTTCTGATACACTTGGTTAACCATGAAAAAGTCAGCCTTGGCTTTATTTTCACTTAACGAATATTAAATGAAATCAAAAACAGATTTATGGTTTATATGGTTCATCCATAACACTTCCAAACAATCAAAAACTAACAAGAAATAAATTTATTTTTTCGTGAAAGTGTTAAAATAGTTTACCAACATAACCATGTACAAATTTCGTATGCAGAAGTGCATATTGTTTAAGAAAACATAAAACTGACTAAGAAACATAAATCTTAATGTTGAGTTTCTTATATCCTTCTCGAACAGTTAAAAGAGTTTTATCCCAAAAATTATAAAATATTCTTGTAAACTTATGCAATATAATTTTATGTATAACTCAGCTTCAAAGCTCCAACCAATTCAAACTGTGTATAGGAAGATTTTTAAGCATAAAATAAAATGAGAATTAAGAAAGCCGAAAAGAAGCATAAAACTTTTAATAAATAAAAATTCTTCACTGAAAAGGAAATTTAGTTTTTCCCAAGTAAAAAATTTGTGGCAAAAATAAAGCACAAAACTTTCTTTGTACACAGTAAAGCAAGAGAATGAAAAATTTTTGTCAAAAACTTTTTCTTTGTAGTTTTGGTTTTCCAAATTTTTTACAAAACCAATTTTTTTTTTCCAAAATTTGTAGATCTTTGTTCTAGTTATGAATTTAAATAAAGCTTTAAAATCTCTATGTTCAAAATTCTATTGAAATATTTTTATGAACTTTATAAGATTTAAAGCCGAGTTCAAATAACAAAAGGGGGAGAGGAGGGGAGGGGGTCATATTTAATATTTTAGGTTCGATAAAGTCGATTTCAAAATCAATCGTAGTTTCTTTGCCTACAAAAAGTAAACTGTTAACTGAACTCACTAACTTCTTTTTCGCTGATTCTCGTTTTGGGCCAAGTTTGTGAAGTGAACGGCGAGTCCTTTATATTGCTGGTTTGCACTAATGTAGTTCAATATGGTGACTTCGACTTGAAGGTAGGAGTTCACCAACTATTGCTCGATGTGAGAGCTACTTTTAACTGAACCTTCATATGCATCACACGTCCATTTTGGCTGCCATTCCTGTTCTTTATACTGGAAGAGGAGCGCATAAGTCATTGGAGCAAGACGAGGGTTTAAAATATTTATGCTAATAAACTGCTGAGCGGGATCAACCGGATTTTGCGGGTAGATGCGAATGTCACGCTCAAGTGGTGGTTCTACATCTTCATTCATAAACCCCATTGTATCTTCGTTCGACGTTGGATTGTTGAAGCATCGTTGGTTTGCAGCGGAGCTTCTTTCCGTACTTTTGCTTCAACATCACGCATCAAACGATAAGTTTGAGCAATTCGTTTGTGTTGTCTGTAACATCCTCCATTTGCTGAATGATTTTGCCGTCGGTTCTATTACATGTGTGCCATCAATTACGTAAGTTAATTGACGGGACTGGCTTCTTGTAGTGTTGTATGAGATGTTCTGTGGTATGTGCCTCCGTGAATCTTGGATACATACAGTCCACGTCTTGGTAGCTCTTTCAGTTTACCTCCCGTAGATGTAAACGAAACAGGGCTATTGTACGACCGGATATTGCCATGGAAGTTGATGTTGTCTGGATTAGTGAAAAGCGACCGGCAGATAAAACGTTCTTTAGTAGAAGCATCTGCCCTAAATCTAAAAGCTCTTGGATTAAAACACTTCTTTTCCCTTAGTAGAGTTACTTTATATTTTTATTTGTTTTGGAGAAATCCTACAACCAAGGTTTGAGATATTCAGACAACAAACTTATGACACATTAAAAACACCCACCCGTAACTTTTAGCTTAGTTTCTACTGGGAATCAAAGCCGGAACCTTCGAATAACATATCAAGCGTTTTGCTTACTCTACAATCGAGGGGATGACTAGAGATGTTTCTCAGATAGAGTGGGGAAAGTATATAAAGTTGGAAAGCCGAGGTATGATCGAGCTAAAATTTTTCAGCTTATAATTGTATCCTTGTTGAATATGTTATTTAGAGGTAGTTCTCTTAAACGGTTTCTAATTCATCCTAGATAATATGCCTACCAAAGCCATATGCTGAATTGAAAAATTGCTGGAAAACAAATAGTTTGCCGCTGGAGAATTTCTTGACATTGAGAGGAGAATTTCTTGACATAACTTTGTGTTATAAAAATGATTTTAAGATTATTATCGGTGAATTCTATAGAAACTGAAATGGTTTTTTGACCGACAGTTGAAATTGGGACTTCTGGTATTAACTTCAGGAGGAGTTGAAGAGTTTGGTTTGCCTGTGGGAATTATGAAGGTTATAACCAACTGGTGCATTCAGATAATGTTGGATCTGTCGTCTGGCCTACAAAAGAGCTAAAGTTAATCAACATACCACAAGCAAAACTATAGAAATCACACTCCGGTTATGAGAAGATTCAACTAAAAACATCTAGATATCATCAATTCATTACCAAAGTCCGAGGGAGAATATAACTGTGTAAACATTATAGACTGCTTTACGAGATGGGCAAAAGGTGTACTTGTTTCAGACATAAAAGTAGAAACTGTAGTCACAGCAGTATTTAATAAATACTCGGTTCTCACTATTCAATGAGCTTCCAAAAATTTTGGGGTTCGTTCGAAAATTTTAGAATCTACTTCGTCATCAATCGTGCTGAACAATTTTTTACTTTGAATATTTGGGGTAAACAATGCAAAACTTCCTCTGATAAATTGAAACGAATCTACTTTGGGGAAACAAGTTCTACACCATCAATAAATGGGCGAATATAGATGGCCACTAAAGACCAACTAAAAATTTAAATTCGCATTAGATGTCCAAAATCGACCAGGCATCCCAATCAACCCACCAAAGTCAACAAGAACCGGTCGACTTATCAAAATACCGAATCATTTCACGATCAATTCTTGATCTTCGAGTTACTGTGGGGGGGGGGGGGGGTTGCCCAAATTATTGTTATTGATTCTTATTTAATAATTCTAGTATTGATGTCCAGAGGCGCTCGCATACATATGCCGACATTGTAAAAGAAATATTGAGTACAATTTAGTTAACAGATTCATCTATCACAGTAATTGGTCACCACTAGTTTTTACATCTAGCCATAGGTACAGTCCTGTCAGCTTATTTGAATAAAATGATAGTGATATTTTTATTTTAGTTTTCAAGGCCTCCATTGGAATAAAAGATGAATAAATATTTTACGAAGGTCAACATTTTTTGATAGACATTTTTGAGTTCCAGGTCTAATGAATTACATAGATATGACGAACCTTACAATTTTAATTGCAATAGTAATGGCGGGCTATTAAATGTCCATTTCAATTTTCCTAAGCACTCTTGAGGTTCGTAGCTACAATTATGGTAATAAGGTTTAGAAGGAAGGCAGTATAATATTTATAAAATGAGGAAAGTCCCTATCTGAAAATTAAGAGAGAAACCCGTTGATGTGCTCTGGTCCACTAAAATGCAATGGAACCTTATGTGGTTAGTGGTTTGTGGCGAATAACTATTACTCTTTCTATACAAAAAGACTGTAGTAGACATTCTAGATGTGGCTTGATCAGGAGAGAAACTGGGCGTCATCGTTCTAGGGAGATTACTATACATCTATGTAGCATCTGCATTCTAGATGTATTGTTCTTGTATTTTCACTAACTGTCTTTTACGCAGTTCAGTTAATTTTTCATAGAAACTCGAACAAAGAAAACTACTTGTGTTTAAAATGTATATAGAATTATCAAGATACACCCATTAATTGAGAAACCAAGTGCGTCCAGTCTCTATGCACACATTTAAAAAATTAAAAACAAAATATAAATCAAGATAATTACATCGCGCGCGACAGACTATTTTCTTCACCCAGTAATTTAAAAATATAAAAAATTTCCCGCGATCTAAATTAGAACGCGCGTTCGTTTGTTAATCATTTTCATTTGTTTACGAATTACAGAGTTATAAAATAGTTCGCGGTGTGCACCACATGACATAATCGACGACGATTTTTAATCTATTTTAAAACGAAAAGATTTATTTTGATTAATCTTAATTAAAGTAACTCCCATCGTTGCAGAGTGTGATGAGGTGAGCTGATTAGATGACAGAATGTAATTATTACAGATGCAACAGATATAATTAACGATTTTTGAATGCGGTTTCTAACTATATAACTAAGAAAAATGCAGAACTCGTTTGTGTGCGACATTTTAAATATGTCATACAAAATTCTTGGCGAACCGCCAATATACTGATGTGAAAAATGTTAAACTGTGCGATTTAATATTTTATATTATGATAACCGTGTTCGCGTTAGTTTCTACTCGTTTATATTTGAATTTCGAATTTGTACATTTAACAACTACACCCAGCAAATATTTTAAATTATTGATCAAATATTCAGGCTATTGCATTTTAATTTGTCTTACGCAGATGTCAGGATTACGGGTGAGGCATCCAATTTTCACATCGAAGGATATCAATATGACCAAATCTCGAATGATATGATACTGTAAACCTTACAGAACTGATCAGTTACACTATAAAAATTATCTATCTCCAGCTATTGTGTTCATCCGTACCAGGTCCAGCATACAAAGATATATAATTCATTTACTCGATGAATAAGATTTATAATTTCTTTACTTATAAATAAGCAATTTGACTGACAGTAAGTATGTGTTCTTGAAATTAAACGTTGTGGTCCAATTCGTAGTTTGCTGTCTAACTAACCGAAACTTATTTTCGAAAAATTTACAATTTGGTGAATTGTTTTTGAATGATTTGGATTTATATATAAAAATTATATTCAAACCTATATTGAAAATCGCTCTGACACTTTCTTATAAATAAAATCGTTCAGGCTCGTCTTTTAAAATATTGATTTGAAATAGTGTTGGTGCGGTTACGCTGCAAGTGAATTAAATTTGTCCTTAATAATTAATTAAAACTTTTGATTACTTTTGATTTTCGAATAAGAAATGTTTAATTGGTGTTATGTCGGCGCTGGAAAAGATTGTAACGTATTACCTGTAGAGTCCTTTAACAGACACAATAGAACATTCTTTTATACACAAATAATTAAATTAAATATATTTTCTGCACCATTTACATGTCACATCAAATCAAATACACAAAATCATTTATAATTTAGTCAACACAAAATTTAATGGAGAACAATAACAATGTAATTAATTTTAATGACGTTATTGGTAATGTCAAATATAGTGTATCGTTTGACAATAACCAAATTAATCCAATGGCTGATTTACGAATTTTTTATGTTAACATACGTAGTTTTCGGCATAAGTTACATGATACAGAAAATTTAATTAGCAACATTGCATGCAATACAGACATTATTGTGCTAACAGAAATTTGGTTACATGAATCCGAGAACATTTTTTATAATTTGCATGGCTACAATTCATTTTTTTCTAATCGTTCAGACCACTATGGTGGTACAGCAATATTCGTCAGATCAAATATCAATGCTGTAAAAATATTTTGCGAAGACATAGACTATTGCCAAACTTTAGGTGTTTTGTTACCGGACAAAAATATTAATATTATTTCAATATATCGATCACAGAAAAATAGTTTATCTAACTTCTATAAACTCTTAGAAAAATACCTAGGCGAATATAAAAGGTTTTATATTATAGGGGATATAAATTTAAATTTGTTGGATGTGAGCTCTAGGGATATAGATATATATATAAAGAGTAATTATTATCATACGGTGTGGTTCTTCTAAATAAAATCGATGCATCTCATGCAACAAGGTCGATGAACGGAATAAATACGGTGATTGACCATATAATTACAGATTTATTTTCGCATAATTATAATATCTGTCTCTCAGATACTTATTTATCCGATCACAGGTTTATCTATCTTCAAATTGAAAATATTACTATCAAGCGAAACTCGAATATTAAAAATTTTAAAATTTTAAGATATGATAAAATATTAAAAAATTCCTTTTGGTCAAAACTGGAATGTGTGAACTCAGCAAATGACTTGGTAAATTTGCTCACAAATATTATTAATGATTGTTCCGAAACCAAACGTATATCGAAAGCAAAACACAATGATAAAAATTGGATGACCCCCCGCATATTAAGGTTAATGAAAATACGAGACAAGTATTTTTTAATGCACAAACGACTATCAAATAATTCTTACCTTAATGGTCAGTACCGCTACTTAAGTAAAGTTGTTGCTTCTGAAGTTAAAGCGGCTAAAAGAAAATGGAATGCTGAGAATATTGAACGAGTTATCAGTAAACCTAAGAAGCTCTGGCATTTCTTAAAAGCAATATTGTTTAATAGATTTGGCCCAATTGAATCTCAATACAGTTTAGACATCAACAATGAACTAGTTAGTGATCCCCAAAGGGTAGCCAACTATTTTAACAATTACTTTATAAATATACCAGTACAACTTACTCAGCATATGCCCAATAGACACAGTAGTGATTATGATTATATTGATTATAATATTATTAATGGATTTAATTTGACTGAATCTACAACTGCTGAAATTTCTCAAATAATTTCAAATTTGAACATGGGATCCTCAAGTGGACCTGATGGAATATGCACTAAATTATTAGTTCATTGTATTAACTACGTTACGCCAGTTATGACTAAGTTAATTAATAAGTGTTTCTTAGACGGTTGTTTTCCAAATTGCCTTAAAAATGCTAGAGTAGTGCCTATACATAAAACTGGTAGCCAAATAGATGTATCAAATTTTAGACCTATTTCCATTTTAAGTGCTATATCAAAGATCTTCGAACGCGCTATTTTAAATAGGCTCGACTTATTTTTCGATGAAAACAAGGTTATTTCAAATAACCAATTTGGTTTTACTAAATACTCAAGCACATCATCTGCTTGTATGCACCTAACAGACAAACTAACGAAAGCTTCCGATGGAAAAAAAATTTTGTTCTTGTATTATTTTAGACATACAAAAAGCGTTTGATTCAGTTAATTCAAATATTTTATTACTGAAATTTGAGAAGTTGGGTATTACAGGTATACCGTATAAATTACTACGAAGTTATTTAGAAAAAACAACACAATCAGTACAGATTAATGGTAAAAGTAGCGTCCCTGAACAGGTTCTAAGAGGTGTTCCTCAAGGGTCTATACTATACAGTTATTCGCCGATGATGGGTTAATAACCCATGTAGCAGATTCGTTCGGCTCCTTGTGTGAGCAAATGCAAAATGATTTGACATTATTGAAATGGTGGTTCGACCTGAATAATCTAGTATTGAATAAACAGAAAACAAAATATTTAATTTTTGAAAATCGAGTTATAAGTATGGAAATATTGAATGCTAGCCTCCTAACATATGATAATTATTTAATCGAATGGGTTAAAGTCTTTAACTATTTGGGACTCTATATTGATTCTAAACTTACGTAGGAGCATCATATCGAAAATATTAAGAAAACAATTTTACCATATATCTTTGTAATTAAGCGTGCTAAACATATTTTAGACAAAAAATCACTCTTACTAATATATAACGCATATATTCAGTCTAGGCTTCTGTATTTGTCTCCAATTTGGAGTGGATGCTCCCAATTTAGAATTCATGAGCTCGAAATCCTACAAAAGCGAGTATTGAAATACACATTAAATGTTCCATTTGACTATCCTACATCGAAATTGTTTGAAGAGTATTCGTCTCTAACCAAATTATTAGATCGGGAATTGATTGTTACGGTTTATAAAGTAGTAAATAAGTATATTAAACATAATTTTGATCTGTGTAAACTGTAAAGTACGCAGTAGACATGATTACAACACGCGTCGCGGAAATGATTATCACGTTCAGTTTTTTTCTACATCTGCTTCCAAAAATATATTATTATATCGTTATTATATCGGCTTTCTAGATTCAATGAAATTCCACCTGACATCAAAAATTGTACAAATATTAATCAATTTAAACAAAAACTTGTAAAATTTTTAAAATAATAAAATTAAATTAAGTAAAAATAAAAAAAAAATAAAAATAAAAAAAAAAAAAAACATCAGAGATCTGCGCGGTTATAAATAGTCAGCTAATGCTCAGGGCGTAGGCTTTTCCATGCTGAGCAACTTGATAAATAAACAAAAACGAAAATAATAAACCGTGTGTGCCCGCTCGGACACGAATGAATATTTTATGTATATCGAAGTGGTACACCGACACGAAGAAAAATCCGATGTCCAGCAAATCGAAATGTTAGTTTTTTCATTTTATTAAAATTAATACACTAATAGAATTTAGAAAAAATAGCAAAATTTTTCATTCAAAAGAAACCCAAAAGGATAACCCCAATATGTAAATCAAAGATTAAAAATAATCCAAATCTATCACCGTGAAATTAATTTATTATGCACTCACTTAAAGATAAATAAAATTGTTAAATCATTACCACGATATACCGTGTGTACAATTTATATGAAAATTAAATAAAATAACAAAAAAAAATTGTTATGCGACCTCGTTCGACAACCGATATGAGTTGTGGTGTGCATTTGCCAATTTATACGCCGCCACTGTGTTCGCCCGACACACGTGCTCCCGTATTTTCTCTTAAGCCATGTACTGACAGCCTTTTATATTTTCGTTATGGCATTCTTCACTCGCCGTTATAATATTAGACCACATGAGGCAGCCTTTAATAAAATACGTTACGGCATTATAATGTTAGGCAAGTCACGTGCCGGCCACCTATGAATGATTAACATTTGTATCAAAGATCAAAAAAATCGATAATGCAGATAGTGTCTTCGCTTTCTCAGCCGAAAGTATATAAATACGTCATCGTTGATCAACATTCTTCGGTCGAAAGTTATCAACAGAAAATGTATTTTAACAACTCATCAACAGAGACCAATTAGAATGTTTTAGTATGCGAAGGTTGTTGTAAAACCTAATTCTATTTAACCCTTAAATGCATGAAGTCCATTATAAATGACAACCAGCTTCAAATGAACAAAATGTTTGGTGGGGATGCCGGTATGGCCATTTAATATGTCATAATGCTGGACAACTTGGGCCAAATTATGTAGAAATTCTGAAGGGAATACAGGGGTGTTCAAATTATTACACTCTAGAACCGCCGTGGTCTGCATTTTTAACTAAATGTTCGTTGTAATTACCTTCTTGAAACCACAAATTAACATTAATACTTTTTACACTATTTGCCGTAGGCACTTGGCGAAACACACTTATACTTAATAAACACATTTTTTATTAATCACTTGTTTTTTGTTTCGCAGTTATTTTGAATAATTTTCAAAAAGTTTAAAAAATCACTCGATCGATTTCGACTTGTTAGGTCATCATCAGGAGTAGATACTCCTGATGATGACCTAACAAGTCGAAATCGATCGAGTGATTTTTTAAACTTTTTGAAAATTATTCAAAATAACTGCGAAACAAAAAACAAGTGATTAATAAAAAATGTGTTTATTAAGTATTAAATTAACATTAAGGCAATTTTTTACCATACAATTCATTTTATTTTTACTAAATTAACGTTTTCGATCACTGAATAGTAGTTACAGTTGTAAATTAAATCGGAAGATGATCACTCAGTGATCGAAAACGTTAATTTAGTAAAAATAAAATTAATTGTATGGTAAAACATTGCTCTAAAATTAATTTGTGGTTTCAAGAAGGTAATTACAACGAACATTTAATTATACAGGGGTGTAATTTATCAAAATTTCAGTAATTCAATATATCGAAAATACATTGAATTGAGCTAGTGGCCATATGTGTTATCGACGTGAACGATTCGAGGAAAAGGCAATATCAACATTCTTGTGTGCAACGGTGATTCATGGATTCGATCGACGAATGTTGGATGTGCGTATGTACCGGAAATTCATATGATTATTTCCGTCGTGAGGGGTGTACATGTCGGGAAAATTCGTACAGGGGATGGTCCGGCAGAACCCAGCTTTCTTTCTTTAATTTTCTCGAATTGCACAAGAAATTGCAAATTTTTCAGTAAGAAAATTGTTCGGAAAACATGCTCTTAATATAAGATCATCAATAATTTTGAAGTTTCGACCAGTTTTAGCAGTTTTTCGGAAAATTTACATTAAATGAAAATCAAAAATTTCCAATAAAAAATTCTTCACAAATCGAAAAATTTGTTTTAGTTAGTTAAGTCCTTGATGTATTAAGTCAATTAGTTAAGAATTGCACTTCTAGTTCAAAATTCATAAGCTTAATTAAATGACGGTTAATGGCATACAGATAAAACGTTCATACAACCCGATTATCCTTAGCGCATCTTTTAACACGTTTTGCAGAAAATAAACAATAAAACTACGGAGAGACGTGGACAATAATCCATTTTAATATCAACGTAGACTAAAATATTTTAATTCCGCATATCAAATCTAATCAATTTACTCTTCATATAAACATTTCAACAAACAAAACTTAATCTCTTTAGCACATATTTTTCTCGTCTTTAGATCTCTTTATGCATACATAAATCATATTAAGCTCCTGGTTTTCAGTTTTAAATTCGATTAAATTTCAATTTGTACGATTATTATGTGAGACGAATTTTTTAATTCAGAATTATAGTGATAGAAATAGTGTCAACCAGAATGTAGGTGTTGTATCACCACTTACACTATTCAACATATTCAAAAGTGTTAAATTATAAAAAAAAATGTTTTGTGCTTTAAATTAAATTACTTGGGTAGGTGTTGAATCTCATGCTTTCTATATTCATATAAAATGATTACAGAATTTGTTGAACTTTTAAACTAAATAGATGGGTTGTGTCTTCTTTTCTATACAAATTTTTGTAATCTTTTCCGGTACATGCCAGACTTATTTCTAAGTTGTAGATTTAAATGTTTTTTTTAGAAAATTGATTTTATGTTTCGGCTCTTACATATCCAACGTCATGGCGTAGTAAATAGATTTAAATGAAGATAAATCATCAGGGATATCATTATTGTGTGTTCGTAAATCGTTAATTTTTGGATATGTTTCATATACCTGAAGTTGTATGATTTTTTATGTATCATAAGGTTAGATATCTTTAATCGCACCTTGGGGCGTCTTCATTGATATTAATTGTGAAATACTATGCGGTTTAGTGTTACATTTTTACCTGTTCCTTCCTCGTGGTTTAAAGCTTGATGGATATATATTGTCTAGAGACAATTCAGTGTTTGTCTCAAGTTGATTATAAGATCAAGGGCTATTAATAGCAGGTATCGATCGATCGATAAGGTTTTCATTTAAAAAAAAACAAAATGATTTTGAAAAGGTACACAAAATCTAAAAAAAATCACATAATATCTCCTCATTGGAACAAATCAATAATTTCTTAGACCTTTTTTGTTGATTCGCAGGTTTTCGAGTTATTTCTTTGTCTCAATTTAAATGTATCACGCTGTCCTGCCAAAGACATAATGAAAGAACAGACGAGAACACTTTGCTCTGTTTATTGGAGCAGCAGTCGATTTAATGCTCCATAGACTTACTTGTCTTCGATTTATTCTCTTAATTTACTAGAAAGATAATAATCAGCTAGAGAGGTTATACGGGGATTAAAAACCACCGGACAAGAAACAAAAGTGATTCATGGATAGTTTATTTGCTGCCAAAAATGAGTGCTATATCTATAAAATTAATTATGATTGAAAATCGAAAAGAGTTAGCTAAAATGAAAAGGGTCATTCGAATTCGTTGTTGAATTTAATCGCAACTTTCAAGAAAATCATCCAATTTGGAAAACGTGCAAGATTTCAGCGGCCAGCCTCAACATTTTCGGAGAATACACAGTTCTCTTATTCTACTGGACACTGGCCCAATACCAGCATTGAAATCCGTTCAACTGTTTTCAAAATCGGAAAAAAATCAATTTTCAGATAGATTAACTTAATTCCACAGGAACGTAAGAGTCTATTTTTTAATTCAACCCGAGCAGGCTGTTAAAAAATACTTTGTGTTTTTTTTATTAAACCTGAGTAATTTAACTCTACACACTGCGTTTTTATTTGTCTGTGGTTATACCGTGCATACTTGATTCCTCAAATTTTACTCTGAAATTATTGTCAGTGTACGCAGAGTGTGCTAAATACTCGCATTTATGCATTGCTTTGCTGAAATGCACAATGAGCCTAATATTTGGCCCGGATGTTCTCGCAGCGAAATGGAGACACCTGATGAGGGTTTTAATTGTCCTCCAAACCAAGTAGCTAAAATTTTAATTTTTTACAATCTCTATAAAAATCAAAAACCGTTTTTCCCAAAATTCAGATTTTGTATCAGCCCTACTCCCAAACACAGAACAGATTTTAGATTCTGAATGCGACGTTGACGCTAATAACGCATTCCTGAGTGATCTTAAATCTATCGCTTGAACGAGTATCGAGTCAATGAAATATAATAAGTTGGACTCGAAGTAAGAAAAATTCTGAAAGTTAAAAAAAAATTTAAGGTATAAATTTCTGACTGGGTGTTTTCGAGTCCCATAAATCGATTACGATGGATCCTGACCTCGGGAAAGTTCGCATGTAGAGGTCTTCGGTTTAACTCGGATTCCTTTCTTTAATTTGTTGGGAGTGGTTTTTCCACTACCATGAATCGATTGCGATGGGCCTAGATTTGGGAAAAAATCATTTAGAAGAGGACATCCGTTGTGGTCCGGGTCCCAATCATAAAATTTTTTTTGGCTCGCACGATTTTGATAAAAATTGACGAAGGGGGTTTTCAAATGCAAAAAATTGATTGCGATTGTTCTTGACTTCGTATAAATTTGGTCAGTGGGTCTCGCTTTTATTATAAATTTTTTTCGGCCCGCATAATTTTTATAAAAATAGAGGAGTTTGGAGTGCCAGGATTCAATTACGATGAGTGCTAATTTCGGGAAAATCCGTACAGGAGATTTTCCGGTGGAGCAAACCTTTCTTAATTTTTTTCCGAAGCAACAACAACACACAATGAATCGAAAAATGAAAACTGTTCTGAATATAATTATCATTATACCAACCTGCAAAATTCACTTTAAATGGAAATCGAAAATTTATTTATTAGCTAAAAAACTACTGATTCTTCATTGATTTTGTAAAAATTTATTTTGAAAATACCATGAATGGGCAGAAATGAGCTAAAAGTATCTGCCTCCTCAGTTGTAATTTTTAGTACTAATATGCTTTAGCGCAATTTGCAAAATTTTTCACGACCTTTTCACTGTCAAGTCTCATTGACATCTATCAACTAATCCGCCGATATCAAAATTGTTGCTTTTTCTAAGACATTTCAAATGATATGTAACATGTCTACATGGGAATGATAAAAATTGTAACTTCTTTCAGCGCTACAACGGTAGTTACGAATACTAAGATGTATTTTATAATGAATAAAAAATTATCTACTAGCCTCAAAATGGTGATTTTATAAACTAAAGTTGTGTCAAAATTGTGTCTGATCTAGTATCTTTCAAACAATATACTGTACGATTATAACGGGTGATTTCTTAAGAGCTTTCGGATTTGATTTAAAAAAAACACATAAAATTTAGAGAAATGTACGAAATCTTTATCTGAGTCGATAGAATAATCTATATAATTCAATGTTTAAAGATGATTCCTTGTAAATGTTGACCGCGGCTACGCCTCAAATGATTCATACGATAGGTACAATTTTGGCATACTCTCTCCAACATATCGGCCGATATCTCACGAATAAATTCTTCAATATTGGCTTCCAGTGCGTCAACCGTTGCGGTTTTGTTCCTATAGACATGAGCCTTAACATAACCCCACAGAAAAGTCTAAAAGCGTTAAATCGCACGATCTAGGCGGCCAATTGACCGGCCCCAAGCGTGAAATAAACTGTTCACCGAACTTGCCTCTCACATGTCAGCCAAATCCAGCTCTTCCATTTTGGATAATTCCATTTTGGTATTTTGGGTCGTCTTTGAAAAAGTACAGTCCAATGATGCCACCGGCCCATAATCCACACCAAACAGTGCATTTTTCGGGATGCATTGGCAGTTCTTGCAATGTTTCTAGCTGCTCTTCACACCAAACACTGCAATTTTGCTTGTTTACCTATCCATTCAGCCAGAAATGTGCTTCGTTGCTGAACACAATTTTCCGATAAAGAAGTGGATCTTCATCTTTTTATTCCGATAAAAATGTGGATCTTTATTTTGATAATAAAATTCAATAATCTGAAAGCGTTGCTCGTTTGTAAGTCGATTCATGGTTAAGTTATAGACCAAGCTCAACATGTTTAACATAGTAACATGTTACACGAAAACAGCTGAACTGCCAAAAGTAGTGTTGCCAAAAAGAAACTTGCTAAAAAATTACCCGTTATGAGGAAAATGAAAAGTAAAATCGTTGTATTGGGTGGTATTTCCTATGGCAGGTACCCGACCTCTTTCAGTTAGAGATCTCAAATGCTTTAAAATTTTCCGAATATAAAATAAAAGAATATTGGTGAAAAAAAATCGTCTCGCATAATCCGTTCTTGAGATGGGCCACCCATCCATCCATTCATCCATCCATTCATCCATCCATTCAAATATCCGAATAGACAGACAGACAAACTTTCTTTGTATGTATTTTTGGGATCAGGGCCTTCAAAACGTGAAGAAAAGTTGTTTTGGATCAGATCGAATTTTCATAATTTTGTTTATAGGGTTTCGATTACTTTTTTAAAGATCGAAGGATATTTGCGACCTATCAGAACCTATCTACCAGCGCTAAAATGGCTTTTTCCAAGACCTTTCAAACGACATACTACACCAGTATATTGGAATAATGTAAAATAAAAGCATGGTATTGGGTGGTGTTTCTGAGTGATTTACTATGGCAGGTACCCGACCCCTTTGAGGTAGAGATTCCAAAAGCTTTTCAATTCACCGAATTGAAAATTAAAGATTATAGGCTAGAAAAAATCTAATCGCATAAGCCTTTTTTCAGATATCATTAGTACAGACATCAACCGGTCCAGACAAGCAGACATCCAGACGGACGGACTATTTTTTTTAACTTTTTGTGATCAGGGACCTTCAAAACGTAGATTAAAGTGGTTTTTCATATTTTATCAGGATTTCAATAACTTGGTATTACAGACCGAAACTAATTATTGAGGGGAATTTTTCGTGTAACAGAAACACGTTGCGATAGGCCCTGATTTCTGAAAATTGCATTACCATATTTTCTTTTTGGCTCACACAATTTAAATAAAAATTGGTGAATCTTGGATATTAAATGCCAGGAATCGATTTCGTTAGGTGTTTATTTAAGAAAAATTCGTTTAGGTGGTGTTCCTGTATGAACCAGATCCTGTTTCTAAATTGTTTCGGGTAGAAATTTCTGATGGATTCTAATGATTTCTGTTTTTCGAAAAATTATTTTAGAAATCCACTGTTGAGGCCATTATGTTGCACTATGTTGCGTGTTGTTTTTTGCGCGATAAGAGGCCGGCATATTGCAGGTTGGAGTATATTGTTTTTTTATTCCACAATGATCTTGTACCAAGTTGCGGAATCAGTTCACCAGTTCACCTGGTTGCACTATGTTGTGGGATGTTGCTTCATGTTGCGTCAAATAACGCCAAGTTGAGTGATGTTACACCGTTTTGGTTGACTTTTAAATATCTTATTAAGGAATGTTGCGTGATGTTAGATTGGAATGTTGTGGTATGTAGTACGTGTACAATGCTGTATCATGTTGGCTCGTGTAGGGCCTTGTGTTTTGCGTTAATTAGACATATAACGTTATGTTCCATAATTTTGCGGAATGTTGCGGATTGGTGGTTGTGTTTATTATGAGTAGATAATGTTGGTTTCGTCCGGGCAAGCCCGGACCTTTTTTAATTTTTTCGCTTCTCGCGGTTTTTATAAAAATTTCTTGGGGACATTTACGAGTACCAGAAACAAATTACGACGTGGCTCTTGTTTTTGGCCAGTTAGGACTGGCACAATTTTGATAAAATTTGGTAAAAAATGGGTTTCAAATGCCAAAAATCGATTACGATGGATTTCGATTTCGAGAAATTCTCTGCCCTCAAATTTTCTTCATTTTTCCTTAGCTCCAAGAAGCTCCCAAAAAGACTCCCAGAATCTGAAGGATATAAAAAATGCTAACTAGAATTATTGTGTGTATCATTCTGTGAGGACACGCGTAAATAATAAATAACGTAAATTGCACATTCAGAAGCAATATTGTCTATTCTATATAACCTAACATTAAGAAAATTTTATAAATCAGCTAAGAATTTCATGGCGGAAAACACAAATACAAATTTAATAAACAGCATATTTATGATGAAGTAATCAGACTATACGCACAACATAGCTATTTTAATCATTCAAATCAAAAGGATCTATCCAGAACATATGTTTGTATCGTCATCTTGCTTGCAAATTGATAAAGAAGCCATCTATTTCCACTCACTTGTGGTTTTGATGGTAGATAGCTCTTGGCCTCCCATCGATAATAAGAGAATTCCGTAGTGGTATCTGCGTCTATATGTAGGAATGAATAGTGAAAATATATTTTGAGGTTCGTCGCTTACTATTTTATAAATATTATTGTAGTTTGTTTGTGATTATAATTGTATATGAATTTTTATTGTATGCTATATCTGTCGCCTGTATCGATTATTATTTAAGCCGAATTCAGGATATCACCAAATACACAAATTTTCCGGGAAATATCTCGAACAAGTAAAAATATAAGAATATTGCTAGACATTCGGAAAAAAGTTTTGCTTCTATTGAATAATTTGCTAATAATCCACTTAATAACTAATTCTTAAGATCTCTTATTGTTTGCGTCAATGTCACTGTGCACGATTCTTTAAAACAATCGAAAAGGTGATTCGGTAATTAATTTCAGATGAATTTGAGTTTTACGTCATATACCAGACCAACCTTTAATTAATTTTTAATTCCTAATTGTATGATGATAAATAAGGAAATAAAATATTTTCCAACCTCCATTCTAAATCGTAACTATTTCGCGATATTCGATTATCATTGATCGCCAATCAATGACACATTCGTATTACGCCATTTGTATCTGCACGACACGATTAATTTTCATAAGAAATCGTTGATCAAATATATTTCCCAACCCTTTAGTGATTCCCATTAAAATTTGCACACGTAAACGATGCATAAATTCAATTTTCCAATTTCCAAAACTCATTCGAGTACAGGTAGTTGTGCAATCGTGTGAACCATAAACATAATGTATATAAATGACCTTAAAATACAATTTTTGTTACGCTTAAAATTTTAATTTAATTTTGTATAAAAAAATCATAAAATTAATTAAAATTTTCCATTTGTGACAACCAACAACAAAAAAAAAATTTTTGTTTGAATTTCCTTTCAAACTCGTATAAAGGTGATACGGCTACTTTCATTTCAGATGAATTTATGTTTTACTTTAGCTTTATTATCATGTTGCTTCGAACATTAAACAGCGCGCATAAAGAGCGCATTGTTGTTGTGATTCAAAATGATTTTTTTTTTTTAATAAAATCATATTGGGTGTTGTTGCGCTCTAGAATGGCTGGGTTGAATGGGTAATATTTTAATTAAACTGGGTGTATTGTTACAGATCTTTGATTGTATGTATTTTGTGTAAATATTGGGTCGCTCGGAATACTTAAAGCGAGTCGTGGAAATTTAGAATTGATTTCTTTATTTATGTCTGCAAATATCATTTTGTATTAAATTTTTAAAAGCGGCGGACTAATTAAATTTTCAAAAGCTTTTTTCAAAAGTTGAAGTTGGTTTTAGGTATTTTCATCCTACGAACAGTAAAAATTTATATAATTCCTTTTGAAAGATTCAGACATGGATTAAGGCAAGGTAAATCAAATTGTATCTAAACTGTGCTTTCTTAATTATAACTGAAAAAAGAGAAGACAGGTTGGTAAATTAAAAATTCCTTTAATCAGTACTCTAAATAATGTTAAGCATTTAGGTACATTGACGTCCTAAAAATGTCTTGTTGTACATGTTTAAGCAAACGAGTCGGATTTTTCAATATTTCAAAATACGCAAAAACAAAAGTTCTACCGTTTTGCAAAAAAATAAAATATAAAGTTAATTTTCGTTACCCTAGAAATCCCGGAAATCATAATCTCAGAAATCAAAATACCGAAAATCTGTGATATCAAAATCCCAAAAATCTAAATTTTGGAAATCAAAATCCCAGATAACCTAATTCCGAATCATTTAAAATGACGAAACTTTAAAATTGCTGGATTTCAAGATATCGATTTCAAAATAAAACGAATGCCATTCAAATCCGTTTTGGCTAGTGAAAACTTTTTTTTCTGGAATTTGGCCATTCTGATTAAAACCGTTTATTTCTTAATGGCTATGTTTCTGGCTGTGTTTAAATTCGATCGGTCATCCCATATTTGATGGAAGTTCCGGAGTTTTACCATGTTCACCACGAGCGAAAAAACTGCACAAATTTATATTTAATGTTTGCACTCCGAAGTTAAAGCGATGCAAAGTGCGAGTGAATGCAAATTTTAAAAAGACAAGCGATGCGACAAATCATGTTCAGAATGATGGGATCATTGGTTTTAAGAAAATTTTCTAATCTTTTACAAATTATTGTAAGTAATATAACACACTGTTAATATAATGCACTGCAATGAGACCGCCAGGCTGCGGTTCAACCATTTGAGTTCAACATGAATTTTGAAAGAAATATGACAATTTGAACATGAGGAGTAGAATCAGTTATTTCTAAACTATGGTCAAATTCTTTGTGTACGGCAAAGTTGGGATTATATAACATGATTTTTTGGACATAAGCTTTGACATATGACCATGCTTAATGGAACTTTGCAATTTCGTAACCATTTTCGATAAATTTTGATTGTAGGATTAGATTCATATCTAATAACTTACCTTTTATATAAAATTCTCATTCAAGAGAATAGCATGCTCTTAAAGCATGCTAAAGTGAAAGCATGCTCTTAATACACGATCATCAATTTTAACAGTTTTTCATGATACACACAATGAATCGAAAATTCAAAACAGTTCTGATTTGCTTAAATTTTACTAATTAGAAAATTTTTCTAAGAATATAGTTACCATTGCGCAAACCTGGAAAATTCCCATCAAATGAAAGTCAAAAATTACCATTAAAAATTCTTCACAAAACGGCTCAGAAAAATTTTATGATGCTTCATTTATTTTTAAAAATATCCATACTATTGGGTTATTAGGAAAGTAATTTTATTTTTCCCTGACAGTTGCCCTATTCTGGTTTTCCCTGGGAATAGGGAATTGGGAAAAATATTTTCATAGCATTTTTATCTAAATTGTATTTTTCTGGCCTACTAAGGGAACATATTTTTCCCTATAAAAATTTTGTGGAACAAAAGTCTCCCAATTCACTTTGTTTTGAAAATTTTTAAACTAAACTTATTTCCGCAGTAGGCCAGAAAAATATAATTTTGACAAAAATGATATGAAAATATTTTTCCCAATTCCCTATTCCCAGGGAAAGCCAGAATAGGGCCACATAAGACTAAAATGTAATGATTCGTAGCAAACTTTAAATTTAAGATCAGGACTTATTTTTTCACAAATTTGTTTGATTATGCCTAATAGTTTGTGTTTGGTGCCATATTTAAATATGGAAAATCGAAAGCAGTATTACCGGCATATTTTCCTTTTTTTATATCGAAAAGGCAAAAATGCTGTTCAAGGAAGAAAAAATTTCGTTCTGGTTTTCAAAATTTCATTCTGGCAATTTTGATGTTTAAGATACAACACGCTTTGGAAGGCCGCAGTTCAACCTGATTAATATAAAATAAAGACACTGATTGATGCAAACCGCCGAATAACAACGTCGAATCGCTTACAGATTAAATTTATCGTATTCGACCGTTTATGATCACGTAAGTCGCTTGATTTAGTTTCAAAACTCCACATATGGGTTCCACATGTTCTGACATCTGTGATTTACGTCTAAAACGTCAAAAAATGATCCATTTTTGAAGCGTATTATTACTGGGGAGGAAAAATGTGTTATCTATAAAAATTATATATGCAAGAGATCAAGGAGTAAAAAAAATGAACCGGCGCAAATCACTTTGAAAGCCGTTGGGATTTCAAGGAAATTGCTTTTAATAACTTCTACCGGAGAATACCACGATAAATTCTGAAGTGTACTGTCATCAACTAGGCAAATTGAATGATTCAATGAAACAGAATAGTCCATATTCTCCAGAACTGGCACCTTCAGATTATTACTTGTTCCGATCTCTTCTTCTGGTTCTACTCTTTATGAGCGTGGAATTATGCTACTGTCAGAAATACGGCAAAAGGTATTGGATTAAAATGGAGAATATTTAATTCAATCAAATCTTTAAATACCATACAAAATAGTTGTTCATTTTCATCACAAAAAAAATGAAATTACTTTCCGAACAACCCAATATATTATAGTACTATTATGTATTCTATACCAAATGATTATTTGTCACCGACACCAAAAAGGTAAATATTTGAACTATAGTGCTGCTGCTGGTAATAAAATTGTTGCTTTTCCAATACCTTTCATGTATTAATAATTGATGATAATTTTATTGCAATGAGCTAAATGTAATTGCTTCCAGTGTCACAACGCTTGTTTTGAGTACTAACATACTTCAACTTATTTTGCGATATTCTGCAAGACCTTTTCAATGATATGAGATGCGAATACATCTATACGAAAGAACTAATTTGACACCAGCGCCAAAAGTGAATTAAATTGCTGTTAGAAAAAATTTCTATCATCCAAAATATTAAAAACGATATATCATATGATCACATTGGCAAAAAATGTATCTCTTATTAGCGCCACAATGGTAATTTAGAGTTCTAAAATGCTTGCTTATGCAGGCCAAGAGGGAGGATGTCAATATTCTGGGTAAGGATAACATTCTCTATTAATTTTGTGGTATGGCAAGGAGATCTATCTTGCATAAAAGTGTAACAGTATTGGCCTTGAGGTAGTGACCTCATGTAAATAAATAGGACGTCTGTTAACTCCTGCTTATTATATTTTTTTCTCATGGTTTTCTCTATAAAATATAATGGATCAAGTCCGTATCCACTAATGCAATGTATATAAAGTTAGCCCAGGATTCATCCCGTAAAACGACGATGGCAACACTAAACTATCACGACAGTTTTGCATCCCAGGATATTACTATCAGCCCAGAAATTTTACCACCCCAGAATATTTGATCCCAGGAAAAATTATAATGAGAGAAAACTATCATCCCAGAAAATAGAGTTAAGCGAGCTTCAGCGAAATTTCACTATCCGATCACTATCAGCCCGAAAATTACACCCATTCCTTAAAAATTACAGCTACCACATAATAACTAAAGTACTAACATTATATTAATGGGACGACAGAAATCATAGAATTTAATAAAAAAATTATTAAATATAACGAACTAATTCTACATATCTGCTTAAACATCCCACTCTATAAAAGTGTCGGATTAAGACGAATGCCTTTTAGATGTGGCACATTAACATCTTCATAAAGGATTGTTTCAAGTTTCATAAAACTAAAACCAAACTAACTGTTAAATCGATCCCACCGCTCATTCGATAAAAGTGGTGGATAAGAACGAAAGTTTGTTAGATGCGGCACACTAACATCTTCATACAGAATAAGTTTCATAGAACTTCTATGCGTCCAAGCTGCACAATTAAATTTTAAATTCTCAAAATCATTAAATTACTCAATATTTTAATACTCAATCGCTTCCACAGCCCGTTCTATAAAAGTGTCGGATTAGAACGAGTGTTTTTCAGATGCGGCATACTAACATCTTCATACAGGATAAGTTTCATGGAACTTCTATGCGTCCAAGCTGCGCAATTAAATTTTAAATTCTCAAAATCATTAAATTACTCAATATTTTAATACTCATTCGCTTCTGCAGCAAGTAACAGTTTGACGAGTTTGCAAAAGCTCCTAGTAAATGACTCATTTCCAATCCCACCAGGCACAGAGTAATAATTTTTCCTCATGAATTTTCATTTTTGTAACTGATGTTGATGGGTGGCCTGGACCAACCCATGGTTTTCTGCGTTTAGGATTACCGTATAAAATCCACTAGTCTTCACCCGTAATGATTGTTTTTTTTGTCATTTGATGAGCAAGATAGTTTCCTTCCTTCTGTATTTTCCCACCATTGCATGCAATCGTAGTGATATTGCTTGCAAGCTCTTTTTGTGTATGATACGGGTTTTTATCCAGTAAAACTTTGAGTTATTCGTCTTAAAATTACGTGGATCGTTTTCAAGACCAGAATTGCCATCACAAAGTTTTACAAACTACTTTTTTACTGTTGAATGACTCACAGAATGTTCACTCAATGACGAGTTAATCAATTTCATAGCAAGCTTATCGATATCCATCTCCTAAAATTGATGTACACGGAATGACGACTTATAAATGAGTGAAACTTATGTCATAAAAAAAGATATGAGTAAGCTACATATATCCAAAATGGCGAATAATTTCAAAAGCACTTGAGTATATTTTAATACCACCAACTTTAGAGCCGAGCGTCTACTTGCACACGTAATAGATTGGGATGTCAAAAGGACCTAGAATAGATAGCTAACGATTTTTGCAGCTTGAACGCATAGAAGTTCCATGAAACTTATTCTGTATGAAGAACATAGTGTGCCGCATCTAAAAAACTCTCGTCCTAATCCGACACTTTTATAGAACGGGCTGTGGAAGCGATTGAGTATTAAAATATTGAGTAATAGTATTAAAATATTGATTTTCGGAACTTTATATCCCTTTCGCTACCCGGTTACACAATTTTGTGGGTACGGAAAGAGTACTATGCCAAAAATTTATTTTTGTATGTTTTTTGAACCAACTTACACATTTGTGCATTCCTTTCAAACTTACTTTCGTCCAAAAAATACACTGTTACTAGATACACAATTGTGTGGGTTGTACTTCAAAAACGCATTACATACTATGGTTTTTTGCTCACACATTTGTTTGGTTTGGTCTTAAATAGAGGTAATTTTTTTTTTTTTTTATTTTGATTTAATTACGTCACTTAGACCACCAAACTTTTGCCGAAATTATTTTATTCAAATATTTTGGTTTATTTTAAACTTCTTTTGTTATGTCGTGATAGAATAATATATATAACATAGTATCATGATAGTTTAGGTAGTATTGCCTCAAGCGTATTTGATTTTTATGGGATGAAAGTCTGGGATAACTTTTTTTACGTACTAATGCAGCTCCATATCATGACTGATGGTGGATGTTTTATGTTCCTAACTATGCAGTTCTCTCTATACCTTTCTCCTGGTTTACTTCTGACGAACTTGGCCGATTCTGTAACGGCTTCTAGCTTGCATTCGTCACTAAATGTGTGCTTAAAAATTTGATTTATCTCCTTTCAGTCGTCTATTGTCCACTGCTTATGAATTTTAGCCAAAATAAGAGGTTTTCCGCATTTTCTTTAGTGAGTCTGGGTTTTTTTGCTAGACGCCTACATTTCAAATTATTTTCATATAGCTTTTGTCGCAGTGTCACATATGATATCTTTATCCCTTCTTGACTAAGGTGCTTATGTAGCTCGCCCGTCCTTGCTCTGGGTTTTTCTAAGGCCAATTAAATAATTTTCCGTTCTGTTCTGGGCGTTGTCTTCCTGATCCCCTTACAGTTTCTTCTGTTGGTCTCATAAAATGTACCCCCAGATTGAAGAATTTTTGCCAAATTACTACTGATGAGCAAGAATTTTTTTCCATTTTGGCGATCTCGCAGTATGAATGGTTTTTTTTTTAATAATGATCCGACAGCATGTTTTTTTCACTGTTTCGGTCCTATTTTCGACCCATTTTTGAAAATAAATATTTCAAACCAAAACTTTCCAAACACTCACAGACACTTAAACTGAAAGTTTTTTAACTAAATGATAGATTCACTTTTGCTTATTTCTTGCTTTAGCTCAGTCACAAAATTTCTAAAAACACCTTGTCAAACCGCGCGTCAAACTTAAAATGAGAGGATCAACTTAAAGTAAAATATGCATGCTATTGATCTTTTGAGTCCTTTTCCTTTTTAGTCCTTAGATGTGATCCTAAATGCATTTTATTATTTTGAAATATTTTAAAATATAAAACAGTAGCAGAAATTAAGAATTTCCAAAATTCTAATAGTGTCCTTAATTCAATGAACTGGGACTATATATTTTCTACAATAAATCAATAATTAACTACCAACGCCAAAACGATGGAATTGTGAACCTACAAAATTTTTGCTTTTTCCAAGACCTTTGAAATACGCTACATGATTATATGGAAATAATAAAAGATGTAACTGATTCCAGCGCCACAACGATGGTTTTGTGTACTAAGTGGTTAAGAAATATTTACGGCATTCTTTAACACCTTTTCAACGATTAACGGTATAAATTCTGTTAAAATGTTTTCTATAATAAACGAAAAACCATAGCTACCTACTATTAGGTGGCTTTTTGTGTAATTTATTATGGGAATTTCCCGACCCTCTTGAGATATAGAGATCCCAAACGCCTTTCAATTTTGCGAATTAAAAATAACAGAAGATTGACGAAAAATAATTCGAATCGCATATGCCGTGTTTAAGATATAATCGGTTCAGACATCCATCCATCCATTCATGCAGATATCCAGGCGGATGAACACACTTTTGACTTCGGTATGTAAGACTCCAAGTCACTGAAATTCTGACAAAAATGAGGAAAAATGACCCTGATTCAAAACAACTTTTCTCAGCGTTTTAAAGGTTCCTGGAACCTGGAAGATTCGAAAAGACACTTTAACTCGCGATCGCGTACCTGTCATAGGAAATTGCCCGAAAATATCGTCCAATGCCAAGACATTGCCTTACATTTTGTGCAATACATAAAAGCTGTCCAATTTACAAAAAAAACCGCCACCTATCTATGCCGATCGTCAGGGTTCGTCATTTCGGTCCATTCATTATATCATAATTATAATTAAAAAGTTCGTATATTGAAATTCTGTGGAACAAATTAATTAGATTTTGACACACAGCCACCTACATTGTGCAATTGAAAAAATTGGAGCCAGACACAAAGCCAACACCATAATGCAATCGATAAAAGCAGTTCAATTTCGCAAAAATACGCAACTTGTCTACGCGGATCTCGTCAGGGTTCCCAATTTTGGGCCGTTCATTTTGTTAGAGATATAACACAAAATTTCGTAAACATATAGCCATACATACTTGGTGCAATAGATCGTAGCTTTTGAACTTCAAAAAAAATACGCCACATGACCATACGCATTGTCAGGATACCTCATATCTGGTCTTTAAATCATTATCACAACGGAGAGCTCCCAAAACCAGCTCAGATATAGATCCATAGATGAATGATGTTCAATTTCGAAGAAAATACGCCACATTTCGTCAGGGTGTCAAATTTAGACTCGTTCATTTTTCATAGTTATAAAGTAACTAGCTGAACCGGCGAACCTCATTCCGCCCCAAATTACTTCGTTCTGAGCAAATACTTTTATCCTTCACGAAAATTGATTTTGATGAAAGAACAAATCAAACAACTCAACTCAACTCAACTCTCAGTAGACGACTGAGTTGAGTGGCCAATCCATTCGTCTTTTCATCGAATTCAACAATAAAGGCAGGTTTATGGTTGCGTTCGTTCGGTCATTTTTTCGACTAATCATCTCGTATGACGTATTGAAATGTGAATGAACCATTGATTCAAATTCAGGCATCTATTGAAAATTGGTTTTTTTTTATCTCAGAGTGGAAACCTCTCCTTTGAATTTACCCTTGATGATTGTCGCTTGAATGATGTTGTTCATCAGTTTCTTCACAGCCAATCGCGTTACGGTTACACAATCTCGGACGGTTTAGATTACACAGCATGATTATCACAGATGGGACCTTGAGCATCAAGTTATGTGGTATAGGGTTGACGCCAAATCAAGTTCATTCAAACACTCGGTCGGATAGTTGGTTATCTCGTCTTGATTGGTCCCACAGTCAACGGATTTGTAACAATGCATTTCCCCAGCGATTTTGTTTAGAATCAAGTAATTTAGACTGTCTACATCCTTGTTCTTCGCTGTCAAATTTGCTCGTTCGTGGATTCGTCCCAGATTATGATTTTACATTCTTGCAATACCTTGGCCATCGCCGAGTTCTTGGCAATTGAGCACACTGGCTGGTCATTCGTGTGGATATTCATTGACAAATTCAACGCAGAATGTGCCGTCTAGCTGCCGTCTAGCTGCCGTCTAGTAATGTGGTTACAATTCTTGATAATGGAATGGCTAACGCTATTTCAGATCGCCGGGAGCATCGAGGAAGAATATTTCATTGTTTTATTCATCAGCTGCCTTCATCAATGCGTCTTACACGTTCTTTTGATGTGCATTAAAAAGCGAGACATTGGTTTGTACTATTTGTCTCATTGAATCATGATCGTACACTTGCTCTCGTTGCAATTCACGATTAAATGCATCGTGCATCGAACGAATTGGTGCTGGCATGCCCAATTTCGACAAATAGCTGCAGTACATAAGCACGCACATGTCTTCGATCATGATCAAAGCTTAGTTGCGTATCTCATCGTTCATGTCAAGCTCATAATTTGATGTTGCACTTTTGCAAAATGTTGCACTTGATTCAAAATGTCGTTAGCCATCTCGTCCTTGTATATGTTTCACAACTTCAATGCGTTCGATGGATGACACGTCACTATATGATGGTCGCGAAAAATAACGAATTTGATTTGCCTGCATAGAAACAGTGGTATCGGCGAGAGTCCCAGTGTGAGTTGTTTTCCAGCAAATTTAGACGTTGTGAAGTTTCTCGATAAGAGGCACACAACACACCATCTATAGTACAAAGTAATTCGAACGAAGTATGACCATGAACATGGATCAAAAGCAAACGAAAGATAGAAGCATTCGTCTAGTCATCGTGGATGAACACGTGGTACACATGGCCAAGCACATCAGTCGTTCCGTGAATTAGACACGTTGGCCATTCTCCATGTGCACATACAAATGTTGAATAGTGGGATGACTTTCGTGTAATGTAAATGAGAAAATACGCTAATCGCCTCATTGTAACTGACATAACAACCTGATTGAAATCTTGACACTTCGCCATTTGCATCCGGAGCAGCAATGCCGAAAAACTTTGTTCACGTATTTGCAATATTGTATTATTAACGTTGCAACATTACTCAACATTGCAGTGTGTTGCGAATGTTTTCGATAGACGCTTGCAATATGGAACGATCCAGCGATTACCGACCACGACATCTTTTCCATTCACCATCATCGTGACTGTTTTCACTAATTGTGTATGTCAGCGACGAACGTGGATATTGTTTTGTGCATTTCCCATCGGCCATACACGGTGAATCTGGATTGTGATCTCCACACAGACCGTGGATCATATTTGTTGCGACTAGCGCGAACAGCTTCTGGATCTGGTATTTCGGCGCTGATGATCGAATCGATTTGATCTGGTTTGATTTTCTCAATTAACCACAGCAGATGTAATGAACAAATCTGGCCGTCCGTAATGCCACACATACGTCATAGCATCCTACGCATATTCATACACATGCCTTGGGTTGCCAACATATGTCGCTGGGAGAATGGTCAATTGATCAACGTTGGTTGCATCTCCGTTCGAAGCGATGGCATCGCGGAGATGCATGTACAGCGCAGAACGTAGATTTGATTGATTGAAGCGGATGAAATTTAAACGTTCTGTTTCGAACTTGACATATGTATCAACGCAAAAAACATTGAGCCAAATCGATTCAGCCGTTCTCAATTGATGCGCTAGAAAAACAATTCAATTTTGTTCGGGTTTTTCCGGAAGTTTCCGAGTTTCCCCTGGAAGTTGGGAAGACAGCAAAAAAAGATTGAGCCAAATCAAACCACTCTCAACTGATAAGGTGGAAAACAAATTCATTTTTCTTCGGGTTTTTCCAGAAGTTTCCAAGTTTTCCACTCAAATTTTGAAGACCATCTGGATCGGATACGTGCAAAATTCCGTACAAAAACATCATTTTTTGACTTTACAAGTTTTCCGCCTTTTACGGTGGATTATCCCAAATTTTCCTTTCGTGAGAACCATCTCCTGGAAATTGGGAATACAGCAAAATAGATTGAGCCGAATCGGTTCAGCCGTTCTCAACTGATGCGCTAGAAAAAAAAATTTTCGGTTTTACGATTTTCCAAATTTTCCGACTTTGCCGATGGATTTTCCCATAATTTTCTTCCGTTAGAACCATCTCCTAGAAATTAGGAATACAACAAAAAAAAAGAGCCAATCGGTTTAGCCGTTCTCAACTGATGCGCTAGAAAGACAAATCAATTTTCTTCGAGTTTTTCCGGAAGTTTCCCAGTTTTTCACTACGATTTTCCAATTTTTCTCCAAAAAAAGAACATCTGGATCGAAAACGTGCAAAATCTTCTACAAAACATCATTTTTCGATTTTCCGAATTTTTCGACTTTTCCGGTGGATTTTCCCAAAATTTTCTTTCATACAAACCTTGTCCTGATAATTACAAACACAACAAAAAAAACAGCCAAATCCGTCGAGCCGTTCTCAAATAATTATCAGTCATACCTGCGCCAATTGATTTTTATTAATATAGAAGTCCGTAAATGGAAAGTCTATGATACGAATCCTGAATATTTTGACACCTACATAGTGCAATAGATGAAAGTAGTCCAGTTTAGAAAAATACACCACACATGGCTAGCCCGTTTTTCATAATTTTAACGAAAAAATTCGTATATATAATTTCTGTCGAGCAAATTCTGTCGTACAATAGATGTAACCAGGGGGTCAGGGTTTCCTATTTTGGCCAGTTAATTTTATCATATATACGAGTATAACGCAAAATTTCGTAGATTGAAATTCTGTAAAGCGGGTGGATCAGCGAGGTTTTGACGCATAGCCACCTACAAAGTACAATAGACAAAAGCAGTCAAACTTCGATAAAGTAAGTAGTATTTTTCTAAGCTATAAAGAAAAGTTTCATAAATGAAAGCTCTGTGGATCGAATCCGGCTGATTATGGCTCAAAGTTACCAATATAGTGCAAGTTTGAATATATCTGAATTATCATTCAAAAGATCTAGAGAAATTCTAGAAATTGAGACACACAGCCCGTTTACATACCAATGGAAAAGGTGAGAACTGTTAAATTTTGAAAAATATACGCCACAATTCGATGAAAATCGACAGGGTGCCATATTTGTGTCCGTTCATTTTTGAAAGATGAAAGCAGTCCAATTTCGCAAAAAGCGCCTCATATTTATGCGGCTCGTCAGCGAGTTCATTTTATCGTAATTATAACGAAAAAAAAATATTTTTGGAGCGAATTCTGGATATTTCGCACATTGCCATCTACATAGTGTAATAAATAAATGCTGTAAAATTTCGAGAAAATACGCCACTTGTCTATGCGGATCATCAGGGTTCCCAATTTGGCTCGATTCAATCTTCATAACTATAACGAAATTGTCCGTAAATGTAAATTCTTGAATCCTGGAGATTGAAAGCAGTCTAATTTCGCAATACGCACCTCTTGTCTATGCAGATCATCTATGACGATGCCTCACCTTGCTCCGTTCATTTTATCATAAATATAATGAAAAAGAGTGAATATGAAAATTTTGTGGCGCTAACCCAGGCGATTTTGACACTTACATATTATTGCAATTTTTCATCATTATAATGAAAAAATTTGTATATAAAAATTCTTTGGTGTAAATTCTGGAAATTTCGTCACATTATAGCCACTTACACCGTGTAATAGACGAAAGCTGTTCATTTTTTTATAAAATGCGCTAGTTGCCTATTCGTATCGTCAGGGTGCACCATTTCGGCCCCTTCATTTTTCATAATTATATCGAAAATGTTCGTAAATGGAAATAATTATAATAAAAGGAAAGAACCAAGATATGGCTACCTGACGATCCGCAAAGACATGTTGCGTATTTTTCTATCTTATTTTTCAACAGTGTAAATATTTCCACTGGTGGTTTTTACAATTTAATGGCATTTAATAACGACGTCTTGTCTATATCAAATGCTTCTCATTTCGTCTTATACAGCGTTAACTCACTAATCCATATAAAATAAAATGTAGCTTAGTGAATTGGTTTTAAAATCCGCCCGATTCCAGAAATTTTTACGAACAATTTTGCTAAACAATGTTGTGAAAGTCAATAAATAAAAAAAAATTGTCGAACAGGTATTTTCGATCACGTATCACGTATTCACTTACCCAACCACCAACTTCATCAATCAAATTGCTCAATCAATATTATTGACTAATTTAAAGTAATTTACTTTATCTCATCAAAACGTTACGTATACGATTCAAGGCAAAGCATCGCAGATACGCTCTATGTAATCAAATAACATCCCAACATGATTTTTCTTTTGTCACTACACCCAATTTTATCCATACAAATCCCGTCTTTGATTTATGTTAATTTTATAAAAAAAAAGTCAACCAAAATAAACACTTTCAAGTTTTCTTCGTACGATGTACCTGCTCTATATAAACTCTTAAGATTATTAAGTTATTCAAAGAAGAAGCAGCGGTACCAATCTGATCAAAACGGAAATGAAATAAAAGGAAAATTCGAATCCAATTGATTTTGTGTGTATGTGTGTGTGTGTGTGTTCATGTCTCCCTGTGTGTTTTCTATATCAAAAAAAAAAAACTCGACAAAAAAAATGTGAAATAAAAATTCAATTTTTCATTTTTCGCTCAGCAAAATTTATTTTTATGGAGATTTCCACAATTTTCATTTCATCATAATCTTTTATTTCGATTTTTTTTTCAATTTCCTTTATAGATTTTCTTGTTTAGCTTCGTGATCACGCATCATCATTGAATGAAGATGATAAATTGATAGGTGAAAATTTATTGTTGTTATATTTTATTGCTTTTATTTTATTATTCAAAGAATACTTTTAAAGTTTAAGTGGTAAATATTTTCGATTGAATAGTGGACGATACGTCATGAAAGCTCTCCGGTAAGTGAAAATGGCATCGTAATTTTTTATCGGTTTGCTTGTTATTATTATTATTATTTTTTTTTTTATGAAAAGTGGATTGCATTCGTAAGGACAATTGATAGTTTTATTTTTATTGCCCATAAAATTTATTTTTTCAAATTTTTTTAATTAAATTTTTATTATTGTATGCCATAAATCTGTTTAATTAAAATAAATTATATCATCGTGCTCTATATAGATTGAACGGGTACGGATTACATCGTCGACAACAATTTCACCAGCCGGCCAGAAAACCGACAGCCACATTGTCGACCATAAGTCACTTTGTCGTCATTACAATGTTGCTTTTCCGCTCTACGTACTCAAGCGGCAAATTGAACAGCACAGGCGCGAGTGCATCTTCCTTATTGACTGACATTTGGTATCAAATGGTGGAGTTTGATCGCTACTTGAATTTGGGCAAGATATTGTTCGGTTACTGAGCCGGTATGAGGCTTTATAAGACTAGTTAGGAAAACTTATCATGAAAAGCATTAGCATTAGATTAACCTCCAATAATCGAATTTTGTCATTGGCTAACGACTTCCGAATTTCATTTGGTGATGTACGAATAAATTATCATCGGCGTAACAGTTGACTATTAACTCTATTTTGAACTATCTCAATTGTTATTGTAACAATGATGGTTCAAAATAAAATGTTAAGTAATGATAAAAAAAAATATGCACAGAACACTAATATCGTTTTCGTTGGCAGATCCCGGATCAATAATATGACGTCATTTTTGATCCAACATGGCTTCTTTGTTTACATTTTTGCCTTTTAATTTTTTGATCCCGGATCAATTATAAAATCCAAAAAATTTGTTGGATTTTTTTTTTGACGTTTACTCACACATATTGTGATATTGTGTGAGTAAACATAAAAAAAAATCCAACAAATTGTTTATTGATTATTGATTATATTACAATTGATTTATTTATTTATTCTATCAAAGGGAAACACACAGAAAAAATCCATTTATGTGTCCCACAATATTACAGAAAAAATAACAAGTTTTAATATATTTTTATACATAGCAGAAATATTGAAAAATATAAAAAATAAAATATTTACTAGCAAAATACAAAAAAACAAAAAAAAATACAGACTGAAGTATCAACTTAGGAAACAAAAACTAGCGGAAACTGTCAAGGTACCCAGCAATTAAACATTGAGTTACCCAAACTAACTGTAAAATAAGGCACTAATTAAAATCGACATGCCGCGGAGATGCAATCTGTATTGACGAAGTGACAGTAAGAACAAATCCAAAGAACTGAAGAACTCATTGTGAAATAGCTGAAATCTGGTTATAGGATTAGCTAGACCTAAATTAGTTCTAGATCTTCTAGGCAGGAAAAGTTGGTTACTACGAATATTATAGGCAGGGATATAGAACATAATCTCGAATAAAACAATTGTTTCAATTTTAAAATTTACGATTTTATAAAGTAACATTTCATCTAGACTTCATCTTCTAATATCCAAGGTTAACAAATTGAAAATCTTCAATCTTATACCATAGGAAATGTGCCCAACGTGCGGCATAGACTTATAAACTAGGTAACGAGTAAATTTTCTTTGTATGCGCTCAATTTGGTCTGAGTGTTTGTCATAGAAAGGATTCCAGATTTGTGATGCGTATTCAAGTAAGCTTCTTACCAAACAGTTAAAGAGACTTATAAGTAGATTAGTGTCACGAAATTCCTTTTCTCTACGAAAAATAAAACCAAGTATTTTATTTGCTTTGCAGCATAACTTGTCAATATGCGTATCGAAAGATAATTTAGAATCAAAGATAACACCTAAGTCGTTAATCTGATTTACCCTACATAATATTGTGTCAGATATATCAAAAGAATACTGCAAAGGAGAAATGTTTTTCGCAAAGGAAATAACATTGCATTTCTTTATGTTTAAATTAAGTTCATTTACTATACACCATGAGTGCAGTTTATAAACATCAGATAGCAATAAAAAAGCATCGGAGTGGCTAGTAATTAGTTTATAAATTTTTAAATCATCAGCATAAAATAGGTGAGGGCACTGTAACAAATTAGAAATATCATTAATGAAAATGATAAATAGCAATGGTCCTAAAGTTGATCCTTGTGGAACGCCGGAAGTAGGTGAAAATGGCACAGAAAAAGAACCATTAAATTTAACACTCAAAATTCTATTTCGTAGATAGGAAGATAACCACTTACATATTTGTGACGACAATCCAATTTTATAACATTTATCAATTAAAATGTCATGCGACACAGAGTCAAAAGCTTTCTCAAAATCAGTGTAAATACAATCAACTTGAAGACCCATGTCAACTTTGCTGAAAATGTAATTTGAAAATTCTAACAGGTTAGTACCGATCGCTTGTACATTTGTTATCCTGTTACTAACTAAATTGAAAATAATTTTATGGACTAACTTTTCCAATATTTTGCTAAACGCATTTAGAATTGATATCGGCCTATAATTTACAATGTCGCTTTTGTCACCTTTTTTGAATACGGGAATGAGAAATGCCGATTTCCATGTGGTCGGAAAAACTCTAGAATTTAACGATAAGTTGAAAATTATTGACAATGGTAACGCTAATTGCTCCTTTAAGTGAAAAATAAAATAATTTGGAATTTGATCTGGGCCAGGGCCTTTACAAGTGTCAAGCGAATTAAGAACAGAATAAACATCATCATATGTAAAGTATGCCACCTTACCATAATAATCTAGATTTGTATTTATCACTGATGAAATACTACCTGAGATACTATTAGGCGTATATACCTTATCAAAATATTTAGCAAAAAGGTTACAAATAACATCGCTATTATGGGAAACTATGGTCTCATATTTCATAGTGGCAGGGAAACCCGTTCTGGATGTTAGAGAATGAGAAAAGCTCCAAAGTATGTAGGATTATCCTTAAGCTGTTGCTCAATACTTCTTAAATAATTATTATAGCAGGTTAGAATTTCAGATTTAACCTGCCTACGAAACTGGGAAAAAATCTTATAATCCTGCTCGTTCCTATATAACTTATACAGTTTATGAAACTTATGTTTTTGAGTAATTAGGTATCTCAGTTTATTTGAGTACCAGATGGGGAATTTAGATGAGGGGTTATTCTTAAGTAGCTTCGGTTTTAAAAAATTATTCAACTTGGAGTAAAGTATATTGGTCACACTATCAACATCCATATTGGCGTTAATGAATTCGTGGTTCCAATCAATACCAGCTAGTTGACTTCTAATATGGTCATAGTTAACATGTCTTACATTGATAGATTGAAAGCTTATTTGTGATAAATTTTTATGAACAAGGCTTATTAAATCAATAAGCATAGGTGGGTGATACCTATCAGCCTTAGAAAGGGGATCTAAGCAGGGCTTGATTTCAATAGAACCAGTTCTTAGATTCGAGAGTACTAAATCCAACACTTTATTAGTGCAGTTAAGCGTACTGTTATGTTGAGTTAAGTTGGCAAGCATTAATGTTTCTACCAGATATTGACCAGTGCGTCCTTCGTATAGTGAAGGCTATAGGCCATCGTGATTATAACTCCAGGTTATACAAGGCAAATTAAAATCACCAACAATTAAGTAATTATAATTGGTAGGTGAGTTTATTATATAATCAGATATATGATCGAAAAATTGTTTGTAATTATCAAAAGTTGTATTATTTGACCTGAAGTAAACTACACAGAGAATTAGTACCTTCCCTTTATGCAAATTAATTTTTAGCCAAACGTCATCGTAGACCATATTAAGACTGGATATGTCGCTAAATACAAAAGATTTTTTTATAGCGATTAAAAAACCCCCACCGACTAATAAGCCGGTAAGTGCCAAATCGCGATCTTTGCGGATAACGTAATAGCGATCATCAATAAGCTCTCTACTATTAATGGATTCGTTCAGACACGTTTCAATCAAACAGATTATATCAAAATTATTTGTCATTACATTAAGCTTAAAGTTTAATAATTTAGTTTTTAATCCATTGCAGTTTTGGTAATAAATCTCCATGTTGAATCCCTGGGTAGCTTAAACAATATGCGCTTGGTACAGCAGATAAAACTAAAATTAAAAGAAAAGAAAATGTAAATGGATTGAAAAAGCGGAAAAAAAGAAAACAATAAGTAATGAAAATTAATATAATAATAACAAATAATACAGAAAGAAAAAAAACAATTATTGCTTAAACTTATCTAAATCAGACGACGAGAGTATTTTAATAACATCGCGGAGGATATACCTCATTTTTCTTGGCGTAGATAATCCCATGGTTAGCCTAAACGAACTTAAAATTATTCGGGTTTGCTCGAAGAAGTGCCTTAGCGTCATACAGTAAGGATCTTTTGGCTGGTGAAAGGTAAGCAGTAACTACGAGACTACAGTTGATACCACACAAATTGATGTTGGTCATAGTTGATTTCAATTGTTTAGCGACGGTCAAGAATCTCGTGTGAAGCAAACGAGTACTCCATTCAACAACCACAGGTTTCAGCTTGAGTTTTGATTTGGCACGATAAATATTACGTATATCGCTAGCAGTAAAACGAAAATCCAATACGGTGCACAAGTTGTTAAGCAAATCTATTAAATTTAAACTGTCATCGCCAGGCAATCCATATATTAACAGTTTAGTCCGGTTTATTTCTTGCTCAAGAAAACAACATTGATTAGAAACAGCAGATAATTGAGATTTTAAGTTAGCATTATCTAACTGAATGGCCGTTACTTTATCTGTGTTAGATTTAATTTCATTTTCAAGCCGAAGAAAATTATCGCACTGCTTTACCATTTTGGCTAAAGACGTCTGCATCAGCACCATGTCGTTTTTCAGCGATTCCCAGTTGGAGCAGGCGGCATCAACGTTATCACTGGTAACCGTTTTGATCCGGGATCAAAAAATAAAAAGACAAAAAATGTAAACAAAGAAGCCATGTTGGATCAAAACTGACGTCATATTATTGATCCGGGATCTGCCACAGAAAACGATATAAAATATGATTTTGCATTTCTACGTTCAATTTCATAGATGTTTCTTAAACTGGTTGTTAGCAGCTAAAACTGATCGTATTTTTGGAGACTCGTAATTGATACGTTCTCATTCCTACTAACGAGAAGATAATCTGGATTGCCAAGGTTCAAGCAATCAGTGTCGCTAACGTCAATGCATACGTCACCTACTCGAACGAAAGCGACCGTATGCAATTACGAAAAAATATTTCGTTTTCTAAGCCCCGAGGTCGAAAGCAAAAAAAAAAACAGAGTAATTAAAGCAACTTGAAAGTTTACCGCTTTAAGTGAAAACAATTGTCCGGATTACGGTCTCGAAATTTGAAGGTACAGAATAATCCGCCAGACGTTACACGGGAGGATAATTACAGTGGTCATCAATTGTATAACAATTGATAGAATTTGGTGGTCAACATGCTGATGAAAATTAATTTAACTACTTTTGAGGTGGCTATAACAAAGATTTTATATATAGTATCTCTTTCCATTATTCAATTCAGATCATCCTTAACTTCTGTGAATTTATTCACGAACGATTTTTTTTTTCAAGTAAGTCCAACCTAAACAGTCGGCAGCCTTTAAATCAGGAGAATGCGGAGGTCACCAAAGATGTTTCGTAACAGAGTCACTGTGCCTATCAGCAACGGTCTGGCTGCGTTTTGTTGGAACCACTACTCTAGACGAATTTGCACAGGTGGCCTTAAAAAATTTTCAAAGCACCATATTGACGGTTACTGTTACGACAACTTTATTTTCAAAGAAATATGGATCAAAGGTGTTTTACTAAACAGTAGATCTAAGTGGGTGTAGTGGTCTCTGATGAATTGATCTTGGATTTTCTGCTTCCCAAGACCTACAGTTTCACTTATTTACGAAGCCATTTAATTGAAAATGGGCTTCAACGCTTATTATTAAAATGTGAATGAACTCGGAAAATTCTCCCATTTTACAACGGAGTGAAATGGCAAACTCAAGCCATTCTTGATAGTCTTTTGGTCTTAATTCTTGCACAAGCTTGATTTTATAAGGGAAGATTCTTAATGTGGCCAAGATACGGACTTTCGAACGTCTCCTTCTTAACGTTTCTGAACTATTCTGCACACTCTACAGTACACTTAAAAATTATCATCCGTTCACCATCTAACCCAACAATAAACCGAAAATTTGCTATTTATGGTTTATTGTAATGACCGTTGGTTTTATAATAAAATTCAGTTATTTAATTCGTTTTTCAGTTGTTCCATTATAAAATTATCGTCTTCTTTACTAATTGCACTACCCTGTATTTACCAGGCTTTTTTAACTACTGGGTAACTACATCGTTGGTATTATTGTATTTTACTAGGTAGTAGCTTGACCAGTTCAAAGCGTTCCAGTCTACAGTCTTCTGTCGAAAATGTGTCCTTTCATATGTATTTGTGAACGACAAGCAAATGAATGCCAGTTTACGTTATTTTGTAAATACATTCTCTTTTGTGGAGAAAAATCCTATAATGGTCAAGATATATTATTATAAACCTCTTCTATCTAGAGATATGATTTTCTTTTGGTGGGTTTATATGCTAAGCATACGATCGCGATATAAAATTTCCGGAGTTAATCTACTCCAGATGAATCGATGAATCAGAAAACTGACTCTAAAGTCTCTTCTGTTCTGATCGCTGTTGTAATGTAATTGTAAACATTGGTGGATTTCACTCCCACCCCATAAAATTTCTTATAGTGCTAGTACGCTTCATGTGTGAATCTTGGAATTATTTGAAAGGTTTTTGAGATCTGCAGTTCTTATAAAGCTAGGATTCATTTTTAAGCAGTTTTAGCAGTGTCAGCAAGCTTTAAGTGAGTGCAATATGGATGTCGGCCACGTGAGTGTGGGTGGGTGTGGGAGGTGATTGTGTCGGCGATGTGTTTCTATATAACATGTACTCTAGGTGCGTTTGTCTGTTAACATTTTTTGTTTGGGTTACCGATGCAGCTGTCGGCTATGTGATGTGTCGACGATCTGGTTGTTTATGCTACGTTAATTTAATGGTCAAAATTCCTTTTTGGGCGTATATAAAGTTATCCCCGATTCTATCCCCGAAATTAAAAAAAAATAATCTTGCAATTCTAACATAATTATATCCCTCTAACTCTTATGTGAAATTAGCCCCGAATTTTATTATATGAAAAATAAAAATGTTTATTAAAATTATTTTAATTCGCAAAACACACCAAATGAATGTAATAATTTAACAAAATGGAGTAAAATAATTTTTAAATTGGCTCATTAATTTGTCAGATTTTGATTATGATAATTTAAAAAATTATTCCGTTGCAACCTAGCAAAATTAGACTCCGAGCAAAATATATCCATGTAATAAGTTTTGAAGTTTTGGTCCCAAAATAATATTTTAATTTGACAAGTAAAAAGTATTAATTTGCCGGATCATAGTTGTATGGTTTTGAGATTGCTAGACCCACACGTCACGTTTAGTAAAATATGATTACATTATTATTTTATATATGAATATCAATCAAACAACGCTATTTACATCAACGAAACTCTAAGCCTCAAATTGCGTGAATTACATTTTTTATAGCTAAAACCGTAAAACAGGAAAAGAATCATAAATATTTTTGGGTACGGAATGCGGTGAGGAAAACTGACGGGAGTGATAGCCTGGAAAACAAGGACAGGAGAAACCTTCACAAATTATAAATTTTATTTTTGTTTAACATTTTTCTGTTTTAGATGTCTAATGTAAATTGTGATGGCCATACTTTACGAAAAAATCGTGATAAAATGTTTGCACATCTCAGTTTCTATACCACCTTGCCTGATATTATGTTCTTCTCAGAGGTTTGGATTGGCAGTGATGAAGTTTCTGGTTATAGCGTTTTTAATTTTAATTTGGTTGATGGCTGTAACAATAGTTACAAAATAGTTACTCATCCGGAGGTATTCTAACATATGTTTAAGTTTCAATTTTTTTTAGAAAAACGTTAAAAACTGCTGATGTATTAAGAATTAATTTTGCAATCGATTCTGAAAGTTTTTGTGTCGTTGGAGTGTATCGTTTTCATTCTAGTTCAGTGCTAGAATTTATTGAAGATATAAATATTGTTATTTCGGATTCAAATTCTGTGAATCAAAATCTCAATAAATATCTTCAAATGATGTCTTTATTTGGATTGATCTTTAGAATTCAAGATTTTAATAGAGTTACTGATACTTCTTCGAATACTATTGACCAAATTTTTTTGAGATTAAATAATAATTCTAAACTAATTGCGAATGCAGAAGTTTTAGATTATAAATTATCTGACCATCGTATGGTATCTCTTGAAATCACAAAGGATAACTTTAAGCGATTAAATAGGTCAATTAAATTTTTTCTTAAACGGAATTGGATTCACGTGTTTACTGAACAAGATCCAAATCAAGCATTCAATAAATTTTTCGACACCTTTTCAGCTCATATTACCCAATGCACTATAGTTCAGCAATCGCGGGTGATACTAAAAAATTCCGTCCATGGATTTCTTCTTCTTTGTCTAAAATGATTGATTTCAAAAATAAACTCTTAAAGTTCATACGGAAGCATCCCAGAAACATTAAATTAATTCATAGGATAAAGATGTTAGAGGAAAAAAATACTTGAGGTTTTCGATAGAAAAGGAACTTTTATTATACCAACGTATTAACAACTGTAAAAAAGACCTAAAAACTTAATGGCGTCTTGTAAACGAATTTTTAAACGGTAATAGGAAAATGGTCCCTGCGCACTTAATGACAGATAATAATGAAATTCTGGAAGAGGAACTAAAAATTACAAACGAATTTAATAATTATTTTGTTAACGTCATTGATGATCTTAAAGGTAGTCGCAGTATTTGTTTTTGTACTGCAGAAATCGTTTTAGTTACTCAGCTGATCACATTGAAATAAACGATATCATCACCTCTTTAAATAATTCAATGGCTTGTGGTTACGATAACATAAGCAATCTCTGATAAAATTTGTTGGGCCGCTCATTTCATCTGTTTTATCTTTTATTGGTAATTATAGCATGTGAAGCTGTATTTTTCCTGAGATTCTCAAGAAACCTTTTGTAGGAGCACTCTATAAAAAATGTGATTCCCTCAAATTGGGTAATTTTCGTCCAATTTCGTTACTTTCACTTTTCTCGAAACTTTTTGAGAAAATAATCAAAAATCGTTTACTTTCATTTGTTGCAAAATGCAATTTTTTTCCACCAGTCAATTTGGTTTTAGACAGGGTAAAAGTACAGGGGATGCGTTGCTAGAGCTGTAAACCGTAGTGTATTGTCGCTGAATAATTCCCGGCATTGCGAATGACTTATTTAGTTCTTATCTTTCAGATAGACCACAATGGGTCAACATTTCGAGAGCTGTATTTGAGATTTTAGAAAAGTCAAGTGCGGAGTACCGCAGGACTCAGTTTTAGGACCAATCTTATTTTTGATTTGTATTAATTCAACTTTCCAATTGAAATTAGAAGGCCATTCAGTTGGCTTTGCTGATGATGTGGGCTTGGTTTATAGCTCCAAGACAAGTGATGTTAATACTCAGAACATTAATAATGATATTCGCACTCCTAGGTGCTGGTTTGACCTACATTTTATGGTCCTTAGCTTTAAAACGAATATCACTCCTATGATTATTTTTATAATAATTTTACATGTTCTAAGTAATGATTGATAATCGATTTAGTTTTAAGAGTGAGTTTCATTACAAAATTACACGTATTTCGTCGCACACGTTGCTGGATGTATTCGGTTGAATTGCAAAAGCGAGGATTATCTTATGTACATATTTTGATTTGGTTAGTCGACAAAATATACCGTCTACTCATCGACTACTGTTCGGTATTGCTACCACAAACATGATTCATGGCCCATGTAATGATCTGAATCGTTATCGTCGAATATATCGTCGAAGAAAAACTTATAATGGCAGACAATCATTTACGCTAAATATCAACAACACAGGCATTGACAATGGCAATCGTTGTGTGGTACCATATTAGCCTCTGCTGAGCAAAACATGCAATGCTCATATTAATGTTGAATTCTGCAGTTCGATGAAGAGCATCAAATACATTTGCAAGTATGTAAATAAAGGCAGCGATATGGCTGTGTTTCGAATTCATTACCAAATTGGCCGGTATACATCAGTTCCAATGAAGCTGTCTGCCATATTTTTGGTTTCCCAATTCATGGAAGGGAACCGCAGCAGTTATACATTTAGCCGACCAGCTTGAAAATGGCCAGCGCGTATTTTTCACCAACGAGACAGCAATTGGGCGTGCTATAAATCCACCAAAAACTACACTCACCGATTTTTTCGAATTGTGTAATCGTGCGGATACTTTCGTTATCCCTTTGTACGATCACTACTCTATTCCGAAATACCACGCTATTTCGCATGGAATCAAACAAAAAAAAATGGATGCCCGGTCTATTCAAATCAAACACTTTTGGGCCGGGTATATACAGTCACTCCAAGGCAGAGTGAGTGCTTCTATCTGTGACTATTGTTGGTTCATGTCACCGGCCCATTGTCGTTTCAAGATATACGCAAAGTGAATGGACAACAGTATTCAACATAAAAAGATCCATGCCTTGCACTCGGCTTCCTCGAAGACGACAATAACTGGGACGATATGCTTGTTGAAGCGGCATTGGGCTGTACAGCATCACAAACTAGTCTACTATTCGCTATAGTGTTGACTACATGATGCCCGGAATGAACAGTCAAATTGTAGGATAAGCACAAAGATTCTTCGACTCACGTATTGCATTGAATTCGTACTATTGCCAATTTACCACTCAGTCATTTCGGTATGAGTTCGCCAAATCGGATTGCATCTGATGCAAAAAAAAATCATTTACGACCGCATTATGCTGGCAGTTTCAGCGCGACAAGGTACATACACTTTTTTGGATGCATCAGGTGGAACTGGCAAAACATTTCTCATTTCGCTAATTCTCGCCGAAATACGATCATATATAATGACATCACATAGGCCGTCGCATCATCTGGCATTGCAACAACCTTATTGGATGGAGGCAAAACAGCTCATTCATCATTTAAGCTGCCAGTGAATATTCAAAATAACCCAGACGCAGTGTGCAACATAAAAAACAATAGACCATGGCCACAGTGCACAAACAATTCAAAATTATCATCTGGGATAAATGCACTATGGCACACAAACATTCTCTTGAGGCGTTCAACAGAACACTCTAAGACTTAAAAAACAACGACAAACTATTCAGCGGCACTTTGCTACTACTTTCAGGTGATTTCAGACACTTCTCGTCATTCCACGTTCATCGTAAGCTGATGAGATCGACGCTTGCTTAAAATCATCACCACTGTGGCGTAATGGTGAAAAAGTCCAGCTAAAAATAATCAAATGCACGTCCAAATGCTACAAGATCCATCCGCTGATGCATTCTCGAACCAATTGTTAAATATCGGCGATGGAAAAGTTGCTGAAGAAAGAGCTATTTTGGCAGCAAAAAATATGGACGTCGACGATTTAAACTTCTAGATAAGCCAGTCGTTGCCAGGCGACTTGGTATCATACAAATCGATCGATACAATTTGCGTTGCCAACGAAGCTGTAAATTATCCACACCTTCTACGACTGAAAGTTGGATTTATGGTTATTTTACTTCGAAATTTGAACCCACCACGGCTTTGCAATGGCACGCGATTCGTCATTAAAAAATTGATGAAAAACATTATCGAAGCCACCATTTTGAATGGCAAATTCTGAGCCGATAAAGTTTTGCTGCCACGAATTTCAATGATTCTCACAGCCAATTGAATTAAAACGCGTTCAATTTCCTACTAGGTTTGCATTCGCAAGATTTCGCATAGATTTCGACACACTATGTTTTTCACACGGACAATTCATTACGTTTTCAATACGTGGCAAGTTCTCGCGTCAGCAAACTATCGAGCTTATTTGTGTTGGCTAAAGACGGACTGACAAAAAATATCGTACACGCAATTGCTCTTCCAAATTAATATTGATTTCCTTTATTTAATTTTCCTATTTTAGGATAAAATATATATATTACTTTTGTTACTTTTGTATGTGGCTGCACTCCTCTTAAATGGCTAGACCGATTTTATTAAAATTTTATGTGTATATTTCAGTGGGCCCCAGGATGTTTTAGATTTACAATTGGACCCAGTACCTAAATGGCACTGCAATTGGAATCACATATCAGAACATATAACTCCACAATTTCAGCACCCCCACCACCCTCAATCTTTATAGATTAATTCTTATGCATGACTTTTTGTAATTGAACTCCTCTTAAACGGCTGAACCAATTTGGAAGTTTTCAGATTCAGAAGTTTTCTTGACATCCTTTCGGACATTAAAAAATTGTAAAATTAAAAAGTAGTTGCATACAACCCTTTGGGTTACAGCAACTTAAAAAAACAAGAATTTTTTTTGTATAAAAATATAATGTTCACATTGTAATTACAAATTAATAAAGAAAAAAAAAACATAGGGTTTAAATAATTCACAGGTTTCCATATCCAACTCAACATTTTCGAATTGCTTCCGAAAAATTTGTAGTTACGTCACACATTTTCAATACATGAAATTGCCAGACAATTTTTGCAACATGGTAGCCACGAAAGATGCTTTGATTGAAAGCATATTCTCAGATTTCATCCTGACGAAACAGTCAACTACCCTGTTGAATTCTTGAATTCATTGAATTTACCGGGAATGCCACCACATAACTTGCGATTTAAAATTTGTTCACCAATGATTTTGCTTCGGAATTTAAATGCACCAAAGCTATGCAATAGAACGCGATTGGTCATAAATAAAATCATGGCCAATGTTCTTGAAGCTACTATTTTGATACTTAAATTAAAACCAATCTCACGAAAAGTACTGCCTCTTTCGCAAAATGTGCCAATAATAAACACCAAATGTCGTCCAGCCATGACAAGAGAATTGCACAGCGTATAGGATAACGAGGAATTGCTCTCATTTTTGATTTTGCTTTAGGCAACAGCAAATCACACAATGACGAAACAAAAAGTTTGAAATGTCAAATTCAATGTCAAATGTCAGTTAGTATATAGTTTATCAAAAATTCGAATATCGAAAAAAACGTTTGCTGAAGCCACCAGACCAGCCAACATTCGGGCAGGACAAAATCTGTCGGGTCCGCTATAGTACGTATAAAAAAATCAAAAATTTTTCTTTATACGTAGTGGTCACAGAGATCTAGAAGTAACTTTATAGTTATTCATTACGTAACTCTAATCACGTGAACTGTCCACCTGCTAGAAAAGAACATTCAAACGACTTTTTACCTCTGTGACACCTAAAATTTATAATCAGTTACCTGTGAGTTTAAAACAAATTCCCGATCGTTCATCTTTTTTGAGGGCTTTTATTGACTTTCTGTTTCTCACTTTGAAATGAATGTGCTTTCATATGATTTTTAATTAATTTGATGTCTCTTATCTGTTGAAATGTCTTGTTATTTATCGTTTATATTGATAAATGCGTTTGAAATTGTATATTGTGGAAATGTGTAGCAGCTACTCCACTGCTTCTTTTAAATTTAATATGCTATGTGGTGATATCGATACTGATCCTGTGTGATCACAGATATCATCTAATTCTCTTCTTGAATATACAATTCTAGTATAATAAAAGTAAACAACATCAACAACCATCGAATTCAGGATAAGAGATTAGAACCGTAATATGACCACAAATTTTAAATTTTTTAATTAAATCTTTATATGTTATAATTTATGTGTAATATATTCAAGAAAAGAAGATAAATGAATAAAAAAAGATAATGAAGAACCGTAGACAAGTATATATATGCGCTGCCAAGCGGCAGAGATAGAAAAAGGTTTAAACCCGGCCACACATACCAAACTCAGACCAAAAACACATAACTCGGAAGACGCGATAGGAATTAGATACAGGTTCGGCTTGGGTATCATGCTCACAAATATAGTTCATAACAACAATGTCTGCGATTTGGGTGTCGGTGCTCTGATTGTCTGTAATGTTCAGGCGATGTGGGAGTCGACAATCAATCGTATCGGGGATGTAACTGTATTCGACAAACTGGTCGTGTCGAATAAATGGGATTGTGGTCAAAACTCCTATCGGCGATGTGGTTATTGCGAGCAGAGTCATGACGCGATGCCAAATTAATTACTAAAAATTGTATGCTAATCAATATAATATTTGGCATAATGGTGGTGGTAACAAGACTAGCAACTATTAAATAACCTATTTAAGGAATCCAAAATACTGCGTGTTGAACATCATTTTCACTTTGAATTTTAACTCAAAATACGTCTACTCGAGATACAAAAAATCCACCTGTACAATGATATCATATTTAATTTATTTAAATCCTCCGACAGTTTCCTTTCACTTATGCATTCTTATATAGACTCCGCTTGTTCTTTATTATACGATTTGGTGCAGTTAATAACAAGGTATACATGAATACCTGTTTCTTATACACCAATCAGTAAATTGAAAGTTTTAAGAACACATTGTTGAAAAATATCTGCGCTCTCGATAAAATCAAAATTACGCTAATTACGTACAATCAAATATAATTTTCGTTCTCGTACAAATAATTTAACATAATCGTGAGTTATCAAATTTGTATGTCAATGAAACGATTTGTTTATTTTATTTAAATATTTCAATAGTTTATATAAGAATTTTAAGGTTATATGGTGATTATTGATTTAGTAAATCCGCATTGTTTTAAATTGCTGTAATTTAAATTTGATTTGATTTTGTGTTACCGAGGCTTTTGATATCAGTGGGGCCTTAAATACCGATGATTAAGGTAATAAACGCATTTAAATTTACATACAATAAAGTATGAACCTTTGATTACCATAGCAAAAGGTAAACTAGGTGGTTAACCAAGAAAAACATTCAAGATTACTTCAATTTTGAAGATTGTAATATAGAAAATTTGAAGAATAATTTTCATACATTTTGTGTTAATTTCGTTTCTTTGTTTCCTCTCTATAACAGCCCCAAGTTTAATTGTGATCCTTATATGAGATCCTTCACATCAAAATACCGCAGGGTATCAGGTTAAACCTCTACTTTTGATTGCAGCCTCAACAATATTCGCCCAGATAACACGGACAAGAGATGACTTGACAAGAAGAAGCCGCAATGACAGAATATGTGCTGATTGTTCTCGACATCATCCATTTTGCTTAGTTTGTGCCCACTTCAGGGTCTGCTTGGTGCGGTTCGGTTATGCGATAGCAGATCTTCTTCCCGAATCATCTCAGTCTAGATGATTTTATAATTCCTATAATTTTATTTCTTGGAATATGTTTTCCAGTATCAATCTCAACAATCCAGATTCAATATTATTTCTTATAGTAATGTCAGTTGACAGAAGATGTCGTTATAAACTGCTACACTTTGAAATCCCAGGCCTCGCAAACCGTATCATTTTAGCAACCTGTATTATTAGTTTAACATTTATGTTTACCATTTACTATCCGTGTTGTGGGTTTCCGCGTGTTTCTGAAATATCTACATATTGGTGTCTAAAATAGGATAGAAAATAAATTGTGACATATAAAGTGTCTACAATTGGTAGGCTATGTAGATAATAAAAGAATAAAAAACAAGCATTTGAAATGAAGAATATTTTTTATAGTGTTTTCCACCTTATTTTTTCAGTTCAGGAATGAATTAATAAAGGATTTTCAGTTAAAATATGGATTTCCTCATATTTTAAAAGATAAAACCAAAAATTAGATCCACATTGATCTAATTTGTTTACATTTTTAACCAGTTCCTAAATTCGACACTATTAAAATATAAGGCACCTAACCAAATTTGGTTAAAATTAAACCAATCAAACTGTCTATACCCGACTGACAAATAAAATTACTCAAACATTGGAGGAAGAGGAGGGGGGTTTGCAAATATGACTGTAATGACCCGTGTTTTTAGCAAGAGATTTTAGTTAAATTAGCAAATAATTTGGGATAAAACAGCTCCTATGGAAGCTGTCACTTCTGTTACGCAGATGTCCACCACATTTTGCATAGCTCTCCCGATTTATGCAAAAAGCTTTAATATATGAAGTTTTATTCTGAATAGTCAATCCGCCTCGTCGCAAAATTCGTCATTTTTGTAAAATTTAAAACATGATTTTGTTTGAAATCCAATTTACAATCTTCTTATTTTAATCGTTTTCCGTAAAAGCTATTTACTTTACAAAGTATTCGCTGAAAACGTTTAAGCTCCTGTGGAAGCTGCCTCTTCTAGTGGACCAATTTCCTTCAAAAATCACTGGGATCTTGAAATTATTGAAAAAGCCTAAATATTAAGTTTCAGTCCGATCAATAAAGCTGAGCTTTAGAAAGGACACAGACATTTGATTAAAAAACTCGAGGTCGAAAATGTTTTTGATTTCTGTAACAAAATATGGATTTTTTGTCAGAAATCGAACTTTCCGCTTAAGTTTTGGGAAATTGATCTGACCCAATATTGCTGCAAATTTATTTTATAATCTTTTGGTTCATGGTCGTTTCTTCGTTAACGCTATACTTTTCAAAATATTTACAAAAAATAGAAAGCTTCTTCGAAAGCTGCCACTACCGGTGGACCTATTTCGGCCGAAAATCACTTCGATCTGCAAATTAATAAAAAAAAGCTTTAATATGAAATTTTATCCTAATTAGACAAACCGTCTAAGCTTAGTTTGTATGACACCACGCACATATGTATGTACACACAGAAATTTTTTTAAAAACTTTTTTTCGCTTCGGCGAAATAGTGAATGGTAAATCTGCAAAAATATCGAGGTAAATATAATTACTTATACTGCGTAAATCAAAATAAAAATGGAGGGGTGTAGTTGTTATCGTCAACAGCGTCTAAAGCAAAAAATGAACCTACCGGATTTGTGAAAAAATTGTCTCATATACAGTGGGTCACAGCCAAAATGATCCAAGCCATTTTTTTTTTTTTTTTAAGTAAATATCCAAGAAACAATTATAACTATCTACTTTTAATTAACATTTTTTATAAGCTTCAGTATTAATTGTTAGTTTCATAAAACAAAACAAATAAACAATTTCAATTTTTCACAAAATAGTAACAAAAAACAAAATTACTACGTAAAAACATGTCACAGCTAAAATGATGCACTCTCTTTATTTTGAAAATTCCAGTACTTTTCGTACACAAAACAAAATTTTCAATGAAAACAATTTTAAGTGTCAGTTTTAAGCAACCTTATGTGCGATTATAATCAATATAGTGCGTCAATATAAGCAAATAAGTGAAATTTTGTAATAATTGAAAAAAATGGATCGCCTCAAAAGTATTGAAATGCGTGAACTAGTTATTAAACACTTTAAAGATGGCAAAACTCACAAAAATTAGCAGAAATGGTGAAAACAAGTTCTTCGGCTGTTCAGCATATTATCGAACGCTTCATTTATCAACACCGTGTTGAAAATAAGCCTAGAAAAGCATACAATAAAATATTTTCCGGAAAAGATTGTCGATGAATTGTCCGAAAAATGAAAGAAAACCCCAAATTAAGTGCTCCAAAGTGGACCGAGAAGGCTGAAAATATGTACATAAAATATGTCATCCAGAAACGATACGCAGAATATTAAGAGAACCAAATTTTCAAGGTAGAACAATGCGGACAAATCCATACATCAGTGAAGTTAATCGTAAGGCTAGAATTAAATTATCCCAAGACCATAAAAGCAAAGATCAAACATTCTGGAACATGGTTTTATTTGCTAATGAAAGCAAATTTAACTTTTTTGGATCAAATGGAAGAAACTACGCATGGAGAAAGACTAATACGGAGCTAGAAGCTAAAAATTTACCAAGCACTGTTAAACACGGTGGAAATCATGTTATGTTAAGGGCTTATATAGCCTCTCCCGGAGTTGGAAATTTAGAGCTAATCGAAGGTTATTCGAACAAAAATATGTATTTAGACATACTAAAAAGAAATATGGGGGAAAGTGCTGAAAAGTAAAATATTAAAGATCGTTTTCGATTCTACCAGGACAATGATCCGAAACAGAAATCTCGAACTGTTCAAAGTTGGCTCATTTGGAATACTCATCATGTCATGAAAACGCCTGCCCAATCACCAGACATCAATGTTATTGAAAACTTATGTTCTAAACTTGAAAGCGAAATCAGAAAATATGAGTTTAATAATGTAGCGGGCATAAAAAATCATTGTTAGAAGAGTGGAGTAAAATAACTCCAGAGTACACGAAAAAACTCGTAGATTTGATGCCAAAAAGGCTCAAAGCGGTTCTAATACAAATTGGATATTCTACCAAATATTAATAAATTAAATATACAATGTGATAATATCAGTCACAAACATATGAATTAATGTTTTAAAGAATTTTTAAAACTGCATCATTTTAGCTGTGACATGTTTTTACGTAGAAATTTTTGATTTTTGTTACTATTTTGTGATAAATTGAAATTTTATATTTGTTTTGTTTTATAAAAATTAACAATTAATACTGAAGCTTATAAAAAACGTAAATTAAAAGTAGATAGTTATAATTGATTTTTGAACATTTAATTTAAAAAAAATAGAAAAGGCTAGCATCATTTTGGCTGTGAGCCACTGTACTTACGTCATAAATTATTATTCCTGGTAAATTTCGGAAAACTAACACAATAATATTTCTGTCCTCTGCTATAATACACGCGAATGTCAGAATACGAGAAAAGGATTCATTTTATGTTACCAGGATTCTAACGGTCGCGAACATGTCTTCGTCTAAAGAATATTCCAAAATTGTTTTAGTCGGCAACCGCGCCAATATGAAAACTTTTTTTAACGAGTTTTCTGTGAGTACGGCAATATGACGGCGATGGAATACTCTCTTTCATAAACCACATATTATTTCCGCTATTTAAGCAAAAGGGGCGGGGATTCGAGGTGACACAAAAATGGTGCTTACGAATTTTTAGAATCAGCTTTAACAAAATAGGAACTACACTAACAACGAATAAACATAAAATATCCAAAATAATTTAAAAAAAAATCTTTTATCAAATTTCTTTATTCACTTCAGCATCAGCTATCTGTTTTGTCATGTCTTTGACTTTTGTATCATCTGGTGGTATATTTGCTGGTGGTAATTTTGGAATTCCGGAATTTTATTCTAATGCGTTTCATCGATGACTCTTGTGAAGCTTGATTAAATTTTATTTCAAGCTAGACAGTTTTCTAAGTTTCATCATAAGAATAAAATAACCTGGAATTTATCAAATTTAAATTATAGATTAGATATAACCAATGCTAAAATAATCATAATACTTGCGGGGTTTGATGAAAACGATGTTCAAAAAGCTAATAACCTAAAACTATTTGGGATTTCGGAATTAATGAACAAAGCTTAAATATAACGTTTCATCCCGATTGGACAAACCGTTTGGGATCTTTTTAAAACCCACCTTTTTTGACTTCGGCGATATAGCGAAAGGTGAATATTTTGAAAAGAAATTAAAAATATGAATTCTCACGAAACTTAGTTCGAAGTGTTTACGAATTTTAATATTTACCTATAGTAATTTTACACAAATTCAATCCTATCAATTTTTTTTAATAAGAACAAGTCATTTTAATAGGAAAAACAGGGTGTCCATCAAGAAAGTTTACAATTTTTTTTGCTGCCTATTAGGTGAATATTGATAGTTTATATACTTGACAATCGTGACAACACGTTTTAATAGATCAAACCTAATACACAAATCAATCATTAATTACATTAACATTAAGAAAATTATTTGAAAGTTTCGGACAGAATATTGTGTCTTCAAAGCATACAATTTACCGGAAAGTCAAAGAGTTTTGAAGAACGAGGAGCATTGGTAAATTAGCAGCAGTGTGTGCAGCAACGTATAGTCAGAGTACCAGAAAATATTGCTGCTGTTCGTGAAAGTGTACGAGACAATCCAGCGACATCAATCAGATACTGTACGCAAGGACTTGGACATCGAAGATCAACACTAACCATAATTTACATAAAAACTTGGATTTATCTAAATACATATATAAAAATGGTGTAAAAAATGTATGTGTGTGCATAAGTTGAGAACGGCTGAACCGATTTGGCTCATTTTGTTGTGTTCACAATTACTAGGAGATGGTTCTTACGAAAGAAAATTTTGGAAAAATCCACCGGAAAAGTCGGAAAATTCGTAAAATCAAAAAATGATATTTTTGTACGGAATTTTGCACGCATCCAACCCAGATGGTCTTTTAGAAGTGAAAAATTGGAAAATCTGAGTCGAAAATTCAGAAACTTCCGGAAAAACCCGAAGAAAATTGAATTTTTTGATTATGAAATTTTGAATTTTTTGCATGTTTTGATGATTTTGGACGCTATAAAGCGTGAAAAGTCGATGCAAAGCTTGAACATTCTCAGAAAATTGTAAAATTCAAACATATTCGTGCTTTAATATTAATATTTAAAAACATTCAAAAAATGGAGTTAATCGGTTTGGTAAGAGAAGCGCAGCCAAATATGTCTGCAAGTAAGTGAACTAAGATAGCGACCTGGCAGTGTTCGGCATTGTTGCACCGCATGCAAATGACGAAGTGTCAAAATTTCAATTAGGCCTCAATTGGGAATGGACAAGTGTCTATTTCGACTCACATAGGGATTCAACACTCGCCGATGCCATTATTTCTAGATTGGAATTGTGGAACAAATATACAAGGACGAGATGGCTGTCGTCATTTTGCATCGAGTTAGCACTGCAACATCGAATTATGAGCTTGAAACGAATGACAAAGCTTCGATCATGGTCAAAATCATGTGTTCTTATGTGCGGCAGCTATTTGTCGAAATTGGGCATACCAGCACCAATTCGTTCGAAACACGATTCATTTAATCGTGAATCGTAACGAGGACAAAAACAAGTGTGCTCAATTGCCAAAAACTCGGTGATGGCCAAGGTATTGCAAGAATGCAAAATCATCTGAGACGAGTGCACAATTGCACACAAACGATCATTGCAAGTGCTCAATCGAACGATGAAGGATTTACAAAGCGACTTAAGTCGTTGCCATTCCGAGGTCGACAACTGCAGATGATCTTAACGCATGGTTGAAATCGTAGAGTTTTTGGCGCTATGTTAAAAAGATGCAGTTAACCACGAACATAGAAGTCACGTTACAGAACGAGAACGACTCATCAACTGCTGATTTTATAAACAACTGTTGGCGCTTGGCAATAGTCAAATTCCTGTTGATGTTTCGACCGGATTGATTTCGTTTCGCTCGCGAATTTGGCAGCAAAAAAGAAGAATGTAGACAGTCTGAATTATTTGCTTCAAAATCAAATCGCTGGAGAAATGCGTTGTTACAAATCCGTTGACTGTGTGACCAATCAAGATGAAGCAACCAACTATCCGACCAAGTTTTTGAATACGTTTGATGCGCCGGGGAAACAACCGCATAACTCATGCTCAAAGTCGGATCTGTGATAATCATACTGCGCAATCTGAACCATCCGAGATTGTGTAAAGGAACGCGATTGGCTGTTAATAAACTGTTGATTAACGTGATTCAACCGACGATGATCAAAGCTAAATTCAAAGGAGAGGATGTTCTAATTTCGAGAATTCCTCTGAATCCAACTGAGATTCCGTTCGACGGTTAACACATTGCAAGGTTAATCGTTGGAAGTTTGCGGAATAAATCTGGAATGTCCGTGTTTTTCTCATGGTCCGTTGTAGGTCGTATGTTCGAGAGTTGGTAAACCATAATCGTTGTTCATTTACGCGCCGGAGGTCAAAACGAAGGCTGCATACCAATCCAAGGGTAAAAGTCAATTTTACGTAAATTTTTCGATAAATTCAATTATTTTAAAAAACTCTAAACTGATCGAAAAATCTGTACTTAAATTGATTTTTACTTTGGTAAACGATTTACCCTTGGATTGGTACGAAGCCTTAAAAGGAACATTAGAGAAGATTAAAAATGATACAGGGTGAAATGCTAAAAAAGTTATGAAAAATGTAATCAAAAATGCAAGCATGTGTAAGGCCAATAGAGATGGACATTTGGCATACAATATTTTCATACACAATTCCAGACATTAAATAAACGATCTGTAAACATTAAGTCTATTTTATTTTATTTAAAATATTTTACTGGCAAAAAGTATTAAATCGTTCAAGAGGACACCCTGTATATGAATATTATATCTACATATTGAAAAAACCACTCCAGAGCAACTTTTAATTTTAAGATTAAAGAAAAATGCACACTAAATGTTTTTTTCATTCGGATATGATTATCCGTCAATTAATTCAGCTGATCAACGGTGGCATATATTGTTCCATATATTCAAACGTTCAGTCAATTGATTCGTTATTTTAAATAATTTTCATCACTGTAAAGTAGGTCCTTAACATAATGACGGACAATGACCACTCGAAAATAGCCAACATTTAGGGAATGTAATGTGAAACGTAATTTTGTAAAATAAACAACAATTTGTCACAGTTTTCCAAAAAATGCTTTTATCAAAAATATGATCCCTATACAGCCTAGAAGGATTGTGCGGAAGTTGTCCAGATCAGATTTCCAAAAATAAACGGAAATGTCAATTTTTGGGAAAAAAAAAACTGTTTTTGAACAAATTTGGTCTCTGTACAGCCCATACGGATTGATTGATCGAAATTTAAGCTTTCCCAGCAAATTAGGAAGATCCTAGTGATTGTTTGCTTGTGACGTCATTGTGAAGCTTAAAAAAAATAGGCATCTCTACTGTCCAGGCGCATTGACTTTTCGGGATGAAACTTCATACGTATACTGTTCACATTAACTTGGAGATCCTTCCGAATTTGACGGAAATCTTTGTAATGGAAGTGACAGCTTTTCAATTTTTGAATGATTTAAAAGATTTAAATAAATTTAAAGATTAAATTTTGAACAAAGCTTGACCTTGTTGGTTTTCTGAAATTTATACAGAAATAATTAAAGCAGGAGTGGCGCATTCGACGAGGTCTATGTATACATTTGTGGTAAAATAAAGTCAGGTGTTGGTTATATTTTTTAATATTGTTGCGTATTCTAGATATTTTTTCAATATTGTGACAGGTATCAAAATCGAAAAACATCTGAAAGCATGCCAGCAGATCAAAAATAGCACTAATCCATTAATATTTTCACAAAATGTAGACGCATATAAAATTAAAAATTACGATGCGGTAAGAAAAATAATTTGTATTTAATGTGACGTTGATTAAGGTATTAAATAATTCACTGATAATTTATGCTTAAATTTTAATTTCCTATAAAAATGTATTAAAATAAATTACGTACGGTACGTGAGTTTCAGCTTCAAAATATAATTCTAATCCATAATTGATTTTGGGGCGCGGTAAATTACACCATTTTTCCCCGTTCTAAAAATATTTATACAAACAATTAAAGATTAAAGCAAACACAATTGACAGTTTCATAAATTATTAAATTGTATGATTTATGGATTTCTATTATTAAATATTTTTAATTGGTTTTCAAGAAAATTATTGTGATACATTTTTAATAGTCGAACGTGGTTTGAAGTTAATTGAGATATTTGTACGCGAATTCGCGATGATGTGATCATTTTGAATGGGGAAAATTCCGATACAAAATGTTTCACCCCATAAATCATGTATATACGTAATTAAATTATCGCCAATAAATTTCAATTAATCATCCATCATCGTACTCTAGTAATATTTTTCCGCAGTTTTTCATTTACAGTAGCTGCGCTAGCTAGTAGCTACATCTCCATATAAATTAGATTCGGATCAATCAAAAATATAAAAAAATTTGTACATGTGTACCGTAAATATGGAAGAACAAGACATTAACAGAATCTTAAATCAATTTTACGGTTTTTATTACTGATAATAAAATCAGGAACGTAACATAATAAAAAAAAATAAGAGAAAATTTATCAGTTTTTCTTTATTGCTCTGCACACACCCGTATATACATAGATATAGCCAATTCGAATCCTACAAATAAAATCAACAGATAGACAACTACACGGTAGGTGCTTAAGATTCCAATTTAAATCATTTTCATTTTCATTCCCTCTGTACCAATAGATTTTTGAATATAAGACGTATATGACGACGATGACGATATCTAAGAAGATAACGATCATATAATGTAATGTCTTATTACCATTTTGCCTATGGATTTGATTAGAAATTCAAATTTTTGAATTATTTTTTTTACATTGACGGCTTAATGGTGACAAATTTACAAAATTTGGATTGTGTTCGTGTTTTGTGTGCATAATTTGTATGCAAAGTTGAGTAATTTAAATAATTTCTGTATATAGAACGAATGGAAATGTAAAAATAGGAAAATTGTTTTTATACCCTCTCCATTGCATTATTTTTACGAATAAGTCGAAATATTGGAAATACCAATATTGTTATCTGCAAAACTGACAAACTTTATAGTTTTATTTAGTTTCGCTATACTGCTTCCGTTACGTCGAGAAAATTTAATTCTGCTCGATAATTTTAATAAAGTTTGTGACAAAACAAAAAATATTCGTTTCAAGAAAAATCACCAACTCGCAGTTGAAAATGACAGTGAAAAGCGGTGGAAATTTTTTTTCCAACTCTTTTGGTATTTTTATTATTATCTTTATAACCTAAAATGTTATTATAGTTTTTCCAGATATTGATTTTTGGATACTTCACACAGTACAGTAGAAATTGATGTGGAATGAATTAGTCGCTTTCGCGATGTCAAAGCACCATTGTTGTGTTAGTTTTTTAAAAATGTTTGACGGTTGATTGGCGGTTAGTTGATGACAGTTAAAAATATTTGACCAAACATACTTCCTTTATTATTAATGAAACAAAACTATACTGTACAGCTAGCACCCCATAATAAAATTTTCCGTTTTTATCCTATATCTCTTTTGTTGTTTTGTTTTTAATTTTTGATTGACTTGGAAATGTCAAACAATCATTGATCGAACAGTAGTTTCATTTGACGGCAATCATGTAAACAGTTATACTGTATTTTAAATAAGCTTCAGGCTATGACGTCACTCAAAATGTCTAATTTAAATAAATGGACTGCTACGTCTCTTAGAGACTGTGATATAAACAAAACATGAGGGCTCTATAAATTAAATTTTATTTACCACTCTCGTTGAAAATTCACCACGGTTTTTATAACAAAGAAAATAAAAATTAATAATCTCGTAGCCTTTCTACCAAATTTTTTAATTTTTAATCAATCAATGACGGGACGGTGATTTTTTTTGACAGTATTTATTTAAAAAATTATACCGTCTAGGCCATGACGTCCGTCACTTAAAATGTCTAATTTAAATTAATGGACTTTTATGTGTCTTAGAGGCTGTGGTAGTATCGATGGAAAATCAAAAAAATGAAGGCTCTATAATCCTTAAATTTTATTCACCACGCTCATTCAAAATTCACCACGGTTATTTAGAACAAAGAAAATAAAAATTAAAAATCTCGTAACCCTTCTAACAAATTTTTTAATTTCTTATCAGTCAATGACGGGACGGCAGTTTCTTTTGACAGTATTTATTTAAAAATGTATACCGTCTAGGGTATGACGTCACTCAAAATTGCTGATTTAAATAATTTAACTTATAGGTGTATTAGGAAATTTATTTGGTGGTGATGTTGATGGAAAGGTCTAGGCATGAAATGACTGAAAAATTTTTAACAGGTAAAATTTTATCCACCACTCTGCTTCAAAATTCAACACTTATGAAAAAAATATTATTAAGGTACGTAGTCTCCTTGTATTATATTTAATTTCGTATCGAAGTAGGGTCGTCTAACAGTTAGTAACGAGACAGTCATTTTATTTAACGGAAATTACTTAAATAATTTTACCGTATATTAAAGTTCAAATCATGCTTAAGCCAAAGTTTTTAATTTGAATGGTTGAATTTGGCAACGTGAATTGAAATTCCCATTAATGACGCAAGTTAAATAACAGAAACTTGCCACAAATAAAATCATGCTATTAGTTTGTTAAACAACTTTATTGACGCAGTTTAAAGGTAATGTTAAAATTGTCTGGCGACATTCTGAGTCCTAAGTAAGTAAGTACTAAGTTATTGTTTGAATTGCACTGTCTGTTTGAGCAGAAATCGTTCACTGACTTTCACAAAAAAGTTGCGACTTGGCATTTGTAATGTGATATGTGTTACATTATGCATTGTCTTATGTATCTCAAGCCTTAGTTGTCGACTTTTCACAACAAGTTTTAAGAGGGGTCATTTGGACCAGAATGTACCAAAAAAAACCAAAGAATCTACCATTTAGGGCCAGAATTAGAAGAGGAACAATAACACGAGATAGTCAACGATATTTCGGCTATCAAGATATGCGACCAGGAAGAAGATCAGGAAAATGAAGATACGAATCTAAATTTTATGGCGGACGCCTCTCTAGCGTTCCTTACCTAGAATATAAGACCAAAGATAACAAAGTGCTCAAATTCCTGATCGATACAGGAGCAAATAAAAATTTCGTCAAACCAGAAATAGCAAAAAATGCAACACCGACTAACCCGATTAACATAAAATCAGTTGGCAGAAGCATACCAATCAAGAAAAAGGTTGTCGGACCATTATTTTCAAGTATCGGGATCCATAAAAACTTGGAAAATGGTCATCACAGGTAAACAACCTAGAATTCCGAGACAATCATCTCTCGGCAATGTAAAAAAAGTGTCGGAGTATGCTGTCGGAAGTTGAGGAAATGTTTGAACCCGTCAACAACTATGACTAATAGATACAGGTATAAAAACTGAAATCAAGACCTCAACTGAGGAAGCCGTATATTTCCAAACATATCCATATCCTGTGAGCATGAGGAGTGATGTAGAGAAGCAAATCGAGCAATTTCTACGGGACAGCATCATAAGACCTTCAAAGAGCCCATATAACTCGCCAATATGGGTAGTTGAGAAAAAGTTAGATTCCTCTGGTATAAGAAAATATCGCATGGCCATTGATTTTAAAAGGCTTAATGCGGTAGCAGTATCAGACGCATACCCAATCCCAGATATATCCTACACCTTGACGAATTTGGAAAACTCAAAATTTTTCACCACAATCGACCTCACCTCCGGCTTTCATCAAATTAAAATGAAGGAAAAAACGCAATTTTCCATAATGAATGGGAAGTATGGAGGCTAAATCCCTCTAAGGCTTTCGTTTGGATTAAAAAAATGCCTCAGCAATCTTTCATAGGATAATAGATGATGTGCTGAAAGAGTTCATAAAGTAAATATGTTACGTGTACATAGATAACATTATAATATTTATAAGGAATACAGAGGACGAGCACCTAAACAACGTCAAAAAAATATTTTCCAAATTGGAGAATGCGAATCTATAGGCAAATCTCAACAAAACAGGGTTTGAGAGAAATGAAACAGAATTCCTTTGTTACCTTATAACCAATCAAGGAATCAAACGAAAAGAAAATTCAAGCAATTCAAAAATTAAGGATTCCAGAAAACCTTAAGGACCTAAAATCATTTCTGGGACTCATCTTCTACTACGGATGGCTTATAAGGGATTTCGCCAAGTTGGCCAAACCACTCACCAGAGGGGAAAATGCACAAATTAAAGCTAGTGCACCAAAAAAGTTAAAATTAAACTTTCGTAAAAGGAAATCCATGCGTTTCAACAACTAAGGGATTTACAGTTGGAAACAAATATGCTATCAACAGATGGCACGATTTATACCAGTGACCAGGACAACACCAACTTAATTTCAAGTTGTGACGCACCAATAATTATATTCAAAACAAAACTTATCAACACAGAGGGTTGAAACGTATATGCTTAGGGGGAACCCCATCTAGCTACCAAGCACTGATGGAAGATTTAATGGAAAAAGTCAGCCCAACTACAATTAATGGGATTAAGATATCGCAAGAACGCATACAAATGCTGCAGGAGATATTCGTGGAACACCCGTCTAGATACAAAATTCGGTTAACAAGAAGGATTGTGGAAGACCTAAAACGCGAGGATAATAAAATTAACGTTATCCAGGTAGAACATAAGCGTGCACATAGGAACTGGCAGGAAAATAAAGAACGAATTTTAGATAGATATTCTTTCCCGCAAATGGCTAGTTTGATACAAAAATATACGCAGAATTGCGAAACCTGCCTTACAAAGAAATACGACCATCATCCCGAAAATATGAAGCTGCAACCAACGTATATAGGGAGATTCATCACGTACCTCATCAAATTCAGTAGATTCACGACGCTTTTTCGCATCAAATACAGATCAGCTGTACATCTCGCGATTAAAATCATTAAAACACTGTTCTACTTCACCATACCAAAGATACATAATTATAATGGATAATGAATACAGTTTTGTTAGCCCAATGATCTCGGATTACAGTAAAACAGTCGGAGTGTAAATATACCTTACACCTTCTCAAAAAATTGAGTTCAACGGTACGGTAGAAAGGGTTCACTCGACAATCATGATGTCATAGTCAATATCGCTGCAGATAGGTATAATAACACCATACACTCAAGCGGTCGCAGAGAAGCGGTAGATCTTTGGTTCCACAAACGTGCCGGATAAAAACACGAATGCTAAAAGACGGCTAAGTTAAGAATCGAATGTGATAAATGTTGTAACCTAATTTCTGTGAAACTTGACAAACAACACTTCATGCAACATTTTAATCTTTAAATTGAATTTTGGCAAATTCTCTAAAGAAATCACTGCTTTCATTGTTCCAATCTGCCCTCTCAGTCAGTTTCGCGTCATACCATTTTGATTTTGTAAATCTAATCATTTCTAGTCATCAACTATTTCAGACTGATGAATCGATTAATACAAACAAATCCATATATTTAGAAGAACTCCTAATAATTTCAGCTGGGTTTGATGAACTGTTCTACGACATAACGAAATTAGTGTCTGCATTGTAAGCATGGTAACAGAGATACATATTTAAAAAACAAAGATTAAGAATACTTTTGATGATAAAAGTAGATCCGTTGATGATTTTTCTGTGAAACATGTACCGGTTGCATGGTACGGTACGCCGTTATCATCGGCCCAAATTATAGCAACTAGACGTCGCCGCTGCTATGTCACACATTTTTTACTGATTCTTCTCGTGAGTTTTTATTTTTTGTGATGCTAGTACCCAGAAAGGCTACTTAAGACAGTTGTTATAAAAAAACTTGCACCGAGTGGTACGCGGTTTGGACACCGAATCAATTTCACGTGAAATTATTAGTAGTAGCATATATTAAATAACTTTTATATGGGACGTTCGTGTTCTTTTTTCTCTTATCTTATCGCAGTAATAAAATTTTCATCACGGTGTCGCTTTTGTCGTTTTTTCGAACTTCGAAAAAAATTCGAAGTAAAATCAAATTGTCAAAAAGTTTACAATTTTTGGTTGTCAAAGAAAATAATGGAAGTTAAAAAAAGTGTATTCGAGAGTGCTGAAATAGACCAATATACGGAACAATCACAATACACCATTACAATTGATAAAAACCAAAGTAAAAAATAAAAAAAGTTTTTTAATTATCATTTATTCATGAAATTACATGATGGTGTTCCTTATCACGTAAGAATCGTCGAGGTTAACCTCATCTGCCATGACTTATGTAATTTGGATCAAAATTTTTCAAATCCCCTGCGTTGCCATAAATATCGATCCTAATGGTTTTTTTAAACACGAAACTTGATTTTCTGGAAATTACAATGATTCCTGGATTCGAATTATTATGTCGGTTAGATTTCTCACATTTCTCGTCTAGTGCGACAAGCAGTAGGAAAATATAACAAAACAAAATTTATTGAGAATTGTTTAAAACATAAGAGATCAATTAAATTACATAATGATTCCTGGACATTACGTACCCCTCCTAATATATACAGTTCGTTAAAATCACATGTAATATGAACAGCACATCTCGGACGCGGTAACTTTCGAAACGAGAAAATTCCGTCTCAAATTGTCAGTCGACCGTAAAAAAAAATTACTTGCAAACCTTCCATAATGTATTGCCCGTCTTCCTCGTAGTTGATTCACCAGTTAAGAGCTCAACATTTACTTCGTAAATAATTCCTATGGATTAGAATCGAACATAATGGCATGGCCTATACTTTTAAACGGGGCGGCATGTATTTACCACTGGTAACCAAAAAATACGACATCTTAAACATGCAAATATTTTCATTGTGGATGGCTGAAGGAACCATGATGGACTTTAGATTTTTAATTAGGAACTTCCATTATTCAGAACGGTGAACTATACAACGTTTCTAGCATTTTACTAGCATAACTACACTAAAAATTAAGGCTATGTTGTACTACACATGCACATGACATTTACTTTTTTATTTTGACACACAGTTTTTTTCACCAGCTGTGTTGATTTTCGAATTTTTTTCGAACTTGTACTAAAACACCTAACTTCACTCTTGTCTTATAGAAAAAAAAATTTGGAACACGATTTTACATGGCGTGTCTTATATTGATACTATTTAATATTTGGTAGTACATAGTAATTGACGTTTTCTTTGAACCACGCACATTTGCAGGTATGTTTTAGATAAAAAATGATATTGCAGTTCTTTTGAAGAGATTGTTACCGTTACATAATAACAAGCTATATTTAATATGTTTTGTGGTGGTGAGAAGGTATTTCCAGCGGATTTCTAGATGAAATTTCATCTCAGTTGTATCTGATTCATTTGTATGATTTTGCAATATCTATATCTAGGTAGAACATCATCGGACACATCATGAACCGTCAAAAACTTCGTTTCTTCTATTTTGATTTTGTTGACATATACAGGACATTAGCTTACCAATGTTTCGAGATCCTTATCAATTTTCAACCAACATACGTACGACCTGGACACCACCTTCATTTTTTACTATTCCTAAATGATTTGATTGTAAAATTTGTAAGACTTCCTGTTTTATGGCTTCAGGAATTATGACTACTCATGTATAACAAATAATTGTTTTCACAAGACATAGGTATATTCTTGTATACAATTATTTGAAATTATTTATCGTCTTTGGATACCTCTACTATTTTATCTGGTCAACCGTTTTTTACAATAGAATATATGTACTTGATTTAGTATTGGATCATTTTTTGACCTCAATTATTTTTCCAATATAACAGGAAATCTATCCGAGAAATTAAAATAGTAAATTGAATCTAAGTTAATATCTGTCAATGGCACCTTTGTCAAACGCGAGAAAGCATACATTTCCCATTTTATTGCCTGTACGGTATGCAATCTGCTAATCATACATTATAATATGATTATCCATCTTTGTGATCTTGCTGCTGCTACTGATTTAAACTTTTATTTCAAAGAAACCTTAACACTAAACCTCACATAAAATTAAAACGGTTCAATGGATATTTGTTTAATCTTCATCTCCAGGCAATTTTGGAAGGGTATGGTATTTTTTGAAACATTCTGACATGTGGAGCTTCTAAGCATTTCTCACATTCCCATTGTGATTCACTTTTCTTTTTCAGTAACGAACACATTTTACAAAGCCTGAACGGGTTTTGTTTGATAGGATTTGGCGGAATTTGTCTAGGGAAATGTGCCCACTGTACAGCCTTTAACCGTAAAGGGCATGCTCCTCCAGATGCTCTTCCTCGCTTCTTATACGGTGGTAGCGTAATACTCTCTAATATGCTTTCCGCAATATAGTCGCTATATGTACCTTTGCACATTAGACATATTTTTATGTAATGCATAGCTATTATATAAGGCCATGTCGCCCAAATAAAATAATATTTTTTTGTATCCCTTGCAGTACCTCCGCATTCGTGGAAAGGAAGCTACTGGTCATTTCTGTGAACACCACCCATCCCACGATAATAATCGATGACTGCCTTGAGTTTTAGAATAGGATTCTCAGTTTTGTAGCCATTTTTACCCGTATCCGTCATAAAAATATTTTAATGCATGGTTGACAGCATATGAACGGGGTTTTTGCTAATCCATCTTATTGCAGCTATGTCATGGCTAAACAAAATTTAGGCATCACCTCGTATCAATTTCTTTTGTTTTTTTGCGTTTATTCTGTACGTTGGTGGCATATTTTTCCTCATGCTACGAACTGTTCCTACTGCATTTACTTTTTTATTTTTCAAATTATGAAATAAAACTGGACATGAATACCAGTTGTTTATACATGATTCCGACACGATTCCTTCACTAGCTGGTAAAGATGTTTCTGTTTTTTTTGCCAGTTGTATATTTCAAAATCTAGGCAATATTCCGAACTAGATTCGCAGATTTTTAAAATGTTTTGATTTGTTGAATTGGACATAACTAAGGCGTCCGGGAAACTTCATCGATGATTCGTCGACAGATAGCACTTCCAACTTTTTCAAATAATTTATTATTGGAAGAGTTTTAATTAATTTATCACTCTTAACTAACAGAGCATTGTCTGCAAAATGCAATGGCATTATTGTTCTAAAAACAGGTGTTTCTGACCTCAATGTATTCTTCTTCACCTGACTTTGGAGTATACAGATCGCAAAAAATGCTTTTGTTTCATTTGCAGATACATCAAATCATTGCTTTTACGTGCTTTTGCTTTGCTGCTTGGTACTCCAGTGACAGGAATTTCGGATATATGAACTGAGTCTGTATTCCAAATCCATTCCTCATTTTTGCTTTTTTTGCTAGGTAACTCGCGATCTATGTGTTGTTCTATTTAACTGTCACTTGACACTTCAGAATTACTATTTGAGCACTCCAAATCGTTTTTCGAAGATGTAAAATCAGTTGAATTACTAGCACATTCTTCAATTTCACTTTCACTACAACTTTCCAGAAGCAATTGTTCCATTTCAACTTCATTTGATAAAATATTACGAGCGCGACGAGATCGTTTACTACTGCTGGCGGCCATTTTGGGAACACGTTGGTTTTCAAAATACAAGTTAAAAATAATACGTAAAAAAACTTTAGTAATTATATTTTTTCATCAAAATATAATTCGTAATTATTTTATCAACGATATTTCCATGAATAAAGTTGTTGCCAATGATTTTTTATGCATAAAATGATTACGCAAAGACAGACCTGCGTTTCGCCGGCTTCGTGTGTCAACAAATACCATTTTCGGTTATTAAATTAGTTTAGTGCGTTTTATTTCAAAAAAATTTCCGGATGCTCTTATTAGATCACCCGTTAATTTAGCAACCCAAGATACGACTGTGATTGATTATAGACAATGGTAATTTATTGACGGCATCTCCAAATTTAGTGGGAATTCGCAATATTTCCCAAAACTTTCATCCAATTTGCGTAAAAGTTCTTGCTGAATTGCACTTCACTTCAACCCCACGATAAATATATGCGAAAGCAAATCATCTAAAAATTCTCCTTACTTGCATGATTATGCTAAACTTTTCAGCTTGATTATAAACCCGGCTATTGTTTCGTCAACTTCTTGTAATGCTTGCACGAATTTAAACCGTTCTACTCATTTATTGACCTTTAGTGTGAAATGACCAAGAATTATAAAATATTCCGCTTTGTATTGATCACCAAGTATTTTATTGACCTTCAGCAAAATTGCCGTGCGTTCCCCATAGTCGATAAAATTTCTGTTATCGACATCAAAATGTTCCATATTCATCGTCATTGTTTCCACACTTTCTTTTTTAAGTTTAAATCTTTTAATTTAACCAAATCTTTTACTTTCAAGTATACAATGAGAGCACAAGTTTAGACTTGGCTATACATCCCAATCGATCAGTTATATAATCAACAAAATAAAAAATGTAGATGAGTGCATTTTGAGACTAATCTGATTCATAAAGAAATTTATTTTTAATGTTCTATTTCTCAACTTACACCGGATATTAATTTAGCTTTAATAGTGGTTTTGGAATAATTCATTTCATTATTGCTGCTACCAGTAAAAGCTTAAATCATGTAATAGTAAAATTTTAAAGTAAAACTGTTATTGCGCGTTGTACGATTCGAACTTAAGCCCCCGCGTACCATATATTCTATATCATCTAAAACTTGAGCAACCAAGTTGCATGACAATGCGGTGTGAATAAAAATTATATGAAAAAATTACAAATAGTTCTGTTTTGTTCGAAAAGCACAAGATACCTTGTGATACAAATCGAATCAAATATATTCGCTTAGATTCGAATCCATACACTACGCAATAATTCAGCGATATTTGGTTTAGATCGGTTGAACGGTTTAGAATTTTATAGCGAACAAACACTAACAAACTTTTTCTTTTTTATATTATATAGATGATCTATTCTAATCTGTATGTTATTTTATGTTATAATTATTTATAGTTTGATAATGGTATATTGCTCTAAGCTACCAGCACGAGCATAAATTATCGATATCGACTCTGTTTTTGATAATAAACCAATTTATATTCAAACAAATTTCCACAAATATAACCACGAACAGATATTTTTTGCTAATTTAACCTAAATAACAGATCAACGACCGCGATTTTAATTATAAACATAAAACAATTTATATTCATTTTAATGTTTATCGTTATGTATATAAAATGAACTCACATATTGCGTGGGCTAATTCACATACCGCATATTTCAAATCCACATAACATAACTCAATACAACAAAATATGCACATACATTTTATTTCCTCCACAGCATTACAAACGAACCATTATTACGAGTGTGCAGAATAAAAAAAACTGGTAAATTGCAAACATTAGCGAACAAAATATATAACTTATAATCTGTATATCAACCTTGAAAATGTTCACGCACATAAAGAAAACGTCCTTAACATTGTATCGACTTATTCAATATTGTCAACGCGCTGGTTGATTAATTTAAAATAATTAGATATAGGCAAATTTAGCTGATCGCGGGCGTATACGCGAACAATGCTCCAAGGTTTTTTGCGTCTTGTATCTTGTGTATGGCACGATTTCTTAATATTTAACTCAGAAGTATAACAGCAAAAATCGTGAGCACATCATCGATTTAGACAATGGCAAATTTATTTATCAATTAAACTTCTTCAAGGGAACAAAAACAAAAACAATAAATGTTATTGTTCTGTATGTATAGAAATTATGTTTCCAATTACTCGCATATAAATTAATAAACGATCATTGTAGATTTTACTTTATGAGATCATTTGGCATCTTAATGTAATTATTTATAGCGCAGAAAGACGATCGATCTAAAATGGTTGACAGCATGACATATACAAAATAATCGCACCCGAAATATCAAAATTTCGAAGAAGTGTTTATATTTATTTGTTTTAGTTTTTCCGTTGAAATGACGATACTAATGAATCGATATCGTTGCACAATATATTTTTTGGTAATGTGGTTTACATATAATGCACGAGTTATTTAATTTCTAGAAATTTACTTGGCAGGCGTAGGTTTCAGTACACTTAGACCATTTTTGGCCCGTTGTGATACCACGAATTCACGCCACACCATTAACTCATTCACCTATTCACCGATTCACATAACTAAAGTATACCACCTGCCTTTGTACATTGACATGAACGATGGATCGGCGCTGAATTCTGCACTTCGCATCAGAGGATCTTAGTTATGTTTATTGACATCACTGATTGTAATCGATGATGAAAATTCGATCTGCTTCCAGCCTCTGATGGGATTCGAACCCAAGGCGTAATTATATAAGAAAATCGAAGTCTCAAAGTAGAGGCGTACAATGTATGAGCGTAATTAGGGTTTATGGTGAAAATTGCGTGATCCTAATCGAATACGTGCACAACAACGCCTTATCTAGATAACTGGAAAACTGAAATTGACTTAACATGATTTTATAGGAATAATAAAAGTTTTAACTGTTTTCAGTGCCACTACGATAATTTTGAGTACTAATGTGTCCAGATAAATCTACGGCATTCTATAAGAACTTTTCAACGATATACGACAAGTATGTATTCTATAATAGACGATAAATCGATATATTGAATATCTATTCCATTGAAATTGAAATTTTGAAACTTTCAACATTTAGAACTTTGAAAGTTTGAAACTTTGAATTTTCGAAATTTTGAAATTTTAAATTTTTTAAATTTTTAAATTTTTAAATTTTTAAATTTTTAAAATTTTGAAATTTTGACATTTTGAAATTTTAAAATTTTGAAATTTTGAAATTTTGAAATTTTGAATTTTTGAAATTTTGAAATTTAGAAATTTAGAAATTTAGAAATTTTGAAATCTTGAAATCTTGAAATTTTGAAATTTTGAAATTCAGAAATTTGGAAATTTTTGAATTTTAATATTTGGAAATTATAAAATTTTGAAATTTTGAAATCTTGAAATTTTGAAATTGAAATTGAAATTGAAATTGAAACTGAAATTGAAATTGAAATTGAAATTGAAATTGAAATTGAAATTGAAATTGAAATTGAAATTGAAATTGAAATTGAAATTGAAATTGAAATTGAAATTGAAATTGAAATTGAAATTGAAATTGAAATTGAAATTGAAATTGAAATTGAAATTGAAATTGAAATTGAAATTGAAATTGAAATTGAAATTGAAATTGAAATTGAAATTGAAATTGAAATTGAAATTGAAATTGAAATTGAAATTGAAATTGAAATTGAAATTGAAATTGAAATTGAAATTGAAATTGAAATTGAAATTGAAATTGAAATTGAAATTGAAATTGAAATTGAAATTGAAATTGAAATTGAAATTGAAATTGAAATTGAAATTGAAATTGAAATTGAAATTGAAATTGAAATTGAAATTGAAATTGAAATTGAAATTGAAATTGAAATTGAAATTGAAATTGAAATTGAAATTGAAATTGAAATTGAAATTGAAATTGAAATTGAAATTGAAATTGAAATTGAAATTGAAATTGAAATTGAAATTGAAATTGAAATTGAAATTGAAATTGAAATTGAAATTGAAATTGAAATTGAAATTGAAATTGAAATTGAAATTGAAATTGAAATTGAAATTGAAATTGAAATTGAAATTGAAATTGAAATTGAAATTGAAATTGAAATTGAAATTGAAATTGAAATTGAAATTGGAATTGAAATTGAAATTGAAATTGAAATTAAAATTGAAATTGAAATTGAAATTGAAATTGAAATTGAAATTGAAATTGAAATTGAAATTGAAATGGAAATGGAAATGGAAATGGAAATGGAAATGGAAATGGAAATGGAAATGGAAATTGAAATTGAAATTGTCGTTTTGTTATTAATTTCTAGATATTTACTTGGCAGGCGTAATCATATAAGAAAACCGATGTGCGTCTCTCTAAGTAGACGCGTACAATGTACGAGCGTAATTATATGGTCTATGGTGAAAACTGGGTGATCCTAAATCGAATACGTACACAACAACGCCAGATCTAGATGGAAAACTTAATTTGAAGCGATTTCTCAGGAATAAATAAAGCAATAATTTAACATTTCAGGCGAAAAGTCGTTTTTCAAAATCCTGATTATCAAAAGCCCGCTTTTTAATTTTTTTTTTTATGAATTTATCCGGCCCGCTGTCTCCGAATTCAAAGTTTTCCGTTGACATTGTCGTTTTTGCAATCAATACAAATAAACTATTTTTTTTTATAAAATTGGTATCAACACGTGAAGGTCATCTGATGCACTTGTGGACTCATAAATAGAAGTTACAACTCTAACTAATAGTCTTAAAAAAAAATTCAAAAAAATGTCTGCCATATGTGCATGCATCACTTTGTTTGTATTTTGCAACTTCCGTGGATAAATGAGAATTTTGACTGATCGTAAAATTCCAATTTGTTAGTTCCAAATCAGGGATGGGCGGAGTGCGGAGTAGATTACGCAATGTAACGATACGTAACCTATTTGCATCTCTTACATCTCTTACGTCCTCTTTTTCATTATTTTCTTTTTATGTTACGATAACTGGTCTTACTATTAGGTTGCTGTCCAGCTATTAGGTAATTGTCTTATTAACCTAGAGGTCAAATAAGTTTATATTTTGATTCCAAATCACACAAATTATTTTTTAGTATTTATCGACTATACTACGCTTATTGAAGCTAATTGGATAACATAAGATGTTTTTCATTTGATTCGATTCAACTTTAAAGTACGTGGTGCACTATTAAAATAAGTGTACATTACATTACTAATTACTAGGGCAACCAAAAATATGCTCTTAAAAATAGGTTTTAGGGGTATATCCTCTATCCGGTCGCAAATTATTTAATTGCGAGGCGAAATATGGTTAATAGATTTATTTTGCCATGCCAATTGACATTTTTTTTTTTAAATTTAAATTTGCTTTGCGATTGAAAAGTAGAAGAAATACACGAAAAGACTATTACGCATTTCCCGAGGTCGCAGTCTTTTCATGTATTTCTACTTTACAATCGGAAAACAAATTTAAATTTAAAAAATGTGTTAATTGGCATGGCAAAATAAATCTCTAGTAACCATATTTCGCCTCGCAATTAAATAATTTGCAACCGAATAGAGGATACACTCCTAAAACCTATTTTTAAGAGCATATTTATGGTTGCCCTACTAATTACTTTAAAATAATTCTGTATTTTACAAAAAAAATCTTAATTAATTAGAGACATCTATCTGACAATATGGAATTAGCTGCTAATATAAATTTAAATAAATTATTTAGTTTGCGTCGTCTCTTAACTTAAAATACAGGAAGTTCAATTCAATTTCATATTGTTTTCAGTTGTGCATAATGACAGCTGATGTCAACAAACTACATATGGCACTGTGAATTATTAATTATGTTATGAAATTATGGTGCCTGACCGTGTTGTCCGATTGTTTCGACTAAATTACCAAATTTTCTAAATTGTTGATTAGTGAGCATCTCTCATTAGTATCTGGCATTAGTAATATTAGCAGAATGTGTGCCTGACTATTTGTGATTTTAACTTAAAATCGTTAAACGAAAATCCAAATAATAAATTTTATTCTAATCAGCACCATTTAACCTACGGCATGTTTATCACCCACCCTATATTCTGAATTTCCTATCATGTATCTAAGACGCATTTTTCATCATTGTTATATAAAGTTTTAATTGTTATTTTTAATAATCTTACAATACCGGAATACACACAGTTCATCATAAATACAACCATGATCTTGTTTGTCACGTTGATTGCAATTATTGCCGAACAATTATTTCGTCTATTGCCATAGTATATAAGTATACAATATCTATGTACTAATGCAGTTGTGGATGCCCAAAATATTCAATATACGATATTTAGGTATTTGTATATAATTGGTACATCGCTATATACAAAACTGCATAACATCAAGTAATTATAATTTTGTATTATGTTCAATTGAATTTGTGAGTCAGAAAGAAATTATGACAACCTGTATCAGGGCTTAACTCAGTGTTACGCAATTTGCAAAGAGAAAAATAAAAATAAAAATTAATGAATATACTTTCAGTATGCTCATTTAAAATTTTATTTTGAACTTAAATTATAAATATTTTATGGATAATTTTAATCTATTTCATGTTATGTAAGTAAATCCTTTATACTTAATAATTCACAATTGTAATAAGTCATTCATATCAATCTTTATAAATTCTTATTTTTATTTTGAGCAGTACTGAACGTTTCAGATTATCCACGAAGAATCGCAACCAATCTGCAATACCATTATACTGTTAAAAAACTACTTTTAATGCTATTATCCGAACCTAGATACCACTAATTGCTTACAAATATCAATAAACCAATTTTCGGTTAATTAAGTACCCCAACTCCACCCCTGCTGGCACGCTACGTGTTTCCTTTGTATTCGGCACCTATTGTTCGCATATCTCTCGATCTATACTTTCCGGTACGAAATTAACCAAGGCTCCTATTACCAACACCCTCTTTGACCAACTGTTCCTCGATAATCTCTTCCGCCGCCGGATTAAACCTTCTCAATTTAATGTAGCCCATACATATTATATTATGTAAAATCTAGAGGGATACGAGAAAGTTTCGAAATTTTATCTCGGGGTGGCTATAGAATTTACGAAGTTCTATGTCGATCAGGGATGAGTGACGTAGATTATGAAATATACGCGCTTGTCGACATGTAATCTATACATAGATTACATAACAATTGTTTGTGTCGTACATTTGGCTTCGGAAACGATGATTTTGATTTTCGAAGGCTTTCGTTTTCTATCGTAGACAAAAGAAGAATAATAATAAGGCCCCTGTTTTCCATTTGGTTCTATTGAACATTATAAAATAAGTTACATACTACTAAAATATGTGTAAATTACATTAATATTACTTAAAATTAATTGTAAATTTTACAAGTACTTTTTAAATTAAAAATTTAAAATAAATTCACAATTCCTAAATTACTAGAGACATCTATTTAAAAATATGCATTAGCTGCATACATTTTAGTCGATTATTTGTTATGCGCGCCATCTCTTATCAAATGGATTTATTTATCGCGATGAAAGATTTCTATATCGACCCTGACAGTGTACAACTTTGATATTTTCAGTTGTTTTTTTGCCATCTTCTGTCAACCGCCCCTTCAGTTCTCCAATGATTTTCAATGATGACATAGAAATTTTAACTATAAATTGGAAATTTCAAAATTTCAAAAATTTCGGTTTTATATATTTTGAAACATTCTCCAAATATTTTATATAATTTGAAACTTTACCAAATTTAATAATTTGTGTTTAAATTGTATTTGTACAAATTAATTTTCTATGATCAATTATTGGAAACAAATTAGTTGGAGAATAGAATACAAAAGCCGAAATTTTCAAAATACGACAAATCGGGCAAAGTACGATGGCTAAATATGGAAAATGATGCTCGTAAATTTTTTTTGATTGTTCCATTCTTCTATTTTTAGTTTTGTATTTATCCTTGAGATGCAAATTATTCTTGAATGGTGGCCATGGGCAACGAAGCAGTATCAGTTTGATGCTAAAACCGAAACCTCGACTGGGCCACACTAGTCATATTTTCGTAATTCTCGCACGTATGGTGATATTTTCTATAATGAATTCGTCATAATGAAAAGAAACAGTAATAGTTCAGTTTTACCATATTCGCCGGGATTGAAAACAAACGAACATAGTAAATAGGGTAGTGGACTTAAAAGTTTATTTATAGTATAAATATTTAAAATAAAAGATTCAAAATTAAAATATTGGCGCTTGTTAGGTTATATCGTATTTACTGATTTATGTTAAAACAATTATTCGAATTGGTTTCGAACTCCGAAATTAAATGGTAGCCAGCACCACATCGTGGGAGGATGATGGACATGCGTTAAAATGGCGGGCAATAATGATTCCAGAAACCAAATTAAACTCTTATTGGGTATAAAGAATGCACAATAATCAATGCAAATGAATTCATATATACTTTCCAAGACGATAGTTCAATGTACTTGACCAAATAGCACAGTGGTACGTCTTCGATTTGGCATAACTGCGTAACATGGTACGGGAGATACAAACCGCGAAAGAATTGGGAGTGCTTCGTCCCCAGTATAAATTGGAGGGATAAAAATTTAAAAAAAAATTAATTAGCCCGCCATATTTATAGAAGAAATACATAAGCTGTCGCAGATATCAATTTGAATTATTTTTTTCTGTGAATGTGTTATCATTTAACTGCACTGTTAATGACTAAATTGCTGACTTAACTAATGTAATGTTAGTTCGTACCCGTTTTTAATAGATGGCGTAAACACGTCACATACAAATCGCATTCTGATACAGCGCCAACTATTAATTTTAGTAAGAAATTTAGTACAGATAATCGGTGATTTGAAGTTACTTGGACATATCTTTTACAGTAATAATAATTTGCATTTGTTAAAGCACAATTCTGTTAATCGTAATTCCTGGGGCATATAGAATATGGGAAAAGTTTGTGGTAATTTTTTTGAAAACATAAGATAGTTTTGAAATAATTTTCCCTTCCAGTTTTGGCATGGAAAAATTGTTCTTAATTTATAAAAATGATCCTCTAATTTCTTTTCTTACTAGGTGAGCAAAATGTAAAATCCATGCGTTTTACACTTCTTTGCATTTCTAACATTACACCACAATTAATTGATTTTATAGTTATTGTTTAACAGACAACTTTCAACCTTACTTACTTCTACCTACAACTTCTAAATTTTAACCCTTTGCGGCCTTGTGGTATATTGTATATACCACAAATTTAAAAATTAGTGCCTAACTACTTTATATCATGTTTTATAATTGTACTAACAATAAAAATTAATAATAAAGAAACTAAAAAATGCAAAAAAAGCTTAGTTCGCATTGCGGCCCGGAAAGGGTTAAACTTATAATTTTTTTATGGTTGCAACAAATTGAAATCACAAAGCTTTACGCACTTATTATTAAAATTTGCATATAATCAATTCCATGCATACATAGTGTTAAACTTTTTTTAGACCGGTTTTCATTTTCCATGCAATTCGTAAACAACAAATAGCAAAACGAACGGTAAATTGTTAAAAAAATAGCAATAGGGAATTTTGAAACCTGTACAAATTAGTATGATTCCGGTTTTGCTCGTTACTTGGTGGTTCATTATCAAAATTTTAATAATTTCTCATTTTTGAGAACCGTTTATTAGTTATCGTGATATAAGTTTTCATTAAAAAGTGTTTTCATGTGATTTCATAAATTTTATAAGTTTTAATTGTGTTCGAGAAGTGAATAGTTTTCCAAATAAAATATCTTAAAAGTGCAAATCTCTCAAAAGTGTTAAGTTGAAATAATGTTAAGTGAAAATGTTGTTCATAGTGCAGTTGTTAGTTTTGTTTTAAGTGTTTTTTGTGTGAAGGTCATAAGAATCTAAGTTGGAACATGGTATCATCAATATCATAGCAAGGTAAATATTAATATGTAAATGATACGGGCGCCTCACATTCAACTTCTCAAGAAATCGCTGAGATTTTATTTATTGTATAACAGTTTTTTCAATTTGCTATCGTTTTGTGAAATGTTTCGAACTTTTAGTTCTAATGTAATCAAGGGGATGGATTATGTGAACATTACGATGTTCACTTACGACACATGACGTCAAAAGGCATTTTTATTTAGAGCTTTCTGGGGTGTCGTTATTTTGACTTTTTGTTGTTGTTTTAGCCGTACAAATTTATAAATTTGAGATAAAAAAGGAAATTATTTTTTTTTTGGTTTGGTTGAGTCGAAAGTCATAAGTCGTATTCGTAATGGTAACTGTATTTTTATGATATATTTTCGATATATTCTGAATGAATGGTATTTCCAGGTTTAAGGCTATATGAAAGATTTCTTTAATGAACTAATTTACATTAGAAGTTTTGGCGGGTACGTCGGAAAATGTCTTGTAATTTGTCGCGGGTTAGGCGATTAGCTCACTGATACAAATTTAGTTTACAAATATAATAACTGTTTATATGGCGCAATCTTAACAACATTTGAGTGGAAATATATGGCTACAGGTCTTTTTTCCGTGATTCCTTAATTTCGATGGGCGAGGTAGAAGAAGAACAATTTAAGTTTCTCATTATTTTCTAGTTATTCTACATTAGCCCTTTTGATAATGTTGCTAGTTGATATAAAGTTTAATATTAATTCCATTTCGCTAAAAGGTCGGGCAACATGTCGGTGGGAATAGGATACATTCTATACGGAAACTTCTAAACAGAAAATTCCAATCAAAAACAAAAATTACGAGAAGCGATGTTTTTCTACCCCAATCCTTAGTTGCGCGATAGTCGTGTGTAATATGTATATCTCAGACACAGAATAGTGGGCCTTAAGACTTATACTTTATTAATTTTGAACACGACGTGCAAAATTTAGCGAGCGTTAAAGGGAATTTGACGATTAATATCTTATAGTATTGTGTTCCATTAAGACGCAATTGATTTATAAATTGTCATTAAATCAATCACTCCAAGCTAAACCGCTCAGATTAAGCCAACGGGGTTCGAAGTTCGCATTTGGTTGAAAAATTATCGTATTTGTACGGTTGAATTGAGTTTCCAAAGCGATAAAATAATTACTTAGAACTTACTTAACATCACTCCTTCCAGTCCCAAATTCCAGGATTAGTAATAATAGAGTGTTACTATTGACGTATTTTCAACGCTTTCCTTGGAACTTTCTTAATAATAGCACCAGGGGCACACTGGTAAAGTCAAAATTTCACTGCTTGCTAAACAAAAAAATGTGGGTCGTTAAATACTACTTTCAAAATATGTTTGTTGGCTGTGTATGGTTTTCATTGATATAACATCTTTAGAATCCAAACTAACCAAAATTACGATAGATTTATTCAACCAATTCGACATGCACTTGGCCGAGAATATTAATACTATATATTGCGTTAACTTGCTGAAACCCAATCTCTGCCGTGCAAAATTCATTAATTAAAATTGCCGGCGAATGCGGAAATTAAAAGCCAATGCATTAATTAAAATTGCGAAATAGCTTTTTGATTTGGGTCCCATCAGAATTAAATTAATTTTCATGCTGGATTCAGCACCCTGTTCCTAAAAATTCTGTACTTTTGATTTCCTACCACTATTATCCCTGATAAATATAATCAATAGATTATTTGGTGTGCGCGCCATCTTTTATCAAATAAACCTATTTATCGCGATAGAAGAGTTTTCATCTTTTTCAATCACAGAGAACAATTTTTTATATTTTAGTGTGTGATTATAAAATATTTAGTGTGTGAGTTGTGTTGAGAACGAATCTATTCGTGGTAATTGTACTTAGAGCGAATATATTCGTTTTCAATGTTCTTACCCACTCACACCACGTCACATCATGCAGACCAATTTAATAACATTTCAAATATGGTGATTTGCTGCATTTTCAAAATATCATTTTCCTAATGAAAAATTTTCCTTTCCCAAAAATAAAACGATTCTACCACAAATAAGTACATGACATTGTTACGGAAAACGTAACAGACCGCCAAATATTTAATTCCGTAGAATATTGTAGTTCAAAAATTCATGAGTAGAACTGGTCATGTTAGTAAGCATGTTGTAGCGACACACCCAAGATGGAGGAGGTTGAATAAATTCTCGCGTTTTTTTTATTTAAATTAAAGATTTACTTTAAACAATACATAAAATTTTATTATTCAAAATATTGCCCATCGCAAGCTACTACCTTTTCTCATCTTTTTGGTAGCATTTGAATTCCACGTCGATAAAACGCTTCATCTTTTGAGGCTATCCAACAATCTAACCAATTTTTAGCGTCTTCGTATGAATGAAAGTGCTGCTCTGCCAAGCCATAAGCCATGGATCTAAACAAGTGATAATCAGAGGGGCAATGTCTGGTGAATACGGCGGGTGGGGTAGGACTTCCCATTTTAGCGTTTCCAAGTAAGATTGTACTAGTTTTGCAATATGCGGTCGAGCATTGTCATGTTGTACAATAACTTTGTCGTGTCTTTTTGCTCAAAGTGGGCGGTTTTTATTCAAGGCTTTACTCAGATGTATTAGCTGTTCTTTGAGAGCGATCTGCCGTGAGAGTCTCATTTGGTTTTAGCAACTCATAACAAATAATTCCCTGCTGATCCCACCAAATGCAGAGCAAAAGTTTAAAACCACGGATGTCCTGTTTCGCCAACGATGTTGATGCATGGCCGGGCTTAACCCATGATTTTCTACGCTTAGGGTTATCGAAATGTATCCATTTTTCATCGCCTGTTACTATACGATGCAAGAAACCTTTTCTTTTCTGACATTGAAGCAGCTGTTCACATATAAAAAAAAACTTTTCTGAAGTGCCTTGGTTTTAATTCGCACGGTAACCAATTTCCTTGCTTTTGAAACATTCTTAACGTTTTTAAACTTTTCAAAACTGTTGTTCGATCAACTTCTAATGATTCTGCAAGTTTATCTAGTGTTTGACACGAGTTTTCATCGAGAAGCTTCTCTAGATCAAAATCTTTATTTTTAAAACGCCTAAACCAATCTTGGCAAGTTCTTTCTGAGAGAGCATGATCACCGTAAGTCTCAACTTTTTTTGGTACAAAATTTGACATATTTAACACAAAGAAAAATAAAAGGTATTTACGTTTTAGCAGAAAGATAAATACGGATTTAAAGCTTGATTGCAGTACTATCACACGCGTGGTAAACTAATATTATCATATGCGCAGAGTGCTAATAACCCCATTTGTTGAAAAACTGCGAGAACCTATTCAACCTCCTAATAATTTTACAGTATGTGCAACAAGAGCGTGTATGGCAAAAAACTAATTAAAAATAAAACTACGATTTTTTTTTGCTTTTATTATGAAAGTTTGTTATATTTTCTAGGGCGCTATCAATTAATACTTAGTATAGTCACTGTTAATAATTGCCTGGCTCCTTTTGTCCCTATCAACCACTTTTTCTGCATACTGTGGTGATAAACTTTTCTATGTCTTCCGAACAACTCGCGCTAGAGCGCTCAAATTTTTTATGTGGTACATTTTCAGCTTAACCTTCATAAGTGCCCATAAATTTTGATCGGATTGGAATTAGGTGACTGACATGGCCAGTCCAATGTTGTAATGCCATTTTTGAGTTTAAATTTCGAACAGAGTATGCTATGGTGTTTTGGATCGTCGAAAGATGGTAAGAAACCTCGTGAATAAATTTTTTTCATGAAAAGTGTGTTTAGGTTCCGCGTGCTCACGATTAATTTACCAAAACCTTGCTTGGTGAAGCATCCCATACATGAAGCTTAGGCGGGTGCTTCACAGTTCGGACAATCCTTTTTTTTTTGCTTAGTTGGCCAAACACGACCTTAAACATTAAAACCCCAAAAGGATGACTCATCGGTGAACACAATATTCGTAAAATCATTGTCCTTATGTTCATTCGCTCACTGTAGTCGCTTTTCCATGTATTTTTGTGTGACCAGTGGTTTGACCAAAGTATTTCCATATGCGTAGCCATGTTCCATAATTCTATTTCGTATGGTTGTTTTTGGTGAAATAATATTCTTTTTCGCCAATTTTCCCCAGCTGCATCCAGCGTAAACGAAAGATTATCAGCAAATAACTTTGTGATGGCCTCATCCTCCTTTTTTGTAGTGTTTTGGATTTTGCCTCTATCTGGCAAATCGTCAACATTTTTATACATAATAATAATAATATGCAATCCTCTTATATACAAATGATTTCGACGTTTTTATATATTTTGCTGCACTTGGAACCGACATTTTTGGTCATTTAGGATGTGAACATAAAAACACCGCTTCAAATCGTTTTTTATAAATCGCACTCATTTCTTTCCATAAGGGGTCCATATTTCTTAATATAGTTTTAAGTACAGTTATGCCGTACACACTCTTGTTGGACGTACTGTATTTGTGTTGTTACCATAATTTTTGTGGTCAAGTTAGACAGGATATATACAGTAAATATTTTATAGAAATATTAATTTGCATTAACTGAAACCTCCTGAGACAGAAGTGCAAAATAAGTAGATCATTCAATTACAACTGACGTGGAGTAGTAGTCAACTTTTCTACAATTAGTCAGGGTTGTTTATGGGTAGTTGTTTATGCGTAGACATTGTCGACGAGTTGTCGCCGCGGTCTCACAGAAATTGGTGTTCGACACGTAAACGCCAATCTCTGTCCATGACGAATTGACAGTGGACATAAATATTTTTATATAATTTTAAGAGAGAGAGTCACGATTCACATCTGTTGTGTGTTTTCCATAAACTTTCAAATGGATACAATTGGTGGCACATTTGCCAAACCCGTCTACTACTTAATGGAAGTTGTTTTATCTGTAGTTGAATTACCTTTACTGAAAATCACAACTGGTTGTACCGGGTTACATGTTCTGTTAATTAAATCTTGTGTTTTTCTAATCTTTTTCCATGGAGTTTTTAATCGAAATTGTAAATACCTGTTTACGTTAGTTAAGCCAAGATCAATTCACAGTATACACATAATTTATCCTTCTGCTAAGTCAGATGAATCTTCAACAAATATTAGGTTGGGTTTTAAACTGTTTAGAATAAGTGGTGTCTTATAACAATAATAACTGAACAGAAGAATTTTTTTAAGAAGATTAACATTCAATCGACGAACACTTTTCAGTTATTAGTGGTTTGTATAGACTTTCAGAGGAGAACATTTTCAGAGGATCACAATGCATAAAGATTTATTATAATTGTTTAAAAGCATTTTTACCTCGGTTCTGCTTTGCTTTCAACACCCAATCTGGCTGTACCCATTTCTTGCTGGTTTAAAAATTGCACATTAAACAGCTTTGCAAAGTTTACTTCGCAGCTATTGGCACCTCTCGAATTTTGCCCCAAAAAATCAATATTTAACTATCTATAGTAAAAATTTAACAATCCTGTATTAAAAAAATTTGAATTGAAGTTACTCCTTCCTCCTTAGAGTACTGCTTTTGCATTAAGATTTTGGCTTATTTCGAGGCTGAAGATAATCATCCATTTTGCACAATGTGCATCGACCCAGTCTGGCTTCTAGCCATTTCAATAAATAGTCATCCTCATGGATCGATTATCGTTGATATTCCAGAGAGCTTTTGTTCTGATGTATGTGAAGATAGCCCAAATTCCATCCCCGAAAAATGCGATGGCAACACTAATTATTGCTATCATGACATTTTTTTTTACTCTCAGCCCAAAAAATCACGGCATTTTTACTGTCAGCCCCGAAAATTTACTGTCATGACAGCTAAAACTATCATGACACAAACATTTTTCTGGGGTGGGAGAAAAAATATTGCATTTTGGTGAAGGAGGAATATTTAAAGGAATTTTTGATTTTCGCTTTCGGTATATTTGGCGTAATTTTACTTTACGTATACATCGGGAAAATCAGGTAAGGAGTACAATTTTTAAATGCAGGATTGTTTGAAATCTGTTTTAGGAGGGGAAAATTTTTCACTTTTTAATTCTCCTATATTTTTTTTTATTTTTATTAATATTTTTATTAATATTAATTGCTTCGTCAACCTTGCAGACACAGATCAAAGAGTTTTTATCGCTCTTATCGCTTCTTCTGATAGTGCCACAAATGTTAAAAAATCAACTATCCTATCAGTATATACAAAATATTTTTTATGTAATTTTAATTCGTTGTATACCTTAGAAGATGGGGGCCCCAAACCCCCGCTTTTCCACATTTTATACAATTCTTCAAGTGTCAAACTAAGTAAAAAAGAAATTGAAAACATTTCAAAAATGTCTTGAAATAATTGCCAAATTTAGATTTATTGCTATAATTAATAATTAAATGTCGCAATAGTATACATAATAATGTAGAGTATTGCCATAAGCAACTTTTTCGATTTTCGGGGATAGAAATTTGGGCTATCTTCACAGAGGTTTTGTTCTGATTATTCCTAATCTTTCCCCTGAATCATCGATAACCGATACCTTAGACAAACTGTGGTTAATAAGAGGTCTATTTTGAGCTTGTTCTAAGTTGATATAGTGATATAAGTCATCTGCATAGTCACTTATTATTATTTTTGGCCGCAACTGGAAATTTTCGTCAGCTGCTTGCTGCTGCAAAGACTTTATGGCTACATATGAGGCAGAAAACATTGTTTGGAATCCTCCATAATATTTTCAAATATCGATCCTCATTAGGATATATTTTTATCTTTTTATATTTTTTTCTATATTCGTTGATTTTTTAAGGTGGTATTTTTTAAATTGGATGCTAGGCTGTTTCTCGTTTAAAATATTTTAAAATATAATTAATCCTAGAAAACAACATTGTCTTTCATTGTAGAAATTTTACATGTCAATTCGAATTATTATATAATTCCGTGATATTGGTAGCATTCCTAAATTTTTAAAGGCATGTATGCTTTCGGTTGTGCAACGACCGGAATATCGACTTCATTGTTGAAAAAATGTATTATAATTATCAGCTATGGCCTCAAGGTTATTCTAATTATCCATATTCGCTATATCGTTTTCCGAAGTTAGTGCGATTATCAAGCTGGTTATTTTACGCTCAAATACAAACTCCTGGATGTCCTTTACCAGCAGCATCCTTGACTCGCGACAAATAGCGAACACTGGTCACGCGTTTTATTTAAAATATACATAATAAATCAATAATATTATCTTGGATGAATTGCCAAGGTAAAATTATGTTGCGCGACCCACAATACCCTTCAAGATTTAATTTGTAACCTCAACAAATTAAACTGAACAAGATAAAACAAAATTCCAAGAAGTTAATCAATATTAAAATGGAATTTCAATCGAATTTTCTTAATTTTTTTTTTTTTTTTTTATTACTTATTATTATTGTTTGCCAAAGTTTAATTATTTATTTACTTTTTGATTACTTTCTTGTTTCTTTGTTGTTTCGCCGTATCTTTTAATTTCTAATTAGATTTCAAATAATCCAAAGTTCTTGTATCGTAATTTACCGTATGTTCGGTGTGTATATAGCACAGCGGAATGAAAATTGATTGCGACGAGATCTAAACCATTCTCCAAAAATAATACTTTCCACGGTTAATTAGTGGCATGGAAAAATAATATTTTGTAGCAGCGTAGCTTATATGAAAATGTGAACAGACAGACTTACGTAAACTGCTGCAGGTATTTATAATTATTTACAGTAAACCTTTTGAAGATTTCTTCTCATGATGTTATTTGCTGTACGAAGTAAGGCGTATACATCCATTGTTCCAAACCTTACCATTCATTAATCTTTTTTCATATTTCAAACGTCTTTTAGATTTTATAGACATACATTTATTTAAATTAGTATTGATCGATTACTAGTTTTTAGATTTGTATCTATGTACGTGTCTGTAATAGACAAATTTTAAATTTATTGATATCAAATATTTTGTCAATAATTTTTAGTTTTTTAGAATTAAAATTAACGACGACTAAGATACGTAAGAATTATTTAGGATCATGAAGATTTATTCCTATGTGAATTACGATTTATATTGAGCTTTCGACCCAATTTTGTCGAAAGGTAAATTTAAATTCTTAACATGTAAAGTGATGTGTTTCACATTTGTAGTTTAATGCTAACATATTTGGCTATTATAGAGGAGTAGGCAAATTTTAATTAAACTACATTAAATATTATTTTAAATTAAACTACAAGTACCTCTCGATTATTAAAAGCTTTCGTTCAACGAAAAACCAGATCAAAATATTTATTTTGTACACTCCAAACATTTTCAATTGATTTTAGCACTTGAAAATTTTCGTCTCTCAAAACGCTTTTAATTGGAATTAATTTGTCAATCAATCATTATTTTGTGCAACGTACATGCAATATAATGTACTTGTAGTTAAATAAATACAATTTGTTTGTTGTTCTGAGCATCCACGAATATTAATCGAAAATAAAATGTTGAACGTGCAGGGTTGGTCTAGGCAGTGATTTAAATATTTATTATTTGATTTTATGTGATTTTGTTACAAATTAATTAAAAAATACTGCAATTCGGCATAAAATACATTTTTAACAATAAAACATATAAATAATAAAAACAAATAATTATTTAATAAACAATAAAATGAAATAAAATATTAAATTGGTTTCATTGATTTTCATGAATATTAAAAATAGAACTTAATAATTTTTTTTATGTATGGTTATAAAATTTAAAAATTAGTTGAAATGTAGTTTATATTAGCGCTACATCCCATGCAGGGATTTGGCCGCATCAGTTTTGAGATTTCATTATAAAAGTGCTGGTAATAAAATTGTTGCTTCTCCACTCCAAGACCTTTTATCCTTACATGATTTTATTGTAGAGAGCCAAACGTAACTGCTTCCAGCACCACAACGGTAGTTTGGAGTACTAACGTGTTTTATCTATTTTTGTAGTATTCTTCAAAAACCTTTTTTATGATAAGAGATACGTTTACCAACGGAATGATATTCCACCATCATATTTTCCCTTGTCCAAAATCTTAAAAACGATATGCCACATGACCAAATATTGGAAAAAAATAAAAATGTACCTTAATCAGTACCACGATGATAATTTGGAAGAGTACTTATGTGTTTTCGCTAAATTTGTAACATTTTCAAGACATTTTCATTGATATATTCCAAAATAAATCAATAATTAGGTAACAGCGCCAAAACGGTGGATTTTACAACTAAATCACTGATAACAAAATCATTGTTATTGCATTTCCAAGACCTTCCAAATGATATGCCACAACAATTATAACTTTTATTATTCCTATATAATCATATAGGAATAATAAAAGTTATAACTGTTTTCAGCGGCAAAACGGTAGTTTGGAGTACAGTGTTGAGGAAAATCTAGGGCATTCTTCAAGAACTTTTCAACTAGTATATATTCTATAACAGACGATAAATTATGTAGGTAAAGATTGAAATCGAAATAATTGAAATTATAATTTTGAATTTTTGTATTTCTGGAATTTTATGAGTATTAGAATTTTGAAGTTGTGGAATGTTGGATTTTGAAATTTTAAAATATTGAAAATGAAATTGAAATTGAAATTAAAATTGAAATTGGAATTGAAATTGAAATTGAAATTGAAATTGAAATATAAATTGAAATTGAAATTGAAATTGAAATTGAAATTGAAATTGAAATTGAAATTGAAATTGAAATTGAAATTGAAATTGAAATTGAAATTGAAATTGAAATTGAAATTGAAATTGAAATTGAAATTGAAATTGAAATTTTAATTGAAATTGAAATTGAAATTGAAATTGAAATTGAAATTGAAATTGAAATTGTAATTGAAACTTTAAAACTTTTCAACTCTGAAACTGAAACTTTAAAACTTTGAAACTTTCAAATTTTCAAACAAACTTTGAAACTTTGAAAATTTAAAACTTTGAAACTTTGAAACTTTGAAACTTTGAAACTTTGAAACTTTGAAACTTTGAAACTTTGAAACGTTGAAACGTTGAAACGTTGAAACTTTGAAATTTTGAAATTTTGAAACTTTCAAATTTTGAAACTTTGAAACTTTGAAACTTTGAAAATTTAAATCTTTGAAACGTTGACACGTTGAAATTTTGAAACTTTGAAACTTTGAAACGTTGATAATTTGAAACTTTGAAACTTTGAAACGTTGAAACTTTGAAACTTTGAAACTTTGAAATTTTGAAACTGAAACTTTGAAACTTCGAAATTTTGAAACTTTGAAACGTTGAAACTTTGAAACTTTGAAATTGAAATTGAAATTGACATTAACATTGAAATTTTGAAGCTTTGAACCTTAAAACTTGAAACTTTGAAACTAAAAATATGAAACGTTGAAACTTTAAAACTTTGAAACGTTGACACTTTGAAACTTTGAAATTGAAATTGAAATTAAAATTGTAACTTTGAAGCTTTGAACTTTAAAACTTTAAATTTAAAAATTTAAACTTTTAAACTTTGAAACTTTGAAACCGTGGAACTTAAAAAATTTCAAACTTTGAAACTTTGAAATTTGCAAACTTTCCATTTTTCAAACTTTCAAAATTTAAAATTTTTAAACTTTGAAATTTTTAAACTTTTTAAGTTTTTAAACTTTAAGCTTTAAAACTTTGATATTTGGAAATTTTTAAAATTTCAAAAATTTTAAACTCTGAGACTTTAAAACATTAACTTTAAAAGTTTGAAACTTTGAAGCTTTGAAACTTGAAAACTTTGAAACTTTAAAACTTCGAAACTTTGAAACTTTGAATTTTGATATTTTGAAACTTGAAACTCTTAAACTTTGAAACTTTAAATTTAGAAATTTTTAATTTTTGAAATATCGAAAATTTGAATCTCTGAAACTTTGAAACTTCAAACTGTAACTTTGAAACTTTGATATTTAAATTTTTTTTTTAAATATCGAAAATTCTTTTCGAAAATTTTTTTAAATATCGAAAGTTTTAAAACTTTAACTTTGAAACTTTGAAATTTCGAAATTTCGAAACTTTAAAATTTTAAAACTTGAAATTTTGAAACTATGAAATGTTTAAATTTTTAATTTTAGAAAATTTTGAAATTTTAAAAATTTGAAAAATTGAAATTTTGAAATTTAGAAATTTTAAAAATTTGAAATTGAAATTAAAATTTGCGTGTTGTAGATGAATTAAGTAAGCGAGCCAGGGATCACAGTTCCATGGTAGCTTTTAAAATGGCGTCAATTTTGAAAATTTGAAACTCCGAAGCTTTGAAACTTTGAAACTTGAAAACTTTGAAACTTTAAAACTTTGAAACTTTGAAACATTGAAACTTTAAAACTTTGAAACTTTGTAACTTGAAGCTTTGAAGTTTTGAAACTTTGAAAATTGGAAATTTTTAAATTTGAAAATTTTGAAAATCTAAAATTTGGAAATTTTAAAAATTTGAAATTGTTATTGAAGTGTTGTAGAATAATTAAGTAAGCGAGCCAGGGATCACAGTTCCAGGGTGGCTTTTTGACGCAAATGGCTTACCGTTACTTTCAAATCTACTTTTTCCCTAATCATTTTATCCATGGATTAATCTAGTACTTCCGTAGTAGTTTTTTGATGCAATTTATTGGCTTACTCTGTTAGTTTCAGATCTCTTGTTCCTCTCATCCAGTCAGAAGTAGCCTTTTTTGAATCCCGATGCGTTTCTATGTTCTGGCATCTTTTTTTTTCCGTTTCCGCGGAATCTTATGTAGTGGCATTTGTAGTGAACTGGAATCTGTTTTTATTCGTCGTTATAAAATTCGTCTAAAATTGTTTTCGAAGGTTTCTGGTTTTTCTTTAAATTCACCATCTTCAATATACTTATCGTAGGACTTTCCCTCTTCTTGCTGGAGCATCGACATTTAGCTCCAAATCAACGTCTCGCTCTCGCCTGATGTTTGACCGGTTCATGTAATTTATCAGTTTTGTTTGTATAGACTCGTTAATTTCCATTGCGATGGTTGGTTTTTGTTGCGGTGGCCTTATTGGTGGTCTATGATCTTGCTATCGTTGCATGTTATTATTATTTTCTTCTGTTGAAGTGATAGTCTTGGAAGTAGTTTTGGTGATTGGTTGCCGCAGCTTTGAAAGCACGATGAATATGCTTCTAGGAAGATTGATGGTCATTGTATGATAGACATCTTAGGAGTATTGCCGTTAAGTCCACTTATAAATACGTCTAAAGGACGATTGCTCTCGATTTCGTTGAGTACGACCATATTGACTTCGCTGTAAATTTCAGTTTTTACTTTATTGATTATCAGAGATACCTGATGTCATCCACATTGAGTGAGGTTATTTAATTAATGTTCTCCGGTTTTTCTTATCGGCCATCTTTATGGCACTAAGTTTTCATCAAAAATTTTATAATAAATCAAAATTTTACGATTTCAAAATATTTTAAAATACATTCTACGCTATAAATACAAGAGACTTCATGTGTTGGGTTTCCGTCAAATAACTAAAGTTTGCTTACGCAATCCAATAATTTTCTTATATCGCAAAGATCATTTTCGTTTTTGGCCGTTTTTTGGCAGATCGAGCAGTTGTTGTAGGTCAGCAACATCAGTTTGGGACAGAGTTGTAATACTGGTGCTGGAATCGAAAACTTTGTAGGTTTACCACCGATGAGGACTAATTAGTTTGAGAACCTGCTCGAAGGACCAATGACCATCAGGCTCGTGCTCTGGTGCTTAAAGGTGCTTAAATAGTCAAAGTAAGAACTGTTTTTAATTCTACTTTAAAATTTAAAATGTTTTATTTTATACATAAAATTTTTGGTGTCTAAAAAGATTATGTATATGAAATACACAAAATACAAAAATATAAAAAATTAGTCTTGTAATCGATGTTGAGGTCGGTAATATACGCGACCACAGGCTGTCTATTAGAAAAATGTTTCAAGGATTTTCGAAAACATTAATATGTTCGGCACACAGAATGAAGTTATATTACCTGCTTGGTGCCTGCAATGTTGTTTTAGAATAAGACTTGACTAAATTTTTGCTAATAGATAACACAGTTTTACCGGACAAGTGGTGCAGTGGTTAAAGCTTCGGCACTTGGACCGGGAGGTACTGGGTTCGAATCCCATCAGAGGCTAGATGCAAATCGAATTTTCATCATCAATTACAATCGGTGATGTTAATAAACACAACTATGACCCTCTGATGGAGTGCAGAATTCAGCGCCGACCCACCGTCCATGTTAATGTACAGGTTGACATGGAGCTTGCAATGTGCAGGTGGATACTGTAGTTGTGTGAGTAGGTGAATAGGTGAATGGGTTAATGATGTGGCGTGAATGCGTGGTATCACAATGGGCCAAACAAATGGCCTAAGTGTCAACCACTGAAACCTTACCCTAACACAGTTTTGAATCTAGAAATTGCAAATTATTATTTCTCAATTGTATAATTATATAAAGCTAGTTAAAATCTGTATGCCAAAATTTTTAATTAGCGCAATGCCAAAAATGGGTCTGACTGGTATATGTACGTTAGATACTAACCGAGACTCTTACGACAATATTTATACTTCTAGATGTTTGTATACACAGATAAGATAATAATCTTTACAAAAATTATGCCGTAATTACAAAATATATATTGACAAAGCATAAAAGTATTAATCCTGAACGTAAATACAAATGATTCCTCATCATCGTTCAGAGTCGTCTGTATAATCTGTATGAGTCATCTCTCTAATAATACAATATTTTGCAACCACGCACGTTTATTCCATATACTCGTATACGTATGTTATGCATCTGTACACAAAAAATCGCAAAAAGAGTTCATTGTTATCAGAGTGGAATAATATTTAAAATTCCATGTTGTGTGTCATTTCATGTCTATGCAAACGCAGATGTAATTTTAAATGTAAATCTCGTAACTAAAAATAAATCAAAATATGATTCATGTTAATGTACTCGTATTTTGTCACCATTATTGTTCACACCCAATTATCGACACTACACAAATTTTCAATGTAATCATTATAAATAATTCATTCATGCAATAAACGATACGATAATTATTAAAAATTTGCGAGCAAAAAATATTGCAAATTGTAAAGCATATAAAAATGTCATTCAGAATTAAATTAAATACGAATACCTGTTTGTATTATTGCTGGAATTCCGTTGCAATAATAAAACTCAATAATTTTAATTAACAAAGCTTTTTCACTCGATACAACTGCACTGTAATCACTTTATAGTAATTTTAGCTTGAGCATCTGAAAAATTATAATATTGCTTTGCGGAGATTTACCCACATCCCTAAAAGCCGCAAAAACTATGAGTGAAACTTCAAGGTTCAATTATGTAAATCCATTTATTCAACATTGAAAATTTTCACTCGCTAATTGTAATTTTTTCAACCACATACTAAACTTTTAGAGAACATTTAAATTAAAAATTTTGAATTAAACTATAAAAGTGTTAGCCGAGCAACTCCAACTGCCAAAAAATTGATTTTTACGACTTGATTTTCTAAAAAATTAAAACAATTTGTAAATGTCCACCAAAAGCTTGGCCAAAAAGACTTTTCATCAAGGAATTTGAATTTCTAAAAAGCACTTATTTTTTCGGAATACAAGAAACAGCAGCCAAACAATTTAAAACCTGCAAACCGAGCGACTCAACATGTATGTAACTTCAATGATGATTTCAATATACGTTCTACGGATGAGATTTGTGTTGTTAATGCTGACTTAATATATTTCTCGCACTGCGAAAATCTAATCAAGACAGCGACAGTAAATATCATTAAAATCATCAATCTTACTGCAATTTTTGTCTTCAGAAAACTACTCAAACACTCCTAGACTATATGTGATATGTGCCCATCTAAACATTAAACTGAAACTCGATATTGAATCAGCATCTAAACTTATGTTAGCGAGAGGCTCAAGTAACAACCACCCATTGCAAAAATTCCTACTTGCTGAATCTCAGATTTCAATTTGGATAGGTGTCAAAACGCACATAGTAACTTCATCTATTTTAATTTGTGTGGCCTTAGATGAAAAATTGGATAATTGTAATCTTAAAAAACACCTGTCTCAAAATGGACTCGAAACGGACAATGTGCTGCCATTCTCTGCCATTCTCATGTTCCAATTGTGTGAAGACTCTAACATATTTATTAGGCTAAACAGATATATTTTTTGTTCATCGGGTACGGAAATTATGTTAGATAATCAGAATTGCAACTCGTTAAACAATATCCGGCTTAAGGAAAACATAAAGATGCCGGATATTACAAATATTCAAGGTGAACATGGGTGTGGTAAATCAACCAGATACCTAGTAAATGGTAATCGGACCTGCGGGATTGGATATATAGGACTTGTGGTATGATATTTATGTTCCAAAATATATCTTCTGTCAATATGCAATTTTTCAACGCAAGCGTCTAAAGTAATACTAATCTAACATCAGAATGATGAACTCCGTAGTAACATCGGTCAAATTTATAAGCCTATCGCAAATATTGTCATTGGGTACTTGTGTTAGATAACGCCTTCTGCCTAACTTTTACGAAAGCTGATGAACAATTAATCTCCCAGCTCAAGATACAAGAGTATGGTAAATTTATGACGATCATTGAAGTACAAGGATTAACTTCACTAAATGTTAACCACTTGAAATTAGCTCAAAGAAATCGGTTGGTGTTGTAATAGCAGTTCTTCGCGCCACTAAATTAAACAAATCGAATCATCTACACAGAATATTATGTTCCATCGTAATCAAATAGTGATTTTTATGCAATCTGCATCGATGTGATTGATGAAGTTATAAATACAACAATCTCGTCAGATTTAATTCTTCTGCTTGGTGATCTTAGTCTTAGTTTTGACCAGGAATTAAATTGTATTTCGCCATGCAATAGAACATCAGATGCGGAGGTTTTACTTGCGGACGCCATGCTTGGTTATTTGAACCAAATAAACACAATTGCAGTAATCTTGACAGATTACTTGATCATGTCTACAGCAACGACATTGACACTTTCAAAATTTAATAAACCGTGTTACTTTGTGCCATAAATATTATCAATCACAAATCTTTAGATATTGCATTTGATTTGACGAATTTAATGGCGAATTCGGAACACCTACAAAATATTAAATCCAGCTTCAACAAAGCAAACCGTGCGGGGCTTCAAAGTTACCTAGCATAAATCCATCATCCACTCTTTCGCGGTCTGCTTCTTCCGTCAATACGTTTACGCTATATGCAAGGTCTTGCAAAGATGATTCTTTTAAAATTGCTTTGAACTTATTTCTCAAGAACACGCTATAACAAAACAAATATTAAATTTATAAAGGTTATGAAATTCTTTATTTAAAAAATCATAATGCAAATTCATTATTTGAATTAAAAACTAAATAATTTTTACGTAAAATAAATAAGTAAAATAAAATAAAAATTTAAAAGTTCATCCTCTTCTTGTGAAAACTTAAAATGCTGAAGTCCACTCGACGAAATTTTCATCCATTACATCCCAATTTTGTAGTAAACTTGTCACTAATATGTTAATATCGAAAGTTGAATAATTCTTTATATGAGACTGAATAATTTTGTAATTGTTTAAAAAGATCCTTCAAGGATTTGGTGTCAAACTAAAACGAGTTCAAACCTAGCTTATTAACTACCCCAAATTGTTTGTTGATTTTGACGTATTTATCCTGCTAAAATATCGTTACATTTTTTCTACGGGTTTTTCAACTCGCCCAGATATTCGATCCGCTGTGAGGAAGCTGTGTCCCAAACTGGGAAAAACAGAGATGAACTTCAGTCCTGTCTGGTTTTGTAACAGGAATTGTAATAATATTTGCTCATCGATATTGTTTTTATTTTGTGAAACATATCCATTGGCAAATAACCGTAAAATTCTGGTTGTTTTGAAAGGCTGCTGAATTATTTAAAAAGTGAAGCAATGCGTTGGAGATCTCGAGAATTTTCAGTCCACACTTAAAAAAAGGGTTCTGCCCTTTTGTAATATTTAAACCCGGATGCAAATAGAATTTTCTGGATTTGTTTGTTCCGAAGTGGCTCTCATATTCCCTTAAATTCTTTATTACTACACTATCTTTTTTTTGTAGTTTTCCAGTTCACCTTAACGTCGCCAACCTCTCCTCTCTCCCCTCCATCTATTTTCCTTTATTGGTATGGACGACTTCACGTTCTTTAGTATTAGTTTCAGGCGATAACCTCCGATTTTTGCAACACACAGGACAAGCTTCTGGCACACTAACAGCCTTTCTCCATGAATATTATTGAGATAATATGACCCACTGCACTCATGAGGCTTTCCTTTAATCTTTTCATCAAGTTTATTACTGAGTCTTCTTCGTTTTACAATATTTGGTTGTACAAGTAAGGCAATAAAATTGTCTATTATCAGGTACTAAAAACAATTTATCACGAAATAGTTTTAGATCAGTTGGGCTTATTTCAGAAAATTTAAATTTATCAAAATTATGTTTAATAACACACGGTACAAATATCCTTAGCCCTCCAGATGTAATGTAGCGATTCTTTTTTGTCAATTCTCGTTTTGTTGTTTAATTCTGGTTCTTTCTAGACCCATCGTTGCCTTCACTCACTAATATGATTGGTCGTATGGAGAAACTTGATTTTGCACCAGTTTCGTTTGTGGCCAAGTTGATAATTCTTTTATATGCATTTCGATGCGATATTTCAAAGAGATAGATCTGGTTTTGCACTTATATTTTTGTTTTCCTAATAGCTATGAAAATAAGGAACGATGATCAAGTGAAATCTTCCTTTTCAAAATATGAGATAAAGTTGGTTCATTTGGAATATTGGTCAATCTTAGAACTTAATTTTGATAAACCCAAAGAAAAAAAATCTATTGGTTATTCGTCATTGACGATTGATTACTTTCGTTGTATCAGTCCTACGTGACAATTTACGGGTATTATGCAAATTTGTTAAGAACTCATTATTTCTTTATCATTAACAGTAATTGACTCTTTGACTGAAATTTGGCAAATCGGAATATTTTTTTAAGTCTAACAATCAGATTCATTCGGTCGTCTATCCGAATTTTATCTAATAAGGAGTCAAACAATTTACATAGTGCACACTAACGAAATTCAGTTGGTTTTAAACTTCAGTTTGGTTCCTTGTTCGTTTTCCCGAATAAACAACAAAACATTGCGATTTCATTTTATCGCAAAATAAATTTGGTGACCCATTGGTGACTATGTGAAAAATCTGTTTGCAGCCAACGATTATCTAGAAAATTTTACGAAAATGGATTTCAATGTGCCACACGGAATACAAATTTATATTATACAACGAAAAATGGTGACCAAGGCTTACTAAATGATGATTAAGCTTTATGAATCGCCATTTCCTTCTGAAATCCGAATGGAGTGGTCGTGGTAGGTTTATATAGCCCGGTGATTTATTAGATGAAGATCGTGTATTGATAACCAGGTACTTCGTAGTAAAAACTATCACGTGTGAAATTTGTTAGCTGCAAATAAAATTGCTAGACCTTCTCGGTGGAGGCTAGGTCTTCAATTACGTTACATAAAACTGTCTCGACCCTTGTTTACTACGCATCACAAATCACTATCGCAATAATTCAACAGTCCCACAAAACGATTGCAATTTCACGAAATCTTTAGGTAATGCCGCCCTTGAAATTGCGAGAACTTTATCTATTGAGGGAGTTTCACGAATCTCCGATAACTACCTGCACCCACACCAGACAGATTCATCAATATATAATTGGGTAACTGGTAGTGTTCTGTACTATTACCCTATTGACGATCACCTTGCAGCCTACACACACTCTTACGCTGCCGTCTGTTTTAGGAACAACCACAATTATTGATAGCCATTCACTAGTCTTAACTGGCTCTAAAATATTCTTTCACACCAATCTGTCTAGTTCTACCGTTTATTTGTCTCTCTGCCTAATCTGAATTCGGCCTAGAAATCTAGCATTGCATCCAACAAACTGCTCTTGAACAATTCTTTAAATTTTGTTCCTATTACAGTTAACTTTTGGATCTACATCTTCAAAATCTTTGAAGCTTCCACCATCCCGCTGACATCTTCTTTTAGAAGCAAGTTGTTATTTTATTTTTACGCGCGGAGATGTCAGCACGTTATTTTATATGGGAGACCTTATAATAAATCCAAGTTGGTTGAAAGTAATATCCCATAAAATCTTTCCGATTAGTTTTGTTTGATATCAATGGCTTATAAAAGGCTTCTAATTAGTTCGAATAATATCCAGGAACCACCGAAATAAAATGTCATACAAAAAATTAAAGTGACCATCGGCATTTCTATAAGCTGTCCCGTCCTACCACTTCTAAAAAATCAACATCTTTCTGATAAGTATGATTTGCTGCGTTAAGATTATGCAGGTTGATCCGAAGTAAAATCTAATTCAATAAATTTAAAGCGGCCGTCGATGGATTCCTAAGCTGTCTAAATACTTTCTAAGAAGTTGGTGGGTTGGGTTTACACGAGAGCAAGACCCCATAATTAGTTAGTAGAAAGTTTAATTTGGCTTACAGGGTGGTCCGAAGTAAAATGATGAGCCTATATGTGGCTTTATAAACAATTTGAGAAAAATCCAAGGTGGCTGACAGGGGCTCCAAAATAAAATCTCAATCAAGGGACTAATAGTGGCCTCCGATATACTGCTAAGCTGTGTTAGGTTTTATCATCGTTCATTGGTGTGGAACGAAACTTAGCAATTTGTTAACCAATCATGGTGACATTGAGTACGGAGTTACCTGGCAATATTAATTATCAACAGACTACGAATTTCATTGTGTGTACAGTATTACACAAAACCGGACCCAATTTTTACATAAATATGTACGTGTTTGGAATTATTCCACGATTCTATCCCATAATCTATAGACCATTTGCTATTTTGTGAAGTTAGTCCAGCCCAGAATTTGTGTAAATTGATTCAAAATAAACAGCAATGGTGAAAATAGCCCAGCCTGGAATTTATTAGAAATCACGTTAAATTTAAAAATTATTCCTTTAAAATCTTGCGAATTTTAGCCATACCACTGTTTTATCTAAAGAACTCGTATTTGAACTAAAATTACATTTGACACGTTAAAGTTACTTGGCACGTTAAAGGTATTAACTTGTCGAATCAAAAATATGTCGTTTTGAGAAGGCCACATGTCTTACTTTTAGGAAATTAAAAAAAAATCGTTTTGTATGACAACTTTGGGAAATTTGGGCCTAGGCCAGAACGATTTTTTTCGAATTTTTGTTAAATTAAGGGTCGAGTTTGACCATCTCAAAACCAAATGGCCTTAAGTCCGAGTTCGTTCCGTTAATAAATTCCAGACTGGGATAACTTAACAATTTACTGTTTCTTTTAAATCAATTTAAACAAATTCTGGGCTGGGATAACGTCACACAAGAGCAAATGGTGTTTATTATGGATTAGTGTTGCCTGATGAATATTTTTCTTTTCTGGGATAGAATCGTGAAATAACTTCATATTCGTTAAAGATGTTTACATTGGCTTGTTTAATAGACTTTGTATTGACGTTTTGTGTTTTCCTTTAAGATAGATGAAAAGCCTTTGTTTATTTCTAACGCCTCTAAACATCCGATTTTAACTAAAATCAAATAAAATTGATAAAGTAGCTCTTAAACTATTTTCGATAACACTTCTGAATATTTAATTTTGTAATTACCATATCATTAACATTATGCTAATGAATATCAGGCATAATTTTATACATACGAGTACAATGTTATGTGTTTAGATAGTTAGTGATTGTTAGAACACTTAATACGGAAGTTGTTTCGCAAATAGAACCGATCTATCAAAAAAATGAAAAATTTATCGCTACCTAGTAAACGAGTTAATGTTTTTTTAATTTTTATGTTCATATTGATTTACGGTTCAATATATGGTGAACTATAAGCCATCTCAAACCTAATATTGTTGAAAACCCCAATAGAATTCTAAGGAAATAGCCGTAACGACAAAAGTAAAATAATTGATTATTTCTCGATTAAATACAATAGAATTATACAGTCCTACATGTGCCCGTATAATATTTTCCTAGAACTGTGGCTGCCATTATATTACGACTTTATACGGTTTGTTATTTGGTTTTGATTAAAAATTATGTCAATTTGTCATCAATTTATCATGAGGATTTTTCAATTGTATATGTCCGTATGACAACATTTCAACTCATCTCCATTGTTGTGGGTTGCCCGGTATTTGAACGATGGCAGAATTATTATGTCATATCGTATAAAGAATCGGACTACAAATGTTTATTGTGCGGCACGACTTGTTTGTTTAACATAAATAGTGTTTTGCTTGCACAAATAAATGTATTCATCGAGTAGAAAATTATTGTGATCAAATCAACAAACGAAACTAATATTAAATTTCAATATAATTATAATTTAAAAATGTTTTATGTTTTGGTCGGTTGTCGGATCGCAATATATATAAAACATAAAGCGGTACGGTACATAAATTGTATGCGATAAACAATAGAGTATGGAAGCATTTTATATGTACAGCGGTTGGTATTACTGCTGACAACATAATATTTTGTTCGCTATATACGAATTTAATACTCTTATAAGTTTTGAGGCAGCAGCAAATTGCCAATAAACTGGAAAAAAAATTTTTTTATTTAACTTAGAAAAAAATATTAATTGAATTTGTGCTTGGTTTCATTTTGCCCTGGTCTGTTATATTATAAATAATAAAGTGCTCTAGATTCGAAATGTTAATGTAATTTTCTACTTGGTGAATAGTTACCTACTACCTATTTTATCAGTAGTCTTCGATGAACCATGAAATAAGCTTAATATAAATAGTTTAACTATATTTTGGTGTCGTCTCTCTGAGCACAATTATAATAATTATGCTTTTCATAATGTTCACAAAAACTATAACACTCCTTGTCCCTTTAGCTATATCGGTCTTTTGTGTTAATTGCAACAATGCTTTTATTCGCTCAAACTGTTTTACTGTTTTAAAGCGACTGCATATGTTTGGCAGCCTGTGGTAATCTTAATCTTAATAAATGTTAAAGAAGCTGCTGGTTCCTCTGGATGAATTCCAGATGTGATCCCACTCCACTTTGGCTAAAATAAAATCTTCAGTTTAAATTTTACGTCATTTTTGAAATAGAAAGGCCTAATAAAATGTCACTAAATTTCGCAAAAACTAGACTACAGCTTTACTAACTGTAATTATTAAACTTAAATCATAATTTTAATCCTTTTTATGGGTAAAGCAATAAGAACAAATCACACAACTAACAAGTCCAAAATATGAAAGAATGAAGCAGTAGCAGGAGGAATATGGTCTGCAGTGAAACTATCGGTATTGAGAAAATAACACCGTTGTTACCTTTAAACTACACACTATAGAATATTATGTTTCGCTGAAGTGGATTTTGCGCTAACCCCGGGCAACCAAACATTATATAGAGGTAGAACAGCATAGGTAGAAACACCAAGACTCAGTATTTTAGATTCACCTTTAGATTTTCCATAATTGCTCTTCCTCAGGATTAACTTTCAAAGTGAAAATTCCCAGGAATGTCTACACTCTAATGACACAATGATATAACACAAGGAACATGTAATCTCTGTTTGACCTTAAGAAGACGAAGCACCTCTGTAGATAATCTGTCGGTGGTTGGCCTCAATGGTGATCAATCGTGATCAACCTTGAGACGATTTTTGACAAGATGGAGAAATTGAAATCAACCTGTAAACTCTTGATTTGACTCTCTCAACATCTCTGTAGACCTGCTTAATGCTATCGTGACTAAAAACCATGCTCTTAAGACGAGAATAGTCGAGCTAGAAAATCAAATTAACCTTGTGCAGGAAATTCTGTTGGGACATTCGATCGACTTATATGGATGTACCGGCGATCCAGATTGAAAATATAAAGGATACTGCACTCAGTATTTTTCATTCCGGATTACAAATTCCGGCAAATCGGATATTGATTAATGTCCTCGAGTAGCTTTAGGGCGTGATAAAATGAAATCGTACGCCTAAATTCACGAAATCTAATTATCCTCTGCGATTTTAATATTGACATCCTATCGATGTCCTCAGAGCAAAATGAATACTTATTATTAATGGCTGACCATGGCCTTAAATCTTATGTAAATGTATCCACACGGCGCACTTATAATACTTGTATTGATCACTTGTTTATCCGCCAAAATATTTTTAATAAAATAGACTTTCTGGTCAAAGTGGTTGATTTGGATATTAATGACCATTCTGCAGTAACAATTCAATTCAGTCAGTACTTTTGACAACTAAATAATGTTAAAATCATAACCAAATTTGGAATTAATTAGCCGGCCTTAAATACAGCTTTGGCTAATATATCATGGAATCAAGTTTTAGATAGTACCGATCTGAACACTGCTGTATTCTAAAACCCCATGTTGACCTACATCATTTTTCATACCAAATACCCCCCAAAAACTTTAAAAGCCTTGAATGTCTTTCAAGATCAGGATACTTATTGATCTCAAAAGTAAATGATGCAAAATGTAGTGAAACATCCGCAACATAGTTCTCTTAAATCAAGATATCCTGACCTAAAGAAAATGGTTTATCGTATACCAGTATGAAAACTATGAAAGAATACTACACGAAGAAATTACAAATACATTTAGCTATTCCTAAAAAGCAATGGGAAATTATTAACTCTGGGCTCGGTGAAGAGGCAAAAAGAAATAATTTTTACATAAAAGATGAAGCTGGAATTGAATACGTTGATAGTGCGGTAGTCGCCAACATGTTTAATAAATTCTTTGTTGAAATATCAACTCATCTCAACAATAGCAATAATAAAGTTACCTGTACTACTCAGGTTGAATATGATATGAAGTTCTCCAATTTCATCGAGCTCACCACCTGCTTTTTCTCGCCTGTTGATGGTCTTGAAATTCTATCGTTCATAAAGGATTTGAAAAATACTGATTCTAGTGGGTTCGATGAAATATCAAATAGACCCGGATGAAAAGAGAGAATCATACCTCTATTTATAAATGGCCATTCAATTAACATGTCTAATTTCCGACCTATTTCATAACTATCCGCATTTTCTAAAATTCTGGAGAAAACTATGAAAAAAAGAATTCTTGAGTACCTAAACAAAACAAATTTCCTGAGCAATTGTCAATTTGGCTTTGAATACTGAAGATGCTCTCTTGGGTTACTTTACTGATATGTATGCTAACTTGAATTAAAACCGGAGAGTTGGCGGTATTTCTATCGATGTAACTAAAGCATTTGATACTATTAATCATGTGTTAGTATTGTAAAAATTATCGGATTTCGCGGTGTTCGGGTGATCGTTTCGTCCACAAAACTGTGATGATTGATGGCGTGTCCAGTGATTTTGAGTACGCCATTTGTGGGGTACCTCAAGGATCGGTATTGGGTCCTATTTTATTTCTGGTCTACGTTAACTCGTTGTGCAGTCTTAAATTTAAAGGAAAAGTAGTGACTTTTGCCGGTGACACAGCTTTCTTCTATATCAAGCTGAGAACTGGAAAAAACTGTATTGAAAGTAAAAGACAATCTGGCTATTTTAAAATCATGGTTCAGTATCCATAGTATGGTTTTAAGTTGTAAAACTCGATTGATGTCGTTTCTGAGGCGCAAGCAAACTGATGGTACCCCAGATGTTATAACTCTACTTTCGTCCTATTGTGTTTTCAATCGGTGTGATGATATCGCCCAAGTAATTGGGACTCTTTATTGATACCAAATTGATTTTTGGAACTACTATGTTAAAGTTTTTATACTTTGCTTTAATTTATTGGAGGTTAGATTATGGTCTAGCTCTGTGGGGTGGCGCTGTCTATGAATCGATAAAAAAATTAATTGTGGCTCAAAAAATTCGTTGATTATAAAATGTTGAGAATTTATATTTCTATAAAGTACCTACTAAAAGTATTTTTGACATTAGAAGAGCATGCTTACAATGCTTATGCATTGTAAACTTCACCAGAAAAGAATACTGTCGGCGTTTCTATATCGTCATAGCTCCCAAATTATATAATAATTTTAATTTTTTTTTTTTTTTTTTTTTTATTATGAATGGTTTGTTTTTTTATTATTCATGTTTAAAATAATTAAATAAATTAAAATAAATTTCACGTATCCTACTAGAAATTATAAAACCAAATATTTTGTAAAAATTATAAAACTTCATAATTACTTATGAAGGTCAAGATTATAGGCAATATTTTGAAGATAATCCACTTTGCATAAATTATCTCGCTGGTTTATTATATTGAAAAAAAATTTATTTTTAATTTGCAATTTTCGTTTGTTTGGCTTTGATACTCCCCTCCCACTCTCAATTTAAACTCGTTCCTTAATTTTGATATAAGTTGATAAACGCCGATATGAGATTAACCTACTGTCACCTTTAGGCTTCGATACCATCCTTTTACAGAGTTGTGTGTCTTACGTAAGTTTGCTTGAGAATTAGCCAAAATCGACCAAAAATTTGGAAAATACTGCGGTTTCGATGATGATTTTGAAGATTTCCAGTTAAAAAGAGTATCTCGAACCACTTGTCGATACGTCGAGCATCAAGGTCGGTAATATCCTAGTACGCCAGTAAATAAGCTAAACTTTTTAGCATTCTGATCTGGAGGCTAAATTTTTCGTTATTGCCTTTCTTCACAGTCTCCAGATAATCTGCCCGAAGTGAAAGAATCAGCTTTTAAAAGTATTTCCGTTGAAAAAATGCTTTAAAGGTTTACCGCCTTTTCGAAATCCGACATTACGAATTTTGGATTAACTCTTATTCCCCAATTGCATGCACATCTGCATACTTCATAGAATAATTCGAAATATTCCGCTTCGCTTTTGCAGGTCATTATTCGCAACACCAAATACAGTCTGCTTGACAATTTTGCCATGAATAATGAAAGTCTCGTCTTATACGCGTCATTTTGTGTTGTTGCGCCTGGTTTGTTGGTAAATAAATGAGTGTTTCTGCACTATTCTCAATAACACTATTTCGAATAATTTGTGATGGCCGTTAAACTGAATTTTTCGCTGCCACTTTCAAATTTCCGTTGGCCTCGGAAATTGACTTATCACATTCCGAGGAGTCATGGCTATGGCTTGAAGGTCCTGTTTTAATCACATGCTCCCCTTTATTCGTATCAACTTTCTCTTTGCACAAAAGCGTTTTTTTTCTCGGTACGCCCACTGTAATGAAATATTTAAACAAACTTTTTACAGGTTTAAGAAAATACTTAAAAAACGTTGATGATGTAATCAATTAAGTAACTGGTATTTCAAACGAGAACTACAAATAAAATCAACACAATATAAAGTTCGGTTATTCCCCGCAATAATTTTATTATTATAGCTTCCCCGAAATAGGTTTAAAGTACTTTTACTTGCAAAACCATACATTGGGGTAGATACTCGATCGGCTAGCAAGCAATTTGCTAGTCAAAATCCTGGTTACTCCAATCAATTTTACCAAGAAAATTTGAATTTCAAATTATGTTTTTCAAAAAAATTTTGTTTTTTAAGCGATTGCACAGTAACTTTTGCGGTTTCCAAAAATGAACAGCAAATTTTTGTGTTGTTTTACTGTGCAATCGCAAACATAAACAAAAATTTTATAAAAAATATAATTTGAAATCCAAATTTTCTTGATAAAATTGATTGAGTAGCCAGGATTTCGGCCAGCAAATTGCTTGCTTGCTAGTCGATCGAGTATCTACCCCTATATGTATATTTTCAATGTAATTTTCATATTGTGTACCTCCCCGTTGTACATTTGGCAAATCCCCGCAAATCAAACACCGTGATTTCCCGAAAACGATTTAAAATAAGAAAAACATGAGTAATTTTTCATCATGGCTTCAAAAGCCTGTTTATCGAAAACCGGTTCGGGCCCGCCCGAATTAATAAAAATTAATCGGTTTTCAAAAAACAGGATTTTAAAAACCAGACATTTGAAACCAGACTTCCGAGAACAAGGCCTACCTACCAGACCCGACGATACATGATGTTAGAGGGAGCACTCTTTCGTATGTTTTTTGAAAGCGTGTTTAAGCATCTTCCGAAATTCTAAGAAAAACTGTGCAAATACTAATACGATAAAAGCCTTGGGTGAATAAATTTTTACTTATCAGTAAAGGGTTAAAAAAGCTATTCTTCTGTTTCAATATTTCAGTTTTAAATGCAATGCGTGCTTGAGAGAGTTAGAAAAATGATGCCGAATCTCACTCTATATGACAGTAGGAAAACTTCGTCAGAACCATCTGCCTTGAGCAATAGCTCAACTTAAGATATCAAAATTTACTAGTCTATGGGGTTTAACCTTAATTAATTGAACAAGATAACAGTAAGGTTTGATTGCTCTGAAGCAGCAAAGTCAGAGTTAATAATACCTCGTCCAATTTTCTTTGTGAGGTCAATCTGCCATTTACTTCCTACCCTATTCTTGAAATCGGTGAAAATTTCCACATTCGGAATATTATTTCCTTTTAAAATTTATTTTTCGAATTTTTCCCGGCTAATTTAATTTTTACTTGAAATTTTTTTGCAGGTTTTCTATTATTTATTCCCCTTTGTAGGGAATAATTCCCATTGGGTAAATCGATGCGAAAACGATAATGAAAATAATAATAGACGGGAAATAAATAATAGAAAACTTGCAAACAAATTTGAAAAAAAAAAAATAAAGTAGCAAATTATATTCTGAATGCGGAAATTTCCACCGATTTCAAGAATAGTGGCCCTGGAATAGACATCTGCAACAAGCATAGCAACCTCTAAGCTGAACAGGAGTCAAAAGAAAATAAAACTATGTTGGCATTCACGAATATTTTATGTCGCTCATTTGCTCCAACAGTGACACAACTCAAAATTTTTAATTTTTCAGTCGAGTCATTTCAAATAATATCACTCAAAACTGTTTGTTTTTCGGCGTTTTTCAAAAGCAAATAAAAATACATTCTGTTTAGTAAATAAATTTGTTGCTTAAATCCTCAATAGGATTTTAATTTTTATAATTCTTTAATGTTTTGCAAATTTTCTTAGGATAGTTGAGTGATCTTTAAATGGAATTCTACTTTTTAAAATATGTATTTGCAAAAAAAAACGTAAAACCCTCTGGGAAGCTTAAGTTCAAGTAAAAAAGCTTAAGCTTCATCCCAATCAATCAATCCGTATAATAGAGTGGTCTCTTTTTTGTTAAAGCCAGTTTTTTGTTAAAAGTTGTCTTTTCCACTCAAATTTTGGAAAACTAGTTTGGGCTGGTATTGTTACAAAATTTATTTACAATCTGCTAGTTCATAGTCGTTTTACTCATAAATGATATGCATTTAAAAATATTCGAAAAAACCTAATGCTTCTATCTAAGCCGGAGAACTAATTTCACTTGAACTTTAAAATTTATGGTAAAAGCTTAAGAATGAAATTTCACCCTGGGTGTAGAGAAATTACAGACATTTAGTCTGCTCTGAACCACGCACCGTTAATCTACAAAAATCACTCTCGCATCATATTGTGCAAATTTATGACTCTCTTATTGAAATTTCAAATAATAAGGACGAAGTAGAATTGAAAACACATCATATGCCACACTGTTTATCATTAAAAATATGCAATTATCAATTTCCATATGTTCCATAGTAATTTGGCATACATTTTTACTACAAATTGATGTACACTGCAGTTCACTTGAAAAAGAACGACCATATTTTTAGAATATTTTAAAATCGGTCTAACATTTTCAATTATTTTTAACGTGGAATTATAAATTTTTCAATAAGCAGTAAATATTAAAGAAGAACAAATGTTTGTTTACATGATTAATTGTGCTTTGCGGTTTTTTCTGAAAAAAATGGATTAATTTGGATGTTTACTTGAATAAGATCGATTAACAAATCTTAACAAGAAGTTATTTTTTTATTAAAAATATAAGCTACTGAAGGTGGAGTCAAACAAAGTTTTTAAATAACCTAGTGAAATCTCCTTCCAGACTTCATTTATCGCATTTATATTTTTAACCCATGTCATATGTAGCCTCGAGAAATCTAATATTTTCTTCTTCCTCTCCTGATTTAAAGGCGCTTTCTATTGAAGCTTTCTTCGAATAAGGTGATCTGATTTTTTAATATTATTCGGCACACTGTTATTTGGCTCGCCCCTACACCAGCTCTAGCTTTAATTTTTGCGCAAGTTAGTGCACAATTACCGGTCAAGTGGTGCAGTGGTTAAAGCTTCGGCACTTGGACCGGGAGGTACTGGGTTCGAATCCCATCAGACGGTAGATGCAAATCGAATTTTCATCATCGATTACGATCGGTGATGTTAATAAACACAACTTAGACCCTCTGATGGAGTGCAAAACTCAGCGCCGACCCACCGTCCATGTCAATGTACAGGTTGACATGAAGCTTGCAATGCGCAGGTGGTAATACTGTAGTTGTGTGAGTAGGTGAATAGGGGGGGGGGGGGTTGATGGGTTAATGATGTAGCGTGAATGCGTGGTATCACAATGGGCCAAAAATGGTTCAAGTGTCAACCACTGAAACCTAGTGCGCAATCGGCTGCAGATGTAGCCTCAACAATTCAGTCTTTATTGTTTAAGCCTTTATTCATTTGGATGTTTTATAAAATTGATGATTATAGTATTAATTCTTCCTATTTTATCTGCAATTTCTTGTAGAGAATATTTTTCGCTGTGCAGCACTTGAACTTGGGCTATTTCTTCCTTACTAAGTTTTTTTCCTTAACCCATTTTTTTTATGTTAACACGGTTTTTATTCAAAAAAATTAATTTAATTTAAGTTTAAATTTGCTAACACTTACACTTTATTGATAACTATGGTCGTTCCTTTTCAAGTGAAACAAATAAAAAATATACTTTTTAAGTAAAAACAAAATGAAATAAAATTCTTCTAGCCAACTAAGTTTTTATTTAAATATTTTGTCATTTTTAACAAGTGTCCTACAAAAAAATCTTGGAAAAGTTCGACTGACTTTAAATAAATCCAAAAAAACGGTCGTTCCTATTCAAGTTGTTTGAGACGCACACCAATCAACAATAAAATAAAAACACCACTAATTAAACATATTAATTTTTATTAAGAATACAAGGATCCATAACGTCCAGATCAATTCATTCTGAAACAAACAAAAAAATATATTAATTTCATTCATATGAGCCAATAATAATAATACTTAGCTTTCGGTTTACGTGTATCAGCTAAGGCATCCCGGACATTATGGATCTGCGTACGAAATTTTCATTACCTAGTATGTAAATTAATTAATTAACTATTGTTGTATAATTTTAAGTTTATTTTTAAATTACTTACCAAAGAAATACTATTTAATCATTTGACAAGGACAACCACAACAATCGTTCGGTATTTTTATGTTGTCACTCCTGTCAAATTATTATATAGTAGATTTCTTATGTGAATACATTTATGTAAGTTGAATGTTGCAAGATGAGAAAAACACAAGAAGCGCAACTAACTTCGCGCGGATCATTTTTCAACCTACAATATTTATGCGCTTGTACGTAAATATAAAATGAAATGCCATCGTGAAAAATGCAATGATTCTTTTTGGACGCCAATCAACATCGCATAAATATAAAATTTGTAAAAATAGTTTTTAATACAACTGATTTGAGATAAAGTAAATAAAGTAATTGTATAAAATTTATAATAAAATTAAAATTGTAATCAGCCTCTGCTTGGAAACATTTGTGTGGTTCATTTTTGAACGCTTATATTCCTGAACATCCACCATCGATCTGTACCAAATACAGTCCACATATTATTAATTTGCTCGATCTGAGACATGGTCCTTCGAGCCGGATCGTCGATATAAGGAATTACAAGGAGAAAGGAGACTATTCAACTATTAAATTTCATTTGCGGAAACAATTGGCATTGTTGGAGTAGGCGGAATCATTCGAGGATTTGTACACGCTGGATAAACCACGGAAAATTGGAAAACTGTAAGTAGATTTTCGTTTACTTATTATCTGATCTACTGGGATCCATTTAAAATAAAATTTATTCGTGCGACTAAATTTCCCACCACTTACTGGATTTCTTATCGTGTGATTTCCGTTATTTGTTCATTAAATTACCGGTCCAGCTGTAATTAAATATCTAGTTTTTCAACCATTCAGTGAAAAAAAAAAAAAAAAACCTAACGGTGAATCAAACCGCGTGTTGTCGTTCGAGAAAAATTGTGAACGGACTCTACAAAGAGGTTAAGTGCATCCGTAATAATATTAAGTGAGATAACGAGGATTTGTATCAATAATGCCGCAAATAGATGTTTTATTGAAACGCCGTTCGAATATTAAGGGATCTTTAACTAAGATCATTAATTTTATCCAAATTCAGCGCGAATTAGGCGCGTCCGACCTTGATATTGAACTCTTAAAAGTGCGGTTACGACGAGTGGAGAATTTATTGATCGAGTTTCATCAAATTGAACAGGACATTAGTTTATTGAATCTAGATGATGAAAGTCAGCAAGACGAGTTTGAGGATAAATATTATACGGCCATTGCTGCATTAAATAAATTAATTCGAAGAGCAAATTTGGCAATCGGGAACGTGTCTGTAGATTTAAACGATAGCCAAACCGAGCAAGCGCGGATCACAAACATAGAAGTTAAGCTTCCTAAGATTAATATAGCTCCATTTTTTGGCAGCTATACCGAATGGCAGTCATTTTTTGATCTTTTTTCGTCGACAATCCATGAAAATCCAAGTCTTAACCCGGCACAAAAGTTTCAATACTTAAAGGGGTTCTTGAGAGGCGAAGCAGCAAATTTGTTGAAGCATCTTCCTATTTCCGATGCCAATTATATCGAAGCCTTAAACAAATTAAAGACTCGGTATGACAGGAAACGATATACGGTACAGTCCTTCATAAAGAGTTTTGTTGATATACCATCCATTCATACACCAACCTCGCATCAAATTAGGAAATTAATGGATACCGCCGACGAAGTTATTCGTGGGCTCAAGGCCATCGGACCCGAAGCTGAATCTCGAGATCCTTGGCTGGTGTTTTTACTACTTCAAAAATTAGATGAAGAAAGTCGCGATAAATGGGCAAATGAGACGGCCGAGATGGAATTTCCAACCTGTCAAGCGTTAATTGGATTCCTAATGAAGCGAGCAGATGCCTTGGATTCCGTTAAAAGCTATCCGCGGAGAGGCGTTGCACAAGTGAAAGCGATTCCGAAAACCCTTACCAATGCCGTTGTATCGTGTGCAGTTTGCCAGAAGGAGTACCACCCGTTATATCAATGCCCTAAATTTAAGGAGTGGACAGTTGAAGAGAGAAGAGAATTTATGAAAACCGATAACCGATGCTTCAACTGTCTAAGTAAAACCCATACAGTATATCAATGCCGGTCTAAAGGGAAATGCCACATATGTAAGAGAAGACATAATTCGTTGTTACATCCTACCTCCAATGCCAATTGTTCGTCTAGTGAAACCCAGGACAACAATACTCCACCGGAAACCTCGAATCAATTATTTGTAAGGAGCACTTCCAAAGAACCATCTATACTCGTTGACCCACAACAACCATCGTGTCTGCATTTGAATCATCATTCAGCTATGTTGCCTACCGCGACAGTGCGAGTGCTAGACAGAAGTGGTCAACATCAATTTTGTCGAGTTTTACTCGACTCGGGATCACAATCCTCCTTCATTACCGAAGGATTTGTCCAAAAATTGGGCCTACCACGAAAACAAGGAAAGATCTGTATCCAGGGGCTTGCCGATCAGAAGCTTGTAACCACCAGAGGGCTAGTCGATGTGACCATCACACCACATTTCGAATCCACCATTACGTTCAAAATATCAGCGTACATAGTACCCTCCATCACTTCGATCAAACCAATTGAACAAGCTGATTTGGCAAATTACCAGTTCCTTTCGACAATGTCGTTAGCAGATGTTAATATGAAATCTACGTCCAAAATCGATTTATTGATTGGGGCAGACACATTTTTTGAAATTTTAAAACCTCAACAATTGAAGCACTCCAATGGAAAAATATACGCTCACGATACGCATCTGGGATGGATATTAACGGGTAATCTAATACCACACACCGACTCCACTAAATGCTACACGATAATCGATAACAGCATTTTAGAGAAAAGTCTCAAACGATTCTGGGAAAGTGAGGAAGTGTTTAAAAGTATACCATTGTCACCAGAAGACCGCATTTGCGAAGAACTTTTTCAAACCACCGCTGGCAAGTTACCTGATAACCATTTCATGGTGAAGTTACCCTTCAAACCAAAGCAAAATCCTCTGAAAGAATCCTTGGGGATTGCCGTTAAACGATTGCAGGCAATGGAAAGGAAATTTGCAAAGAATAGTAGGTTGGAAAAGCTTTACGTTGAATTTATGGAGGAGTACAATCAACTCGGCCACATGGAAGAAGTTCAACCACCCGAATATCCTGCTAATTGTTTGTACTTGCCACACCATGCTGTTTGGAAGGAAACATCCACCACTACTAAATTACGCGTAGTTTTTGACGCTTCCGCTAAAACCACTTCGGGTTATTCCTTGAACGATAATTTGATAACAGGACCAGTTTTACAAAATTTAATAACTGATATTTTACTACGCTTCCGAAGACATCGAATAGTATTTACAGCGGATGCGGAGAAAATGTACCGCCAAATATGGATTCATCCAAGTGATCGTCGATATCAACGGATAGTTTGGCGTAAGTCACCTCAGTCAGATATTAAACATTTCGAGTTAAAGACTTTAACCTACGGTATGTCTGCTGCACCTTATTTAGCAACCAGGGTTGTCAGACAAATAGCTAACGATAACTCAAATCGCTATCCAGAAGCATCAGAACGATTGCGAAACGATATGTATATAGACGACTTATTAACAGGAGCATCCGAGGTAAATGAAGCAGTTGAATTGGCAAAGCAGATATATAGCATAATGTCCCAATCCGGGTTTACTCTCCGAAAATGGTCTTCCAACTCTTTACACTTCATGTCCAAGTTTAATGGCGTTGATTCAGGTTCCTCCCATCCAAAATCATTGTCCGATGCATCAAATGAAATTAAGGTTTTGGGGTTGCAATGGCAACCAGCCTCTGATACGTTCACCTATAAGGTTACCCTCAAGGATGCAGTACCAACTACCAAACGAGCTATACTTTCCGAGGCCAGTCGTATCTTTGATCCACTCGGCCTACTATCACCTTTCGTAGTCAAAATAAAAACTTATTTCCAAGAATTGTGGCTGCTAAATTTAGGATGGGACGACGAGCTACCAAGCAAAGTGCATGATCAATGGCTCAAGTTACGAAACGAAATAGCTGATATATCCATAGTTACGATACCTCGATGGCTGTTTATGACAGATAGACCAAATCAATTGCACGGATTTTGCGATTCCAGTGAACTAGCATACGCGGCAGCAGTCTACCTACGTACCTTTTACAAGGGCCAACATATGATTAGTCTGATTGGAGCAAAAACGAAGGTCGCGCCAATTAAAAACATTTCACTACCACGGTTGGAGTTAAGCGGAGCGCTGTTACTAACGAGATTGATGAAGCATTTACAGTCAATACTACACATTAGAGATAGTCAGATATTTTGTTGGACTGATTCCACCATCGTATTGGATTGGCTGTCAGAACCACCACGCAGATGGAAAACGTACGTGGCGAATCGCACCAGTGAAATCATCGAAACGTTACCACGGGACAAATGGCGTCATATTACATCGAAGCTTAACCCAGCTGATTGTGCCACGAGAGGATTAAGCCCTACCGAACTAAAATCTCATTTGCTGTGGTGGAGCGGACCAGAATTTTTGAAAGCAGAATCCTGGCCAGTCTTCCGGAAAATACCTTGTTCGGGTGATTTAGAGCGTCGAGATAACAGTAAGGTCATGGTCGCAATACGCCCCGATCCATCAAACCCGATTATAGAGGACCTTATCAAAAGGCATTCCAGTTACGATAAGATTATTAATATTATAAGCCTAATTCGACGATTTATTGTAATATATCTAAATTTAAAGACTAAGTCCAAAATAAGTATGTATTCCGACTGGCGAGAAGCAGAAGCACAGATTTTACGGTTTATCCAGCAGCACTATTTTAATGACGAAATTCAAGCCGTGAAGACCGAAAGGATTGTATCACCAAAAAGCACGATCAAATCATTAAATCCATTTTTGGATAGTAAAGGACTGTTACGCGTAGGTGGTAGAATTGAGAAGGCCATTGCACCTTATGATACGCTGCATCCCATAATTTTACCTGCAAAATCTGATATAACAACGAGAATTGTGCTGAGGTATCATCGAATCCATTTACATTGTGGGGCATCGTTATTGTCGAGTATCATTAGAAGAAAATTCTGGATTGTTCATGGCCGAAATACCATAAAATCGGTCATCCGTAATTGTGTGCGATGTATCAAACAAAGACCACGAACCAATGATCAAATAATGGGCAACTTGCCGAAAGAAAGAGTAGAACTAATCCGTCCGTTCTTAAAGATTGGGTTGGATTTTGCCGGTCCCATCAAAACATACCTAAAACGCGGACGAGGACAGAAAGCACAAAAGTCGTATATCTGCCTAATTATTTGTTTAAGTACTAAGGCTGTACACCTGGAGCTCGTGGAAGATATGTCGACCGAATCCTTCATGGCTGCACTCCATCGATTTTTCTCACGGAGAGGAGTCAGCACCGAGATTTTCTCGGACAATGGATCTAATTTTCGTGGGGCATGCAATAAATTCAAGGAATTAAACAGTTTTCTTAAAAATAATATTAATCAAATTTCTATTTCTATGCTTAAGAAGTATCAGGTTGCATGGCATTTCATTCCACCGCATGCACCTCACTTTGGAGGGATTTGGGAGGCAGGCGTGAAGTCTGCGAAAACTCATTTGGAGCGTGTAATTGGGTCTAATATACTTACACAACACGAGCTGCATACGTTGCTGGTTCGGATCGAAGGGCTCCTAAATTCTCGACCTCTATGCACACAACCAGACGAGCGTGATCCATTGACACCAGCGCACTTTCTAATTGGTCATCCCATTACCACCATACCACAACCGGATATCACCGACCTACCTTATAACCGGTTGTCTCACTGGAGCGCGATTCAACGAATGACCCAACTATTTTGGAAACGTTGGCATTTAGAGTATCTTACGTCATTGCAAGCCCGCACTAAATGGAACTCGCCAAAGGATAACTTAAAAATTGGCGATATTGTTCTCATAAAGGAAGAAAATGCACTAATCAACCAATGGAAGATGGGCAAGGTGTCACAAGTATTCCCAGGGAATGATGGACGAGTACGAGTCGCCGAAATTCTTACGAGTCATGGGAACATTCGCAGACCAATCACTAAGTTGTGCCGTCTCCCAGTAAATTGACATAATTTGAAATCAGGCGATATTCAAGGCGGCCGCGATGTTTGAGACGCACACCAATCAACAATAAAATAAAAACACCACTAATTAAACATATTCATTTTTATTAAGAATACAAGGATCCATAACGTCCAGATCAATTCATTCTGAAACAAACAAAAAAATATATTAATTTCATTCATATGAGCCAATAATAATAATACTTAGCTTTCGGTTTACGTGTATCAGCTAAGGCATCCCGGACATTATGGATCTGCGTACGAAATTTTCATTACCTAGTATGTAAATTAATTAATTAACTATTGTTGTATAATTTTAAGTTTATTTTTAAATTACTTACCAAAGAAATACTATTTAATCATTTGACAAGGACAACCACAACAATCGTTCGGTATTTTTATGTTGTCACTCCTGTCAAATTATTAAATAGTAGATTTCTTATGTGAATACATTTATGTAAGTTGAATGTTGCAAGATGAGAAAAACACAAGAAGCGCAACTAACTTCGCGCGGATCATTTTTCAACCTACAATATTTATGCGCTTGTACGTAAATATAAAATGAAATGCCATCGTGAAAAATGCAATGATTCTTTTTGGACGCCAATCAACATCGCATAAATATAAAATTTGTAAAAATAGTTTTTAATACAACTGATTTGAGATAAAGTAAATAAAGTAATTGTATAAAATTTATAATAAAATTAAAATTGTAATCAGCCTCTGCTTGGAAACATTTGTGTGGTTCATTTTTGAACGCTTATATTCCTGAACATCCACCATCGATCTGTACCAAATACAGTCCACATATTATTAATTTGCTCGATCTGAGACACAAGTGAACTGCAGTGTATGTAGTTAGCAAATAATTGCTAAATCCAGCCACTCATATGAAAACATACCTTTCTTCGTTAAAGCACTAAACCTATTTTTTGACAAAATGTAGTAGCGGTCACGAGTTTGTAGAAAATTTTGATGTTGGAAATGACCTTGGTCATTGGACATGGAACCTGCGTTTCCTGCTATTTATAAGCAAAAAACAAGCCGAAAACCTCGAAATTTCAATTATGAACGCGTAAAACGAACCAATCTTGAATCCAAAAACGCATTTTAAAATTAATTTTTATTTTTGCATTCTGGTGCAAAGATTCGAAGCACTTCGGGGATATAATGATATGAGATGATCCATTTACGATATTGGAGAGCAATCAGATGAGTCGTTACTGTAAAACGTTTCCGTAAAGATTTGCACTTGATACTTTTAGATGAACAAATAAGTGACTTTGACATAATTGGTGTAGATTTGTTTGGCAAAATAAAATATTCTTGATTATGTATTGGAAAACAATATGCAGAATATGGTCCCAAATGTATACGTATAGTTTTACGCATTTTATTAACATTACCAGTGTCCATTGCTTCCGGACAAAAATCTTTCACAAAGTTAAAAATTATTAAAAATTATATAAGATTAAGGAACGTAGAGTAACGACTATAATATCCAATTAAGCTCTAATATTAATAGAACATCAGATAGTTGACAATTTGAATATGGATGATATTATATCTGAGTCGCCATAAAAAAGCTTGAAGAGCTTGTTTTATGAAAATTAAATTAATGTAATTACTTGATTTTTATTTCCCTTAGTTTTCTTTATCTCAAGGGACGGCCGATAAAATTTTTGCACACAAGCGGCCGTGTACTATGTAACTTCTATGTGTATGACCTGCTCAATGGTTATTTGAATCCCAAAATTCGAATATTTTTTGTTAAACAACGATTTACATTTTTACTATCCACGCTCGTTGTAGCATTTCTTTTAAAACGACATGTTAGCGAAAATGTTTTTGTAGAAATAGTACACCAAAATCATCATTAAGTGTTGATTTAATGTAACTTCTATGCGTATAAGTGGCGCAATGGAATTAAAAATTTTAAAGTTGGTATATTTTGTGATAAACCACGATTTATTATCCGAGGCCGTTAAACAAGTTCTTTTAAAACAACAGATTAGTAAGGTTGTTTTTTAGATGGATTTCACCTTTGTATATCATCATCAAGGGTATTGATTTCAAGTAATTTGTGCGTGTCTCTCGTACACTACGGATTTCTTAATCCCCAAATTCGATAATTTTATGATAAACGATCCACACTTGTTGCACCCGTTTTTTTAAATCGATGTGTTTGGGTGGGTAACAAACAATTCTCGACTCATCTAGACTGATTATATTTACTATATTTAATTTTAGAAAATAGGTTTCTAGAACATTTTACATTTTAGTAGTTTTCTTTTTGATTTCAATGATTCTTAAATGATATTAACCGTTTTGTGTTAAAATTTACCCTTAGACAAATTTCACCAATGAAATGTAATAAGTTCTGGTCCAGGAATCATCCCGATACCATAGCTACGTCAAAAAATACAATATTTGGCGGTGCAGGTTTAACTAGAAGTTGGTCAGGCTAATTTGGCTGGTGCAGGCTTAAAGCGTTCTATATTTAGTTGTTTTATACTAACACAATTGAATCGGATACAATTGAACTAAAGATTAAAATTCAGATTGAAAATCATTTCAAATAAAAAAGTTTAAATTTTTAAATGTTTTAGTTTAAAATTATGGATTCCAAATTTTTCGTTTAAAAATGCAGCTACTAAATTTTTAATAAGTTTTATTTTTGTAATTCCTCTGTGCCGTCTTTTCAATCATTTTTTCCTCAGAAGTTGAAAATAACAAAAGAAACACCAATATTCAAAAACTGGAACACGGACTAATGTTTCATGTTATAGAGGTAAAACGTCAATTTCATCAATTCCAAAGTTATTTGATCTATACCAAATAATAGGGCTGCCATGTCCGGTTTTTAGAGGGACTGTCTTGTTTTGGAAGAATTTATCCCTCCCTAAAACAGAGTCCATCTCTGTTCCTTTTTAAGATTTTTTCTAAAATATGTTCTATTATTTTATTTATAACCGATTTTAAAATGGATTGAATTATGAAAAACTAACGTCATTCATGTTTATTATACAAAGCTTCGAAACGCGTTCACCACGTTTAGAGTTCAGCGGTGAGTACTACTACATCACAATTTACAACTCATTGTCAGTGCGAATTTTATAATGAATCGTCATTTAGAAAATAGTGTTGAATTGAAAAACTACTCGTAATGAAAAGCATGAAAATGAATTTCCGCTCCATATAACAAGAGATTTGAATGAGGTTAGCACTCTGACTAGTCAACAACATGAATCGCGGGTCCGATGTAAAATTTGGAATTTTGTATTTTCAATTGCTTCCGGAGGAAGAACAACTATTTTAAAGCACTATGGTTTGGTAAATCATAAAAAGAATTTAGACCTGCTCGCTTAATCACAAAATGTAACAAGCTTCTTTCCAAGTAAACAATATATGTTTAATAAAAAGTTCAACTGTGGTAAAACAAAATGTGAGGTCATCAATTAAAACGTAATTTATCCATATTATGTAAAACAATTAGAGAATACATTAACGAAAATTAATTTTTTTACTATTATGTCTGATGCATCAAATCATAACGCCACTAAGCTTTTCCCTCTTATCGTTCAATATTTTGATGTGGACTTTGGTATTGAAACAAAAGTTTTAAATTTAGCGGCACTTCCTGGTGAAACCTCACCAGCTTTAAGCTGATAGATGTCTTAACAGCTCCAACTGTGATAAAATTGAACGGCAATTTGAATTGCATTGAATTTTTTAGGCTAATAGGGTCAAAAATCGAAATCTTGAAACAGGTCGAAAGCAGTGCGAAATATTTATAAATATTTTTAATTCTAAATAATTTTTATTTATGAATTAAAAACATTTGTTGCATCTTCTTCTTTTGCCTAATTAATAAGTAAGTAAAAGTAATAAATGTACCCTTAATGAATTCTAAAATAAATGTAACTTTATTTATGCTGTTATTTTATGCAATATAATTTTTACAAATAAATTGTCCCTCCCTGTCCCTCCCTGGGCAGCAAAAATATTCAAAATGTATTCAATCTGGGAGCTTTACAAATAAGATCAACTGCAACCAACCTTACAGAATTCACCAGCAGCACAATAAAAGACTTAGAAAATCACAAGCAAGTTGATGTAGACTTTACTAAGGCCTTTAACTGCATCAGTTAAACCTCCGAACCTTGAAGCCAGAACCTTATAATGCTTGAACAAATTTGTAACCTGGTTTAAATCATACTAAAGCAACCGCTCTCAATACATCGAAATGGGGAACAAAAGATCTGAACTAATCTCAGTCACCTCCGGCGTGCCTTTGGGCCCTAATGTCAATTGCATTTTCATCAAGGAATCCTAATGTATGCAGATGACCTTAACCTATTTAAAACTGTCTTTAAAAGAACATCAACGACATCCACAAATTTCAACAAGATATTGATAACCTATTGACTTAGTGTGATTCCAATCTGCTCAGCCCCAACATAAATAAGTGTAAGATCAATTATTTTCATTGTAAAGCTAATCCTGTTGTCCAACAGTACCAGAGTATATGGATTTAAGGACCTAAGGGTTACTTTCGTTAAAATACGAGTTTCTCTAATCACATGAAGCAGGGCATAGCTAGAGCTAACTCTATGTTTGATTTTATTGAAAGGTGGATTAGTGATTTTGAGGATATTGAGACAACAAAGATATTGTACTCCTCATCAACAAAAGAAGTTTGTACTTTACTTATCTTGGAAGGATGGCTGGCATGATTCCGACGAACGGCACATGATGTGAAAATTTAACATGTTTTTGATTTTTGCTTAAGCAAAGATTGGTTTCGAATATTTAATTATTTTTAATAAAAAAATATAGTCTCTCTGTATTTAAGTTTTTGTATATTCTCATGTCAAATTTGCACACTTTTCTTAAGTAAAATACATTAAAAAATAAATTTTTCAAAGGTTTAACATTAGTTTGTCTTAAAATTAGACAAAACAGTCATGGTTTGAAAAAAGTTTAAAAATTAAACAGAACTTTTTAAAGTGTAGGTGATAGAATGAAGTCGGGGCCGAATAAATTTTCTTTATAATGCGCTTCTGTCAATTGGAAGTAGTTCATTCAAACTTTGCTCCAATTGACATCCCCTAATAAATTATGTACAGAAAAAAATCCATAAATTGCTACAAGGGTTCATTATATCAAAACAAGGAATACACTGTAGAGTTAAATAATTAAATTTCAAATCAACATTAATTAAATTTTTATTCAAAACATAAATCAGAATAAGAAAGAATTATTACAAAATATTGTTGGTAACCTAAATTCGCGCCTCAAGGTATTTTAATTTTATGTGCATTCATGTTTTCGTTGCTTTGCTAAAATAAACACAATTCCAACTCAAATTTTTTGCATAATCAAAGTATTTCGACATAATATTTCAGTATTATGTGAAACATTAAAAATTAACATTTAAAATTTACAAAAATTAAAAGTCATAACATCTTAAGAATTTTCTTTACGCGAGACTAACACAAGAAAAAAAAATATTTTGCTGTTTATTGTTCGGCGGTCATTCACCGTGAAATCGCATTTTTTACGAAACACACCAAGTGTAGTTTAGGTTGTCTTGGCTGTATATATGTAAAATGAAGACGACAAAAATTTAAATCTTAAACTTTATAAAAAAAATGCATGCAACATAAATTTACAAAATAAGTACGAGTATATAATGCAGGTCAATAGGCCATCGCGCGTTTTATTTTTATGTACAAAATACAAAAATTATGTGTTTGATGTCTATTTTTATGTATATAATGTTTTGTGTTATAAAATTTACTCACTGGCCATATTTTTATCATTTCAGGATCAAATAACTCATCAATCCGGAAACAAAGTAATTATGATTTTAATAATTGGAAAACATTTTTATATAATTTATTCAAAATTTATTTTAATTCTTTATGTTGACAAATTTAATTAATTATTATTTCGTTTCTGTAAAATTTGTAAAAAAATTCATTTACATATTTAATTATTTTAAATTATTTAAAAAAAATTTACATGACAAGCACTTGAGAGTACAAATTAATTTTGGAATGGTATTTGATAAACGAGATTTGCTCATCGATGTGCTTATCTGCAAAAAATATTTAAGAAGCTTTATAGAAATAAAAACAATGCAATTTTGCAATTAATTGCTTAAAAGAGCTTTTCTGAAAGCTTGGAATATTAAATGTGATTTACATATAGAGAGGGATTAACTTTCTGATGCGAGATTCAACTTTTCAAAAATTCGAGTCCGGTACCTCCGGAACTAAACGCCGAAGCTTTAACCACTGTGCCATTTTGTCGGTAACAAATTAAGTTTCTTGTAAGAAGTATGTAATGCTATGTATTGAACCTTTTTAACCTATCCTAGGATTTTGATAATTATCTCATAAGATAAATGGTAATTAAATTAGTGTTTAAAAATGACACTGTTAAATTTCTAAGTTCAACCAGAGATGTCCACGGAATCTCCCCTACAATTTTCGACAGCTTTTAATATTTTCTATCTATTGGGCGAATATGGACCGATTATAATGAGTCTAATAATGCTTTTTGGAACTTTGAAGTGGGAAAAATATTATTAATTGGATTTTAAATTGACATTCCCAAACAAGCAACGAACCCGTTTTAATTGATTCATTTAGATATCTGAAAAATTATAAATGTTGTAGGTAATCCTTCCGAGATTTTTCGATTTTTGCAGAATTTAGAAATTACTGTTTGTTTTAATATTTTTTTACAAAAATTTACGAATAATCTTGAAGATGTGATGCTACTAAAATTAGCCGAAAAAAACCTGCATTATCGATATATTTTGTATCAGGTGATAGTGCAAAATTCTTCTGATATTGACAACTACAAGTGGATCTGACGGCAAAAAATTAAGATTATTAGGCATATTTTTGTATGTTAATTTTTATTTTCTTAAAGTATGCCGTCCTAAAATGTCATGGAAAAAAGGACTCAATGAGCTTATTGGTGAAGTAAGACCAACTCGTAAATAGCTGGATCCCCAGGGAGGGTTTGTATGGCCAAGATCGTTTTTGGATGTACTCCGTTGAATTGCAGAAAGGTGGTATGCCACATGCACACATTTTGGTTTGGTTCCTCCAAAAACTCAGATCGGATAAAATTGATTCCATCATTGCAACCGAAATCCCGGATGTAGCTGTTGATCCGAACTTGGTTGCAGTGGTGTCTAAGAATATGACCCATATATGATGTGGGTTTTTTTCAATAACGACTTACCCATCACATGAAATGAAGGGGTCCCATTGTAACGTATGCGATCAGTAGCGGACAAAGGGCGATTTTCATTTTTGGAGGGCAAGATGGGTCGCGTTCTACACTGCCAACTGAGAACCGTTAATGATTATGATTTTTGATTATTTACGTTACAAAAATTTTGAGAACTGCACCATCATTTTGAACATTCGAGCTCATTTATAATGACGAGCACAGTTCAATTGCTTTCAAACAATTGCATTGTCTTTTGATAAGTGTTTAAAGAAGTAGCTAAATCAGAGATCACAAAGAAACAACATAAGCGCCATAAACAGCTGCGTTGCTTATAAGCCCTCGTAACCATCGCTTCTCAGTGTTACACCCAAAAACACAAAAGCTTTTATGGAATCCTTCATTACATGCGGTCTCATATATCACGTCTGCTGAATCATACAGCTGGTTAATGTGAGTGTCAACTCTTACAGTTGCTCGGAGACGATTCGGAGTGGGATAATAAGCTCAAAAATATGACCATATCTTGATCACCACATCAAATCCGCATATATTTTGCGATTATCATACCCAGGTGTTCCCCTTCGAATCCAAACGATCCGTAAAGACGAAAGCAGAAATGGACAATGAGGCATTGATTATGATAGAAGATATTCGGTTTATTGATTGCGAATAAAGTGTTGTCGTATTTGTGCACGATGTGACCTGAAGCATTTCGTACAAATGTCCCGCAATTGAATAAACAACAAAAGGCTACTAACGACTCTTTGATTGGAGCTGTGAACAATGGAACTGGTGACATTTACTTTCTGAATGCTCTCGGAGGGACTAGAAAAACATTCTAAATTTCATTGCTTTTGGTATTGAAGTTGCCCTGGCATTGGCTTCATCTCAAATAGCAGCCTTTGTTGGAAGGCGGACGAAATGCACATTCTACACTGAAATTGGGACTGAACATGCGTTGAGCTTTTATTTTATTACACTATGATTCTACATAAAATATGGCCTAATTTTTGGCACAGGTGTTCACTGTTAGTGCCACAATTAAAATTCATAGTCCCATAACACGACAAATTATAAATACGGGTACCAGCTGTTTAAGAGTTGGTCTAACTTCGCCCAGTTCATATTACCTTTAAACATTCGAATTATGTGATTTTGATTTTTCAATTTTTTTTTTTCGATGAAAATTTACTGCTAACTTCATTAACATGTAATTTTTGGCTAATATTAGCAGAATTTTGCACTACTACTTTTGATACAAAATATATAAATAATGCAGGATTTTTTTCGTTTAAAATTTTCGGCTAACTTCAGTAGCAAGAAGATGTGGTATGATTATAAATTTTCTGGTTACTCTTTCAGCTGCCTCTGTTGTATCGAATATATTATCGATACAGTGTATTTGCTGCTATAGTTTCCTAACATTTTCTGTCAATTTTCAGGTGCATAAGAATGGCAAACGGTAATTTCTGCTGACGGCATTCCTCAATTTTTAATCTATAATACATGGTTTCATTGTGTAATTCTTTGTAACCAGGCATGTTTGTAGCAATCTTCAGAAGAGGAAGATTTGGAGATTCAGTTAGAACATTTCATTGAATGGATTTCTTATATCAGAATTTAAAAAGCAATGTTAAATTTCCTTCAAATGTTTTCCAATTACTTTTTATTACGTTTTAACACGTAAATATCACAAGGAACATTTTTAGATGATTCTATAAAACATTAAAATAAATAGAAAAATTTGTCAAAATAACCAAACCCATAAAAGTTTTACAAATCCTCGACAGACTATCACTATTTACCTAAATATTTCAAAAAAGTGGTTGAATTTCCTTGAGCATATGACGCAATTTCAGTAAACTAACCTTTTTGACAACATAACACCGCTGTATTTAGTGTTTGACCTTGATAAATTGAATGAAATAAATTGAATGAAATCCAAATCACGGGACGTCGATCTGTCGAAATAGGCTCCAAATATAGAAAGAAATGTAGAATAGTATTGAAAGAAATGTGATAGCATATGCTTTAACTAAAGCGGGTTTACTGCGGGAATTCGTTGGGATTAAACCGGCTTGCCTACCGAAAGGCAGATTACTTAATTTGTGAACCTAATCTACGGTTAACAAGGTATGCTTTATCTCTTAAAATGACCAACTAACAGTATCGGTCGCTATTCTGGTCGATCACGGCCAGGTTGTTAGCAGTTAAATAGCTTTCAAGATAGTCCAGTTCCCATTTCTTAGCTATAGATCTTTGATTTCGAGGCTATTCTGTGATTATCGCAAAACGGTTTTTATGAATTGTCGTTCTAGGCCTACCTTTTTTCTATTATATCTACTATGTGATGATGGTCTTTTCATGGTTTTTTCAAGAGAGCGGACTCAAATACGACGTTGTACTCTTTGCTGCGATTTTTAATATTTATCCATCCTGAGTGTGTCGGCCCGTATTTCACATTCATATAGTTGGATTAAGGACGTGAGTGATCTCAACAGTTTACGTTAAATAATGCCGACAACATATCTGACCAATGAGAAATGGTAACCTTGTTGCCTCATAATACGGCGCCAATTATATAGACCGGTCTTCCCAAAAACCAAATTGTTTACAGAAGGCATGCACGCTGAGTCGTCGTCATCTATTCCCTTATTAACTAAAACTATCCACTGTTTCTTTCATACTTTAGAGGGTTCAACTAGGCAGTAGTTGAACATACTTAGGGGTATCTCTCAGTGCGGTCAAGTGATGACGTTGGTGCTTGAAATCACAGCTTCCGCTTACACTATTGTACCGCAAGGCGGTGTCCACGTCCCCTTCAGAATATTTTATTTAAGATGCTCACTTCTTATAATCACAGTGGCACTTATTGTGGCACGAATCGGTTTTTCGGGTAATTCGTTTTCCTGCAGTATTGAGTGTTTGCCTGTTTCAATGGTTGAAGTTTTCATGACATATTATCCTATTCACATTTCATCTCTTAGTTTGGCTGGTGTCACGATGTGCAGTTCGCCTCCGTTTGCTATATGTGATATATTAGTGGTCACTTTCCGCATAATCGTCCATGATCCTCCATCCCCAAAATCGTATCAGATGCCAGCGTTATATCTAGGATCATTTAAAAGTAAGCCGCACTTCTAATTTTAGAAACACTGCCCTCGTTCAACACTGTTAATCTCACTCTAAGCATATACGACTCTTTATGTCCATTATGCTCGTGCCTCACTGTAATTCGTTTCCCGTAGCTTTTTATTGCTCATCAATTTTTGATCGAATATTGTCAGAACTACATTCCTATTAATGGTGATGGAAACAAATTTGAGCGCAGTTATTTAGAGACGGTGTTCGGAAGCCTCTGACTATCAAAAATCTAGGAACATGCTACTACTCGCTATACTTAAGTGTAGATGGCTATAAATTTTCAATTTAACAAATTTCTCTTCAATTTAACAAATTTTCAGAATTGGGTATAAGATCTACAAACAGGTCAGATCGCACAACATTCGTATTATCCAGAAAGTTTTGACTGGAGAAATTTATAGAATATTGAGTGCATTTAAATACTCTCATTGAACGAAATTTCACTTCGTTTTTAAAAATCCGCCACAGTTTATTCTGATGATTTGGAAGAGTACGTAGTTCATCAATACTTGTTATTAAATCGTATCGAGAAACATAATGCATCCAGAATAGGAATAAACGCTAAACGAGGCGGGAAAGTTAAACTCTCCAAAGAGCAAGTGATCGTTTTCACAACGATGGTAATCCTCAATTGTGCTGTTAGGACGCACATTACAAAGACATTTTGATCTCTATGCCAGACTAATCCGACTACGTGACTAGACACCGACTAAAATGTAAAAACTCACGCCTGTGTTAATAATAGAAAATGTTTTATATGTTCAAGTAATAAGTAACTGCGAAGTGGAAATCGGCGAAGATGCTGGTAAAGATATTAATGAAACGGTTGTTGATTATGAGGAGACTGGTATTGTTGGTGCAGATCAAAGTGAAGTTTATATGTGAAAATACCAAAATATATACTGTGTCGTATAAGTTGTTAGAATTGAAAAACACTCAAATATTGAACTTTCATAATATATCTGAATTTTTTTAATAAACCCAAATATTTTACCCTATAAGTAGCAAAAATTTAATTTTTGGGAAAGTTTTGAGTGAATTTTATAATTTTTTTTAACAATAAAACACACTAAGAATCGCACATAGGTGATCGAAGTAGTTCTAAACTAGTATTTGATGAAGAATCAAATCTTATTTTTCCAAATGCTCGGAAATCTCTGAGATTTTACCTATTTGAGAGAGAACATCATTGAGTGTAATACGAGAATTCGTAAACATTTGAAATTATTTATCTCGACCCCTACGAATCGCACAGAGGTGATGGAAGGGGTTCCGAACTATACTATTTGATGTAAGAAACAAATTTTGTTTATTTTTTTACGCAATCTTTGCAGATAAATTACATATCGCTCATTTGCTGCAAAGTGACACAATCCAAAATTTTTACTTTTTCAGTAGATCGATTTGAAAATATCACTCAATATTTTTTGTAAAAATGGCGTTTTTCAAAAGTAAATGTAAATACATTCTGATTAGTAAAACACTTTTTTTTCTATTGCTACATCTTCAACCGGATCTTAATTTTTACCATTCTTTAAAATTTTGAAAATTTTCTTCCCATAATTTCCAATATCTTAAAATATTAATTTGTTTCGCAAATTGAGTAATTTTTTTTGCCCTAATGCTGCACCAGCACTTGTAGCACAATCCAATGAAAATGGTACTGGAATTTTTTACAAATTAGTTACAAATTTGTAAACAGTTAGAAAAATTTTTACAAGTCCCGTTATCCTACAATTCGTGTGTGGACTGGCGTAAGACAAAGCTACACCACACTTTTCATATTTTTGTTAATATTTATTGTTTCGTACTGGGGGTAGTACTGGAATTTTCTACAAATTATTTAACACATATCGAAATAGTTTAACCCCCAAAAAACTACCCCTTAGAGGTGCAATTCTTCAAAAACCATATTTTAGGTTACAACGTGCTGTTGGCATTTCACTTAATATTTCTTATATCGTACTGGGGGCGGTATTGTAATTTTTTACAAATTAACTACAATATATTGGCATAACTCAAACCCCCACTCCTCCCCTAAAAGCTTCCTCTACGGAGTGCAATTTTAAGAACCGTATTTTTCGTCACACCATGCTTTTTGCGTTTCTGTGAATTTTGGTTGTATATAGTGCTGGGGTAGTACTGGAATCTTTTTACTATAAAATGGCATAATTTAACATATAAAAAACTACCCCAAATAGGAGCAACCGTTTAAAACCATTGTTTCGTACTGGTTGATACAAGAAGCTTTTACGAAATAAATTACAATATATTGGAATAGTTCAATTGTCAAAAACTGCCTCTAAAAAGTGTAGCTCTTTAAAACAATATTTTTTTATATATTTAATACCGAACTTCCTTCCTATGCAAGAAATAGATACTCAAGAATTTATTACAACAGCCCACACCCACGAATAAGTGTCATAAATTCTTGGGTTCCTATTTCTAGCATAAGAATGAAATTCGATACTTTTATCAATTTTTGTGGGTGCGGGCTGTTGTAGTAAATTAATGGGTACCTGTTTCATGCATACGAAGGAAGTTCTATGATTTATGACCAATTTTTGTGGGAGTGGGTTGTTGTAATTAATTCATTGGTACCTATTTCTTGCATAGGTAGGTAATTCGATACATTTTGATCGATTTTTGTGGGTGTTGGGTTTTGTTATAAATTTTTTGTTCCTATTTCTAGCATAGAAATGAAGTTCTACACTTTTTGATAGATTTTTGTGGATGTGGGTGGTTGTAATAAACTCAGGGATACCTATTTCTTGCATAGAAATATAATTCACTGCAGAATGATCGATTTTTGTGAGCACACCCACGGCTATTGTAATAAATTCATGGGTACCTATTTGAGGAGTATTACCTTTACAGAAAAATCTGTGTTCTAGAATTAGAAGGGCGTAAGTCGATTTATGCCTTAATCAACTTTTTCATACTTTCCGTCTTATTAATAAATCAATAAGACGGAAAGTATGAAAAACGTGATTAGGGCATAAGTCGACTTACGCTCTTTTAATTCTAGAACACAGGAATATTGTTTTAATGAGCTGCACTTTTTAGGAGCAGTTTTTGGCAATTGAATTATTCCAATATGTTGTAACTTATTTAGTAAAAACTTCTTGTATCAACCAGTGCGGTACAATGATTTTAAACGGTTACTCCTATTTGGGGTAGCTTTCTATATGTTAAATTATGCCATTTTATTGTAAAAAGATTCCAGTACTACCCCAGCACTATACACAACCAAAATTCACAGAAATGCAAAAGGCGTGTCGTATAATGAGTTATTTGTAATTTGCTCTCGACCATAAAAAATGCGTTAATCGCAAGGAACTTGCCAATTTTCTATAATAATTCCATTGATAGAGCACCAAGCAAGTTAATCAATTGTGACGGAAAACACTTTCTAACGATTAAAAGAGCGGTCTTCCACTTCTTTATTCTGCGAAATTGATCATCATTATCAAATATGGGTCCTCATTTTGATTTAGCAGTTTTAAAAGAAGTATGACCTCACTAAAAATATATCAATGGCGTTTGTTCATTCGTAAGATTGCACTAGAAAAAATTCGCTTAAGTTTTCATGTACAGCTTAGAAGGATGTTTCCGAAGAATTATCTCACGTATTTATGTGCTTCTTTCCAAGTTGAAGTCATTGATCACTGGTAATGGATTCTGAACACTAAAAGGCGAGCTGTCAAATTTGAATATACTGAGAATGCGACTGCAGCGGCATTAATGGGAAATGCTTCTGGTAAACGGGTATTTTAATCTATCAAAGTACCACGCAATAACAATAATTTGATATTGGTAGAGGTTCGTAGACGCTGACTAGTTCTGGGTAGTAGTCCTAACATCGGTTTAAAACCGATCCATACCATATCACTACAAAAAACTAGTTAAAATTTTCCTGTTGTTTTGTGTGAAAATTCTACCTCCGATGAAATGTCTACAACCACTGTTGTAATATTTCTCTGATTGTACTGTATGCAGTGCCCCACAGCTATGAAAAAACGGCAGTCGCCTGACGAATTAACCAAAAATTGTTTCATGATTTAATTTCAGCTTGCAATTCTCTAAAACCGTAATAAATTTTGTAGTATAATTGATTGTGATATTTAAATATTTGAACGATTGTGATATTTGGGCAGGATGCAAATTAGATTTTTCATCATCTAAATTGTAAACTGTGATCACTTGTTGGAGTGTAAGACTCATGGATCTATCCACCTGCCACGTTAGAAAAATAGGCTGGCATAGAACTATGTGCAGATAGCTCTAAGGTGCAGATAGCGCAAGGCAGCGCACGTGAAAGCGAACCACGAAAGAGTTTTAAGTGCTCCAGATCCATAGAACAGATTGCAAATATAGAAAAACAGCAACCTCATCATGTGGTTTCGCATTTTAACAACAAGCGGAGTGACCTAAACTAACAACTCTTATTAGTTCGACAAATTGTTTGATTTTCCATAGCTTTTCCATGGTTTATAATTGTTCGTTAATAACGAATTTCGAATTTGAGATAATCAGCCAATGCAAAGCATGGAAATTAAATTATCGATTTCTTCCGATTTCGATCTGTTCTAAATTTTAAAAATCCAAAACTTATTCTAATTTGAATATCGATTTTGTAGTATTGTGATTAGTTGGAGGGATAACAGAAACGTATCCATTAAAAATTTTAGTCTGGTTGTAAAATTTAATTTTTAAAAGATTTTAATTTTTTGATGATAATTTTATGGTTTTTAGTTTTGGAAAATATCGCATGACGCTTAGACGACGAAATACATAATTTTTGACTTGATTTCTAAACTTCCGGTGAAAAAAAACCACTTTTGACAACGTTATCACTAATTATAGTGTAAATTTGGGAAAATATAATTTTAAGATTACGACGACTGTGCGTGTGCCTATAAAATTGTTTAGATATAGAAAGACCAGGGCTCAAAAGTTCTATATTTTTAGGATTTTGCTAGAATTCTTAATCATTTTATTTGCCAGAAGCTTTCCGACGGTTTGAAAGTTTTTTTTTGTAACTTCTCGATTGGATGTTCACGTTAAAACTACCACACATTATTTATACTCTCAAGTGCTTATCAAAAAAAAATATTAATTTTGCAGCGCGCTATTCCGTTATAATATAATCTTAAATTTTTCTAAGTGTTTTCGTTATGTAATTTAAATTTCATTTCATCTAACATTATAAAATATATTTTTAATGTGACGTAATTAAATTGCAAGTTCAGTAGCCTAGTGTGTAATTTCTATAAAAATCCATCATCACATTGAAAATTCATCATAAAACATTTTACATACATTACAGACTTCTCGTGTGTATAAATGCGTTTACGTTTACGACAGATTTTCTCATTCGCACGTTTTTCCTTAATAAATAGAAAAATTTTCCTGTGACCTACAAATTTTCTACAGTCACGAAACTTTCAGCACCCCCTATATATACAAAATAAAAGCATTATTCATTTATAAAAGAAATTTGAGTGCAAAAACAATGTAAGATACCCAGATTTTTGATTAGTTTGTGTATAAAATTAAGTGTTTCTTTTTTCATTACATCTGGTCACCTTTTCATGAAAATATTTTTTTTTTTTTTTTTGAAACAAGTCATGAAATAACAAAGAATTTTCTTTTGTGTTTTACGTTGGAACACGGTATCAATGACACATTTTCTCTCTACATATACATAAATTTAAATTAATTTTAATTTAATTTTTGTATATAGATAATAGGAAAATCTAATGATCCTGGAAAATTTGTTCTTCGTTATCGTTATCATTTCGCTATATATACCATCTGACTTTTTATTACGTTTTTTCGCACTTGGTTTTGGTACTTACGTTTTATCTCACCCTTCCTGTTTTTCTATAGCAAAATTTTTTATACACTCAGCAACGCAACAAGCTGATTGAAAATTGTGAAAACAACAGAATGGAAAATAGAAATACGAGAACGGGGAAAACTTTTTTCCAATCGAACAGCGAAATATAATACGAGTATTAACAATAAACAATAATAATAATATTTGCGGCATTATTTGCCGATTCTTTGTCGTGGGTGTTTTTTCCAATTCAGTATGCGTATTGTTGTAAGGTCAGGTCGTGTGTTTATTTTTGACCATTGTAAGGTTAAAATTCATGTATCGTAACCTTTTTTGGTATAATGTCAATTAATGAACCGTTAAATGATGTATAAACGTATTTTTTGATATTTGCACTTATTTTGAATATATATTGACATTTTGAAGAGGGATCAGGAACATTTTATATGGTAAAAGTTCTGTTTTTATCGTATGTAGGTGTTTTGAAAATGATTGGAAAAATTCCACCGTAGATTTTCCGTATCACACTTCAAACGCTAAAAGTTATTGTTTTTAAAATTAGGCTGAATTTAGGAATATAAAACATCTTAATCGTGTATAGTATTGTAGAGAAGTTGTAAGAATTTCATTCGTTTCGACAAAAGAATTTGCGTAACATTTTTTTGCATGTTCCACAAAAAAAACTTTTCGTTTTTTGTTGGCTTTTGCCCAGAGGGAGCAAACATATAAAATTCTATATTTTGGATAGTATCACTTTTTGCTTGTCTTTATTCTATCGGAATGTACATACATATTTTCACATTTCCAAAAAGGTCAAATCTGTCCTTAAGAATTTTTTTTAGATGTCACAAAAATTAAGTGATTCGATTAAGTAATAAAAAAATGAAGAATTGTTGTAAACTTGTTTTTGGAAAAGCATTAAAGAGACACTGAACTCCAAGGTGTGGATAACTACAGCACGGAAACTTTCGAATTTTAAAACGAAACTTTGCAGCCCGATTAAACCCAATTTGTGATAGTTAGTGCTGACAGGAAAAAAATTAGTAATAGTCCTAGACTAGCCGAAGAAACGGGGAAAGAAGAAACATATCCGATTTTCATTCGTAATCTGAAGCTCCTAAAAGATACTATAATAAACAAAAAATACATAGTGTTACAAATTACGGGCGTGAAGGCGAATTATAAACCTTAATTTCTCACTTTTACTGTTCACTTTAATCGTTCACTACTTTTCGTACTGTTCACTTTTCATGTTTTAACTTGCACTGTTTACTGGCGATGTATGCGTTTTGCAATTGTGAATCACTTTCGTGTGGTTGTATACAACTTTTCCGGCCAATACAGGTTATATCACAGGTTATATCACCGCCGAAAATCCAATTTTCATCAGTAGAGGATTATAACAGTTGGTAGAAATTATATTTCTATGATAGCACAAATTTCGCCAGGTTTGTTGCCTTTGGAAAATGATAAAGTTAGACTTAATTACTATTTTTTCTAGAAGTCGGTCTTTTATCGTCCTTCAGGCGAAATTTGAAATGTTCTTCTTTCGCTTCTACGTTTCCGGGACTAGCACTATTTTTTCCCCGTGAGCACTAATTAACACAAACTGGGCTTGATTGGGGAAATTGGTTCCCTGCTGCAGTTACTCACATAACTCCAAGATATATAAAAACATAAAAAAGACCAAAACAATTTCGTGATTCAAGTTCAGAATACTAATCAATTTTAACCCACGATTTTGAAATTAAGAAATTCTGACGTAAATTATCATTTAAATTAGCATGCATAATATTTTTTGACATAAGCTTATTCTAAGTTGATATTTGAGCCATAGATTGGAATCTCATATTTACAACGGTGTGATTGGTTTTTGTTGGGTACGACTTTGAGCGGACTTATGGGTTGTTGAAGCAGAAACTGCTCACAAGGTTAATGAGGAACATTGGTCATTTTCAAAAAATCCTTGTGCCTTACGTAGATATGATAGGTACTTGTAATTTACAAGAGTCATAGATTGGAATCTCATATTTACAACGGTGTGATTGGTTTTTGTTGGGTACGACTTTGGGCGGACTTATGGGTTGTTGAAGCAGAAACTGCCCACAAGGTTAATGAGGAACATTGGTCATTTTCAAAAAATCCTTGTGCCTTACGTAGATATGATAGGTACTTGTAATTTACAAGAGCCATAGATTGGAATCTCATATTTATAACGGTGTGATTGGTTTTTGTTGGGTACGACTTTGAGCGGACTTATGGGTTGTTGAAGCAGAAACTGCTCACAAGGTTAATGAGGAACATTGGTCATTTTCAAAAAATCCTTGTGCCTTACGTAGATATGATAGGTACTTGTAATTTACAAGAGCCATAGATTGGAATCTCATATTTACAACGGTGTGATTGGTTTTTGTTGGGTACGACTTTGGGCGGACTTATGGGTTGTTGAAGCAGAAACTGCCCAAAAGGTTAATGAGGAACATTGGTCATTTTCAAAAAATCCTTGTGCCTTACGTAGATATGATAGGTACTTGTAATTTACAAGAGCCATAGATTGGAATCTCATATTTACAACGGTGTGATTGGTTTTTGTTGGGTACGACTTTGGGCGGACTTATGGGTTGTTGAAGCAGAAACTGCCCAAAAGGTTAATGAGGAACATTGGTCATTTTCAAAAAATCCTTGTGCCTTACGTAGATATGATAGGTACTTGTAATTTACAAGAGCCATAGATTGGAATCTCATATTTACAACAGTGTGATTGGTTTTTGTTGGGTACGACTTTGAGCGGACTTATGGGTTGTTGAAGCAGAAACTGCCCACAAGGTTAATGAGGAACATTGGTCATTTTCAAAAAATCCTTGTGCCTTACGTAGATATGATAGGTACTTGTAATTTACAAGAGCCATAGATTGGAATCTCATATTTATAACGGTGTGATTGGTTTTTGTTGGGTACGACTTTGAGCGGACTTATGGGTTGTTGAAGCAGAAACTGCTCACAAGGTTAATGAGGAACATTGGTCATTTTCAAAAAATCCTTGTGCCTTACGTAGATATGATAGGTACTTGTAATTTACAAGAGCCATAGATTGGAATCTCATATTTACAACAGTGTGATTGGTTTTTGTTGGGTACGACTTTGAGTGGACTTATGGGTTGTTGAAGCAGAAACTGCCCACAAGGTTAATGAGGAACATTGGTCATTTTCAAAAAATCCTTGTGCCTTACGTAGATATGATAGGTACTTGTAATTTACAAGAGCCATAGATTGGAATCTCATATTTACAACGGTGTGATTGGTTTTTGTTGGGTACGACTTTGGGCGGACTTATGGGTTGTTGAAGCAGAAACTGCCCAAAAGGTTAATGAGGAACATTGGTCATTTTCAAAAAATCCTTGTGCCTTACGTAGATATGATAGGTACTTGTAATTTACAAGAGCCATAGATTGGAATCTCATATTTACAACGGTGTGATTGGTTTTTGTTGGGTACGACTTTGGGCGGACTTATGGGTTGTTGAAGCAGAAACTGCCCACAAGGTTAATGAGGAACATTGGTCATTTTCAAAAAATCCTTGTGCCTTACGTAGATATGATAGGTACTTGTAATTTACAAGAGCCATAGATTGGAATCTCATATTTATAACGGTGTGATTGGTTTTTGTTGGGTACGACTTTGAGCGGACTTATGGGTTGTTGAAGCAGAAACTGCTCACAAGGTTAATGAGGAACATTGGTCATTTTCAAAAAATCCTTGTGCCTTACGTAGATATGATAGGTACTTGTAATTTACAAGAGCCATAGATTGGAATCTCATATTTACAACGGTGTGATTGGTTTTTGTTGGGTACGACTTTGGGCAGACTTATGGGTTGTTGAAGCAGAAACTGCCCAAAAGGTTAATGAGGAACATTGGTCATTTTCAAAAAATCCTTGTGCCTTACGTAGATATGATAGGTACTTGTAATTTACAAGAGCCATAGATTGGAATCTCATATTTACAACGGTGTGATTGGTTTTTGTTGGGTACGACTTTGAGTGGACTTATGGGTTGTTGAAGCAGAAACTGCCCACAAGGTTAATGAGGAACATTGGTCATTTTCAAAAAATCCTTGTGCCTTACGTAGATATGATAGGTACTTGTAATTTACAAGAGCCATAGATTGGAATCTCATATTTACAACGGTGTGATTGGTTTTTGTTGGGTACGACTTTGAGCGGACTTATGGGTTGTTGAAGCAGAAACTGCCCAAAAGGTTAATGAGGAACATTGGTCATTTTCAAAAAATCCTTGTGCCTTACGTAGATATGATAGGTACTTGTAATTTACAAGAGCCATAGATTGGAATCTCATATTTACAACGGTGTGATTGGTTTTTGTTGGGTACGACTTTGGGCGGACTTATGGGTTGTTGAAGCAGAAACTGCCCAAAAGGTTAATGAGGAACATTGGTCATTTTCAAAAAATCCTTGTGCCTTACGTAGATATGATAGGTACTTGTAATTTACAAGAGCCATAGATTGGAATCTCATATTTACAACGGTGTGATTGGTTTTTGTTGGGTACGACTTTGAGCGGACTTATGGGTTGTTGAAGCAGAAACTGCCCACAAGGTTAATGAGGAACATTGGTCATTTTCAAAAAATCCTTGTGCCTTACGTAGATATGATAGGTACTTGTAATTTACAAGAGCCATAGATTGGAATCTCATATTTACAACGGTGTGATTGGTTTTTGTTGGGTACGACTTTGAGCGGACTTATGGGTTGTTGAAGCAGAAACTGCCCAAAAGGTTAATGAGGAACATTGGTCATTTTCAAAAAATCCTTGTGCCTTACGTAGATATGATAGGTACTTGTAATTTACAACGACTTTGAGTGGACTTATGGGTTGTTGAAGCAGAAACTGCCCACAAGGTTAATGAGGAACATTGGTCATTTTCAAAAATCCTTGTGCCTTACGTAGATGAGATAAGTACTTGTAATTTACAAGAGCCATAGATTGGAATCTCATATTTATAACGGTGTGATTGGTTTTTGTTGGGTACGACTTTGAGCGGACTTATGGGTTGTTGAAGCAGAAACTACCCAAAAGGTTAATGAGGAACATTGGTCATTTTCAAAAAATCCTTGTGCCTTACGTAGATATGATAGGTACTTGTAATTTACAAAAGCCATAGATTGGAATCTCATATTTACAACGGTGTGATTGGTTTTTGTTGGGTACGACTTTGGGCGGACTTATGGGTTGTTGAAGCAGAAACTGCCCAAAAGGTTAATGAGGAACATTGGTCATTTTCAAAAAATCCTTGTGCCTTACGTAGATATGATAGGTACTTGTAATTTACAAGAGCCATAGATTGGAATCTCATATTTACAACGGTGTGATTGGTTTTTGTTGGGTACGACTCTGGGCGGACTTATGGGTTGTTGAAGCAGAAACTGCCCAAAAGGTTAATGAGGAACATTGGTCATTTTCAAAAAATTCTTGTGCCTTACGTAGATATGATAGATACTTGTAATTTACAAGAGCCATAGATTGGAATCTCATATTTACAACAATGTGATTGGTTTTTATTGGGTACGACTTTGAGTGGACTTATGGGTTGTTGAAGCAGAAACTGCCCAAAAGGTTAATGAGGAACATTGGTCATTTTCAAAAAATCCTTATGTCTTACGTAGATATGATAGGTACTTGTAATTTACAAGAGCCATAGATTGGAATCTCATATTTACAACAATGTGATTGGTTTTTATTGGGTACGACTTTGAGTGGACTTATGGGTTGTTGAAGCAGAAACTGCCCAAAAGGTTAATGAGGAACATTGGTCATTTTCAAAAAATCCTTGTGCCTTACGTAGATACGATGGGTACTTGTAATTTACAAGAGCCATAAATTGGAATCTCATATTTACAACGGTGTGATTGGTTTTTATTGGGTACGACTTTGAGTGGACTTATAGGTTGTTGAAGCAGAAACTGGCCAAAAGGTTAATGAGGAACATTGGTCATTTTCAAAAAATCCTTGTGCCTTACGTAGATACGATAGGTACTTGTAATTTACAAGAGCCATAGATTGAAATCTCATATTTACAACGGTGTGATTGGTTTTTATTGGGTACGACTTTGAGTGGACTTATGGGTTGTTGAAGCAGAAACTGCCCAAAAGGTTAATGAGGAACATTGGTCATTTTCAAAAAATTCTTGTGCCTTACGTAGATATGATAGGTACTTGTAATTTACAAGAGTCATAGATTGGAATCTCATATTTACAACGGTGTGATTGGTTTTTGTTGGGTACGACTTTGAGTGGACTTATGGGTTGTTGAAGCAGAAACTGCCCAAAAGGTTAATGAGGAACATTGGTCATTTTCAAAAAATCCTTGTGCCTTACGTAGATATGATAGGTACTTGTAATTCACAAGAGCCATAGATTGGAATCTCATATTTACAACGGTGTGATTGGTTTTTGTTGGGTACGACTTTGAGTGGACTTATGGGTTGTTGAAGCAGAAACTGGCCAAAAGGTTAATGAGGAACATTGGTCATTTTCAAAAAATCCTTGTGCCTTACGTAGATATGATAGGTACTTGTAATTTACATGAGCCATAGATTGGAATCTGATGCTCGACATTTTTAAGAAATTTTGATTTGATGAAAATTCATATGACTAAATTTTCACCGATCGGCACATTTTCCTCTCTAATATTTTGGTAGACCCAAATGTGTACTCTGCTAGTGTCAGCATGATTCAAATTCTGGTTGAGCTTGCTCACATTTCACGATATTCTTGTAATGCTTGACTATTTTTTTTACAATTTTTGATTCTAAGAAATTCATATCTCAAAATTTTCAAAGATCGGCAAACATATTACTATGATATTTTGGTACAAACATAGGTTTGTTCTACCTGGGTCCCATTTGAAACGCGATATTTTAAAACGCGGATTATCTTTTTTTTTTATGTTATAATCTATGCAATCTGTTCTGGGGCCGAAGCACTCCCAACTCTTTCGCAGTTTACTTTTACCGTCCTACTTTACGCATTGCTTGCCAAATCGAGGACGTATACGGCTATAGGTCCGATTTACGTAGAACCATCTGCACATTGCATTGCTCCATGCCAGCTTATAGTACTGACATGGACGATGGGTCGGCCCATGAGTTGTGCACTCCGACAGGGGATCATGGTTGTGTTCATTTCCATCATCGATCGTAATCAAATGATGAAAAATCCCTTTTGCATCCTGCCCCTATCGGGATTCGAACCCGGTAACTCCCGATCCAAACGCCAACGCTTTAACCACTGTGCCATTTGGTCGGTAACGCGGATTATCAAAACGCGATATTTCAGCGATATTTCAAAACGCGATAAAGTACAAAACGCAATATGGTACAAAACGGGAGTTTAGAATCGGGTTATATCAGGCGGGTGAAGGGGAAATTTTATTTCTGTTTATAGGAGTTTAAAAATCGATAGGGGCGAGAGTATATAGGACCGGTATCAATCGGCTCGCTGCGCTCCCGTCGCTTCGCAATGCACATTCTGTACCATATCGCGTTTTGTACCATATCGCGTTTTGAAATATTGCGTTTTGAAATATCGCGTTTCGAGCGGATCCGGTTCTACATATTGTGTTAAGCCGAATCAAATTCGTATTAACCTTGCATCAAAATGTCTAAGAAAAATCGAGCTTTAAAACAATGTCGTTGTAAGTTTCGAACTACATTACAATTTTAGTTGGGTTAGCACTAGTAGAGGACACATACCTACCAAAATATCAAAGTGAAAAATTTGCCGATCGAAGAAAATTTTGTGATATGGACCTAATTGTTTTAAAAAATAGAGATGCACGTATCTTAACAATGATGGTTTTCAATGTCCGAGAAAAGTTTACTAATTTCTTTACGCATCGTTTAGCAAAAATTTTCGTAAAATACCTCGACTCTAATGGTTAACAGAACCCTGTATAAAACGGAATTATAAGTTTTAGATTATAAATTTAATTTAATTATAAAAAAACGTCTAAATGGGAAGACCCGACGATTCGCTAAAACCTGCGAAGTTACCTGCGATAATACGCAATTCATGTCTGATTTTTTCTCGATTAGTATTTACACTATACTGAAACTTAACCTGCGTAGTGCAGCATTAGGTATATATAGGTATGTGGAACCTCTGTCTTGAAACGTAACGGTGATTTTCGGTTCTGTTAATCACCTCCAGTGGTCCATTTGATGATGCTCATGCGAGATATTTTGGTTTGGTGGTCAGTACAACCCTCAGTTACTTTGAGTGCATGCCGAAACTACCATTCTGGAGAAATTGATGGAACATATGATGCAGAAAATGTGAACTTTGTCAAATACTACATATTTTCCTAATCTCCGTTCCGAAAAAAATTTTGTAACTGAATAATAGTTCTGATGGCTCCTGCGCCAATGGCTGGTTCACAGACTTTTCCAATTGTTAGCAGGTCGAATCGATAAGTTTCCTGTTTAACTTGCTGAACCCCTATCGCAATTTCCTCTGAGACCCGCTCCAAATTTAATCTTTTCATCATCAATCTGGTTGGTTTGCCCTGTTAATCTTGTTGTGGTCTATTGCCAACTTTCATGAAGATGTACTATATTGGTAGATGAATTGAAGTTCGTTCCCGTGTTGCTTCTATTTGTACTCTATCTTTCATATCCCAACTGTTTTTACTGATCCCTTGGCGCACAGCTTTAGCTTTGATATTGCTTATTACTTCACTAAAAACAGATGAGCTTCTCAGTTAAGGTCCCCGCTACAAGAGAACGCCTCCTACTCTGGTTTGACATTGGTTCTACGTTGGATTTACCATTTAGACTACAAATACAATTTTTGTCCGTCTCTCCTTATAGGCCTATCCTAGTGATTTTAACGATCATCAGCTGTCGCTCTGCTTAATATTCTTCTATTTTACGCAGTTATTTCGACTTTTTCGACTCCCACCGTTTCCATTGTTTCGTGAGTGTACTTTTTACAACTTCGCCTCCTCATTTGGTTCTTGTGATGTTACTTTTATTGATCCAGTTCAAGCCGCCGTGCTAACTTTCATTGATGGCCCAGGTGCTTGAGTTTCTTTTATTTTTAGCAGTTGGTTTTCAGCACTTCTGTTTGCTGTCAAACAATAATATCACCAAGAATAAGATCTATGGTTCAGGGAAAAAAGAAAAAAGGTTTCTGTCCCAACCCAAAATTTGTAAAATTATTATTTTGGTAGTTTATTATATCGTTAAATATTTCTAAATACAAATTTCAAAAATACAGATTCGATTAAGCCGAGGACAGACATTTAGCAATTTTGCAAATAGCGTGTATAATTAGAACTTCAAGCGAAACCGCTTCCTTTTGCGAACATATAATATCGTCAAATGTGTACGAACCACATTAATTTAAAATAAATTCGATTTGAAACGTTTACGACAGCAAATTAATTAAACAAATGTTAAAAACAAAAATATTACCAACATCTGCACTTGGAGTATAATTAAATATTAATTAAGACATTGGGCAATTTTTTAAATATTTCAATGTTATATGCGCGTTTCTTATTTAAAAAGGTCAAATCGTTAAAATTAGAATTCGCGAGCACATTTTTTGTGACTTGATTTATATTATTTTGACGACATAACTATTTTAACAAATTGGAAGTTGGTATAGATTTGGTATTACGCACACACAAACAAAGTTGATAAAAAATTTTCCCACATAAACCAAACGAGAATTTAATTTCGGATCGTGATATTTCAAAAATATAAATATTCCATCACAATGCAATGTCATAAATGTCACAAAGATCAATGACTTGTTAACATCACCATTAAATACGTGCGTACTATCTCCGCTGTATATGGCGGCGTAATTTAGAGATGACACCCCAAAATTGTATTTTTGTTCTTAAATGGGAATATTAAAATGGACCTTCAGACGCGCATACATATTTTGTCACCACCGATACTTGATTTTGAATCAACAACCAATTTCGTGATAGTTTGGAGAATTAGTAAACTCGTTTAGCTAGAATCGAATTCTTTAGGAGTTTTTATTTTTGTTTCAGTGGTTAAAATTTAATTTTGAATTTTGTACAAAATTTCGAGTAAAATGTCATTTTAGCATTATAATGTTAACATTTCTCAATGATTTTATTATCTAATCTAATTCTGTTTATGCTTTCGGAGCAATAAAATAAAACATAAATTTTTTTACGTGTTTACCATAGCTAGTGTCAGTCGCCTTACAATTTAGTATGATTACTAATTTAGAAAACTATTCGTGTAACAAATTGATATTGATTGGGATTGTAATGGGAGTGATGAGTGATTTTGATAATGTTTTGAGCAGTAATTGGAGTTGGGTTGGCATTTAAATCAATTCAATCAATCACTTATTTGTAAACTGGGCAGAGTTGTTCTATATGTGAACGGTTGCCTATTACTTAGATATTAAACTGAAAAATCAAAAATAGGAAAAAGAAACTGTCATTAATTTAAGGTCAAAAATAATAACAAACCTATCATTTTTAAATAATTTAAAATATATTTGACAAATGTACAATCAAAATGAGGCATAGCCCTAGCAAAAAGCCATCTATGGTCCAGAAAAGAAAATTTATTTGCTGTATGCCGTTATATAGTTAAGATAATTTTGAAACAGAAAACTGAACACACTGTTTCCAATTGATAGAATGAAAATTATTTTTATGCAAATTTTATTGTGTTTGCTCTGAATTATGTTGCGCCTAAGGCTATCAAAAAGTTAAGTTTTTCCGAATGAGTAAGTGTATTTCCTATTCGTATCTAAGTTAGACTAAATTGACAGTAAAGTAATAGTTTTTCATGAGACCGTTATACCAGACCGTTATATTTGTTTCTAAATGGTTACTAGCTGTGCAGAATATGGTCTAATTTAATGAAATTACGATTTCTAATTTTTAGTTTATTTTAATGAAGGGGGGGGGGGGGGGGGGGGGGGGGGGGGGTTGAATTTTTGAAATATAAATATACTGATTGAAATCTAACCAAAAATCAGGATATTAAGCCAAAATTCTGGGTTCTTCACCAATTTTCTTATTTTGAATACCAGTAGCACTATTTTGGCTCTCGCTGAGAGTAGAGAATTGAGGAAAAATATTTTCATATCGAAGTTTTGTATTAGAAACAAAGTGGGATAGGAAGCTTTAATAAAGATTTTATTAGGAAACATAAACTCAAAATAAAGTTTGTTTCGTAAATATTTACACCAAACTGATTTCAACAGTAGGCCAGAAATATACAACTGAAACAAAACTTTTATATGAATTTTTTCTCCCAATTCTCTATTCCCAGAGAGAGCCAAAATAGCGTAATGTGACAGATGAAGGGAAACCCCATAATAGTGCGACAGGTAGAGCCCTGACCTTCACATTTATATAAATTTGATGGGTCGAGATTCTCATTAATTTTTGATTCGTATATAAAAAATTAAAGTTTGGCATTTTAATCCGTCTGTTCATTTTTTTCCTCCATTATAATCAAAATGTCTATGTACCCCACCTCTTACTTTACCGCGTCTTTCACACACAAATCTTCAAGTGTTCTCATTTTTACGCCTAATAATAGTTCAAAGCGAGTCGTCCCCATCTATCTTCGAAACCAGTTGTTGAAGTAACGTTGTAGTCGAGGTACAAGTTTGTCGTCCCAACTTAGTTTCGTTAGGGCTAGTATTATAATTCGGTTGAGTCTCTCGACTTGGCCGTTATCAAATGGTATACCCGCTGTAATCAAAAAAAGAAGAGTGAGTCAATTAGTACTCTCTAGGAGACGTGTAAGCATGGCGTGTGTATAGTGCTTATTATTTATAATTTGCTCAGTACATAATCACATACTTTTTAATTATTTTATATATTGTATAGTTTTGTATGTTTTTTGATTTATATAATGTAGTTCTACTACAAATTTTATTTTCTGCGTGACTCCAACTCATTTTTTTCTAAAAATCAGAAGTTCAAAAATTTTGGCAAAATTCCGGCGAAAATTATCAATATAATTTTCTGAACAAACACGATAAAGTTATAGTGACGCCTCAGTATTCTATTGGTCTATCGATCTTTGAGGCCCCTTTACAATGTTCTTCATAGAGTCGTTTTATGAATCAATGAAAAATGATATTTATGTTTTAGTTCTCGTTTGTTTCGAATGCAAGGTCATTTACCTAGAAACTGGTGGTGGTCACTGGTCTAAATTTATCAGTGCATTTCTTGGCACAACTAGACATTTCATTGCCGCGAGAGGAGGATATGATAGTACACCTGATGTAAGATACGATCGGCTAATTGATATTTCACCTTGTGGAGTTTTGTACGAAACAGCAGAAAAGACTATATACGAACCACTCCATTAGAAGGATATTAATTAATAGTTGCTTATTACAAAAAAAAAACATATTAAAGCTTACCAAGTGTTAATTTTAAACCATTTAATTTAACATCAGAAAGATTTCTCGGGTCTACCATGGACAAAATCCGGGCATTTATATGCTAACCACTCGATGGCCAATTATTTAATAGTTGTGCGACAACCTCGCGGTTGAAAGGAGAAACAATAAAATATAGTAGAAACCCAGGTTTCCTGAAATGTTACGATTTGCTTCCATTTAATTTAAACTTGGATTTTTGATATCGACCAAGTGTCAAGGCCGCGACTTTTTTCATTTAACCTGATCATCAAATAATATTTGCAGATGGTACAACTTGTTTACTATAGATAAATTTGGCAAGCCTCATTTAGAACAGTTGCCACTAATAGCAAAACGACATTTATTATTTTAAATGACTAATGGTGTCCGCATAATTTTAAGCGGGAAGCAGCCGTTATAATCAGATTTATGTGATGCTATTATAAGAGCATTTTAAACATGTTATTATCTTAGAAATCGCGTTTGATCTAAATTTATGAGTACTCGAAAATCGTTTGCATCGTGTGCGATGACATGTAATTTGCCGAGAAGCAAGTAAACATATTAATAATCCGATGATCCATTTTATAATGATCAAAGCGTTATAGACGCCAAAAACATGAAATTATAATGGAGCCAACCAACCCTTATGTTGTTTGTCAACAATTCTTCAATTAATTAAGAGCGTAATACGTTTTGGTTTTCAACGATGCGATTTATAAATTATTCAGTCATTCATAATACGGAAATTATATTTTCATTTCCTCTCTATATATAAAGCGTGTAGCATCATCAACATATTTTAGTTATAATTTGTTGCTGCTCTATTCTGTTTTATTTAATAATTTATCGTATTTATAATTTTTGTGAAAATATTGTAGTTTTTGCTCCACGGTTGCAAAATAATAATTTTTAGTACAGTGGGAAAACGTAAACACGCCAAATATGAAACAAAATGTAACATTAAAACTTCAAGATTCATTAACCTCATTTTTCGCAAAAAATGATTATGGCGACGAGGTATCCCCTTTTTGCTCTATATCTGTTTATTTTCGTTTTGATGCTGTGAAGTATTATTTTCATCATGATAAAATCAGATTTGAAAGAAAATCAATTTTTCATTTTGTAGCACATAAACAAATTATAGACTTTATTGTGTCCGACATGAAGACGTGCTACGAGAGTAGAAAATTATTTTGCATTGAGGTAAATTTTTTATTGTCAAAATTATGTGTCTAAATTCAGTAAGCCAACATTATTTATGAGCCGTACAATTTGCATTAGCTCTGTATAAAAAAAATTTTTATTATTTGATTTGGACAGATTATAAATATATAACACATTTAAATTTTAATAATGGTAAATGCGGGGTGCTGGAAAGCGAATTCCGGCCCAAAAGTATATTGAATATATTTGATCCAGTATTAATTTATGTGGTTGTCGACACGTCGTAATCTATTAAGTGGAATACGATTTTTTGCAACCCAGGTGTCGAAAATGTAGATAACGTCGATATAGCAGTTTAGGTTCAATCACGCCCGAAATCAAACAAAGTTCTTCTCTAAATGATGAAATATAAAATATTATTAATAAATTATTAGAAAATAAAATTTTATTTCCGAACTTTTTTAAATGTTATTTAAACTTTTTATTTAATTAACACTTTTAGCAGATCGGGAATCATAATGTGTCCAAATAATTCCCCTTGAAATTTTAGCTAGTTAAAAATGACCGTCAACCATGCATACTCTTTACTGCTCTGAATGGTTCACACCGACTTCAAACGGTTGCTGCTGGTCTTGTTGGTTCTATAATGATGAACAATGTATCGTCTTACTTGTGTCATAAATAGTTTAGCTGTAGTGATTCTGGCTGAATTTGTAAGGTCCTTTCATGAAAAATTTTATACTACCGACTTTTTAAGGTTCCGGCTTTAAAATTTTGTAGTACACAATAATGCACAATGCATCGTGGTACTTGTTGGTTTGGCTATAATATGGTTTTGTCTGGCTTTATCAGGTTTTGGGCGTAATTATATGGTTCCGGCTTCAAAAATAAATAGTACACCCGGCACAATGATGCACAATGCATCGTGCTACTTGTTCCATAGGTGGTTTGGCTGTAATGTGGTTCTGGCTAGCTTTATCAGGTTCTGGCCGGAATAACAAGGTTCCGGCTGAAAAATTACTTACTGTACAATGATACACAATGCATCATGCTACTTGTGACATTGTTAGTTTGGCTGTAGAGGGTATGGTTCAGGGATTTTCATGAACAATTGTATATTACTGGATTTATAAGGTTCCGGCTGAAAAAATATATAGTGCACAATGATAAACAATGCATCGTGCTACTTTGCTATAGTTGGTTTGGCTGTTGTACGGTTCTGGCTGGCTTTATTAGGTTCTGGTCGGAATTATGAGGTTCCGGCTGAAAAATATATAGTGCAAAATGATGCACATTGCATCGGGCTACTTATGCCATAGTTGATTTGGCTGTAATATGGTACTGATTGGCTTTATCGGGTTCTGGGTGGAATTATAAGGTTCCGGCTGAAAAATTATTTGACGCATAATGATGCACAGTGCATCGTGATACTTGTGCTATAGTTAATTGGCTGTAGAGCGTATGGTTTCGGCTGAAATTGTAAGGTTTTTTCCCGAAAAATCGTACATTTATGAGGTTCCGGCTGACAAATTATATGATGTTCAATGCATCGTGCTACTTGTGCCATAGTTAGTTGGGCTTGTAAGGTTTTTCCGAAAAACCCGTGCAATTACGAAAATTTCGTCGGATTGTAAGATCCGCAGTTGACTGCAAAATTACAGAGTAAATGCGTTTTTAAAATATCTTCTTCTGATAGTTGGGCCATATTATATGTTGCTTTAAGTTGAAAGATTGCTGTATATGTCAATCCGCACCATGGTACTAGAAGGTAATGAACACGCGCTAAAACGGCTGTTATCAACTAGTCAGCGCACAAAAAAAAATCTATTTAGGCTGTTTTCGAAACGAATATTTATTTTAGTGAAGACTTACTTATTGAAATAAGTATGCTCGCGGGGTCGGGGCTGTTGGTGAAATTTGGTTAGATCGGATGCAAAATTGGATGGTGTGTAAACAAGTTGGTCAACAAAATTTAGTTGGACGTGTTGGGTTAAAATTATGGATCCGAATTAGGTGTTGTGTAGTAATATTGTATTTCGTCATGTAAAAAATTACAATGGAAACGAATCAAATTAGGAAGAAAAAAATGAAAACTAAACCAAGAATCGTGTAAATTGGTTGGTAAATTGGATAGTGTGTATAGTGGGGCCCGTGTTCCTTTTTTATTTTTTTTTTATCAGCTGCAACAATTTTCATTAATATTGCTGAGGTTTGTTTTCCGAGTACCAGGCATCGATTGCGATAGGTCTGGATTTCAGAAAAATTCGTTCAGTAGGTCGAACGGTCAGCCCGAGTCCGTTTCTTATTATTGGTGAGAAAAGGTTTTTTAGTGCCAGGAATCGATTGCGCTGGGTTCTTAGTTCTGGAAAATTCGTTTTGATGATCGTTCGGTGTGGCCCGGATCCCCCTTTTAAATTTTTTTTCGGCTTGCACGATTTTTATAAATATTGCTTGAGGAGCGGTTTGTGATTACCAACAACTGATTGCAATCGGCCTTGATTAGGGGCAAATTCATTTAGGAGGTTATCACGTGGGGCCCGCGTCTCGTTTTTTAAATAAAATTTTTATAAAAATTGGCGACGGAGGGGAGGAGAAAGGGGTTAAATTGTAAGGAATTAATTGAGATTGGTTCAGATTTAGGAAAATTCGCTTAGGCAAATACAAATATACAAATTGGTGATCGATGGTTTTCGAGTGCCAGGAGTCAATTTTGATGGTACTAATTTCGGGAACATCCGGTCAGACGGTCGTCTGGTGCAGTCTGAGTCTCCTTCTTTGATTTTTTTGGCACGCACAATTTAATAAAAATTGCTGGAGGAGCGTTTTCGACTACCAAAATCCGATTTGGTCATCAAATTTGGATCCTTCTTTTAACATGCAACATATTGCGTAATGTTGCACCATGTTGCATCATGATGCGTCATGTTTTACAATGTTGAATGATGTTGCACATTATAGCTCAATGTTGTATGATGTTTCACGATGTTGCGTTATGTTGCACCATAACTGATAATACTGATTGTAATGAGCTCTGATTTCGGGCAAATTCATTGAGGGAGTCATACGGTGAAATTCATTTAGAGGGTGGAGCTGATGACTCGGGTTCCTTTTCTTTCATATTGCTTTGGCTCACTCGAATTTTATAAAAAATTCAGGATTTTAGAGTGCCAGGAGTCGATGTCGGGAAAACCGATTCAGACTGTCAATTGTTACGGCCTGAGTCTCTTACTTTGATTTTTTTGGCTTGCACGATTTTTGATTGCCAAAATCTGATTTTGAAGGGTTTTTATTTCGGGAAGATTCAGTTAAGGAGGTCATCGAATTTGGAGCCTTCTTTGGAGCCTTATCATTTTATTTGGCTTTGGCGATTTTAATAAAACTTAGCGGGACCATGCAATATAGTGCGCCACGTTGTACCATGTTGCACCATGACGCATGAAGCTGCAAAATATTGGGATATTGCATCACATGTGGTTATATTGTACCATGTCGCATGATGTTGCACCACCATTGCATCGTTTGAAGGCTTGCTGTATTAGGCTTAGGGCTTTCTTTTAGCACTTTAATTAACTTGAACGATTTTGATAAAATTTGCTGAACATGGTTTTCTAATGCAAAAAATGATTACAAGGAGCTGTTAATAATTCAGTTATCAGTCCTTCGGCTGAGCCGTTGCACCATGTGGCGTAATGTTTTACTATGTTGTACCATTTTGCCAAATGTTGCACCATGTCGCATGATGTTGCACCATGTTGCACAATGTTGCGTGATGTGCCACCATGTTGGGGGATGCCTCAAAATATTGTTTGATGTTGTATCATGTTGCGTGATGTTGCACCATGTTGCTTAATAAGGCATCATTTTGTGGGGTGTTGGAAAATTATGAAAGTTGAACATTTGAAAGTTGCAATAATCCCGCCTTTTTGAATATGTTGGTTGTTATAAGTAACAATATTGCTTTCTATCATTCGCTATCTAATGATTGTTTTTACCTTGGTCCATTTTTCACCTTTTGTTCCGCCTCAAACGATTTTTATGACGTCAAGTGTGACTCTGGTCTCTTTATATTTTTTTTTCGGCTAGTGCGTTTTCGATAAAAATATTTGAAGTTAATGAAAAGAAATTAAATGCTAGGAATCGTTACTGATGGATGCTAATTTCAGGAAAATTCGTCCAGAGGGTGATTCGGTTGGGTCCGGTATCTTTTTGAAATTTTTTTTGCTCGAACTAATTTTTGGAAAATTCTGTTCTGGGTTTTCTTTCAGTTAAGAAAAATGTGTGAGATAGGTTTCCCAGTGCTACGAATTGGGCCCTATTTAAACAAAGATCGGCTCAAATGATTTAGTAGACATAAACAAATTAGGTATTTGTACCAGTAATACTCGCCATGTCATATTGAGATTTTGCTTTGTAATTTTCTGGGGATTTAGGAGCATGATTCCAAAATTACACAAATTCGTAATAATTCATAATACGCAAGTGGTAGAATGATTCAATAAATTATTTCTTAGATCTGGCTGTCAATATTTTCCAAGTGTTTCAGGGGTTCATAATTATGTTCATTTTCATCGTCGATTGTAAAAAAAATATGTTTAAAATCTCTAACGCAGTGTTAGATTTTATATGTTGTTCTTACTTTTGCTGAATACTATTTTGTTCAGAGTCATTTTTAGATAGGGTCGGGTACTTTTACGACTGTTGGGTAATTTTATCATCGGATGCTTACCTTTACGGGGCATATTGATCAAATTGATCACATTACTGTAAGAGCTCACACCAAGTCGGGTTTCATTAAGCACAACGACCACGATATTCATACTGAAATCACCAAACGTGGCCTTTGTTCGTTTGATCCTGGAATACGCCTCGTTTGTCGGGTCCCATTCACTAGAACCGATACGAAAGCATTCAGAAGCAATCCATCTTAACCCCCTTTACCCTATACCGCACAATCGAACACGTAAAGATTGCGTGGAGTTACTCTCGTGTTTTAATATTTCCAGCCAAAACTGCCTGCGACTTAATGTTTTTACCGGATCATTATAAGACAGGGGAAATAAATCATTTGTCGTATTCACGATCCTTTTAAGGCATGTATGCTAAAATTCAAAGTGAGCAGTTGAGTTTTGATTAAAACTAACCAAGCACAGCTCAAAGCGGACTGTTATATACGATGGGAATACAATATTCTGAAAGAAGATTTTTATCATATTTTATTCATTAAATCATAGATTTATCGAACTTATTGAACACAAGAGACTGTAAATCATGTTTTAATTAGTTATTTAACTCCAAACTAAAAAATTCTTAAAAACCCTGTACCTAACATACCAAAAATTTATTTTAAAAAGTGCTCGGTATACGAAATATTACTGCCACTCCCGCTCCTTCTATTTTATCCATGACGTACACATTATCTGCAAAATTGCCCAATAATAAGACATCACCCGCCGCCTGCGATGTAGACCAAAATAACAAATAACAAACAAGACTTGATTGACATTGAACTCTATACTTTCAATCTAATCAACTTCAATTTCTCATCAATATATTATTTTATATGTGTTCCGTTCATCTTCTTCGTATATTCTTCTTCTAATATACATCGTAAAATATTCTCAAGTACACATAAATAATTTATCTTCAATGTCTGGTTTCATCATCATCAACAACGGCAGCATATCAGCTCAATCGAGAAAATCTATATAAATTAATTAATTTCCCAAATCGAAATAAATTAAATTTGATTTAGTAACTCAAATCACCAAATCATATATACAGAGTGCCGGCGTACACAAACGCCGGACCTAAAAATAGCCTACAAATGTTGATGTTCTTGATTATTTCGTTGCAAATCGATCGATTGTGTTTGGTAAAGGCTCGCGTGTCTCACATCTCAATTGGTTAAATATTTTTGGGCACGAAACGATTATGTCACACACAATAAATACAAAGTGTAATGTGTTACTGTCATGTACTCGACTGTGTTTTGTGTTTAAGTGTTAGATTAATGTTTACATACAAGACATTTTGTTATTTATACAAGGGGGCTAATGACATGATTATTGTCGTGTTTTATCGAAAATATGCTAAACTTGATTTGTTGACTGTAGCGATCTGTCAATTTTGAATACATTGTGGACACACTTTCGATTTTGTTTCGCGACGTTTACGTATTTGATTTTGACGAAATGTTATTTGTGTTCACCTTGTTTACGTCGGGGGAGAGTTTAACATTTTTTGACAAATTGCGCAAACAAGGTGTTATGAAAGATATAATCTTAGATAATAGGTGATAGTTCTACTTTTAAATACTTTGTTATGTTTTGTCTTACATGATGCTCAATGAACACGTAAGTCTTGCAAGTCAAATTTTAGTTACTTAATGATGGTTTTGTTACCGGAATAGTAAACTTACATCATATTTTAAATCTGATATGTTTTGTTGCTTTCTTGGTATAACGGATACGGAAATCTGGTAACAGATTGCGCCGTACAAAACAAATAAGTAATACCAGTGGAAGTACTAAAACGTTTGAAGTATGGCTGTCAAGGACCTGCTGCATGTTAGTAGCTTATCAATCCCAGACGCATATCAATACATTGCATTGTGGTAAACAATATTTTTTGTTTTGTTCTCCGGCGCGTAAATGGACAACAATGATTGTTTGAAAACTCTCGAACGCGACGTACAACTGACCATGAGAAAAACACGGAAATTCAAGATTTATTCCGCACACTTCCAACGATTGACCTTGCGATCTGTTAATCGTCATGGCGAACACCAAACGGACGGGAAACTGAATGCTCTTAAATTCGAACGGATAGTCAGTTGGAATCAGAGGAATTCTCGGAATTAAAACATCCCCTCCTTTATAATCGACGCTTGATCGTCGCAGCCAATCGCGTCCCATTACACAATCTCGTATGGTTCAGACTTGCATTGGTTGCCTCGTCTTGATTGGTCACACAGTCAACGGATTTTAGACAATGCATTTCCCCAGCGATTTGGTTTTGAATCAAGTAATTCAGATTGTAATTATTCTTGTTCTTCGCTGCCAAAATCGAATGTCTGTAAACACTTTCGTGATCCTTCGATGTCGTGAGCATGCAAAAATTTGAGGAAAACGAAATCAATCCGATATTCATTTGCAACTTCAAACGCTCTTTGAGATCTCGAGATCTCGAGCGAATTATCGCCAAAAGCAATGAAATCAGAAAGGTTTTACCCGTTCCTCCCGGAACATCGAGGAAGAATGTTCCACCATTTCCTTCGTCCACTGTCTTCATTAATGCGTCGTACACGTTCTTTTGCTGTGCATTCAAAAGCGGGACATTCGTTTGTACTATTCGCCTCATTGAATCTCGATCGTACACTTGCTCTCGTTGCAATTCACGATTAAATGCATCGTGCATCGAACGAATCGGTGCTGGTATGCCCAATTCCGACAAATAGCTGCCGCATATAAGCACGCACATGTCTTCGATCAAGATCAAAGCTTCGTTGCGTATTTCGTCGTTTATTTCAACCTCATAATTCGATGTTGCAGTGCGAACTCGATGCAAAAATTTATGTTTGATGGATGCCACGTCACTATGATCATCGCGACCATTGCACGAATTTGATTTGCCGGCGAAATTTAGACTTTGGCGAATACGTGCGAAATCCCGTACAAAAACATAAATTTTCGATTTTCAGAATTTTCCGGTGGATTTTCCCAAAATTTTCTTTCATATAAGAACGAAATTTCTCCCGATCAAACCCCTTTTCGTGTGGCCTACGGGTGATGTGATTAATCAATGGTATTTAATCATCATTCTGAATGTACTTCAATTGATCTAAAAATATAAAGGTTTCGGGACCTGGTATATTACCTGGAAGGAAGCTTTGCGGATTCGTGAAATAAGGACCATAGATTAAGGAGTTATTGGTATTATTGGAGGATCTCATGATATGTTTACCAATTAGGTTAATAATATGAATATCTAGTCTGTCAGCCTTAAATTGCGCATACTGGATTTCATTTGAAATATATAATGCTGCTGTTCATTATTGATTTTCCAGAACTACCCGTTGCAATTCTGAATTCATTTCCTTTCAAATATTCAGGTTTTCCATATAACTGCGGTTTAAATTTAACCAAATAGGGCATCCGTATATGTTAGTATCGGCCATATTAATATTTGATAGCATATTCGTTTGACCGTCCTGTGAATATGCTTCGCTTTGAATATTCGTCTATGAATGCTCTTCTAGCTTTGTTTAGTTGGATGATAAAATGTTCGTTGATGTTTTTTTTTTTTTGTTTTTTGTTGTTTTTAGTCCATGCCATCTGTTTTGGGGCCGAAGCACTCCCTGCTCTTTCGCGGTTTATTTTTCCGTCTTACTTTACGCATAATTTGCCAAATCGAAGACGTACGGCTATAGGTCCGATTTTTATAACCATCTGCACATTGCAAGCTCCATGCCAGCCTATACTGGCATGGAAGATGGGTCGGCCCATGAGTTGTGCACTCCGACAGGGGGTCATAGATGTGTTCCATTTCATCACAAATCGTAATCTGTAGATGAAAATTCTCTTTGCATCCTGCCCCTATCGGGATTCGAACCCGGTACCTCCCGATCCAAACGCCAAAGCTTTAACCACTGTGCCATTTGGTCGGTTTCGTTGAGGTTGATGTTTGATTACTGATTTGTTTTGTACAGCTGTTCATTGTTTACAGATATTTAAAAAAAAATTCAATATTTTTTGGTGTCGCTAGATGCATTTTGACACGGCTTCCTGAAGAGAATTGTTTCACATTTCAGCGATTCCATACGAAAACGATAAAAAAAACGCAAATTTTGTCCTGACCCCTTTAGATTTCTATGAAACTTCCAAAAATGTTCTCTATATAAAATAACTCAACACATATTTTTTTATTTCCTTCTGCGGCACTGTTATTTGTAATAGGGGCGTGCGGCTTTTTACGTTTTTTCTGATTTTTCTTAAAATTGATAATTTTTGGAGGCCTCTGTCGCAAGGAGCACTTAACCGATTTTAACAATTTATATCTCAAATGAAAGGGAATGAATGGATCTTATAAATAGCGGTACAATTTTAATTTTAGAAAAATTCAATCTTAAAGAAAAAATGCGTTCTTTTGGAAAATGTGATTTACCGTTATGTTGGACTTAAACGAGCTATCGGTTTTTTAACTTTTTTTTAAAGCTTACTTATTTTGTAAGCAAATAAAAAAATAAAAAAGGAGTGGTACCTTTCATTTTTAAAATATGATTTTTTCAACAGGTCAAGATCTGAATATTTTAAACGAAAATTGAAGAAAATCTATTCAAACTGTTCCTTCGATAATTTCATTACAGATTTTACTTTATTTTTATATTTTAATTCCTCAATTCAAACACTTTTTGCAATGCAATAAAACCATAAATTAATTGTTAATATAATCTTTATTACTCAATATCAAAAAGTTTGTTTCTTGTACAAAATGAAAACTTCCAAATATCTAAAGATGTCTTATAATGTGGACAAAAATTTTGATATTTTTGAGTTCCTGCTATTTGTTTTACTGAGCCATATCTATTTTTTAATTGCTTTTCCATTGTATCATAATCTGTAGTAGTAAAAAATAGATAGTTTACATTTGATTCTGTTTCGGCAGCCCATGAATAAAGTTCACGTGGCATAGTTATTTGGTTTTCAAAAGGATTTTGTAAACTCGCTCTAGCAACATTCCTCTTGAGAACTCCTCCTAATGCATCGCAAGGTCCTTTTCCGTGGCAAGTTGTAAAAAAATGCCATTCTGCTTCCATACCGCAGTCCTGCTTGAAATTGCATAGATTGTAGAAATTCATTTTGTTTTTGTACTGAGCCCCGGATCCATCGGAAAAGAAACAAATTTTCTTAACGTGCCGTAATTTTTCTTTAAGAAATTAACTAGGCCGTTAATAAACTACACTATAGCTACATGATTATGTTTAGTTGCCTCAGATATAGCTGTCAAGCTTATGAATTCCAAACTACTATCGTCTTTAATCGTATGGCCACTTGCTCCGTTTTTATAATACACTTCAAATGGATGTATTGTACATTGAGCATTGGACCAATGAAATCCTTGAACGGCATCCTGAATTAAAAATGAATAGTTCTCCGAAAAGTCACATATAACAATACGTTCATCAGTTGCTGCATTTGATTTTCTATATTTTAGGTAATCTGCTTGTTGTTTTGCAATAAATGAATGCGGTACTATAGTATGCAGTTGTTCACCAAGTCTATCTGTGAAACCTGTGGTGATATGGTTATAGTTTCCATACTGCATCGATCTACTTGCTGCCACTGCTGGAATGTTATTTCATCTAAACAATTTTGTAGAAATTTTCCTGATAATTCCTCTCGAATACTGTTCGGTCCCGGGCAGGCTGTACATTCGTTTAAATGGCATGATGTGCTTGGAGTAGTGCATATAATCTGCGAAATAAGATCTTGATAACTTCCTTCTTCGTGTGATAAAAGGTTCATAGATTTTATTTTATTAAACATAAGTTTAATATTTTGATAAGATATGCAGACACAAATACTATGTGTACCGCTAGAGTTCGCTAATACGCAGTACCCTGGACGAAGTGCAGCAAAACTAGAAAATCCAATTTTTGTATTTGGATATTTTTGTTTAAATATTTGATGAGCCTCCTTTAAATTACAAAGAACCAGCCAACGCTGCTTTGTTTCAATAACCCCATCTGATGACATGGTCTTGAAATCTCGTTTCCCAGGGCACACCCGACTTATATCGTCATCTTCATAAAATTTCTGCACCAATAATGCGATTTCCTGATTAAGAATTGTTGATCTCAATTAGGTGTTCGGTGTTGACATGATATCTTTTCTTTTTGAATCTGTTTTGCTCTATTTGCCATATAATAAGACACACCGAACTCATCTTGAATTTTCCGGGCAAGCCAGCTTTTTGGAACCGATGTTAAAACCATATACTTTTCATTTGTTGTTGTAGAAATATCATATTTTTCTCGTACCTGTTGAATTATTTCAATACTATCACCTGATACGTCAGTGACAGCATGCTCAGAACTGCACGGAAGCCTAAATATTTCTTAAGAAATTTTCGCTGTAACTTCTTTAAATTTTTGTTGTTTATAATTTTCACTTCTCATTTTCTTATGTACTAAAAGAGAACTGTGAATTGATTTTAAAGTATCGTTGAATGATGATATATCCGGATTAATGAATTGCTCCTCATTTGATGAACTTATAGACGAAGATGCAGGTGAACATTCTCGATCCAAATTAATATTTTGTGAACCAAAGAGTTTATTATTATCACTACGTGATCCACTTTTATAAATTTCAAGATAACAAGCATTGCAAATTATCTTCTCTTTATTCATGGCAATACCTTGTAGATTAGCTTTCTCAATTATATAATTATTCACTTTTCGGCTGGAAGATTTGTCTTTTATAGATGGCACTTTACACACTTACCTTTCATACTGAATATTTTTTGTTTTCACTTTTTTAAAATGTACTTCAAACTCTACGATACGAATGACAAATAATTTACAAATGTAGCATATTTATACGAAACCGATTTTGGTCTGAAACCCAAATGAATTTGTCTGCTGCGATTTCTAATTGTCATACAATAAAACGTTCAGACATATAACCAAGTACAGTTGGCGAGATAATAAAAAGTAAAAAGGAGGTTATCCACATGCTGCTGATAAGAAAGTTTATTACCATTTGTACACCCTCATTTTTAAGATTTATTATGTTGACCAATAGATAATTGTTTTAAGTAAACCATAAAAATGTAAGCATGAACAATATGAATGAGTCATAAAATCTCTGTTAGCAAATGTTTTTCATAAAATATCTATTCCTGTACGATTTCTGTCGTAAGCGATAGATAATAAACTATAAACATTGTTCACCACGAAATATTAAGGCTGTTTATGAGAGTTTTAAAAGATATCTGGGTCCGCCTTTATTTTATAAAATTCAAAAATTTATAGTTATTCCCCTTGCTTGAATGTCTCAACATTCTCATTATTGCTCCTTTCAATTTTTAGATAATGACAATTCCTAATTTTGGAAATGATTTTTTTTTTGTTTTTCGTTTTTTGATTTTTTTTGTTTTTTTTTTCTAAATGAACTAAAGTAAAAAAAACAAAGAAAATAAAAAATAAATTAAAATTCTAATAAAATCATCAGAGGAAAAGTTTGAATACATTTTCTTGAATTCTCTTTTAAAATATTCAGATATTGACATATTTAAAAAATCATATTTTAAAAATGAAAGGTACCACTCCTTCTTTTTATTTTTTTATTTAAGTTCAACATAACAGTAAATCACATTTTCCAAAAGAACGCATTTTTTCTTTAAGATTGAATTTTTTTAAAATTATAATTGTACCGCTATTTATAAGACCCATTCATTCCCTTTCATTTGAGATATAAATTGTTAAAATCCGTTAAGTAGTTCTCGCGACAGAGGCCTCCAAAAATTATCTTTTTTCATCATCAAGAAAAATCAGAAAAAACGTAAAACGCCGTACGCCCCTGTTTCAAACAACAGTGCCGCAGAAGGAAATAAGAAAATACTTGTCGAGTAATTTTATATAGAGAACATTTTTGGGAAGTTTCATAGAAATCTAAAGGGGTCAGGACAACTCGTAATCGTTTTCGTATGGAATCGCTGATTTCTTCTCGTTCACTTTAATTCTCCATGTATGAAGGAAATCATATATAAAATTTACCGTTGCCTGTAGATTTTCTTCGATACATTTTATTTTAGTGTTTGCACTGTAGAGGACTATATCGTCTGCAGGTGTAGTGATCGAGCCCTGTTGTAGACCATGATGGATTTTGAATGTTTGATTCGAAATATCAACCCCATTCGTCTTTTTAAAATTTCGTCCGTACAGCATTTCTAATAAAATTTGGAGTATATATACGTGAATTTTCATTTTTTGTAACTTGAATACTAATCCATCTAGCCAGACAGATTCAAATGCCATGTCTATGAATACATCACCCGTGCAAATTTTACTATTTAATTTGTAACAAACATTCGAGGTGAGGTTGGTAATTGCAAAATCAAAATTAAATTGGCCAATAGTGACATTTGAAAATTGGAAAAAATTAAATTTCTCTATGGTAAGAGAACAACGTTACCCATTCGGTAGGCTCCGTAATGCATGTAATATGTGGCGTCAGAGTTTGTTTATGAGAAAACATATTATGGCACTGCAAATGAAACATTTTAAAATATTTTTGTCGCTTCGGACGGTTTTATCGGCTGCTGTCCACTCAGCTGATTGACAATTTGATTTAACGTGCAGTGGTAAATTCATTTTTTATGCATTGTCACATTCCGATGCTATATAACGCAACTCACGTAGCGGGCTTTGAAAATGATTTTGTGTGCTTTTTTTAACTTCTCAGGGACAATAAATCGGGCTTTCCGAATCAGAAACAGTCGTTAATCAACAAACAAAATTTATTTTTTCATTAGTTTTTGTTGTTGTCAATGAGGTAGGTGTCCAATTGAGTTATATAGCATGATCTGAAGACGCTAATCTCGGAAATAGAAATGTGTTTCTTTAACGTGCAATAGGTGGTTTGTTGCCTAATTTTCCCGCTGAACGCGATTTATTGTTAACTGAAAATGTATGTGAATCTATAAAATGTGGTGCCATCAATTTTCAAGTGGAAAAAGGTAAAATGTTACATAGTTGTTGTCAAAGTGCCAAAGTGTTACTAACCGTTTTTGCAAATGATCATTATAATTAAATTTTATCGAATTTATTCGGCAAATAAAAAACTAAACTCCGTCTTACGCAAAATTGTATATTTTCGATTCCTATAAAGCAGTCGACACTCGCATGCAAAATGCAGCTAATAAGAATAATGTCTGAGATATCAAATTGCTTATTGATTCGGTTGCATCGTGGAAGTTCATACGCCAGTCAATACAGAAATGGTAGTGAAGTTCCTGTTGAAGAAGAGGGGCGTAGGGCACATTTTAGACCGCCCATACGTAATATCCGCTTGGTATTTCCACGGTGAAATGGTGATAAACTTGCATGCGTTTTTGTTGCTAATAGAGACGGCAGCAATTCGGGGATTATTGATATTTCTGTATATCCAAAAATTAAACAAACTTGCCGAAGAAAAATTTAATTATCGCGTTATGTAAATCAACCGTCATGTTTTACATAATAACCAAACCAAGTGTTGAAAGTCATAAAGGTTTATTAAATCATTTGAATCATTTAGTGAGGCAATTTGGAAAACCTCTCTTTGTAACTGTTACGTGCAATTCAAAATGGAAAGAAATTTCGCGAGCATCTTTGGCAAAATGAGTCATATATGTAGGTCTGATTCAGTAGCAAAAGTGTTTTTATTTAATAACTTAAATGTTTAGATACGTAACTATATATCAAATTCTTTATCAAGTGACACATCGCTAGTCTGTTCATTTTCTTCGTCATCGACTGATGTATTCATAAGTAGAACATCTTCGTCATCTAACGCCTCTCTCTCTCTGCCGCAATAACGTGTTCAACTGAATATCTTTCAGTATTGGTACAAGTTGAGCCTTCACAAATTTTACAGGCAAGATTGCAAGGGAGGCCGTGCTTCCTGCAACTACAGTTCTTTAGATTACAATCTTCTGCGCATCCACAGAATATTAGTTCCATAATATTCATGGCAAGTTTTTGTGTCATTTCTACAGGGACCAGTGTGTCGCCTTCTTTTCTCCACCCTTATTCTGTTCGATCCATGGTCAGCTGGTCTCCGTGCAGCCAATGTTGCACTTGAAAATAGACCCTCTGTAGATGTTGTTGAATGGCGTCTACTGTGGGAAGAATTTTCCTTAATATTACTCTTCCCTTTACAGCGGTTTTTATATACATACTGTACTTGTACTGTACTAGTAACTGGTCCCATTTTAGCTTGTCCTCATCAGGAACATTCCTCTTCCTGAATATCAGTGAAGCACTGTGCCCGTTCTCAAAAGTTTCCTCGATTGACAAACCAGCTTCGTAGCCTGAGCTTGAAGGTCTTGGAATTTCTGGAAGGTCTTGAAAAATTTTGTTCTCCCCTCATAATATGAAGCTGAAACTGTATCGCACGCCATTATTGCATGGAGCAACAAAATATTATCCTCAACCACTGGCATATCAGACAAGCTACGCGAAGAATATACTTCATCGGGTTTATTGGGCCTTGCAGGTTTCCGTAAAAATATTTCTCTGTCAACCGGGCAGAGTACGGTCAATAATAGTCCATAGATTCTTTTAGAGCTGTCATTACAATCGTACGATCAGCATCCGCTGCACGTTGGTATGAAACTATCCCGGCTGTGGTCAGTTTGGCACGGAGCATTTCAATAATCTTATTTTTATTGTTTTATTTTGTAAGAATTTATCCTGTTGTATTTGTAACGCCATATTCTGCTAAAACGGACGTCTGCTGAACTTCCCCAATTAGTGCGACGGATTCTTTCACATTCTTTAGTACTGAGGGTTTGGTAACCATCAAAAATAACTATCACGCGTTTGCCGTAATGGTTCTAAATATACTTTATGTAACTGTCCATAATCACCGAGATTGTCCATTTGACTTTATGAATCTGTAATCCTCCATCCAGAACAAAAAAGGTCCTCTCAGGACCATTAATATTCGTGGGCGTTTTCGTGAACAATGAAAACAAATCGGACTTTGTTTCAGCATTCCAAAACTATTGAAGTATCCCTGAGGGAATGGAGACAACTACCACTTGAGGTAGTCTATCATTTCTTCCTCACCTTTTGTTAATGCCCATATTCTATGAAACAGGACATCCGGGTCAATTTCTATCACTTTATTGCCGACTTTTTTTCGGAGTTGCAAGAGGCGATGGTTTTGACGATTCTTGATCGCGCCAAGTTTAGATCCTTGAAATTTGATCCCGAAATATCTGGCATAACCTTGACACCTTCTGCAAAAGCATTGTGGCAATTTGAGGTAAGGCAAAGTTACAGTTAGATAGTATTTGATTTGAGTTCAATAAAAAATGTTTAAACGCCAATTACATAAATATTGATTTTCTATATTCATTCGATTTCTTCCCTCCTCTCATAATTTAAATAGAATCAACAATTCTACCCAGTTATTGCAGTATTGATGTCCGTCTCTAAAACTTCATATTTGGTTAACATTCCTGGGAATGACATCGATGTCAAGATGAAGGTGCCAATGCACCAGGTGTTCAGGGGGTCGTTTTCGACTTGAAATTTGGATTCAGTGGCCCAAAAAATGCCCCAACAATGTTTTTTGGGTCGATATTGATACGGAAAATTCTCGGGGATAACGTCCGCGTCCAGGTTCCGGCGCACCGGGTGTCCGGAGGGTGTTCGCCTACGCCATACTTGGATTCAACGACCCAAAAAACCCCTGGAGCTGAGTTTCTCTCCTTCCCCGCTTGAATTTTGGGAGAGAAGATTCCGTTCAGGGCCAGGTTTCGGTGCACCAGATGTTCGAGGGGTGTTTTTCGAAGGGCGATTCGGATTCAGCGCCCCAAAAAACACCCACACCGGTTTTCGGTTCGCTATTCTCAATCGTGTGAAGAAAACCCAAGGAGATGACGTTCGGGCCCAGGTTCCGGTTTACCAGGTGTTCTGGGGTCGTTTTCGACAGGAAATTCGGATTAGGCGCCCCAAAAACCCCACACAATGATTTCGTTTCGAACCTCGCAGGTTCGGGCTCATCAGGCGTTCGGGGGGTTTTCGTTGATGTCATATTTGGATTCAGCGAACCAAAAAACCCCTGGGCCCCGAGTCTCTCCTTCCCCGAATGATTTTCGGGAGAGTCCCACGGAGATGACATTCATTTGCGTTCCTGAGCTCCAGGTCGGCTGTGTGTCAGTTTGAACATCATAATCGTGATCAGCGACTTCGAAAACCCCCGGGAACCTGAGTGGGGCTAGTTCCGACTCTTATTTACAAAGTTCTCTAATCTTACTAAAGCCGTCTCAAAAAATGCATTTTTTAATGCATGGGGCGGTTTTCACAAATAGTTTTTGGAAGCGAATGCAAAAAACTGCATTCCGACCCGTCTTGCTCTCAAAAATTTCGAACTTTTTTGCTTCATTGCCTTGACTAATTGGGAATATCAATATCCAATTTTTTACTTTAATTAACAAAATTTATATTTTAAGTTAAATTCGATTAAAATATTAACAAAAACCAATTAAACGTAGTAAACTATTTTTAGATATTTGTTTTATTGTTTTATTGCGATCGCGTATCGATCGCGAATAATTAAATTATTATCCCGTAAATTTTATTCCAAATCACCAGAATTAACTTTTGAAAAACGGGGAATTGGGGAAAATGTCTGGAGAATAGCTGCTACAAAAAAATAATTCTCTATTCCCGGGAAATTGCCAGAATAGAGCCCCTAGTGGTAATAACGAAATTATTAACACCCATCTTTTGCGGCTGCAAAACCTGGAAGCAAAAACGAATCAAGCAGCCATTGGAAACGAAATCAAAATGTGTAAATGTAGATGAATTGACTACACACCGAAGAAAGTCGCGGAATAACATAACAAGAAAGTCTCTAGAAAGGAGCTGGCAAGAGAAAAGGAAAGTCCGACTACTAGCTGGTGTTAATTGGCGATAAAGAAAAAAAAAACTTCCGAATGGCACATAAATGTTGCTGGGAGTGAATTTGGATTCCGGAAGACTTATGAAAAAATATGAATTTTCCCAGAAACGATCTAGTATAGTCCTGATTTGTTAGAAGAGTCTGTTATTTTATTCAGTGAAAATTCAAAATATCTTTCGATCAAATAGTTTGAAGCTACTAGATTCCAATAAATTAAATGAGTTTTTGCTTTTAATTTCTAAACGGAAGTCGTATTTTCGCAATTTTACTTACATGATTTGCACAATTACTTTCAATAATAATTTGGGTAATTCCAATATTGCAAATATTTAAGAAATTCTAATTAGCTATATACTATATTTTCGTCTATAATACCATATGACCCGTGGCGGTATTACGCATGCATTAAATTCATCTGAAAATTGAATGTTAATCCATATGTAACAAACCCAAATTCATCAAGCTGTCAAAAAATTCCAATAAACAAACAATTTGAAATTCTCATATGCAAACTAACCTTTGATCACTGGAACCACAAAAATGGTATACGTTTACATTGACATACATAAACGCTAGTCTCGTTGTATGGTAACAATCTATGTTATGGTCATAAAATATCATAACCACCACAAAGTATTATGATTCATGTTCTAGTACAGCGTACTTAGGTGATTACCAATATTTATTCCGTCTAAGATTTTATCTCATCTAAAATATTATAGTACTCGTCATTTAAAATCTGAAAGTGAATATGTATAATCAATCAATTGGTTTGATTGCGAAATACTACCTTGAAGTGGTTAACTTGAATTATGTCTAATAGAGAACTTTCATTTGCGTGTACATCATAAGCATCATAGAGGGTGGTGGCGGTGTACGTATATACGGGAAAGTCTAAATTATTAGATAATTTTATTAACCGCACATACAGTTGATTAATTAACCGGTCTAATACAAAGTTCATTCGCGGATTTACCGTGTGAATCATATCTCGTATAAATAAAATACGATGTCAACAAAACGCGATTGCACTATTTGGATTTTGGAACAGGAATCTCAGACAATTTATAGAACGTATTAACGTAAAATAAAAATCGATCGTCACGATCTGGTATTTAAGCTTTTGTGAATGTTTCAAGACTATATAGTAATAATTAAAAACAAGAATAAATTACAAGAACGTTAATGGCTTAACATTTTGCTTTTTGTGTGCAAATCGGCTAAATGCCAATCAATAATTCAAAATTTTTTTTTATTAACTCAGCACGGATCATCATTAACTATATAATGTTTCCTGGTAGACAATAGCTTTGCGCCATTAAATTGAGAGGTGTCATAAAAAACATTCATAATTAAATTTAGTGGTGATCTTCGCGTTTCATAGTATTATCGTGGAATTTGCAAGAAAAATATTATTCATTTCTAAGAACTTTGCGGGCATGGTGTCCATATGATATACAACGTAATCGGATTATGGTCCAAACATAATATTTATTTTATTTATAACAAAAAATTAAAACATTTCAACGTTCTTTGAAATCACGCAATTGTTAATTATTTTATTCTAACACAAAAATAAATAATTTGTCTTCCCAGTGGGCAGGCATAACATGCACATACGGCGGCTACATGGCATTCGATGGCGCAATTAGCGTCGAGCACACACGCACCACTCTCACCATACAAATTCACATTTGCTGTTTTTGTTTTATCTAAAATAAAATCGTCGATATAATTTCTATAAATAAATAAAGATATTTTTGTCCGCGACTTCTTGTTTGAATAATAAATAATAATCGTAAACCGTACCCATAATATTCAACTTCACTGTACGCGGTGGCGGTTTACATTATATATAAGGTTTAGGATTGAATAAATAGTGTTAAGTCAATAAATCAATCATTTGGGTATGTTAATTGTACGCGACACGTTTGATTTGTTTGTCATGTGTGGTATTTTATACATAATTCTTAATTGGATTGAAAATGTTGTACCATAAAAAAGTTGACGGAAGAATTTTTTTTTTTGTTGTAAAAATATCGAAATTCAAGGTCGACTAGTGTTTTGACATTTTGAGAACAGCACACTTGTACAGATAATATTTAAGAATTCATCAAATATGCAGATCCATAATTTTGTACTCTAGCTGAATATTACCTGCGAACAAGCGATTTCGCTAAAAAATTGTTAATCCACTAATTTATATGACTTTGACTCTCGGTTAAACAAAACATATAAAACGAATTTTATTCAATTTATAAAGCCCAAACCGTTTGAAAGCTCGATATATTTTAACTTCTCTTCCTTCAATCTTGTATATATACGATCACAAATGCCTCGTTCTTTACAAGTAACTGTAATTGCTCACTGACCAATTTAGATGATATGAAGCTAGTTTTAGTTGCTCTGTACTGATTTTGAACTGAACTCGCTAATGTTTTAAACAATACTTTCGTTTATTTAGTGATCAAGGCTGTGTCCCAAACACCGACTTATTACAGACTTATTTGCTTATTTGACGCCATCCTGAATAAGTCGGTCAAGTCGTTCCAATTCATATTACTGACTTATTTGTGACGTAATATCAAAAAAAACAAAATGCACTTTCTGTTATATGAGAGAAAAAAATTTCTTGACATGTTGGTCGTTGCCACTAGATTTGAAAAAAAAAACTGCATGATTACATTTAGTCATGGCACATTTTTGGAGACATTTCTGTGTAGACATACTTATTCAAATAAGTCTGCTCGCGAGGTGACTTATTTGAATAAGTTGGTGTCCACAAATAAGTTGGTGTTTGGGACACAGCATAAGAGAGGTATATTGAGGTCGTCTAAATATTGTAAAGCCTTCTCACAAAATTGAATTTCTTGGACACATGGTTAATACACACAGCATTTTACCTGACACCGATAAAATTGAAGTGATTCAAAAATTTGAACATCGTCCAACATTTCATGCCAAATAATGCAACATCAGACCAAATTTTACTAAACGATTTTGAAAAAGTCATAAAAATTTAGTAAAAGTCCGATTAACTGGCCAGCGGCATCTATTCAAGTTCTAAAAATTTGCTAGTGGAATATATGAGAACTCTTATAGCAAATGCATCTTATACAAGATAAGCACCTTTACATTGTTAATGGATCACAAGTTACTGATCTAGCACGTTTTATCATAATCCAGAAAAAACATTGCCAATTTTGGGAAAGTTTTTGTATCCTATACAGCAATGGTTCTTAACCTTTTTGTACTAGCGGCCCACCAAATAATTCATAATTTTTTGTGGCCCCCATTTTTTTAATAATAATTTATATTTGTTAAATTATCCATAATAAAATTATTTTTTTCATTATTCCTTTATTCTTTTTTATATAAAAAAAGTCGCTGTTTTCCGCGACTTCGTTCGCGTGGTTTTCAATTGAATGCAATAATATATTTAGTACAAATCCGGGCATGCATAATTGCAATGCCACACAAAGAAAGAAAGTTTTTGTGTTATAATTCTGTTTATTGAATTCCTCTTGGATACACAATAGCTGTATTGCATTGGTAAAAATAGATTAGGATTTAGTTTTGGATTTATGATTTTCCAAATCAACAGCCATTTTCGGATTTAGTTTTCGGCTTCAAAGTTTGAAAGTAAAAATGTTTTTTCTTATGTATACTCGCATATTTCGTGATTTTATTAATATTTTAGTTTTATTTTAAAACCATAATAATATTTATGTCGATTTTGTGGGTTGAAATATCAGTTTTAATATTTTAGTACAAACCTTAGTACTAAAAATTGGATTGGATTTACGTAAATCCAAAATCATTTTGGATTTATATGAATTCATTTGGGTTAAGTTTTAATGCAATTGTTGTTGTAAATGACCAATGCAATACGCTAAATATTTTTTTTTGTTTTTCCGTCAGGTATGTACACAAATAAATCAGACGGTTTTCCGACAAGTGAGCATGTCACATATAGCTGTCCATGTAATATGAGATGATTATCCAAATTTAATTCACATATTTGTAGCGATTGTGCGTGTGCCTTATTGGTGGTTGCAAATCCGAGTCGCACCGGAAACTGCAAACGTTTTAATACTAAAGGCATATCTGTCTGAATCATTGGGATTCGTGGTAACAGTATTTCATCTGGCTTAAATCTTCCACTTAAAATTGTGGCTTTGACGCTATTGTTCATCATATTTTTGACTAAAAATCTGCTATGGTAACAAAGTGGAATTTGATGGATGATCGATATATCAGAGAAGAATGATAGCCGCCAATTTTCAATATTAAAACGGTTGTGTCCCTGGCGATTCAGGTGTATTCAAGAATTCAGTTGGATAATTGACAATTTTGTTTGGTTCACTCCATTATCATTGGACTTAAACGTTGTCATTAAATGATGTAATTGATGGCATTGGCATCATTGTTTTTGGCTGCTAACTTTGCATGTGCATTGAGTAAAACATGATTTTTATAAAATCCTGTGCGATATTTATTAAGATTTTGTGAATCAATTCGTCTGTGGTTGCCGTGAGTTTAGAGAAGTTTGTTAGCAATGTGATACATTGTATGGATTCGTAAATTGCTATTTTTCCAATATCCAATAATTGTTTTGCGTAACGTTGTGGATGCATTATGTTGTAGTTGTATATATATCGTCATTAAACCGATGATTTGACACTAATATTATCAGCAGCTGTTGAACGTGTTATAAGTGGTAAAGTGTTTCGAAAATCATCAGATAATAAAAGGAATGCGACACCGAAGAGCTGCTTTTTTGTGCGCCGATGGTTCAGTGCTGAATGTGCTATTCGACCACTGTTCAAAAATATAAATTCTAGATGACGCGATTAAGAGTGTAAGATCTTGCCAAAATAAACGAAATGAGAAAAGTACTGCTTCTGACTCCGGGCGCATCTATGAAATACAATCCGTCACTTTGGCTTGTAATAACGTTGTTCTGAAACCAAGTTCGGTAAATTAGTTTGAACAAATGTATCAAATTCTTTGACATGAAAATACCTTTCTTGTTGCAAATCACAATCGAAAATGTTGTTTGCAGATCTACTCGGCCCAGCCATTCTGAATTGAATCAGTGCTTTGATAGTGATTGCCTCATTTTACTCAAACGTGTAAAATGAGGCAATCATGATTGGTTGGGAATCGTATTTGCTGTGATTGAGAAGTGCCCCACTATGCATCGTTTTCAAGAAGATTTAATTCTCGTCAAGCTAATTCACGATAAGTGGCACATATACTTGTCCGTTAAGAGTTCCCATTTATTGGTAAGGTGTCGATTCACGTGCGTTTATTACAGTGTGGGTATGTATTCACGGCCTAACCCGCCGTTTGAATATAAATTGGGATGTCAATAAACTGCTTTACCTTGTTTGTGACGTTGAAACATTTTCGCTGATGCATTCCATGTCTTTACTACACTTGGCACTTTATAGTAAAAATGCGTCTTTACAAACATATCAAGTGATTTGTCTTCTCTAACTACTGCTTCGTAGTCATCAGCTGGCATTTGTTCAAAGGCAGTTCTAACCAATCGAATTAATTCTTTGTGTTGATCGAATAAAGTTTGTAAAGTACGACAATTTCTAGTTTGAAATAGATTTGAACAAATCTGTAATAATCGTTCGGCAGTGGAAGTAGTGATATTTGTCGTTGCAAATTCCTTGAATGTTGGCATGTATTTCTTGCGCACGATATTTGTTGCATCGGACAATGACATTTGGAAACTTTAATTGCACTTGCGTATACCAAGAAATGTTTCAATTGGCCTGTACTACCTGATACCAACGTTGATAATGGTTGGTGAATGTAATTCTGGTAATTTCTCATTTCCTACTGCGCAGCACATTCCTTATGTTATAATTTTTAATTTGAAGGCACTTCGTGTATTGATTGCATAAATTATCAATTGTCTGGTTTCCCGTTGCTTTTCTGTTTCTGACCGCGAGTTCATACGACGGATACAAATCTCGGATTTTTCTATCCCATCATTTTAACCTATTACATCACGTAAATTAGACAACAGACGCACTCTTCCAACACAAAAAAAATGAAAAAATTGAAAAAAAATCTGGGATAGAAAAATCGGAGATTTTTATCCGTCGTATGAACCGGCAGTGAAGTTCGTGATGCCCTGTTATTTCATTTGGCAAACATAATTGATTTCACAGCTGCGGCAATGCTTTGGACGACTTCGAACCCATCAATACTTTAATTTGATATAAAAACTAATAAGAAATTACTTTTTCAATAAAATAAATTTTTCGTTATTTTGGATGACTGCGGTTGGTGATTGAGATGTCGCGCTCCGTATTTCCAAAATAGAATAGGATATTATTTTGATTTTTTGTATAGATTTTTTGTATAGCTTATACCATCGGTTGTGTCTTGGTTATCACAATACTACTCATTTAAATGACGATGGGCTCTGTTTGAACTGGTCGGAATATCACATTCAAATGTATCGTAGCGCATCCATCGTATTCAATTGGATTGTACTTAATGATTTCATATTAATATTGACAGTCGGTATGTTCGATAGTCCAGGAACACCTAGATTTAGGGGCCTACCCCTTCATAAATATTAGAAAACCTGCTCATTTTAATATAAAATCCCCATGAAAAGCTTGGATCAGGTTGTATAAATGGTGTGGAAACTTAGGAGGGTTCCTTTATTCAGGAGATGGACCCCTCGGATTCGAGCATATCATACTAATTTCATATAATCCCTTTCCCCATCCTGTATATAAGACTTATACATGGTAAAAATTTCATGACGGTAGGGTGAGTGGCTGAAACACCCTTTCGGAACAAACAGACATTTTTGGGAAAAAAAATTTTGGAGCACTTAGGTCGAGGGGCCTCTTTAAAAATATTTCGAAAACCTGCTCATTTTGATATAAACTACATATGCTATTTTAGTATTCGGTTAGGTGAATGGCGTGGAGACTTATCCGAAGGGACTGCTTGATCAATGGGATGGATGTCTTAAATTCAAGCATGCCACTAATTTTATATAAACCCTTTTCTAAACTTATTCCCGTGGAATAACTTATAACACACAACTGACCTATAACACAATCAAATGATTTGTATGCCGAAAATGACATCCATATCCGCGTTGTAGGCGCAATTAGTATAATTAGGTGTCAAAATCCACCATCTTGACTTGCGAAAAATAAAAGTCAATTATGTAATTAGTACCCTAAAAATGACATACATGTCAACATTATAGGCGTAGATATTAGTATAGGTAATATTGACACCGCCCCATCTCGCCTCGCACAAAACAAAATTTCTCCGTCGCGGATCTGAGAACTGATATTCCTTATTAGCACTCGAAAACCGAAAACCACGAAAAGGACCTCATTGAAGAAAACTAAAATCACGGGCCGAATTTTTGTTGAAAAACAGTTTCTTAATTTAAATTTTGAAAACATGATTTGGACCTGTATCATTGCAAAATTAATTTAGAATCTTTTGTTCTTAGTAGTTTCTCTTGTAAAGGATACACCTTTCACTATAATTGCAAAAAACGAGAGATCTTCTATGGAAGCACGACTTCCGGTGGACCGTTTTCGGCCAAAAAATACAGAATCACTCCTCACGACCCATAGAATACATATGTGCATTTTTTTTTAAATCGGTACAGTAGCTCTTGCGTTTATCGATCGAAAATGTTCATATGGAAGCTGCAACTTCATGTGAACTATTTTTAACTAAAAACACTTCGAAAAACACTTCAAACCATATATACAAATTATTATCAAAATCGGTGCAGCAGTTCTTGCTTTTATATAGAGATAATAGATATAAAAAATAACTATATATATTTCAATATCTATTTTAACTTTCATACTTCACAATTTGGTATTACTAACTTCTTATGGACCCTCTGGGAGCCGCGGGCCCCCTGTTAAGAATCACTGTCCTACAGCATTCTACAAGCCGAAAGTGAAATGAATTGTAAAAATATACTAACAAGATGGTGATTATGTGTCATGATCGAACACATTAGGTGATCAAGGTTGGTTTGAGAGTAGTCAATAGTGAAGGCCCCGAAAAAACTCCAGCCGAACTTGTACTTGCTAGCCGAAGCCTACAAACCTATTGAGAGTGCCTGGTCGACTTTTACAATTTTCTTTACCAAATCTGAGTTTGTAATTTTGTATACACAATCATTTCGATCAAATTAGAATACATCCAAGCACTTTTTTAGTTTCTTTAATAAATTATTCACTATATAAGAAGATCAGTGCAAATATTCTATCGATAAGCCTTTTCTCCACTTCATACATAAAAATTGAAAAGTAAACTTGAATTCGATGCCTATCTCTGTTGGTATACGCTCGTTAAAATTTTAACGTGTAACTAAAATTAATTTAAAATAAATTATTAAAATCTATTTTATTTATTTGTTTACGACTTTTACGTAAAGTTAATCCCGTTTTGCTTAACTTTTACAATTAAGTAATAAGTGTTATTGTGTTTATAATATTCATTACATTTAACATTTAATAACCGTTCAATAAGATTATTTACGAATATAATGGGATTCGAACTGGTTTGTGCAAATAACTTGGCTGAAAAAAGTTCTAGTTCGTGCAGCGATCTAAAAATTTTAGATCTCCTTCAGCACGAATGTGAAGTTTGCAACAAATAACAAAATTTATGTATTACTTCTAACTCACTTACTAATGTGTTGAGTGTACAGTCGGCCAACAATTTTTAATTGTTAATTCATCGATATATTATAGGGTTTGTGTAATACACTGAAATACAATTTGACCAATTACATATAGCATAAAACACTTAAACCTGTCATACCAATTTAAACCAAATCAAATAAATTGAATTGTCTGATTCACTTTTTAAAATTGCGAAACCATGCGATGATTTTGTGAGACTCGAAAATCAAATCATAAGTAACACTACCAATATCGAGTCAATCATGAACGAGAACGCTACTATTAAATCACAGCTATCTGCAGTTTCGAAGAAATGTGACTTTTTAGAACAACAAGTATATGGAACTAAAGTATTAATTTACGGTCTGCCTTGTGAACCTAATGTTAATTTATTGGAACTACTTGAGAATCTATGCAAGATTCTGGATTTCAACTATGATGTATCTAATGTCCGAAACATTTTTCGAACTAAATCTTGGCCCAAGAATGAGCCAATTGTTGTAGACTGGAATAGCCGTCTATTACAACACAAATTTTTAACAGTTGCTAGACTCAAGAAAACGGTAACGTCTAAACTAAACTTATGTGGCATTAACTGCAGTTTGATCATAACAGATTACTTATCACCTGCAAACAAAGCATTATTATATGAAGCGAAACAATTGTTGCAATCAACCATTCATCAATACAAATTCGTATGGACCAATCATGGAATTATTTATGCTAAGAAGGATGAACACAGTGAAGTTATTAAAATACTTTCGCCGGGTGACTTAATAATTTCTAAGCATTAATACTATCATTCTTTCTTTTTTATTTTTCAGTTTGATCAATTGTATTTTTATTACTATTAATTACTATAATTCATTTTTCTTGTTCTTATTACTATTATTTTCATTGATATTATTTTTTACTCACAATGTTTTTTTTTGCTTTAGTATAGTTACATAAATGGAATTTTACTATCAGAACTGCCGTGGTCTTAAATCAAAATTATCTAACTTGAAGTTGAATATTTCTGCAAACAATTATGATGTGATTTGCCTAACGAAAACGTGGCTTAACGCAAAGTATCAACGATCGTGGATTTGTTGACGATCGCTATATTATATTCCGTAAAGACCGTAACCTTTCCTTGCTTGGTCTAGATGATGGAGGTGGCTCGTTAATTGCTATTAAGAAAACGTTTTTGGTTAGTGAGATTAGTGGTCTTAACTCGGTCTATGACGATATTTGGTTAAAAATTAGTTTACGTAACGGCAAGATTTTAATTTTATGTGTAATTTATTTTCCACCACGCTACACCAAATTCGATAACTATAAATCCTTTTGTGATCATCTGTCTAATTTTATTCTAAATTCACCGACTAATTATAACTTTTTAGCCCTCGGTGATTTCAATTTACCATGTATATCCTGGGAGAAAGATAACGTATCTTATGCTATTTCTTCTGAAGGTAGAGCAGCTCAGTATCTTATTGATACAATATTACGCTTGTCAAGCTTAATCTACATAACCATGTGACTAATAATAGATTATTAGACCTCATATTCCCCAAAATATGCAATAGTTCGTTAAAAGTTAATCATGCTCGGGATTATCTCTCTAAGGTGGACAATCATCATCCACCAGTTGTTATCAGTCTAGTTAACCTCTCCTTCAAAAAACTGCCATAGAATACTTGTTTATACACCAATGTTAAAAATTTAAACTATGAACGTATCCAAGAGGAACTAGCTACGTTTAAATGGACTGAGGTATTTGCTAGCTCACAATTGGATGTTGAGAATGCAATCGATATTCTATACACCACACTGGGTAGATACCTGTAAACTAATACCATTAAACAAAAAGTCTTATCTAAATTTCCAATATGGTATTCATCAAAATTAATAAATCTCATTCGAAACAAACACAAATACCATAAACTTTTTAAAACTTATAAGAATTCAACTGACTTAATCTTTTCCAACCTTCGCAGATCAGTCAAATTGGAAATACGTAAATGTTATTCTGAATTTTCTAAAAAATACTGAACAAAACTTAAAACGTAATCCTAAGCTTCTTTGGAATTTTTCACAAGCACTGTCTTCAAAATCATGTTATCGTAGGACCATGAAATTTGGAGCCAGTGAATCCCATGATAGTAATATAATTTGCAATTTTTTTGCTGAGCACTTCCATTCTATTTTTACACCCAGTCTTACCTCGCCGGACAGTTCAATTGACGTACACAGATCGGATACTCCGTTAACTGGAATAACGTATTTTTCATCGCATGATGTCTTAGGTATTCTAAAGTCATCAGATGTTAACAAAGGCTCGGGTCCAGACAACATATCTAACTATTTTATTTCTCAGTTGAAAGAGGTACTAGCCGACCCACTATCTATCATCTTCAATATCTCTTTAAACTCTTGTTCCAATATTTAAGAAAGGTGATAAAAGTTGCATAGAAAATTATAGACCAATATCTCTATTAAATGCGTTTAGCAAATTCTTTGAGAAGTTATTCTACGGATTATTATTTAACGAAGTTAGAAATTTCATAACATAGTACAACATGGTTTTTATGAAAAACGTTCAGTTTTGAGCAACCTCCTTGAGTTTTCTGGTTTTGCTTTTGAGAGTGTCGATAAAGGCTGTCAATTGGACTGTATCTATGATGACTGATTTCCAAAAAGCATTTGATACTGTATCTCATGAAATCTTAATTGACAAATGTTGCAAAATTGGCATTTCTCCACCCATTAGCATGTGGTTAGCATCCTATCTGAAAAATAGAGTACTAAATGTGAAGTTTAACGGATGTATTTCTAGAACTATTGTAGTATTAGTATGTATTGTTGTTTCTAGAACTTGTGTGTCCCCACCTACTCTATGCTAATGACTTAAACATCTACTCAAGCAATACGAACTCTAACGATTGCTATCGATTGCAGACTGATATACAAACATTGAGCTCATTATGTGTGACTAATAACCTAAATTTAAACATTCAGAAATGTGTTGCAAGAACCTATTCTAAGAGAAGTAACCCTGACCTATTTTACTATTACATTTCAGACATTTTATTGGCTAGAGCCAATCATATTCCTGACTTAGGAGTTACTTTTGACTCTAAATTATCATTTGACAACACACTGATCAGATTTGTTCTAAAGCTCACAAAATTCTCGGCTATATATTTCGCATCGGTAAGGATTTTCGTGACCCAGCGGTGTTCATAATACTTTTTAACTGTCTAATTAGGAGTGTCCTCGAGTATGCAACTCAAATTTGGAATCCATTTTATGATAAATATATTGACCAATTAGAACGGATTCAAAAAACGTTTACAAGATTCTATTCAAGCAATATTATGTACGGCACAAGGTTGAAAATTTTTAGTATGGTCAGCTCGGAAAATAGTAGACGTGCACATGATGAGTTACTTGTGTACAAAATAATAAATTTTAAAATTGAAACATCCGCCTTATCATCGTTGAATTTGTATGTTCCTGCTTATAGGACGAAAAACCATCAATTATTTCTTCCAATACATTCGCGTACTAATCTTGGATCTTCAAGCCCGCTTACCAGAATTCAAAGTGGTCATAACGAGCTTTTCTTCTCCTTGGACTTGTCTATGAAACAATACAGATTTGGGGTTTATCATTCTCTAACATATAATCAGTATTAATTTCTCTTGTACATATTAGTTGCTTGGCCTCAGTGTTGCACTTGATTTTTATTGTCCTAATTATTTGATCGAGGTATTTCAACTTCTTTAATCACACGCACCAAGTGTTGATATTAGATAACCAAAAATGGTTAGTGGCTTCTATATATGTATTTTAGGCGGTCCACTATTAACTTAATTTTAACTTCATTTTCATTTGACTAACTTTCAAACTTTCAATTTGACTAATTTCAATTTGTATTCGAGTAAAAAAAAATTTAATTTTTTATATTTTGTATCTCGTAGTATTATAATTATTATTCTTATTATTTTGTATATTTATATTTTTTATTATTATATTTCTTAGCTTTGTTTGTTTGATAGAAGCGACGCGTAATTGGACTTTGTTTGTGTCTCGCCCAATTGGAATTCTTAAATAAACAAATAGAAAATGCTTCACATTCTCAGTATACATTAATTAATACCATACATAATAAATATTCTAGTTTTAACTTGTTGAAACTTAATAATTTTTTCATAAATCACAGATCACAGAGTTTTCCCAGAACGTCTCACATATCGAAAGTTAGCATAAGAAGTGCTCTCTCAAATAAAATTGGCCATTAAAAAAATACGATAAATTCCCGTTTGTTATTGAGGTGCAAACACCAGCTCGTTATGCAATTGTTGCACCTGGTTTTTTCACTTCAATAACAAACGGGAAGTTGTCGTATTTTTTTAAATGGCCAATTTTATTTGAGAGAGCACTTCTTAAGCTAACTTTTGATATGTGTGACGACCTGGGAAAAACTCTGTGATCTGGCCAATTTTTAATACAGTAAACCACTAGATTCGATAAATTGCATAACGACCTGGTGTTTGCACCTCAATACCAAACGGGAAAACACCAGGTGCAATAATTGCATAACGAGCTGGTGTTTCTAATCGTACTCTTAGAAGTAAACTTCGAATATTTTATGTTTCTATTATGAAAAATAATATCCATATACTGATTTTTAATAAACATATTATTTGGAAATATGCTACATTGCTTTTACCGACTATTTTAACAATACTTGGTTATTTTTTTTGTTATTATCACAGATTTTATATACGTACCTACACGTTTTTTTAGTTTTTGGTCTTTGCTGAAAATTTCACGAACGTCCTTTAGCAAGCATTTCTCTATTAAAACCAATGCCGTTGTCACCTGCTCAACCAGCACAATCTTCACAAAACGACACATTGTCTATTGATTATCGCGAATTCTGGCGAAATTCGATCAAAATCGCACGTAACGTATTTATCGGTGTTAGAAAATGAGGATGATGCCATTTGTATCATGGAAACATGCCTTGCAAGCTCGCACAGTTCTGCAGGGTATTTCCCTCCGGGCTTCTAAGTTTTCTGAAGTGATCCAGGAACGAGTTTGATATTTTAACTATCAGCGTTCAAAGGAAAGCTGATATTGATTGATAGTTATATTGTTTACATTTCAAACGGATCCTCAGCATTATACGGAAAGATATCTGAATTTTTCTCAAACAAGCTAGCGGTTACAGCTTCTTATTCCGTTTATTTGATGATTTTGGGAGATCTAAACCTGTTTAAAGTAAAATGGTTTAGTGTTGAAGGTGATCTTTTGTCATTAAATTGTGATTTAATCTCAGACCTCGTGATGATCCCAATCTGTTCATTCGAACTAAAACAGATTAACAACATCGAGAACTAGAGCAACAATATCGTTGATCTAGTATATACTAGTGGAATTGGTACAATTATTATTTGTGATTCATTTCTAATTAATTTTCGAAGATTGTATCAATGTTAACCTAAATTTTAATTCCAGAGAGTCTTTTCTCTTTCAAAAAGGGAGACTATGCTGCTTTAAAAGAGTTTCTGGACAATATTAAATGGGGACGATATAAAACAGGTAGTTTGGACGTTTTATAAAATAATGATCTTTCCAATTGGATATTTTATTAATCGATCACCAGTGGTTTTGTCAGCATGCGAGCCATGGTTTAATCGCCGCCTGTCTAGCCTAAAAAATGGGAAATCTAAAGCTCATAAAAAATTCAAATTGAATCCATCCGTCATAAATTATGAAATATTTAGTGCTTTTAGATCTCAATTTAAACTTTTAAATCATTTCTTGTATGAAGAATTTAATAATAGAAACCACCCTAAATGCTTCAGGAACCATGTTGATCCAACACGTAATCGTAGAGGTATACCCTTGCGAATGTCTCTCAATTCTTTGACTGTTAGTAATCCATACAGAATCAATGACATGCTTGAAGCATTTTTTGAAAATGTGTATGTCCTTTCTACAAGGGAGAAGGGTGATTTTTCAATTTCGGTTTACTACCGATGAGGTTCAAAATAAATGTGAATTTGAGTTGTGGCCCAGACAAAATTCACCCTCTAGTGTCAAAAGAGTGTGCTTGTGGCTTAGTTCAACCACTAACGTACCTCTTTCTATCTTATCGGCTATCCTAATTTATTTAAATCAATGGTCAATGATCGTATCTTATTCTTAATTAAAAATTCCATCTCTATCCAAACCAGCATAGGTTTTACCCCAATCGGTCAACGGTCTCGACAAATCTTGTTCTCAATTTTTTTGACTTTAACATGGAACTGATGATACTGGAAAAGCTCAAGTGTGATGAGGAAGGACATCAAAGAACAATGAAAGGACAACACCGGTGTAACTATTAGTGGTCGAGTGGTTAAGATGCACTCAACTTTACAGTGAAATATTTTTACTCGAGCAGTAAAAAATGAACACTGGGAAGTAAAATTGAACAGTGAAAATGAAATAATTAACAGTGTTTTTAAGTGATAAATAGTGAAATAGTGTATTTTATGATGAAGTTAAAGATGTTGGTAAATCAAGTTTTCTAACTTTAAATGATGATTGTTTTATTTGCAAAATCTATTACGAATCCATATCGAACACCAGTAGTAATTCGTAACATTTGGTGACAGAAATTGGATTTTGCCAATACCGACAGATATGAGCTTAGTGGATATAAACTTATACATACAAGTCACAAAAATTATCTGAAATGATGCCGTAGGGATTTAGCCGAAGGAAATAAGAAAGAGCTAATACCGGGATTCAAAATGTTAGAGGAGGCCAAGCGTCAGGAATTATGCTTGTTGGATCATCAAATTATTAAAATTTTCAATTTATCGCAATCTGTGAAATTGCTTACTGCCGAGCAAACGAAACAAACGCTTCGTATGAAAAGGAAAGAATAAACGGAAAACTAGGCAAACTAGATGCTAAATTGAAGCAGCAAGATGTACAGATTGCCAAGGTAGATAAATATCATATCGAGCAGAGCGAGAATCTGGATCACCTAATAAGAGTCTATAAGAGCACCAAATATAAGAACTGAAAGTACAAGAAATTGTAAACCGTTGGAAGTACCGAAAAGCAGAATTCGAGATATAAATCCCGTAGGAATTTAAAAGTAAAATTAAAGAAGTATAGCTTTGGGGAGCATGTCTTACAAACTAATACAGGAGGACTATAGATTGTACTGAACATTGTTTTTATAAGCTCAAGTTAAGTTTTAATTCTAGAATTTCAAGGTTAAAAATGGACTACAGCACTTTGATTCCAGAGGTTGACAGTTAAACCTGGAATACGACGTTGAAACAGGAAGTTTATCCACTGAATCAATACTGGTGCGAAAATTTAATTCGGACGATGTTCCAGTGGTAGAAGTGCATGTAAGGCAAACGGTAAAATGACTGACAAACATTATTTAAGGTCACATTGAACTACTGAAGTCGTGTGTGGAACGGGGAGACCTCCAAAGTTTAGAATTTGCTTTATCCGCGGCAAGCCTGATTCTCGAGAGATTCAACAACAAAAAAACTGTAGACGATGGAGTGGGACTACAGGCAACTACAAAGTGTTCAAGAAACGACCAAGGCCAGTAAGAAATTACACGGCAAGAGGAATCGAAGGACGAATTAAGTTGCCGAGCGGAGGACAAATCGTTGGGCTAGCCAAAAATTTCATAGTATGTTTGATTATGGTGAGACTGGCAGTGGATATGGTCGCTAAAGAAAGAACAATCCTGAAGGTTGCGACGGAGAAACGTGCTAAGGTGGCACGTTTTGGATCAGAAACAGGATACGGTTAATAGCTCATCAGACTTTTAGAGCATTCAGAAAGACGAGGCGAAGAGTGTAATAGTCAAATAGTACATGGCCATAAATGCAACCGAGCCGACCTACCGAAAAAGAGCAACATAGAAGGCAGAATTCTAGAGGCTCATCACAATTTGAGAAGGTCCCAATTTTGTAAGAGCCTTTCCAATTACGTTGTGTCTCTTGAGATCTGCCACACTGGTCTCATCAGCTCAAGAGAATCAGCACAGATGAGAATAGAGTACAAAGTACTTAAGAGGTTTACTGTATATATCGTATGTTCAAAATGTAAAGTTTTAAGGTGAGGTTAGTCTTAAGAATTCTATTTCACACAGGTATAGCAGTTGGTTGTTGAGTGGTTAAAATGTACACCATCCAAGTGTTATCAACACAAAGGTCGCTGGTTCGAATCCAACCCGAGACAGTTGTAATTTTACTGTGAAACGGTACCATTCGAGCAGTAAAATGAAAAATGTGGATTAAAAGTGGAATAATGAAGAGTAATACAAAGTGGTAAATAGTGAAATATTGTGTTTGTTAATGAAGATAAAAGTGTTGGTAAATAAAGTTTGTAACTGTAAACGCTGAGCGTTTTATTAGCAAAATATATTACGAACCCGTATCGAACGCACTAAATTCGTAACAGTTGTTCGAATGGTGCATTTGCTAGATTTATCTTATGTTAATTAGACATCTCACTACTGATTGTATTTCATTTTTAAATGTCTAAAAGCGTGCGTCGTTGAATACCTTAGCGAGATTTGCCTTCTCGCAAAATTATAGCAAAAACCACGGAAGATCTGCATACCATTAAAAGATGATTAAATTAACAATGTACGGCTCTGAGTCTAAACTGATTTTCTTTTGCAAATCAAATCAAAAAATTGTGTAGGCGTTAATTTGCAGTCAACATGCTTTAAAAATCCAACAAACTGAAATTATACGCTTTATCACGTGTGGGAAATTTATCGGCGTACGCAATAACCGAGCATCATGGTAATTCCATTCCAACATTTTCTCATGTCAACGAATTCTTTCTTATCACATCGTAAAGATCGGTAAAAAAATATAAGATTTATTGGTACAAGTACGGCTATAATGTTTTTGGTCAACACAGAACAATTAATAATATTTAATTTGAATCTACTAAACTTAATTTTTAAATGTGTTGATAAATTCAGAATTTCCAGTATTCTCTGTATAAAAAAATGTTGTTCATTGACAAGTAACACATTTTTTGGAGGATTACGTGCTCACTTTTGAAATTTAAATATTTGGAGGTATCATATTAATAGGAAATTAAACATTTTGCAAGTAGTTTAAAATGTCATTGTAATCTACAGTAAATTATCGCTGATTGAAGTACCAAAGGTGCTAATTATTGTTGATTAAGTTGCAGAAAATCTTTTTTGCGCGATGTTCTATACATAGTTGGGCTTTCCATTACACATCGTTTAGTAAAAACCATATGAGATAATTTTCTGGTATTATGACTTAGATATAAAGTGGTCTACAATCTGGTTTTAGATAATATTATGACATTACATGAGTTACCAAACCCACATCAATAACATCAAGAATTTTTAGCAGCTTGGAAATTTTAAAACCAAAATTAGTTTATATGCAAATATCGACTTAATTAATCAATATTTAATATATCTACTTAGAACGTCGTGAGTATATAAAATTAATTAGCATTTCGAAATATAAAAAAAACGTCCGCTTGATTTCTCTGTTCATTAATAAAAAATGTCAGTTCGGTCGACACAGCAGCACACACACACAATACACATTAAGCAGCCAATATTTTTTAACGGCAGCGCTCGAAACAAGGAAACAACTGAGGTCGATCATTGAACCTAATTGTTTGGGTAACCCAGCATCAAAACAAACGCATTATTCTAAAATACAAATTTAAACGAAAAGAGTAAGAATTTTGAAAACCCTACCGTAAATAGCAAAGGTAAAATCAAAGAAATTAAAATTAATTTGTTTAAAGTAAAAAAAATTAGTTGTAAAATTCAAATTCTGAAAATAATCTGAGAAAGAAATAATTTTTGGTAGCTACAAATTCAAATTATATAAGAGATGGAATGCATTTTAGAAGGTTTATAAAGGTTTCAGAGAAAAAATGTGAAACGAACGCTTTTAGTGTGAACAGGAAAAAAAATCCAATTACAAAGCCCAATCAGAAGTTTTAGTTGCTGAGGAAACGTCTGGGTTTTACTTTTTTTGCAGAGCTAGACCTCAACGTATCTTTTGTTTTTAATTCGACCTCTTCCCTAACAGTGCTGTGGTGTCATAAAACCGCCTTGTTCTTGGTAAAATTAGCAAGCCATGGCAATTTTTCGAAATTTCTTTATTTTTGATAAATTTACGTCGGTATTTTAATAAATAACTGTGATTGTTAACCCCAAAGAAAGCAAAGTTAAAGTATAAAGAAAAAATAAATTTATCAGTAGCGCTATTATGGTGATTGCCCGGGAATAGGGAACTGGGGAAAGAATTTTTATTATGTAATTTCCGTTCAAGTATTTTTTTTGCGGCCTACTGAGGAGAAAAGTTTGATGTACATATTTATAAATTGGGAATAATGGGAATTTTTCCCCTTTAATTTTGTTTTTAAAAAAAGTAACACTAACTTTTCCTCAGCATGCCGGAAAAAAAATATTTGAACAGAAATTGCATATAAATTCTTTCCCCAGTTCCCTATTCCCGGGGAATTACCAGAATAGTTACATTGCAAATATTTTGAAAAGTATAATTTTTACAGATTTTTCGGCTAATTCATTTTATATAAAAAATAGACAAAAACGAATTTAACTTGGAAATGTTGTTCATCGTCTTTTATAACCTTGCGCCATCTCTCAGATAACATACAAATGCTGTAGCGAAAGAAACTTGACGAAAGAACAGTTGACCGGAGCAAATGTTGTCTGAGGAATATGCCGCGTATGGAAGAACTTCCCATCTCAAGTTAAAGAGGGCCTTCTGAGCCACGCGACTAACGTGAGATTGAGCGGTTATAATGTAGTTCGTTGCCCAGTAAATGGCCTTTTCTGATCATGTTCTTCAATTGTCAGTGAGTTTGTTCAATTTTCGGCTGTAACGTTCAGCAGTCGCCGTCTGACCAGTTTTCAGTTGTTCGTAATAAAGCACAAACTTAATGTCCCACCAGATACACAGTAAAACCTTATTTCAGTGGATGTTCTGTTTCAGCGTCGATGTATTGACGGGATGTTTGTCGGGATCTATCCACGATTTTTAAAAAATATACTTCTCATCATGCGTCACAATTTTTCACAAGGAGTCCTTTTTTGTTACCGGGCAAGCAATGAAAATCACGACGACATAGGTTTTGTTCAGTCAACACATGTGGGACCCACCTTCCAAGTTTATGATTTTTTTCCATTTGGTCCAAAAGCTTGGAAATAACTGTTTGGATGACTAGTAGCTGAGCTGCAAGCTCTTGTTGTGTTTGCGTTGAGTCTTCATCCAGTAGAGCTTGCAATTCCGCATCTTCGAATTTTCGAGGTTGTGCAGTGTGCGGCTTGTCACTAAAATCAAAATCACCACTTCTAAAAAGTTTGTATCACAATTAGACGTTCCATAAGACACTAGGTCGGTACCAAGAATACTACAAATTGATTCCCTTGCTTTATAAGCATTTTTTCCTTAATGTCATAGAATGCAGGGCCGGAAGTGCCAGTTGCGATCTGTTGCCATTGTAAACTCTGCTATTCTGAGAATGTTACTCACGTAAACTTGTCGTTCGGTGTTCTGAAACCTTGTGTCCGATTCTGTAAGAAACTCAAAATACCGTGAAAATATTTCTGTTTTTAATATAATTTTAAGCTGGAAGAAAAAACTGTAAAATTTAAGTCATACACCTAATAATAGCTGTGTTCCAATGGAGAAAACAAACTACTCACTAGTACTTGTAACTACTCGCAGCTACCCATGCTCAAATGGTGGTGTAGATGTTGAAAGTAGTTACGCATAATATTGACGGTAGGTATTTTGGTTAAAAAAATTCTAATAGATGGCTTTGTGAGGGATAGCTTATGTTGAAATGTCATAAATAAACAATTTTTTTTGTTTGTGAAATACCAAGCGATTTTTTGCTGCGGATAATTAAATAAAAAATAAAACTAATTTAGTTAAATTCTTCTTTTCGGCCGGCGTATATCATAATCAAAGCTTTACCTTCATTATAAGATCAGATCTTACTCATTTTTGAGAATTTATTGTGGATTTTAGTTAAAAAAAATTAATTTTCCAAAATAGGTCGTCACAACAAAATTATACAAAGCCAACTTTGTACACTAAAAAAGTTATATTTTACTTCTGTCATAATTTTGCCCGTTCCTTTGGTTATCGCAAATTGTTTCCATTGGAACACAGCTAATATGAAAATTATGTGCAGCGAATCCAGGAGAATGTGTTACAGGGCCTCCTATGTCCATTAATAAAATCTATTCAAGGCACGAATAAAATTAGTTTCATAAAATTCTCAGATTTTCATGTATGGAACTGTTTTTACCAAAGTCCTTAATATATTTCTATGTGATAGAATCTCAAGGATTAATTGTAAGGAGTTTTAATTGAAAATCTTACTACTGCGAAACGTTGTCACAGAGAAATTTTTTGTCGATGTTGTCGTTATTGTTGGGCTACACGGCTTACTTATGACTAATAGTTTTGCCCGACATTTTATTTTCATTATACAATCCGAGTTTCAGCGAATTCAGTATAGGGAATGAATCATACCTGGAACCCAAATTTTAGTTCAAAATGTGTTCACAATTACGACAACCCAAAATGCTTTAAGACGCTTTTTTACTCGACGTCTTAAGCCGAAGTCGTAATTCTTACATAATCCACCCTCATATAAAAGTTTTCATTGTTGTTATTGTTTCTAAATGCTCGTATATTGCGATTTTTGTATTTGATTTTTTCAAATTTTATAGAATAAAACAAACAAACATGTAATTACTGATAAAGGCTTATGAAAACTCTCGACTCGCTTCGACGTATTTAAAAACAAGACAATAGTAGGTGTTTTTGCCATAAGATTTCATATCCCTTGAAATTGAACATTGTTTAGAACAACATTCAGGGATCAAATTTCATCGTATAAACCTTTAGAAACAGGAATTCATAGAACTGTATTTTGATCATTCTAAGCAAATTTTATCCATTTCAATCAAGAATGGAAATTATCGGTAAATTACGTTTTCGGAGTAATGTCATTTTTGATGAATCGTCCATTCAGATATTTTTCGTTTTTGGATAAATGTCGGTTTAAGAGAATTTTCGAGTTCGGAGAATTTTAAACGTCATTAAAATTTCGTCACGAATAAGATTTTTGCTAAAATCCATTTAGCTATTACGAAAAATCTAACTATAACTCCTGTTTAACAGTTCAAATATTTGTGTAGGCAAATTGACGTTTTCGATGAATGGGCCTTTTCTCTTTCGGAAATTCGTCCCTAGTTAATTTAAATTTTCGGTCAATTGGTATTCGATCTCTTGAATTTTTTCATTGAAATAAGTTGTTTTGTTATAATTTAACCAACACCTAAATTAAGATCAGGTTAGGGTAGTTAACCTAAAGGACTAGCATGGACAGAACTACTCACCTATACAAATCGAACCAGTTTGAGCTCTCAACGAAGCGTAGGATATCTTTGACGTCCGAATTACTTAGGTCCGTTAAGACATTTTGGAGTGGGGTGCCCTGGTGTTTCAGTTTGGCAAGCCCTAAACGGGGAGCAGGTAGAAAGGAAATGAAGAACAGTTTGTTCCTTCTCTTTATGTTCGCGACAATAATAATGTGAAGAGACCCTCGTTCTACTCGCATGTTTACCTATGAAACAGTGTCCCGTCGAAATAAAAAAACATGTGTTTAATAAAATATGTTGTGTTTTTGAAAAGTGTTATTTCACCAAGATACAAGAGTTCAAACCTATAATCTTCGCCTTTGGTTCTTCCAACTTGGCCACGATCAAATGGGCCAACGGTTCAGGATTGCTAACTTCCAGCAATTCCATGATTTATATCCTCTCTAGCGACTATTTGTAATCTCGCATCAGGTTAGACATCACAAACGCTTTTTACAGGCCTTTTTTATACAGGGTTGATGATCTTTGGTTGGCACAAGATGACACAATTGAAGACCAGGTTGCCCTTATAATTTAATAAAATGGTTGTGAACTACTATTAAGTATTCTTTTAGCATCTCATTGAAAGTCCCAGCTTCCTGCATTCTAGTCCTCTCTGCATTCCGCTCTGGAAACCCTACAAGAAAAAGTCGCTAATGATGATTTTTTATTTTAAAGGTAATTTTTATTATTTGGACGTGCTGCTCAATCGTGTAACTTGTCATGTTGATTTGATATCAGTGACTGAAAAAAAAGATTATATATGTTCCACCAAAACAACATGACCGCCACAGCGGACCCACAGTGTGATCCGGAGGGTGCCAAGTATCCGGATACACCAAAAGACTGAGTTTTTTTTTTAATACTGGGCCCCCAGTCTGACCTGCTATCATCACGGAACGATTAACATTTTAACTCGGCCCAGTTCATGCCGTGTTTTAGGCTAACACACGTCAAATACCTTAGTGAACTGGTTGCTCGATGGTTGCCCCGTGGAGATATTACGAACACTTGCAGTTGCTGTAACATACGGCGCTGATACAAGTGCCATCCTAATTCTTCTAACCAGTTTCCCGCCAAGGCCAAAAATCAACCCATAATTAACTGTTTTATATAACACATCTTCTGAAAAGCTTCCGGTCTAACAAAGAAAACATAATTTTTTTGGGAAAAGTACCTTCTAGAGCGATATAAACAATCCAACGCCTTCGATATTTTTTTTGTAAAACGATCTATCTTTGTCTTCAAAATAAGCTTAAGTTTTGGCAATCACTTCATTGGAGTCAATTTTTTTTTACCTGGAGCTTTAATACGGTGAATGCGGAAGCAATTCAATGTGCGATTCGTGCAGTTTTGCTATTGTTGCGATCGATTTGTGACATGGTGCATGTCTTGATGAAAGAGCAAATTTTTCATTGTCATTTGAGGTTGATTTCTAGCAATTTCTTCCTTCAAATGCACCAATAACCCGATATAATACGACTGGTGTGTTTTCGGTCGCTTTGGACGAGGTTAACCGGCCTCTCACCCTTCAGCTGATTGCCGATTTGACTCTGGTGTATAGTGGTGGATCCATGTTTCATCCCTTGTCACATACCGCATAATAAAAACTTTCTATAGCGCAAATATGACCAACTCGTTCCATTGATATGTTTACAATGTTAACTATTTCACACAATTTCACTTTACGGTCTTTCAAAACAATTTCGTGGATTTTTTTACCAGTCAATGAAGGTTGATTTTCCTAGTGCAGAGTCCGGATAACACTTATTAAGCGACTAATTACTACGTTTGTTACGTTACTAAAACCAATATAACTTGTAAGGTCTATGATCGAAATGTCATTAAATTTTAACAAGTATCATTTGAAGGTTGGTATAATTTAAAAATCATATGGGTTTTAAATTTGTGGCACCATCTATGTGTCAGACCGGGAACTTTTCACGCTATCTAATTTTTATAAATTTAAATTTTCCGTCAATTATCGTTTACTGTGAACTATCGTCTTTGATGATCTGTCGTTTTCGATGAATTTTGAATGTCGCCAAATTCGTTTTTGATGAATTATGTTTGAGTTTCATTTTCGAAGAATTAAAGTTTTCAGTGAATCGTGAGTTTTGGTCAGAGATACTATTTCCTTATTCGAAGTCGTAGTCTAGCGGTTTTTTCTCCTCGAACATCATGAAATAAGTTCAATTCATGATGTTCGAGGAGCTCAATTATATAAACTGTTTTAGATAATCTAGAAAAGATCTAAACATTTTTGTTATCCAGTCTAGTGCTTGGTTAGGTATTAAAGGTTGGTTAATATCAATCCTCCCGCGGCTTACGGAATTAGCAGAAGACGTAATGTTTTACAAATTTCTTTTAATTTGTGTACATATTCTGTTTTGGAAAAATTCAGATTTTGCACACTGTGGTGTATGAGCCTACCAAATCTTTTCATAAAAATTAATCAGTTTCTTAAAACCACAAATTTATAATTTAATTAAATTTAGCTTCGGAGAATTACAACTCATCTAAAAATTTTAAAATTTGGTTATCATCGTTATCTTCATTTTACGTACCACATTATTTTTGTACCAAATATTTTTATTAATAATAAACTCCAACAAAACCATCTCCTATATTGTAGATAGATACCCTGAGGCAAAAATATCTACCCAAAAAAATCTGTAACAATAAATGCTAAATTAATAAATTTGTACAATTCAGCATAAAAATCATATAATTTAAATTCGAATTAGTAATTTATGTTCATTTACATCTATCATACAGACAGTACCTACCATACATTATTCGTATACCAATCAGAACATATGTCATAAACGAGTACATATTTAAATGCACATACAAACGTCATAAGATGAATAAATTATACCGTATAAGTAAATTGAAAATTTTTCATATTCTTGTATAAAATCTTAAATCAGTTTACAGACAAATTATTTAATGGATATACATATTCTGCATCGGGCATTGGCGTAGCATGATATACCTCTCATCACAAACGTGTTCATATGTGTTCTAATCGCTTCAAACCGCACATATAAACCACACCCCATAATTCCCACCTCTAGGAAAATGTTACAGTAGCAGATAAAATTTCATATGGTATTATACACATTTGATAATCGGCAAGATGTGTATCATTAAGAAAAATCATTTTCTTTTATGACGCTGTCGTCAACGTCGTATTATCACGGTTATTAGATAAGGGGTGGGTGACTGGCAGGAAAAGAAAATGATTTTTACAGCGTTTTTATTAAATTTTGTACTTTTTTGTATTTTATTCTATTTTTTTTTTTAGTTTTGTGGTAAGGTAAAATTTTAAAAGACATCACATCGTATACACGGCACAGCATATTCCAAGTGTGTGATTTAAGAATTTGTGTCTTCTATCCGCACCGCGCGCACACAACAAAAATGATTTATTTTCTTATTAAAATTATAATCTTAAAATTATGATATTAAACCTCGTGTATTAAAAAAAAATATGTAAGCTTATGGTGGAAGTGAGTTATGCGCATATGAGTCACAAAAGACCCTTAATTCTGAGTAGCATATACATATAATTTAACAAAGCATAATAATATTTGGGTACCAAATCATAAATCAATTGGGGATACTTAAATTTATTTTATTGGATTGGTGCGCACGAAATTTACAAAAAGGATCGCACATTCGCATCGCACCGCGCCAACATGAATTATTTTGCAATATTCAAAACGAGTAAGTTTGGCATGAAAAATTATTTTTTGTAATAAATGTTATTAATAATTTTTTTTTTTTGGTGTTGGAAGAATAATATTGTTATTAATCATGAAGTTGCATAGAGGAAGGTTGTTGACTCGAAATTCTTATACACATTTGTGGAATATTAAATATTGGTGTATAATTCTCAATGGATCTGCTTTAACGGTTGTATTTTGTCGTTTCATTTTGATTATAAATGTTACTGACATTTTAAAGCTCTCTAAGCTCCCACAAAAAATCAGCGCGAAATGAGTTTAATGTTTACACGAGATTTGGTTTTTATGATCTTGCAATGAAGTTTTATTTGGTAAAGACGGTAAAATCAGTGCAGTGGCGTACCATTTTTAGCATTAAAATAACCTTAATAGAAATTGATGTACATACACTAACAAATTTTATAACATATTATACAAAACTAACTCATTCACAAAGTATTACTCACCAGAGCGGCTCAAAATCTTGCTTTTCAGAATCCAATAAAATATTAGGCATGTTGGATGGAAATGCTATTCTAAAATGATTTTTGGAAGAAATTTTGGAATGTGGTCACCTAGAACAGAACTCAGCCATTTCTTAACCATATATTATGGGGTTCGGTACATAACAATTTTATATTCGATATTAGAGCGCTCTTACGCTTGTTCCTACTTTTCCTCTAATTATCAGAATAAATCAGAAGGTTTTGCGACACTTGAGCGGCCAAAACACAGTTTGTTGTGATTGTCTTTGTGTTTTTTTTGTAATTGCAATTGCGGATCACACCGGCAGCTGCAAACTTTTGAAGAAGAAGAGTTGTAGCTTCGATGATATTGTTCATCATCTTTCAAACCGAAATCCTCATGCTATTATAACGTAACCCTGGTGCTATCGATATTTGAGAATACTTTGCAAATCAAGTGGCCTGTGGACGTTGCGATCTAGAGTTCTGCCAATTGGCAGAACTCTTTTTGGATATAACACGATCATCGAATTGTGATTTTAATAAGTCGATTGTTAGACTCGCTATGATGGCTACGCATCGTCTTGTTGAAACCACATATCATTAATGTTTAGTTCATGCAATTGACCAAAGAAATATCGTTGCAACATGTCTCTGTAGCGATCTCCATTGACTGTAACGTGACGGTCATTTTCAACAACAAAAAAACGGTCCAATGACATCAGCAGCATCAAAACCACACCATACAGTTTTTTTATGGATGAAATGGTGTTTCTTGAGGCACATGATGGTTTTTACCTGATCAATAACGCATATTATGTTTGTTCTCGAAGACGTTTAGCCGCAAATGCGCTTCACAAGATAACTTGATGTTAAAAGGATGCAACCCAAGATTCTTTCACAAAATTCGCCAAAATGTAAAATCAACAGTTTTGGGTCGTTTGTGACAGACGCTTGAACGGTAGCAATATTCTCGGCACTTTGACCAACCAGTCGTCTCACTGGCACGGGAACATCCAACAACGAATATTGAGACCCAAATTTTTTCCCTTGAATATGAATTGCTTGTCTACTAGGACGATAATTACGACCCAAAATTGGAATTAAAGCTCTTGAAGTTGCAGTCACAGTGAAAGTTCTAAGTTTTATAAGACCCAAATGGAAAACCCGATATAATCAAAAACCATTATTCCTGCTTAAATTTTCGAAATTCAACAAGGTCAACTCTTTTTGAAAATTTAATCTTCTTCCGCAAAAATTGAAAAAGCTTCTACGGAAACTGTTGATACCTCGAATGAACCTCCCAATTTATGGAAAGAGGTTTAGTATGAAGTTTGATTTGACATAGTAAACCCCTGAACTGTAAATATGACGATTTTTGGTGAAATAAGTTTTTTTTTTCAAAACTCGTCATTTTCGGTCAAATTAAGAGAAAAAAAAATCTGAAATTTTTTTTTAACACTTAATATACAATTTTTTGGTTTTTACACGTTTTTTCGTTATTGCTATATATACATTTCAAAAAATTTCATAAAAGAAAAAGCTCCTATGGAAGTTGCTACTTCCGGTATGTCAGTCAAAAATCACAGGGGTCTCTCAATTTGTGAAAAAAACTTAAGTTTGAAGTTCCACCCCGCTCAGGTGATCCACCTCAATTTTAGGGAATCAACAACATTTAGTCTGTTCGATATCACATACGCACACGACCAAAAGTATTAACGATTACTATCCAAAATCTATCCATATCGATCAATCAATCCGTCTATGGTGTATTAGGCTGAAATTTTGTCAAAAATCGTCATTTCCGGTTAAATTTTGGAAAATTGATCTGGTGGGCCAATATTGTGGCAAATTTAACTTAGAACCATTTTGTTCATAATCGTTTTTCTCGTAAATGCTATACTTTTCCAAATATTTCCAAAACGCGAAAAGGGGCCTATGGAAACTGTCACTTAAGGTGGACCAATTTCGTCCAAAAAAAATGGGATCTTCTATTTAATGAAAAAAAGCGTCTGGGCTGTATATAGCGCTAACAGATATTTGGTCATTACGGAACCACACACAGTTAATTTTTAGACAACACTTTTTATTACTTCGGCAATATAGCGAATGGTAAATCTGCAAAAATCTCGAGCCAATATTGCCGATTTACCAGGTAAATTTTAGTCGAGCCACGGTCTATTCGCGAAACTTCACAAACATATTTGGATAGCTTACTTCATCCCTTTGAGATTGCCATATATGTAGTCACCATGTAAACACATAAATTATATTGTGTGCAGTGATTAAATTTAAATTTGGAATACATTTTAACTATTGTTCGAGTATGGTTGTATAATTTAACGTAAATTGTTGTTTTCTTTACGAGAAACGTTAATGCCAGAAACGTAAAACCATATACATTTTATGTTTGCTATTTTTTTGGGTACCGATACTTGTTTTTAACTTTAGAAACTTCACAACGGCTCAGTTAATAAATGGCTTAAATCCGTTCCGGTTACCAGGAACTCTAACTATTCCAGAATTTCTTCCAAAAATCAGTTTAAAACCCCATTTTCATCCAATATGCCCAACCCATTACCTACCTACCACAGACATTTTGTTATTTTTGTTTTGTTAAAGGGTATCTAGAAATACGTTGCTATAAATTACCCCTTTTTAATGTAACTTAATACGTTGTGTTGGTTTGGAATCTATGATTGAATACAACCTAGAAGTGATAAAAATCAAACGACCATTATTTGCTCAATCGTTCTAATATCTCAAATTTTTAGGGACAATGATTTAAAAGTATTTTTGAACGAATACCCCGATGATTATCAGACTTTTTACCATGACTGTGTGGAGGCTTGAATTTTGAAGTAAATAAAAACCAAACAAAACTTAATTCTCCAATAGAAAGAAGGCTAATTGTCATGCGGGGCATAATTAGCTCCCACGAGCCCGCGAGCCATTAGTTCTTATTCTAAATAACTTTACGATCGGTATACTTCCCAGAAATACTCCGTGGGGTGTATAGTGGCCCATTTCGAGAATGTTATTGGTTATATATCCTTATAACTGTTTTTTCAATTTCTGATTTCGAACTTTTACCGAAAAATAAATGGATAAAAATTCATGTATGTACATATGTATATCTGGCCCGTGCGGTGTTGTATGCACCCGCATACAAACCCGCAAAGGTTTCTGAGTTGAAACAACCAGAGCTTGGCCTCAGTTGAAATGTTTGCTAAAATTTCAATTTGTTTTTAAATTTTTCCTCGAGACAGGGTTTCGAAAAATAGTTATAAGAAGTTAGAGACATGCTCGAATCAGAGGGGTCTGTCCTCGGAATCAACGTGACCCTTTCGACCCCCCCCCCCCCAACGTTTCCTCACCAGTCATCCAATCGGATTTTAATTTTGTAAAGGTATTTCATATTAGAAAGTTTTTTAATGTTTTTGAAGGGGTCGCACCTCTGGGCCTATGTGCTCCCATACATTTTTTTCTCAAAAGTGTCTGTTTCTTCCGAATGGGCGTTTCAACCGCACAGCCAGTCGTCATATTTTTTTCAATTTGTATAAGCTGCATGTTCAAATCTAATCTTACGATATTTTTAAAGGGGTTAGGACTAGGAGCTCGGTGACTAGGAGCCTCGGTTCAAATTGTTTGTAAAATTTCATTTGTTTTAATGATTTTTGGAAATTGTTTATATGAAATAGGTGACGTGCTCGAATACGAGGGGTTCGGTCGCTGGACCAGATTTAAATTTTGCATAGGAATTTTATACCGAAATGAGCTATAAAATCACATTTCGGTATATCCTTCGTCGAAGTGTCCTCGAAAACATCTGTTTGTTCCAAATGGGTGTTTCTACATTACGATATTTTTGAAGGAGCTGGCCCATGCGGTATAGAACCCTGGTACAAATTTTTTCTAAAATTCAAATTTTTTATGGAAAGAGTTAAATGAAATTAGTGGTATAATCAAATCCGAGGAATCTATCCCCTGGATAAAGAACGTCCAATCGGATTCTAGTTTTTCATAAGTATTTTATATCAAAATGAGCAGTTTTTGCCATATTTTTAAGGAGTCGACCTCTTCGGTCGAAGTGCTCCCATATACAATGATTTCCCAGAAATGTCGGTTTGTTTTAAATGGGCATTTTAACCCCTCAACTAAACGTCATACAATTTTTACCATATATATTTTCTATGTCCAGAACCTACATTACGATATTTTTGAAGGGGCTGCCCCTGGTGTATAGAGCCTCGGTACAAAATTTTCAATTTTTTTTTATTTATTTTAATTTTTTCACGAGAAGAAAGAAGAAGGCTCATTAAGAAAAGAGTTATATGATACAGGGTTATCCAATTCGAGGTTGATAAAGTAGAAATCTGTATACCGACATCTATCAAAGATAAACGTCAAGTACGCTGTCATTTATTTAGTTGACATTCTGCCATTTAAGAATATGGAGCATTTAACAATCGACCAACGCGTTAAAATTATTAAATCTGCTGATGCTGATTTTTCGAACAAAATTTTCTTCAGTGATGAAGCTCATTTTTCGCTTGGTGGATACGTTAATAAGCAAAACTGTAGAATTTGGGGCTCAGAAAATCCACAATTGATTGTAGAGAAGCCATTACACCCGGAAAAAGTCACTGTTTGGTGCGCATTGTGGTCTGGTGGTGTGATTGGGCCGTATTTTTTTGAGAACAACCATGGACGAACCGTTACCGTCAATTCTGAGCGCTATGGCCGCATGTTAACCGATTATTTTTTTACGAAAATCGAAGATTATGATCTTGACGATATGTGGTTCCAGCAGGATGGAGCAACCAGTCACGTAACACGAGCAAATCGAGATCTTTTGCAAGAGAAATTTCCTGGACGTTTGATTTCGCGACTGGCTGATGTCAATTGGCCTCCAAGATCCTGTGATTTAACGCCTTTGGATTTCTTTTTGTGGGGCTACGCGAAAGATCGTGTTTACGCAAACAATCCTCAAACTCTTGACGAATTGAAAACTAATATTCGTAAGGTAATGGCCGAGATACCGCCCGAAATGTGCCGAAAAGTCATGGAAAATTACCTCAAAAGAATCAAGGCCTGTAAGAAGTCCCGTGGAGGACATTTGAATGATATCTTGTTTAACTAAAAATGGCAAGGATCAATCTGTAAAATGAAATAAAAATTACAATACATTCCGAATATTTTGTGTGTTTTTTTTAAGTTTACTTTATCAAGCTTGAATTGGATAACCCTTTATTAGTGACATGCTGAAATCCAAGGGGTCTACCCTTTGGACCCTTCTTATATGTTTTTACCCTTCTTATATGTTTTTACACAATTCATCCAATCGGACTCAAATTTTGCAAAGGGATTTCATATCAAAATTACTGGTCTTTCGTAATATTTTTGAAAGGACCGCTCTGTCTAAAGAGTTACCTACACTTTTTTTCTCCAAAAAGTCCGCAATTGGAAATGGAATCGGTTCAGCGAACAAAATAAAATAATGTTTAGTCTGAAATATTGTACTTGTCTTCTTCTAGAGCTGTTGAAACGTTGAAGTTGTTAAATGTCTTCATCTACAGCTTCTGAAACTAGTAAACAGTTTGAGACACGGTTGGACAAAAACGCTTACGATAGTCGATCAATAGAAAAATCAGAGTTGATTTATGGTTAGAAATATACAATTTCTAATTTCTCAGCTTCAAATCAGCTCAAGCGAGGGCTGCTTTTATTGATTATCGACCTTATGCTGTTCGTACATTGTCCATTTTGTTTTCTAGCTCAATTTCCAAATCTGCAACGTCAAGTGGTTTATTGTTGTTATGGCAGTTACTGATTATCCGAACTCATTTAAATTGATGGCTTCATTTATTGTACTAGATGGTTTATGAAACGATTTATGAAACGAAGTTCTCGTGGCTTAGTATACAACTAGAAAGCGTTCTTGATTTTTTGAATTGGCAACTAATAGCAATAAATATATTAGCAACTACCCCGCTGCCTTGTAGGTATATGCAGTGTTCGTCTTAATTTTTAGGGTATGATATCGGGTATTTTATTTCTATCCGTAAGCCAATAAGTTGGTTCTCCAGAATGAAAGTCGCAAGTAAATACTCATCCTGCTGCAAACAGCTCTCTTCCTTTTTTAGAAGTTACTCTTTATCCCCACAGTAGGAATTTTTTTATTAAACTTGATCGACGTGATTTCAGAAACGTCTATTAATTAGGTTGTATTCTGGCTATAGCCCCCTCCCCTTTTTAATTTCAATAAAAAATTAAAATTTAATTGAATTTAGAATATATGAATTTCGCTGAAAATGTAGCAAATGAGGCCTCAGTATATTCACCAATTATCAATTAACTTTTGACTTAGTTGTGATAAACCAAAAAAAAAATATTTTTTTTCCGCCAAAAGATTCTTGAGGCATTCAAAAGCCTTCAATAGATATCTTTAAGATGTACAGATAACCTCGGTAAATAACTATTTTTAATCAAGCTTGATGATTGATATAGTTCTCGGTAGATGTTACTTAAGAGTACGCTGCACTATATATATACAAAGATTCTCCCAAAAGGATAGCGAGAAGAGAAGATTGGCATTTTCGCTTCATGTCACAAACGACCTTTTGAAATGCAGATTCAAAATTTTGGTCCCGCTACCGTTTTTCACGGCTAATAATTATCAAGGAATTATTTTTTCGGATTGTAGGCCTGATTTTAATTAAAAATTTTAGAAGAAGGACGCCGATCTGATTATGTCATTTCGACCCTAAGCTGAATTTGACTTGTGCTTTACAGGACTCTGGTGGGGCTTTGGACGACAAATGTACAATTTTTTGGTTTCAATTGAGCCCTTATATCTGCCCTAACTAATACTCATATTTTTTATTAAAAGTTATGTACCATCATAACAACAAAGCATTCGCATATGACACCGTATTTAACCAATAAACCTCAATAAAGCGACGATATATAGACGCACCACGAAAACCATAAATTTCCAGCCATAAAAGAATATTTTTATGTGGCCCAATAAAATTTAAATTCATAAAACCAACACGAAGAAAGCGACAACCAATAATTTTTGACAGCAAAAAATATTACATATGAGTACCATGTGTATAGAGCCTCATCTTCTTTCTCGTTGGGTGGTAAGAAAATAAAACGAAATATGAATATTCGAAATGTTTAATGGTAATCGATTCAGAAGCCTACAAACTATTAGCAATCTATTAAGAAGGTCATAAAAATATGAGATTTCATACCGCACATAGTGTCAAAGAAATACATCGATGGTAATACTTGTTCATACTCGATAGGCGTTTAAAGAAATCTTAAAGATACCTGAACCAGGTAAAATGAGCAAGGGCAACTAAATCCGTGTTGTATAATTATCGTTATTAAACGTTTGCCACATAAATATTTTAAAGAGATTGTGTCAGGTATGTGCTCATCCCGACGTAAAAATAAACAAAACGTAATTAAAATCGTAATTAAAAAATTATTATTTCGGGTCGGTCGGTGTATACAGTTTCAACGAACCGTAATTTTTTAATTGCAATCAGTACAGTTTTATTTTTGGCACTATTTAGGGGCACGGTCAAAAAATAATTTTATATTTTAAGAATACGGAAAATACTAGGCACGTGCCACTTCGTAAATTTTCCCCAGTGCATACTAAAATTAATTAAACATTTTTCACACCGATCAAAAGAACCAACAACACACGAACTCAGTGCATTTTCATTGTTCACACATTTCATTTCCAATTATTTATAATTTTGTGTTTTATATTGGCAAAATATCAAACGGTTATCATTTGCATTTTCACGCGATTCAAAATTAATCACACAAAAATTAGCTACATCATATAATAAATAATTGATTAATGCAACGCTCAATAATCAAAGGTCAGAATTTGATGTGCCCGCCACATTTCATTAACGCGCAATGTCAATAAAATATTATTAAAACGACAATAAGTCTGAGTTTGTCTGTCTGTATTTTGATATTCATTCAAAGTTAATTTTGAACAGGGTGTCTCGAGCAAAAACTTTACACATGTCGAATTACATAATCAAAACGTTAACATCGTTAAAAGTTATATGAACCCATTAATGGAGACACCCAGTGGCGATGTAATTATAGGAAATTAAATTACAATTATTAGTCGTGTTTTGTCTATAAAAAAAACGTGTATGTGTGTGTGTAGTTCAGTTTATCGTAACTACTGGGAATTTCCAGGTTAGTTTCTGTTGCAATAAAGGTATGAACGAAATTAATTGAGGCGTCCGTAATGTTTTAATTAGACAGTGTTGTTAAACAAGTTAAAGTCGTATAATTAAATGTGATTACGTTGCTTAGAATGTTTATATAGAGTGTGGCATCCTATGACTCAGATACTTCCCGTGTGTGTGTAGGAATGTGACATAATGGCAAAAGCCATTAATTTTGACAGCTAGAATGCAATTCACGGTTGTTGGTCATCGTTTGGTCATTTAAATCGGACTTTGATTTTGATTAAATAAGTATGATTGAGTTGAGAGCAACATTAGTATTTTATGTTGAAGTTTAAAAGTTTGTAGTACATCAACCTCTTGATTTTCTTGACGTTGTGCTCTAAAGTATCTACTCCCCTTAGGAGACCGTTAATAGTATTTTGCTGAACTCAAGTGATTTGCACCGTACACCCTTTCACACATAAAAAAATTGAAAGATAGGAAAGGTTGTTTAATATGATGGACGTTTATAGACACCTAAGTAGTCAATAGTTAGTAAAACGTCAGTTCAATAAGTATTTGACAAGTTTTCATCAAAGCTGTCCGGAAAATGGGTCTCAGTGAGAAGGTCCAATGATTCTGCACTTGAAGCTGTCCATCAACCGTCCGGTCTAATTAAATAACTACTACTGGTTGTGTTAGTAGATAGAATTCTCCAAAGGCAAAAAGTCTCAGATACTTCCTCCATTCTACAAAAGAAGGGTTTCCAAGACCGCCTTTGTGCCTTCCTAAATTTTTTTTCTATTTTCTTAGGCTCTCCTTATAGAAGTTCCCATCCCAAACCTCCCTTGTGTTCTTAGCTTTATTAAAGGCGGTCCTACACGCCCTACGATAGGTTTCCAACTCCGTGGTCTACCATATCGGTTTCTGTCAGCCCCAAGGCTTTATCAGTGAGCACGTAGCATTAAATGAAAGATTGCTTGCTTTTGTGACAGTATCAGGCATGCAATTTAATTCCTCTACTGTCACCTTTCCATATTTGTTCCAGTTTGTCCTTCTGTTATTCTTGTAGGCTTTCTGGGTAACAGGCTTAATCTTGTGGTTATATATGTTTAATACCAGTGATCAGAGAATGAGTGCTCCTTCGCCACTCTCCTTCCCCTGATCATATGGAAAATTGTATCTGACGCAAAGGTTACATCTAAAACCTGTCAATTGTTGGTTCTCGCCCAATATTGCAAACTAAAAGGTTAGTATTTAATAAGTAATCAAAAAATAGCTCACCTCTCTCGTTAATGTCTATGCTTCCCAGATTGTGTGATGCGCGTTTGCATCACATCCAAGTATGACACCTTCCCTTCTTTGACCTGCTTCCCTGATCAGTTCCCCCAGGTTATGTGGCGGATCCTCCTTCTCGCGATCCATATAAGCTGAGGCTAGCCATAGTTTTTTCACAGCCAACCTCAACGCTCACCGCTGTAACATCCCCACTACTAAATTGATGTAGAAGAAAATATTCAAATTATCTTTCGCTAAAATACACGATCTGATCTTCTCAGAGTTGGTTGAGTATAATAATGTATACCCTTTCGTTCTGAGGCCACAGATCTTGTTATTGCTAATCCAAGGTTCTTGGATGGTTCTCTTTCTGCACTCCCTACATCGGGATCGTGCCATCTGGCACGTTGCTTCGGTCACCATCCATTTCTCGTCGAGAGTTCGACAGGATGTCCCCATCACACTCAAGAGAGTGTGTCCTCTCCCTTCCTTGGACGTCCCCCGACCGCTTGCTCTTTTTCGGCTGGGTCTGTTCGCCGTTGCCTCCAGGCTGGTCTTCCGCGCACTTATCGACCTCGTTTTTTGTTTATAATGGGTTTTCCAATAAGAGGTTAAATTTTGATATTAAAAATCGAGAATTTTTTAAGAGAAATGAATGAATGTTTGTTTCATTGTAAAGAGGAAGGTATGCCATTATCATTTGAAACCGATATCAGCCAAATGGGCGCCACGACTTTACTTGTAGCACCATCGTATTATTTTTAGTTTTAATAATAATTATACTAAATACAAATTTTAGTAGCCTTCTCCTGCTTTACAATCCTCAAATCTTCAGTTGGAAGATCGGGATTACTAGCCCGAATGATCTGAAGGATCACCTCCGGCTTATCCGGCTCAGTTTGTAACCAAACGCATGCCCCCGACTTGCTCGGGATTTCCCCTCTGCAAAATGCCTCAAGTTTTGCGCCCTGTCATACCTCGCCTACTTCGGCCACTGCCCTTTTATAAAGATCGACCGAACGTTCGAGCACGCAGTTAATTTAACGCGCCCCTAGTGCGATCCCGAATCTCTACAGGACGGAGGGGATATCGGGTTTCCTCTCTGGAACCTTAAGAATATGGAGTTTAGTGCAAATACACAACCCTCCACTTCTCCGACGTTGTGCTCCTATCTTCCTGACTTATGTCAATCACAGTTAGCACCAACACGTGTTCCTTTAGGATTTCACTGAATAGCTTTTGTTTATGATCCTTAGGGACACCCGACATCATGTCTGTTTGCACCTTGGCATGCTTTCATCTTTCTGTTCTACTGTAAGCTGCCCTTCAGGGGTCACAGCCAGCGTCTCTAAAATTCTGAACGTCGACCGTCTCTCCCTCTACCGTAGCTTCGCCGGAGGGGTCTCTCTCAATCCCCCACTAACTCGTTTGGCGGTTTCGCTTCCTCTTGGTTTCGATGCCATGGTGTCACTCACCCTTGCCAATGATGGGGGAGCCCTACCTTTTTTGTTGTATATACACTCTTCTTTTATACTTTCCGGTTTTTAGAGGATACCAGCCTCTTTTTTTTTTTTTTTTTTTTTGTATATCATGTTCTTCCCACAAGTGTTGGAGAAATACAGTTCCACCTGCGCAGAGATCCGTATACTAGAAGGCTACATATGACACCTTAATCCAGCCCATTGGCTTACCGAGCACCCCGGCCCCAATGCCTGACCCCTCCAACATTCACCCGCCCATTCAGCCATTCTATGGCTATCCCAAACCAATAAGACCCATTCCATTCAAGAGATGACCCATTTATAGGGTTCCTTACTCACTACTTGGAGAATTGAGAGCGCAGGAAGACGTGATGCTCCTCAGTTCACCGTGTTTAGTAGTTGATGGTTTTATGGCGCCATCAGTTCGCCCTTCTATACTGGGTATCATACTCACTCAGAATTTAGTGAGCAGAGGTTAACCACTCCCAGTTTTCTGAGACTATCCTCCCAGCATAGCTGCGGTTGCAGAGAGATGATTATTTAATTTACCAGTAGGCTAGATGCAGCGCGTCACGAGAACTTTTCCCGTAAGTTTATTTAAAATTTTGCAATAATAGCAAAACCGTTGTATGATCCTACTACATTAAGACGCTGCTTTCAAGTTCGATGAAAATGAAATTTCAAATTATTGAAGCCCAAATTAAGTACAAATTCGGTTTTAATTTAATTAATCCAAATTCTTCAACCATTTTTGCCATCGAAATTTCCAAAATTCAAAGGTTCATGACTCTATTAAAAAATAAATAAGAGAATTTCTCAAGATGGATAGAATTAAAAAATACAACTCAACTGGTATAATGGACCGTTGTAAACCATTCCAACCAATGGTATAACTTGACGACATTAGTTTTAATAATGCCCTCAACATACTGGTCTTTGGGAAGAACCATTGATCTCTAGGTTCTAACATTTACTAAGCTAGTGGCGATCACTAAATTTCCCAATCCAATTTCTTTGTCTGAGCCATTACTACAGCAATGGTCTACGTTAAAATAAAAAGAATTAGATGTTGGTAAAACAAAAACCAAATTTGATCTCGTCCATGATCGCCATTTTTGCTTAATTATACAAAAACAAATTTTAAGTATTTAGCAAAATACTAGGTTCTTCAGTAAGTTTTGTCGTTCGAGAAGAGATAGCGGTATTAGGTTTGTCGGTTTATTTTTCTATAAATCGTACTAAATGTTTTTTGAATACGTGTGAAGTTTCATGTAAATCTGTCAACTCATTCGTATATAGTATTAACAGCTGTTCGAAGTTGACGTGTCACAATACTTTTTTATACAATGGGAAAAATTTAATATCGTGCAGCGATCAAATTCTACTGTTCGAATTGAAGGTGTAGCACAAAAACAAATTCATGAACGATGTATAAAAGTGTATAAGGACTATTCACCTTCAATTAGAACAGTAGAAAGATTGGTTGCTGAATTTAACTGTGTTCGTACAAGTCTTGAAGATAATTCACGTGAACGACGTCCAAAAAGTGCATCAACACCAGAAATCGTAGCAAAAACACTACATTTGGTTGCTGAAGATCGTTGATTAACCGAGGGAGATTTAGTAGAAGACATACGGATCTCATTACGCAGTGTGAGCAATATTTTGACTGAAGTTTTGGGTTTCAGAAAGCTGTGTGCATAATGAGTGCCGCGCATTCGCTAACAATGGAACAGAAACACAATCAAGTGCGATTTTTTCAGCAATATTTGGAGCGCTTTAGAAAGGATAAAAAGCATTTTGTGTGTCGTTTTATCAATATGAATGATGGGTCTATCATCACGATCCTGAATCAAAACCAGACGCTAAGGAGTGGTGGGAACATTTAGTAATTTATCTTTCTTAATTAAAGATTCACATTTGACGGGCAGTAAGAGCTAATGGTTACTCCCATTTGAATTTGCATAATTTGACATATTTCATGTTTAAGTCCATATGTAGGTTATAATTTCTGATGTACCATGGTGCGTTGACAATTCCACGCAGCACTTTGTTTTGAAAACATTGTATCATTTGTATTTGTCTTCTTGGTACAACCCCAAAGTACAACCCCAAAGTTGAATGAAGGTATTTCGCTGTATTTGCATTTGGAACCTGTTTTGAATTAAGTTCCACTTTCTGGTTTATAAAGTTTACGTGAACCGATTTTGTTTCATTTAGGCTAATGCGCCATTTCTTTGTCCAGCTCCTCACTGATTTGGTTGCTTAATGAAGTTTTGTAGTTTCTTCTGATATACACTTTCCAGTTGTCAGAATAGCTGTATCGTCTGCAAATGTGTGCTAAGGTAGCATCTTCTGTATTTGGCATATCTCTGGTGTACAAGATATACAATACATGACCCAGTACGCTCCCTTGCAGTATGCCTGATGCTATTCTCTTTAGTTCGGAGTACATTCCGTTATATTTTACCTGGGAATGCCGATCTGGGATGTAAGATTTAAGAATTTGATAGAACTGCTTAGGTAGATCTCGATGCAATTTAATTTCAAGTCCTTAGTGCCAAACGTTGTTGAAAGTTTGTGGTACTGGAACATATTTTCTTTTTCTCAAGTGCGTCTTCTATTACGTCCGTTATTCTTTGAAATTGTTCTATCGTACAGAGTGAGCCTCTTAAGCAGTAATTAATTTTTCAAATAATTTTGAAATGACAGGAATTAGTGAAATCGGCCTGTATGACTTTTTGTTGTTTGCTGGTTTGCCTGGTTTAAGAATCATGTTTACTTTAGCAACCTTCCATTGCCGTGGAACATATTTAAGTCTGAAGGCAGCATTGATTATTTGAACCAATTTTCGTAATCTTTTCTCGGGAATATTTTTTTCAACTTGGCCAGTTATAAGATCATAACCTGGAGGTTTTTCGCATTTAAATTGTACTTGATCTCCTATTTCAATTCCTGTAATGTTACAGATCGTATATTATGGTCATCAATTTTGCTAATTATTATTATGTTTTCATTTAAAGTTTGCCTGGGTAACGGTTAAAAGGTTTCTTCCAAGTGAGTCGCAAACAAAGTAGCTGTTTGCTTATCCCTGTTGACCCAGGTTCCTTCCTCATTTTTAATAGGCGGCATATCACATTGATTTTTCGCGTTAAAAGAAAATGACTTTAGACTTTTTACATACCAAAACATGCCAAAAGTTACACAAATCGTCAAATACGATGAAGCAACAGAATTTTGCAAAGATTTATAATTAAACTTTTATCTAAAGAAAGCACGTTTATTAGAATGAAATTTAAATTTAGTTTTCCGAAATAGTTTTAACCCAAAATTACTAAGATTATAAGAAGACAAATATAAACAGTAATTGGTCAGGTTATATGATTAACACACGACCATTTTAGGCGGTAGTGAATTTTGTTTGGATAAAGGAAAACAATTTTCCGGGTTCACAACAAAAAACAAATATAGCAATGGAACGAATTTCTAAAGGTCCTTCTTCACCTGGTTTCTTTAAGGATGTAACTCGATTCTGAGTAACACTCGATGTTGAAATATTTGAAGTGTATTACACCCTACATACTCGTATATCTTTCTAGTATCGATACAAATACCGATTCAAGAAATGTTACAGAATATGCGAGCGAAATGTTTTTATTGTCACCAGTAAGTTATGGTTAAAATTGCGCGATGCAATATGTTATATCCAAAGGTTGGACATCTGTTAATAAAATAACCTAAAACCATTAGCAATTTTGTTTTAGCATCATATAGTATATATTTTTTCTTGTAAAAATTTCGAAGACATTTGAAGAAATCTGGGGCTGAGGCGCATCGATTGCTTGTAGAAGCAAATGGTGAAGCTGCTTTAAGTGAAAGAAATAATGACGAAATTGGCAAGATTAACCCACAAATGTCTTCGGGAATTGAGTGCTTGTTCATAGATACCATCGTCATTTTTATCATGAGCCAAAGGTCGTTATAGAATTTTAGATCAGATTTTTTACTAATTCACCTTAGTATCACGTGATACCACGACACATACCTCAAAACTAACATGGTTTTACGCCAAAAACATCAACTGCAACCAACCTGACAGAATTTTTAAACAGCAGCCCAATAAAAGAAACAGAAAAACACAAGCATGTTGATGTGGTATATACAGACTTTCCTAAGTCCTTTGATCATTTTATAAACGGGCAGCAGAACCCAAACATGTTCAAGCATTCTAAGGTTTTATAATAACTGACGAGTCAACCAAATTTTGGTTCTCCAGTCCGTTTGTAACCTGATCTAAATCATACTTAAGCAACAGGTCTCAATACACCCAGGTTCTGTATAGGACGTCCATGTTGACCAAAATCATCACGTAATTTATTAAATGCTTTTTTTATGGAACAACCATTTTGGTTATAAGTGTGGATAACCAAAACGCGTTATTGTGTTGTAAACGAATACATGACTAAAAATGGAACAGTTTAACTTTTTATTTCTCGAAAAATGTTAGAGTTGCCACTGCACAATAGTTTTTTTTGTTAAAAAAAACTATCAGATAGAAGACCCTTTACAAAGATCGGGGTCTTCGAGAAAAAATGACGATATTAGTCTTCGAATCTTTTCATGCATGTGAAGTTTATACTAAATTTATCCTAAAACAAAAAAAATGAAAAGTTAGGATTAACTTAGGAAAAACTTCACGCGTCTATAAAGTGACATGAAGTTTATACTATTTTATTCCTAAAATAACAAAATAATAAAATATTTGAGCATGTGTTAGTGAATTGCCATCATTTAGATGTTTTTGGTATACAAGTTGGGAAAAACCATTAATATGGAAGTTAAGCCTACTTATGAAGTAGGTTAATCCGAAAGTTCTGTTTCTTTTAGCGAATATATTAATAGTATACGATAGTGAACAAGATATTAATTAACAAATCAGATCAATTTTAATTCCATCGGTTTCCTTGACAATAAAATTGGATTAAGACCAAATTTATTAAACCAGCAAGTTTATAAAGTTTTATTACATTTTACATCCACTATGCCGCCCGCGGTAAGCTATGTCGTCTTCCGTTATAAAGTTCAAACTGAACTAAATAATAAACAAGACTGTAGGATTTTAACATCCATTTTTGAAATTTGGTGAGTAGATACAGATCTAATGAACATACTCGGCAAGTTTCATAAAGTTCTAATGAATTCTAACTACCCTAATGGTGCCTGGAGTGCATAGCGCTCCATATTTCTTTAAGCCGTCCGGTTAGACGGTTACCACGTAATACTAAATAGCTTTGCAGGATTTTGACATCGGTTTCCTTGATAATAGAAGCGTATCTAGGCTAAGACTATCTACTCAGCAAGTTTCATAAAGTTCTAATGAATTCTACCTACCCTAATTGTGCCTGGAGTGCATAGCGCTCCATAATTCTTAAAGCCGTTCGGTTAGGTAGAATTCATTAGAACTTTATGAAACTTGCTGAGTAGATAGTCTTAACCTAGATACGCTTCTATTATCAAGGAAACCGATGCCAAAATCCTGCAAAGCTATTTAGTATTACGTGGTAACCGTCTAACCGGACGGCTTGAAGATATATGGAGCGCTATGCACTCCAGGCACCATTAGGGTAGTTAGAATTCATTAGAACTGTATGAAACTTGGTGAGTAGATAGACTTAACCTAGATACGCTTCCAATATCAAGGAAACCGATGCCAAAATCCTCCAACCCCATTTAGTATTACGTGCTAATCGAACGGCTTTAAGAATTATGGGGTGGTATGCACTCCCGGCACCATTAGGGTAGATAGAATTCATTAGGAGTTTTTGAAACTTACTTAACATAAGCTCAAAACAGAACAAGAGCGAAGGCGGCGAATGAAATCGCCTGTCATATTACAAATCACCGAAATATTGCAAAACAAACACAACCATCGACGCAGGCGACGACGATTTTTTCGTTGAAAAAAATTTAGAGTCTATTTCTATTTTTGTTGCCGACGAAACAATGTTGCCAACTGTTTTTTATATATGTATAAGTTGGCATCAATTAACCGTCATATTATTAACCATTTTTTTTCAATCTAGTAGCCTAATGCCACAACGTCATGTGTCAAAAACACAGAAGGTTATGCCGTTTGGTTGTTTTTTTATCGCCATACGCTGACGCTTTTGATCTGTTAACTACAGCGATATCGCGGCGATATTTTTTATTTATTCGTCGACGCTCGTCGTCGTCGCGCTTGTTCTGTTTCTAGCTATATATAGTATATTATGGTCTGTTAGTTATAGGAAACCAAGCTTATTGTTTAATTCAAATTTTTTTTTCTGCTTTTTGGTTTTTCAATTTTTCCAATTCAATAGGAGTCAATATATTTGAAATATGGTTAAATTTTATTTGTAGGCAAAGTATTTTTCAACTATACTTCATCGTTATATTTTAATGTATACGCATTATAATTTGTTAAGTTTTAAATTTTAATTTTTGAAACGCCTAAATGATTACATTACACATACCAACGCAAAAAAAAAAATATTTTGGTTTTTAGGATAAATTTAGTATAAACTTCACATCGGTATCTTTCCAATATTTTTAAAATATACTCTTGAAACTGCGCATTTTACAATATTAATCTACACTGGTTCTTAAGAGAAAGAACAAAATATTTTCTCTCTTAGAGCATACAATAAAAAATGAAAAAATGGCAGAACTATGGCTCTTATATACAGGTGGCTCTGCTTATAATTAATAAATACATTTTCTAAATTTTAAAAATTTTACCGTCTAAAAGTAAAAAAACCTTTGGGGATACTAAAATAAAAGGAAATGTATTCGTACAAAATATTAAAATATACGACTTGGTTTGAGAGCCAAGAAAAGTAAGAGAATAGCCCTAATAACATCAAGCACCATCTCAGTGGAGAACATCGAAACATATATAACAATATAAATAACAAATACAGCCGTGGAGACTTGGAGGATCATCAGCCATATAATAGTTATTTGATTCCATGTGATTCGTTTAAAAATTAAGTATTCCCAAGATCAACTTTATGACGTAAAACTCTATATATGCCCGCACTACCACCAAATCAAGATCAATGTATTTTCCAAAAAAATTATAAAATTGACTTCAATTAACATTTTAGAACATGAACTTGTACAATAAAAATATTAAAAATCATTTACAGCTTAAATGAGTTCAATATACCAATAAATATTAATTGTGTGTGATTGACAGCTCAGACATTCTCCATATATAATATAAATAATTGTACTCAATGAAAAAGTAAAACTATCAATAAATTCATCATTTCGACACATAGACAACTATTATTTTATGAATTATTATTGTTATTATCAATGAACCGCAAACTGTTCAATTTATCTTGGGTTAGTTCATCTGTTGCTTCCTCATATATATACAGTCGTTTACATAGAATCGAGTTATAATATTGGCAGCACAAAATTGATGGCAAAATGTCAAAATTCCGATTAGGGTATTGATTTTATATTAAGCTGCGACTGTAACCGTAAATAGTAACGTCTCTGTACGTCCGTAACAAAATAATTATATATCGAGTGTATTTCGTAATTAGTTACTATTACTATGCTGCTATGTACAGTGTTCACGTTTCATTATATTTCGTTTAGCATAAATATTTATACTACGTATGTTCTAAGTAGCGTTGTATATACATTTTAAACAACCAAATTTTTTTACGAGGAAAATGAGTCAGCAGGCAGATAGACGTATTGATTTTTCCGACTATGAGAAGAAAATATACAAAACGAAAAAGAAAAAATTTGAAACATTATAACTCAAGGTCAAATGTTAATTGAACAGTTTTGGCAACAATATAAATATTAAATCGCATTATGCTACAACAAAAACAAATTATAACCGTTCGCCCGTAGCACGAAACATAAAACAGCCGATAAAAAACTTAAGAAAATTTACTGTTTAATGCGCGCACCCCCGCTCACACATCCCATCTTGTTATGTACGAACAATCGAACAAACATCAACTCGATGGCTAATAAAAGAAAAGCACAATGAAAATCCATATAATTGTTCGGCCATCGCGCCCTAACATCACATTACGGAAATCCTTACAACAACACTGAGTAACCACTTTGTTAATAACGGCACGAACATAAAATACCGATTTTTATGACCGTACACACAGAACACCACCACCCCTCACTTTCACATAAGAAGTAGATTTTTTTTAAATCCGCAAAATTTTTTTACGATTATTACGTTCTTAGAAATATTTCGCAAGTCTCGTAAATAAAAATATTTACTGCTAAATTTTCAATTGAATTTCTATAAACGCAGATGAAAATCCAGTGAAAATTGTCGATGGCTGTCGATTAAAATTTATGTATATAAGCGAGTATTAACAGCTGCTGTGCAGATTAGCGTGTATACAAGTGAATTCTAATTAAAATTGTAGATTGTGTGTGTAAGCGTATACCTATTTACAGTGCTCTAAATTTCGCTGTTTATATTGCTTAAGATGCGATAACATGTGTTTTTCTAATAAAACAAATTAATTCGAGAAGAAAATATTTATTGATGTTGGGAAATATTTACATATAAATTATATATTGCAGTGAAATCTAGGTGGTGTAAATATTTCATTAGTATGGCATCTGTGTGGTGCCTGACGGTATATGTAGTAAAAATCGCATAACTTTTACTGAGAAGTTTAATTCCAAACTTCCAAAAATTTATAGAAACTTTCTTTGTTTAAACAGAATTTTAAAATTTAAGAAAATTTCAAAATGGTAAAGAATTTTCAAAATTTTAAACTTCATGAAATATCCTTGAGCACATCATTGGTACTTTTGGGAGTAAAGAGCAGGTACGTACAAAATTACTTGAGAATAATAATTTAGTGTTTCTGAGAACTAAGGTCCCAGAGAACCATCTAGAAGCATAATTTGAATAATAAAAAATGTTCTAAGGTTTTGAATAATAAATGGTAATCATGTTCTATTTAAAATTTACAATTTATTTTTGAATATGATTACCATTGCCATCCATATAAATTTTTTTCTTAAAATTCAAAACCTTATTCTCCATACATTATTTCATAACAAAAGAACTTACTCAGAAAACGTGAAAGTCAGTTGCTTAAAAGAAGTATTTTTTTATTTGATGGTAGGGTCTGGAACCGATGCTGGTGCACTGGTTTTAAACGGTAGTAGTAAGCCCTGGTGCAAGGAAGGTGCAGAAAGCAGCCTTTCTGCTCATTCAGAGGTCATGCTGTACCTTCTCTACTTGTAAGTAAGCAAATGCTGGTCAATACGACCGCCCGGCTCTCAACGGTTTTTGGGTAGAAGTTCCTGCAAAAAAGACACTCAACTACAGTCAATTCTGTGGTCACCTATGGTGAATTTGGATAATATAACCCCCTTTTGTGCTTTTGCTCTCCCTTTGTGATTTTCACCTCTAGGTAGGATTGGAAGAGTGGTGTCATCGTGGAGACCTGGACAGTTAAATTCTTCACCGACGGCTCCATCACGTAATTTTTACGTGGCCGCGTCGACTACTCGTAAACAACGTTGACTACTCACGCCAATAATGATTGAATGATTTGCGTATTTTGATCATCATACTAACCGTGCACGATGAGAATGTTATTGAGGTAAGCATGCACTCCCTATAATTACACGATTAACGATGATTGTTGTAAAATTGCGTTCTTTTATACCGAATGAGAATATAATTTATAGCCCGGAACAACTGATGACCGCTGTTTTAGTACATGTGTATCATCTTCCCGTGACGTGGTGCAAATTACCATAAACCTTTGGAGTTCATGACCACTGGACAGTTACAAAGTGACTCAATTTTTGGGTTTTTAATGTTGTTACGTTTTTTTACAGATTAAACGTACAAATAAAGTTTAAGTCCGCTATTTTCACATTTACTCTGTACTTGTGCTTTCGACCCCAGTGGCCCTATTATGGCTTTCCCTGGGAATAGGAAATTGGGAAGAATATTTTCATATTGTAACATTTTGGTCAAAATTATATTTTTCTGGCCTACTGAAAGAATAAATTTAGTGCAAAAATTTTCAAGACAAAATTAATTGGGAAACTACACAGTAAAAAAAAACGCGGTGTGAATGGAATTTAATCCGAAAAAATACTTTACATTCTATCCAATTACGTCAAATTAACTCCGCAAGGAAGGGTACTGTTTTTAATACATTCGATAGGATTAAACAATATACTTTTTACACCGTTTGGTGTAAAAGTAATAGTTCTTAGTAATTGACGAATATAAAAGTAGGACAAGCGCCGATCTGGTGGAAAATTATAAACAATAATTTCATCCGAAAAAAGTAAATCACGATCAAAATAAAAATTCTACTGGGATAAAAAAAAATTGTATCCGATCGGTGGGATATTATTTGATACCGATTCGGTGTCAGGAGAACTTCGTTTTTTTTTCTGTGTAGTGTTCCACAAAATTTTTATAGTGAAAAATATTTTCTCTTTTAACTTTGTTTCGAAAATATTAACACCTAACTTGTTCCCTCAGTAGGCCAGAAAAATACAACTTAGACCAAAATGCTATGCAAATATTTTTCCCAATTCCCTATTCCCAGCGAAAGCCAGAATAGTGCACAGGGCTTGAAAATCGACAATTTGTTTCGTAATTGCACGCCACTATCGTTGGAGTTGCTTGACTTTTTGTTTTAATATTTCATTTGAACCCACGTACATTTAATTAAGCACAGAACTTGCTTCAAAATAATACGATCCGACTTGGCCAATTGGCACTAGAACAGCCGCCAGAGAGTTCGAAGACCATAGTTGTATATCCGATGCGCAAAATGTAATATGCCAAAGCTCTGTTGAGCACTGCCTATAGAAAATGTTGGCTAACGTGGTACTTGACATAGTCTTCTTTCTCATCGAACACATTATATATGCCCGAAGGGTTATTTATTTAACTATAAAGGTGGTTTATTCTTAACCGGAGATCGATGGACTTCTTAGTCGATTGCAAATTACAAACCTGCATTTGGTAAATTCATCGCGATTATGACGCAAAGTTTAAAAGTAAACAGCCTCATTATTAACCGATTTACTAAAAACCAAAAATTATTTAGACCACTGAAGTGAAAAAAACACTAGTAGCAATGAGAAGCATCAAATTACGTCGCACCCAGCACACCGAACGAATCAAATAAGTACATAAAAAAGGGTAAATATGATAAAACTGGTTAATGCCAATCTCATCTATCAATTTGTGCAAGAATTTCGAAAATATGCCCAAGGAGCTCTATACGTTTGTAATTCGAGAAAAATTGGTATTTCAAGGATGTAGCAAGCTCAAAAAATCCAATCGATGAACGGAATATTAAAGTATTTAATTATGACCCGATGCGAAGGTAAATTGGTGGCTATGATGCAGAAGGTAGTGAACTTACCGAATGAGGCTGACCTCATAGAACTCATGATATCTATCAAAGAATATGTTTCATAATAACACTCACACCCTTTTTAAAATCAGTTTAAATAAAATCTTCCATTGCGATAAATAAATCTATTTGATAATAGATGGCGCACAAAGCAACTAAAACTCAAATATTAGTACTGCAGCATGGAGAATGAGGCAGTCCATGAATTATGTGCACTACTACAGGGGTTGTGTTCATTTCCATCACCGATCGTAATCAGAAGGTGTAAAATCCCTTTTGTATCCTACCCTCTTACCCCATTGGGATTCAAACCCATAGTACCTCCCGATCCAAACATCGTTAACCATTATGCCGTTTGGTCAGTACTTCTATACTTATTTGCCGCCACCTTAAATAATTATGTAGAACCGTCCTCATTGATAGCTGGTAACTGTTAAAACAATAAAAAACATTTTGTTTTTTATGAAACAAAATATTTTTTGGTGCGTTGATCGTATGCTACTAGATTGACGACTAAAATTTCCGAATAATTTTTGTGGAGACTACCTTATGAAATAATAGTAACCTCGAAAACAGAGGATCACTATTCCCGGGATTATTTGTTTCCCGGAAAACGGGAATTTCGAATTTTTATTCCCGGGATCCTTGGAATTCCCGGGATATATAATGTCCAATGTAATTTTTAATTTTAATAATAAAAATTTGTATATTTAATACTTCAGTTATTAAATGTCTTTTATTCTCGATCACAGTCAATACTATTATAATAACTATTAGGCCCTTTCCCAATCAACGACTTATTACAGACTTATTGACTTATTTGAAGCCATCTTGAATAAGTCTGTCAAGTCGTTCCAATTCACTGTACCGACTTATTTGTGACGTAATAACAAAAAAAAACAAAACGCAATTTCTATTATACCGGGTGTTTCTTTTAAACTGAGACGATCAAATATCTCGAAAAATAGCCACTCTACGGAAAAAATGTCCATAATCAAAATTTAAACATACCGCGGGGGAAATACATTAGTGCAAAAAAATAGTCCCCCACCCCCCGCTTTGATGGTGGGGCGGGAGTAACTTTTAAACTAAGATAGGAAGCCATATTTTTATTGCAGATACGGATTCTACGACTAAAAGTACGTATGATTTGAATGAAATATTTTGTTCGGTTCATAATAGATGGCGTTGTAATCGACGAAATTAAATTTTTTCAATTTCTTCTTCTTAGAACACACGCATTCGATTCTGCAATACGTTTGAAATAAAAAACATCACGTTTTCATTAGAAATACTCAAAATTTGTCATCAAAGCAATTTATTCAGTTTTGTAAATCACATTTAACATTTGTGTTATTTCTTATCTTCATGTTTTTCGTAATTGCAAAATAAACGATAAAATACTTTAGAATGGTGCGTTTAACTGTGCCAGAGAAAATTGAAATGGTTCTGGTTTATGGAGAAGCTGGCAGAAATCTTGAAAATGCTGTTGCTATTTACGCTCAACGTTTTTCGGATAGGATTCGTTCACGTGCTTCATTTGGCCGTACTATCAAACAATTTATTACTGATGGAAATGTTCGACCGAAAAAGAGAACCCGTAGAGCAACAGTCACTGGAGGAAATAATGAAATTGCTATATTGGCAGCAGTGGCTCATAATCCTCACGTTAGTACACGAGAAATAGTTCGCGATTCCCGATTGTCCCTCACCAGTGTTTGGAGAATTTTAAAACGGCACAAGTATCATTTACATTAATAAATTGTTTTGATGACGAATTTCGAGTATTTCCAATGAAAACGTGATGTTTTTTATTTCAAACGTATTGCAGAATCGAATGCGTGTGTTATAAGAAGAAGAAATTGAAAAAATTGAATTTCGTCGATTACAACGCCATCTATCATGAACCGAACAAAATATTTCATTCAAATCATACGTACTTTTAGTCGTAGAATCCGTATCTGCAATAAAAATATGGCTTCCTATCTTAGTTTAAAAGTTACCCGCGCCCCACCTACAAAGCGGGGGGTGGGGGACTATTTTTTTGCAATAATGTATTTCCCCCGCGGTATGATTAAACTTTGAGAATGGACATTTTTTCCGTAGAGTGGCTATTTTTCGAGATATTTGATCGTCTCAGTTTAAAAGAAACACCCGGTATAGAAGAAAAAAATTTCCTGACATGTTGGTCATTGCCACTAGATTTTAAAAAAAACTGCATGTATTAATTGAGCAAAGACACTTTTTGGAGACATTTCTGTGTAGACATACTTATTCAAATAAGTCTCCTCGCCAGCTGACTTATTTGAATAAGTTGGTGTCCACAAATAAGTCGGTGTTTGAGAAACAGCCATACTATAACATTTACTGCAAATTTGATTACTGATGTTTTTGACGAATATATCAGTTTTTGTCCCTCTTCGGTTACATCTTCCAAATTCAGAGTATGTAGAAATTTCAGCAACGAGGCAAGCTCGATATTCTGAAGCTCTTTGATTCGCGTTAATAAAGCATTTGAAATTTCGCTTTTATTCGATTTCAGCGACTTCAACAAAACTTGTATCCTCAATAAGCAAGTTTGCATCATGTCTTCCCAGCGCTTCAATTGGCAATTTGACGGGTTTTAATGCAATGTACTTTGATATTAGATGCAATTACTAGATTAGATCTCAAACCAATTAATGCAGCACGAATTGCGTCGATGCCATTTAAAAACTGATCTAGCATTGTATCCACACTATTCCATCTGGTTTTGCAATCCAAGAGCAAAATTCTGCTCTTTCCATGTTTCTGTTTTACATGATGTTGCAAAATAGTGTTTCGCACTGGAAAATATTTAAAAAACTTTACAATGTTTCGAATCATTTCAATTGCCGCACTCCAGTCACTTTGAATGCGCTTTTTGACGTGATCATTCGGATTCGTCTCATTGTCATCGGTCCCAGAGCAATATTCCTCTTCGTGATCACTATCTCTAATATCATCGAGTTCTATAGTTCCCGTGTTTTTTGCTACGTTTGTTGTAAATGACATCCACGTTTGCCAGATGAATGCCATGATTATAACAGAGTTGTTGTTGTTGATATTGCGAATCTCTTCCAAATTGTTTCATCACTGCTGTTCCATCTTTTGTTGTTACTATGACATCTGTCGAAGTAATCCCAAAATCATAGCGCTGGACATCAAAAAATTCAGTGGTTTTTGCAGTATTCTGATTAATAAACTTTCCAAGTTGATGCTGGTTAAAATGTAGATTCACATTTAGGTAACGTTGACGTCTTACCCTCGTCTATTCGTTTAAAGTTAGACTGAACTTTCCACTCATTTTTTGTGAGAATTTACGGATTCAATTATTTTCTTTTTTCCCCAAATCATAAAACTCATATATAAGATTCATCACACGATGAATCCCCTTCGGGTAGTTGTGTACATTTTCTAGATGTCATCTCAATCCGCTTGTAGAATATCCTTTGCAACTTAAAACTTTTTTTTAGACATGGCAGGCATTTAGCATTTTCTCCATTTCCAGCTTTTAAGAAATGTTTGCAGAGACTTCGACAGACATCGTTCTTCTTGTGATAGGGGTCACTTTTTAGTTAAATATTTCAATTAAAAATCAATCAAGGTTATTATTAGGTAATCTTCGATAATTTTTCACAATCGCAGACTCGTAGAGTGTGATTCCAGCGAAACGATATTCAACACATGTAAATATGAACAAGTGAACGGTAAAAAATATGTTATATGACAATTCTCAATTAATTTCGGTAAGTGTTTGCCAATTCATAATTGATATGCTAAAAGATTCAGTGTTTTTAAAGAATTTGGGTGAACTTCAACTCGAAACAATTCCAATATATATTAAAAATGTTTATGTTTTGGTTTTCGCATTACAACTACCATGTTTTGCTTGACTTTTTGCGTTCTGATAGTTGTTTAAATGAAACTTTCCTGTAAAACAAATCCCGGGAAATACAAGCAAAAATCCCGGGAAACGGGAAATAGAAAACCAACCAAATTCCCGGGAATTCTCGGGCAGGAATTCCCGGGAGTGACCCTCTACTCGCAAACAACCTTACTTCAATAAGTAAGTAAGTGTCCTAAAAGTTCTTAGAATTAAATAACACTCCAAAAATTGAACTTTCATAATAATATTTCTAATTTTTTAAATAGTTGTTGTATTATACTCAGCAGTATGCTCTCTTGAATAACAAAAATCTCTAGCTTAAGGAATTCCGTATTACACTCATGATCTTCTCTCTCAAATACCAAAAATCTCAGAGATTTCCAAGCATGTGGATAAATAAAATTTATGTGGCAATTTAACATAACCACTTAAGTCGAGATACGTGGTTATGTTGAACTATATTCTAATTGATAGTATTTTCCGTTTTTTCTTCTTTGTGTTTGGTATTTATTCAAAACCACTTAATTGATATTTTTTGATATTGTAGCATAAAATAAGTGATATTTAAAAAATTAGTTTTATTTGTAAAATTAGAAATAAATTTAGAATAAGCACTTATCTTGAAATAAGTTTTTATTTTGAATTTAATTTTGCGGTTGGTATTTACTTAAATCGATATAAGCGTTTTTTCTTAATGCTAATTAAAAATTATGTGAATATCTGGTGGACCGAGAGTAGGTAACAAGTGCTTGAAGATGTAAATAAACGCGGATCCGCTCGAAACGCGATATTTCAAAACGCGATATTTCCTATTTACTCTCGCTCCTATCGATTTTTAAATTCCTATAAACTGAAATTAAATTTCCCCTTCACCCGACTGATTTAACCCGATCCTTAATTCCCGTTTTGTACCATATCGCGTTTTGTACTCTATCGTGTTTTTAAATATCGCATTTTAAAATATCGCGTTTCAAATGGGACCCAAATAAACGTTGTATAAAAACCCTGATACCATGGATCCAAAAATAATTTAGTTTTGTCCCATAATTTTTTTACAAATTAATTTAAATTTCATCCCCCGAAAAGTAACTAAAAATAGATAAGTGGTTTTTTTAAATTGCCACAGATTTGTTTTTTACATCAAATACTAATTTAGAACCACTTTGTTGCTTTAAATTGCCTCTGTGCCATTCGGAGTGTGTCTTCTTTCAAAAAAATTAATTTTATAAAATTCACTCAAAACTATTCACAAAAATTGATGTTTTCTACTTGTAGTGTAGAAATATGCCACCCCGGTGGAAAAAGTGGTCAGCATACTTGCTTCAGCAACCGGAGGTCCCAGGTTCGATTCCCCTTGGTGACAAAGAAAAATGTCACGCCTGGTTTAGGATTAATGAATTAATCACTCATTATCCGAATTGAAAATATGATTATGAAATCTCATTTGAGGCGGCCAAATCCCTTGATGGGATATAGTGCCAGAGAGAGATAGAGTGTTGAAATATAATAATTCGTGTTTTTTATTTTTTTCAAATATCGCTCATTTGCTGCAAGTTGACACAATTCAAAAACCTTTATTTTTTTAGTAGAGCGATTTGGAAATATCACTCAAAATTGTTTGTAAAAACAGCGTTTTTGAAAAGTAAATAAAAATACATCCTGAACTTTCAGGATGTAATTTTATTTACTTTTCAAAAACGCTGTTTTTACAAACAATTTTGAGTGATATTTCCAAATCGCTCTACTAAAAAAATAAAGGTTTTTGAATTGTGTCAACTTGCAGCAAATGAGCGATATTTGAAATAATTAATATTTGAATTAGTTAATATTTAGCAAATTTGCTTAGGTTCGTTTTTGTAGCGAATTGAGTGATTTTTTATATGAAATTTTACCTAGTTGTTTAGAAATAACTATACATAAGAGAGTATGTTTTGATACCAAATAATAAAAATATGAACTTTGGGAATCGTTTGATTTAAATATCTTAAATGGGTGAATTTTGAGTTTTGTCACGGTTGCAACAAAAGAGCGATATTATTATGAAAGTTCAATTTTTGAGTGGTTTTTCAATTCTAACGACTTTTAGGAAACAGTGAATATTTTGTTATTTTGGCATAAACTTCACTCCGATTCTTACCATCAAAATGTTAATTTTTACCTATGGTAATGAGATAACTGTTTAATAGCTAGACAGCCACTTTATTCCGAACCCCTAACATAAGCCAAATAGAAAGTATTCATGAAATTGAGTTTTTAATATCATTTTCTAGGTTGTCGACGTTGTATACATTGTCGATGTCAGGGATGCAAAAAATCGCCTTATAATCTACGTCGACAACTGTGTAGATTATATTACGTAATCTATTAAATTTAATTATCTAGAGAGCCATCGAGCAAAAATCACGCCAACCAAATCAATTTGAAAATCACAAATTCTACGAAAAACCTCAATAAAATCTCGAAAAACCAAACGCAATAAAATTTTTTAACTGTGTAATGAATATGTTAACGCGGTTATAATTTTCTAATTAAAAATTCATTACGCAAACACATACGAATACGAGTACATACAGGCCTACATACATATTACATGTACATTATTTGGATCTAAGCATAAAATCATCTAATTTTAATTATTTATAAATTATTCAGTTATTTATTTAGCGTATAAGTAATGTTAAAATCTCGGTTTTGGTATTTGGTGTGGATGCAAACGTAAAACCGTTATTTTAACGATTTTAACGATCGATTACATCGGTGCGGCATTTACGTAAACATTTCGCGTTTACCATGCAACTCAAGGGTTAGATTATTGCTATACACAACATTTTAAACAATGCGAAAATTAACAATCATAAAATGTATGAGGTGTCATAACCTTATATAGGTATATAAGATTAGAGATGACAGAATTTTTCTTGTTCTTTTTTATATACTTTATGTTGAGTCGGGCGGGGGTCATCACTCAACTCGTGCATGAAATCAGCAGTACCATAAATAGAAAAGTTTAATTAACATTTTTAAAGACACACGGAATAATAAAATAAATTAATCGAAATTGTCTGTAATGCTGTTAAAATGAAAAAGCCAATTTGCCGCGATAAAATAAATATTTAGAGGTACATATTTACCCGATACACGGTTAGTTAAACGGATTATTTATGCTGTGATTAATTAAAATGTCTTTTATATTACGTTTGATCTTTGACGTACAAAGCAAATACAAAATTAACGCGGTTACTGTTTACATAAGGATGTTTGAACGTTTCAAGAATGATCTCATGCAGTTTGATCAGAGGCATATGAGCAAAATCAATTTTTATTTAAAATTGTTTGCTGTATTATCGAATACGATCTGATATGCCATTGGCCCATTTTAAACATTATTATTCTGTATATAAATAAATTTTACCAATTCATGGCAGCCAAGCGAACTAGAAGTTATGCATGTGCCCAAGTAGCACCAAATAACTTTATAGTTTTATGACTAAATCCCGACGTCGGTGCAACCGCTAGAAACATGAAAAATTAGACATTTTGAAATTAATACTAAAATCTCTTATCTATCGGTCGGTCCGACCACCATACGACGGTATCTTTTACCAGTCATTATGAAGTTATTTTTTATCGAGTTTCCCAACTTATTTCACATTTTCTAACTATTATCCCACTACTGTAGCTTAATGGTCATTATTTATCCACGTGCCGACTCTTTAGTTTCCCGGTCGTTTTACCCGATATTTAATGACAAGTTGGCGACTTTATTGTCATTTAAAAACTGAAATCTAACTTAAATAAGTTATTTGCCATTTGCACGACGACGAAATAACATTTTTCACGTATCACAATTTTGTTGACTTGCTTGACAATTTTATCGAGAATATTATTTATCGACAAACGTCAAATGTACAAAAATTTATTATTTATAAATAATTAAATATGGATCATTTTAAATTAAAAAAGAAGCCATTTAAGCATTCGACATTAATTTTCCGGCAAGTGGAATTTTACTTAAACAAACCCTTAAATCTAAAAGTCAATAGAAAAAGTAATTTTGACAATTAAGTTAAAAAAATAACCAAGTTGTTGCCAGAGTGACAAATTTGTTGGGAAAATACGGTTGAAAATACGGTTGAAATATAACTTGTTCTGATTATCGAAAAGCAATCGTGCAATTCTATTGCTTTAAATCGCGAGAACAAATTTCAGTTCCAAATATTTCAAAAGCAATATACCAGCATATAGTACAATGTAACGTTGGGGAACATGTTCACTGCTTTTATAGTTACCATAATGACAAAACTAAATAAGTAATAAAATGAAATGTAAATAATTTTAAATTTGTAATATGTTATAATGTTGCTCAGGTGACACTAGGTGACACAATCTCATCTCTCAGAAGACATTACAAACCAAAGATAAGAGCTCAAGATATATTTTTTCTTTCCTACGGGAACTGACGGGTTAAATTAAGTATCTATCCGGCAAAGGTTAACCATCTGTCATCTGTAAAATACTAAACTTTATTTAGTACCTGTTTTGAATATTAATGGTACATAGTTTATTTGATTTTGAAATAACTTTTTTGTGTTTTTTGAGTCTTTATTATAACTTTTTTGTCATTTTCTTATACATAAGGAAACTCGCCATTTTTTCTTTAGATTTCATTAAAAATTATTTACTTCTGACAAACAAAATTTGTTATTTTGATATTTTTCATGACTATATGTTAATATAGTATCATAATTTTAATGACGGGGATGTTATTGATCAGATTTTCTCTGCTTCTAGAGTAATTTAATCATATTTATTTATTTTTATTTTTTTGAAATACCAACTTATGTTTTAAAATATAGAAATTATGGAAGCCCGTAAGTTTTGAGTTGGGAGACAGGTACATATTTACTATAAAACTAAATTTGTTTGAAAAAATAAGCCGTAATTAACACCAAATTTGAATTATTAGTTTAACAATGATTCTATAAATTTTAATTTTTACAAAGAACCTTTCAAAATAGGAACATTTGACATTTGTATTTTTTTATAAAACAAGAAAAAGAAATAAATAATGTTATGAAAAAGACAGCACCATTATTTACATATATTAAAAAAAAAGTTCCCTCTCCACAAAATATAATCCGAATGACGGACGAAATTAGTTTTTTTACGAACGTAATAGTTGTATAAGCGACTCCCATCTAACTAATACTTCAGTCATTTGAAAAGACAAATAGTGGTTACTACGTCGTTATAACAACCTAAGATTTATTCCCCAATACCGTTGTAGCACCGTTACCATACCGTTGTACCAACGTCGGCTAGCCGACCACTAGTCATTCAGCTAACGGCGGTACGACGTTATCCCAACCCATTTGTGCTACTTGGGTAGCCAAGTATGGTATAGATCAGTGATTCTTAACAGGGGGGCCGCGGCCCCCTAGGGGTCCGTAAGAAGTTTGCCGGGAGCTGCCAAAGTTTGCAAAATTTCCTTTAGAATATAGTGGAGGTGTGATTCTGTATTTTTTGGAAGAAAACGGTCCACCGGAAGTGGCAGCTCGGAAATGACGATTTTTGACAAGAAAAAGTTTTTTTTAACAAAAATTCGGCCCGTGATTGGTTTTCGCCAATTATGTCTTTTTCGTGGTTTTCGGGAATGCTAATTAGGAATATGGCAACCGTTTTCCATTTTTCCAGATCCGAGATGGAGAAATTTTGTTTGTGCGAGGTGTCATTTTTAGTACCTCCTACTAATATCTACGCCTATAATGCTGACATGGGTCTCATTTTCGTGGTTTCCGGGGTACTGCTTACATTATTGACTTGTTTTTCGCAAAGTGTGGTGGAAGGGGTGGTGTCAATTTTGGTACCTACCTGAGCTATGTAATAAGAACCCTGAAAATGACATCCAAGCTGACATGACTTTTTTTCGCAAGTCAAGATGGTGAATTTTGATTCCTAATTATACTAATTGCGCCTATAATGTGGATATACATGTCATTTTCGGCATACAAATCAGTTGATTGTTACAAATCAGTTGATCATTTGTGTGTTATAAGTTTTTCCACAGGAGTAAGTTTAGAAATGGGTTTACATAAAATTAATGGCATGCATTAATTTAAGAGGTCCATCCCATGGATCCCTTCTTATAAGTCTCTACGCCATTTATCCAATCGAATTCTAATATATCATAGGTATTTTGTGTCAAAATGAGCACGTTTTCGGTTTATTTTTAAAGGGGTTGGCCTAAAATTTTTAATGGGTGTTTGAGCCGCTCACCATATCGTCATTAAATGTTTACCATATAAAAGTTGCATGTACAGGATGGGGAAAGAGATTATATTAAATTAGTGACATGCTTGAATCCGAGGGGTCTGTCTCCTAGATCAAAGAACCCTTCTAAGTGTTTACACTATTTATCTAACCTGATCCAAACTTTTCACAGGGAATTTATATTAAAATGGGCAGGTTTTTTGTAATTATTATGAAGGGGTACGCCCCTTGAATCCAGGTATACCTGAATCGCCTGAAATGTGTTTTTCAATTTATAATGCCAAGTCGCCCAAAACATTGCTGCCGCTGTAAAATCAATTATTTTAGTCAAACGACAAGCAATTGGTCGTTATACACCTCAAGTACGAAATAAAATTGCATCACGAACTTCACTGCAAGTTTATATACGACGGATAAAAAGGCGTGTCTGTTGTATATTTACAGAATAACTCGCTGTCAGCAACATACAAGCAACGGAAAGCCAGACAATGGATAATGTATGCAATCAATACACGAAGCGCCTTCAAATTCAAAAGAAAAACACAAGGAATATGCTGCGCGGTAGGAAATGTGAAAACACCAGAATTACATTCAGTACCCGAAACTAACCCATTGCCGAAGGAAAATTACAAATCTGTTCAAATCTATTTTAAAATAGAAATTATCGAAAGAAATTACTTTATTCGATCAACACAAAGAATTAATTCGATTTGTTAGATTATTAACGATTTTGCTTTTTTGAACCATTTTACTATGGTAAAACATCAAAAAATCCAAAAATTTCGAAAATCCGAAAAGGGTTGGGAACCATACAAATTGGCGATCAACTTGAAATCTAAGTATATGTTATAGTCGAAACACTTGTCTTTCCAAATATCTGCCTTTGAACAAATGCCAGCTGATGACTAGAAAGCTGTAGTTAGAGAGCTTTTTTTACTCTAAAGTGCCAAGTGTAGTAAACACATGGAATGCATTAGCGAAAATGTTCTAACGTCACAAACACGGTAAAGCAGTTTATTGACATCCCAATTTATATTCAACCGACGTATTAGGTCGCGCGTACACTACCCACACTTTAATAAACCTCCAAGAATTTAGAACTCTTATCGGTCAAGTGCCACTTATCGTGAAGCTTGATACCCACCTAATCGTGTCAAACTTGTAAAATGACGCAATCACTATCAAAGCACTGATTCAATTCAGACTTCAATTTCAGACTGGGCCGAGTGGATCTGCAAACGATATTTTCGATGGTGATCTTGCAATAAGAAAGATATTTTCATGTCAGAGAATTGGGTATGTTTGTTCAACCTGATCTACAGTACTTGGTTTCAGAACAACGCTTAGCGTATTTTAGAATTATGCATGTTATTACAAGCCAAAGTGACGGATTGTATTTTCTAGATGCACCTGGAGTCACAAGCAGTTTTCGGAGCGAAAAAATATTGCACTCTCAATCGCATAATCTAGTATTTACTTTTTTGAATGGTGGTCGAATAGCACATTCAGTACTGAAACTGCCATCGGCACACAAAAAAGCATTGGAAGCGCTTCATGGAACACTAAAATATTTGAGAGGAAATTATCAGCGGTATTTACGGCGGCAGTTTACGAATCCATAAATTGATTCACAAAATTTTCCTAAATATCGCACTAAGTTAGCAGCCTGAAAATTGACGTGTCTATCATTCTTCTCTTATCTATCTACCACGACTGCTCCACGGCTGCTAAAGTACCAGGGTTTTAGTTAAAAAGATGATGGACTATATCGTTAAAGCTACAATTCTAAGTGGAATATTTAAGCCAGAAGAAATACTGTTGCCACGAATCGCAATGATTCAGACAGATATGCCATTAGAATTAAAAAGTTTGCCGTTTCCAGTACAACTCGGATTTGCAACCATCAATAAATCACAATCACTACTAATGTGTAAACTAAATTTGGTATATCTATTCTTCTCATAAGGACAGCTGTATGTGGCATGCTCACGGGTCGGAAAACCGTCTGATTTATGCGTACATATCTGATGGAAAAACAAAAAATATATATTTTGTATCCAAAAGGACTTCAATAAACAGAATTATAAATAAATACTTTCTTTCATTGTGTGGCAATGCATGCCGGGATTTGTACGTAATATATTATCGCTTTCAATTGAAAACCACGCGAACGTTTGGGGGTAACAAAAAAAAATATGAATTATTTGGTGGGCCGCGAGTAAATAAAGGTTAAAAACCACTGGTATAGATGATCAACTATACAGGAATGGCTATTAACTAAACTGAAACCGCCGAAATGTTGTTCACGGAAAATGCGGGTAATATTTCGCGGCAGTAACCTTGTTGTGTTAGTGAAATTTACCGAAAAATATCAAGAGGTGTTTAAATGTCGTTTGGTTTTTGTCAGCAGCGTCGAATGGTTTATCGGGTGCTTGATGAACGGTTAACGGTAATTTCGGAAAATGTGTGGTTTAAAAGAGCCACACGTTTGTGGCAAACATTTTCAGAAATCATTCTCTGTGACTCTGAGAAAAATGCATTTTCTTCTGTTTACTGCATTTACAAAAACATGGAAGCAGCCTTTAGCTTCTCGCATTCCACATTTCTTTGGAGTCCCAGGTCAACTATGTGGAGGTGAGGCAAGGTGAGTATGATAGCCTCTCATGTACCGGGTATCTGCATATATGGTGCGTCCTTCTGATCTTGACCCATCACGGACTACAAATACAAACACTACAAAAAACACTTGTGATAAAGGCGAGGACAAGTACCAACATAATAAAATGAAGACCTGGAACGAGAAAGTAAAAGCAAAGTCATGTATAAATGCCACATTCTTTCAATTTCTTCAATTCATGGTCTCTTCCGACTAAGTTTCATGCAATCTAGTTCAGTAATCTAATCCTAGAGCTCGCACTTTCTTTGCACGCCCAGCCAGGACGAGTGAAAGCATATTCTTTCATCTGCAGTTCCATAGCTGGACTATGCAGGAATTTGTATTGATTGCGGATTAATGATATGGATGACGTCTCTGCCAAAGTCGATCTTAGCATAACATTAGCGCCCACGAAAGTCTTAAGCTCGACGAGATGACATTGAAGGCCACATTCTCAAAATTTTGTGTCGAATCCACAATTTGGCTTTCAGATCGAATTCGGTAAATATGAACATCCTGGCATTTGTATTGCTCAAGAACTGCCTAGTTGTGTGCATTTATTTGATTTCAAGTCTGATAATTTCGCTAATTTTACCCACATGCAGCGCAAAGTATGCAGCTTTGAGGTCACCAATTCGAAACGCGGCAAAGGTGTTATCGCCCTGTTGTCGCATTTTTTCTATAAGCCCGACAAGTGTAAAGAGCCTCCATCAGATGCGTGCCCTTTTCGAATTTCAGTGGTTGAATGCACACCTGAGCTCCTTGTGCTATTGGCAATTGATGCCTTCGAAAATGTTGTCGTTGTTCTTCAGTTGTCTCAATCGAGAGTGAATCACACGAAACTTATCGTATAGGACCATATACAGGGTGTCCCATAATTGTAAGGTCAAACGAAACAGGGTGATAGGGGAGCTCATTTCCAACAAAAACAGTTAAGTATAGTTTTTTCGAATTGTTGATGGTGCAAAAGTTATTCCACTTTTAGTATTTTTTAGTAAAATCGCACGCGAACCCACCAATAAATTAATCAAAAAAACCGTTGAGGTTGACAGGCGCACAATCTCTCGAACTTCTTCGTATAAGTAAATGTGACAAAGTCGAAAGATACACTTGTATGCAGACGCTTGGCGTTCCTTGAGAATTCAAATGTATGAATGCCTGAGCAATGCTCAAATTCAAATCAGTCAATTCCGCTTTGAAAATGTACTTGACCAATAAAGAAAACAATCGCTTCGGTGGTTCCATATGTCTGGATATTACCATTTCAAAGTTGAAATAACCGATTCAATGAGTCAGATTTCTCTTCACTCGCTCGAACAAGTCAGGATTCTCCTCCGCTGATGGTAGCTTGTAAGTGCAAGCTTGATCGATCTCTTTTTCACTATCGAATTGTCCTAGAATCTTGTTCACAAGCTGAGATTGCCGATTGCACCCTTTTGTACTCAAACAGCAACTTCACAAAGACGGGTTAATTCATGCGCTGAAATCTTGTATCTTATCCTAGGATAAGCTACTGGTAGTTGTCCTGTGGTGAAATGTGAAACAGTCATGCCACATTGATTCAAAGCAAATTCCTCAGCTTTTATTCATGATTATCGTTCACGATATTATATTTTGTTTTCTGAACCATATCATTGAGCCTTCCACTCTCTCCTCCTCCAAGTTCCTGCATATCGGGATGAGATACATTAATCGGACGTAAAACTGATGCCTGAATTGGAATAAAGCCATTTTGACCTTCCCCTGCTTAACTGCTCTGGCCCAATTTCCATTGGGACCGGTTGATTTTCTAGTACGCAAGACTTGTGGTGTATGTCGATGTTGTAATTGGAGAATTGATCATCTACCGGACGTGTCTTGCACAGGGGCACAGGCAAATAGTCCTTCGAGCTAATAACTTGATTCTGATAGCTCTGCTTGAGGCATACTAATTTTCTTTCAAGAAGACGTTGAACATTGTGATGATTTTGCAATTCTAGTTCATGTTTTTATTGCGTCATATTTCCTCTTGCTGCAGAATTTCTTGAACGATCAAGTGCAACGCGAGCTTTGTTTTCATCTACCGTCTCTTTCGCCCTTGCCGCAGATTTTCTTGAAGCGTCTTTGATCAACTGTAGTTGACGCCTGAATTCTGCTAGTTTAAGGAAAAATGACGATTTTTGACATTTTTGCAACGCAAGCTGATTGATTAATTGAGATGAAACTTTATACATTAGCTTTTCCATACATTGAAACAAACAAGTGAATTTTGTTCGAAATCGGTCCGCCAGAATGGCAGCTTCCATAAGAGGTCTTACGTGGTTTCAAATATTTTGAAAAGTTTTTGAATTTGCAAACATTTGCGAGAAAACGATTTAAAACAAAAAGATTGTAAATAAATCGTTTAAAATTGTAAAGTTTAACACAAATTTTACTCAGATCATTTTTTAAATTTATCGGATATGACGTCCATTAAGCTAGCAGAACCCATATAGCAGAACATTACAAAATAGTATGGATAATTATAGGCTAATTAAATGCCCCATTAAAGAATTTTGGGCTCCACCCCTTCTAACTAAAACGTGGGTTCTGCTATAGCTTTAGAAAAAGTTAGCAGAACCCATATCAAAAACTGATTTAAAAACAATTGGAAAATTAAAGGTTAATTTTAGGCTAATTAAATGCCCTATTTAAATTTTTTTATTCTGCTCGATCTAGAAAATGCAAAAGGCTTTATCATTTCGATACTATAGCAAAACCCAAATCGAAAATCGGACCAAAATCGAAATTAGAATGCAAAACAAGATCTATTGATAAGCAAATAATTTTAGGCTCACTATAGGCTAATCAAATGCCTCATTAAAAAATGTTGGGCTCCACCCGTTTTTGACCAGACTTCAGGTCATTTAATCTAAAGCCAGCAGAACCCAAATCAAAAATCGGACCAAAACTGAAATTAGAATACAAAACAAGATCTATTGATAAGCAAATAATTTTAGGCTCACTATGGGCTAATCAAACGCCTCATTAAAAAGTTTTGGGCTCCACCCGTTTTTGCCAGACTTCAGGTCATTTAATCTAAAGCTAGTAGAACCCAAATCGAAAATCGGACCAAAATCGAAATTAGAATGCAAAACAATATCTATTGATAAGCAAAAAATTTTAGGCTCATTATGGGCTAATCAAATGCCTCATTAAAAAATTTTGGGCTCCACTCATTTTTGACCGTAATTCAGGTCATTTAATCTAAAGCCAGCAGAACCCAAATCGAAAATCGGACCAAAATCGAAATTAGAATGCAAAACAAGATCTATTGAAAAGCAAATAATTTTAGGCTCACTATAGGCTAATCAAATGCCCCATTAAAAAATTTTGGGCTCCACCCGTTTTTGACCAGACTTCAGGTCGTTTAATCTAAAGCCAGCAGAACCCACATCGAAAATCGGACCAAAATCGAAATTAGAATGCAAAACAAGATCTATTGATAAGCAAATAATTTTAGGCTAACTACGGGCCATTCAAATGCCCCATTAAAAAATTTTGGGCTCCACCCGTTTTTGACCAGACTTCAGGTCATTTAATTTAAAGCTAGCAGAAACCAAATCAAAAATCGGACCAAAACTGAAATTAGAACGCAAAACAAGATCTTGACAAGATTAAATGACCTGAAGTCTAGTCAAAAACGGGTGGAGCCCAACATTTTTGAATGGAGTATTTGATTAGCCCATAGTGAGCCTAAAATTATTTGCTTATCAATAGATCTGGTTTTGCATTCTAATTTCAGTTTTGGTCCGATTTTCGATTTGGGTTCTGCTGGCTTTAGATTAAATAACCTGAAGTCTGGTCAAAAACGGGTGGAGCCCAAAATTTGTTAATGAGGCATTCGATTAGCCCATAGTGAGCCTAAAATTATTTCCTTATCAATAGATCTTGTTTTGCATTTTAATTTCAGTTTTGGTTCGATTTTCGATTTGGGTTCTACAAGCTTTAGATTAAATAACCTGAAGTCTGGTCAAAAACGGGTGGAGCCCAAAATTTTTAATGAGGCATTTGGTTAGTCCATAGTGAACCTAAAATTATTTGCTTATCAATAGATCTCGTTTTGCATTCTAATTTCAGTTTTGGTCCGATTTTCGATTTGGGTTCTGCTAGCTTTAGATTAAATGACCTGAAGTCTGGTCAAAAACGGGTGGAGCCCAAATTTTTTAATGGGGCATTTGAATGGCCCATAGTGAGCCTAAAATTATTTGCTTATCAATAGATCTTGTTTTGCATTCTAATTTCGATTTTGGTCCGATTTTCGATTTGGGTTTTGCTAGCTTCGAAATGATAAAGCCTTTTGCATTAATTTTAATTTTCCAATTGTTTTTAAATCAGTTTTTGATATGGGTTCTACTAACTTTTTCTAAAGCTAGCAGAACCCACGTTTTAGTTGGAAGGGGTGGAGCCCAAAATTTTTTAATGGGGCATTTAATTAGCATATAATTAGCCTATAATTATCCATACTATTTTGTAATGTTCTGCTGTATGGGTTCTGCTAGCTTAAGGGACGTCGGATATGACGTGTTTTGATTAAAAAAAATCGCCAGGGCGAATTGACTATTTGCAATGCATTTTATAAGGTACAAGACACTGTTGGTGACCAAAGAATACTTAAAATTTAAGATTCGTTTCAAAACTTTCTGTTCCCATATTCATAAACTGCAATAACCCGTATGTGTATATCATATAACAAAAACCAAACCATACTACTAACATGATGCCCTCTAGTCATAGAGGGTTACTAATATTGAATTTTGTGCTCTGTTATTGTATTTTGAGTACAAAACATTTCGCGTAATATTTATTCAAATGGTAAACGTTATTTGTTTGTGTGTAAAATACAAAATTAAAAAAAACTACTCCGATTGAACAAGTAAATCGCTAAGTTAATTGCTAACGAAGGAAAAATGTGCCAAAAAGTGCGATTAAATATTCAAAGCACGCAACACCCAGTAAACAATTTTAAATCCAACATTCAATGTCAACACAACCGACGTCACTTCGTTATGCAAGACTTCAGCTATACTTGTATAAAATGAACATATTTAGAGACTTTTCGACTATGAGAGCTCCCAAAATACAGTAAGAGGAAGCCAAACATAGTTCAGTCTATATACAAAACACAAAAATATATTTGTTTACGATACACATTTACCATATAGACCAAGTTTACCTTCAACCTAACATTGCTGTATTTACTCCATTATACACGTCGTTTACTGATGATATCACCATACCTTTGCAAATCACTAACTAATTTGAATATATAAATCAGCACGTGAATAGTAAATAATTACTTAGAGTAAAAAAGCACTCAAATATATAAAAAAACACTCAAATCGTCATCACTTTTGGATATCAGTGTATTAGTTTACTATGCAAACTATAAAGGCATGATTTACTTTTATAAGTGATAATTGGTTAACACGATTTTTTCAGTTAAATCAACATTTACGTATTTTCGGTGTCGACAAGGTCACAATCTATATTACTTTTGAGTAAATGGTTTCGCTATCTATTCAGGGTCTAAACGTGTTATATTTGTCTATATATGGGTGCGGGCGGTATTTTGTGATGAACACAAATAATTTTAATTTTGATATTATACTTACACTTCCGGTAATAAATATCGGTACTAAATTAAATTAATTGATTTGGTTTGGTTTAGCTAGAAATTAAAATAACCGGTAAATTTATTCTACCAGAATAAAGTTTCATGTTTTTTACAAATAAAATTTTGCCCAAAGCAGTAACAATTTTTTGCTAAAATATAGCAAACTGATGATTTTTTTTATGATGGTTCAAAATGAGACTTTTAAATGATTTTTGGAAGAAGTTTTGGAATATGGCCTCCTGGAATGGAACCAGATTTTTCTAAAAAGATTATAATTAAGTTTTCATCTGAGATGAAATTGATCATGATAAAATTGGTATAGCAATGGGATTCTAAAATAATTTTTGGAAGCAATTGTGTAGTATGGTAAACTGGGGCAGAACTATAGATAGTTTATAAACAGAGTATAATAAGGTTTTCTTCTGCTGGATGAAACTGGGATTGTAAAATGGGTTTTACTATTGGGTTCTGAGATGGGGCCAATTGGGAAGGAATTAAACCATTTTTTAACCAATCGTGATGAAATTGACTATGGTGGATGATTTTAATATGAATGTTGAAAGAAGTTTTCAAATATGGCCATTTGATCAGAACTAGACTAATTCTCAACATATAATGGTGACATTTTCTAAGCTGGATAAAAATTAGATTCTAAAATGATTTTTGGGTTTTGGAAAAAGTTCTGGAATATGGCCAACTGTCGGAACTATAAGCCAGAACTCATATGGTTTGCTTTAGTTTTTGAAAAAAAAATATTTGTAAATGGTTTTGAGTTTACAAGTGGTTTTTTAATATTGTAATATCATAAACCTGATTTGTTTAATTACTTAGTGATACTTTTATGAAAAGGCGCGTCGGCGGCATCATCGAAGCGCAAAGCAATGAGGAAGCAGTCAAATACACATAAGAGTGAGACCCGTTGGGTGATTTGGTTGAATATGTTTCGTCGTACATGTTGTAACGATAGCGGAAATTTATCATCGGAAAACCGAAGTTAATTCTACTCATCACTAGAGGCTAGGATTTTCGCAAACCATTTGTTCGTATTTCCGTACGTTATTTTCCTGTAAAGAAAACAGGAGCAAAACCCCAAAAATTGTCCTCAAATTGACAATTTTTTAATTTCTTGGGTCCAGATGCTTTAAAGATCAATCATTTCTGAACCAATTATTGAATTATTATAGTTTGAGCTAAGTGTCCATCTAGTATGGCTGCATTAACTTGTATTTGGGACGAAATTCTGAAATTCCCTAAATCTTGAATAATATTAGCCATTTAATAACTAATTATCTGGTAGATATCAACTTTAACTAAATTTGTACTAATTCCAGCAATAATTGGTTGTATATCTCTCTCTCTCTTTTCTCTCTCTTTGTCTTTATAAACTTATTACGCAAAATTAAAATCAGAAAGACTAAAGCCGTGTTTTATTATTCGAGCACTATCTAGCACCGAATGGGAAATTTCTACTGAAACTGCACCTAGTATTCACTAGTGTCGCTATACCACAATGAAAAATGCATCCTTTTATCACCTGAAATGTCCTAATTGACATTTATTTTGAAATAACGATCTAAACAAGAATTAATCTTGCTGCGTTTTAAATTTGTATTGAAAATTAATCATTGAAAATCTTTTAGTAAAATGTTTCTAATTTAGCTGAAGCACCTTAGTACTCAAAGCGTATATTGGACGTTGGTAGCAGTTATCGTTTTAAAGGGACCAAGCAAAAATATTTGTTACAGACACATTAGTTCACAAATTCACCATTTTGGCGCTAGTGGTAAATTATTAGTTTACTAAAACATTTAAAATGGAGGGGTGAAAATGATGCGGCCAATACCCGACTTTATTTTACATGAATGTTTACAGTCATAGATCTTGAATACACCATAGTTGATGTCCGAAGCGAAAATGTAAAATTACAGGATTTTCATGGTAAAAACTGTCTTATGTTATCTCAAAAATGCTGCCACTTCCGGTACACAAATGTCAACCAAATTTTGTAACGATCTTCCAATTTATGAAAAAAGCTGCATTATGAAGTTTATTCCTGATTATTCAATCGTCATGACTGTAGGGATGCTCCCCATTTCCAGTAAAATTTAAAAAATGCACTAAAAAATTATTTTAAAATTCAATAAACATCCTTTTTGGTATAAATCTAAAAAAAGGAAAAACACCTACGGAAACTGCCACTTCCGATGGATCGATTTCGGCCAAAAATAACTTAGATCTCCCATTTTATGTCAAAGGATTTAGTTTGAAGTTTCATCTCGATCAACCAGCTGTACAGGGCCGAATTTTTGTTGAACTTTTTTTTTTCTAAAAAATCGTCATTTCGTCTTAAATTTTGGAAAATGTTTTGGTTTGGTATTGTTACAAAATATATTTAGAATCTTTTAGTTCTCGATCATTTTTCTTGTAATTAATATACTTTTCAAACTATGTGAAAAAAACGAAAAAGCTAAAATGGAAGCTTCCAATTTTAATGGCCCTAATTTTTAAATTTTATAGCTTTTTCGTTTGTAAAACGAAAGCATCACTTTCTGATAAATTTGTTCCTTTATTAGTGGCTGGATTAAGTGTGACGGTATTGATTTCACTTTGTTTTACATAGTAAAAGTAATTATAGTAATCATACAAAATTATGACCTTGAGATTTTTGAAGATTTACCATTGCTATATCGTCCAAGTCAAAACTAGTAGTTTTAAAAATCTCTGGGTTTGTGTGTGTTGGGTGTCATGCACAGATAACAGAATTCTCTACATTCCAGTCTAATGACTGATCGGGATGGAACTGCATTTAAGCTTTTTTCACAAATTGTAAGATCTCATTGATTTTTGGCCGACATCGGTGTTACCCTTTGGTGAAACTCACCACTCAACAACAACACTGACAGACAAATCAGCAATGGTAATCGTCCGTCAATCTTGGTAATTAAAAAACTGAGCTCAGCATGTGCAACAAGAGCGAGTACGGCAAAGTAAAAATGAAACTACGATTTTTTTTGTTTTATTATGAAAGTTTGTTGTATTTTCTAGGGCACTATCAACTAATACTTAGTAAAGTGTCAATACTTTACTAAGAGTTAACTGTTAATAATTGCCTGGATCCTTTTGTTCATACTATCAACCAATTTTTCTGCATAGTGTGGTGATAAATTTGTCCATATCTTCCCGACAACTCTAGCTAGAGCACTTAAATTTTTTATGTGCTACATTTTCAGCTTAATCTTAATGAGTGCCCATAAATTTTGATCGGATTGGAATTAGGTGACTGACATGGCTTATCCAATATTGTGATACCCTTTTTGAGTTTAAATTTCCAACAGAGCATGCAATGGTGTTTTTTTTTTTTTTTTTTTTTTTTTTTTTTTTAAAGGAAGTATTAATTGCCCAGCAGATTTAATGTCCTTTGAAGGTCAATTAATACCCCCCTTTCATTCACGCACAGACCACCCATTCACACAATTACAGTATACCACCTGCACATTGCAAGCTCCATGTCAACCTGTAAACTGACATGGACGGTGGGTCGACGCTGAATTCTTAGTTGTGTTTATTAACATTACCGATCATAATCGATGAAGGAAATTCGCTTTGCATCCAGCCTCTGATGGGATTCGAACCCAGTACCTCCCGGTCCAAGTGCCGAAGCTTTAACCACTGCACCACTTGTCTGGTAAACACCGGTGTTTAGGATCGTTGTCCTCTTGCAACACCCAATTAGAGTTCTGCGCTCCAAACCACTTACGGACAGATGGTAACAAACCTCGTGAATAAATTTCATTCGTGAAAAGTGCGTTTAGCTTCCGTGTGGAAAAGATTAGTTTACCAAAACCTTGTTTGGTGAAGCATCCCCATACATGGAGCTAGGGCGGGTGCTTCACAGTTTGGATAATCCTTTCATTTGCTTAGTTGGTCAAACACACCTTATAACATTAAAACCCCAAAAGGATGACTCATCGGTAAACACAATATTCGTAAAATCATTGTTTCTTTGTTCATTTGCCCACTGTAGTCGCTTTTTCATGTACTTTTGTGTTATCAGTGGTTTAACCAAAGTATTTCCATATGCGTAGCCATGTTCCACAATTCTATTTTGTATAGTGGTTGTTGGTGTAATATATTCTTTTTCGCCAATTTGTGGTTTATTTGATAATTACGTACTGTAATTATCAAATAAACCACAGAGAATTATAATTGATAATTAATAATTTATAATTCTCTGTGAATATACAACATAATTACAATTCAAGCAAATCTAGACATTCTTCAAACTAATTCAACTCAATCTAAGTCATCAGAATATTGTAGTGATAAGAGAAATATAAATTTACAAACGACAATTAAGTCATTGACAAACAGCAATTTCAAATAAACACAAAACCAACCCATAAACATAAATCAAGCAAATCTTTCAATTACTCCAACAAAAGCCATTAAACCAAGACGATAAGTCAATTCAAACACACAACAAACACAAAACCAATCGTCAAATGAATCAAACAAATGAGATCAACTTTTCAACCATTAGATATTACGAACCAAGAAAGCTAAGCCGAGACGCTTCTGGACAGATCAAATCAAATCAACCAAAACAAGTAAAGCATTAAACATAAATAATAATTAAACATATTAAATTTAAGATCATTTTGTTTCCAGAAGATTTTGCTTCTCTCAAAAGGGAAGGAATGTTACAAAATATTCCAGTAAAACTCAATCCAAGAATCACAAGTAGTAATTTTTAATAGTTTTGTTCATCAACACACAATAATTATGTGCAATCATAGTTTTAAAAGTCAAAAATAAATGTGAAATGCCTGTCAACCTAATAATCAATAAAAATTGTCATGAAGTTTCGCCCAACAAGCTTCGATTTTCGAGGCGGAGTCAATCGAAATAAAACGTCAAACTAATTTTTTTTCCATTAATTGGGAGATCCTTGTGAAAGTTGATAGAAACGATTCGCATCGATTTACCCAGTAATAAGTCGGTGTTTGGGAAAGGGCCTTAGTAGGAAAAATAGTTCCTAGATCCAAGGCTTTAAAACAATTCATTTAATTCATAAAGCAATTTATTGTGCTGTCGCTTGCGGTTAAATGAAACCAATAAACTCAGATTATTTATATATCATGCCACTTAATCAATTATAATCGCGTTAAAGAAGAATTTTCTCACCTCATCATTTCCATTCACATGAACTACATTTAATTTTCATTTTTATTAAATCGCTCAATTTAACAAAAATAAAAAACATTTTTAATTTTCCTCCCGCGCCGTTAATTATCATCGTAATTTCATTAATTATATATGTTGGCAGCTTTTCACCTAGTTAAGCAAACACACACACACACACACACACATCTTGAATACCACATCTCTTGAACATCCACATAATTTTTTATTTTATTTTTATAAATAAGAATTTAATATTAAAGCTTGTTTATTAAATTAATTTGTATATAAAATATTTTCTGTTGTTTTTCCGCTTATCAATATAAACAAACGAATAGCATACAACAAGAAAAAATGAAATGGGAAAACGAAGAAAGGAAATCATAATAATAATAATATTAATAATAATGATAAGAATATTATTAACATTATTATTATTATTATTAAAGATGGTTTTAACGATGCTCTTGTTGTTAGTGGATTTTTTTTATTAAGAAAAACGTTTTTTTTTTGTTTTAAGTAGATCCCACTCGTGTATCTTGTTTTCGTGTTCCTGTTGTACGAGTCGAGTATACAGGATAATAACGTTATGGGAATTAAGACGTCTGTGTTCAACTCTCTCTCGTTTGGTGTCTGTATATAATCAGTATGTGTATGTGTGTGTTTGGATGGTAATTATTCACTTTAGACGGAATAATTTAATTTAATGCGCTGCCACTTCGTCTGGGAGATAAGCAAAATTGTTATATAATAAAATAATATTTCGAAGCTGCTTTTAAATAATATGGCTGCGGGCCAATAGTCGGGTAAATCGTTTACTATGGTAAAAATCGGATTTAGAACAGATTTTTCGATCACTTTGCCATAGAGTTTTTGAAAAATAAATGAATTTACCGAAAAATTTACTTAAAATTGACTTTTACCCGACTATTGGTCCGCACCCGATTAAAAGGCGTATAAATTTGCTTTATGGAACCCAAAATTGGCTATTTTTGGCCTGATTAGGTTTGTGTGGGCGCAAATTAGCTGAAATTACAGTTATTTGTATATTTTTCAAATATTGGCATTACTTTATCGTAAAAGTAAAAAAAAGCTCTGAACCGGCCAAAAAATTTACTTTGCTTCTTGAACACAAACAAGAGTTACATTTATTTCCCAAATATGTATTTAAATTACCAAAAGTTACGTAAATAATTAATATTCTATACACGTGTGAACGGCCACGTATGAACCATTGCATGATGAAAAGCTTCGTTCTTACTCCACATTTAGTAAAGCTTTTGCTGATTTAGGAAAATCTCGAAAAAATCGAAACATGATAAACACCTGTGTTAAAACGTAGAAATTTTTACTCAGTCAAATTTCCAACCCTTTCGCTCAGCATTTCCTATATGGGACATTCATTTTAAGAGCCCTTTATAGTTATATATAGAGTGCTAATATGTGTTGGCAGCAGTTTATATTTATTTTTATTATGCATTTGAAGTTTTTAAGTGAGTGGAAGCGGAAGTGTTTTAAATTGCAAGGTAATTTGTAATTGTAATTTAATTATAAGAGACGAGTATAATTTAGCTAATTCATATTGTATTGTTACGAGAATTGGAGAAGAATTATTATAATATTGATGTAAAATTCGTGTCCTAAGAATGGGATATTTCTATTCAAGTATCATGTCGTAAATATGGGGCATAAATCATTTTGTGTCGTTTGTTGTTGGTCTATTCTATGAAAGAGAGTATGTTTTAATAGACCGACCAGAAAAAAGATAAAAGCCTTCAAAAGAAAAAAATTATATTTCCTAAATATAGGAAACACATAACGAGTTCTGAGCTTGGACAACAAATTGAGCTGGCGACTCAGATTGACAATAAACCAAATAGTCTTCAGGGAACTGAAAATGGTAATATTGTTAATTTACCGCCCAAAGCAGCCGCACGAATAACTTTTGGACGGAAATGGTCACACACGAATTCAAAAGAGCTATTAGATGCACTATCGGAGCCTGGGACAAGATCTCTGGGAAGTGTAACGATTATCGAATCATTGTACGGAAAATAAAATTGGAATTGACAATAAGATTGGAACTTTCGTTCCAACCTAATTTATTTTGTATGTACTTGCAGTACATAATATCTAGGTTTTTTTGCAGTATAGGTTGTCTTTTGCCTATTTGCCTACTACTAGCAAAGTTAGACAAATACGAAACATATAGTACATAGAAAAGTTTTATAGTCACATAGGTACTATATTGCATTTGGATATATAGCGAGATGCCTTGTATATAAAAATGCAATATTTTATATTTTATTGGCTGTTATTGGTATTGCTGAATACTTTCGTGTACCTAAATGGTACCTAAATGGTAAATAATCTGCTTGTTTGTATCATAAACATCAAAAATATAAAAAATAAATTCATTTGCTACCCGGCTACTCCACCTGACATATTTTATACCATTAACATTAAATATACTACAAAAAAAATAAAAATGGCGTTCGGTGAGGAACACTTACAGTATTTGACGTGTCGAAATCATTTGTGATTTCGAATTTTTAAGTGTTGGTTTGCTATTATGTTGTCAAAAAAAAAATTGCCTTGGGATTGAAAGTTCTAAGTGAATTGAAATTATTACATGATCGTGAAATAAGAGAAATTGAGGAAAAGCAAAAGCAAAAACCTCCAATACTTTGGGGTAATCCATTTTTAATTAAACGAGGTGACCATGATGTGGAAATTCATTTGTTAAAAGATTTGAACTGGGGAACTGGAACCAACTTTCAAAATTTTACCAGGATTCCTATAGAGCAGTTTGAAGAAATTTTGAGTTTGGTAGGTACATTCATTATATTATATGTGATATGTAAAATTTTTGTTCTCTATTTTGTTAGTGAACATACTAATACCCATTATGTTATAGGTAAGAAATGCAATAACCAAAAAAGACACCATATTGAGGGACGCTATTCCAGCAAGAGTTAGACTCGCTATAACGTTGAGATTTATTGCAACAGGTGATTCATACCGTTCTTTGGAATATATGTCGAGAGTGTCACATAAAACTATATCGAAGTTTGTTCCTGAGGTTCTTCAAGCGATTTGGAATGCGCTTAAACCAAAAGTAAATTAAATTTAAATTATATGTATGTAATTAAAAATGTAATAATAAATTTTCATATTTGTATTAGGTTCCAGATAGTAGAGTTGAGTGGTATAAGATTTCGGACAATTTTAATCAAATATGGGATTTTCCACACACATTGGGTGCAGTCGATGGAAAGCATATACGAATTAAGGCTCCTGCTCACTCTGGATCAAACTTTTTCTGTTACAAAGGATACTTCAGCATTATTTTATTGGGAATTGTTGATGCCAATAGTAAATTTTTGTTTATTGATGTTGGGTCAAATGGGAGAATTAACGACAGCACCATCTACAAAGAAAGTCCATTTTACGAAGCCTTAATCAATGGCCATTTGGATATTCCATCGCCGTCCAAGTTACCAGGGCAGGATATTGAAACACCATTTTTTTTTATCGGGGATGATGCGTTTCCATTATCTTGGCATATGTTGAAGCCATTCAACCGTAATATTGCATTAACCATCCCTCAAAAATTATATAATTATCGGCTATGTCGAGCTAGAATGATTGTTGAGTGCGCCTTCGGCAGATTAGCAGCGCGATTCAGAATATTCCAAAGGCCACTTGAAACATCACTAGACACCACCGATTTAATTGTGAAAGCTTCGTGTGCACTTCATAATTCGTTAGTTAAAGAAAATCACCTTACGAATCAAGAGGATGAGGAGTACTTACCCGTTAACAACTTTGCTTCAGTCGAAAGACAATATGTCGAATGCGATAAGGTTGCCAATATGGCCAGAGAAAATATTGTAAAATTTGTAGTCGGCGATGGTGCGATCGACAGCCAATGGAAAAAATTTTTGTGAATGTACATGTTTTAAGTTTACAATAAAAATTAAAAAAAAGTACAAAAAAATGTTTCCATTTTATAACAATAATTCATTTGTATTATAATCAAATAAAAAAAATTAAATTACATATTAATTATTAATAAGTTTGATATTCGATGTCCGTTTATTACATTGCGATATTTATTAAATTAGAAGTGCTCTTCGGTTCAGTGGCCACATTTGGTTTTGGGTTACTATATAGGGTGGTTGTTGAAATTTCTCATGCCAATGTATATCCATGGATGTTGATGATGAAGATGACGGAGAAATTGATGGAGGGCGAATCAATTTGACCGATTTAGCTTTTACAATATTAATTGGTTCATTCAATCTATGTACTGTCCGTAATGAGCTGGGAAGTGGATAAATGACTGGTGTAGATATCGTTGGGTAAATTTCTGCTGCAGGTGATGATGATGATGACATGGGCGAAATTGATGAAACGTTTGATGTTCTCAGCTTAGTTTCATGTGGCGAATGTAAAATCTGTACTCTTGCATCGGTCATCTGTTGCTGAAAAGATGCCATTAGTTGTAATGCGTGTCCTAAAGGTATCTTTCGCAAATTTGAGGCCACTTGAAGCCCGAACAAATGAAATTCATCTTCGGTATCCGAATTCACAGCCGATATAAATTTATTTAGAGCACCATCGAAGTTCGAAATTGAATTTTCAATTTCTTTTGGCTTTTTTGCGGGTGGTCCTTTATTTTCTGCCCCGCTATCAAAACTGACTCCCTGATCCAACTCATACTGTGATTCATCTGGTATGTCTATGTGACTCTCTTGGCTATCATTCGTGCTCCCAGAACACTATTCATAATTAAAATAATATTCATTAACAAAAATTCTTATATTAAAATAAGTATAATACAAACTTACATTTAAATTTGTTTGGCCTTTCCTATAAATAATGCAGGGATCCAAAAATGCCATTTCTTCGTAATAAAATAAATTAGGCTCTTTTATGTCTTCAAGCCCTACTCCCGATTTTTTCGAATTTTCTAATTTTCTTTTTTCGGCTGTGTATGAAGTCCGGAGACTTTTGATTTTCTTCTTGACCACTTCCTCATCAATTCCCAACTCAGTGGAGATTTTGCGGTACGCATTATTTTTTATATCTGTCCTTCGAAAATATTTTGAGCTTATATTCCAGAGGCACTCATGCGTTTTATAAAGTTCGATTAACTTTAAAATTTCTTGTTTAGAATTCACCATTTTTTTTTAAACGAAAAATTGAATTTCTTTTATATTGTCTTAAAAACACAAATTTATAATCACTGACAAAAAACAACAGCGTCACAAGCACAACAAACAATTGACAAGTCTTCCAAAAAATTGGAATTCGCCATTTTGAAATCTAAAAAATGACATGAATTGGTATAACTTGAATTTCTGCAAAGCCGGCACAAAATAATTTACGAAATCTGTCAAGACATTAATATTTTGCTTCTCCACCTACAACTGGTCGAATTTTAATGGTATAACTCTCTGTTAATGGCAGGTGGAGAGGCCGGGTAAGTGAGACACCGCAATATCGGTCTAAGAGATATATTGAAATACCTAAATTTTGTGTAAAGTTTTAGCTAAATATTCTTAGCCTTAAAAAAAAAGTAAAACAAACAAAATTTCCGAAGTCGATGGTAACAATAGAAAACTTGTTAAAGTTGAAGTGTGACTGAAAATTTTTGCCGAATCCAGAACGAGTATATTCTTAAGCCGCTTCTGTGTATAACAAAATTGCGGATACAAAACTAGGCGGGGTCTCACGGATAACCGCATTGTAATAAAATTGAACGGATCCTCATAAATTCCCAACTATCTTAGAATTGGATACGGAATTTGGATCGATACTTTTAACGTACGGGTGTGTTTCAAACAACGGTCATCAGGCGTTGTATTATCGTAACGGAAAAAAAACTCAACTGTATCAACGCACCGGTATATACGTACATGTGTATATGGTTTCCGGACTAGCTACTGTACCCTATAAATACATAATCATAACCACATCGAAGGCGAATAATATATAAAGATAAATAGTTTATGTTTGAGAGAAAATGAAAAGTTTCTTTATTGTTTAAATTTTATCTCGTAATTCTAAAATATCAATTTATCAAGTGAAATTTCGTTTATATTCAGGTAGTATTTAATTGTTTGATTGTGCAATAAATATAGTTTGATCAGGGCAAGAAGAGAAATATTTTTTTTGCGCTTGGCTTAAGCCATAATTTTGTGTTTTTTTTTTTGCATGTATTTTATTTTTAACATTTTCTTCACTTCCGAATTAATTTAAAACATTTAAAACATAGTTATTTATTATGTATTTTTGATGAAAAATATTTTAATGGTTCAACCAAACGTAAAAGCAAATTTGTTTTATGAATAAATAGTTATAATATATAAAATATGAATTAAGGTTGATCATTGGTTGATGGTGGTGTGACGAAACGTCGAGTAAGAGGGTGAATGGGTTTTTTTTGCTATAATTCAACACGAGAGTTTGTGCTGCCTATAAACTACGACGAAAATGAACCTGGTACAGCCCGACTGTAGACTACCCGTTTCGAGCGTGTTGGTCGTCGTAGGGGTCAGTAACAGAAGGAGTGTTAATGACCATTTTTACTTTCAGGACAAATTTCATCCGAATTTCGCATCCGATAAGCATATATATGATCTTCCAACCCGGATCCCAGAGTGTTCACGAACTTCTTCGAAGAAAATGAAATTTGTCTTGGAACTGAAAATGGCCATTAACACCCTTTACCAGAGTTCTTGACCCAGGTTCTGATAATGCATCTAATAGCTAATTAAATTCCTCATCTGTTGAGCCAATATATCATCCTCTAACCCGGGTCCCAATGTGCTCACGATTTCGAAGATCTGGACCCAGGTTTCGATAGTGTGTCTAATAGCTAATTAAATTCCACATCCGATCAGTCCATATTTCATCCTCCAACTCGAGTCGCAAGGGGTTCTCGATTTTTATTTTTTTTTTTTCGAAGAAAATCAAATTTGTCCAGGAATTGAAGATGGTCACACAACTTACCAGAGATCTTGGAGTCGAGGTATCATATTAAATTCCTCGAGCAAGAATGCTATCGTAAGCTGTGTGCCAAACTTAAGGTAAAAGTGAATTTGTCGACTATATGACAAACTGGTCGAAAAATCTGTTATAAAACCGTTTTTTACCGTAGTTAACGATTTATCTTAAGTTTGGCACTCAGCCTAAGAATCCTTAATTTAACCTTCTACTCGACAATGAATAAATATTACTTGATCAACCAGAATATGACTTTAAATTGTTCGATAAAGGGATGAAACAATAGACAAAAATTTAGTTTAGTTTATTTTGCTAAATTTCACTTGAAAATTTTTCCTAAAATTGACGTAATTGGTTTTAGTACTAATTTTCATATACGAATAGTCATATTTCTTAGTTAGATTTTAATTTAACAGAGTTAATACAATAATAAAACTATAAATTCGTGAAGAACTTAACTTCACACGCATAATATTACTCCAGTGAGAAAAAATAGGAATGATGAATCTCTTGGCCAAATGTAAATTTCAGTTGGTCAGAAGAAAATACATATGATCCGCATTTATTATTTATCATTATTTTTTATTATTTAATCGTTGCTGTTGCGGTCGAAGCAGTCCCAACTGTTTCGCAGTTCGCTTTTCACTTCCTTACCTTACGCAGTCGCCTTCTTAATCGAGGACATACATACGGCAATAGATCCGATTGTACCACAATCCGTGCATTGCATAGCTCCATGCCAGCCTATACTGGCATGGATGATGGATCAGTCCATGAGTTTTGCACCCGAAAAGAGGGTCATAGTTGTGTTCCATTTCATCGCAGATTGTAATTTGTTGATGAAAATTCCCTTTTGTATCCTGCTCCAATCGGGATTCGTAACCCTGTACCTCCCGATCCAAATGCCACTTTAACCACTGGGGCACTGGCCTTAGTTGTTTATTTAGACTTAGTCTGAACTGACTGGTTAGTTTTTAAAACGGATTCTCGTTTTTTTACAATACTGTGTCAATTGATCAATTGTCTTGATAGCAGCTTAGGCAGTTATTCAATGTAAAAGTGTCTTAGGCTCCTAGTTATAGTCTTTAATTTCTCTTTTAGAGAAATTAATTTTTCTCACAACTCTAAAAACTTCTGATAAACTTCTTGCAGAAACCAATAATCATGATCTCCTCGTACAAAAGTTTTCCCCTATGGTTTTACTAGAACTTTCCAACTTTTAAATGGTTTATTTTTCATAATCAACTTACACCAAAGACGAGCAGATTCGCACACTTAGGTCAATTTTGGCTCATTATGATACCACAGGATCCGACATCATTAAACTCCCTTTAAACCATCTAGTGCTATTCAAATAGCGTAAAGGATCTCGCACATTACAGCTTTCGATATCAGAGAGGCTGTTCATAGTGTATTTGCTCAAGTGATAATGTCTTCTGCCTAGCGCAGGACATGAGCATAGAAAGTGAACAAGAGTGTTCTCCTCCTCATCCTTTCAGCTTCTGCAGAAATAATTTGCATCCAGACCCAGCTTTCTCGCATCATCTCAGAACAAACAATGTAACTTCCTTAGCGTGATTCAGATCTTGGGATGCTTCACGTTTAGCTCAGGTCATACTTGCATGCATACAGACATTGGCCTTTCTAAACATTCTTGCCCTGGTCTCAACATCAGAGTGGCCCAGAACCCAAACCAACTGGATATTCTCGTTAAGAGATGTGTGACAATCCAGTGCCACCCCCCTGAATCTAGAGAAAGAATGGTCGCCTGAATGTTCACATAAATAGTGATATCAGTCAATTATATTATACTAGGCTTCTACCAGTTATACCGATTGAAGAGGCTTCAGTTATTAAGGAGACAAAAGGATAGATTCAAATGTAATTTCCTACAGAACACACTCTCAGCACCCACTCTACTATCGCCAAAACGTCCATCTCTGTTTGGAATTGGTGAAGTATATGGTTAAGGGCCTTTTAGCATAGTGGAATCGTCCTCATGCTAGAATTAATCCATCTACAATAATAAATGATCGAAGTAATTGTAATTACTCGTTTATACAACACTCTATCGCTTTAATTCGTCCACTTTATCAGGTACATCTTGCATCTCCGATGCTTCTATTGCTCCATAGCAATGCAATTGCTACTTCAAATTGAAGTAGTTCTAAATTTTGTGATGATGATATGATTTTGATATGAACATGGTGTCGGCCATTCGTTCGTATTCCGATACAAAAATATTGGACCAATCCAGCGTGATCGGATGACAAATATAAATTTTATTAAAATAAATCTCCATAGAATTGTTTATTTTGTCGATTTCTTCCGCCAAGAGAAGAGCTTCGCAGAGCTCCAAGCATTGATTCGCTTCCACCATGTCAACCATGTCAAGATTGGCGGCATCGTCGAAGCCGTCCAATATAATTTATATTGCTTTGGGAACTAATGTCAATCGAGGGACAGATATATTATTTTCTTTAATCTGTTGGCGTTAAATCCTGCTAAAAATGTGGCCGACATTTAGACAAGCAACTATAAATCTGCCTTCATTATCTCGTGCAAAATTTTGCAGGAAATGTTTTTCACAGCTTTTCTCCTCTATCGAATTATTTTTCTTCGGTTCAAAATTTTCTATACCTTCTGAAATAATTGAACTCAAACCAACGACCCTTTGAACCTTGTTGGTTCAAAATTTAATCTTTAAATCGATTTGAATCTCCTAAATTTCTTGCAAAACTTTAAAAATGTATCTTGCCTGCCACTTCCATTACACAGGTTTCCACCAAAGTTTGCAAGGATCTTCCAATTAATGAAAAAGTTTAGGTACGAAGTTTCATCCCAATAAAATTGAGACAAATGTTGTTTTCTATGCAACAAATGAAGTTGGAATTCAGACAAGCATTGACACAACAAAATTAATCTTTGTTGATCAACTTACAAAGCTACAAAAACTTGATCAACAAAATAAAGAGACACCACAAACAATAAAAAATTGGCGAGGAAAGATTCAAGTTGAAAATAGGTGAAAAATTTCTTGAGGTACAAATTGAACTGGAGAAAATACTAACCGAAGTTCAAAAGATTCAGTCGGATGTTCAGAAGTTGAATGCAAATGGAACAACATCGCAAGTAGTAGAAAGTTCACTCGAATAAACTAAAGCCACCGATTTTCGATGAAACAATTCCATTTCGTATTTCAAATTTCAATTTTAAATGACTGCCAACAGAAAAGCACGGGATGAAGTGAATTGATATCGAAACCGCTGGACCTGAAATACGGAAGTGACCACAAACTTAGATAAAAAAGTAGTGAAGATACGAATTCGGTATACCAGTTTTCAACTTTTAAGTACTGGTCTTCGATATAGTTGATAATATCATTCTAGACATCGACTTTATGAGAACGAATTGCTTCGTGTTGGATGTTGGATGAGTGGTCTTGAACTACGGCAATCGATTCAGCACTTCAAATGTAATAACCATCAAACGAGTAATTATTTCCCTATACTTACCGAACAAAATTGTCACAAAATACAGAAACAAACAAATAACGACGATAGAGTTCTAATTATAACTCTAAATCTCTCGAATAAATGAGAAACGATCAAGCAAACAGAAAACTCAGAAAAGTCAAATTCAACCCAGCAGAACCAACGTATGCAGAAATGGACAGAATATCTCACAAAGAAGTAGAACAACGATACATGTCCGTTTTATGTAGTATACCAGAAAATAATGGATGGACCACTATGGTAAAACCATAGTGGTCCATCCATTATTTTCTGGTAATGAAGAATTGACACCGGAACAGAGTCATCGAGTAGTCGGTTGAGCTCACCGGTAGTGTTGGTCGAAAAGAAAGACGATAGCATGAGGTTTTGGTGAACGTGTCTTGTAAATTTAGACGATACTATCGTCGTTGTAAAAATTTTAGTGAAACACGCGAAAGACCTAGCTGAAGTCTTCGAAAGAATGTATAATATTCCACTGGGTTAAAGTTAAGTCAGGCTCACAAAGTGACCCTCCAATGAAACTCATACAGCCGAAGTAAAAAATTCAAATTTCATTTAAGATTACGTTAAAAATTAAAACCACTTCATACTTTAAGAAAAGACAAATTTTTCCATACACAAATTGAGTTTTGTTGTTTCTGTAGCGACTGGGTATTGCGTGACTTAAGTATGTAGATTTTTTGGTATATATCGACGAATTTCTCAACTATTGTTGTAAACAAAAAAGCATAAAGTAGTTTTATGGGATATTGGCCTATTAAACAAATAGAATACGACCATTAAAAATTGGAGCATTTTATTCGGAAGAATTTCAAAATAACTTGGGACTATTAGGTTCAGTTATTTTTATATCTCATAAACGATATTGGAAATGTTCCAATCTTGCAAAATTAATACAACACGCAACAAACAAAAACAAAATATTGAAACTCATGATTATATTCGAAATTTAACTCCCTCCTTATAAACTCCTCAGACCACCTACCACCTACTATGAAATTTTTCGCAAATCAATATTTCATCGAACGGTCATAGTTCTTGATCTCCTCAAACCACGCCCAACCATACCATGGGTTGGGTGTCAATCGATGCTTCATTAAATAGTCATATTGAGATGGATCACCAACTTGCAAATTCTTAAACGCGTAACCATTTGATCATTAAAAAATGGGAAAATACGAAACTTCAACCCTTCGAACTCCTCATGTCTCCATGATGATGTTGAACTATAACAGTCTCAGTGAATAAGTAAACCATTTTCAGTATCTTCAAAGCATGTATTGGCAAGGTAAAGTGAAAATTTGTATCAACTTGCGATGTTTGTATAAATGGAAAACTTATAGAGAAACTCTAACTTTAACCAAAAAAATTAATGGTACGAAATATTTTTTTCTTGTTGTTTTACAAAACAAATTACAAACTTCTACAAATAACAAATTACAATAGAACAAAATAAATCCTTATACATGACTAATTAATTATCAATCGGAATATACGAGTGTATACAAGCACCAGAATACAGTTTCCCGGAGAACCATAAATTTTCCCGGTTTACAAAATAATTTTTTTTTATTGATTTCATCCAAACTCAAGATTGAGTGGTACAAATAATTCTTTCTGTCGAGCTTTTTTTTGTTAGTTTGGTTCGGTTTTTTGTTTGGTTTTCTTTGGTTTCTCCTATAAGGGTGAGAGGTAATCGGATTACTGTTATTATTATTATTTTCCTTGCCATTATGTCTCTAAAAGCAAAAATTTTGAAAAAAACCCATTTCCTTTTCCCCATGATATACGAAACATAAAGAACATCTTAAGACTTCAAAACAAAAATGATAACAATTAATGAGTTCTATAATTATGTGAAAATTTTTATCATGATTTTTATCTTGGAATTTCGAACTGGGGGGATGATGATCATGATGAGCCGTATAAAGACATAGCAAGGCAGAAAACTATAAATTTTTAAAAAGGATTATCCTATTTCGTAATAATAAATTTTTTTGTGTAGCTTAAGGATCAAACATTATACATTTAAGAAATTGTATATTCAAGGAGGGTTGTTGTGCGGGTCAAAAAATTTATTGAAATAATAAAATGAAATTAAAAGTTTTTGGTATTAAAAAATTAATGGAACGAAATCGTATTGTTATAAATTCAAAAATTTGTGCTTTTGTTTTCAACGTAGATTGCGGGGAATAGAAATAAATTTCATTGTTTATTGAAACACAATTACGAAGCTTAACACTATTATTAGTTTATTAATATCACTAATACAATTATAAATTGTTAAATAAGCTCATAATTATAAGCTCAGGCTAATTACAAGCCTTAAAGATGTTTTGGTACCTGGATGTAGAAAAATAAACAATTTTATTTGCGCGATTTCAACAATATCTAACAAATCGTTTCACACACAATTCGTATATTATTACAAAGTACAAAGCATTTTCAATCAGCGAAAATTCGTTTCAATAAAATTAAACGCAACAATCTCGCGTAAGACATAAACAAACAAAAAAATCCATATTGCCACAAGGCCCCCCACAAAAAAAAATTTTTTTTAGGAAGTAATAACTTAAAAAAAATAAAAAATAAATACTAAAAAATAAAAAAATCACTCAAAATTTTAATTATTTTCTCTCATCTCATCATCATCATCATAATCATCTTAAATATTTTTGTTTATAAGAAGAGGTTCGTACCGAAACAAAAAAAAAGATCAAACGAAATAGATTTTTGTGGTTCTAATATTTTTATTAGTCGGTACGAGAAATATTAATTATTAATTTCTTCGTAAATTAAATAAAAAAAAAATATTTGTAATCCCAGTACCGCAGAACTGCCGTTGGCAAAAATCTTCCACTATAGCTACAGTAATTTATCCATAAAAATAAGAAATAAAATAGCTTCTCGTTTTATGATCTGTATCAGCAGTCAGCACAGGTATATATCGTATAACACGGGGTGTATATTTTTCATTTGCATCGTATATCTGTTCCCACATCAGGGTTGGGTGAGATAGATTAGACAATGTAATCTACACAGTTGTCAACATGTAATCTATATTATTTTTCTCTATTTCACGTAAGTTAGTCTGACAAACTTGCTGTCTAGCTAATAGGTAATCGACTTGTTATCTATAAGGAGTAAAAGAACGCGAATTTACAATAGTCGTCGTTAAACGTTCATTATAGTGAACAACCCTCATGACAAACATCAGTATGATGAACCCACTTAGAATTCCACCACAAATAAAAAGTTTAATTTAGAATTTCATCATAAAATTTGGTCTCATCCGTAATGTATCTGGTTCATATTTCATTGGCTTAATTAGGAAAGAAATACAGGAGCTAATATATCATGAATGAAATGTTTGTCAGTTCAGTTAACCAAACATTTTTACTTCAGTTCAACTCCATATTTGTTTTAGTTCGACCAAATGCCAAGAGGTCAACAAACCTATGCTGTTCGTAACTAGTTGGCTGGCCATGTTTAATAAAAATGTGGCTATGTTTATTAAAAAATTGTATTTATTTTGAAATCCACTTTCTTCCTGTGTGGATCACGCCCAATTTTTTTTTTTTGTTTAAATTTTCGACTGACTAATTTGATGTTGGCTCATACCGGGTCCCGTTTGAAATGGCATATTTTAAACCGGCATTTTTAAAAACGGCAAAAGGTACAAACCGACATAGATACAAAAAGACATTTTTTCAAAACGGCATTTCTAAATTGCGTATTTCAAAAATTTCATTTGTGTGAAATTAAATCGTGTTCCGTTAATAAATAACCTACCCCTGTTGATCGTATTCCAGAAATTAATGAAAAGAAAATTTAAATCGTAATCGATTAAAAGATTACATTCTACCTTTTACAGTTTTAAAAAAAATTCGTTTTGAAAAATGCCGTTTTGAAATATGCAATTTTAAATTATTTCGTTCTGAACGGATCTCGTTCATACCAGCTGTTTATAGATGACACAAATCCAACCGCGTCTGAGTTTTAATTAAAATTGGCTTCATAAATTAGGATTAATAAATCACCAAAATATTTCTAATTGCAGATTAATAAATCTGAACTAATTTGACAGTTTAGAACTGAATATCAGGCACGATTTTATTTCTGAATATTAGAGACATCTTTTGGTGACTAGCATGAAGTGACCACTAATTTAGTTAGAAATTTTAGCCGCGTTTCTTTTTAACAGTTGTTCGAGATCGCGATAGCTTAAGTCAAATTTAGTCAAATTAAAATTAAATCTTTTTTCTAATTAATTATCTTAGGCTATGTCCCAAACACCGAATTATTTGTGGACACCGACTTATTCAAATAAGTCACCTCGCGAGCAGACTTATTTGAATAAGTATGTCTACACAGAAATGTCTCCAAAAATGTGCCTTGACTAAATGTAATCATGCAGTTTTTTTTCCAAATCTAGTGGCAACGACCAACATGTCAAGGAAATTTTTTCTTCCATATAACAGAAATTGCATTTTGTTTTTTTGGTATTACGTCACAAATAAGTCGGTATAATGAATTGGAACGACTTGACTGACTTATTCAAGATGGCGTCAAATTAGCAAGTAAGTCTGTAATAAGTCAGTGTTTGGGACACAGCCTCAGATGAGATTGCATAACACAAAGAGTTCATCGAAAAATTTCGATGATTTTCTTGTAATAATTTTTTGTGATAAAAATGTCCTGTGTTAGTTACCTTATGCATTGAAATTTGTTACCTACCTGTTCGCGAACTTGAAAAATCGAATTTTAAGAAAACGCGGCTTATAACAAAAAAATTGACATCAAGCACATAATTAAAACCTCTAATATTTCGTGCTGGATGCCAATTTTTTCAACTAAATTACTGACTAAAGCCGTGCGCCTGACCCTGATTTTTTTTGCTAAATTTCCGACTATAACTAAATTGGTGGTCGGTTCTTAATTATTCAAACGTGTCTCAAGGGTTCTGAAATCAGAATGTGACTTATATTGAACCTGCAAACCTGAGGGTAAATTCCGACAAAATTTGAAGTCACTGAAAATTTACGATTTGGATAAAATGATTTATGACATTTACAGCAGTTTACAGCAGCTGCATTTTTAAGTTATATCAGATATACTATAATGTTTTTAAAATTATAATAATACTCACACATATTTTGTATGGATTATGGATTAAGCATTATGGATTAAGACCTAGAAATAACTAGTAAAGTTAGTAACGATTATATAGTTTAGTAATTCATGTAGACTGTGTCCACGCTAATTTTTTTTGTCTAACGTTCGACTAACAAAATTAATGGTAGGTTCATACTGCCTACACCTTCAAGTAGGATGGCTCAAAACAAATCGTGTCTGTGGTTCAATAAAAATTTGTTAACTTAATTAGGATTTATCAATTTCGACAATATTTTTAATCGATTATTGAAAATTCCGAACTAAGTTTGAAGTTTAGATGTAAATATTATGAATATTTTGGTTTAAAACCATTAGAGACATTTAACGGTTATGAACTCAACTTCATATTAGTTAATTGGAAATTTAGACAAAAAAACGATATCAGGCACACAGTATACTAACGAAAAAAACAGTGTGGGTACATAGTATAAGTTATTTGGAACTTAGTATTACTTATTTTTATTATGTTAACAGAAGTTAAAAATATGTTGATCATTCAATCCACCACTACTGGCGGAATTACAATTTACGGAGTGAATGAGACATGTATATTTTTTTTTTCAAACAAATTTTGTGACGAAGAAAATTAAGGACCATTTCTATTACGAAAAAATGTATCTCAGTAAAAAATACTGAAAAAATGAACAGATAAAGGTACAAAATCAAACCATAAATGAACTATAATCAAAAAAGGTTTGGTAGTGTGGGAGAATTTTGTTCATATTACAACATAATATTTAAGTGGATGTGTTGGAATGTTGCCATAAAAAGTACACGGTTGAGTATTTTTTCAAATTTTTTATGGCAGTATACTACCACTAATACAGTAATTATGTCAGTAAAATTTTACTGAATAGAATAAACGTAGTCTCGCTTTTTTTTTACTGAGAAAAGCTTTTTTGCAATATTAGTTTTTCTAAAAAATTTTCTCAGTAAAAAAAGAGCGAGACCAAATTATCGATTTGTCAAGTGTGGAAGAGAAACAAAAATTTTATCCAGTAAAATTTTACTGATAAAATTATTGTATTAGTGGTAGTATACTGCCATAAAAAATTTGAAAAAATACTCAACCGTGTACTTTTTATGGCAACATTCCAACACATCCACATAAATATTATGTTGCAATGTGAACCAAATTCTACCACACTATACCAAGTCTTTTTTGATTATAGTTCATTTATGATTATTGCCTCTATTACACCAAGAAAAATGTACTGTCAATAAAAAATACTGGAAAACCAAAAAAAGAAAACACGATAAAAATTGCATTGGAGTGAAGAAGCCAAATGTTTTTTTTTGTTGTTGTTGTAGCAAGATTTTATAGCTAAATTTTGACAGATACAAAACATAAAACATAACCAAACAAATTTATTTTTTGATGTGGCTTGTTGTGTGTGTTGACAATTTTAAAATTTGTGGTTTTTAAAACAAAACACAATGAATATTAATAAAATTAAAATGAATACACTTAAATGTGATATTCTAAATATTGTATTCACCAGCAGCGATGAAGAGGAGGAAATTAATATTCCTCTAAAAAAGAAAATGTTGGGTACGACCGTACTATTTGGATCGGGAATCAACTGGTGGATTTAACTTTGTTTTCAAACAGCAACAAGACGACCCGAAATTGTTTTATAATTATACCAGAAAGGATTTATCAAAATTTGAGGAGCTACTAAGTATGGTTGGGCCAATCATGAAAAAACAAATACAAATGTTTATTCGCGATTTTAAAAAATGTACTATATACCCAAAACAGTTAATTAAAAGAAATTTTATTTTAATTAAAACAAAATAAATTGTTAATTATGTTTAATTTTTTAATCGATTGAAAATTGTTTTCCACTGTTTTTGCTCACTTTGAAAAATAATATAATCAAAAATGACAGAAAAGAGCGTTATACCATAATTAACTATAAAAAATTTGATGATATATGTGTGAGAAAAATATTTTCCATCGCTACACAATATTTCTTCATATGTATTGAAATGTTGCCATAAAAAGTACTCTCGATACATATTTTTTAAAATTATTATGGCAACATCACAAACACATACACAAATAATTTGTCAGTAAATTTTACTGATTTTGTTTTTTGTTTCATTCTAGTATAAAGAATATCTATATTTTTATCTCGTTTCGTTTTTACTGACAGTAGAACTTTTTTGGTGTAATAGAGACAATAGCTCATATCCATACTATACTACCGGATTCAAGGTCCCGTAGTATGGATATGCACATACTTGTTGTGTACTCTACGGGTTCAGACATCTTAAAAATAGATTTACAAGTTACCAAAAATTAAAATACCAAAAATTAAAATCATCGATTCAAATTAAATAATAAGAAATAATTTAATTTAATTTATGAAATTAAGAAAAAAATATGAAATATTTTGGTTAGGTTGTCAATTGTTTAACCATAAAAATTTGCTATAAAAAAATAAACAAATCGAAGTTTCTCGTTCCCTCTGTTGTAGATTTAATATTACCTTTCTCTGTTCGTTTTCTCAGTATTTTTTACTGAGTTAAATTTTTTCGTAATGGAAATCACGCTTTATAGAATCAAATTTCGAGGTAAATTTTACAGTTCGTTTGTTTTTATTAATTAAGTAACAACTGTTTTGAAAAAATTCTAAATGAATGAAATTGAGAATCTCGCAGTTATTAAATTGTTCTGTAAAGATGGACGAAATCCAATTTATAGTCAATTATATATCAGAAGTTTACGACGAATCTACACCATCATATTCCACAATACCAAGGTGAGTAAAAATGCTCAAAAGGGAATTAGAAGAAGAAAACTGCCCGAGTCGCCCCGCCGATTTTATTAGCCAGGAAAACGTAGTTTTGGCACAAATAATTGTTTTGGAGTATAAAGGGCCGTGAGACTACGAATGCATTCAAACGGCAGACCATCAAGACCTGTAGAAATATCATCTTTTAGTTTGATAATTTTGTTGAATACAGTGTCATGATTGATTTTTATGGAAATTTGTGTCAGCAAAATTATTCAAATGCTTGAAGTAGTCCAAATAGCTTAACAAATTTTAGAAATCCTTGCTAATAAGCAGATAACTAAAATAATCTGAGATCACAAGTTTTTGAAAATTTCTGACAGTGCCGCTGTACACGCAAGTCTCGATTGTACTTTGGTGGAGACGACGTAATATTTTTTTGGAAAATAGTGCAGAATAAAAGTTTAAAGCCTGAGCTCAAAATTATTATTGTCATTTAGAATTGTGTTAAAGTCGATGTTTGCTAGCAATCCGTTAAGTTTCCCAAAATTCGTTTTTGGACAATTACAGCGAGACATAGATCGCGCTGCCTTTCCAAATTGTTTTTGATGTTATTGATCTGTATAACAGGCCAGAATTCACCATATTATCCACAATAAGAGTTTCCTTTGCAGAATGTGCATTCGTAGCAACATAGTGGGGCCTCATAAATTCATAATGTCTACCGACTTAAACACAAATCAACTCGATATTTTTATTGTTAAGAATGGTGAGATTTGAATCAAAGTTGACGGGCACATCAGTAAGAAGTCCACTACCGGTCAAATTCGAATCAGGACTATAATGACCGTCTTCAGTTTTTTTAATGTAGGATTAAAAAAACTTTTTCCATTATTTATTTAGATATGTTGTATCTGTCCACGAGCCAAATTATGACATTCTATTATGTTGTTAAAATTCAAACAGACTTTACGTGTGGAAGGTTTTGTTTTGTAGGTGTAGTAAAAGTTCTTAATCTTGAACCAAATATGTTTTTAGATGTAGAAGCGATTCTAAGAGGATAATACCCATGATAGTTTATAATAAGGGTAGGATCAACTCTCCATATTACTGATATTTTTTAGATATTTCTCGAGACTTGTGGACATTCTTGTTTTGTCTAACTGGGCTGTGGATTAGAGATGGTACCCTAACTCCACAGAAAATATTGATTGATGATATGAATAGTTGATTTGCAGTGGTTAATACTTTCTGAGAGTTGTTGATTGTTGTTGCATTTACTGGTTCAATGACAATCAACACGAAATTATTAAGGGACTTTGTCTTAGAGTAGATGGTTGGTAAATTATTGCCAAAATATTTTACACACACCGGATTACAGAAATCGTGCAGAAGGTACGCCTCTGTTTCTAATAATATGATCACGATATACGAGGGAGACCTATACTTACATCGTAAACCAGAAATAAAAATTATTATGATGATAACAACACATCTCATATTTCTTAAACAGAGTATATCCAATTTACTAAGCATTGTGCTTGATTTGTGCTAGGTTTAGATTTAAATTATTGTTGATTCTATTTTTGTCGGCCTACATTTTTATTCTTTATCCTAATACGATATAAACATCATATAAGAATGAGTATTAATAGTAGTATTAAATTTGACTTAGTGAAATATGAAACTTTTGTCTTAAATTAACTTGAAGAAATGAAGAGAAATCATAACAGTTTGATATATCGTTTACTATATATATAATGGAACTGCACGTGTTGTGATGGCAGTTACATAATATAAAATTGGTCGTCTAGTATTTCGGTTAATTGTCTATAGAATTATACTGCAGTCACAACTATAAGGTGCATCGTGACTAGACTAAATCATTAATAACACGTTTCTTGGAAAGAAGCAAATTTCGGTTCATTCAAACTAAAGACATTAATATCTTTCATTTTGGATTTAGAGATAAAATTCTAAATTATTCGAGGTTTTTTCGGCTTTTCGGACAAAATATTATTTTTAATGGCATTTATACAATGTCTACGGCTTTTCTGGTCATAGAAGACAAAGTTGCAAGTTGAAACTTGCAAGTTGAATTAAAGCATTTTAGAGCACTGGTGACTTTGTCCCACGTAAATAGGGGGTCTTCAGTAACCGTGGGTGTCCAACTACAGTTGATAGTCACGCATATGCCTACATGTGACTCAGTTTCATCTCAAACTTGGGTCATGCCACGTATCTGTGACGACTATTGATTTGGCGGCGGCAATTTTGTCTACTAGACTCCATTGATATTTATTACCATGTTCCTTGATGTACCGTTGGAAAATGTTTTGCTTCGCTTTAAATACTTAATGGAAGTACTTATGTCTTGTCCATCTAAAGAGAAACTTTTTATACTGTTACTTGACGTAGGTAAAGGTCGCAGACAATCACGGCTACACGTATTATTAAATTTTTTTTTTTTTTTTATTTAAATTATTACAACTGAATACAATTCATCTAGTAATTTTTCTTTCTTAATTTAGTCTTTTGTGAATGAGAAGAGGCCCATTGGCCAGCTCCATTTATAGGTTGTTTACTGAAGTAGTCTTTGCTCTGGTGTCCTTAATCCATTAAATCAATTGGTTTCGTTCTCTGCAATCGTCTTACTGCATGTGAAGTGTCCAACATACCACGAAGCTCTTCATTTACGTGTTGATAGATACGTTGTCCATGAATTACTGCAAATTTTTTTATTTCTTCTTGGACCGTCGGGATATTAAGGTCCCTATGAAGGTCATCATTCCTAATGTACCACGGAGCGTTAACTATACCACGTAGCACTTTGTTTTGAAAAGTTTGTATTATTTTGGTGTTGGTTTTATTTGTACAGCCCCAGAGCTGTATTCCGTAAGTCCATACAGGCTTTAGCACCTGTTGATACAATAGCAATTTATTTTCGGTTGACAATTCCGAATTTTTCCCGAGAAGCCAATACATTTTGCGATATTTGATATTAAGCTCATATTTCTTCTTTTTAACGTGCTCTTTCCATCTGAGCCTGGTATCTAAGGTCATCCCTAGATATTTAGCATTATTTGCATACGGAATCTGCAGACCGTTAATGATTACAGGTTTGTAACTGACTTTTAGATTGGTAAAATTCTTATGCGTGGATTTCGATTCATTGAGCCCGATACGCCACATTTTTGTCCATTTTATGATTTTGTCACATGCTTCTTGGAGTTTCGTTGTCGATTCCTCGATAGTGTCTCCTACTGAGAGGACTGCAGTGTCATCAGCAAATGTTGCAATGGTAACATCGTTTAATTGAGGTAAATCTCTGGTGTAGAGCAGGTAAAGAATAGGTCCCAAAACACTACCCTGCGGGACTCCTGCCGAAATCTTTTTTAGCTCGTAATATTCATCTTCATATTTCACCCTAAAGTGGCGATTCTCTATGTATGATTTTAAAATCATATAATATTGTTTTGGTTAATCTCTATGTAGTTTGAAGAGTAAACCTCTGTGCCACACCTTATCGAAGGCCTGCGCCACATCTAAGAAGATACTAGAACAAACCTTTGTCCTTTCTAATGTATTCTCAATGACATCTGTAAGCCTATGAACCTGCTCAATAGTTGAGTGTTTCTCTCTGAAACCAAACTGATATTCTAGGATAAGGTTTCTTTGTTTTATGGTTCTTTTCAATCTTTTGAGCAACAGTCTCTCAAACAATTTCGCTAGTGTTGGTAGAAGTGAAATTGGCCGGTAGGATTTTCTATCATTCGGTGGCTTGCCTGGTTTCAGAATCATTATTACTTCTGCTACTTTCCACTGCATTGGCACATGCTTTTTCATGAGAATCGCATTGATTATGTGCAGTAATTTACGGGTTCCTTTTTCAGGCAGCTCCTTTACTATTTGCCCTGTTATCAGATCATAACCAGGAGCTTTCTTTACTTTTATGTTCTTAATTTCAGCTTTTAGTTCTTTTAATGTTACAGGCCTGATCTCTTCAAAATCAGTTATTCTGGGCGTATGAGCAGTGTTTTCGCCATTGGTCTGCTGACCTAGAGGTTGAAATGTTTCTTCAAGATGTTCAGCAAACAGGTCAGCTTTATCTTTCGCACTTCTAGCCCATTTCCCATCGTTTGTTTTGATTGGGGGGATCTGCGTTTTTGGTCGTTTTAACCCTTTTGTTGCTTTCCAGAGGGAATAGTCGGTATCTTTAGTTGGAGCTAGGGAACAAAGGTATTTTCCAATTGTTTCATTTTTCACTTTTTTTATGAGTGCCTAAAGTTTGATGCACGAGTTGTTTAATGTGGTTTTATCTTGCGGCGCACGCGTAGTCTGCCATTTCTTTCGGGCTTTTCGTTTTTCCTGCACTAGTTCTCTTACTTCTATTGGGTAAATAACGGAGTTTTCTGTCCTGGATGGTAATTTGGGGGTGGATTCCCAAGCCGACCATTGTATGACATCAAGGAGCTTGTCTAGTTCTTCTTCTATTTCATTTTCACTTTTGATTGGTACTTGAAGTTCTATTTTTTCCTCTACCAACTGCCTAAACAGTTTCCAATTTGTTTTGTTGTTTGTGAGCTGAGGTGAATTTGTTTTTTCTATTACATTTTCACTTACCGTCATAATAACAGGAGAATGATCAGATGTTAGACTTTCATCATTTTCTAGGAAAATGCAGCGTTCCGATATTTCTTTAGTGATGTAGAAATCTATTAGATCTGGGATTTTGTTAGGATCAGTTGGCCAGTACGTTGGTTTCCCTCCTGAGTAAAATTCACAGTTTGAGTATTGGCCAGCTGCAAGTAACTCTTTGCCTTTTGGAGAGGTTAATCTTGAACCCTAGAAGGTATTTTTTGCATTAAAGTCACCTCCAATAATGAAGTTGCTTCCTAATTTCCAGAATAAGTTAATGTAGTCTTCTTTCTTTAGGTTATACCGTGGGGGGCCATATATCGCAGATACATTACAGGTGTTGTGATAACTAAATTTAACCGTCACGGTAGTTACTTGCATGGATTCTTTTTCTATTTTTAATTCTTCATGATGTTTGATATTATCTCTAATAAATATAGCTGACCCTTCTCTTGCTCGTTCTGCAGGATGGGTGGTATGGTAACAAGTATATCTCCCGATTGATACGTAGGAGCTGCTCCTAAGATGTGTTTCTGATATTAAGCATATATCAATTTTCTCGGTTTTTAAAAATAGTTCTAATTCTTCTAGGTGTTGTGTTAATCCATTTGCATTCCATATGGCTATCTTAATGAGTAGTTTTGATGTCTGGTTTCTGCTCCGGAATTATGAATTGAACTATTTATTGCATACATTATTTATGTTTAACTATTTTGGAGCTTGGTATTTCCAGCAGATCTAGAATTAACTTATTTAGCTTATTCTGTTCCTCAAGGCTCTTTAAAATTGCTTGGACAGTGTTTTTGAAATTTTTAGTACCGTTGGTCTCATTTTCTTTCGAATTTGAAGCGGCCTGAGCATATGTGTAATTCTCCCTACGCATAGATGCTTCATTTCTTGCTCGATCCTTGTTTGGATGACTTAGAGGGGGTTTGCGTACCTGATCCCTCATTTTCTGTAGCTGCTTGGCAACCTCACATCCTCGGTAGCTTGCTGGATGTTGCCCATAACAATTTATACATTTTGCTGGTTCTTCTTTAGATAGTTTGCAAGTTTGTGTTGGGTGCTTTTCAGCATCGTTGCGTGTGGGTATAGCCTTGGCATTTTTTACATTGTACTATTCTTGTACTGCCTCTTTTAACAGATTCGATCTTTACTCGCATGTTGAGTATGCCAGTTATATTGTAATTTTTTTCTATTTGCTCGGATTTATCAAAGGTTAGCATGAACAGGGGAAGCCCTCATTTTGAAACGGGTTCTAGTCGGTTCTCCCCGCTACGTCTCTCTTTTTTATTAATGTTCACGGCATCAAGGATTTTAAATCCTTTATTTTCTAAGTCCCCCATTATTGAATTAGTTTCACAGGTTCGATGTAGTCCTCTTGCCATGACCTTGATGGGACGATCGTTTTTATTTTCGTACGTGTACCACTGATATTTTTCCATATTCAGCTTCATTGACAAGTTTCTGTATGCGTTTGGATTTGAAGTGTTAATCTTCCATACATTATTGTTCAGAGCATAGTAATTTTATACTCTTATTCCGTAACATTACTCATTACACTTTGGATTTCTGAGTAGTTGGTTACTCCTACTACAAAAATCGGTGGTGGGGCTTTTACCTTTGGCTGTGCTTCATTTTGTTGAGCTGGTTGCAGTTTGAGTGATTTTTCTACTTCTGATGTGGACTCAGCGTCATTTATTGGTGGAGGTGGTTTTTCTTTTGGTTTAGCTGCTTGTTGTTGTTCTAGAGCTTGTTGTTTATTGATGATTAATTGTTTTCTAGAAACCTCTTTTGAAGTTGATGGTAAAGTTTCTGCCATTTCTGGTGAGTGTTGAGTTTTCCTTTTCTTACTTGGTCTTTTACTCCGTTTCAACATCCAATTTGTTTCTCTTCCTAATTCTTCTTCATCCGTATGGAATGGATTAATGTCATCATCGATTGTAGGGCAGGGTGTCTTCCCAAGTTCTGCACGTGTTTCAACTGCTTTTTTGAGTTCTTCATTCTCTTTCTTTAAAATTGTGAATTCTTGTTTCAATTTAGTTGTAAATTCCTTTATTTCTCTTAGTTGTTCACGGAGTTTATTTTCCTTCTCGTACTGAAATATATTTTCAGTTGAAGATCTTGGTAAATTGGTATTTCGTCCGAATGGGTTAAACAATGATTGGCCCACCCCAGAATCTACTGGGCCTGCCTCTGAAGAGCGTGGATTTGTCAGCATATCTGCTGCTGTACCACCTGGGGTATTACTTCCCGTATTTGTTGTACTCATTGTTTGTTTTAGCCAATTTATACCACTGGCTTTTGGTCCCCGGTAACACTTTGCTACTGCCGAGGCAGTACCCGCCCTCCGCGTCGAGGACGCGGCTACCTTGGTGTTACCTAGGTGTACACAGAGACAGCCGAAGCCCTCTGAATACCCTAGGCTGAGGGGCGTATTATTAAAATGCGGATGTTAACTGGTATAGAGCCTATTTATTTAAAATTGATAACATTATAACATCGACGATTCACACAGATATTCTGTGCATCATCAGGACGAAAACTAAAATATTTTTTTACAACAAATATGAAAACGATAAAAATTAATTAATTGACAATAAATGAGAAAATTAAAATTTAAAAAAATAAGAACTTACAATTTTATCACTTGGTTGTTTCTCTATTTACCAACATTGATAGTAAATTAGCTCTGGAACTTTTAGCTGATAGATGGTTAGAAATAAAAGAAAATTCTAATACTAACTTAAGTAAAACTCAGTTCATTAATGCTATGAAATTAGTTTTAAATAGTTGTGAGTTTTCTTTTAATAAAAAGATTTATAAACAACTTTTTGGTTCACCTATGGGTTCTCCAATTAGTCCTGCTATAGCAGATTTAGTTATGCAATTTTTAGAATCTAGTGTTTTAAATTCTTTATATTTTGAACCCGTATTTTATTATCGTTATGTTGATGACATAACTACCGCAATTCCGAATGATAAAATTGATATATTTTTTCAAACTTTTAATGATTTTAACCATAATATTAAATTTACAAAAGAATTAGAATGTAATAATAAAATAGCATTTTTGGATTTATTAATAATCCGTAATGAAGATGGATCATTGATAACAAATTGGTTTCATAAATCAACCTGGTCTGGGAGATATTTAAATTTTAATTCTCATCTACCTTTATCTTATAAAAGAAACACTGTTAAATTATTAGCAAATAAAATTTTCCAGTTATCTGATCCCATTTTCCATTTAGATAATTTACGACTTTTAAAAACTACACTTTCAAATAACAATTATCCTATTTCTTTTATCAATTCTTTAGTTAATCCAATTATTTATCAAAATTCTAGATTTTTTCAACCTGTTGTTTTTGATCCACCATTAAATAATAATGTTCTAGTTAATTATGTAACTATTCCGTATATTAAATCGTTACATGAACAAGTAACTTATTGTTTAGGTAAATTTAATTTTAAAGTGGTTGGAAAAGCTCATCTAAATTTAGGTAGGTCGTTATTTTCACCTCTAAAAGATCCTGTAGAATTATTGAAGAAAAGAAATGTAGTTTATAAATGCACTTGTCAATGCAAAAAGTCTTATATCGGTCAAACTAAACAACTTTTGGGTACCAGATTTTACCAACATAAAAAAGATGCACAAAATATTACACTTAATAAATTAGATCGGAATAATGCTAGTGCTCTTTCTGTACATTTACATGACACTAAACACGATTTATTTCCTGATAATGTTGAAGTTCTAGAAAATGAGGCAAATTGTTCAACGAGAAGGTTTTTGGAAATGATCCATATTAAGAAGGATGGTTTTGGATTAAACAAACAAACTGATTGTATAACTTTGCAAAATACCTACAATCATTTATTGTAAAAAAATTTTCCTAATCAGTTCTTTTAATATATTTATAATGTTGTATTCTATTTATAAGGAACTGTAATTGAACTTGTCCATCTTTTGTATGTAATGCGTTTATAATGTCAATTACGTTTTCTTTTTTTGACTTTTCAATTTTTTTGGTTCTGTTTTTCAATTTTAAAAAAGATTTTTATATATATTTTTTATAAAAATAATTTGTTCTTTATATAATTGTAAGTTCTTATTTTTTTAAATTTTAATTTTCTCATTTAATGTCAATTAATTAATTTTTATCGTTTTCATATTTGTTGTAAAAAAATATTTTAGTTTTCGTCCTGATGATGCACAGAATATCTGTGTGAAACGTCGATGTTATAATGTTATCAATTTTAAATAAATAGGCTCTATACCAGTTAACATCCGCATTTTAATAACATTAAAAGCCTAATAACCTTTATAATTACACGTATTATTTTTTTTTTATATAACAGAAAATATTAGCCATGTTTTATTATTCGAGCACTATCCGGCACCGAATGGGAAACTTCTACTGAAACTTAAACTATTATTCACTGGTGTTGGTATAGTATATATAATGAAAAATAAATGCATCCATAAAACATACATTAATCACCTGAAATGTACTAAATGACATTTATTTTGACATAACGTTAGAAACAAGAATTCATCTTGGTGTATTTTAAATTTTTATTTCCTATATTGAAATGGATAGCACTCCCGATAGCGGCTCCCAATTAATAGGTAGAGCAAAATATTTTAACTAAAAAGTTGAATGAAAAATATTAGTTTGAGAGTTAAATAAATTAATTACGCAAGAATGCGGGTGCTCAAAAATGAAAGCTATTATGTCATGAAAATAAATGTTGAATTAATTTTACTTTGTTAAATTTTTTTATTTACTTAATTATGAATTCTGGTTTGAACTGATAAAATCAATATTTAACTAGTTTCTGACAATCCCTCTTGTAACCTTACCCAAACGATGTATGCTAGAGACCTCACATACACATTATTATTACTATCATTAAAACGTAAGCAATTTACATTGTTAGATGGTATTTCGCCTTGCACAAGGTGATCCAGCTAAAGCTTGAATAAATTCTGCTTGTGGCGAGCGTAATCCAGAAATGGATTTTCCAGTTTGAGTTGGACAAGCCGAACGCGCTACTGTTGTTGGAGGAGGCAAACTTCTTCTTTGAGGTGCTGTTGCAGAGCATGGTCCTTGAGTATACTTGGGATTCTTGTAGAAACCGTTTATTGTGTTGCTGAATATAAAAGGAGGTTGAGATTTTCCTTGCGGTGCTGCAACAGTGCCAGTTCTTTTAGTTGCAACAGCACTGGGTGGCCTCTGAGTATACTTGGGATTCTTGTAGAAACCGTTTATTGTGTTGCTGAATATAAAAGGAGGTTGAGATTTTCCTTGCGGTGCTGCAACAGTGCCAGTTCTTTTAGTTGCAACAGCACTGGGTGGCCCCTGAGTATACTTGGGATTCTTGTAGAAACCGTTTATTGTGTTGCTGAATATAAAAGGAGGTTGAGATTTTCCTTGCGGTGCTGCAACAGTGTCAGTTCTTTTAGTTGCAACAGCACTGGGTGGCCCCTGAGTATACTTGGGATTCTTGTAGAAACCGTTTATTGTGTTGCTGAATATAAAAGGAGGTTGAGATTTTCCTTGCGGTGCTGCAACAGTGCCAGTTCTTTTAGTTGCAACAGCACTGGTTGGCCTCTGAGTATACTTGGGATTTTTGTAGAATCGGTTCATTGTGTTGCTGAATATAAAAGGAGGTTGAGATTTTCCTTGCGGTGCAGCAACAGTGCCAGTTCTTTTAGTTGCAACAGCACTGGTTGGCCCCTGAGTATACTTGGGATTCTTGTAAAATCGGTTCATTGTGTTGCTGAATATAAAAGGAGGTTGAGATTTTCCTTGCGGTGCAGCAACAGTGCCAGTTCTCTTAGTTGCAACAGCACTGGTTGGTTCCGGAGTATACTTGGGATTCTTGTAGAAGCGGTTCATTGTGTTGCTGAATATAAAAGGAGGTTGAGATTTTCCTTGCGGTGCTGCAACAGTGCCAGTTCTTTTAGTTGCAACAGGACTGGTTGGCCCCTGAGTATACTTGGGATTCTTGTAGAAACCGTTAATTGTGTTGCTGAATATAAAAGGAGGTTGAGATTTTCCTTGCGGTGCTGCAACAGTGCCAGTTCTCTTAGTTGTAGCAGGTACACAAGTGAACCTATGTGGTAAGCCACACGTTTTCTGTGTAATGTCTGCAGTCCTCTGCAGTATGTCGCATCCGCCCGGTCTCGACTGTATACTGCCCATTCGTGATTGTATACTAGCCGTTATTGACGGTTTACCGCCCGTTCTTGACGATATATAGGCCGGTTTTTCCAGTATACAACCCGATTTTTGTGGTAGGTCATCCGGTTTTTGCGGTAAACTGCACGTTCTTTGCGGTGAGCAGCTCGTTCTTTGTGTTGCAGTGCTTATCGTTTTCGATGCGGCCATAGTTATTTGCGGGGAGCAAACCTTAGTTTGTGGTGTGCATACCTTAACTTGCGGAATATCTCTTTTAGGTGTGCTTGAATGTGTGGCCATTGTTGTTTGCGGTGTACAAACCTCAGTTTGCGGTGTACAAACCTTAGTTTGTGGTGTGCATACCTTAACTTGCGAAATACCTCTTTGCGATGCCCTTGAATTAGCAGTTTGTCCTTGAGTTGTATGTTTTGAAGTATTAATTTGTCCAGTTTTTGGAATTATTAAACTATTTGCACAAGGGGTGGTCATACGGCTTGCTGCTGTTACAATACCAGAACCTGTAGTCGCACTGGCTTTCAGGTTTTGCTTATTATTTAAATGCTTAGTCATGCTAGAATGTTGTAAACTTGACTCACATTTGGGAGCCGTATCTTGCACACATTCATCATCGCTTGGTTCGGGTGGAAAATCAAGTCTCCTTCCCCTAATTCTCTTATGTTCTCGAACAATAGGTGTCAGGAACGGATGAGGAGTTTGTGGTTCGTAGTAACCTGGAAATGCAACGCCTTTACCTTGTGGTATCCTACGCCAATTGAGTGGAGTCTCAAAATCCTTCGTTACACAACCCTCGTATTCAGTTTCTCTTTCCGTTTCGCTTTCGTATTCGGATTCATATTCGATATTGGAGTCGTCTTGTGGTTCGGATTCGCATTCTGCTTCCCTTTCCGGGCCTAGTATAGCGGCATAATAATTAAATCCACTAGTGGGCGTTTGACATTCATCATTTCTACGCACAGAACTCATTTTACAAATAATTTATTCGAAACCGAATATAAATAAAATAGTTTTAATAAATAAATAAAAAATTAAAACCTCAATACATAATTTGAAGATTGTCAGAAATTTAAATAAAATAAAAATTTTAATTTTTTGACAGATTCGTAAAATAAACTAAAAATTTCAAGGAGTACGATATTTGTTGCTCCGATATCAACCCAGTTGATTTGCTTAACCACACAGTACACAATACACCTATGTTAGGTAACCATTCATACTCATCATATGCTTGTTAGCTTTTTGTACTGCACTGTAACACAATTACACCTGTACCAACGGCATAATGATGTTCCTAAATCATATCACAGTCCTTTCTTTAGGGTCAAGTTCCGGATGTGCAGCACAAATACATACATCAATTATCAAAATACTTAGACATGTGGAGGAATGGCTTGTGCGTTTGTTTGCGAGAGAGCTGGATGATCATGGAATAGTATACCCGAATGTCATTGGGAAACGTCTAAATGGCGATGGAACACAATCTCAAAAGAAAATTGGTAAAAATAAATTTCGTAGGAAAATCAATCTTAGGAAAATTTATGAACCGCCGAGATAGAAATTTAGATAGAACCCCAAATAAAAATGTAAATTGACCAACTATACTTTACATGGCCTGGATGACGTAGATGATGGTGTCGATTCCCGTGCCTATGACGTCCCTTTGCCCCGCGTAAAATACGCCATGGCTTGCCGATGCACACCGGTTGTAAATGAGACCACTTTTCCCCACCAAATAGAAGCTTTCTAAATATGTATTAGAATGGACACAACTGGACTCGTCACTCTGACCCTGTGGTTTCCCTGCCATGGGGATGAAGGGGGATGACAAGCCCAGCCTACAACTATGGCGCCGACACGAAATGGGAATCCCCCTCCCGCCATACCGACCCGAAAAGAAGTTTAGTACTTCATCTTATTAAAAGAACACAAAAATAATGTGAAGTCCATAAGACGCAGTGTGGCTTATTTATTAATATACAAAAAAAAGGTGTCCAATGGGAAAATAATAATTCCAACGGAAAGGGTCAAACGGGAAAAATTCCGGATGGAAATAAAATAAATTAAGCTAAAACGGGTCGAAAGCAAAAAATATGAACTAAAATCTGGTCGCCGAATGTGAATAATTTTGAGAGTGAATAATTTTAATGACCTCAACAGGTCACCCCGTATGTTTGATCTCACATGGCGGCACATCCTCCGGAAAATTTTTGCGCGTGGTGGTTTTCTCGCCGATTTGAACTTGATAACTTTGAGTGTGGCGTCTTCACGCCGATTAATAAAATGTTAGGCTATCGATGTAATATAGTAATGCCCTAGGCAAGTTATGAGCAAGGCCGCCTATTAAAACTAGTTGCGGCGTTCACTCGTCGATATCTAATGCAAATAACTGTGTGACCAGACCCAAAAAAAAAAATCAACACCAACCACCAACTCTTGAATTGAAGGGGTACGGTACCGTTGAAGCGCATAGTGTCCAATATTTTACTTGACCACCCAAGTCCACAATTTCTTCTTTTTATAACTGCCACAAACAAAATACTATAAACTCAAAATCCAAAGATAAAGTTTTATATTTTTATTTTTAGTTTTTTTTTTTGTCACAAAAACACGAAGAATATACAAACTTCTTTTTATTTTCCAGCGCAAAAAAAACAAACTGAAGATTACCAAAGAAAAAAAAATCAACGATCAACTTTACAATATCACAAGTCAAACTCGACTTTTTATTTTCAAAATAAAAACTAGACTGCAAACTGAATAAAAACTCTCGCAACCAAAAAAATCTAGAAGAATATTTTTGCTTTTCCCTTGCGCGTCACTGGCCTAGAACGAAAAACTTACCAGCAAAAAAATTCTTCTATATTTTTACTGGTCGCACACATGCACAAGGTGCACATTGGTCTCGCTCTCAAAATTATTCGACGTTTACGCGATACAGCCATGGTGAGCAAAACGTAAAACAGAATACCAAAGACCAATTCACAATCACAAAAAACATTAGTTTCGAATGCTCGAGAACAGATGGCAATACCATCAGTAAAAGGCATTTTATATTCGATGATAACGAAATTAAAAATTCAAAACAAAACTACATATGAAATAATGTTATGACCCCTCAAGGTGTCGTAACAAACTGATCAGAATAAAACTTCAGGTGTAAATTTTTGGAAGCTTCCGTAGAGCTTGCTTAATTATACCAATAATTTTTATTTCTATGTCGAATGGCTAGTAACCTTTCTAGGAGTTTCTCCACAACCGGTAGCAAAATTATAGTTCTGTAAGATTTCGAAGAAAGCGGATCTCTATCACCAGGTTCCCCGATTACCATCATTTTGCCTGATTTGCGCACATTAAGAAAGTAACCAAATTTTAATTTGTCTTACAAGTAGATTTGCTTCAGCGTTCAAGTTGTCAAATCCGTGAGATTATTGTTTCGTTTACTGCATTTTAGAACACTGGTGACTTGGTCATGTGACTCAGTTTCAGCTCAAACATGGGTCATGTTTCGTGACGTATCGTTGTTAAATATTTTGCATCGCTTTAAATACTTAATGGAATTACTTATTTCATTCATGTTCCTCTCTGCGACTTCTTTCCATCTGGTATGGCCCTGTTAGCTTATGCATAGAACATCTACGGTTCCTTAGATTAGAATTCCACCAACTAGTTCATTTCAGACACTGGTTAACTATGTTGAGATAAGCTCTACACGAGCATCAATTTCTTCGATCGAATTAATTTCTGGAAGTACCACTAACCACCCCAAGAACCAAACAAGAATCTAGCAAATAGACCCCAGTCAGCTGGGACTTGTGATCCCCCCTCGAGTCCGCCATTGTCTAGTGTTTATTAATTTTGAAGTTCTCATTAGACGAGAAATTCGATTGGTTTCGCTGCAAGTTCATTACGAAGAGGTTACTCCTGGAGATGTTTTCATCAGTTCAAACGGTCATGCTACATTTTACTTCTTTCATTAAAGCCTCGTGTTGGGCATGTTTTGAAAATATGTAAAATGAACCACTAATTTAGCGAACATGGCGTCATGCAAAAATTAGGAAAACTACTGGCTGTAGAAGGAATCCCGCTGATTTGATCATTGATCGAGTGTGGTTCTTGCGTGCAGAAGATATTTATGTCGTGGTTGGAAATGCGTTGAAATTTTCTGATTAGACTATTGTGGTGCCCTGTTTGTTGAGGTCAGTAATACGTAGGTTGATGTATGCGATACTTTTGTATGCGTTAACGAAACGCGATCATTTTGGTGATCTTGTGAATTTTGCATTTCCGTGCCGTTTGCGCAACTGGCAAGTTTTTCTTTATTTGGACAACCCTTTCAACCATCGGCAAGTTGTGCACATTGAGAAAAGGACTCTGTGTGCGCTCTGCAATTCTTTGCAACATGACCGTTTCCCTGGTACCTATATAACACTTAGTTGGTCACACACACTCTCTCACATGGCATCGTTATCAGCCCACGTGCAGTCTTCCACATTTTAGCATCATGTTTTTAGTTGTCGGTTCAGCTCCATCACCCAGTGAGCGGTCTTTTTATTTTTTTGCAACAATTCTATAGAGAAGCTTAAAATATTTTAGACTTAGGCGTAGTGCACCTATGGTTGCGTGCTTCCTCCAGTTTACCAACCACTAGAATAGTTTCCGCAACCACTTCCAGATTTTTTGGTCCAAACCGTCTATTTCCGTGAGAACTCTTACTGCTTTTATAGCGAATTAAGCTTCCTCTATGCTGTCACTGCCAGATCATCCAAGTAAAGAGCAGACTTCAATATTTTACATAACGTTGGATAAATATTGTTACCATCTCTTGCCAGTTGTAGCAAGGGTTCTTCGGTTGCTGCCTGTACAATTTATTGACATCGGCAGTTGTGATACATTTCTGCCATCGTCATAATGTCGGAAATGTGCTGCGCTTGGGACCAATCGTCGCATTAAATCACTTAGTCATTTGTTTTTTTTTTCTGAAACATCGAACCCGACTTGGTATTTAGTTGTAGTGCTGTCTTCCTGGAGCACACCGTGAGCGAGTTTGTCAAACATCAAAATATCGATGCTTACGCAAGAGCTTCTCGAGAATCTCGATGTTCGCTAGTTCAGGATCAAGTTCGTATCATATTGAGAGCACAGTTAAATGGGTCCCACACTTCGGAAGCGTCCACTAGTAGTAAATCTTGTAACGAAGTAGATAGTAATGTAAAACCCATTAAGCTTATTTCCAATATTATGGCTCAAAAAGAGAAAGCGCATGTAGCATTTAAGCCACCTCAACCTTTATACGTAACAAATCCCGAGGCCTGGTTTGCGGTACTGGAACAATAGTTTCAAGTAGGTGCGTTGGATGCTAGGTTACACAACCAGTTTGCAAACTTAATAATAAAAAAATAAAGGCAAATATCCCTTTATATTTTTTAAACAGGAAGTGCTTGGAATGTTAGGCAAAACGGAGCGAACAAAACTGAACAAATTATTACACGGGTTACGGCTTAGGTGAGCAAAAACCGTCGCAATTATGGTTCCAAACTATGGTTGCAAAGGTTACCGCGATAAGTGCAATTAGAAAGCAATTATAGTATTGGTTCCGTCCGAAAATGATGTTTCATTGGGAAAATTAGCAGAGCGAGCTCATGATTTAATCGAAACCTTGTCGCAGCAACAAATCCATGATATCAATGATAGGTCGCAATGAACCAACCAGAAGGAATCCACAGCTTCAACAATTAATGATTTCCAAGAGATGTTGCCTAATTTCGTAAAGACATTCTAATGGAAGTGTAAGCATTACATAGCACAGCGAGGAGATCTCATATTCGACATAACAATTGTAGGGGTCAATCAAAATCTAGAGAACGAATGTTAGATGAAACCGAGTGTCGGCATCACAGCAAATTTATCGTAAATCAATCACAAAATTCTTGTTCAAAAAATTAAATTCTAGCCAGAATCCTGTGACGTGTGTTGATGAAGTTTTTATAAATCGTCTGCTTTTTTCGATCAAAATTCAAAAGATTTTTTAAAATAAAACGGACTAGTCGTAGACTTCAAAAAAGGCTGAAGATCCAGTAATAGATTTGTTTACAGTTGGATCCATCACGCCAACACAAAGTATTTCTCTTGCATTGATTGATAAAACTAAAAATAATCCGCACATACTTAAATTATTAAAGAAATACGAAAAAATTACACGGGAATCAATTAACATTAACATCAACGCACTGCTTGGAGACGCGAGGGCAACCAGTTATGTGTAAGACGAGACGTTTGGCTTCAGATAAACTAAAAATAGCAATGGAACATTTTGAGAGTATGATGGCTCAAGGCATCTGTATTTCTAGCAAAAGTGAATCGGCCAGTCCTCTGCATTAAACAATGTGATTACCCCCGACAGCAACCCCGTGCCACATCTACAAGATTTCTCGTTCCAGCTAGCAGGTTGGACAATATTAACAACGATAGACTTGGTACGTGCATAGTATCAAATTCTCATAAAGCCACGAGATGAATCCGTATTGCAACACCATTTGGACTTTTCGAGTTTAACAGAATGACATTTGGCCTTCGGATTAACATTCTGTTTCGTGTATCACGATGACACATCAGCACGTGGAACAGGTATTCAAACGCTTAGCCGAAAATGGTTTAGTTATTAAGCTCTACAAACGTGTATTTGCACAACAGAAAATCTCTTTTCTAGGACATTTGGTAAATCAGAATGGAATTTTGCCGTCTCCAGCGAGAGTAGAGATCATTCGGTTCGAGAGTAGAACCACAACCTGGGGGTCTATTATGAAATTTTCGACCGCGTTTTTTTTCGACGTTGTCGAAAATTTGGTATTATGAAATATTTTCGACCTCGTTTTGTTCGACGTTGTAGAATTTTTCTATTATGAAATAGAAGCGTTTTTTTTAGATAACGTCGACTATTTTACGACAGCTCTTGTAGTGTCGAGTACAAAAAGGAAAAGTGTTGAGGAATAAAAAAAGTTTGTTAGTAAAAATAAATCAATAATTAAAATTTTAATTAATAAAAATTAATTAATTTAAATTTAATAAAAAATAATTCATTTAAATTTAATTTTTTGTTAATTTCCAACAATAAATAATAATTGTCGACATGGACGAAAAAAAAAATCATAATAGCGATTTTCGACGTTGTCGACTTTCGACGTTGTCGGAAAAAATATGCGCGTCGAAAATTTCATATTAGACGGTTAAAACCATTCTTGAGGATGCTCAGTAACAACGTGGCCATTCCCAACGGAATTCTATGGTTAAATGCCAAAAGGACGCCTAATGTTTTCTGCGGCCTATCAAGGTCGAAAAATAATTGTTTGTACATTCGGGATTGGTGACGATATTTGCAAACAGGTGGCCAGTTGAAGCCATTTCCTTGGTTGACGATTTTGGCGAGATAAATGCGCAACGGGTCTTGGCGGAGGACGCCCTTCAGTGAAATATGTAAGTCGAGGCCATTTGGTACTATTTGTATCGAAGAGGCCGCACATAAAACGGGTGACCAGCTGGCCTCGCACCCTCAAGGTCGACCTCCATGAGGTCTCAAGGAACAATTTTTTTTTTTATGTTCTGTAAAACATTTAAGGGACTAGTTTTTGGGCGGTTAAATACTGTTGTTATATGTTGTGTTAAATTGTTGCGTTGATCACGTGACATTTTAGCGCACCAAAATCCACGAACTCCGCAAGGAACTCCAATGCTTGGATAACCATCGATTTTTTGCAATTAGCGATGACTTACGTGATTATTTAATTTTTCACCTTATATTTTACCAAACATTTGCGGTTCAGGTGGAGCTTGAACCCCGTTCGTGTTTTTTTTTGTTAGAAAAATATGGTTTTTACTTTCCATTAGTTTGGCAATTTAATTTCCAAATTAAAAAGTTTATTTTTTTATTATATAAATAATTTAATAATTATATTAATTCGACCGGGGTTCGTTGGTCTCGCTACCAAATGTTGTTGGCGACAACATGTTTTTTTCGTTTTTATCCGATTCCCGTTGGTCTATTTTTCGCTAGACCATAATATTTTTTTTCTACTGTCGTTAATTATTTTTTCAGTCTTTCTCTTTTTCCGCTATTTCCTTCTGTTTGGTTTTAGGATCAATAAATTAAAATTCTGCACTGGGTTTACTCTTGCATTTGGATAATTATTTTTCCGCTTCGTTTTCTTGTCATAATTGAAAATGAAAGTGTATAAAATGAATTACTAAATTCTTCGGTTCGGTATGGTGAGAGGGGAGTTCTCATTCTGTGTCGGTTCCATATATACAGGCTGGGCTTGCCACTCCTCTTCATCCTCTTGGCAGGACATTCACAGGGTCGAAGTGGTAAGCTCAGCGGATGTGTCGTGTATTCGTCGGCGACCGTAAAATCCACGAGGTCTCCACGTGGCATTTCGGCAGTCTCATGCCGTTGACGTGTGAATTGTGGGAGACTTGTTGGAGCTCTCTTCGAGTGAAGAGAGGCCTGGTCTGTTGAGGAGATGTCCCTACGCTCTTATTCTGTTTCGCTGTGGCTGCACATCGGCCTTTGGGGGTCTATGTATCATTCGGAGGTCTGTTCAGAAAATTGGGTATTTGTCACTCGCGGTTCCTCAAGTTTTATTTGGCAATTTCTGGTCGACGTAATTTAAATTCAGGTTTTTTTTTATTATGTGTTTTGATTTTGATTTTTCTGTTCCACGGTGTAGAGAGATCTCTGCGTGTTTAGCTCAAAACTGTGGATAGCCATCCATAACAATATATATATACAAGAAATATTATAAACACCCTCCTAAAAAGTATTTATCTAGCCTTTGAAAATCCCTTTTGTATACTTAACCAAACGATGCATGCTAGAGCGTAAACCAGGTTCGGTTCTTTCAGTTTGAATAGGACAAACTAGTTGCCTTGCTCTTGTTGGGGGAGCCACATTACTTCTATATGGTGCTGAAGCAGTGCTAGTTCTTTGAGTTCCAGAGGCATAGGATGACCACTGAGTACTTGGAATTCGTGGTGCTACTCTTGTTGGAGGAGGCATATATCTTTGTTGTGGTGCTGCAACAGTGCCAGTTCTCTTAGTTGCAACAGGAACATAGCTGGTCCTTTGCTGTAAGCCAAACGTTTTATGCGGAATGCCTGCAGTCCTCTGCGGTATGTCCCAAGCGGCTGTTCTTGACTGTATACCGCCCGTTCTTGATTGGCCGCCCGTGTATTGTTTTAAGTAGCTCGTTCTTTGTGGTGGGTAAACATTAACTTGCGGAATACTTCGTTGCGGTGCCCTTGAAGCAACAGTTTGTCTTTGACTTTTAGGAGTTGAAGTATTTTTTTGCCCAATTTTTGAAATTACAAAACTATTTTCATAAGAAGGGGAGGCGGTCATAAAGTTTGCTGGTGGTGCAAAACCAGTCATTCTAGGCTGTTGTAAGTGAGGTTCATATTTGGGAGCGGTTTCTTGCACACATTCATCATCGCTTGGTTCAGGTGGATAATCAAGTCTCCTTCCCCGTGATTTGCGGGTTCTAACATGTTCTTGAATAGCAGGTGTCCTGAATGGATGAGAATTTATTGGTTCATTTTCAGCAAAATTTTGAGAAGGAACACCGAGTATAGCGCCATAATAATTAAATCCACTAGTGGGCTTTTGATAATCATAATTTCCACGTGCAGAACCCATTTCACAAATAATTTATTAGAAACCAAATATAAATAAAATAATTTTAATAAATAATAAAAAAAAATAAAATCTCAATACACTCAATACATAATTTACAGATTGTCAGAAATTTAAATAAAAATAAATTTATATTTTTTGATAGATTCGTAAAATAAACTAAAAATTTCAAGGAGTACGATATTTGTTGTTTCGATATCAACCCAGTTGATTTGCTGAACCACACAGTACATAATACACCTATGTTAGGAACCGTTCACACTCTCCATTAAAAAATTAAAATTTTATGAAGAAATGGTCACTGAATCAGAGCAAATCCTTTACACAGATCAGAGCGTAATTTATCCTGTTGCACGAATCTTTGGAAGCTCGTTTGCATGTAAACATAATTATCGTTCTTGTTCTCTTTGTTCAGGTTGTCTGGGTTTAAGGAATTCTTTCCTGAGGTTTTGGACTTCTTTCCGCTTGATTGTGCAGAGTTGCGACCACCATGAAACAACACGATTTTTATACTTTTCCATTGGCTAGCTTCTTTCGCATGCACCGATAATGCTACTCGTTTTTGTTTGGGCAATGTTTTCGATATCATTTACTTCACATTTTATTAGACCATTCTGAGAATAGTTTATAGACGGCCCAGTCAGCTTTTTTAACTGCGAGTTTGGGTTTGTTTACGGACCAGAAATCGGACCTTGCATTGAAGTCTCCGCATATTATTATGGATGTTTCTCTTAGCGTGACTGAGTAGATTCGCTACCTATTCCGCCATTTACTTATGGCTCCTGCATACATACCACATCGATTGACTGTGTATCAACTCTTTCCCGCATTTCGTTGCCTACTACTTTTACTCCTTGCATATTTATTTGTAGACTGTTAATTTTTTTCTGGCTGAACTTTCTTTGTAGAGCACATTCTTAGGTAGCAGAGTGTGGTTTTTTAGCTTTAGTCAACTTTCTTTGGGATTTACAATAACAAAGTTCACATTGGCTTTGTTACTCTTTTTAGTGCACCAGTTGTAGTAAGGTGCCTTGAGTATCTCAAAATAGAGTGTCCTTGTATTTGTATTCGTGGTGCATAGTGTGCTTGGATTTTTCAGCTCTAAAGATTTTTTTACCATTCTGATCTAGTCGTAAAATAGCAGTATGTTCGCCCAGTCCTAGCTTGGACTTAGGGCCTCCTAAGTCGTTTAAGCCAAGCCAATCGTATTAATACAGCCTCTGTGATTTTAATATTGGTAAAGAAAAGTCCTTCGATGTCATTTTTATTTGATGGTGGTTCATCCAGATCGCCTTGCTTACGCTTATCTTAGGTTTATCATGTTATCGGTCGGAGTTCGGAAAACTTAAAATTTAACAATATTCCGTCTTTCCGCCATTTCTTAACGAATTACTATGCAATTTGGATAGTAGTATTGGTTAGGGATTTTAAAGAGAGTTTTGGAAAAATTCTAGGATCTGTTTATGCTGGACTGAACTGGCCATTTCATAACCATCCTTTATGAAATTTGGTTTCTAGATTGATTTTTGATTGAAATATAAATTTTAGATGAAAAAATGGTATCTGTACGTTCCGTTCTACACGACTAAATTAGCTGGGAAGAACTCGGCAACTTCTTACACAATAATTGTAAAATAAGCATCGCATACAGGGACAGGGACAATTCAGACAACATTTATTGATTAGAATTTTCAATGAAATTTTTTGATTTTCTGCTGCCATATAAGTATTTTTCACTTTCTGGAAAATAGTTCATTTTTATCATATTTCAAAAATTTCTCCAAAGTTTACTTTAGGTTGTTTTTCTAAGAGCTTAGGTAATACAGAGACTTCATGGAAAATTTATGGATTCTAATTTCTAATATCTCAAAAACTTCCATTAGTAACCAATTTTTAGGGTTATTCATTTTCTGCGGGCATATTAGTTCCTGAACGCAGAAAATTAAAAAATTATTACAACTTTCATTAATCAATAAATTCTTCAAAAATGGTCCTAGTAGTCTCTGTCTGACCATAGCTATAACTTGTTGAGATATTGGCCAGAATCTGAGAAGAATAGAACTTGTCACCGGACAAATTGTGCAGTGGTTAAAGCCTCGGCACTTCGGCGTGGAGGTACTGTTTTCGATACCCACCAGAGGCTGGATGCAAAGCAAATTTTCGTCATCGATTACGGTCGGTGAGGTTCATAAACCAAACTAAGACCCTTTGTTGGAGTGCAGAGTTCAGTGCCAGCCCATCGAACATGTCAGTATACAGGTTGACATGGAAATTTTCCATGTAGTCTCTGTATGTCCTAAGTTATTAGAAAAGCAACTTACAATAAAGTTTGGAGAAGTTTTTGAAATATAAAGAAACTGAAAAAATTACATTGGAAATTGTAATCAATAAATTTTGTCCGAATTATTCCTGTATATACGACGTCAATTTTACAGTTAAAGTTTTAAGAAATTGCCGAGTTCCTCCCAACACAAAATCTATTTTAGTCGTATAGAACGTATACCATATTTTAAACTAAAATTTATATTTCAATCAAAAATCCAACTAGAATCCAAATTTCATAAAGATCGGTTATGAAATGGCCAAGTTTAGGGATGAACAGATTTTAGAATTTTGTTCAAAACTGACTTTAAAATACCTTAGCAATATTACTATCCAAATTTCATTAAATTCGTTAAGATATGGCGGAAAGACGGCAAATTGCTAAATTTCAAGATTTCATATACCGAGTTCCTTTACTTAGGAGATCAATCAATTTGTCATTAAGGATCACTTTTATATTTTATTCCGCACATAAAATAAAACGGCGTCGGTATGGCATCCTGAATTACAAAAGACAGATTTTTTCAATCTGTATACCGACCAATGAATAAAACCGGATCCACTGATGAAACCAGCCATAGAAACATATCTATCACTCCTCCAATTATATCCGTTAACAACATTCTATCAGCCTTAAAAGACTTTGGTGACGGATACGGGCCAGACGATATCCTTCAGTTATGTTAAAAAGGTTTGCAAATATTTTGGTAAGTCCGTTATGTAAGCTTTTCAATCATTCGTTAACATCGGCTGTTTTTCCCGAGAAATCGAAAATCTCTAAGATAACACCAATTTTCAAATCAGGTAATCGAGATGACGTCACATGCTACAGAGGAATATCAATAACATCATCAATTCCTAAACTATTTGAACTGATCGTATGCAATAGTTTTAAATCAACATTAATACGTCATATATCTGTTAACCAGTATGGATTTATGCCATGTCGCTCTACTTCTTCCAACTTGATTGAATTCACTAACATAGTTATAAACGATATTGAGAAACATGACCAAGTTGATGTGGCATATACAGATTTCAGTAAGAACTCTATCTAGCATCATAAAGCACTCCAAAGCTTGTATACATTTGGATTTTAAATGAAATATATCAACTGGTTCAAGTCGTATTTAGCAAGCCGTCAGCAATATGTAATAATAGGGGATAAGAAATCTAAGTTATCAACGTGACTTCTGGTGTCCCCCAAGGATCTCACATTGGACCTTGGCTTTTTATTGTTTTCATTAACAGCATAACGAACATAATAAAAAACTCAAATGTTCTCATATTTGCTGATGATGTAAAAATTGTTTATACGATCAAATTCGCGATTCTATCGAACTACAAGAAGACCTTGATAGATTTAGTAGGTGGTGTGACCAAAACTCATTGGATTTGAATACCAAAAAAATGCAAAATTATGTCTTTTCATCGCAAACGGAATCCAATAATTACCGCATACAATATCAATGGCGTAGAAATTCAGAGCGTATACGAGATTACAGATTTGGGAGTCACCTTCGTTGCAAATATCAGTTTTAACAGGCACATCGATAACTGTATTGCTAAAGTAAACTCCATGTTTTTCATATTAAAACGTTATGTTCACTTTATTTCGCTTATGTAAGATCTCAAGTGGAATACGCCGTAATCGTTTGGAATCCTTACCACAATGTTCACATCAAGAGAATCAAAAGCACAGAAAATAAATTTATGTTATTCCTGTTAAAAAAGTCTGGTTGGGACTACGACAATAGAAAACCATTCCACGTAAATGTGGCTCGATTAGACGCCTACTTCTAGATGAAACTTTTATCGGTAAAGTGGTTGGTACTTGGTCACATTGATTCTGCTTACGTACTGGGAAACATCTCTAATTATGTTCGAAGTAGAACATTTCGTATTAATCGATTATTGGCGCCAGAACACCATTCCTCCGAGTACGGAGATAACAACCCAATCAATATATCAGTGAAAACATTTAATATAATGGAGGATCACTTCGACTTCAATTTATTTAAAAACTTGAAAATGTATTTATAACTAGCTTGAAAAAATATTTTTTTAATTTATATAGTTACTTGTGATTGTTTCAAATTTGAAAAACTACCCTTAAAATTTTTTTGACTTTTTAATATTTTATCTATATTGTATGTTTATTCTAGTAGAGTATCAAAAAAAAATTTCGTTATTCTAAGTTTGAAATCATAACTGTATTATATTACTGATTCGATTTCTTGAAATAATTAAATAAATAAGACCGAATTATCAAATATCCTGACAAAAAAAAATCCCGATTTTCAAAATCCTGACTCTTAAAACACCATTTAAAGAGACATTAAATTCTAAATTTTCTTTTTTTATCTTCGTTTTTATTAAAAACTCGGTCTTTTTTGGCCAATCTTGGTCAAATTTGGCTTATCGGAGATTTTTGGGGGAATGGGTCGGTTATCCTAAAAAAAATCCAACTGACCTAAATTTCCAAAATCCCAATTGACAAAAATATAAAATTCCATTTACCATATACCAAAACATAAATCTCTAAATTCCAATTGAGAAAATGTAAAATTTATTTATTTTAGAAAAAAAAAATTCATACCTACACAAAATTGCATTTCAATTAATTTAATTATTACGTATTATCTAATTATATAATATCATATTTCCATGGGCCACAAAATGGGGTTGGGTACGATTTGCCAAATCCAAAACTCCAAAAACGAAATTCCAAAATAAAAATTCCAAAAAACAAAATTCCAGAAACAAAAATTCCAATAAAAACAATTTCGTAAAATAAAATTCCAAAAAAAACAAAATTCCTATACAAAATGCCAAATGTCAAAATACCAATATACAAAATTCAAAAAAAAATTAGCGCACGCCTTTCATATTTCCATGGTCAAAAAAGGGAATTTTCTCGGAATTTTTATTTAATTTATAATTAAGAAATCTTCGATTAAAGTTTATTCCACAGTAACTTGAAATTTGTTAAAACTGTTGCAGTACTTATTTATTAATGACTGTACCATACACAAGGAGCTGTAGCAGAGCAGTTATTCCAAAAAACCCAACCCTATTTTCTTCTAGAATCACAACAAGCGTTAATCAGTCTGGTAAACAATGGGAATCATGTATGAGTAATAATTTTTAAGAACAATTAACATTAATTAATTGAAATAATTAAATAATAATAATTAAATTAATTGAAATAAATCAAATTTAAATTTTGAATTTTGATATGGTTTTTTAATAAAATGGAATTTTATATTTGTGTTAATTAGAATTTTGTAAATTTACGCAAGTTAGAATTTTATTTTTTGGACAACCGGCCCGTTCCCATAAAATGGATTATGGGATTTTTTTTTCCCATAAAATGGATGGATGCAATTTTGCATATAGGAATTTTGAAATTTTGAATTTTGTAGGAATTTTGTTATTTAGAAATTTTATTTTTTTAGATTTTGGTTCCTGGAATTTTATTTTTTTTAATTTTGGAATTTTGTATTTAGCAAATCGTATCCTCCCCAAATTTTGGAATTGGGCCTTGTAACCTTCGCCCCCTAGTGTAGCTACAGTTCAAAGGATTGATGACAATCCTAAAATGTGTTAGCAGCACGGGGTGAAAAATCCTATAAGGCCAACCAAAGCGCGGTTTTCCGCTTCTCATGCACCGCTATTTTGCGAAGTTAGATTTATAAGCGAAGTAGATAAGTAAAACAAAGAATGACAAAGATAATTAGTTTTCAAGTAAGATAATTATTAGGTAGGAATGTTGTTACATGCACTGTTTAATCACTAAATATATGAAACACCAGTATTAACTTTCAACGTACCTCATGCAAAATGGAGAATCAATGAGGTTATACAACAAACACACGGTTGTTCTGTCGACACCAAAGGTTATGATAAACGCTAACTTTTATTCGCGGTTTCATAAAATTTATTAGATTGTGCACAATCACAGCACTTATAAAATTTTAACTTTAACTGACACTTTTAAATTTGAGCGAATTTTCTTTTAATTAATTTTGCACTTTAAGTAATTTTTTTTTTAAATGGACAGTCACACTATTAAAGCTCAGTTATTTTGGATATTTTTATATATTTTTATTTTTTTAAAATGATATTTTCAAGTTAAACCTTTCTAAACGAATGAATCGCTAACCTCATTTACTTAACTTTTCGATTCACGTTTGATGGTAGTATTCGTCGTGAGAATATTGATTCCATATAATTACATTATGAAGAGAACGACATTTCACACTATTATGCATATCCAGGATTGGATGTACGAATTACCATTAAGGCAGTAAAAGAACATGTTCAAATCAAACGCTGGTCTCGGTTAAGAGTTACATAAACAAAATTAAATTATTATTGAGTTATCACTGATAACGTGTTTTTGATAACAAATCTGTTTTGTTAGCATCTCATTGTCACATCCTGCATGATACACACAATGTAGCATGACAAAAAAAATCGTGTGGCGATATGCACGTCATATCGTTACAGCCTGCTCAATTGAATTTCGCCATTCCTCAACAAATAGTTGTAGAATTTAATTTACGAAATTGGATTTGTTCAAATATGTTCTTTTAATAAAATATATTTTTGGTCGTCCTGAAATTCACGTTTAGGGTTATGATGAAAAAATGAATAAATAAATACAATTAAGGACTATTAATGTAACGTTGTAGCATGAGTAATATTTTTTTAATAATTGACATTATCAGTATTTTTTTGGTTATCAACAACATTTAAAATTTTTCTATTTCTTTTCCCATTTCTTTTTTTAGTGGGATACGTTCACCTGCTTTCCACTTCTCAATGTATATTTTATTTATAGACACAAACATGACGTCTTCTGACTTCTAATTTTAGTCGGGCGTGCCGAGTTTTGTGTTCTATGGAAATGTTGTCCATGATGGTTCTAGGATATAGTCCAGAAAGCTGTACTGTATTGCGGTTTCTTTGGTATCCATAAGCACACCTTATATTATTATTTCGGGACCATTTTGCAATTCGCTTCAAGTCTGCATCAAATTCTGTTTTGGTCGCAATATACTTGTTTTCATATTTTAAGTCGTTACCACATTGCATTAGAAAAAGATTTTCAAAAGCCCGATTTTTTAATTTTTGTAATGAATTCGGAAATCTTCCCGAATTCATAAAAAAATTTAAAAATCGGGATTTTGATAATCGGGATTTAGAAAGTTGTTATTTAAAAACGGTATTTTGAAAGGCGGGATTTTGAAAATTGGCCTTTTTATTTCGGGATTTTGACAATCGAGCTTTTGATTTCGGGATTTTGTGATGCGGGCAAACAACCTTAACCCAAATAAAACATTTCGGAAAAAAAACGAAATGAATAAAAAATTTCCGCTGGTAATTATATAACAAAATAAATTTTCTAGTGTTGTAGTGCTGCCACTTGTGGCGAGTAGCGCAATCTGTTATTTTCTGCTGGCCAATTTCCGCTTTCTTATACATTATAACAAGATCCGCCAGGTCATATATAAAGAGAAAAAGGGCAATACCCCGCATTTAAAATAACGTTCAGTAGTAGTACGCCATTAAATAGACCACAAATTATAATAATCTCAAGCTGAAAATATTCCGTCTTGAATTTGCAAAATCAATAATAATCTCAATTATCAAATTATTCCATTCCATCTCCCATCAGTCGCTTACCGCCAAATCGCGTCTAATTTGCATTCACATTTCGCACAAATAACGTAAATTTGAATATCTCATCATACTTACATTCACCTTAAATAATCATAAGGCGGACACGAGTAGGATGAAACATTTGTCCATTGAATGTATTTAAATAAATTACCTGCAATGAATTAAGTTAAATTAAGACGTATAATTAAAAATTCATCTTTCGACGTGCATCTTCAATGCCATCGCCAAAATTAACGTAATAATTAAGAAAAAAAATTCAACAAAGCTCTATGTAATTAAGGCAAGATTACAAGATACGCCTGACAAAATATGCACAATGCACAATAATTAATTGTAGTTTAGCAACAGGTAGACAGCGATATAAGACGTCTACCATTAATTTTTTTTTATATATACAATGGAACGTTTTATTAGAATTTCGTTTAATATTTTTGACCGTCATAAGCAAGTACCCAAGCAACCAACTATGCAACCCACTTTACACTTTTGTATACCAGTAGTGCAAACAAACGAGATACGACTAAAAATGCAAATTAAAATTCATAAGCTCGAAAACTTTATTGGTACCAATTTTTTTGTTGTTGGTTTCATTACAAAGCAATACACAAAATATGTAAATTGGTTTGTTACTTCAGCTGCTGGTTCGGTAATCGGTAGAGTATATTGTGCTGGCCGTAAAAAAATGTCTTGTAGTTTGGGGAGGCAAAACTAAAAAAAACGATTTTTTTACCATAAAATGATAATATCGGAATATACTCGTATATAGTACGAGTACAGAGTGGGTGTGTGTGTGTGTGAGTGCCATAGAGAGACAATTTAATATTATTCAGAGTGGAATATTCGAACAAGAATTTCCCATCAACTGTTGCACTGCACATATTTTTCCTTTGCTTAACATTTTTTTTTGTGCGGATACTGATAAGGATGTTTCATGTTTTATTGATTCGAAATGAAATGAGATGTATAAGTGTTGGGTATCACAACCATTTTTACTGTGTTTTTGTTATCGTCCTCTTTGTTTATGGTTTACGTGATTGTATGAATTTTATGGAGCTCTCTATAATGTATGAATAACAAATAAATGGGTCAATGTGATGGAATGGCGGTTAGATACGTGCAAACAATGAAAATGATTTTAGTGTGTAAGCCTCATACACCAATCTGTTGCTGATTTCTAAAAAAAAAAAAAACAACAAAAATATGAGTTGCCTGTTGAGTCGTCTTAATCGATATGTGTGAAATAATTCATTTGATTCGTGTTCGGAGAGACAATTTAGGCACGACTATTTAGCAGAAATTCTTTGGTGAATTTCAGTGGCACGGAATTTAGTGGCAAATTTCGTACAAATGCCTTTTTTACTGGAAGTCAATGAACTGGACTTGCTAGAGCATTTATATTGGCTAAATTAAGTAGGCTGGAAAATACAACCAATGGCCAGTCTGTGGAGTGTTGAAAGCAATAACACACACTTTTTTTTTGGTAATGTATGACAGAATTGTTGCATTTTTTTCCTACCAAAATATTGTGATAAAAATATTGTCACAGTTGTGATATTTCGACCAGCCCCTTGCATGTGTTTGGTTATGCATCTTGCCATTTGTTGTGATTAATAGTTATAAGTTTCTTCATAATTAGTGTTGAATATTTCACAATTTTCGCGAATGCGTGCCAATTTATCAAACTTACGCCGTTCTTCACGAGTTTCTACGTTATCAAAACGAATGCTTTGCACCAGGAATTGAAACCGAACATGGCTCATTGTTGAAAGGAATATTTCCAATCATGTTCCATCTTGTAATTATAGATCTCGAACATGAGTATGTGAAGATTAATTTAAATCACAAAAATATAGCAAATTGAATAAACTATTGATCTCGATAATATCAGTAAGTCGATGCTGTTGTGGCGATATTTACAAATCTGACCATCAAATTTACTTGTCAGTTGTCAAAATTCAAGGAGCTCTCTAAAATTATGGAAGACCCAAAAAACCCGGTCTATCGACGTAGGTTGGAGAAATAAAGAAAAATCATTCCACGTCAATGTACGCCTTTATATACCAAAATATTTGTTTCAAGAATAATCCTGAATGCGGTCCAAGAATCGAACAAATATGTTAGTATACAAATGACGCCTAAATGTTGGTCCAAATCACAAATACAATTGAAAACTTATTGAATAATTTATTCTATTCTAATCTAGGTGTCACCGTAACATTACCCCCACCTAAGCCTGTTCGTCCCGAACAGGATCCAGATCACCTCCTCTGTAGAGCGCCAAACGCTCTAAATACACCACCTTTGGTTTACCTTTCCGTCCTTTCTGTATGCGATAAACCACGTCGTTCAACTTTTTAATGACAGTGTAAGGTGCTTCCCATATGAGTTGCAACTTCGGTGATAATCCCTTCTGCCGTTGCGGGTTGTGAAGCCATACCAATTGACCTTCCTTGAAGCCTTGATTATTTGCTCGTATGTCATATCGAGCTTTCATTCGATCACTTGATATTCGAATTTTCTTCCGTACAAATTGATGTATTTCATTAAGTTCCTCTTTCATCCGGTCGACGTAATCCTGTCCGCATAGAGCTGCTGATGGAACAGCCCCAAACTTTAAATCTCCCGGTAATCGCAGATTGTTCCCAAATATGGTTTTAGCTGGTGTCACTCCTGTTGTGTCATGTACCGCTGATCGGTAGGCCATAAGGAACATCGGTATATGTCATTCCCAGTTGCGTTGATTCCTTTCCACCACCTTTGCTAGATATTCCTCCAATGTGCTCTTGAATCTTTTTACCATACTGCGTTGTAACAGCATCGTTCTTGTTTTATTGATACCAAGCATCTAACATATTTCCTCAAATACCACTGATTCGAAATTCCTTCCTTGATCCGTGTGAATTTCCATCGGTACACCAAATCTGACAATCCAGTTGTTGACCACGGTATCAGCTATTGTTGTTGTCTCTTGATTGGGTATGGGATACACTTCCGGCCATTTGCTGAAATAATCCATTATTACTAGCACATATTTATTTCCGCTCTTGGTGGTCGGAAACGGCCCCGCCACATTCATTGCAATTCTCTCAAATGGTGCCCCGACATTATAATGTTTCATGGTTCCACGGCTTTTTCGTGCTGGTCCCTTTACTGCCGCACATTGGTCACATCTTCGACACCATTGTACTACTGACTGTCTACATCCGGACCAGTAGAAACGTTGGCGAATTTTGGCTAATGTTTTTTTAATCCCTAGGTGACCTCCACTTGCTCCTCCATGATACTCCTTGAGGATTTCCGCTATCCAATCTTTTGGCACCACTACCAACAATTGTTTTACTTTACCATCCGTGCTTTCCCACTTTCGTTTTAAACATCCATTTTCTATGTGGAGGCTATCCCATTGAGCCCAATATGCTTTTACAATGGGAGTTTTGTCAGCTATCTCACTCCATGTGGGCTGGTGTTCCTTTTCCTTATGTTCCATGATGAATGACAGGTCAGCATCCCATAATTGCTCCTTCTTGATCATTTCATCAGTCCATTCCTCATCAGTGTTTTCCTTACCCTCCACACGCCCACAATGCTTGCATTCCACGGGACATGGCCTTCTTGATAATGCGTCGGCATTTCCATGTGCGGTTCCCTTCCGATGTTCAATTTGGAAATCGTAGCTTTGCAAACGTTCGATCCATCACTTGTCCCTCTGGATATTTGAATTGTAACAACCAGCGCAAAGCTCCATGATCCGTCCGTAGAAGAAATGTTTGGCCATAGAGGTACTTACGGTAGTGCTTAACACATTCCACTATAGCCAACAACTCTTTCCGTGTTACACAATAATTCCGTTCCGGTTTTGATAACATCTTGGAGTTATATGCAATAACTCGCTCCTCACCATTTGTTGTCTGTGATAATACTCCTCCTATACCATCATTACTTGCATCGGTGTCCAAAATGAATTTAATGTTGGGTATAGGGTATGAGAGGATTGGTGCTTCGCATAATCGTCGTCTTAGTTCCACAAATGCCTCTTCCTGATCATCCTTCCATTCGAATGCCTTGTTCTTCCTGGTTAACTCGTGTAAACTCTTGGCGATACTGGCGAATCTTGGCACGAATAGTCTATAATAGGTGCACAATCCTAAGGAAGCTCCGTAATTCATGTAAGTTTTTAGGTCGTGGCCATTCCTTCACTGCTGCGATCTTGTCTTCATCGGTATGGATTCCATTGGTTGTTACCTTATGACCCAAATATTTTACTTCCGTTCTAAATAGTTTGCATTTTTGTGGGCTTAGCTTCAATCCGGCGGCCTGTATCCGATCCAAAACCTCTGCCAAATTCCTTAAATGCTCGTCGAAATAGCCGTTCAAAAGTCGCAGGGGCGTTACATAATCCGAATGGCATAACGTTAAATTACCATAATCCGTTACCCACACTGAATGCCGTTTTCTCGCGATCTTCCTCCTGGACTTCCACTTGCCAATAGCCGCTTTGCAGATCTAATGTCGAAAATATTCGAGCACCCGATAATGTGTCTAACGTGTCATCGATACTTGGCAATGGGTAACTATCCTTTTTCGTCACAGCATTTAATTTTCGGTAATCCACGCAGAATCTCATGGTACCATCCTTTTTCTCGACTAACACCACTGGTGAACTCCATGAACTGCTTGATGTTTTGATTACTCCTGCTGCTTGCATATCTTTTACCATTCGATCCACTTCTTCTTGCTTTGCCAATGGCAATCTCCTGGGTGGTTGGCGAATCGGCATTTCTGCTCCTGTATCTATTCGATGTTTTACCATTGTGGTTCTCCCATTATTGTCCGATGTACTGCAGACTATTGGCATGTACCACTCGAGCAATTGTTTTGCCAAATTTTTCTGTTCCATGGTAAGATCTTCGGTCCATTTCTCCATGAGTTGATCTATAATCTCTTTCTGCCCTTGCGAGTTAGCCGTCTTAATCGGATTTTTCTGCTCGCACTTCATTATCGCAGATATTTCTTCACATTTTCCGATTATTGTCCCTTTCTTGGTGGTTTTCGTCTTATCCGAGAGATTTAGAGTCCTAATTGGTACTCTATTATCGTTGTCTGGTTTCACTAGAACTTTCCCGATCATAATTTCTCTGGCTCCGCTCTCCGCTTCATTGGTTTCCACAACCTACAACCTGGGTGACCCAGAACCTCCCTCCAATGTTGCCCATACTATTGTTTCCGAGTTCGGTGGCAGCTTCTCCCGATGATCCATTATAATTTGCCTGGTCGCTTCTCTTATAGCGCTAACGTAAAGTGGCAACTCAATATTATCGTAGGTTAAAATACCCCGTCCAACATCCACCACGAAGCCATTCGTTCTCATGAAGTCCATTCCCAAGATGACTTCGTCTACAATATCTGCAACCAGCACCTCGTGTGAAAAGAAAGTGATTTCGCCCAATCCTTATTTTCACGACCTTTTTCCCTTTTATTGCTGAATTTTCTCCAGTCGCCGTTCGTAATTTCATTCCATTAGCTGGTTCCATAATTCCACCTATAATATCCCCACCAACAATCGTATGAGTTGCTCCTGTATCCAGCGTGATCATGCATTTCTTCCCATCAATATCGGCTTCAATTGTTAGGCTGTCACCGCTCCTTGCTATTCTCGAAACATGGATGGAGGTTATGGGGCAATCGGTTGTGGGAATCAGCTTCTGCCCCTGCAAACTGGCTCTTTTTAGTTTAACGACTCCGCTGTCGTCTGACCCACATTTCTTGATTATATCTGCTCCTCGTTTGATCTACGCTTCATAGGAAATGGCGATCTTCCTCGTTTCTTCTTAATCTCCCAACAGTCCCGTGAGATGTAACCCATTCTATCACCTACCCAGCATTTAATCCTGCCACTTCCATCTCTGAACCTTGGCGGAGCCCGCGCGGTGTCTATTCTGGAATCAATCTCTACTCGGCGAATTTTCATTGCTTGGTTGATGATGGCCTGAGCAGTTTCGTTTGTTAAAGCACAATCGATGGTTTCCGTAAAAGTTGCCTTAGGTGACAACATCACTGCTCTGCGTGTCTCAGGATCTCGAATACCGTCAATGAATGCATCTATTTTAATTTGCTCCATGTAATCGGCCGACATATTTGAATGTGCTGAATACGCGAGCCGCTCAATTGCCGATGAAAATTCCCGTAACGATTCTCCTCCTCTTTGGTATCGACCCTTCAATTCCATGCGATAGATTTCTCGCTTATGGTCACTTTCGTATTTTCGATCTAACGCCTTCATAATTACCATACAAACGTTCCGTTCCTGCTCGGGAATGATTTGTAGTGTTTCCGCCGCTTCGCCTTTAATAGCCACAATTAACGCTCCAACACATTGTTCTTCATTCCACTGATTTTGCTTAATCGCCGTTTCGAATTGGAACTTAAAAATACTGAAGGATGTTGTTCCATCAAATGTTGATGGTTTTAACTTAGCTGCGTTAACCGTCTGAATCACTTGACCTGTTGTTCCATTCGCCTTGACATCTTTGAGCTCCTTCTCGAGACGTTCAACTTCCGTTTGTAGATCTTGTTTAACATTATGAATTTCTGCGTGTACTTCTGTTTGCAGTTTTTCCACTTTACCGTGTAGTGTAGAAGACAACTCCAGAAACCTCTCGTTCATTTTCTTTTTGCCATCTTCTATTTGGTTTTTATTGTCCGTCCCTTGTTGCTCCATTGTTTCATTTGATGTTTAATGTCAACCCCTTGTTGCTCCATCGATTGTTTTATTCCACCCAACTGTTGTCCCATCATATTCATAGCAGCCATTAACTGCGATAAATCAAAACTTCCAGATGGGTTTTGTGCTGCTCCGACCACCGTTTGCACGTCCTTTTCTTTCTGGTCCACACTGATCTCATCCGGTTTTTCCTCCTCGAAATCATACTTGTCTGGATTTACACCTTCCTTCTCCATGACCTCACGTAGTCGCTCCACCAAACTAGCTTTTGTGCCTTTACTGGCCAAACCTCGCTGTTTCAGTTGCTCCTTTAATTGCGCAAGCTTTAATTCGTAGAGAATCATTTTTTTTATTATTCACAATCCCACCGCTGTCACCAATTGTTACGATTTTGCCTTGTCACTCAAGGTTCGAATCACTGGATTGTGAATAAATACAACTGCTTCAAATTTGTAGTCTCACAAATTTATTTACACCACACAATAATTATACAACACAAAATTAATAATTAATTATTACAATTATAACACACTATTTAATTATCACTTTAATAATCGTGCTATTTAACCTTCACTGTATCACGTTTAAAATAAGACTCAGCATTCCAGGTCAATGTACGCCTTTATATACCAAAATATTTGTTTCTAGAATAAACCTAATTGCGCATCAAAAATCGAGCAATATGTTAGTAAACAAATGACGCCTAAATGTTGAACCTAATCTATTCTAATCTAGGTGTCACCGTAACATTATGTAACTTATTCTATTCTAATCTAGGTGTCACCGTAACAGTATTGTTACTGGTTTGTGATGACATTTTTCTATTTTGCTAGGTCTTCTCTGTAAATCAGAATTCTATCTTTCCTGCTGAGCCGCAGACTATCTAGGTAGTAATCTAGATATTTTTGTACTTCGTATCCATTGAACCAGTCTATTAGAGGTGGATTATCCAACTGAGTTGGGATGTCACCTGCAATTAAATCTCCTTTTAGTTGTCAATTCATTGCTAAGGACTGGTTATTGAAGCAGCTGCCAACCTATCCAGTGAAATTGGTACTGAGTCAGTGGCAAGAACATCATTTGTCAGGCTCTTTATGTTCGAATATCCCACCGTTCGTCGGTCGTCAGAGCCTCGTTAGTTAATTCGCAGATAGATGTATAGGTGATATTGACATTGGGACTTGTATTCTGTCTGGCAATGTTTCGTGGTAGCAAACCGGTTTTTTTTGTGTTTTAATTGGTTTACCTGTCATGAAAACGTAGCATTGTGGTGTCTTTTGTTATACTACAAATAATTGAAGTGCTAACACAAAGTCTACACTACGTAAGAGTAATCTAACTAACTAATGTTTTCATACTACATTTCATGAAGGAGTTTGGCGCCTCAACGATTTTCTCCAAATATTTTGGTTCGCATCATGGGCAGACGCAAAATACCATAACCAATTGATTTTAGATCTCGTTCAAGGTCAATTGTTGCCCGTCTCGTTGTTTCCCATGCCAACAATCTGGGAATTACATAAGGGATTATAAACACCTAACACAGGGCCTGAGAGAAGAGGCAAGAAACGCGAAGAGGAAAGAAGCACTTGTGATGTTTGAGCAATGGTGATGTTTGAGAATGAACTGGATTCATAATGCAGTAAGATGCAAAATCACAAAGCAAAAAAAAAGAAATATCACCGGAACTAGAAAAAAGTTGTGAAGAGCCTTATAAAATGAGCGGATTCATCTATGCCCCAGAACTAAGATGAAAGTGGTCCATATTGATAGATTACAATGACATAACATGAGGAAAATAATCAACCCAAAGAGTGCGAGTTTGAATCTTGTTATGCTCAATGTCGCTTGACTTCGGTGACCGAACCATGTTGCTGAAACCTCAAGGGGAATTTTAAAGCCTCCGCAGCACAAATGTTGGGGAGTAGGGCAGCAACGACCTATGATAACATTTGGTGGTGTAAACCTTAACCACTCGACCACCAAGTGATATACGTTGATTTCAGAGTTGTTGCCTGTTTTTAACTGCAGCGATGAGAAACTATCCACCTGCTTTATTTTTAAGTGTGGCTACTAGTAGTTTTTGAGACGGTCCTTCTCGTAGATATATTGATGGTGCGGTTGTTCTTTTGGGGCTTTCACCACTTCTTCTCGATTAAATATTGATATAGCAGATTATATGGTTACCGACCATCAGATGTTTGATGTGAGCATTGTCTTTGATAAAGTGACAATTTGAAAAATCAAAATTCTGCGTGTTTTAATGGAAAAACTGGGATGATCGGCTACTGTTGGGCTTCATTAGATTATGCAAAATTGCTTGTAAGGCAAAATGCGACCGATTTTAATGTGTTTTGACAATTGACTAGCAAACAAATATTAATTTTCGAAAAAAATTTATTTTTAGACGAGAATTTGGAAAGGTTTTACAATAGGCGATATTTTTAGTACAAAATTCGCAATTATTTTGTCCGATCATTTTATAAGCAACCAAGAGAAATTTTGATGTCAAAATTCGTGTAGCTCACTTGGTCATTCTCTCGAACTAAAATGCTCTGTACGTTGCCTGATGAACTATATTTTTTAATTAGTTTCTTAGAATCCTTCTTGCAACCGTTACCAAACGATGTTTGCTGGAGGCCCTATACCCACATTGATATTACTATCATTAAAGCGCAAGCGCAAACTTATTTTTTGCATTGGGAGCTATCCTTTGACTTTGTCTTAGGTTCAGGTAAACCGCTTCTTCTAGTTTGATTAGGACAAGACGGTCGCTGTATTCTTGTTGGAGCAGTCAGATTACTTCTTGGATGTGCTGCAGTAGGGCCAGTTGTTTGAGTTGCAACAGCATGAGATAACCGTTGAGTATTCGTAGGCCTAGTAAAAACATTTCTTTGTGGCATAGAGCCAGTTCTGTGCGATAGGCCAACATTTGTTGGTTGCCTTAAGCCTGAAGGAATTTGCGTTACGTTGCCGCAGGCGCCCGTTCTTGTCGGTATAGAACCCGTTTTTTGTGGTAAGCGACTTCCTTGCTGTAAGCCACATGTTCTTTGTGTTGTAGACCCTGTCGTTTGCGGTGCGGCCATTGTTCTTTGCAATGAGCAAACCGAGTTTTGCGATAAGCCAACATTTGGTTGCCTAATGCCTGAAGGGATTCGCGATACGTTGCCGCAGGCGCCCGTTCTTGCCGGTATAGAACCCGTTTTTTGCGGTAAGCGACTTCCTTGTAATCGCGGTAAGCCACTCGTTCTTTGTGTTGTAGAACCTGTCATTTTTGGTGGGCTCATAGTTCTTGGCGGTGGGGTCGGTGGGAAACTATTTTGCGGTGGGCAAAGCCTACTTTGCGGTGATGGAGTCTTAATTCTTGGCGATGGGGTCGGTGGGATAACCCTTATTTGCGGTGGGGTCGGTGGCGTAACCGTAATTTGTGGTGGGGAAACCGTAAGTTTCGGTGTCCCCGGAATTGCACTTTGCCCTGGAGTTTGCACAAATTTTGGAATTACAAAACCATTTCGGGCTGTAGGGGCGACCATACGACTTGCTGGTGCATTAGCATATGTAAGAATCCTTCTTCCCGGTGCTGTTGCATCGGTTCTAATATGTTCTCGAATAGCAGGTGTCCTTAACGCATGAGGAGTTTCTGGCTCTAAGTTTCTACGATGTGGTGAACCTTCTGGTACCTCACGCCTATCTAGCGGAGTCTTGAAATCTAAACCTGGACACAATGATTTGTTACCATTTCGGGCTGTAGGGGCGACCATACGACTTGCTGATGCATTAGCATATGTAAGAATCCTCCTTCCCGGTGCTGTTGCACCGGTTCTAATATGTTCTCGAATAGCAGGTGTCCTTAACGGATCAGGAGCTTCTGGCTCGAAGTTTCTACGACATGGTGAACCTTTTGGTACCTCACGAGTATCTGGCGGAGTCTTGAAATCTAAACCTGAACACGGTGATATGTTTGCTATATCCTCAACGCTTTCATCTTCAGTTTCTGCTTCGCTTTCACTCGATAATACGTCATCTAAACCTGGACACGGTGATATGTTTGTTATATCATCAACAGGTTCAGCTTCGTTTTCTGCTTGCCTTTCACTGGACAAATGCCCGCTTTCTGCTTCGCTTTCACTCGACAAATCGTCATTTAAACCTGTACACGGTGATGTGTTGGCTATATCATCGTCATATAAACCTGGACACGGTGATGTGATGACCATTTCATCGAGTGTATCGTGTTTAGCTTCGCTTTCTGCTTCGCTTTCACTCGACAAATCGTCATCTAAACCTGAACACGGTGATGTGTTGGCTATTTCATCGAGTTCATCGCGTTCAGCTTCGCTTTCTGCTTCGCTTTCACTCGACAAATCGTCATCTAAACCTGAACACGGTGATGTGTTGGCTATTTCATCGCGTTCAGCTTCGCTTTCACTCGACAAATCGTCATCTAAACCTGCACAGGGTGATGTGTTGGCTATTTCATCGCGTTCAGCTTCGCTTTCACTCGACAAATCGTCATCTAAACCTGGACATGCTGATATGTCAGCTATATTTTCTGATGGGAGTGCATCACCAAAATGATTAAATCCACGAGGAGAACGGGTGGCCATACGACTTCCTGAGATAAGTTCAGATTCGGATTCGTCATCGCAATTCAAGACGCCTTCTGGTGCGGATATATCAGCTATATTTTCAGCAGGATGGTTCAGTACATCTCCAAAATGATTAAATCCGCGTGTGGGCGATTGGCAATCATCATTGGAACGTGCAGAACTCATTTCACAAATAATTTAGCATAAACCAAAAATAAATAAAATAATTTTAATAAATAATAAAAAAATTTTAAATCTTCAATACGCTTGAAGATTTTCAGAAATTTAAATAAAAATAAATTTTAATTTTTTGATAGAATCATAAAATAAACTAAAAATTTCAAGGAGTACGATATTTTTTGCTCCGATATCAACCCAGTTGATTTGCCTAACCACACAGTACATAATACACAAATGTTCACTGAACTTCTCAACATTTAATGTGTCTTTATCATTTTGGTCGCAAGTGGTGGGCTATATCTGGCTTTTGTTGGCTGTATAACCAGAAACGATGTCTGTTTGCAGATAGGAGTAAAAAATTCGAATGGTATTCCTGGAATGCTTGTTAGGTTTTGTGTATCGCTGATAAAGGGTAAGATTTCATAGTTTTGTATGTGATTTTTTTCCCTCTTAAAGCGTTTAGGATATCGTGTTGCTCATTTAATTCTGCGTGAAGTGATTTTATCTGTAGCACAATAGCTTCACAGCATTTAAACGTATCAGTCTAGTTGACAAACAACCGTCCCAAGATGATTTACTCTGCCCAGTAGAAAGTGTGATTGTAGTAGGTTATAATGCTTTATTCTCCGCTGATTAGGCTTTCTTGCTCAATTTTATCAAAGTAGATACATACCATGATGAGAAGTGAGTCTAGATAGCTAATGCTTAGATTATTGCGAGACTGCTCTTAGAAATTTGCCTTTTGAGAGTAATCCTATTTTTAGCTCATTTTAAATCCATTTACTTCTCATCTGTACCTAACTGTAGTAAATATTCGGTTAGCCAGATCTTCCAAAACTCTTGTGTTATTCCTTGCAAAAAACTCTATCGTACTAAATGGTTGATTTTTGATTTAAATAGGTTGGTGGTTGGTTCTGGCATAGTTTGAAGTGGCTCGCATGATCTGGACGTGCTGCAATACGTTAAAACGCCGCTAGAAATAATTCGGATGACAAATTGCTTACTATATTTCTAAGTAGGCGGCTTCTATTGCGACGCAGACGAACACTGCTAAATATCCTTTATAGCTTCTTTTATGTCTTCATGGGAAGTACCGCAAGTAGTGAGGTCCTGCATAATCCACTCCTGAATGTGAGAATGTTCTGGTTGGGGTAACTCTTCCTATTGGAAAATCTTCAAGCAATAAGTTCAGAGTTTGTAGCAAGCTAGCCGAACCCAAATCGAAGATCGAACCAAAAACGAAATTAGAACGCAAAACAAGATCAAATGATACAAATAATTTTAGGCTCATTAAAAAATGTTGGGCTCCAATTTTCTAATCTCGGTTTTGGCCTCATTTTCGGTTTGGGTTCTAATAGCTTTAGATTATATTACCTGAATTTGGCCACAAACGAGTGGACCCTTAATTTTTAATGGGGCATTTGTTTTTTTCATAATGAACCTAAAATTATTTGTATGTCTATTAATTTTGTTTTGCGTTTTAATTTCGTTTTTGATCTGATGTTCGATTTGGGTTCTTCATGCTTTAGATTAAATTACCTGAATTTTGGCCAAAAACGAGTGGAGCCTAAATATATTTGTATGTCAATTAATTGTTTCTTGTGTTTTAATTTCGTTTGTGGTCTAATGTTCGATTTGGGTTCTGAAAGCCTTACTTTAAATTACCTGAAGTTTGGCCACAAACGAGTGTAGCCTTAATTTTTATAATGTGGCATTTGATGAGGCCATAATAAGCCTAAAATTATTTGTATGTTAAATAATTTTTTCTTGCGTTTTAATTTCGTTTTTGGTCCGATGTTCGATTTGGGTTCGACAAGCTTTAGATTAAATTACCTGAAGTTTGGCCACAAACGAGTGGAGCCTAAAATTTTTAATGGGGCATTTGATGAGGCCATAATGAGCCTACAATTATTTGTATGTCAATTAATTTTGTTTTGCGTTTTAATTTCGTTTTTGATCTGATGTTCGATTTGGGTTCTTCAAGCTTTAGATTAAATTACCTGAAGTTTGGCCAAAAACGAGTGGAGCCTTATTTTTTTTAATGGGGCATTTGATGAGGCCACAATGAGCCTAAAATTATTTGTATGTCAATTAATTTTGTTTTGCGTTTTAATTTCGTTTTTGGTCCGATGTTCGATTTGGGTTCGACAAGCTTTAGATTAAATTACCTGAAGTTTGGCCACAAACGAGTGGAGCCTAAAATTTTTGTAATGGGGCATTTGATGAGGCCATAATGAGCCTACAATTATTTGTATGTCAATTAATTTTGTTTTGCGTTTTAATTTCGTTTTTGATCTGATGTTCGATTTGGGTTCTTCAAGCTTTAGATTAAATTACCTGAAGTTTGGCCAAAAACGAGTGGAGCCTAAAATTATTTTTATGTTAATTAATTTTTTCTTGCGTTTTAATTTCGTTTGTGGTCTGATGTTCGATTTGGGTTCTGAAAGCTTTAGATTAAATTACCTGAAGTTTGGCCCCAACCGATTGGAGCCTTAATTTTCTTTAATCGGGCATTTGATGAGGCCACAATGAGCCTAAAATTATTTGTATGTCAATTAATTTTGTTTTGCGTTTTAATTTCGTTTTTGGTCCGATGTTCGATTTGGGTTCTCTAAGCTTTAGATTAAATTACCTGAAGTTTGGCCACAAACGAGTGGAGCCTAAAACTTTTGTAATGGGGCATTTGATGAGGCCATAATGAGCCTACAATTATTTGTATGTCAATTAATTTTGTTTTGCGTTTTAATTTCGTTTTTGATCTGATGTTCGATTTGGATTCGGCAAGCTTTAGAATAAATTACCTGAAGTTTGGCCACAAACGAGTGGAGCCTAAATTATTTAATGAGGCATTTGATTATTTCGTAATGAGCCTAAAATTATTTGTATGTCAATTAATTTTTTCTTGCGTTTTAATTTCGTTGTTGGTCTGATGTTCGATTTGGGTTCGGCAAGCTTTAGAATAAATTACCTGCAGTTTGGCCACAAACGAGTGGAGCCTAAAACTTTTGTAATGGGGCATTTGATGAGGCCATAATAAGCCTAAAATTATTTGTATGTCAATTAATTTTGTTTTGCGTTTTAATTTCGTTGTTGGTCCGATGTTCGATTTGGGTTCTGTCAGCTTTAGAATAAATTACCTGAAGTTTGGCTGATAACGAGTGGAGCCCAAATTTTTTTAATGGGGCATTTGATTATTTCATAATGAGCCTAAAATTATTTGTATATCAATTAATTTTTTCTTGCGTTTTAATTTCGTTTTTGGTCTGAAGTTCGATTTGGGTTCTGATAGCTTGAGATTAAATTACCTGAAGTTTGGCCACAAACGAGTGGAGCCTTAAATTGTTTAATGGGGTATTTGATTATTCCATAATGAGAATAAAATTATTTGTATGCCAATTGATCTTGTTTTGCGTATAAAGCCATATGCATTTTCTAGATCGAGCAGAATAAAATAATTTAAATAGAGCATTTAATTAGCCTAAAATTAACCTTTAATCTTCCAACAGTTTTTAAATCATTTTTTGATATGAGCTCTGGTAACTTTTTCTAAAGCTAGCAGAACCCGTTTCGTTGGAAGGGATGGAGCCCAAAAATTTTAATAAACCATTTAATTGACCTACTATTAGCCTATGATTATCCATACTATGTTGTAATGTTCTGCTGTATGGGTTCTGCTATCTTAAGGGACGTATGTAATAGAGAGAATACGGATTTAATTTCAACAATCCTGTTTGCGAGGAACGTTTTCCCTCAGTTCACTGTAGTTCATATTAAAGTGATCTTTAAATCCGTCCATGGAAATGTTTCAATATTCAGTTCTTGTAACGCTTGATTGGTTTTTCTAATTAAATTGAGTTTTAACGGAAAATTTGTTTTAGCAGTGACTAAAATTACTTTGCTTTGGTTGGTTGTTTGGTTGGCAAATTACTGCTGGTAGGTTTATAGTTTAATGATCCTTGTAACTTTCGAATGTCTGCAATTGGGTGGCCTAGCAAATCAATTTTACTTCGAATTCAGTGGGTACTGGTGCGTGTCCTAAGCTACACCGAACGTCCAAAGTTGTTACATAATTATCTTTGCTTTTATTATAACCGGTGTCACCTATCTTATATAGGATCAAATAATTTGGAAGTTTCAAGATGATGCAGCAGACGCTGCTCCGTTCGTTGCCGTTTTCAGCATGTGCATTCTGGCACTTGGGCATTCAAATTTACCGAACACGATTCTTACGAATTTGATTTTGTCCGCTATTGGTTGTTCTGGAATTACTTTTATGATGTCACCCAATAAGATCTTTGGATAATATAATCCACTCCAAGCAAAATGTCTGTGGAGCCTGGAGTGTAATAATTGGGATCTGCATACTCAAGTTGTCAAAGTGTTCCCAGTCTTCGGTTTGCTTCTATTGTGCTGGTAGTAGTTTCGTGACTTTTTGAAATATTAATGTATTTAACTGCAACTCAAATTCGGATGACATAACAGGTAGAATTTTGTCACTATTCTACTACAACGTTGTGATCACCGACTTCAGTTATTATCTTGTTACGGATGGCACGAAGCCTCACTGCATATTTTCTCTAAACACGCAGAGGAATATCTCACGATGATTTTGTCGACGAGGTCTCAGGGTTTTCGGTCATGCGGATGTGGAGGCTTACGTACTTCTGGCCTACATCGTGTAACAGAATAAAAAAAAACAATTTAAAAACCTGGAGTTACGCCTGTCGCCCGAAGTTTGAGGAACTCGATATAAATGAAATAATAACCGAGTTTGTCTAAAGAGACCCCCAAAGACCCATCGACCCCGGGAGGAAAATAATAAGCCACAACGAAGTATCATAATAGAGTAGGGACATCTCTTCAACAGACCAGGCCCCCTTCACCCGGAGAGGCGAATCTCCCACATTACGCCCTCCGACAGCTTGAAACTATCGGAATGCCACAGGGAGACCGAGTGGATTTTACGGTCGTCCCCGAACGGGTGACATATATGCTGCACCCGCCACTCCAACCCTGTGGGTGTCCCGTCAAGGGAATGACGGGGAGTGACAAGCCCAGCCTCCCATCATATGGACCCGAAAATTTAGTAATTCATCTTATTCATGTAGGTTAGGTTAGGTTAGGTTAGAGTGGCTGCTATCGCACACTTAGGCCATTAATGGCCCATTGTGATACCACAGGATCCAATCTCCCCTTACTCCCGCTGAAACCAACCAGAGCTACTGATGTAGCGTAAAATATCTCGCACCCTACAGTCCGCGAGTTCAGAAAGGCTGTCCATATTGTACACACCCAAGTACTTACGTCTTTTGTATGATAGTGCCGGACATGAGCATAGGAAGTGAACTAGCGTCTCTTCCTCCTCTTCGTCCATACAACTTCTACAAAAGTCATTCGTCTCTAGACCCAGCCTCCTCGCATGTTCCCCAAAAAGGCAGTGTCCTGTTAGTATCCCTACGACCAATCCTAAATCTCGTTTTCCCAGGGATACAAGTGCCTTGGAGCGCCGCAGGTCCAGTTTTGGCCAAACCTGTTTTGCTACCCTGCACGTGAGAGTGTTGGTCCACCTCTCATCTGTTAAGGCGATTGCCTTTTTACTGAGCGTCAATTTGAGCGCTGCTATAGGCCTCCCCAGACCTGCCCTTTCCGGTTGCATCTGGAGAGTCGTACCGTGCCTAGCTAGTTCGTCTGCCCTGCTAGCTAGGCACGGTACCCTATTCATGTAACAACACAGAAAATAAATCAAATAACCAGGTTAATACTGGGTTAAGATAAACCAAAGGACAGAGAAAATGAGGCCGAATGCAAAGAATTATACGCCATACGGTTTTATTTTACTATTCAAATATAATCAAAAAGTAAAAATTGATATAATTGAAAATTAAAAAAAAAATTATATACGAAAATGAATGAAAATTAAAACGAAAATTGAAATTTAAACTTGAAGTTAATTTTGAGAGAATAGAAAATCAAAAAAAAAACTAAAAATAAAAGCGTGGCTTATGCCTTGGTAAGGTTGCCCTGTTATGGCCTTTTTGCCATGCTGCAGCAGGTTGTTATTATACTCGGACCGTTGGGCGTCTTCCCGCGTTTTGCTGATACTCAAAAAAATGTCGGACGTCTTCCCGCCTTAAACCGTAAAAAACACGTTGGGTGTCTTGACGCCTTAAATCGTAACTACAAAATGTGGGACATCTTCCCGCCTTAAACCGTAAATACAAATTAGTTGGGCTTCGATTGACCGCCCTTAAATAAAATGTGGCTGCGTAACCGTTGCGACACTTCCAACGTTATATAATCAAAAAAACACCGTTATCAATTGAGCAAGCCTCGTGATGGCCTCTCTCTCTCTCTCTCTGTCACTATACATCTCATAAATGGATTTGGCCGCCTCAAATGCGGTTTCATGATCATACTTTTATTTCGGATAATGAGTCATTAATTCATTGATCCTAAACCAGCCGTGAAATTTTTTCGTTGTCACCACCGGGAATCGAACCTGGGACCTCCGGTCGCTGGAGCAAGCATGCTGACCACTTTGCCACCGGGGCGGCCACCCGTTGACAATATGATACTTCTGCATCCGTTGATAGAGCTGCAATTGCCCAATAATAACCAACTGCACCAGTAAATATTGGTACCGTCCGCGAAAGCAAGGGACCGCAAACAACACGCCTACACGGAACGGAATGCACGCTCCCATCATACCAAATCCGTAAAAAAGTTAATAATTCATTTTATATTTGCAATACCTATCATAAAAATAAAGGAAATAATTAAGGTCAAACGGAGCAAACAAACGGAGGTCCACACAAACGAAAGTGAATAAAACCAAATGCCCTGAATTATACGCTGTGCGAGGTTTTTATTTTTTTTATAGTATTTCCCATGAAAAAACCCTAATGAAAAGAAATCAAGCGACCAGGGACTAGGAATTCGAAAAGGACTAAGTAACCCCCCAACCCAAATGTAACTATCGCGGAAAGAAAAACCAAAAAAAAAACGAAAATAAATTTTTGGGAGCTAGACCAACGAGTACACTGAGCATGCGCACGACCAGCGCACGTTGGTGCGAGATTACAATAAAAAAACTTTTAAATTTGGAAAACAACAAAATTTCGAGGAAAAATTTTATTTTTTTTAAATCTGAATCATAAAAACTTAAATAAAATGAAATCAAAAAAAGAAAAAAAAAATCGTACCTTAATACACAAATTTCCGGTTCGACCTTGGGCAGTCGTCATACTACAGGTGCCGCCACCCTGACCTTTGGTCGTCCTCCCGCCTTTGTTATAACTTTACAGCCCGCCCGTCGAAACAGATATTGGCCTCCAAAATACGTTGGGTGTTGGCTCGCCTTTACAACACAACAAGAAAAATTCCGTTGCTGCCTTGAATGTCCGCCATGTCACGGCTATTATTTTTAGTTACTACTTATTTTATTTTGATTTTTTTTACAATTAATTACAATTTGTGTTACTATTAATTTATATTCTTGATATTACAATTGTTTTTACAATTATCAACGAGACTCACTGTCTTTCAACTCCCAAAACTTTACAAAAAAACAAAAAAAAATTACATTCAACAATGCGACTCTACTTTTAATTTTATTCCCAAAACACGACTTTTATTTTTCCATTTACCAAACAGACTTATCCTCTATATAATCCAACACGAGACTAAAAAAAATGTCTCGCACCACACAAACGCCAAAACGTTCTAGAAGAATCTTCCTCCTTCTCTGTTTTTCGTTTGCATCAATTCGCGTTGATGCAAACGAGAAGCATATAAGAAATAATATTCTTCTAGAGCGCATTGCTTCGCACACACCCGATGCACATTGGTCTCGCTCTCATCATCTTTGTCGCCGTCGCGCCATCCCACAAAAAAGTGCCCAAAACCCAATCTACCACGGAGTGCGTTCACACGCCAACAACCAACCGCTAAAACAAAGCAAAGACACAAACCCAACCGATTAATAAGAAACAAAACGAGGGGAATATAAAATAATGAAAATTATGGTTACGATCACACAGTCGTAACAAGCCTAATAGTAGAAAGATAAAGCAAATGTGAAATGTGGTTCTCTAAACCCCATATGTTTCCACTTGCATTTTTACAAGAGTATAGCGATATTGTAGCTTTCTCTACTCTTTCTAATTTGTTAAGTTGCTAGCTTAATTTGCTGTCAAGATTAAAACCCAGATACTTCGCGGCAGCAGTGAAGGACCAATTAGTATCATTTCAGTTAGAAAGGTCGAACTGATGAAGTTTGCAGTTCCTGGTGAACAGGACCAAATCTGTTTTGTGTGGATTCACATTCAAACCGCAAGTGTAAGCCTAATTGGATAGAATGCCAAGTGCACTTTACAGGCTTTTTTTAAGATACATTGTTATTTACCGAAAACACTAATCACAACATTATCTGCTTAGGCAACCACCTTAAAGCCGAACCCTTCCAAGTTTATTAATAGGTAGGGAGGGATAATAAGGGAAAATAACCCACCTGGCGGTGTACCTATACTCACAAATTTGCTATTTAAGCGAGTGGATCCACCCAGGCTGGCCGCCTCGACACTCCTTTTAAAAATTTGATGTGCCCCTAATCGAACACCTAATGTGGGCTTCTACTTGGAATGAAAGCTTTGTCCTGAGTTAGGTTAAAATATCACTTTCACTTTGGATCACTTTCTAGAAATGTGAGTTCTAGGCTGCCCTTGAAGATTAATTCCAGCCAGTGTTAGGTTAAGTCAGTCATTCGTTGGACATCTGCCTGCGTATAACCTGGTTTACAATGCCTATGACACTGTTGTTCCTAAACTTTTGTGACTCAGATTCAGTGCTACCTGGAAAGTGAGTTTCCAGTGGTAGCTCCATGAATTCTTCACTAGTTACGGTACAAGAACCTTCCTGTTCTTGCCGGTTGTTAGGTAATTAGATAAATGTAAAAATATTCCACCACGTTTTCCACCTCTTCTATAGCCTGGTTTTTGGTGCGTTCTGTCTCTAACACAAATTAGGAATAACAATGATGAGAAAATAAATGATTTTTTGGTAGGTTAGTACTAAGAATAAAAAGAAGGAATATCTCACCTGGTGCATTCGTACCAGTGTTCCCCAAATTAAGTGATGCTAATTTCCATCACTTCCCAGAAAGGTAAGGTGATATTAGCCAGAGATGTTTACCATCCATCTCAATGTTGGTTGTGGCCACATCTGAATTACAGCAATTTGATAACAGAAAGATATTCAGGTTATTTTTAACAAGAGTGCTGACTGGAATCCTTTTGTGATCTGCAAAGTAATCCCATCGAAGTGGACGTCTCATCTTTGATATAAATCTCGATCGTGACTGACCTTAAACCATAGCTAATTAAACGATTAGTTCTCGCCTGCACCGCCATGGACTCTCTATATTATACGATTATCATCACAGCTGACATCTGGATTGCTTTTTAGCATTTCCAAAAATTTTTCGGATCGCTGAGTTCCGCTGGGATCGAAGCTCCTGCTCTATGTCTGCAAGAGATATCATCTGTAGCAACTATTTCTAGTCCAGCACCAGACCAGACTTCACCTAGGCTCATTATAGCCTTTTCGTAACTGAAGCGGGTCCAGGGTTTTCTTCAAAATGTTTATAAAAGTGACAATTAAGGCCTTCTCCACCTTAGTGCTCTTTTAGCACCACATTGAAAGCGCTTGTTGCAGTTTCCTGCATTCTTATTCTCTTTGGATGCTTCTGCGTTTCCTCCTCTTAACTCTGTCTATTGGGTAACTAGTCCTTTACCCTCGTAAATCGTTTTATCGCTGTACCTCTCATCAATAGAACTTACCAAAACGTATTTTTGAAATCAGTGCTAGAAATCAAATATGACCGGGGTGATTCGCCTTTCGAACTAACATAAGCTGAGCATAACGGTCTCTCTCACGATATTCCTGGATTACCCCGAAACCGAACATAATGACAATTCTCGTACCTAGGAATGATCCGTTATGATGACAATTCCAATATCTAGGATGATGAAATTTGAAATAAGAATAGACAGGTTTAGGGCAATGAAAAAACTGATAAGACTGAATTACAAAAAGCAGTAGCTGGTGACTGTGAATTATTACGCGTGCAAAAACCACAAACCTCAGTAAAACGTTTCGGGAAGCTCGAAACGTAAATGAAATTTATCAAAGTCTCATTCCATGTTTTATTGAGTTGTTCGGAAAGTAATTTCGTTTTTTTTTGGTGAAAATGAAATACGATTTTTTTTATAGTATTTAAAGATTATATTTAATTAAATATTCTCCATTTTGATCCAATGCCTTTTGCCATCATTCTGGCTGTAGCATAATTCCATGCTCACAAAACTTCTGATGTTTGCTATAGCAAAAACTGATCCTATATGCATTTTTTATGTTAGAGACAACCCATTTCTCGTTCTCAGTAACAATTCGCTTCAAAAATGGAACATGTTCTTGACGTTTGAAAAGCACATCACAGACGCCAATGCGACGGAGCAAATTTCTTGCGGTAAAAACATGTGGAACCCATAAGTCGAATATTGAAACTAAGCCAAGGGGTTTTACGTATAATCAAACGGTCAAATTCGAAAAATTTAATATACCAGTGATTGTCTGTCAGGCGTTGCTAATCGGCGGTTTGCATCAATGAATGCCTTTATTTTATCTTCATCAACTTCAACTGGCCTTCCAGAACCTGGTGCATCTTCAACATAAAATTGACTTAAGGAAATTTTGAAAACCAGTTTTAACACTGCCGACAAATATTTCACATCTATAATTGCGCTGTTCTTTTTGACTCGTGTGCAGGTATTGAGACTTTAAGAAACAGTTCACTGACAATTTTGTAGTGAGTCTTAATTTTTTAGTGTTTACAAATTGAAAGTTAATGATGAAATTTCGAGGTAGGGCTCAAGTTTACTGTGCATATGTCGACTCGTCGTATATGCGTGAGGAGTGAACTAACAAATAGTTTTATAAAGTAATAACCGTTAGCTTCACAAGTAAAAGGTTTAAATGCCACTACTAATCGCCAACGAATATACAAATAAATGTTGATACCTTAATCCAATTGAAAACTCCGTTAACCGATACAGTCTATTCATTATAATTCCACCTTCAAATTAATTATGTCTAATAACATCATCTTCACTGTCACCTCGAACGTGTTCGATAGAAATCGCGCACTTTAATTTCCTTATATTTCTTAATCACCGTCTTTCAAGTTTGAATATCAATTTCTTAATAAAACAAGAAGTTGAATGAATTCGTTTATTATGCATACACTTACAGCAACAAAATATAAATTAAATAAACTACTTTAAATATTTACGTTGGCGGGTAAGAAGCCAAGTTACACAATTTAATTAAAATCTCGTGTCATGTAAAATGGATCTGGTGCGGTTCGTTGCAGCAACGAAATAAATAGGACCGGTGAATACTAAAAAATCAATCAAATTCTATTGCGCTCGAGTGTTTGAATTTCATACAAAGGTGTTTTTTATATCAGACCGATTTCAATCGAATATTGGGGGTATAGCCGCAGCCGATATGTTGATTGACATACTGATTTTACTTGTTCGCTGATTTCTACCTCGGCTCTATATAATCTCGTTGTTTTGATCAAATGCGACTTTGTTTGTATTTCTTTTTCCAATGTCAATAAAATGTTGGATATCTAGATATTCAATTTATTGGACAACAACAATAAAATTTTATCGAGTTTTTTTTTTTTATAGAGTTTGAAATGTTCGCGCTGATAAAAATGTTTCGTGTTGAATATAAAGGAGACTTGCTAGACGTGTTGCTGGAAATTAATAATAGGTGGGTCGGACCTGTTTCATAAATTTGTTTGTTTGTGGGCACGAGATACAGTAATATGTGCGTGGTTAATTGCAATTTATTGCTTGGTATAGAGACGGTTAAAAAGAAATCAGATAAATGAATTTGCTTCTTTTTGGGGGCAAAATGTAGGTCAGTGATTTCTTATAAAATAAAAAAGTAACAAAAAAATCATGTTGTCAGAGGTAGGTGTCAACGTAGTTTAAATTGCAAGTAAATTTATCGTTAAGGTAGCAACTACTTCAAGTTATTTTACGCGTGTATGAGTCTTACAGTCGCACACCATAAATTTTGTTATCAAATACCACACTACCACGACATAGTTTTCTATTTGGGATGGGTCAACCACATTAATGCAATGAATTCTATGGTCTTCGCTTCTATTTTATTGACTCTCTGCTTTATCTCTATAAATATCTAAAAAAAAGTCTGTTCTAAATCACATTTTTCTATATTGAACTACCAAGCGTGACTGAGTCATAAAAATCATTAACCATAAAACACATTTATTTATAATTAGAATTTATTGTGTTTTAACTTTATAATAAATAAATAAATTTGTTAGCTTTTTTATACGCTTAGCCTTATCTATGCTTTTTAAATAGTTAAAGTTAATTATCGTGAAGCATCATTTGAAAATATGATTTTTGAACAAAGATTTCAAATAAAATGTTGTCGCGTAAACCAAACACTGTTACAGTTCATCGTTCAGAACGAATTATGATGCGAGCCAAATCTAAGTTTCTTTTGTAACTAATTCGCATGTTCTTGTCGCCTTCTGCTACTTATTGTTACACGTGCCCTAACCGTATACATATATATTATGAAGTTGTATTAAGAAATTAAGAATCGCCATCACCTGAACCTCTGATTTTAACATAAAACCTATAAAATCAATCTGATATTTATTTTCCGATTTCCAACCTCAAACCTCCAATTTTGAAAGACAAACCTCTAACCACAAACTAAAACCCTACCGACTAAATGCAAGTCTCTAACTTCCAATCTCCAACCTTTAACCGTTAACAACCTCCAACCTCTAAGCTCTAGCCCCTTGAAACCAGCATCCACCCACAAACCTCCAACTACTAACCTGCATGTTCCAAACTCCTACTATATTTACATATTAGCCTGTAACTCTCTCTCTCTCTTTCCCTCACCAACATCTATAATCTCTAATCTATAACCTCTAAATGTTAGCTTCGAATCTCAAACTTACAACATGTTAATTTCAAAATTAAACCTATATGCTTTAACCTATAACCACAAAACTTTACACAAGACCTTTTAACGTCTCAACTCAAAATTCTTACCACTACTAACTTCTAAACTTTAACTTCGAATCTCTAATCTCTAACCACCAACATCCAACCTCCAAACTCGACCCTCTAACCTACAACATTCAACCTACAAACTCAAACTCCAACATCCATCCTACAACCTAAAACTTCCAACATCCAATCTCTAGCCAACAATTTTCAACCTCCAACCTTCAACAGTGAACCGCCAGCCTCCACGCTGAAACCAGGACCCTCCAACTTTCACTCGCCAACATCGATTCGCATTGAACCTCCAACCCAAAACCAACAACCTCCAAACATCAACGTCCTACATAAAACCTCTAATCTACAAAATACAACCTCCTGTTACCAACCTCTAACCTCAAACCATCGATCCCAAACATTAAACTTCCAAGCTCAACGTCAAACCTCTAACATACAACCTTTAAAGCCAGATATTTAAACTTAAACCTTCTAACCGTTAACAGCTAACCTTTAACCTTTTACCACTAGCTAAAAATTCTAACCTTTAACTTCTGAACCAAGCTTTAACTCCAAACCACAATCTTCCAAACCATCAAACTCCAACCTTGAATTTCTAATTACACGTTGTAAAGTCAACCTCCAACCTCAAACTTTCTACAAAAAAACAAAAAACCTTCCATTTTTATTCTCAAATCTTCAACCGCCAACGTTCAATCCCCAACCAGCAAACTCTAAACTCTAACCCTAAAACTAAAATCTACAACATTAATTTTTAAAATCGAAACTCCAACTTGCAACTTATAACACGTAACCTCCGACCAAACATCCAACTTTCAAAATCTATCCTCTACCCACCAAACTCTAACATCGAACCTCCTTCTCCAAACATTCAATCTCTAATCGTCAAACTCTAACAACCAATCCCTACTCTTTGCCTTCTAACCATTTACCTCTAACATCTAATCTCCAAAAACCAACCTTCGACATCAAACCTAAAAAAAAAAACCTCAAACGCCAAGCTCAAACCTCCTGCTTCAAATTTTCAACCTCCAAACTCAGCCTCAAAGGGTCTAACTTCAAAGCTTTAATCATTAACCGCGAAACTCTACCATTAACGTTACAACCTCTATTTTTCCACTAACCTCTAATTTCTAACATCTCTCCTCTAACCTCTAAACTCTAATCTTAGACATCTAACCAATAAATTTTAAGCTCTAGCTTATAAACTCAAATCTCAAACCTCTAACCTCCAACTTTTAACATCTAACATTTAACCTACAAAGTCCAACATCAAATATATTAACCCACAACCATCTAGCTACAACCAACAACCTACAACCTCCAACATTCAACCTACAATGTTAAACCGCCAACATCCAAATTCCAACCCAAAATCTGCAGGCACATACGTCTAACCTCCAAGAACATGAAGCCTCAAACCCCTGCCTCTAACATTAATCTTCCAAACTCACTAATCTATCATATCTAACCTTTTTAACATGTAATCTGTACCCTTCAAACTATAACTCTCAATTTCAATCCTCCAACCACCAATGAACGACTTAGAATCTCTAACTCACAATCTGAACACCCCAACCTCAAACCATTAACCTAAAACCTTCAAACTCCAGCATCCATTGTCCAACCTACAAACTTTAACCACCAAACAACAACCTCCTTCAAAAATTCAAACTGCATCCTGCAACCTACAACCTCCGATCTCCAACCTAAAACCTCCAATGCACATCCACCACCCTCCAAACTCTAACCCCCAAATTGCAACCCATAAACAAATATCTAGCCACTAACCTCTAATCTTTAATTTTGAACCCCTAGCCTCTAACTTCTAAGCTCCAACTTCTAAGACATAACATCGATCAACTTCAAAACCTCAAGCTCCTACATAAAATATCTAAACGCTAAAATTTAAACTATAGCCTCCAGCCTCCTTCCCCAAACGTTCAACCTCAAAAATCAACCTCTAACCTACAATTTAAAATCTCCAAAGCGTTATTTCTAATTTTTAATACCCTAGAACTTCTAACCTTTAATCCCTTGCAGAATGGGGTGTAGCTCTGTCTCGCGAAATCGCAAAATCAAATCGTTCTTGATAGTCTGTCAGTTTCAATTCTGGCACAAGCTGACTTTTATATGAAAACATTCTTAATGTGACCATAATTCACTTTACGGACGTTCTCGGTAGTCGCAAGTGTTGAACGACTTCTTGTTGACGTTTCTGGACTATTATGTATACACTCTCTAGTGCACGTTAAATATTATCATCTGTGCGTGCCGTCAAAAAGCACGTATTGACAAAATAAATGACCGTTGGTTCTCGTAATAAAATTCAATTATTATTCAATTATAAATTTCCAAAGTCTTTTTACAAAATTCTGTAAAAAAACATAACTAAAAAAAATTTATTAAACATTCACACTAGAACAGACTTTTTGGGCCACTCTGTACTAATACTCTATAACCTAACGCCTTTAAATCTTTAACCTTCAACTTACAATTCTCCAACCAAAAATCTCCAACCAATTGATCTCCAAACTCTAACGTTAAATCTGCAACCTTCTACCTCCAACCATCAAATTTAAACCTCCAACGTCCAACATTCATCTTCCAACCTCAAACGTCCAACTTCAAAATTCTAACATACAAATTATAACTTTAAACATTAAACTTCCAGCCTCCAAATTTCAACCTCCAACCTTCAACCTATAACTTCCTAGCTCAAATCTCAAACATCCAACCTCCAACCATCAACCTGCAACTTTCAATCTCCAACCTGGAACCTCGAACCTCTCTCTCTCTCTCTCTGGCACTATATCCCATCAAGGGATTTGGCCGCCTCATATGAGGTTTCATAATCGTATTTTCATTTCGGATAATGAGTGATTAATTCATTGATCCTAAACCAACCGTGAAATTTTTTCCTTGTCACCACCGGGAATCGAACCCAGGACCTCCGGTCGCTGGAGCAAGTATGCTAACCACTTTGCCACCGGGGCGGCCACCCGTTCACAATATGATACTCCCGCACCCGTTGATAGAGCTGCAATCGAACCTACAACCTCGAATATTCTTCAATATTCAACACCCAATCGCCAACCTCAAAACTTGAACCACCAAACTGCAACACTTAAACTCAAATCTCCAAACTCAAAACCCCAACATCTTAGCTCCAGGTTCTAAAATCCAACCTCCAACATACATCCACCAACCACTAACCTCCAACATCAAACCTAAACCAAAACATTTAACCTGCAAATTCAGCCTCCGATCGCTAACCTCCAATACCCAACCTCCATCGTCTCAGCTCTAAGCTTTAACCTTTATCCACAAACCTGTATTCTGTATCTTCTTACTTCTAACCACAACCCTTTACTCGGTACCTTCCTAAGCTATAACTTCTAACCTCTAACTTGTAAACTCTAACCTCTAGCCGGTAACCATTTGCCTCTAACCGCTAATTTCTAACATTGTTACAGATGGCATGAAGCCAACCCGCAGATTTCAAAATTCAAGAATTTGTGAAGCCGAAACAAGAAAACGAATCGAATAAATGGGGTAACAAAAAATGTAAAACGAACAAAAATATAGCCGTTGAACTTGAAAAATTCTGAGGACGAAACCATTGTACATTCCCCCATGTCGAACAACCATATTGGCGCTCGACTACAATAATATTTAAATAAAAATTGCAAAATTAAAAAAATGAAATACAAAAAATGAGAAAATCGGAAATTTGAAAATTAAAGTCAAATAAGAATTTGTAAAAAATAAAAATTGTAAAAGACTCATAGAAAATTTAACTTAAAACTACACAAACAAAATGATACCTTCTTGACCTTTAGAAAGATCCCGCCTAAATGGTTTGCAGTGTCTCCTCGTCATAATCAAAAAATAGGCCACTTGTGTAACTGGGTTGGGCGTCTTCCCGCCTTTAATTAAGAGCACGATTGGCCTTGATTGGTCATCCGTATGTCGGATCCCACGTGGCGGAACGTCCGCCGGTATATAACAGTACCCATAAAAAATGTTGCGGCAGCACCTTACCGATATACAAAGAACTTGTGCGTGGCCACGTGAGGTCGCCCGTAGACCAACTGAGCTATCCGCGTATAGGCGTCCACACACAGATAATATAATATAATAATATTGTCCCGTTAGGTAATTACTGTCAATGTGCCGCTTCCTTGCCGGAATAAATTGTTGTCGTTACTGTTCTCATTGTTAGTTGTTTTTTTTATATTTTACAACCGATCAGCACTTTTCAATATCAACTTGATAATTTTTTTTTGTATATCATGAAAATCCAAAACTGAAATCAAAACTCTCACACCCAAGATCTAGAATAATATTTTTTGTTTTTCGTGCGTATCGCTTGCATACTCTTTCTACCACGCATCAATCGCAAGTACCAAAACAAGAAACCACAAAAAAAAGTTCCTCTATATTTTAGCCGCTCGCACACGTACACATTGGTCTCGCTCTCAAAATTAATTGACGTTTATGTAATACAATAACTAAAAAATTAAAACATAGAAGAGAATATTAAGGCCCAACCACATTTCACAACAATTTTAATATTAATGTCATAATGCAGATGGCAATGTCATCAGTGAAATGCATTAATCAAACGACTATAATGAAATTAAATAAAACTGAAAAAAGGCAATGTTATGACCGTGGAATCGTAACAACATTGGACTCCTTCCACTGTACGTTCTTCGTTATTTTTGCTGCAAACCTACAAATGGCAAATCGGGTGCCATAATAATGAAGTACTCTTATATTCAAGGTAGTCCGACCTCAGCCCAATTTTATGAGAATTCGGGCGCACCATTTCCTCTTTGATCTTTGGTTAGAAAGAATGTTTGAAAAGTTAAAAAAACAATTAAAACAATTTCAATTAAACCGGCCATCATTGATCCGATCGCAAGCAATCAATAAAATTACCATAAAAAATTCACAATCAAAATTTTATAAGGCCAACATGAAAGGTATAAATCTTAAATCCACCTAATTAAGCTTTCATAATATGTATTAATTCTTATTTAACTTCCAAAATGCAACAAAAGACAAAATCTGCATAAAACCAGAAATGTAATTAAAAATTTTCCAACTTTGCGTTCCTATGTAACAAGTAAATGTTTTTTTTTTAGTTTTTAGCTTTTCTGGGTTTCTTTTTTTTTTTTTTTGTTTAATATTGAAAATTTCTGTTTTGTACCATTTTCCATTTTCTCTGCTTAAAAATACCAAAAACACTATTCAAGTATGTCCCTATTCATAATTATATAATATAATGGTCTGTAAATATTTTGCTTTGTTTGGAAATTTTATATTTTGATTGTGCTTTTATCAAAAACTAAACGAAAGTTTTTATGTTTTTCTTTTGTTACAAGTAATGGGTGTTTAAATGAGACTTTAGGCGATATTTTCTGTGTAAATATGCTACAGATGAAATATTTTTTTCGAAAGTGAGACAAAACAAAGCTTCCAATAAATAATCTGTATTCTTATCATTAACAAACCTCAATCAACTGAAATATTTTACAAGGTAACCAATTAAATTTTGGGCAGTTATAGAGGAAGGTTTAAGGGGGAGCTTGGAAATTAAACGTTTGCCGTTGAAAATGTTGCATGTTAAAAATTGAATGTTGACGGTTTCAGCTTGAAGGTTAAAGGTTGAAGGTCGAATGTTGAAGGTTATAGGATGAAGGTTGAAATTGACGGTTGAAGGTACATGGTTCAAGTTACAATATTCAAGGCTCATGTTTTAAGGTTTAAGATTAAAAGTTTATTGTTGAAAGCGTCCGGTATTGGATCGGAAGCAAAAAGTTGCATCTAGGTTGGGTAGAATATTTGGAAACATTTACATCTTGATTATAGGTTATAGTAGTTGGAGTTTGTGGGTTAATAAAAACTTTTATCTGCCATTGTACCACTTTTATGGTCCTTTTTAAATAGAAAAATAGAAATATTCGCCACTTCTTTAATTTTAAGGTTGTAAAGGCATCCTAAAATGCTTTGCACCGTTTCAATTTAGTTGTATTTGTAATGGCTTTAAATTTCTGAATTAATATTTCTAGATACAAAGCTCAATTCACTAATATCCCCACCAATCTTAAAAATCATCTGCAGCCCAAATACTAGAATATGCCAAATATTTCAAAACTTAGTGTCACACAATTGAATGTTCATTGCCGCTTAGCGGCCATTCAAATATGTGAATATCGACAGCAGAACAACTTCTGCATTTAAATGAAATTATAGTGCTTGATACTACTTTTTGATCATTAAATCGATCCTTTGATCGATATTTGGTCTGAAAATCAAAATCAGATTACATTCAATTGACCATTTTCGATTAAACAGCGGTAACCGTTCAAATTCATAACATCTATTAATTCTGGGTGACTTTAAATGCCTTTGAAGGTTTGAGTTAGGTTAGTTTCAGGAAAAGCATAAAAAATTATTTTGAAGTACTTATAACTCGACTTAGTGTTCTTACAGACGGTAATAACATGATGCACCCTAGGAAAAGCCCTAAAGCGATTTGTTGTCTTAAGTAGATAAGAAGTACCTGTTCACTGATAAGCCCTAGGAAGCAAAACAATTAATTCATGTTCGTTCGTAGAAATTTTCAAATGAGTAAAAACTAATGTTGCTGTAGAGACAGTTGGAGATATAATGGTCAGGATCCATGGAACTTCCAGTACTCCGAAGGAGGAAGCCTTGCCTAGGGAATTTGGCAAGGGGACATATAGAATATGATGAGATCTCAGTCATGAATTTTAGTTCTCCAATAAAACTAAAAACCGATCTAAAATTAAGTTTTGAATGTTATCCTGCGAAACAGTAGCAAAACATATTCAGTCAGCAGGAGTAATGTTGATTATGGATAGACCTAACTGGACGTTAATATTTATAGACCTATGCGAATTGTACATGCCACTCATTTTATGTGAACTTCGTCAATTATACCTTAAAAGCTATCTCCAAAATGCGGGGTGGAAAAAAGGCGAGCATTGGCTAACATGCAGCACTACCGTTTATATAAAACCATCCACTAGCCAACCATCGAGCTAAACACAAGCTATAACTAAGAAACATAAGCGAAAGGTTATTAATAAAATTTAGCAAAGCAAAATTTCCAAAAAAAAAACTAGATGAGCCGAAAATATTTGGCATTCTAAATTTGGTTACGATTTTTGATTTGGGTTCCACTAGCTTTAAATTTCTCTAAAGCTCAAATTATTTATAAATCAATAAATCTAGTTTAGGAAAATGTATGGTTTAGGAATTTTACTAAAGATTTTTTGAGATTTTGCGTACACATAAGTCAATACAGTTTCTCGACAATATCTTAAAAACTCCCACAAGCAATGGAATGTATTTTAACGGAAAAATATGTATGAATGAATAAAAAAATTCCTCCTAACAACAAATTTTCTTTTGTATAGTATTGCCACTTATGGCGAGTAGCGAAATCTTTTGCTTATCGCTAGTAAACTTCCGCTGTCTTTTACAACCATCGAATGAAAATATTTTGCATTAAACGTTTTAAAATTTTAGCATACTACGCGTACCGCGAAATGATTCCTTTTAATAATACGAGGGTAGTTTGATAAGTCTGTGACTTTTTGAATTTCCCACGCAGTAACTTTAAATACAACACTGCTCCCGTCAACTGTTAATCTATTAACGGACTATTTTCAAATTTTGAGCAAGCTGCGTCATTTAGTTTGTGTTTAACAGCCATTATTTTTTGTAAAAGTACCATCACCAAAACCAATGGGAACTCTACACCACAGCCTCTAAATTTAGCTCCTTGCGACTATTTCCTGGTTGTATGCCGAAAATATATCTTTTATTCCAAAAGTCATTGACTTATCAAACTGCCCTGATCTACATTGAAGATAAAAATCATCCACGCAGCCATATAATCCAAATGTGTTCATAAAACAACGTTACGCCAAATTTGCCAGAACAAGATGCTAATGTCATCTTCATACAGAAGCATTATACAGTTGCTAGAGAATAATAGGCAAATTAAGTGCTAAATAAAAAAAAATTGAGCTCAATCCGTTCTAACGAAAACGAAGATCTGGCAGCTTTGAAAACGTTAACAGAATCCTTTAGCTCTACTCTTGTTCAAAAAAGTTCAGGACTTTTTATTTTAAAGCTACCACAACCCAAATTGAAACATGGGTCGAAAACATACTTGATTCCCCAAATATTTCATATGTTGTATTGGATACCTGTTGGCAGTTTTGAGATATTTGGCAAAAACTCAATTAGACAAAAATACAAAAAATTATAGTGAAAAATCAAAATTATTAATGTTCTTCCAATTTCCAATGTAGTCTCAATATGACCTTATCTAGTAGAAAAACATCCGCACGTATTGGTTATCTGTTGGAATTTTTGAGCATTGACAAGAAATTGAAAAAATATTTATATGGTCAATATTTATAGTCTGAAACCTAAGCGTTTGGGCGCAAAAATCTAAATCTTATTTATCGAATTCTAAACAACAATCTCCATAATTTTCCAGTTAGATGTGCAAGTTTCCAATCCAAAATTCCAATGAACTCTGTAAAACAGTTTGTATATTTATACTTGTAAAAAAATGGACGAGATGGGTGCCGCCATCATTATCCCATTTCAGAACCTTGTTCAAAATACATATTTGAATTACAATGTTGACCTACGATCCAAATTTTGGAATTGTTGATTAACCGAGTTCTGAACAGCAAAACCAAATATAAGACTTTACTTCAAAATGCATCGTATGTAGAATCGATTTTCTTCGTGAACTCATGAATCACCGATGACGTAGTAGCAGCGACAGAAAGAAAGCCAACTTGATGGAGACTCGGAGTTTCTCGAGCTCATGAGAAAGGCAAACGCAAAGCAATTTTTCTGCTTTGTTTTCTTCGGTTCTTGGACTGGTCAAGAAACGTCATTATCGCACGAGGTCAAGGGTTTTTATATAGACCTTACAGTCAGTATGTCTAGATGATACTCATCAATGAAGTCAGTCAATAACAGGAAATTATGATGCCACTTTTCTAAGATTGCACATCATTTTTTGAGGTGATTTGAAGCAGTTGAGACCGGTTAGAGGTACTCCCATTTGAAAGCAAAAAATACAGCGGATCGTTAGTCAGCAGTATGGCAGTTTGGCTTCTTTTTTATAACGGCGTCGCTGCCAAAACACGTGAAAAAATTGCTGGCTATGCAAATGCAAAAGAAATTAGTTCCTCTCAATCGAAATAAATCGATTCATGTTAAAAAAAACATTTTCTACTAAAACCAACCTTCTCGTTGACAATTTTAAAATCGCAAGGAGCGACATTTGATGAAATTGGTTTCAAATACATTAAGACATTTTCACAAACTTTGGTCAACGTAACCTTATTTAGGGTCACGGCTCAAGAAGGTCTTCATATTGCATCTACTGATGAACGTGAAGGTTTTTACAGCTTCTACTGCGCTCATCTTCAAATAATTGATCGGATCATACGCGAAAAAATCCGTAGAAGAATGTGGCAATCGTTTCTCTCGATTGTCTAAGTCTCCGGGCAGAAATTACATGTATTAATGTTATCAGAAATTTGACTTCGTAACGACGAACAAGTTGAAACTGAAAATTTCAATAACATAATACAATGTAGACCACGCAGAACTATTCGCGGAGGGGAAGGCGTTGCTGCGCTGTCTGGATGGCCGGATAAGACAAAAAAATATTCCGTATTCTGGAAGTTGGTAAAAAGAATGCTGAATAAGCTAGCGGATATTTGACAGCGGAAAATAAGAGATTACGCTACTCGCCGCTAGTGGCACCACTATCACTAAATAGAATTTGTTTTGTTATGTAATTACCATCGGAAATTTTTTGTTCATTATGTATCACATTGATGTGATAAGTGATCCTTAAAATGGTAAATTGATTGATCTTCGAAGTAAAGGAACTCGGTATATGAAATCTTGAAATTTAACAATATTCCCTTTCTCCGCCATTTCTGAACTAATTACGATAAAATATGGTTAGTAGTGTTGATCACGGATTTTAAAATTAGTTTAGTACAAACTTGTAGAATCTGTTCGTACTGGACTAAACTGGCCATTTCATAATCAGTCCAGCCTTGTGAAAAATGGTATCTGTACATTTTACACGATATAAATAAATTTTAAACTGGAGGGAACTGGGCTATTCCTTAACTACAATAAGTTTTGTAAAATTTGTATTGCATACAGGGAAAATTCGGAAAAAATTTATGGATTAGAATCTTCACTATATGTTTTCGTTCTGATTCAAGCTTGATTTGAATATTCCGTATTTACCACCTCACTTAGCACAAAATAGTTTTTTGGATGAATTTTCCAAAATATCCGCCAACAGAATGTCACAACACAACACTATTAAAAATGCTCTATTTCTTTTATCGTTATAATTTTATTATGAATGCATCAAATGTGACTCGTTTCCATTTTCTGACTTTTTTCATGTTGACAGGTGCATTTTATATCAAAAGAAATCACCCCTCACCACTTTCTTAAGTACTATATATACATATTAAAATGTGAAGCATAAACAACAATATTTGTTGACCAAACCGTCATTTCCGGGATGAATCACAGTAATTTTTGCTTTTGCATGTTTGATGCTGCCACTTGTAGCGTTGCTGTATTGAAAAACGGTTCCAAAAACCATTCATCAGCTTAATGGTGTGTTCCCAGTGGTCGAGTCTGTTGATAGGTACTTCTTCAAATGGTGGTTCTGGCAATGATGTGAGAGAAGCCATAACTAAAAAATGACCCGGAGCTAATACGCCAATGTTTGTTGGATCATCAGATTTCAGTTGGCACAATGGCCATGAATTAAGTACAGCCTCAATTTAGCAAGTTAACATGGTCATTTTTTCGAACGTGAGATTTGAAGTACCAATAACATTGATGTGATTTGACTTCATAGACTTGCTTCCGGCTTCTTATAGTCCCCCAAAACGCGGTGCTGCTGGAGGGATGAACTTCTAAGAATTATTATTTATAAGGAGGTAATCTGAAATGTGTGATTATTTTATTTCCAAATATCTTTATAAAATTTATTTATCCGATGCGCTGCTCCGACAAAATTCGTTCCGTTGTCAGAATTGATTTCGAGTGGTATACTTCTCCTGCAAATAAATTCTTGTGAGCCGCCAACAACGCATCCGTGCTCAAGTCAGATACGACCTCCAAGTGAAACGCCTTTGTTACCATATACACAAAAACTGCTATGTAGCCTTTCGTTAATTTGGCACCTCTGCCTTTCTTTGAAGCAATGGAAACTGTTCCCGCGTAATCAACACCCACTCGACTGAATGGACGTAATATAGTTACTCTCGACTTCAGAAAGCGTATACAATGGTTCTTATAATACTCCTTGCATTCACGATCCAATACTTTTGTTTAATGAGAGAAGATAATAGGGATGGTCCAGAATGGAGGAATGGTTGATGGTATAATGCCACTATATCTTTGGTTACGGTTTGAGAATTGGATAGGATAATAGAATGTTTCGTGTTATAAGAACAAGTGGAGTTTTGAATTCTCCCTCCTACTCGAAGAATGCCATCACTGTCTATAAATGGAGCAAGTAAGGACAATTGCGATTTGCTTTTAATTTAGTTTACTTTCATTAAGGTTTCAAGTTCTTGCGCAAAATCTTGGCGTTGACACCAGTGAATACAGACTCGTTCTGTTGCTTGCAGTTCTTCTTCCTGTTTCGGAAAAATTCCACGACTTGCAGGATCTGCCGGATGTTCTGCTGACTTGACATATCCCCATTTGTTTGGTGGCAAGGTTTCAATGAAGTCCTAGTCCTATTAGCCACAAAAGTTTTCCAACGACGAAGTTGATCTGCTATATCCATGCCAAAACTTTTTAGAATCCGTCCAAGCATATTCTTTGATTTCGGCGGTTGCGAATTCTTTGCTTTTACGGAACAGTTTAGTAAGAAGATGTGCTGCACATAAATCCAACCGTGGAATAGTTATTTGACGTAATGACGCTACCTTTGTTTTTGAAGCGATTAAGTTGGTGTGAATATATGTGTCTTTACTTTGAATACGTGAATATATAACAGCTGCAAACGCTGACTCGCTTGCAACACAGAATTCGTGGAGTTGTATTGTCTCACCCTTCCACCCAATGTATCGTCTTATTGGAATTTCTGTTATTTGGTCAAATTCGTTTCGTAATTGTTTCCATTTTAACAAAATATCAGCTGGTAAATCATCATCCTAGTCCGATTTGCGTAACCAAAGATACTGAAATAATATTTTGATGGCAACTATGGTTGGTGCAAGCCAACCCAGTGGATCGAATATTTTTGATGATTCTGAAACTAGTGATCTTTTTGTGTACTTGATGTTATCATTCAGCGTTACATTAAATTGAAAAATATCTACTTTTCGAACCTAGATCAAACTATGGACCTTTATTACTTGGTGGTTGTTGTCGAGGTTGATTGGATTTCTATACTGATTTTGATTGTCACCGTATAATACAGGTACATTTGAGGACCATTTACGTAATGGAAAGCCACCAGAGATATACATTTTGTTTAATGTTTCCTTCAGCACAACAGCATCACTTATATCGGTTAACAAATCGTCAACATTAACATCGTTTCTAATGATTTCAGCTATTTCTGGATTAAGGAGTGCGCTGTCTGTTGCCAGTTTAAACAGCGTTCGGATTGCAAGAAACGGTGCTGCTGATGTTCCGTATGCCACCGTTTTCAAGCGAAAATGTAAGATCGGAAACTATGTATCTTCATTTCGAACCATGAGTTGGCGGTACATCTTTTCTACGTCTGCACATAATGCAATTGGATGAGTACGGAAGCGCAAAAAAATTGACGAGAGCGACCGCCGAACGGTCAGGCCGACCAATAAAAATTATGATACATTATTATTGCAAAGAACGAATACCAGTCGAAGTTTTATAGTATTGTTTGATGATTTTAAGACCGCATGATGCGGTAGGTAACAATGGTTCGTGATTTTGAGTAAATGTTCTTCATCAATTTTTTCTATGTGATTTAATGTAAGATACTCACTCATGAATTCTAAATAGAGTGATTTCTATGCGGAGTCCCTTTGCACTTTGCATTCGTCTCTCTACGGATTTCAATCGTAGAATTGCCAGAAATGCTGATTGTCTAAGCGGAAAGAGAATGCCCTTTTGAACGGTAGTGACACGAGATATCTGCCATCCTCTCCTCTAGTAACTGTTGGTTTGTAGTATTCCTCAGCTTCTCCTTCTTCCTTGGTTATGAAACGGATAAACTTTGGCTACCGCCGAAGCTAACCCGGCTTCTTAGATTTTTGCCGCTATCCTCTGGTGCCCCATGCGGCGTTGGTTCCCGCAGCTCAGTGTAGTAGAGGGGAATAGTGTGGGTTTTGGGGCACCTAAGACAACGGCCTAAATTACCGCATTGAATAAAAAAAAGATGGATAAAACGGGAGGAGGTTGGAATTGAGGTATCGGACCCCGAAGCAGTGAGCCAGCCTATCAGCCCATCACGTGGGCAGGCCTGACCGTGGATGTGTATATACTGAAATGTCTATTCGGACATTTCACCCTAACGTTACTATTTTAATATTTTGGCCCATAGGCCCTAATTGGGGAAATGTTAGTAAGGCGGGGTAGTGGTATGCCACCAACGCCACAAAAAGGAAGAGACGTGCTGAGCAACGACAGCTTCCTTTTGTGTAGCGGTTGATCTCATCCCACTACCGTTATTTAATTTTTTAATCGCACAAACACAACACTTACCTTAAATCCTGGGTACGTACACTCACTATGTTACATACAATCACTGCTCAAAATTTTTTTTTTTTTTTTTATACTTTACAACTTTTATTGGCACAAAAACAATTTAGTTTATGGGACGTTCTTTGTCAAACGGAACAACGCTCGGACCAGAATCCCGTATGATAAATTTTAACGATTTTCGGCTTGAAACTTTCGTTTTTGAATCCGCTATCTGGTCCCGTTGGGCAATTTTAAAAATTTCAAAATGGCGGTTAAAAATGGCGGATAGAAATCCAAGAAAAATCGAGTCTTCGGATCAAAATATTCGTAAAAAAAATTTTCCCAATCAATATCGTTGCTTTTGTGTCTCAAATTGTTGGTAAAGGATGTCTCTAAAAATGTGATATGCGAGGCTGGTCAAATTCAACATAGCGGATCCAAGAGGGCAGCCCGAACCAGGTGACAAAAGTGTTTTTTGAAAAATGCACCAAATTTCAAAAAATTCACGAAATTTAAATATGGCGCCCCACTAATGCGCATGCGCACCATGAGAATTCTTCTAATTTCAACTATTTGAGCTGGAATGTGGTATTCAGGGGTTTTCGACATTGCTAATCACAAGTATGACTACAGTTTTACAAATTTCCAAGATGGCGCTCTACTGATGCACATGCGCACAGGGAAAACCTCTTCAATTGCAACTATTTGGACTGGAATTTGGTATTTCTGAACAACCTTTATTTTTAAAAGCTCTGTGCGTTTACAGGTTTGAGACTGTCTTGCGATGTAAGAAGCCCTTATTACTTTTTTTGTTTTTTTATTTTTTTTTTGTTTTCTATTTTTTTTTTTCATTGTTTTATCAATTTTTTATTTTTTTTGTGCATTTTTTGATTTTTTTTTATAATTCTTTATATTATTTCTCACTTTGCTTAAAAATAATTTGTAGCTGTTAATATTTCAGATGCTTCAGAGTACATATATTCATTAAGGTTTTTGTCTGAGGATACCTTGAAAGCATGAGCTTTAGCAATGTTAGAAAAGGTTGGAGTGCAGTGGAAAATCTCTTTACAGTTTTCTATGAGTTCTATCATAATCCTCTTTACTATAGTGAAAAAAGTTGACATTAGGAAATTTCTTTTTAGCCCAATTGAAAAGTTCAGTAGAGTTTAGAATAAAATCATTCCCTTTATCTTGCAAGCTAGTCTTTGTTGCCAGGTTTTTTAATATTGCTGATAATCCGTCAACACCTCCCTTTCCATGTGCTGTAGCATTATTATGCCATTCTGCTTCCATGCCAAAATCTTCTTTGTGGTTCACTGAATTGACCATCTCGTACCTATTTTTGAAGTACTGCCTTGCCCCGTCTGACACATAAATTGTTTTGCTAATTTTAAGACATTTTTTTTATGTCAGGTATCAGATGTGTTTGTGATAAATGCACAGACGCAGTATCATGAGTTGTGCATTGAGAGAGCACTACAAAACTGAAATGTTTAACTTCGTTGCCTTCTCTGTAGTATAGAATAGTGCCGAACGTGCTACATTAATCGTTATTGTAATGAAATTGTTGGGCTGCGTTCAGGGCAACATAAGCATAATTCTCAGAATAATCTATCTCCAAGATACCCTCATTCTCTTTCATATTTCTTTTAAGATAACTTATGAATTGTGATTGTTTCTTGGAAATGAAATGATACAGAATTAGTTTTTTGAGACTCTGTGTTAATTCATGAACAAAATCATGAACATCAATGCACTCTTTTTAAAGTGCACCTGTCGGTAGCTTGCCATGTACTAAAAATAATTTCATCAACATCATTTTCCAGTAGCGTCGACAATATGTACTCTTCAAAATCTGACAGTTTTGGACATTTAAGACAATTCCCTAAGTGACAATCAGGTTTAGGATTTCTGCAAAGACAATAAATAATACAATCAGCATAGCCTTGTAATTCATGCGTAGATCCTTTTGTCATTTGGATCAAATGAGGAGCTTCAAACATCGTCGAAAACTATTGTTGATATACACATATACTGTGTGTACCTCTTGCTCCTGCTATCACACAATAAGGAGGGCGTAGCTGTGCAAACATACTGAAATTTATTTGCATTTCTGGATATTCAGCCTTAAAATTTCGATGCAAAACTTTTATGTTTAATAAAAGCAATCTTTTGGGAACATGAATTACATTATTGCCCTCTTTGATTTTAACGATATATTTTTTTATTTGGCATCAGTTGACTGTTATCATCATAGTTATAATATGCCACAACTTTTTTCAAAGTTCTTCAGGTAAACACTTACCTTTTTTTAAATCAGGACTTGCTAAAACACCATATTCATGTCTTATATCTTTTGCTTGCTTAGCTATCCTCATAGAACAATTGAATTACTGTACAATATCTCGTAATGTCCAGCAATCAAGTATTATTGTCAAGATTGACACCCTCAGCGGATCGTTTTTAGGTAGAGAAGAAAACTTTTCTTTCAGGCCATTCATAATTTGTTCTAATTTATCTTCCCTTGATAAACGATAAATCTTTTCGGCTCAGGTGCGTCAATTTCATTTTCCGGTTCCAAAATTGAATCATGTTTTAAATCATATGATGAGTTGGGCGAATTTGCGTAGCTTTTTTTTCTACAATTTTGACAAATCATAGCATTAACGTGAATACTAAATATGCTTAGACGGGAATTCATCCGAAACTCTGCGCAGTTCTTTTCCTCTATGTCCTTTTTCATCAAAGGGATTACAACATCGATTTCTCCAGAAACCTTTAGTATCAGGTAATTCCGACAAAGCTTCGACACTTGAAATTCAAGTTTTAATTTTTTCAGTTAAAAGTTGAATAGAAAGCTTTAACTTCTGAAGTAGAACTGGAGTTTCAGTTAAAAGTATGAAAATACTGTATATAATGCTTTATAGCATGCCATGAAGCTAAAAATTATACCGTATATAATGTTCGGGTTTTTCAAACCCCTGAATACCAAATTCCACTCCAAATAGTTGCAATTGAAGAGGTTTCCCCTGTGCGTATGCGCATCAGTAGAGCGCCATCTTGGAAATTTGTAAAACTGTAGTCATACTTGTGATTAGCAATGTCGAAAACCCCTGAATACCACATTCCAGTCCAAATAGTTGAAATTAGAAGGATTCTCATGGTGCGCATGCGCATTAGTGGGGCGCCATATTTAAATTTCGTGAATTTTTTTGTGATCAGCGACCCGAAAACCCCCTATACTAAATTGGACAGAAATTTGGTGCATTTTTCAAAAAACACGTTTGTCACCTGGTTCGGGCTGCCATCTTGGATCCGCCATGTTGAATTTGACCAGCCTCTCATATCACATTTTTAGAGACATCCTTTACCAACAATTTGAAACACAAAAGCAACGATATTGATTGGAAAAAAAATTTTCACGAATATTTTGATCCGAAGACTCGATTTTTTTTGGATTTCTATCCGCCATTTTTAACCGCCATTTTAAAATTTTCAAAATTGCCCAACGGGACCAGATAGCGGATTCAAAAACGAAAGTTTCAAGCCGAAAATCGTTAAAATTTATCAAACGGGATTCTGATCCGAGCGTTGTTCCGTTTGACAAAGAAAGTCCCTTATATAAATTTATAAAAAATTTGTATTGTGTACTATAATCAACACTAAACACACAAAACAATTCACAAAAAAAAATTACTAATTTAATTTTACTATTTACTAATCTTAAAAACCACAAAAAGAAACTCCGACCACTCGTTGGTCTATCGAAAAACTAACTGCCTACCAGCAACGAAAAACGTACATACTTTTGAGTTTCGAAGGTAATTTTTGCGATCTCATCACAAAAATTCCTACGAAAATTGTACACCAACGTGACATCGATTTTGCTGAGTCGAGCCACGCGAAAATATTTTTTTTCTTTAAAACATCCGTTGAGGAAGTTCGAACAACAACAACCACAATGCTTTTCAATATTTGCATCGGTGTCATTGTTACTATCCTATTCATAAGTATAGTGTAAAAACTTACATGTCCAATATGTGCATAAACGACGTTATCAAATTACGTTCATGAACATATTTGGGTTGATTTAACATAAAATATTCTAATGTGAATAAATTATGTTACCTGGAATTAAATTGACTCTAAAAGAAAATGTAAAGCAAATTAAACATGACGGGCTTATTACATTAGAGATAGTTGAAGATATTATCTTCGAGGTCATGTTAATTGGAAATAAAAGAATTGGGATAGGTTGATACCAGAATTAGATAGAATTCTGTTACAGTTAATAAATTTGAGTCAAAATAAAAAATTATAGTACAAATTCTAATCCATAAATTTTTTCCGAATTGTCCCTGTATGCAATGCAAATTTTACAAAATTTATTGAGTTCCGTCCAGTTTAAAATTTGTTTTTATCGTGTAAAATGTACAGATACCATTTTTCATAAGACTGGACTGATTATGTAATGGCCAGTTTAGTCCAGCACGAACAGATCCTAGAATTTTGTACAAAACTTACTTTAAAATCCGTGATCAATATACTACTATCCAAATTTCATTGTAATTCGTTACTCGCGAAAAAACGGAATATTGTTAATTTTCAAGAATCCATTTACCGAGTTCCTTTACTTCCAAGATCAATCAATTTACCATTTTAAGGATCACTTATCACATCAATGTGATACATAATGAATAAAAAATGTCCGCTGTTAATTACATAACAAAATAAATTATCTTTAGTGATAGTGCTGCCACTTGCGGCGAGTAGCGTAATCTTTTATTTTCCACTGTCAAATTTCCGCTAGCTTATACAGCATTATAAAAGTAGCAGATACTGATCACCTAAAGATCGCCTGATACTTACGTTTCTCGAGATAGAGACCACCCATAAGAGGGGTAAGAGTTGAGCTGCGTAACCAAGAGCCCAGACACTTAATAAACACATTTTATTAAATAGTTGTTTTTTATTTCGATAAATTATTTTTATAAAAAATAAGTGTTTAATGAAATGTGTTTATATTAAGTGTAAGTGTGTTTCGCCAAGTGCCTACGGCAAATAGTATAAAAAGTGCAAGATTCCTGAGTTTAAACAATATTATCTTATAAGAAACCCCGTCAAACGCCATGCGAAAGTCCTTGAGATGCAAATTCTGTTAAATTAGTTGTCGTAGATCGTCGTCTAAGAAAATCATCCTGATTATCTGAACACAAGTACCAACACAACTTTTTAAAACGATAGAAGGCAAACCATCGGGCAAAAATCATCATTTAGCTTGATTGTTAAATTATCACAGACTTATCCAATTTTTTATTAATTTTTTCATGGTTAAATTGTTTTGCTAATACTTAAAAATTAAGTTAATAGTTTGCCTGATTAGTTAGTAACAAGTCGATATAATACACAGCAATCATTACTTTAATTGCGATAACAAATCCATTCAGCTTTAAACTCATTCCAAGGCAACCGACATCCCAAGCTCCTTTATACATAAAACAACATTTTTATAATAAATTGAGTTAAGACAATAATCCCTCATTATTTCTTCATGTCAAACCTCTTGTCGTCGGTCGTATTAACATTAACTTTCTTTGTGTTTTTTTGGTCTGTCCGAAAATGCAAATAATGAAAATGTATTTTCTACCCAAAAAATTTAAATCGAACGAATTGTAACAAATCACTTACAAACGAAAAAACAAAAGTGCCTTTCAGTAGATCTAATTATTAATTGAATGTAAAGCTTAAAAGCTCCTTTCTGTCTCTCATCTGTGTGTATGTAATAATATATAGATAAAAATAGAAGTTTTATTAAACAAAATTTTCCTTATTTATTTAATTTTTTATTTAGAAAAAAAAAAATAAAAGGTAAAATTAAATTTTTATGGAAATTTTATTATCCTTTTTGCCTGTTGTTAATTTTTTTTTTTTTTTGCTTTGTTACGCTATTGGTGCGGTTTTTATATTTCGGACTTCACTTAGTTTAAAAAAATTTATTGACCAATTGAATTATTTATTTCATTTATTTTTTATTTGTTTTTTTTTTATTTTTCGGTGAAAATAGAAAATTTATCCACTTAATTCCACCGGCATAAAAAATTTATATTGAAAATGCATAAAAATATATAACCGTATGGAGATGAAGAGGGATATGGGGATGTTTACGAGTAGAATTTAGAAAACAAAAATATTTCAAATTCAATACAGACGTTATGATGATGATGATCCTAATTAATGCTATGCGATTAATTGGATTAAACGTGAATATTTATATTGGGTACGCGAGTAAAGCAATTAAAATTGTTGGCGAGAAATTGGTTGAGCGACGACCGATCATCATGAATATGCCACGGAAGAAAGGAAAATTTGCAACACCAAAACGTAAGTTTGTATAATGTTATAGGAAAATGCTTTCAAAATTTTTTATTCTTGCTCTATATTTAATAACTTTTTATGTTTAAAGACCCAAGGTTTCCATTTAGTATACAATTCTTACAAATTTCATAAATTTTATAATAAAATCCTTAAATTTACGATAAATTCGTATGTACAAAAATATCATAGGTTAACACGTCTACAGTATCAGATGACGTCTTCTAACTATCTAAAGCAAAGGAAAATAAAATAAAATAAAAATCAATCCTCTATGTGTAGCGCAACTATCTCTTATTAAAATGACCTGATTGCAAGATACCTTTATAAATAGTTTGTGAAACATTTCAAGTTACATAATTAAGTAGAAAAACAAAAATTTTAAATCTCTTCATACAAATGAACCGAACGTGCTCGTAAAATGGTCTAGTTGAATAATAACACTGTGCTTGAATCGCAAACTTTCTTTGTGACAAGCTGGGAACCACGGGGTAAACCTTATTCGCAAGTATGCTGAATTCAATGGTGCTGGTCCCATTTCAAGGTTAGCCCCCTTTTTTGAGATATCGCTTTCGACTTGTTTCGGCAATTCAAAGATTTGTCAAAATATACACTCATTTTCACGTTGATAGCTCTTGAACCATTAAGATTTTCGTTTTGCTTTCTTCAGCAAAGTTGTTGCGCAAGCCAAGAGAAGCAACTTTGCTCAAACTATCAAGACCGAACATTCACATCTACATTCACATTTTTTCTTCCTCTTACAAATTCCAACAAATGTCACCCAAGAGTGCATTTTGCTTTTTACCGCTGTACCAATGTTCAAGTTTTGCCGTCACTTGGTGAAAACGCTCGCCGTGCTCATCGAATTCGGCTGGTGAATTCGTACGGTTATATTATGAAAAGCGGTCAGCATATTTGCGCGGGTACAGTATAGCCAGCCTTTCAGATCTCGCGGACTGTGGAGTGCAAGATATTTTGCGCTACGTACGTCCGAATGATTTTGAAAAAGGATAAAGGGAAAATAGGATCCTGTGGTATCTCAACGGGTCACTACTGATCTAAGTGCGCGAAAGCAGCCACTCCAACCTAACCTAACCTAGCCTTGGCCTAAGTAAAACACAAATATATGGTGGATCTGGTTATTCGGTCTTAATTTTTGACTCAGAGCCAAAACATGTCGAAAGCGTTATCTCAAAAAAGGGGATTAACTTTGAAATGAGAGTAGCACCATTGAATTCAGCGCACTCGAATTAGGTTTACCCCTCAGGGTGCTCAGCTTGTCACTTTTTTCAACTAGCACAGTGTAATTTGTTATCGATTTTATGAAAATGTTTGCCGCGCGGTACATAAGAGGGCAGACGGATCGGTATAAAACAAAGAAAATGTTTATTGTTACAAAATATACGGCAACAGTAAATTAGACACTGGAGAGCAACAAACTAATATACGAGTAAAACTTAATAATTTGTGTTTTGGAAATTTTTCGAATCGAATATTAAGTTTGGTACGTTTAGATGATTATTTTATATTTTGTTTCATTTCCGGGACATTAAATTCGATTTTTTATTTGTATGGCCGTTATTAGACATGTGCGAAACTAAATCAGATGTTTAATGGCCGTTTTATGTTCTTGGAGAAATGTAAATTAAAATATCTGTAAGGGGTATGTTCGTTAATTTTAAATAATTTTCATTTTATTTCTAAAATTATTTAATAGCAATAAATGTGGCCATCGATGGCAATAGATGTGGCCATTGATTTGAAATATATGGGACTGTTTCCCTTTAATCTGGTTTCACTATTGGTGACCTTACTATTGGTTATGAACATTCCATTTTATTTCAACTTACAAGGAAACTTTACGACGTCAAGATTTTTGTAGGTTTACCATTCACTAAATCACCGAAGTTAAAAAAAGTGTTTTTTTAACTCTGTGTTTGTCTGTATCGCTGTATGTGGTGCTATGTAGACCATGTCCTAAAAAAATTAGGATTCTTTTGGGACAAACCTCACTGTTCTAATCACAGTATTTGACATACGTGAATATAATATACTTGTTTCGTACAAAAGGATGAAACTGAAGAATTTACAATTTAAAATGAATTTTATTGTTAAACCTTAAAAATCCTATTAGATTTCTAACAAACGTTATAAATGTGAATAGAACGTGACAAATGCAAATTGATTTTTTTTTACTTAAAATTTCCTTTATTTGTGTCCTCCATTTTTTTTTTTTTTTTCAATATAATAAAAGCAAAAAAATAAAAAAGTGGGTGTCTGTGCCATGTGTACGGGCATAGAACGTGAATTCGTACAATATTTTGGGAAGGAAATGGCCTACATTAAGATTTACATCGTACATCGAGATTTTTGGTGAACGTTAGAAGAAAGATTGAACTCATGTTAATGTTAAATTAATACATAATATTTAAATAATTTAAAAATCTCATTTCCGACCAAAATATCCAATCCCATCATAACCGGTTAAGAAATTATCAAGTTCCGCCCAGCAAGCCATATTAGAGATTTCCTCCAAAAATCATTTAAGAATCCCATTTCCATCGAACATATACAATCCCATCATAATTGATTAGGAAATGGCCGAGTTCAGTTCAAGTTGGCTATATGCCAGAACTTTTTCCAAAAATCATTTAAGAATCTCATTTCCGACCAACATATCCAATTTCATCATAATTGGTTAAAATATTACCGAGTTCCACCCCAGATGGCCATATTCCAGAACTTCTTCCAAAAATCATTTAATCATTTTGAATCCTATTTCCATCCAACTAACCCAATTCCACCACAATCGTTTAGGAAAAGGCCAAGTTCCGTCCCAGGTGGCCATACGCCAGAACTTCTTCCAAAAATCATTCAAGTAGCTCATTTCCGACCAACTTACCCAATTCCATCATAATCGTTTAGGAAAAGGCCAAGTTCCATCCCAGGTGGCCATATGCCAGAACTTCTACAAAAATCATTTAAGAATCTTATTTCCATCGAGTTCCGCCCCAGGTGGCCATATTCCAGAACTTCTTTAAAAAATTATTTAAGATTCCTATTTCCATCTAACATACCCAATTTCATCCGAATCGGTGAAGAAAATACAGAGTTTAATACGAACGGAAAACATTAAAATGGCGGTGTTTCCCCCTCCACCGCAAGCGATGCGTCACAGTCACCACTCATCGTAACGAAGTCTGATCCTGTAGCTATCGAGAGGTTTAATTAAATTTTAGATGTAGATGATAGGTAAATAGCTGCAGCGTCAAATTGTATCTACAGATTTCGTTATCATCAGTTTTTGGATTGCCTCCCTATGAAAGCAAAAATAAAGATGTATTTACGTCAACAGATATTGCTGCTAAGAAGAGCATAGAGAAAAAACGACATCCTTCCAGTACCGCCTGTCTCTCGCCAACAGTTTGATTTCACACCATACGCATACTGTTCGCGATTCCTTTTCGACTGGCTATTGTGCAATGTCATTGTCCGGTTTCCGCAGGGTGTGCCCTATACCCATTGCCATTTACCTACGTTTAATTTCGGTAGTGATTGGCACATTATTTGTTAGCGCAAGTAGATCCGTTTTTGAAATCGTGTTTGGCCAATAGATGTTACAGATTCACCGTAGACTCTTATTAATAAATACTTGTAGTTTTTCAGAAATAGTGGTTGTTACTTTCCAAGTCTCACAACCATATAAAGAGGACCGATTTAGCTTCGCCACACGGTCGCCACACTTTGTTTAATGAATAGTAGGCCTACTTAGGCCTACTTTTTCAGCATTATAAATCAATCTCTCAAGCTTACTCGTCATATCATCTAATCTGTGAGTCATCATACTGATGTTGTCAGCGTAGTTGAGATCGTTGAGCCTTTCATTCAGTTGCCATTGAATACAGTTTGGTGCAGGGAGGACACATCTTTGCCAAACTCCTTTGAGAATGGTAAAATTGTCGCTGTTCTTCCCCTTAAAGCGAATGCTGCAGGCGGCATCTCTATAATTCACGGAAAAAGTTTACGTTTCTTTCCGGAATTCCGAGATTTAGCAATTCTGTCCAAATAGCTTTTCCGGGTATTTTATCGAAGGTCCTTTCGAAATTGACAAAGAGTCTACCCATGATTTTTCTTCCTAAAACCTGCTTGCTCTCATCTCAAAAGTGAATCAGTATATGGTGAAATACGATTAAGAATAAAAATGCTATTAATTTTTCTATTACATTTAACCGTTTTATGCCTCTCCAATTTTTGCACTCGCTGAGATTGCCCTTCTTGCGGGTATCGTAATGATGACTCCCTTTTACCACGAGCAAGCGATTCTGCATGCTATCCACGCGTCACGAATTATTGGCTCTAGTACGGGAACAATAATAGCTGCGCTGAACTTAAAAATCTCGGCGGCCAGGTTTTCAGAACCCGCAGCTTTATGATTTTTAAGCTGCTTAATTACAGACTCTAGTTCATTTTGAGAGGGTGGTATAACACACCTATATTTTTAAAGGGTTTTTTTCAGGAAGGTTTTGCGGGACGGTTTATATATTTTAAAAATTTTCAAATTCGCCGTATCAACACTTTTCACAAAATTTACAACAACAAAATTTTATTCGGGCACAACAGCAACCAAATTTACAAAATTATATGGCACCTAATTTTAAATTTCAGGACCATATTACGATAATTTCCATAATAATACTGCACATAAGCAACTATCGCAATGCTTTTCAAAATTGTAAACGCAATAACGAACCAAAATTTCTAATATGTTAGAACTGATTTGACATTGGTCCCAAGTTTTATAATTGTAATAAACCTCTTAGGATTGTTTGTTTTGCTTGTGGTATCTACTTTAAAATTTAATTTTTCTAAATATCTTTTGGTAAACGGCAAGTCGAAGAAGCTTTGGGGTTTCCCAAACTCAAAAGCAGCAACCACCACAAAACGAGCATGACATCAAACCATCAGTACTCCACCCAAATTCAGAAACATCGTCAAAATCAAAACCAATAGAAATTAAAAATCAAAATAATTCTCATCTGTCTAATGCTCTTTCATCTGCTTCATCAATAAAGTCTTAAATTTGAACTTTGTCTGATTCGCTCCGAACTAAAATGTACTGGGGGATGTGGGAAAATCTTAAAAGGGATCTTTCAGAAAGCTTGCTATTGGATTAAACAGACAAATGGCCATTGGCGCAATATTAATGGAATTGATTCTATTGGAATAATGGACAGTGGAGCAACTATTGCAGTGTCAGGTAGTGGACGTCAAACTTATTTAAATAATCCTGATGTCAAAGTTTTCAATATTACGAGAGAAGTAAAACACGGCTTGTAAAAAACGGCTTGTAAATAAAATGGCAAAGCTCGTCCTTCTTTAGATGCCAGACGTGTGAACGAAATAAATAAGGACATACCCGTCGGTCTCTTGAACCGGTTGGAGGATACTAAATTCATTTCAAGCTTAGACTTAAAGGATGCTTTTTGACAAATTCCGCTGGATCAAAGGTCTCGCGATAAGATAGCATTTACTGTCTCTGGTCGCCTGTTATATCAGTTCACAGTGATGCCATTGGGCCTGTGTAACGCGACGTAAACTATTCGCCAGATAACGGATCAGGTGATATCCCACAAATTTCACGATCGTGTTTTTGTATATCTTGACGACGTTTTAATCACATCCAAACCATTTGATTAGCATCTTGAACTACTATACATTGTGGCTAACAAATTGACTATGGCGGGTTTAAAGAGTTTCAATTATCTAGGGTATGTGATTGAACATGGTACAATTGCAACAAATCCAGAAAAAGTTTAAACTTTCTCACTCCCTAATATCAATCAAATGCGTCGATTCTTAGAAATTGACAAAACAAAGTTTGAATCAAATTTTTCATATTTAATTTTAACTGATTCAGACCAATGGATGTCATGGAAGACAAGATGTCCAAAAGATTCCAAATTAAATTGGAAACAATTATTTCACATAAGTTTTTCAAAATAAAAGCGCGAATTTCAAGTTTTGATAAAATAAAACTATAGTTCAACGAAATTAAACGTCGTTAGATGCCAATCGGTTTTACTACGAAGGGGATAAATTCATTTTAAAGATGTTTTTGTTAATTTGTAAGTCCCATTGAAATTGAGTGGAAATGGGCAAACCGGAAGTGGCGGCTTCCACAGGCATTTTGCTTTTTTCACAAATGTTTTCATAATTCAAAGATCCTAGAGAGAATCCATTGGATTCATCTGTACAGAACAGATAGTCGATTGAGCCGACTAATCTATCGACATCAAAACAAGCGTATTGTAAGAGGAAATATGTTGAAACTGCTCTCTATTCCCTTAATTGTCCAATTGGGAAATCCATTGAGCATAAGAAATTTTCATTTCTAGATAACTTTCTGTATATAAAGCGGCCTTTAACAACGTCATTTCTAGTATGTTTACTGAGGCACTTGCATTTCTTAGAGTAAGCGAGTTCTGATAAGCTGGATCGAAAAGATACAAAAAATGATCGTTTTGGCTAATCTGGATGGATTTTTCAGCATAAAAATTGTAAGTAGAGGCTCATCACAAGGTTTAGTGTTATCCCCCTTCTTTAGAAATTAGTCATTAATGACCTAACCTAGATTAACTACTCGCTGTAAATGGTATTAACTTTATCATCACAGACAGAGTATAGAATTTATATCTTGTTTTAGATGCTGGAAAATTAATTTATTTGAAGGAGGACACCAACTTAAACAATGTAGCGATAAGTGTATCTGCGATCCATTTCCATGCGCTAGCTGCGAGATTTGTTTTTCGTGTTCCGTGATTTCGATGCACCCTTTTATATTCTTTTTTTACGATTGAGAATTTATTTTCTTCATGGCAAATGCCGTCACAATTTTTTGGATTAGACGAATTTTGTAACTAGAAAAATTATCTTGAACGATCTCGAGTAGAATTTGTATGTATTCCTTAATCACTTTTAATGCATCGATCGTGGTTGGATTTAATTTTTCACGTAAAATTACTTCTAGATAAGATGGATGTGGTTCCTCGTAAGCGTGAATTTCCTTCACTCTTTTAAATTTCAGTTGGTTTCTGAACACGTTGATGAGGGTTTCGCAGAATTTTATCAATTTTCCATTTGTAAAGTTTGCCGTTATTATTCCTATTGCTAAGAGCAAACGTGAAGGGTCGGCGGTCATTAGGATTTTTAATTTTTTTGGTCGCTCTGTATAAATGTGAAGTTGTCAATGGCCCATATTGTTGCCAATATTTCCTTTTCGTTGAATGCATAATTCTCCTAGATTTTTTTTTTATTCCTGCTGATGTACGTACTAGGTCTATCTGTGCCGATATCTTCCCGTGATATTACCGCACGCATTGCCATATCTGGGGTGTCGGTAGTCAGGTTGAAGGGTTTACTGAAATCAGAAAATATTGCTGTTTCCAATTTCCAATTTGCTTTTCGTCCATGCTCATTTCTAACTACTACCACTCGAAAGGTTTGTCACCAGTTTCGCCACCTGTGCAAAGTCCTTAAAAATCGCCTGTAATATGATAACAGGACTGACGAATAATTTTAACACTAACGAATTTTCTATGTTTTTTGGATGTTGAATTGGTGCCACCTTCATTGGGTCGATCCTAATGCCTTGGTTCGTGCAGGTATAACCTGGAAAATAGGTTTCCATTTTCAAGATTCCGTTTTATCCAGATTGACTTGAAGGTTACCTTTTTCAAGTTCAGTGAAAATTTTCTCTGCGTACCACTGACGATGATAATGTCAACCTTAGAAAGAAAGCCGGAGATTTGTTAAGTCCAAGGGGAAGTCTCAAATATTCATACTTCCAATTCATTGCTGAGAATAAGGGCTTTGGTATATCGGACTCCTTTAAATTGATCCTGTAGAATCCCGTGGTGAGAACGATTTTGGAAAGAACTTTGAATTAGCGATTGGTTTGCGATTGTGTTAGAGATGTCTAGAATTGGATAGGTAAGCTGTTGATGGAATTGAAACGTTCGAGTTATAGAACCATCCCATAATTTTGTGTACCGGAAGCATCTGGGTTTTTCTCCACTTGGAGTTATATGAGCTCTTTGAAGGCTCTATTTTGTTTCTAGACGTTGAACAATTCAGGGGTGATAGGAGTAAGATTGTTTGTAGACTGGTTCCTCTATAATCAGTTTGATATCAGCCCTATTGGAGTTCGTTCAGTGTCGCTTGATTTTGGTGAAATAACATTTTAATATGGGAGGCGAGAGTCAGAATGTTGTTTTCTCGATCAATAACACGGCACCAAATTCCTTCAATGTATCATCACCAATAATGCCGTTAAGCGTTTTCAGACCCGTACCTTATGGCTGTTTTAACTATAAAATGGCGTATGGATCGGAAGGTACCGGGTTCGAATCCCGATAGGAGCAGGATGCAAAGTGGTGAAATGTAACACATCTATGACTTCTTGTTGTTGTGCAAAACCCATGAGCCGATCATGCCGACCATCTTCCATGTCAGTATAGAACGAACGTCCTCGAGTTGGCTGAGTAGACGTAAAGTTAGGACGTAAAAAGTATAACCGCGAAAGAGCAAGGTGAGCATTGAGCCCCAAAACAGATTGCATTGTAAAGAAATAAAAAAAACTAAGTGGTTTTAAAAAAATGACGAGAATTTTTTCTGCTGATTTCGATTCACCTTCCGGTCGATCTAATTTTAAAATTATCATTGGTGGAAATCTCGTTTTTGGCCAATTCGAGTTTAACGAAATTCAATGAATTCTTAGAGAGAGTTGTCATTATTCATTTGGTCCTCAAGTAATTCGATATCCGCATTTGCGTTCACCAAATATGCGTATTCCTCCTGAATTTCTATGGTTCATTGTGATAATCTTTCTCTCTTGACTGATTATTCGCCTTGTTGAATTGAAATCACTGATACATCAATCGCCATGTGTTCGGGTGATTTATAACTCGTTGCCTTGAATGAAACTTTAATACTTTGGTTTTTTATATTACTGGCCATGTTTCGTTGTGGCAATCTGGTATATGATATTTGGTCGTCGGAAATTTAATTTATTGGAACTGTTATGGTTTTATTGATTTTCTTTTTCTGTGTCACGCAAGCAAGATATGTAAGCTTCTGGTAAAGTCTGTGGTTTGCTGTTAATCGGCATTCCTGCAAATCTACGTTTAGTCCACCGAAAATAAAGTCAAGAACTCGATTTCGATTCCATATACTCCGAAATAAGTGGTTTTACCATTGCCACTTGGGAGTATAGTTTTGGTCCTTCCTCCTCCCTTGTCGGAAGTTTTGGTTCCTGTTTGGTGAATGGTTGTATAATTTTTTTCAGGTAAACCGTCATTTTATTTTCCCAGTTTTAATTCTTAATCTTTCTATCTAAAGTGTTGTCCAATTGAGACTCATCAAAATAAACGCAAACTAATACTACAAATAGTTATTTTTGTATCAAGTTGGGTACTTTATTATGAAGGTTTCAAACGTTCATCACCAAAATTGTTGATAACATTTTCCAATAAGTCTTGGATGTTGACCGGACTATCAACGTACACTTTGTTTTTCAAAAATCCCCATAAAAGCCAATCTGATCACATTTCCGCAATTCTTGATATTCTTACGAGTGGTAGGGCAAGTTCCACTGTCTTGTTGAAAATGAACATCACCCAAGTCAATTCATCAGTTCATCTTGATTTTTAAAAAATAAGGTACGATGATGACCACAAACCACACCAAACAGTCCTTTTTTGGGCATATAATGGCTGCTCTTGAAATTCACATAGATTCTCGTTGGCCAAATGCGACAGGCTTGATTGTTCACAATTCCATTCAACGTGAAATGCGTCTCATAGCATTGAATATGATTTTTGATGAAAATTGGTCATCATCTCTTGTGTTAATTGGATCTTGTATCTATATAAATTCAAGTCTTTGTGCATAATTCGCAACAAACTGGTCCTTGAAATGCCCAATGTTGATTGTTTCGGACTATCTTTCACACTTTGCCTTACAACCTCGAAATTATCTGGTGTGCGAACAGTTTTTGGTCTGCCAGGCTTTGATGCATCTACCACAAGATCCGTTCCCTCGAATTTACACACCAAACGACCGATGGTTTTTTCATTTGGGCGGTTATGGCGACCAAAATATTCACTAATTGCGCGAAACATGCTTTTTACTTTTTCAATCGAATACGACTTGATACCGATATATGGCAAACATTCAGCTAACAAAATGATATGAAATGACAGAAAACAAACGATGGCTTCTTTGCAAAATCATTTGTTATTTTCCTGTGTCTCATTTGCTGAACCCTTTAGCTTCTTTGCTATTTCACATCTCCTGTAGTTTGTCAATGACTCTATTTTAACTCTCGTGTTAAGTATGGATTGGGATTATACACATCTTACAATTCTTCTTTGATATGAAAAATGAGCAAAAATAATGGAAGGCTTCCACTATTTTGATCTTTCTTAATGATGTGAAATAATTTTCTCTTTGCGCAGGTATGGTTGAAGAACTTTGGTCATAACTTTGATTCGAAGATCACTCTTATCCTCTTACGTAACCCATTGATGATTCTCAGAATTAAGCTTTGTAACCAGAGCTCTATAAGTTTCAAAGTCTGTAACATAATTATCCAGAAGTCTATTGTTTAGAGATATGGATCCGTACGTTAATTGGTGGAGGTGATTTCTTTCATTGGTTTAGCTGATTCTTGTTCTCGAGTTAGTTATTTCTTGATGATTAACTGGCTACTAGAAACCTCTTTTGATTCTTCTTCATCCGTATGCAACGGATTGATTGCAGGTTTAGGTATCATACCAATTGGTGCATGTCTTTCAATTGTTTTTGTTAGTTTTCATTCTTTATCTTAAAAATTGTAAATTTCTTTCAACTTAGTAGAAAATTTCTTAACTTCTCTTAATTGTTCACGGAGTTAAGCGTTTTCCTTCTCGTGCTAAAGATATTTCCAGTTGAAGGTCTTGGTGATCTTTAAAAACTGGAGCTTTGTTCAAGGCAACGTTTGGTTCCACCCATGACTTAAACTTCTAAGGCAATTTTCGTGTTTAGTTTCCACTTGACTTAATTAAAATTTCTTCTGCGTGTTTCCAGTCATGTATACCTGAAAAGTATACAAAAAATTTTGACATGGACATAGTGAAACACAAACAACATATTATGTTTGAGAACACATTTTCATTACAGCACATTGTTGTGTATATCGATTAAAAAATGTTTAGTTTTGTGTACCTTGTGGATCATCAAACAGCCAAACGTAAAAACTAATTTTCAAGTTATTTATTCTCAGTACTCCCCCATAAATTGTACACAGTACAAACAAGTTAAATAAATGTTTAATTTTTTTTTTTTTTTACTTTTCGGAAAATGTTAGTTTTCATTTTCACACATTTTGTAATTTTTTTTTTCTTCATCGGGTACGACTATATGTTGTGTAGTTTTTGGAAATAATCCAAACATTACGGTTGGAAATTAAATTGGAATTACTACTTTACGATAGTTTATTTTCCAGTACATAGGTACAGTAAATTTTTTTTTGTTGTTTATATAGTTTTAGATTAATACTGCAGTATCTGTTAAATGTTACAGTGTTATAAGAATAAAATCTTAGAAAAGTTTAATGGTTGCGGGATTTGGATAAAATAGCGCGCAATCATAAATTTTGTCGGTTGTAAAATCTAAAAATCTCGTTATGCAGTTCGATTTTAATTTTTTTTTTTTGTGTTCAATTATCTCGATTTATGGGGAAATCAAATTATAAATTGGACATTGAACTGTAGTTAGTTTTATCCAGGTTATTTTATAAATCGTACACGAGCACAATTTAGATTTGTAAATCGGATAAAATGCTCAAATCGAAAATTTAATTATGCAAAATATTCAGGTTTATGTAGTTTTTGTACGTCATGGTAACATTAACCATTTTGAATCAACTACTTTTTTGGCACATAGCCTTAATTAAATTTTCATTTTCATCCTAAATTATATATATACATACACACACACAAATCGATAAAGGCAACAAATGAAAACCTTTTAAAAGGGTTAGTTTTGATCTTTTTGTTGCGGATACATGAAGAAAAATTGTCATTTTGCCAAATAATTGAATTAGCCCCAAGCGATATATTGGAATTTTAAATTACGTTGAATGGATTTTCTATTTTATAGTTTTATATATATAGTGACGCTTCCTTAGTCTATAAAGGATATAACTGATGTTTAATGAAAGGGCAAGGTTGCAATACGAATGTAAAAGTTGCAGCCAGAGCGAAGCGAAACTTGATAATCTGTAAAACCTTTAAATTGATTCAATACTTTGCAGAAACATTAAAATTAGTGTATTGAGTGCGTGTCATTGCTAGGGAGGATTTACTCTGCAATTGACGAAGAACAAGCTAGTGATTATCGGATTTCTGCAGTCACCCTAAAAGTGTATAAAAATGATGGCGAATGTGATAAATTGAGGGTTTAAAGCAATACGAATTCGTATCAAACACTCCGGGCGAAGGGATACGTACGAGCGCGGAGAACAGTTAATTGAACTTGCTCTTAACCGAAAACTTGATAAAAAATTACATACAAAACAAGCCAGCTCTATTTCTAGAGGCACAATAGCAAACAGATTGGGATACCTCAGAATACTTCTCGGAAATTTATTACACGGGACCGATTCCAAAACAATTAAATACATCAAGGGTTTGGGTACATATTCCTATTTATTTCGAAATTGTAAAATAAAGGCAAACTACTTCCGCCTTGCTAGTCAAATCAGTAAAGAACTTAAATTTTGTGGAGTCAAATACGGCGATAGAACTTGATTGAATGATATCTGCGGGCGTGTAACAAGACACTAGGCTTAGCTTACTCTGCCTTTAAATTATTTTAACGATATATATTTTTGATGGTTATTGTCGCCAGCTTCCGACAATCCACCCCAAAACCCACCAAAAATGGTTGAAAATGCCATGTTATCCCTACTAAACTACCTGTTTTGGCTCCAATGAAGTTTGTGGCATTTTTACTGTACATGTTACTGCACAATCCTTGTCTTAAACTAAATATTTGAAGCGGCAATAAATGCCTATGTAGTAAAATGCTACTACTTCTATGCGTATTGCTTTAGTGGCAAGACAAATTGGGATTGCCATATAACTCTTACTAGTTTCGTAGCCTCTACCTGTACCCGTTTTTATTTGTAGAGGACTTGCATAGTCAACGCAAGTATGACTTGATGGACGGTTTCGACTCCTACACTGTTGGAGTAGATATAGATTTCCTATCAGCTGAATACACTCTTGATTAGCTCGTAATCTGTGCAAATGACACATTTTGAAATCAACGAATTAGTGGCAATTTTTGCACATGTGATTTATACTACTACCATTTCTCTTCATAATTTATGTTTGAAGTCTTTCGCTTATTCGCAAAATTCAGTGTTATTTAATTCTAACAGCAGGTGTGCAGATCGTACTCATGTTTCCTTTCCTGCAGATTTTGATGAAGTTGTTTTCGATTTTTGCAATTCTTCATAATTTTATAAAACTTCTCGTTTTTTCCATTAACTGTAAAAATCTGTCTTCTTCTTTGGTAGCCCTAGTAATATTGTGCTGCTGCCGGTTCCTCAGATGTTTTATATCTATGGGTTCAACTGGGTTATCATTTTATTTAATGTGGTGCCATTGAAATAGTTCAGAGAAACTTCGGATTTCTAACACTCTGTTAAGTATAATTTGAAAATTTGAATATCACCTTGTACCTTTGAAAGATGGTGTCTGTTATATATCTAGTGATTACTTCTTGTAGTAGTTTCGCAACTAGGAGAATTCCGTTAAACTCTAACTGTGGCAGTGTTTTGCGTATTTGGTGACTGATGTCAAATTATTCTCCAGTAATTACTTTCCGATATACACAGCTGCTTATGCTCCCTTTTCCTTGTAATTTTCAAATCGTTAATCCAAATAATTTCTTATGTATAGATTAACCATGTATGTAAAGATAGCCCAAACTTCATCCCCGAAAAATGCGATGGCAACAATAGTTATTGCTATCATGACATTTTCTACTCTCAGTCCAAAACATCTCCACATATCATGACATTTTTAGCTATCAGCCCTAAAAATGCTACATTTTTGCTCTCAGCCCTGAAATTATTTACTATCATGACAGGTAAAACTATCACGGCACAAGCATTTTTTAAGGGCTGTTTTTCCATCCTCTATTATGTTTTTAAGAAAGTTTACGTCATCTTTTTTATGATCGAACTATCAGCTTTATTCTAGTGCTTCAAAGTAATTGCAGTTTGTGTTAATGTTCACTGGTGCTATGTCTAAAGGTTGTTTATTAATTAGGAACCTCGGGTGATGTATAAAAGTTGGCTCGAAATATCCATCCCGAAAAGGCTTTTTTCCATAAAGTGTGTGTCTTTACAAAATCACATAAAAATAATTCCATCCCGAAAATTTTATTATTAAATTAAAGAAAAAATATAAATACTTAGCCCGAATAAATTGTAAAATTATATTACTGTTTGCAGAAAAAAGCTTCACAATCTATTAATAAATTACATCTACTTTCTTGATCAACCCGAAAACTATTTTCTATACATTCTTCAGATGAAAATATGTTCATTACCAAATTTCCTTGTGCCGAACACAGAGATGACCCCCTCTCTTGGCATATGGAGTTCATCCTGAAAACCACTTTCTATTCATTCTTCAGTTGAAAATATGTGCATTACCAAATTTGCGCTTGAATATAGGTACTATGCACATTGGCACACCTAACTCCATATGCCAAGGGAGGGGTCATCTCTGTGTTTGGCACCAGGAAATTTGGTAATGAACATATTTTCAACTGAAGAATGTATAGAAAGTGGTGGGTTTTGGGATGATCAATATTCACCATCAATCCTCGTGATTTTCAAATGGGCGCCTGAATATAAGTTCTATGCACATTGGTGCACCTAACTCCATATGCCAAGGGAGGGGGTCATCTCTGTGTTCGGCACAAGGAAATTTGGTAATGAACATATTTTCATCTGAAGAATGTATAGAAAATAGTTTTCGGGTTGATCAAGAAAGTAGATGTAATTTATTAATAGATTGTGAAGCTTTTTTCTGCAAACAGTAATATAATTTTACAATTTATTCGGGCTAAGTATTTATTTTTTTTCTTTAATTTAACAATAAAATTTTCGGGATGGAATTATTTTCACGTGATTAAGCAAAGACACACACTTTATGGGGAAAAATCCTTTTCGGGATGGAAATTTCGAGCCAACTTCTTATACATCCTTGGGTAGAGTCTATTAATGAGATCAACGACTTCTAGAATTTTGCTTTATTCGGCTTTTATCTAAGTGTCTTATTAGTACATAAAATTTCTGCTGTCTAGACAGTTTACATGAAATATTAAATACAACTTTTTTTTTAATTAATGTTTACTACCTACTGTAACGTCAACGCGCCGTTCCCATGAGGGAACGAAAAGGCTTTACTGCATTTTATTTTTTTTTTTATTTTAAGTTCTAAGAATTGTTTTACTCAAAATGAGGTGTTCCAAATTTTAATAAACTTTTGGGCTAGTTTTGCCGCGTACTTATCTACGGCTTTCCTTTAGGCGAAATCTCGGACATAAATTGATTGTCCCACTTTAAACTCTGCTGTGTAGATTGTTCCGGTCTTTATTCCTCTCAGCGGCTGCTATTAAGTGGTTTCGAACCAATAAATAAAACTGATCCAATTTGTCAGGTCAATCTTCAAACTGTAGCCAAGTTCCACCGAACTTCTTAATATTACCTAAAATTTTCTAAACGGGGCCATGCAAGATGGCATGCTGACCAAACACAATATAATGTGGCAAAATTTTGTACTGTCATGAATGGTATTATGCAGCGCATGGGTAACGGCACTTACGTTTTCATCCCAGACCCGATGGTCTTCTTTAATATTCGCCATGCAAATTTTCTGGTTGCTCGGAGGTGAATTGAACTCCATTATCCGCAAAAATATTTTCTGGTACTCCGAACGTCAGAAAAACCTGGTATTCCAAGCACTTTACTACTTCTCCTGGTGTTGCTTGCCATACCGGTTTGGAAAAGTTTCGAAAAATGAGCAAGTACTATTAAAATGGAAGTGTTTCCAGTATGATTTCGAGGAAAAGGGCCAAGAAAATGCCAAGGTCTACTAGTAGTTGTAAGACTTGTTGCGGAGTCAAATTTATGTAAAATTTTCCACACAAAACCTTTAAGTTGGTTTTGTGGTGTTTTATGCAAGTCTTGAATAAAAGCTAAATATTCAACTGATTTAAACTCCGGAAAGTCAAAATCGATACACATGGGTAAGAAGTTTGAGCGAATCATCATTTTGTGTCCCTTTCCGGTAGTCAATCTGAAAGCCTAAACTTTGAAACTGTAGGCTCCAACGTGCTAAACGGCTGGATAAGTCTTTCAGCAACATCAAACAAGTTAAACTGACATGGTCGGTTATCACCGTAAAGGGACACCTTCAACATAGTACATAAACTTTTTGATTGCGATTACACCTGCCAAGCACTCTGGCTCGGTATCGCTGTAATTGCGTTGAGCACCATTCAATATTTGTGAGCAATAGGCAATTAGCTGATCACATCCCTCTTCATCTTTTTGAAATAGAACGGCCCCGATGTCAGTAGAACTTTCATCGCACTGAACATAAAATCAAACGATTGTTGTGATTCCTTACACCATACAAATTTCCGCTATTTTTTTAATAGGTAGGTAAGCGGCGAAGAAAGATCTGAGTGTCCACCAATAAATCGATGATACCAATCCGAAACGCCCAGAAACCGTCTTAGTTGTCGAATGTTTTTTGGAATTGGAAATTCTACAGTGGCTCTTACCTTGGTTAGATTAGGGCGTAATCCGTTATCGTCCCTCACCAACCACATAACCGAGATATTCGATCTCTTTCTGCACAAGATTTGAGGCGCCTTGCAGAGTCCAAAGGGTCCAAAGGGATTTACCAAAAGTCATCCTTTAAATCCAAACTGGATGTGTACTTAGATTGGTCTAACCTACCTAGCAACCCTTCAATTAATGGAAACGAATATGCGTCTTTCTTGGTTACGCTATTTAATCTCCTTTCATCCAGAGAAAGGCGAAATTTTCCACTTTCCTTTTTAACAACCGCCATCGGGAGCCCCACGTTGGGCACCACTGCAACGAATCGATGCGTGATTGGATATGAGAATGTGGCTTGCTTAGGACCATGTCTATCATTGTTCATATCCCTGATCAACCTTCATCTAATATCTATTCGTTACACTATATTGGTATTGACTGTAAATATTTCTGACTGACTAAACGTAAATTCACAAAAACATAAATGGTCTATTTTTGGATCTTTAACAATTTTGGGATTAAAATACATCGGACTATCTGGTAGGCTTCTTGACCTGCGGTTAACTTTGATGAAAGCGTTCATATCTATAAATCTTAGTACATTTAGGTCATATTCTTAATACCTAGAATTTTACCATAGACTTTATCAAAGTTGATATTTATTTGGTACGCACAACTAAGACTCATCAATATACAATAAAATTCGCCATTTAAAATTAAAATATAATCTAATTGCTACAAAACAAAACAATAAACTCACATCATTATGACTTGAGATACACTAATTGTGTAATCATCTTGGAAATTCCTTATTCAGTTGCTGTGTTATCTTCCCATGTTTGTAACAGCTTAATTTGGTTCAATTATTCTTATTTATTAATCACCACCCGTATAACAATAATAATATTTGCATAAAACAGTTTCTATTTGTGAATAATATAAAACCGTGTAATGTGTTTGTACACAGGCTTTCACCTCATCCGCAGTAAATTGACTGTGACGAACACAGTTTTACACTTGACATCATTTTTTTAATGCATGCAATGATCTGATCACCCTCCTCCCAATTGAAAAATCTTCATTAGTTTGGTATTTGTTTTTTTAGTCCAAACCTCAGTTTCGACTTCGAGGCACAGACCAACCATAATTTTAGTTGTCTTATTCTTTGTAATTTTGCTATAAAAAATATATTTTTATTTTTATCCCGGCTGATTCATCACAACCACAATTTTTTGTTTAGATCGATTTAACCGCCACGAAACACAACAAAATATAAATTTACACCAGATAACCACACGACGACGGTACGGTATTATGACTTATAAAGGGGACTTGCAAACTCAAAACCAAAATAATTTCTCTTTCAACATTCCGCAAACAGAAAGACTAAAATTTTAATTTTTTCCAGTTCATATCAACTCGTTGTGCGGTTTATGTTGCTTTCTACTATACCATGCGTCATTTTATTATTATTATCGAGATTTCCTGTGGTTTTGGAATTGTCTCCTTTTTTGATACTTAATCATAAAATTTTATAAATACAAAAGTTTCTTATCCATGATTAAAGTGAATGTACGTAGGTAATATTATTTTGATGGCGATTCATAACCAAGGAAGAGATAACTCTGTTCTGTGGGTGGCTTTGAACAGATTCTGAAAATGTAAGGGACGAACTCTTATTTATTCTCCGAGTTATTGTGTGGATAGGGGATGTTGAGAGAAAGAGTTAGTACACAAAACTATCTAACCAAAATTTAAATTGTCAGCAAGATTTAAAAAAATAGAGTTAGAATTATATTTTTAAAAACTAAAAGTCCGGTTCTCCAAATTTTAACATCTTTCTAAAAAGGAGCCGACAAATCTATCAGAATCTATAGAACTGCTCACAAGAAATGTTAGCACGACGAAATTTCTTTTGAAAAATCTAAGGTCGCACGAAATACATGGAAAACAATCTGGGCTAAGGAAGGAAGCGAAAAGAGCCGACAACTATAAAGCCGTCAAGACTTCCGAGTTGAAAAAATTTCCGATTGCAAATTTTTACCAGAGGGAGTGACAATATTTCTAAACTAGCCATTTCAGTTTTGAAATGCTCAGACGGTACTTTGGCGGCGGATCAATATTCGCAAACCGACTTACTGGCAAACGCATTCACATCCAATTGGACCGTAGTTGTCCCTGATAGAGTTACGCTTCCGTCAATTTTGTATTGTGGCTCCGAAAGTGATCCCATCAACAGCTCAGAGGAGTTTGTCCCTTAAAATCTAAAAAGAATGGACGTTAATTAGGAATATTTATAGCTTGGTTACTTTTAACCTGCAATTATATACGGTGCTTTAGAGGAAAAAGTAGTAGAAAGAACTTGCAGAACTTCATAATTGCTTGGAAGTTTGCTAGAATTTGCGTTTGATATACAAGGTGAGCTCTTTAATAAGTGTCAGGCTTTTATCTCGAAAACAGTGCAAGATACGAGAAAATTGCGTTAAATAAAAATTGTTTAGTGTCGAAGGGGACGTTTCATGGTGATATTGGGTGGCCCTGAAACTAACTAGTTTGGGAGATATAGATGAAAGTTAGTTTTTTAAAATTAGAACCTTTTGAGAGCACCTTTTCATTTAGCAGTTGACACTAAATAATTTTTATTATACATAATTTTCTGCTATCTTGCACCATTTCCGAAATAAAAGCCTGACGTTTATTAAAAAAACACCCTTGTATGTATATATTGGGCGAGTTTTGTCAAAAAAGTTGAAATCCAATTTAACGGAGGCCCATCAATACCAATACTTTTTAATTTTTTGATTAATATGTTGCTATTGCTAGTTATTTGAACGAATCAAAGGTCTTTTGAAGGTTAAAAATGGTAGTTCAGAAATGGTATTTCTGAAAAATGTTGTTTTGAATGGTACAAATTATATGTATAAAGCACTAATCATAAAAGCGTGGCACGCGTGCCAAACTTGGCACGTCTAAAAATTCTAATTCTATTATAATTATCATCACGACCACAAAACTATTGGATTTTTCATAGATTGCACGTAGTATTACAACTGAGCTTTGAAGCACGAAATGTGTACAATTTATAACTAAATTTTATTAATTAAAGAAATGAAATGAAAGTTTTGATAACAAGGCTAAAATACTTACACGCATACACGGCATTCAATTAAGTGCAAATACGGTAAAGGACCGGATTTTAAAAATGAATGAAAATGTTAGTGATCAGTTAATATCTGATCTCCGTGCAGGTGAAAAATTTGCATTGACAGTTGATGAAAGTACTGACATAAAGTCCGATGCCAGGCTAGCAATTACGAGCAAGAGGTGTTAATATTCTAGAGTTGCCAAAAAAGCTTTAATTTATTAGAATGACCAGTATTGAAAATTTGTTAAATTTCATCCAGTAATGGGATTTCATCGTATACGATTCATTTGGATGTTTTATGTGCAAAATATGAAATATTTCAATTAAATCATGTAATGGAAACGGTTGCTAATGTTATAAATAATGTCGTTGCTAGTGATTTACCGAAAAGACAATTTAAAGCAGATCTGTTGGCTTTATCGAGCTTTATCGTGGGTTTGTTCACTCTTTGGACGAAATTCGTTTATTTCTGCTAGATAAGAAAAATGTATTTCCAGAGTTAACCAATACCAATTGGTTAATGAAAATTAAAAATGCATATAGAGAAACGGAAAATCGTTAGATATATTATTCGGTCGTATTATCGCTTTTGAGATGAAGCTGCATTAAGAAATACATGGAATGTTCGTTTGAAAATTACCCGCTTCTCAAACATTTTCTCAATTTAAAAAAGTTTTTGGCAGATATTGACGTGTTTGAAAAAGGAGTCACAAGAATTATTTGCACAATTTATCGAGGTGTTTCAACAATCACAAGGAATCTGCAGCTGCACAAAATACTTAAATATTTTCCCATTCTCACTTTCTATTGCAACGATAAATGTTCCATAATTTAAAATTTAATTAAAGATTCATTTATAATTCTATATAGATTTAAATTTTGGTTCCTATTAATTTTATTTTAGGTTATTCTTATATGTAATTAAAACTATTGTTTTTCTATTCAAAAAAAAATATTTTATTTTATATTATTATGAAATTTTTGGCACGCGAAATTGACGATTTAAAAAAAATGGCACACTAAAGTAGAAGTACTTGCGAACCCTGGTATAAAGCGATTGTAGTACTAAACTTATTGCGAAAACCATATTTTTGTATACCTAGCACTTTATTTCTCTCCAGTAGCCCTATTCTGGCTTTCCCTGGGAATAGGGAATTCGAAAAAATATTTTCATAGCATTTTTGTCTAAATTGTATTTTTCTGGCCTACTTAGGGGACATGTTTGGTGTCAATATTTTCGAAACAAAGTTAAATGGGAAAATACTTTTCCCTAAAAAAAATTTTGTGGAACAAAAGTTTCCCAATTCACTTTGTTTTGAAAATTTTTGCAATAAACTTATTGTTTCAGTAGGCCAAAAAAATATAATTTTGACAAAAATGCTATGAAAATATTTTTCCCAATTCCCTATTCCCAGGGAAATCATTCGCCAGAAAACGATTGGTACAGATTTTAAGAAAATTCACTGAGAGGGGCGTATGGTCTGGATCTCTTTCTTTAATTTTTATCGGCCAATTTCAAGAAAATCCGTTCAAAGGGGATATTCGAGTAAATTCACATGGGGGGTCATCCAGAGAGGGCCGGATTCCACTATTTAATTTTTTTTGGTCCGCTCGATTTTGATTCGTGGAGTGGAATTTTAAATGCCAGGAATCGATTTCGATGTGTTCTAATTTCTAAAAATTCAGTGAGAACCGGTTAAAAAATATTGGTCAAGGCTGAATTCCCAGTAATCTAGTTTTCTAAGTTTTTATTAGAGAGTCCAATGGTGGGGGTCTGTTCCCTTTCTTTAATTTTTCTTTGGCTCGGACGATTAGTATAAAAATTGGTGAGGAAGAGTTTTCGAGAGAAAAAAATTGATGGCGATGGGTACCAATTTAAAAAATAATACATTTAGAGGATCGTCCGGTGGGGCCCGGATTGCTTTAATAGATTTTTTCGGCTGGCACGAATTTATAAAAATTGCTGGAGAAGCATTTTCGAGAACCAGACACCATGTTGTGATAGGTTTTGATTTGAAGAAAATTAATTTTGGACCGTGTTCCATTTTTATTTTTTTGGTTCTAATTTCGGGAAAATCCGTTTAGTAACTCTTTCTTAAATTTTCCGGCTCGATCGATCTAAAATTTTTGGGTGATATAAATTTTCTAATGACAGAAATGGATTAATTTTAGGAAAATTCGTTTAGGAATCTTTTGGTTAGAACCTTCAAAAGAGGATTTAATGACTTTGTTAAATATTGGTGCATAAATATCGAGTGCCAAGAATCGTTGAAAAAATTCTGATTTCTGGATAATTCATTTAGGAGTCCTTGAGACAAAATTGTCATATTGTACAATGTTGCGTGATGTTGCACTATGTTATGCGATGTTGCACAACTTTGGTAAAATTGTGTTGCGTCATATTACACATTGTTGCATCTTTTTGAGCGATGTTGTCTGATGGTCCACTATGTTACCCAAGGCGTCAGCCTTCTTTTCACATTTTATTTGGCTTGAATGATTTCGAAAAAATTTAGCGGGACCTAGTTTTCGAATGCAAGGAAACGACTACAAGGAATTTTGATTTATGAATAATTCAGTTATGAGAGTACTTCAGCTGGGTTGTCATGTTACAACATGATGCATGATGTTGCACCATGTTGCATCATGTTATGCAATGTTGGCCGATTTAAGATGTTGTAAAATGTTGCGTGATATTAGACCATGTTGCACGATTTTGCACTATGTTGCGTCATGTTGCTTCGTGTTGGGTCTTGTGTTTTTCTTTAATTATATATCTTGTGTGATGTTCCATTCTATTAAGGAATGTTGTGTTGGTTATATTTCGGTGGGGTCAAACGATTTTGGTTTCGTTTGGTAAGGCGTCGGAGGTGTCCTGTAATTATTTTTTTTTCGCTCGCACAACTTTAATAAAAATGGACGGTGCCTCCAAGTTCCAGAAACTGATTGCGAAGGATCTTGATTTAGGGAAAATTTATAAGTAAAGTTTACTTTACGTATACATCGAGAAAATCAGGAAAAGAGTATACATTTTTGAAATTTTTAAATTCAGGATTGTTTATCAACAGTTTTTAGGATGGGAAAGCTAAATTATTCCGGAAAATTTTCACTCTAAAGAAAAAATTGCGTATTATTTTATTCAAAATACGTACAAATGTGTAATTTGTATAAAAAATTTGATGGATTGTATCTTAACAGTTTTTCGATAGTACAAGTATTTTTCAAGGAAAATTTTGTAATTTTTCCAGGAAAATTTTGAAATTTTTTCAATTTTTTTGTTTTGCTCAAATTAAAATTATAAATAAAATTTGATACTTGAAGAATTGTATAAATTCTGGAAAAGCGGGGGTTTGGGGACGGCAGCTCCATTTTCTAAGGTATGCAACGAATTAAAATTACATTAAAAAAATTTATATTTACAAAAGTTTAATTTTTTTAACATTTGTGGCACTATCAGGAGAAACGATAAGAGCGAAAAAAACTCTTTGATCTGTGTCTGCTATTTTGACAAAGCAATTATATTATTAATAAAAATAAATAAAATAAAATAAAATAATGAAAAAAAAATAGGTAAAATTTTCCGGAAAATCAAAAAAATTTCTGGAAATATTTAGCGGAAAGCTATAATTTGTACTCCTTACCTTATTTTTTCGATGTATAAGTAAAGTAAGATTAACGGTGCTACCGAATTCCATTACATTTTTCCCCTGGCATGACTTTGATAAAACTTGACAAAAGGGAGATTTCAAATAACAGGAATCGATTTCGATGGGTTCTAATTTCAGAAAAATTCGTTTAGGAGGTCCTTCAAATTTGATAAAAATTGGGGTGATAAGGGTTTTTTAATGGCAGGAATGAATTGTAATGAGTCCAAATTTTAGGAATCCATTTAAAAGGTCCTCCCGTGGGGCCGTAGAGGGTTCTTGGTGAAACTAAGGCCTTCATTGACATTTGGGACAGGTTTGAAGAACGCAAGGAAACCATTACGAGGAGTTCAGATTTCTGGATAAATTATTTAAGGGTTCTCCGGATTGGCCCTCATGTTGCACAATGTTGCATAGTGTTGCACCATGTTACGGCATATTTCATAATGCTGCGTTATGTTACATATGAGATTTTGCACTATGTTATGAAATATTGCACCACCATGCGTCATATTGCATCATGTTGCGTGATTCTTCACCATGTTGCATCTTGTTGAGCGGTGCGCTGTGATATTTACTATGCTGTATCATGTTGTGCGATTTTGTAGTATGTTGCGTCATGGTGGTTCAAGTTGGGTCTTAAGATACAGGTCAAACGATTTTCATAAAAATTGATGAGCAGAGTTTTCGAGTGCTAGAATCGGTAGTTTTGAGTTCTTAATTGTTTTATAGAGCTCCCAAATAGGGATTAGGGTTCCCATTTAAGAAAAAATTGGCTCAAAGGTTTTTATAAATAATTTGAGTAGTGATGTGATGGAGAGTCAGAAAATGATTGCAACGGATCAAGATTTTAGGAAATTTGTTGAGACGTACTACGGTTATTTTCAACTTTGCTCCATAACAGAACAATGTCATTTCTCAATTGAAGGGAATGAATCTCACATTAATAATGAAAATAGAATCAAATATAAATTTTGAAGATGCCTCTAGAAAACTGTTAACTTAAATAAACAAAAGCCATCTCTTAATCGATTGGAATATATCTCTTTGTTGTTTGGACTCCAAAACGAGTTATGGATGTAATTTTGAAAAATGAGTAAATTAGATGAAGAAAATATCAAATCTGACTGAAACAAAACCGCGGGCTCGTAAAATTGAATAGCATTAAGTCTTTACTTAACCAAGCAAGCGTGGTGTAATTATTACTTTATTTTACAAAGTAGAAGTAAGTCTACTAATCAAAAATTTTCGAAAATAAAATGTTTGCAAATTTATCATTTGATATACTGCCGAAGCCTGAAAAAGTGGTGTTCAATGTGAAACGGAAAATTTGCCCACCGGAAATGGCAACATTTACAAAAAAACCTGTTAAAATATGATCCGGATCATTTTTCAAATCAGTATAACCCTTTTATTACGATACCAATACTAAGTACTAGTATCGATAACATACCCCTACCTATAAATTTGTTATTTTGGCACTACGTCACACCGATATATAATGAGCCCTACATCTGAACTTTGCAAAGCACAACTTTAATCAATCACGAAATCGTATCTAATGAATTCAGCCTCCTCTTTCAATATTTGCAGATCGCAGAACATACAATGTAGAATGGGAGGTTAACTTCCAATTTTTTTTTTATTTTCCGAAAAAGAATTTCTATTCTTTTAAATTTTATTACATTGGAAAATATTTTTTTTATGATTTAAAATATTATAAAATATTTTATGTTTATGTACAAAGGCATTACTTAATATTTTTTTTATTACTGTACAATATTCGAAATACGCGTGGTGTGTAGTCTCGTATACACAAAACACTGCTCTCGTGTACATAGAAGCCAAAAATTTATTTTTGTCTTAAGAAAATAAATAAATATGTTATAGAACATAAAAAATAGAAAATTTAATTAAAAGAATTAATTTTTCTTTTTTTTAAATGTAAATTATCAAAAGAAATAATTCTGTTTTATGATTGTGTGCCTGCGTAGTGTTAAGACAATTAAATTGTAATAAATTTCTCGGAAAAATAAATAATTTTAATTGATGAGAGTTCACAACGTAGTAAATATACAAAAATTTTATGTAATAAATTATAAAATCGGTTGTCATTAATAATAATTATCAACTATACTTTTATATGTTTAGTGCGAGCACGATGATAGTTGAAAAAATATTAAGTATGTGCTCAGCTCCATATAGAAGAAATATGTGTGGGGGGTGTAACGAATTTATCGATGCTCGTTATTGGTTTAATGGGTTTGAAATTAATTTGTTATGGTTAGTTTGAAGTATATTTAATTATACAATCAAACTAAATGGTTACGCGTCACGCAGATGGTGGTATAAAGCTAATGATCTAATTTATAACCAAAATATAATCACCCTGTCGCGATGTCACAATATTAATAAATAACTGAAACGCACCACATTGGTGCTTTTTGTTGATAAACCCGCACAAGATTTATTTTTTACCATTTGCGTTAAAAAACTCGTGTACTCAGTAGATCCTTTGAAGGCTTATTTATATCCGTTTATGTGCAACGTACAAAAATATCCTTTTTTATATTTTTTTTTTGTTTATATATACCTGAGTTGCCTTACCTACAATTAGCTAAATACAAAAGAAAAATCCAAAAGTTTTAATTTTTATGCCATCCGTACAGAAGAATAAAACCAACAGCTGAAAAATTATCCGTTGAGGAAGCAAACAGAATCAAAAAAAAAAGTAATCAACGACATGTTTTTCACCTTTTACTGTGGTGCCCGTTGCCATGTAATTTTTTTTTTCGTTTTCCTTTTTAATGTCCTAACGAAAAAAAAATAATAATAATTGGAAAGCTGAAAAAAAATTGTAAGGGTGTACATATTTTAGAGCCCAACTTTATTTTGCAATAAAAGAACAGAAAACAAAAAAATGACCAACAGTGCTGAATATACAAACTTAAAAGTTAAAATAGAAATTACATTCATTTGAAAAGCTACAAAGTGAACTTCTCTCCCGAACAATTAAGTTAATATTTATTTTTTTCTTTATCGATTTGAGAATGCTTTTTGCTGTAGTACGTCGATTAGGGCTAGGATTGCAGCTAGATACAGCTTTTTATAACCATATTTTTCGACACACAATGCATGATTGTTTGCATTTATTCTAAAATCGATTGTATCATAATCAATCAGTAAGTCAATAATCAATAAGTTCATTCTCCAAGAGACTACCCCTAATCGTTGCAACGTATCTTTTTCAAATTTGAAAAATTCATTCTATGCTACTGAGGGTAGTATTGGAATTTTTCACAAATTAAATTGTAGTATATTGGCATAGTTTGATCTCCAAAAAAACCTCCGAAAAACTACCCCTAAGAAATGGAACTTTTACAAACCAAGTTTCTCTAGGTTCAAGACATGGGAAACCTAGAATTTATAACAGTATCCCACATCCCCCAAAAATCGATCAAAATGCATGAAAATACCTGCGAGTATCAAAAAATGGGTACCTCTCTGAAATTATTATGGCAGTCCTCACCAACACGGTTATGCATCAAGTAACGATCCTGTTCGAGGAATAGGAATCCTTGAATTAATTACAATAGACCATACCCACGAAAAGGTAAAATTCATCGAATTGCCGTCCTGTATAAGAAATAGGAACCCCTGATTTTATTACAAAGGCAGGGTAATCCGTACAGAAAAATAATTCGATGCAGTTTTATTTTTTGGGGGTTGGGCTGTTGCAATAAATTCGATGTTATGGCCTTCGCCATGCTGTGCGACTGATGGTTCGGTTTCTGGTAATCCAAACTTAATATCGGAGCTATCCGAAACTCTGAAACTATAAATACAATTGTTGACAAATATCGCACATGATATGGAAAAGTGACCCAACTCAAAAATTTAAATTTTTCAGAAGGGCAAAACGAAAAATACAAATTACGTTATTTAATACCCAAATGCCGCTATTTATTTCGCGCTCTATCATTTTTTGTTAAGGGAAAACATAAATGTTTTTATTGCGGGATATGAAATCTAACATTGCGCATCTTTCATAGTGAATTAACTCAAAAGATTTATTTTTTGAGTGGTGTCATTTTTCCATATCATGTCGAACTCTCTGTACGTCTCGCGAATCTCGACTACTGGCCGGACTTCCAGATTCATAATCGTATAGGCTTCCATCAACTTGCTGAAGTAGTGCTGGAAATGGGCTTGCGCTATCCATTGCTATTCGTTCAAATGGTGCTCCAACATTGTACTACTGTGACACTTCACACCTTGACACTTCCACCATCAGGATACGCCAAAATAGGAGCGCTGCATAATTTTTTATTGAATTTTTCAAATGCTTTTCATGCGCTCTTTGTTCCACTGAAATGGTTTTTTTTTAGGTAAGGCGATATAAACACCATGCAACATCTGCGAGGTTTCACACAAATCGTCGATAGTATGAACATAATCCTAGAAAACTTCTTAGTTACCTAAAACTATAGTAGGATTTATTATAAATGATATTTCCCCTTTTAATAATGCTGTTTTTATTGTTGGTGTCAGAAATATATGCTACACCAAATATCACAGTAACATGGTATAGCTTAATGATCTAATCGATCAAAAATCAAGCGCGATTAGAAATTACTTTTCTATTTTTATGAAGCAATCCTAACTTTTTCGCGGCTCGTTTTTCGTGTCCTGAACATACACCTTACGCATTGTAATGTGGCTCCGGAAGGAATCCGGTACATCCCTATCCAAACACCAAAGCTTTAGCCACTGTCGCATTTGATCGATAACGTACCAACTATTAGTAACTTACCGGCTACTATTAGTATCTGATTTGGTTATTCAGTGGTTTGACCACTGCACTGCGCTAATGCTGTATAACATAGCAGAAAATTTCCAGCAAAGAAAGTGTGTTTTGCTATTCACCGCTAGAGCCAGCACTATCACAAAAATTCACTATTTTTTTCTTTCGAAATGAAACATGTTAATTTTTCTTTAAAAACCGATTTTCCGAATATTTTTTGTTTTACGTAATTCTACTGGTTTTATAACCAAATTTTATATTAAACAGAAGCCGTATTCACTCCGCCGTATGGCAATAAATCACAGTTGGTCGTGTAAATTACAAAATGTAATTGGTTTTTCATGTAAAACGTATGTATACACATTTATTTTACATACTGTAAAATAATTATGAATGAAATTCTACTTTTTTGTTGCAGTTGCGCCATCTTTTACCAAATCTAATAATTATCGAAAAATTGACTATGTACTGCTCGACAATTTTCTGTATCCGTCAAAATAATAATGTTATGTATTTTACGTTTTACATGTAAAATGTAAAAATCGTGTTTTACATGTCAAACGCCCAACGCAGAATGTTTGTACTCCTACAATGTGGTGGTCCTACAATGTGTTTGGGTACACATCGCATGGTTTATTTCAACTTTATTTCTTCGTTCGCTTAGCTTTCTTTTTAAGAGAATAAGCATTTCATAACTCAATTCTGGTGTCTGAGCTTTCAGATTTTTAAATAAAAATGCCAAAACGGCTTCTACTTTGAGAATATTCATATTTTCCTTTCCTAATGCTTCTGAAACAATTTTCAGTCGCTTTAAAACCTTTTGAAGCTCGATATTGTTATTTATTGTGGGCGTATAACCGGTTTAAGGGATTTTGCAACCTAAGCAATAGGCCCAAAATACTCTCTAACGTACTCCACAGGATGGTGGCAATCTAGAATCAGATTTAATTCTGAGCCCTCTAACTAAATTACATATTTTTGCAGTGTTGCATTTTTTACAGGAGACATTCTGTCAATAAACGTGTATCCAAGAATGAGACAAGGTAATACTCCATCGTAGTTAATAGTATAATAGTTTAGTAACTGACAAATGTATGGCAAGTACGTAGCAAATTAAATGTAAACCTGGTGATATTATTTCAAACTTCAGCATTATAACTGCACCATCTGTAGTCAAGATCAGTTTTAAAACTTATCATAATTTTACTAATCCTCTCAGTAACCACCTCCAGTATGCTTTCAGCATACAATAAGTAATATTCATGAACTAGTTACATAAAGCCATCATTATGTTTAGCCAAGATGTAATTTTTGGCGGAGACAGATTCTCTAATAAATTGGCTATTCGATAAACCATTTATAGAAAACCCATATTTAGCTACTAATTTGGCGGCGATTTCTACTAACGATTTCGTGCCATACTATACCACTCATCTCAGTTTTTCATTTTGTGCTCTCTTTTTAAATGTCTCAAAAGCCCACTCAACCTTTTTTTGTTCGCGTTTCATTCTAAAAATAGAGGAATCACCGCTCAAAATTGATTAAAAATGTTTTGAAGGCATAACGTAATCTGTAATATTTATTACTGAAAAGTACATGATGTGATACAGGTAATATATTAATTTACTTACCTTACGAGTATGAACTGAATAAATGGTAATTAAAATGATAACAAAAACCTTGGAAGTGAGTCTTGAATAGACAACAAAATGAAAAGACATCATTCAAAGGTGCTTTATTATATTGAACAAGACTTTATTATTAAGACCATTCCCGGAAAACGGGATTCCCGAAAAAAAATTAATTCTTAAAGGTCTAAATGGGACATAATCTATACTTTTCAGTTATAAGGGGATTTTTGAAAATTCACCTTTAAATGACTTTAAGCATTTATGGATTCTACCGACGCATGATGCGATTTTTAATGTTTTGCCAAGTATTTGCATTATGATAGTTATGAGCAGAAAAAAGTTGTATGTTGTGATAGTTAGATATCAAATTTTCTGCTCTTATAATATATCATTGCGCAAGAGTTGTCCCTAATTGAGTGGATATCAGCAATATTTAAATTGAACTCTTAATTTACGGAAATCTAATTCCTCCTAATTTGTGGTTCTCGCTACATTTTGACCAACGATGTTTCCCAGTATACGTCTATTGCTATAAAGACCATAGCCATTAGAGACAGTAAAAAATATATAATTCATTTTGCAATATTTGAGCAGTGCAAAACGATTTTAATTTGGTGATGCATTTTGCTATTGTGCTCGAAAGGAGTACTAGGTAGCTGGTGACGTAGGGATCGAAGAAAACTTTGATATTCCTTGCAAGGGATGATTCTTAAAACCCAACTTGGCCCTTTTGTTTGTTAAATGAAAAAATTGCACGAGCATGATGGCTATTTATTAGAAAAAAGCCGAGTTAGATGCCTTAAAATGCACTGTTAAAGGAATCTTAGAATCAATCAATTTCAAGGGCCTGTTATAAAAAAATTTTCGATTTCGTACAATACGAAATCGTATAAAATTCGATTCGCCGCGAACAATCGTATTATGAAACTGGTTTTTGGTCGCAATTTCACTCCACAAATGTTGGGTCTCTGTTTATTGAAGCACGTTTAAAACATGTTTGGCTTTAAACGTTTTTGACAAAATTAAAATGTCAAATTTGCGACCAATGGTAAATGACCTACAAATAACACTACAAAAGAAGTTTCAAATAAGTTATAAGTTATACCACAGGTCATAACGCTTTTTTTGGTTCGCCATAAGGCAGGAAAAATTCGTTGTTTTTGTAAGTTTTAAATTAAAATAAAAAAAAATGTAACTCATAACAGTGTAGAAAAATAACCAAGACATTCGGCCATATTGTAACTATGTACACACGGATAAAACTTAATTTTCAATTTTTTTAGTTATAAATTATATATAAATAATTTATAACTTACCGATCTCGAACGGATTACAGAAAATCCGATATGGGAACAATCAGCATTTAATCGAGAAAACAAAGCAAAATGTATCGAATGCATTGAATTGTTTATCATTCCAACGGGTTATATTAACCGATAAAGCTGGGCCCATTTCTAACTACGGTAAAGAAAAATGTGCCAACAGAAAATATGCCTTGGTGACATTAAACTTGGAATTGGACCAACATCTTGGAATTGGAATTTATTATCTGATTTTGCATCGCTCAAACTAACCTATCTGCCTGAACCAGTAAAGTCTTGACGATCCATGAAGCACAAGGTTTAACCTCACCAAATGTAATATGTATAAGAACCAATTCTGAACCTCTTGAGCTGTTCGATAGTGTACGGCATGCCATAGTTGCAATCTCTAGACACACAAAATCATTTAAATATTTTTCTCCGGTGGCCAATGATAGACTACACTCACTTTTAATGAAAGCTCGAACTTATACTATTACTCAAAAGGTAAATCAGCCCATAAAGTCCAAAAAAAGATCGGTATATGAGAAATGTGCAATTTACTATCAAAACGTAAACAAAATGGCATCAAAAGCATCTAAATTCTACAAATTCGTTTTAAAATCAAACTACCTTATTTATGTAATTTGTGAAACTTCATTAAAACCAGACATACGGAGCAGCGAATTTTTTGGCCATGACAACGTTGTTTATAGATGCGATCGGTCTCCTGAAACTAGTTCAAAGAAATCGGGTGGTGGCGTACTGATAGCAGTACATTCTAAACTCTGGAATGCTCCAGTAACTTTAGCCCCATCGAGAGTCGAACAGATCGGTGTAAAAATCAAAATCAACCAAATCAATCTAACCATCTACGCAGCATATATACCACCTCAATCAAATAGTGATCATTATGCAACTTGCATTGATGAAGTTATTAATACAACAAACTCGTCAGATTTAGTTCTTGTGCTTGGTGATTTTAATCTTCCAAATATAACTTGGAACTTGGACCCAGAACTAAACTGTATTTTACCTTGCAATATAACAACAGATGCGGAATCTTTATTTGTGGACGCCATGCTTGGTTATAATTTGAACCAAATAAACACAATTGCTAATAATCGTGATAGATTATTGGGTCTTGTCTTCAGCAACGACATTGACACTTATAAAATTTCTGAATCCCTCTAACCTTTTGTCATAAATGATGTTAATCACAAATCTTTGGATATTGTATTTGACTTAACTAAAATGGCGAGATCAGAACACCTACAACCAATGAAATACAACTTTAAAAAAACTAACCGTGTGGGGCTACAAAGTTACCTGGAATCCATCAACTGGCAAATAACTCTCAATTCCAATGATATAAACGAAAATGTGGACAAATTTAATGACATCATGCTTCAAGGCTTCGATATGTATGTACCTATGTGCTGTAAACCACAAAATGCTCACCCTCATTGGTTTGATGATAGACTAGTTAACTTAAAAAATCGGAAGTCGAAAGCGTATGCCAAAATGTTGAAAAGCGGGTTAGAAGCGGACAAAACTACGTTTCTACAACATAGTAATGAATTTGAAATTTATTTCAAATCTAAATACAGGTCGTATCTTAATCAAATTCAAGACAAAATTAAAGTAAATCCAAAACAATTTTGGAAATACTTTAGGAATAAACGCGAAATTGAAGGATACCCTGCTAATATGACGTACAACAATACCTGCTCTTCAAACGCCAAAGATATAGCTAACATGTTCGCGTCGTTTTTTCAATCAGTCTATAGACCAAGCGTTACTAGTGGATTGTACGAACAACCCAGCAACAACAACACATCAATAACTCCTCCTATTATTTTTGAGGACAACATTTTATCGGCTTTAAGGGGGTTTGGAGATGGTTGCGGTCTTGACGATATACCCTCTTCTATTCTGAAGGAGTACGCTGAAATTTTAACAATTCCATTATCTTATCTATTCAATCATTCCTTAAACACCGGCGTGTTTCCTGAAAAATGGAAAATTTCAAAAATTACTCCAATTTTTAAATCGGGTAAACGTGAGGATATCTCATGCTACAGAGGAATATCAACCACATCATCAATTCCAAAATTATTTGAGTTAGTATTATGCAACAGCTTTAAATCCACAATTGCACGTCATATATCAATAAACCAGCATGGGTTTATGCCTGGCCAATCCACATCGACTAATCTGGTTGAATTCACCAGTAAACTAATTAACGGGATAGAAAAACACCGTCAAGTTGATGTAGCGTACACGGATTTTAGTAAAGCATTTGATTCTATCTGTCATCATAAAGCACTCCAGAGTTTATTCAATTTTGGGTTTTCTCTCGATTACATAAATTGGTTTAAATCATATCTATCAAACCGGTGCCAATTTGTGATAATGGGAAATGAGAAATCAAACGTTATTAAAGTTACATCTGGTGTTCCCCAAGGATCACACCTCGGGCCCTGGATTTTTATTGTTTTCATAGACCGAATAACCGAGATAATCAAAAACTCAGACGTGCTCATATTTGCAGATGATGTGAAAATTGTTCGTACTATTAATGGATGGTTAGATACGGAGAAACTTCAAGAAGACTTAGATAGATTAAGTGAGTGGTGTGATCAGAACTCACTATACTTAAATATTAAGAAATGCAAAATCATGTCTTACCATCGTAAGGAGTATTAGCACTCGACACATTAACCTGCCTATGCATGGTAAATGCGTTTTGTCAGAATTTTTTATTTGTAATAGAATAAATGCTTCATCAATTGTAAAAGTAGCTAACGCTAAAAATGTTGCGACGCTGGCTGAAACTGTCATATGGTTGGTAGAACAAACGCAAGTCAAAAATCCATCCGATATGCCACCGCAACGGTACGAACTCGAATTAAGCGCATTATATGAGATGCTGCATCGAACGATGTCTAGTTTAGATCAATAATCGATTGTCAAGCAAACGGGGTGGGTATTTTTGGACGGCAAAAATCTAACGAATTATTTTGTCACTTATGATTACGTTTTTGAACGACAAAGAGGGTAACAGTTTGCGAGGCTCATTTTTTGATTCCATCGTTGATGTATCCTCGTACGTCGGACGGCACTGTTCTAGTATTTTAATTTTAATCGCAAAATTAATTCGGGCCACAACATCACTAACTGAATTGGGGTTAATCCAAAAACACGGTCTTATTGAGTTTATATCAGAATCTGCATGCTATTTAGCCGTTTTTCTACCAAAAAAAAAAAAAATGTCGGCTCAATTTATGTCCAGACCACACAAACGTTGCTTCATTTGAAGTACGACTAACACAATTGTGTGTATAGTTAAGTATAAAATTATTAAGACTAACACGCATCGAATTTTGTCTAATCATGGATCGTTGGGGTTTCATGACAATGATTGAGAAAACATGGTGGAGAGAGAACATGGTGGTATTGTTGCACTGCACTATACGTGCTACCCAATTATGTGAGTTGCACGATTGAGACCGACGCTAACAGTAAAGCGAGTGTGAATAAGTTGGTGTTGTAGGGTGTTGGGTCATGGAAGATGCATGTCCATTGACAATTAAAACTTCTGCACTCGTAGCTGTCGCACTTTTCTTGTTGATGCAGACCACTGTTGTCCTTGATGCATTTCTATTGCTCTTTCTTTAACGTAGTGATGACGTATTTTATACTCCCTCGTCGAGCGCTATTGCTAGTGTTGGCTAATGCTGCCCTATATATTTGTGTTTCCGTTGTTGCTGAGTTAATGTCCCAGCTATATATGCTCACACGTATTTATTATGTTATTTTTGCGAGTGAGCGGCGGTTTGCATTTTACGGTTTTTGCATTATCTCGATCATCAATAAAACGTTATTTAATTTACTTTAATTTAATTAAATTTGGATTATAAAATTGTTAATCAGCATAATGTGGAGTAGTGTGCGTGGCTATTAGCGTGCTATATGGTTTTTGTAAACTTGGTGTTTATCAAGAATTGTGGCAACAACAAACACGTGGTAGAATATTTGGTTGCTACATTCTAACCGGATAAAACAACAACATTTGCGCATTTTTAATATATTTCATATCAAAAATTGATGGCAATCGTCTGAAAATTGTGGAAGTCAGTTGAAGCTGAAGCCCGGCTTCACATACATATTTCACATAGAATTTTTTAAGGAACAATTCCCTCCGAAATTCAGAATCAAGATTAATATACGTATGTATACTTCTGGAATTTGTTTTAGGAAAGGCTTGAAAATTTAAATTAAGTAGTTATGGAACCACCTAAATATTTTAAACATATTGCTTGAACATTTTTTCTTTTCTAAATAGATTTTCCCAAAAATTTTAAACAAATGCTACTAAGTAGGCATCTATTATTTTTTCACTTCGAGGTGAAATTGAAGAACCTGGACTATTTTTCTAAAAGTTTCTTCTTCTCATCGATCGTCAGTAACAAAACTGTAAAAAAAGACACATTGAATTAGCGAATTATTTTATAAGTTGTTAACCGTTGAAAAATTAAGGTTGCAAATATATTTTGACATTCATCAAAGTTACAAAAGTGGTTTTCAAAACAATTTTTAACCGACGCAATTATTAACTCATATTCATTAATACATGAAGTGTTCAGAAAAATTTATTCGTAACGTTCAATTTATACGAAATCGAAAACAGTACGGAATCGTTTTAAAAACTCTAGTTCATAAACTCTTAAATTAAACCTCCCTCTCTGGTTTTTTCATTTTGCTAATTGGGTCATTTCATAAATTAGGTTCCAGTTAAACAAGTCTTCTAATATAGAATGAATTATATTATGATTTTAACTATTATAAAACACTAGTGTTCGGTGAAAATTTAAATATGTTTAAAAGAAATTTTAAGAGGGAACCGAAACGAAATAGAAGCAAATCGGAACAACAGACCTCAAGAACAGAAATGAAATTCAATATGTCTCGGAATGTAGCAGATATTGATACTAATCACCGTTCCACATTGACAAAAAAGTGTAAGACGTATTTTTTAATACGTTTATTATTTACAATAGAATGATACTGATGCATAATTGAAAATTAAAGGATGGTTCCATAGAAGTTGATAAAGGAACTAAATATTATAAATACGTTAATCAAACTACAAAAGATCGTATTACAATTCAAATTAATATGACTTTTGTACGTATCTGAAAGCGAGACAAAAACGGCATGATGCAGTCATAATCGGTTTCTTTTCAATTTCGTATTTTTCTTAGCAAATTTAATTAACTTTCTCTTTCTAATAATTTATTTTAACCAATGCACCTACAGTGCCCGGCAGTAATGCTTGCTACGTCATTAAATTTATGCCGGCAGTTTTCTTTCTGAACTGTAGGTGGCAATCAAGTTCGTAAAATAGCAAAACTCTGAATAAATGCGTATCAACAGATTTGTTTAAGTTTTAAAATTTTTTATTTATTTTTGTTTTGGTTTGAGTTTGCTTACAACGTCAATAATGTACGATTTACATGTTCCATTTTTTTTTTCCAGTAAAAAATGAAGGGTTAAGTATATTACGATTTTCGTTTGCGAGAGGAGCACGAAACAAATTCCAGTAAAATAAAATTGGGTTTTTTTCTTTTTAATTTGAGCAAATGTTGTTTACATGTGGCTGACTCTTTTTAACTAGTAACTTTTTGTTATTTGCGTGCAGCTCTATTTTTCAGTAAAAAATTTGTTGGGAAAAAAAATTGGAACATGTAAATCGTGCATAAAACATTTCTTTCAGATTTTCTGGTACATTATACCACATTAAAACACTATCCGCTGCAAATTTGCCTCAAATTCCGTATGGGCATACCTAAGAGTAGGACATATCTAATGGCTATAGTATGATCGATTGGAAAGTGGATAACTAAAAAATTACAAAACATTATGTTAATTTAGTATCGAAAATTTCTAAATTTATTGTAATTTTTATGCCATTGAATTTGGGCCAATCTGGTAAAATTATATAACTTCTGACAGAGTTTTGCGGTTGTCTGATTATTTCGAGGTGATAGTAGAACCAGGTGTATTGAGTAGTCTATATTACACTAACAAACCTTTTCAAATCCTGTTTATACCAAGAAGTTGGACGAGGTTCTACCATCTCTGGAAGATCTATCTACTTAAATCAATCAATCGTCTGACATCTTCTTAGAGGAGGATCCCAATGAGATTTGCCAGTGTAGTAAAACTGAAAAATTGTTGTAAATAGTTTCCACTTAGTTGTGCTATAAACCAAAATGAGAACTTGATCTTGCTAATAAACTGTCGAATGCTGCAAATTTCCACTTAAAAGTCTTCAATACTATTAGTTCATTGTTTGCTGTCCACTAAAACCTATTAGGCGTAATTTTGTTTCAAACAGGTTAACTAAAGATTTCTAATAAATCGAATTTATTATAAATGACATTTAAATTGCAGTTTAATGTCTTGACGCGAAGAGGCCAAATTCTGGCGGGTTATTGCCATTTTACAAACAATTTTAGGGAATAACAGGTTTTAACGACTTTCACAAGGTAGATTTTAGCAACTCATTATACAGTTTAAAGTTTCTCTTTGCCAGTATTGGTATACATCATAACGCCTCATAACGTCTCTTACACTAAAACACTTAACTTCTAATTTTTTTACGGAAAGCAAGATCGATGTAATTGCATTTAAAGAAATTAAATATACTTCGGCAGTTGCTGCATGCTTACCGTTATTTGCTTCCACACTAAAAATATGTAACGAATTACTTATTGGCTTACTTCTCGATTTTAATAAAATCTGCCTTTATTAAATAGTATCTGAACCCTCTGAGTCATGAATGTTAACTAGTTGTTGAAAAAAATTAAATTGTTTTTTTGAGTTATATTTGGCACATATCGTTGAAATATGCAAGAAAAAAATATATCGGGCCCCAGGTTAAGGCCCCTCATGATTTTTTGAATTCGGAACAAATTGTCACAAAAGATAAAAAGCATTAAAGTAGAATTTATTTTAAGGCAGCGAAAATATGTTTATTTCAAACATAAAAACGTTCAAGTTCAATTTAATTGAGACAGCAGTCATTTCATAATAAATTACTTGTCACGTCCTAATAACCAAGTAATTATTTCAAATAAATATAATATTGCATAATACTAAAATTAATTCATTATTTAGACTTTATAATATTGAAGTACAGTCTTTGGTTTTTGAAATAACGCAAAGTGATAAGGATTTTAAAGCTTTCGGTGAAAATCTGAAAAACAATTCCTATCACCTATTAAGGCCTCATTTGACTTTATATTTTTCACAATAAAAATGTGATTTATATTTACACCCTTTCTGTTTCAATCTGTTCCCTCTGGTTTTCGGTTATGTTGCGACAAATGATCGACATGATCAATTTTCAACAAAAATTCAAAAATATCAAAAAATCCAACGTTACCGTAATTTTCTTGAAAGCAGATTGAAAGTCTATTTCAACATCTATCGAGTGCTACCATTTTTGTACTTATACAATGCCAACAAAGTGATTTTTGTGGTCAACATCAGAAGCTCAGATTTTGTGAATTTGTCATCATGAAAATTAGTGGTAAAAATCGAATTAAAACATGAAAATCAGCAAAAAAAACATTTTTAATAATAATAAGTATTCCCTCCCCTAGCCCGAATGACAGCTTCCATTCGATGTTTCATTTATTTCACCAAAATGCTCTCCAAATTTTGAGGTATCGCTTCTCATTCCTCTGCGATCGCCTGTTGCAGCTCTTGGAAAATCGTTGGAGCAATATCTTTAGTTCGAAACTTTTTTTTCAGATCTTTCCATAAATATTCGATGGGATTGAAGTCCGGGCATTGAGTTTGCTTCTTCATAACAGGCACACCCACCTCTTGAAGGTACTGGTACACTAAACCAGCGGTATGCGGTCTCGTATTATCCTGTATGAACTGGAAGTTTTCACCTATAAGCCCGGGAAAAAGTACGATATAATCTTCGAGTACTTCCTCCATTGTTCTTCTGTCCAATCCAAATGCTCTGGAGTAAGTTGGAGGCGGGCTCGTCGGTGGGCTGGTATCGATTTCAACCCGTTTACTAGTCTGTGTGCAGTCAGATCATCTTCTAGAAGTCGTCTTCTAACTATCAACCGACTTTGACTTCACGAACTACGTAGAGCCGCTGTCCGAGTTGAACCGCATTCAAACAACGAGCGAGCGAATGTGGACATCATACTGTGTTGTAACACTGTAGCCGCCAGTTTTTGGATTTCTCTGTAACAACCGACAAACAGAGAAACGGCTCAAATTTAGTTGTCGAGCAACTTCATTTTGGTTCAGCCCCTTATCAATTAGTCCAATCACTTGAGCTACAACTGATTTAGTATTCATTTTCTTGTTCCGGATGAAGACGTAATCAATAGAAGAACGGTCAAGCTCAAAATTAATATGCGAATGATCGCAATTCCCTTAAAACGTACACTTTTATACCTGCTATATTTTCCGCAACCGATGTTACCTGGAACGAGCTTTTTCGGGTTGTTGTGTTCTGTTGTTGCCCTAGTTTTGAACATATAATACACAAACGTGGTATCATTGGATAGGTGATGAAATGATCTTTTACTTGAAGTACTTTGATTCAAAAAAAACATTTTGATTCGCGAGAAAATTAAAAAAAAAGAAAAAAATGCAGCTATGCGAATTTTTTGCCCCTAAGTGTATTTTAAATCATCAAGCGATCCTACTTTACTGCGATTTCGGTTCATTGGCTGTAAAATCTCCTCGCTATTTGGTTGGCTGGCTACTACCACGTCGTACGTGTCTTTTAATTCACGTTTCGCTCGTGCTAAACACATTCAAAAATTTAGTAAATCCATAATTTTTCTTGCATGGTCATTATCTAGTTTACATTGGTTCTTGTATTCTATCCATCTAGAAACCACAGTCAAATCCGCAAAATAAGATATTATTCTCAATGTCCGTTTCTTCGACTTTAAAAATATGAAATAATAACTCATCAGGTGACCTACTAAATCCACTCCTACCAAATTTTTGTTGTAAAGACTGACTATTTCAGGCTGATCTACTAACAAGTGGGATTAATTTGATTTATCCCATTTTCGAACAGGCCGCTGTTTTGTTACTCCTTTATTTTCAAGAAATGGATTTGCAAATCGGTTGACTCGAGCTGCGTTCCAACGGCGTTTATCTTTTTTGGTTGAAGAATTTCGAACAACGCGTAGTACAAAAATAATTATCGAAGAACAGACTCTGTCCAATATTTGTAATACAGTTTCGGAATCCGAAATTTTTAATGTTAGCTTCTGGGAGATCGGTTCATGTTCCTCGATAAATTACGAAGTTATAATTGAGGCAACTTTTCCACACAATATATAAATTTTTATACCAAAAAGGCATGGTTTACCTTTGACGTATTCTAGTAGTGTGTGTGAATTCTAGTACAAACGCAGCATTTGAGAAAAAATCACCTGGGTAATTTACTAAAGTATATCAGAGATGTCTCAAGGTCTTCTATACAGGATTATCTTCCATTGGTATTTAACTTTCTTCGAATTCATTTTCCTTGATTGGAACATGTCAATTTTGTCAATTTTTTTCACCATTTTATATCGGCTCTTCTAGTAAATTGAAATTCCGGAAAATTATCGATAGATTCAATTTCGATTTGAGCGTTTTCCTATATCGATGATGAATTATCAGATTTATTTTCTAAAATTTATAAATAATTAAAATTTAACACTAAATTTGAGATAATTTTGGCATATTTACTAGAATGTTCTAAGCAAGGAAATTGAATTCGTTTGAGTGACCAAATTGGGTTCCTGAATTTTTTCATCGTTTGAAAAGTCAAATTCCGAGTCAAAGCCATTCAAAATTCCACCAACTCGTCCAACGCGAATAATTTTCTACGTTTTCTTTCACTCGGATTCATTTTTGAAGTTATCGGCCTGCAATTTCGAAAAAAATGATAATTGCCACTATTTTAAATGAAACTGATATTGACATACCACAAAGTTTAGCAAATTCGTTTAAAAAATAACATTAAACCCAGATCATATTTCGCACGGTCAAAATTTTGCTGCGCAGTAACTATATTTTGATATGGAAAAATTTTTCAAAAACTTTGTTCGGAAATCGGAACATTATCACCCAAAGGGTTCAAATAAAAACGACATCGTGAGGTTATTTCGAAAAACTTTCGGTAAAAATCAACATTTACCTATCATGGTAAATTTAATTACTTTTCACAAACTTATGATAAACTGATCGAAATAATTTACTAGACTATTTCCCGTAGGTGACGTAATTTAAAGCTATCAACCTATACGTCCGGATTGAAAATGAATTTAATCAAAAATGACAAAAATTCCTGTTTTAATGCGCAACGTGCAATTTTTGGAATTAGCCAATACCCATTTAAACAATTTTCTCTTTACAAAATCAATTTGCTTCCGAATTGGGGCTTTCCACTTTTTGCACAACACATTCATTTGTGTCGCCTTATCATATAAGAAAAAACATCTGGCGCTTAAATTATTTATAGACTACTTCAGTAATCAAACAGATTGTTCAATCAACCAAAACTAAACCACAACCAGTTTGTTTACCAACAAAAATTATTCATTCTGAAAACACTCGTAAATGCGCTCTAATTTGATGCGCACATAAACTTCTAAGAATTTTTATTGGTTTGATAAACAGACGAAGCGTCTTTGACAGGCTATCAAATTGATTTGATTAAATTGTCGCTTGTATTAAATTATTTCTATTGGAATTTCCCAATTACACTTACGCGTACAAGAATCATGAAAATTATTGCACCCCGCATTAATCATCATCAATATTATGTTTCATATTCTTATTCTTAATCGTATCAGACTGCTTCAAATAACATTGTTGTTGGTTTTTTGTTCTAATATACGTGTAGATGTGGTAGCACACATTAAGGCGTAATAGTATACGATCGTTTTTTACGCATTTGTAAGGTTTTAGTACTTGCTGTTAAAAACGTTATATTTGTCTCTAAAACATGTATGTAGCGTAGCATGGTGGTGAAGAAAGCCACACATATTCTATTCACCCCAAAAATGTATGGTTCGATTCTCAAAATTTAAAAATGTACAATTGCGATTTTAAGGCATATTGATCAAGTGAAATTTTAAATTACATAACTTGAACAATTCCAATTAGATCGTAGAATAATTTGTGAATATTCATTGTGAATTCTACGGGTTTAGTTTAATAAGCTAGTGGATGGCAATGGATTCTCATACAACTTTTTTTTTTGTATTTTTTTGCTTACAGGAAGTACAAATTTGGTAGGCAAATTTACGCAAAGCGTCAGGCGAATTGTGCAAGATGTTAAAGATGAGGGTGCAGCTAGTAAGTATCATTTTTATAGTCTTAATATTTTATGAATTATGTATAATAAAGTTAAATAATTTTAACAGGTGGTATGAGTCGTGAAGAAGTAATAGAAACTAATGAACGGTTACGTGCGGTACGATCCCGGTTAGAAGAATCCTACGATACGGCTAAACAGGCATTAATTAATTTGATGAATAAGTATGGTGATTCGAAAAGTCAAAGGAATATATTCCATCGGTATCCTTTATTAAAAATTATGATAAAAGTGAGTTCGTATATTAAAATATTTCACTTTTCCATAAATATTTAATTTTATAATTTTTGGTGCGTGCTTAGGAGGTAATTCGTTTGGAAACGCAATACTGGACCTTGGTCGATATACCAAAGCAGGAGAAACAGGAAACGGTACCCGCCTATGTAATGCGTGCCTGTGCGATTATGGAAAAAACGCAAAAATCGGGTGAAGGTGTTAAAACGACTGCAAAGCTGAATGAGGAGGCGGTCGAGCGACGTGAACGAATGGAGCGATTAGAGGCAATGACAACCGTGCAAATTGAGCAAGAAAATACGCAAATGATAAATGATTTATATCGGCTATTGAAAAAATATTCGGGACTTAGGAATTTAATTCGGGAACTAAAGGTAAATTCAAATTTTATATATATATTTTACAATTTTTTAAACTACTCAAGGAATTGGATAAGCACGCAGAATTTTAACACAGACTTGAAATTAATCTCTCAATGAGTCGTTACGATAGAACAAAGTTATGTTAATAAAACAGGTAGAGGTTTTCTATTCCCAAACGGAAACAAATCCTAATGAACTACTACTGGGTTATGAAACAAACATTTGAAGCAGATTTATCACCAGAAGCAGACCTGCCTCATAGATTATTATCAGTGCTCGTGTATACATGTATCTATTAATACAAACCCTGAGATCTCTGAGCAGAAATCTTATACCCAATTTGGAGTAGTTTAGTTCTGGCAGTCTAACGTGGAGACCGCTAATTAGCTCCGTCCTTCTGTTTAGCAATCGTGTAAACTCTTTTAGTTCTGGCTATATTCGTTTGAGATAAATATGATGAGGACCAAATGTGGTTTATTTGGTAGTTTGTTGATTCGCCCATTATATCTTGTTTGATGTTGATTTCGTACTGTCTACAAGGTTTGTGACTTATTCTAGATGCGTATGTTACTTTGACGTTCTAGTTATCGCAGATCATATTTCATTTTGAAGCCCCATATAGTTACTGGGTAGTGCTTTCAATTTGACGATTTACAGTCGAGGTTTTGTTGAATTGTACCGTCTGAAGTCAAAATGTGTTTGTTATTTGGTTTGTTTTGAACGATCAAAAATGTTATTTTTCAGTTCTGCTCCTATGATTACTGACAAGTTATTTACCATTTTATTTTATGTACCATTAGATGTAACTGTGGTCCGGCAAACAAATTACACTGCAGCATAACGTATGAAACTGTTCCCGCTTGTGCTGAACGTTGAAAATATATTTAGTAGTTTTTATTGCTAGACTCGATGATTTATCTTTTGGAGGTAGCGTATTAACAACCAAACGATTCTACTCGTCTAACCTACTGTTTAAATTTCTTGCTGTGATATAGATTGCGACACAAATTCAGAGTCTTGAGATGATACCTCCCGATACACCTCTCGAAATATTCTCTTCGTCTTCTAAGATGCAGATTAAAGGTGAAATATCTGATGTTATGGCAGTATAACCTCCAGTGATGAAGTAGTTTGGTGCAGGAGACTGGTTTCGGTTCGTCTACGGTTAAACCACCCCATATATAGATCCACAGCAATTTGTTAAACTCCTTCAACTTCTTGAAACAGACTATCGCTTCTTGGAGCTTTCTTTTTCTCTAAATAGGGACAGCCTTTGCGGATCGGTATCGTTTTTTGGTTACTCTGTTGTGTTATTTTTTACTTACTAAGCTACTCTGTTCGCTTCTTTTAAAGTCTTGATTGTACATATTTTATTTCCGATATGTAAATTAGACAAAAAGTATACAGGGGATTAGGGCCCGGTAACATACATCTTTATTCCAATTTCTTTCAATAAACCATCCCTTTTTATTTTACTAAGCATGATCCCTTTTTATTTCGTTAATTTGAAAATGATTGAATCCCGCTTCTTTATCTGTTCACGTTGTTGTCCACAAATTGACAATATCTAATTTTACATGATGCTGAAATACTCTTAATTTGGGTTCTTGTACTTCTCTTCCGAGAACTTACAGTAATCACCTAACTTTTCCGTTATTTTTCCAAAGCATGGTTTCGTGTTTATGATCATTGGCAGAGATCATAACTTGATTCTATAATATCGATACTTCCCAGAACTACAGATTTGTTTCTTCAATTTATACCCAATTCTCAAAACGAAGAAGTCGTCTCAATTCGTTGCGGTTTCCATAAAGCCAAGTTCCTCAATTAGGACCTGATTGTTTCCTTATGAAACACTTCATCTGTCATTTTTAGTCCACCACACTTTTTGATATTCATTGCTGACAGTTGAATTAACTGTTGCAGATTGAATCAATTAAGGCATAATTAACAGTTTTGAGGTTACGAAATTCCTCAATTTCGGGTTTATCTCAAATTAATAAAATTGAAATAGAGTGATTTTTATTTATTTCGCCAAGTACTGGATATTTTATTTGTGAAATAATAATTTTAGAACTTTCCAATCTTTGGATTAGAATTAATATTTTTTAGGGATTTTTATGGGAGAATTTCGTGTTTTAACTTTTGAGATTTTTAAATTTTTATGGTAATGGATTTCATTATTTAGAGATTTCAAAAGTTACGGAATTCAGATTTTCAAAATTATTTTTTTTTTGTTTTTTTTTGTTTTTATGTTTTAATCTATGCAATCTGTTCTGGGGCCGAAACACTCCGAATTCATTCGCGGTTCGCTTTTCACGTTATACCTTACGCATTGCTTCTGAAAACGAAGACATACGGCTATAGGTCCGGTTTACGTAGAAGCATCTGCACATTGCACATCTCCATTCAGATGATAAACAATTTTGTTTGCATCCTGCTCCTGTCGAGACTCGAACCCGGTACCTCCCGATAAAAACGCCAAAGCTTTAACTGCTGTGCCATTAGGTCGATAATTTATTTATTTGATGCCATGCTCAATCTTACTCACCGCGCGGAGCATGTTTTATTAAACACTATTGTAAAAATGGAACTTTTACAAAGAGCATTCAGGAGCTAAGTTTGTCTCAATTTTGTATCTGGAATTAATTTATTTTGGATACCCTACGGTTCCCTAATAAGATTACATATAGTATATTTATTTTCTTAGAACTGCGAATAATACTGAAAAGTCGCACAAAGGAAACGAATTAGTAATCATAAAAATATTCGTCCTCGAAATTATTACAAATTTATGATTTTCGCTATATCGCCAAAGTCAGAACGGTGACTTTCAAAAAATTCTCTGTCTCTGTGTGCAGACTAAAACCAGAAGAAGTTTGTTGGAAGTTTGTTTTGTTTTCATTTTTTAGTTCAAATGAAAAATCTAATTTGATTGTCTGTGCTAAAACCTTGTGAACTCCATACGCGCAGACCGAGTGACTGATCGGAGTGGAACATCAGACTCAAGCATTTCAAAAAATCAAGAAACCTTAGCATTATTTTGAAATAAATTACATTAATGTGAAAAATGATTACATCCAAAACCATCGTCCTAATCATCGTCAAGCCTACGTCTATGGGGTTTTTATGGTGATTGCTGTTGGAATTTTACTATACAATATTCGCCTATGTGTTGTGCCCCATTTACATACACGATGTATACATAACCTCAATTGTATATGATGAGTAATCCGTATTCTCCTTTGTAGTTATACAATAGAATTTTATAAACTTTCTTTTTTATTTAATGTTTTATTGATACAAAGGAAAAGAGTTTAATTTATTTTAGATTTAGTTTTTCATATACAATCTTCAGGAAAAATTAAACGTGTCAATCTGTTAACACCAAAAAATGAATGAATCGTCGAGAGAACTAAATGAGCGTTTGATTTTTTCTTTCTTTTTTTTTGGTTGCGTTCTGTCGATTTTCCCGATGAACCGTTAAGTGTAATTGCATTTTAACGTTGAATTCGTTTCCGAAAAGGAATTGCCGTGAACGTAAACGGTGCCGCTACACTATCCTACCCCCAGTGAACGCTGTGAACGATAGAAAACTATTGAAAGCGTGTTGGTTTGTTGATAGTGCGACCTCCTCTGGATCGTATTGGGTCATTGAGATTTTGCTGATATGTTACTCTTTTCTGATATGTATGTGCTTTCTCTACGTCAGTGAATGATGGTTCACATGAAGAGTTCGATTTGGGTGGTATTTCAACCGATGTACTGGTGAATTGTTCGGCCTGTTTTGCTTCTATGAAACAGGGTTTGAGTCGATTTATTGAAACCGTTGCCTCCAAATCTTTGATAATCAGCGTGAAATATTTTTCGCCTCGTTTGACCACCGGGTATGGTCCCTCGTATGGCGGTTGTAATGATTTGCGCACTGCGTCTGTTCGAACTAAAACGTATTTGCATGTTGATAATTCCTTAAATACGAAAATTTGTTCTTTCAAATGTCGTGACGGTGACGAGGGCTGAATGTCTTTTAATTGATTTCGCAACTGTATGACGAACTCGGACTGATGACTGTTTTTGCTTGGTTGAATAAAATCCGCGGGTAGTCGTAAATGTTCCCCGTAAACGAGTTCGGCCGATGTACTTTGTAGATCATCCCGATATGAAGTTCTCAGTCCGAGAAGTATTAGTGGTAAAGATTTTGTCCATTGTTTTTCGCCGACGCACATTATCGCGCTTTTCAATGTGCGGTGCCAACGTTCTATCATCCCGTTGCAAGCTGGATTGTAAGCTGTCGTTCTTTTGCGATTAAATCCGAGTGACTTGGACAGTTCATCAAATAGGTTTGGCTCGAACTGCGCGCCTCTGTCGGTCAAAATGCTTGGTGGTACTCCGAATCGGCTAATCCATGTATTAATAAGTGTATCAGCTATATTGTTTTAGTTCTGATATTCGGGATTGGAGTATAGCTTCTGCCCAACGTGTGTACCGATCTATCATTGTTAAACAGTATGAATTGCCTTCGGACGGTGGTAAAGGTCCTATTATGTCTATGTGAAGTTCGTCGAATCTTTTGCAGGTAATTTCATAATTGCCAGTTTTACTTTTGACATGTTTTGTTATTTTACACATTTGGCAGCGCACACAATGTTAGGCCCAAGAGCTTATTTTTTGGTTCATTGCTGGCCACACAAATTTTTTCCTGATTTGTCTCGTTGTAGCACGAATACCGGGATGAGAGATGTTGTGAAATGCTTCATAGATTTGCCGACGAAATTTTCTAGGGATGAATGGACGCTGTGTGTTCGTTGAAATATCACATACAATTTCTTTATCACTGCCAAAAACCGGAAATTTTTTGAACTTTAGAGACGTATTTGATTCCATTAGGCCTGCTAGCTCTGAATCTTTTGTTTGTTCATCTGCGATTGATGCGTAATCGATTGTGCTACATACGCTAATCTGTTCTATTCGTGATAGAGTGTCAGCAACGACGTTGTTTTCTCCCGCAATGTGACGAATGTCCAACGTGTACTATGCTATGAAATCTAGGTGGCGGCGTTGTCTGGGTGAAGCGTTCTCAAGATTTTGCCGTAGCGCGAACGTTAGTGGTTTATGGTCCTAGAACAGAATGAACTCTCGGCCTTCGACGAAATTTTTGAAATGTTTGATGGATGCATAAGCAGATAAAAGTTCCTTATCGTACGTACTGTAACGGGTTTCGGCGTCGTTTAGCTTTCGCGAATAAGAGAAAAGTGATTGCCAACCTTTTTATGTTAGCTGTTGTAGCACTGCTCCTACTGCTGTATTTGACGCGTCGACGAGGATTGCGAATTTGGCGTTCGGAATTGGATATGCCAGCTGGATGCAATTTGCCAGTTTTGTTTTGCATGTTTCAAACGCTTTAGAGGATTCGTCAGACCAATCTATTGGTGATTTATCCTTTTTTTTCGACCTTTGGTAAACTCGTATAATATCGCCTGGTCGTGTGCTGCGTTAGGTAGGAAAATTCGATAGTAATGGTTTCGTGAGGCGATGAGAAGATCATCGATGAACGGGAATACGAATGCCAGGTCTCGAAATAATGAGTGAACCAATCGTTGGAATGTTTGTGCCGCGTTACGTAGCCCGAATATCATCCGCGAGAACTCGAACAATCCAAACGGAGTGATTATTGCGGTTTTTTCGATGTCTTGTTCCTCGATTGGGACTTGGTGATAAGCTCGCACGAGGTCGATCTTTGAGAACATGGTACATGACTCGAGCTGATGCGTGAAATCGGTCACAAACAGGATTGGATAACGGTCTGGTTTTGTCGTCGAGTTTAAGGCCCTGTAGTCACCGCATAATTGCCAGTTGCCATCTTTTTTCTTTGCTATGTGTAGGGGGCTTGCCCAGTTACTCTTGGAGGGCCGACATACTCCTTGGGCCGTCCAAGCTTCAATTTCGGCTTTAGCAATCTTCATCATATCCGCGTTTAACCGTCGTACCTTCGCGTGACAAGTTTGTCCAGATGTCTCGATGCAGTATGTAACGCTGTGCCTTGCTATGTTTAGGTTTGCCGATTCGTGAGTGACTGCTTTGAACTCATGTAATAGCTCCGCTATCTCGAGTCTTACTACCTGTGCATTTATTGTGGTTATGCCATATGACGGTATTTGAATTGATCTTCTTTTGACATCGAGTTTTGTGTCCGGATCGATAAGTTTTTTGTTTTTTATATCGACTAATAAACCGAAGTGTGACAAGAAATCTGCGCCAATTATGCATCGATCGACTTTTGCCACAACAAACCTCCATGCTAGTGGTCTGCGAAGACCTATGTTGAGTGTAAGGTTTTTGTAACCGTATGTATCGATAGCCGTGGAGTTTACTACGAATAATTTAAACGTGGTTACATTCGACTTTTCAAGGTTTGTTGGTGGTATCACGGAAACGTCTGCGCCTGTGTCGATCAGGAATTGTAGTTTGTTTTGAGAATCGACTATGATAAGGCGGCTGTTTGAGATTTGGCTACCGACACTTACCGCTTGCAACGTGGTGCCTAATAGTTTTCCGAGTTCGGTGATGTTTGGCTGAGTTCGTTGAACTGGCAGGGTTTGATGCATTTTCTGGCTTTGATCCCGAATTTGTGATGGTACCAACAATTAGGGTGTTTGGCTACCTGTTCATTCGATCGTGAATTGTTGCGCTGACGTGAAATATTGTCCGATTTGGGACTTTGAGAGCGTGCGCGATATGATGTGCCATTAGAGTTTTTGAAACTTCCATATAGTTCTTCTATACGTTGGGATAGCGCGTTGATTTGAGCTACTAAATTATATTGTTGTTCTCTAGAATCGTCTCTCGAAGCCGCATTTAGATTGTAGATACTTGCGGGTTTTTGTACCTCGATTATCTTGTCCGCTGCCTTGGTCAGTTTTTCAAGTGTCGAGTCCTCCATACACGTCAAAATTTCTTGTGTGTGAGTTGGAAGGCGTTGCAACCACAAATTTTTCAACACCGGCTCAGTTACTTGGTTGATCGATAGCGCTTCCATCTCTCGTAAGAGTTGAGATGGTTTCTTGTCACCCAGTTGTTTTTCTAACAGCAGCCGATCGAGTTTGATTTTTGCTGATTCGCATAATCGCTTGATTATCATTTTTTTTTAAAACCACATATTTTTCTCCTTTCGGCGGTGTAAGAATTTGATCACGTACGCACTTGACCGGTTGAGGGTCTAGAGCCGCGATAAGATGCCCATATTTGGTAGCATCCGTTGAAATACCACCAATTTCGAATTGAGCTTCCAGTTGAGTGAACCAGATTTCTGGATCATCTTTATTGAACGGTGCGTATTTTATCGAAATTTTGTAGATATTTGTCGCCCCGATTGTTTCGGGCTTCGTCTTGTCTACTTCTTCGTTATCACTCATTATAGAAAGCTTCACTCGACACTGTTACTACGCGGTGGAAAATCGACAACGATTTGAGGTTTTAACCGATACGTTCAACACGTGATTGAAAATTGAAAACGGATTCCCGCTATGTTCGCCTCTGAGCAAGCGGCAATTACACCACAATTCGTTAATAATTAATTAAAACAATGGTTCGGTAGAAATATAAAATAAATCCGATCAATTGAACGTAACACCAATTTGAGAAAAAAAAAAAAGAATATAATCAGGCTCACTTACCTCCAGACGCCTAACCGTTTCACCGGTTTGATTTTAATTTAACTATTACGTTACAATGATACAATGCAAGGTCACGTTAAGAGAGAAAAAATGAATTAATAAAAATGTTGTGATGAAATGGTTAGTGGGCGCGTCAATTCCCGCGTCGACTGTGTTCTGGAATTAGTGCTAATTTGATTGGTCCCAACTCTGTTTTATATTCCCAGTTCCATTGACTGAATAGCGATTTGTGTCGAGCTGCTGTATAATTGCCTCGTACGCTATGCGTGATTGGTTGATTCGATTTTGCGTATATTTGGATTATTGATCACGTCGGGGTCACCAATATGGGGTTTTTATGGTGATTGCTGTTGGAATTTTACTATACAATATTCACCTATGTGTTGTGCCCCATTTACATACACGATGTATACATAACCTCAATTGTATATGATGAGTAATCCGTATTCTCCTTTGTAGTTATACAATAGAATTTTATAAACTTTCTTTTTTATTTAATGTTTTATTGATACAAAGGAAAAGAGTTTAATTTATTTTAGATTTAGTTTTTCATATACAATCTTCAGGAAAAATTAAACGTGTCAATCTGTTAATACCAAAAAATGAATGAATCGTCGAGAGAACTAAATGAGCGTCTGATTTTTCTTTCTTTTTTTTTGGTTGCGTTCTGTCGATTTTCCCGATGAACCGTTAAGTGTAATTGCATTTTAACGTTGAATTCGTTTCCGAAAAGGAATTGCCGTGAACGTAAACGGTGCCGCCACACGTCCACATAAGTGTTTTAATATTTAGGCGTAAATGGCGATATACTATTTTTTCACAAAATTCCGGTCTCTCAGCTTAGAACCTTCTGATCTGTATGAAGCGAATAAAAAGTATAGCATTTGTGAAAAATGGTGAAATCAGTGTACCAGAAGATGTTCGCCGACGTCTATATGAAATCAGTGTATTAGAAGTGACATCTTCTGTAAAAGCGATGATGAAATTTGCCCCAAATCTGTCCTAAAATTCAACTACAAAAAAAATTTGTGTAGATGTGTTTGTAGAAGGGCTCGATAGAACTAATTTTAGCAAAAACGTAATATAAACATATTTTGTAAAAAACTTCTAAATTTTCAAAAATTGTCCACGTGTCTACTATAAACCAGCATATACTAAGTAATTATACTCTGAGATGCTACTAGACCCCATCTAATAGAAAAATTCGATTATTTTGATCATATTCGGGGTTAAGGGTTTTCAGGACTGTGAAATTTGGCTTGGAGTACCATGAATCGAGTTTATGAATTCTTCCAAGAAAATCCTATAAAACAGCCTGCTAAGTGACGTATATCATGAGATAAGGCCTAGTTATTGTGTAGTCTAAAGGTCTCTGTCGTTCTGTTTACATTCCAAACAGCCAAAACGGATTGATTGAACAGCCAAAACGGATTGATTGATCGGGATAAAACTTCACTCTGAAACGTTTTTCATAAATTCACGTCATCGGAAGTGGTAGCTTCAATAGAAGCTTTCTCGTTTTTTGCTAATATTTTGGGAAGTATGTAATGTTTAATTTTTCACTTTAGAAATAACAACATATCACCCCTTCATTTTTTTCAATCGGTGTAATTTTTCTTTGTAAACTGTGCTTATGTACACTCGGTTCATCAAATTTTACTCTGAAATGGATGTCAGTGCATGAAGAGTGTGCTATGTAAAAATTTTTTTAATACTTTATGAGCACCTAAACATTTTACTCAATCATAGCGAGGTGTGCAATACACGAGTTAACTTTTGCTTTCCCAGAGAGACTTCCGATTTGTTAGATCATTTAATATTTCCTTATCTGTGACAGCCTTGTTATTCATTTTAGTACATTGACAGTTTTATAGCTCTGCGTTTAGTTTAAAATCTTAATGGAGTGAAGTTTTATCCTTGTAAAATTCACCGTTTTATGATTTTTTTCGAAATTGTCCTAAAACAGCTAAATATTTATCAAATGTAGAGTAAGAATGCAGCTCTCCATCTTGTAATGATTCCATTAAGAATAAAATCTTAGAATGTTGCTGATTGCTAACAGGAACAGTATTCCTTGACATAGTCGACATGTATTCAATGTCGTAAATATATTTAATTTTTTGTTTAGGGCAGTTTAGGACCAAATCCAAGCGAAATCGTAGCAGGCATTTTAAGTTTTGCATTAATGCTGAAATTTATAGCTTTTACGTAAAAACGACGAATGAATCAAATGATTTTAAAGTTTAAATTTCCAGTAATGATTGTCCTTGATGATATTTTTGAAATTAAAACAAGAATCACGATTTTTGATTATCCAAAACAGCTGTTGCCAAAATTCTAAAAAATCTTGTTAGATACAGAACTGATCTAAAAAATATATTTATGTTAAAATAAGGCATAATCAAAATAAAACAACAACAATATAATTTTTGGATTTATATTTAAAAAAATATGCCACGAAATGCCCGTAGGCCTGGGTTTGCCTCATGACTCAGCGTTTCTATAATTCGCGCGCGGCAAGAGTACAAAGCTGAGTTGAAAATATGCAAACACACAAGTATATACAACATATATACGAGCATAATAATCATATAATAATAAAAATTTGAAAAAGTTTTTCTCGAGAATTGGAAAAATTTACATTTAAATTTAATAAAATTCAGTAAAACGGAAATTAACTTTGTGGGATGAGAAAATCATTCCTATCTACATAATATACTCGTACCTCTAGTACGACTTGGATATGTTTGTATATAGAACTCATATTATGAACATGTTGAATCTATAAATTGGAATAAATTAAATAAAATATTTTTTTTTTAATATTTGTTGGAAAATTGTTTTTCTCCAATTTCACAGAAGAATTAATATTATCTGGTGTGTGATTCGTCTTTGAATGTCATATTTCTATTTCTAAATTACGAAGAATGGGCTGTGTGCTCTTTTATTAGGTTTTCGACATAATTGGTTTTGCGACTTTAATTTTTTTGGTTGACTAACGGTTTACCAAGAAAATGCTAATTTTATTTGGAATTCTATTGCCGGTTACAAAAGTTGTGGGTAAAATAATGATTAAGATAATATTTTTAGTTTGATTAATTTCCTAGAAAATACCTGTCAGTCATTAAACCAATGACAAATTACGGTAGTTTTTATATCGCCGAAATAAATAAAGTGGTTTTTAAAAATATCTTTATGTGTCAGTGTATGCAGACTAAATATCTGTGTTCTCCCTACAGACCAGACGGTTTGTATGAGGCCCCAGTGATTTTTGGCCGAGTTCGGTCCACCGGTGATAGCTATATGATCTTTTCCGTTTTTTGCAAATATTTTTAAAAGTATTTCATTTACGAGAAAATCTATTTGAAGTAAAAGATTCTAAAATAAATTTGGAATAGTATCGGTTCAATTTTTTTTTAATTTATCCTGTGCTTTTTCGTTTATTGCCAATAACCTTAAGCCAACCATATACCTAAAACCAAAAGATTGTAATTGATTCAGGCAAAATTTGTGCCGATATTTTTTTAAATTTTACCGGAAATGGCGAGTTTTAATAAAAAAAACGTTGATTCACCCAAATCCAAATTTGACATCTCTATTTAGCCTGAACGAATTGGTTATACGAATTATAATATCATACTTAAACTTTTTCCATTAATTGAAAGATCGTTGCAAATTTTGGTGGATAATGTGTGTAATGAAATGTTGTTCAGGATTTACTGAAAACGAGAAAGAATTAAAAAATTTTGATCCAAATATAATTTAGAATCTGTTAGTTCATACTCGTTTTTCTCATAGAAGTATATCTTCTTCCAAAATAATCGTTCGTCTTAATCGATTATGCTGCAATTTTGCGATTAAGATAAGAACTCGAGGAGAAGTGGGCCTCGCCATGCTTGAGCTTTATTCAGAGGTCTTTCTTCGATCTGTTCTATCACTGTTGTCATATGCGGACAGAATATACTCGTTGTATATTCTTTACTGTTAACTGGCATCATCGTTGTTTGTAGTATTCCTCCATGACTGTTCTTGTAGATTTTTTGTCGTTCCCGTAATGATGCATGATGTATCGCTCAAAATAGTGATTTCATTTTTCGCGTCTATATCATTTTGCTTAAACACTGCGATAAAAAGGATTAAATTAGCAAATCCAACTACCTCCCAAGGAACTTTTAGTGTGAGAACACCGTTGGACATAAAATTTCTAGACTTCTAAAATTTAGAACAAAACCATGATGGAGCTCACAAGTAACTCGTTTCACCATTTTTCTCTGCTGTACTGCAAAATATGGCTAATAATATAGCCAGCAATTATTCTTTTGTTGTAGTAAAGCCTGATAGTGTTACGGGTGCAAAAAAATCTGTTTCTATGTTTGCTGTTTAATTTAAGGGTCTAATTTAAGTACAGACGATGCTCTATTAGAACTTGTGAACGCATTTTATTAAGACCTTAGCGATTCTAAAATGGTTGCGGTAGCGTATTAAATTGGCTTAAATCATTAATTGTAAATCGTTCACAGATTGTTCCTTGTAATAATTGTGTAGGTACGATGGCTTTAAGAACCAATGCACCACTGATTGGTTCTTAAAGCCATCGTACCTCAGCGGTCAGTGCTTGATCCTATTTTAGTTTTGATTTAAAAAAGAGTGACGTTTGATGATGATATGGCTTTTGTCTAGTCAATGCGTCCGTTATTTGTCGCCCAAAAGTGTATACTAAGATTAAGCAAGATAAATATCCGAACGCGTGGAAGAGTGTAATGGTCCAACCAGTTCATAAACGTGGTTGTAATAAAACTGAACAGTATAATATTTTATGCCTCTGTACGGCCTAAACGGATTGATTGATCACGCTGAAACTTCCTATTTAAGCATATAAACCATAAATTAGGAAATCGAAGTGATGTTTGTCTGAAATCGATCCACTGGAAACAGCTTCCAAAGGAGTTTTTTTCGTTTTTTTTTCAAATTAAGTATGAAGGTACACCACGATAGCCAATTCGCCTAGACTGTGGAGATGCCGAATATTAGTTAAATATTGTAAAATAGCCTTTAAACGATTTGTTTTCCCTTTGATACTTACACGCAGAATGACCCAGCTTAATACATGCAGAAGTTATTCATCATTTGTTGGTTTGGATGGTTTTGCAGAAGTGATGACATCTTAAACATTTAGCTACTGTCAAAATTTCTAACACTAAAAATCGTTTGGACATTATCTGTGAGACTTGAGTCCTCTACTTTCTTTATCGTCGTTCTGGATGCAATATACATATTACAGCTGCATAAGGATTTTCTGATTTATCAGAAACCTAAACGGTTTAACCGGTGACTTGGCAGTTGTTTGCATCTAACTTTGCACATCTAACTTTATTTGTTCCAGCGCATTCCAGCGTTGTTATCTTTTCAGGTTCTGGTTCACTCCATGATAATCCTGTTAACCAGAGTTTGTACCAGTTCTATGTTTGCTAAGATGATGGTTGGTGATAACCAACCGAGTGGTTCAAATAATTGTGACACTTTATATGACTGGTTCCTCGAAATCCTATTCGTAACGATCTCCGATTTACTTGTTTTTTTATTTATTTTGAATTTTTGACTTAAATCCTCCACTTCCTAGTAATTTTATTAATTGTTGTTGTAGTTGTACCTTTTGACATTTGGCATTTGGTGGCTAAATAAAGAGCACTAGTTTCAAACGAGGCTGTTGTTAACTGATATACTTGAATAGGTTTGTTCTCGATTTCTCTCTATAGTATTTTTTGGCATGTTTGATCCTCTTTGTACATGCGGATTTGGCGGTTCATTTTTTAAATATCTGCTGTGAACAAGACTCCATGCTTCTTCAGCAATGTTGCTGTTAGTTCTTTTTGGTAAAGTTGGCCCAATCAGTTGTGAATTGTGATCATAGATTTTCATGTTGTTGTTCATTTTGCGAATGCGTCAAAAACAACGCGTAGTTTTGTGGTCGTGCTGCTCTCTTTGATCACCGCATGATGAGTTGGTATGATATCAAAGGGCCGAATGTCGAAAGGCCGAATATCAAAGGGCTGAATGTGTCGAAGGGCCGAATGTGTCAAAGAGCCGCATGGTTCAAGGGCCGATTTTTATTTTTTTATTTAGTTTATTTATTTTTTGTACCATATATCTATTATCAGAAGGCTTAATAGGGCCGAATGTCTCAGGTGGCGCATGACAAAATTTTCCTTCACCAAAATGTTTTGCTGACTGGATACTTGGAATTTCATGAAAATCCATAGATGAAAAATAGTAAAATACATAAATTCATAAGAAATTCATTTCTGTTTAATAAAAAAAATTTACAAAATATTCTATAAAACAACAATTCGGCCCATCGACATTCGGCCATTCGACATTCAGCCTTTCAACATTCGGCCCTTCGACATTCGGCCCTTTGAAATTCGGCCCTTTGTACCCATTCTGATGAGGCTCTAATTTTAGAAATTTGGCTACGCCCTAGCTTTTGATGCTCTGATAAGTGGTTCGTTTGTTTTCACAGGAACTTGCTCTATATATCTTCCATTGATGTCTAGTTGATGGTTTTTACTGGAATATTATTGGCACTTTTTTTTTCTTCCGCTCTATAATTTTATAATTCTTCGATCTCCCGAAATTTTCTTAATCCATTTGCCATTTCCGTTTTTGTTATCATACACTATATTATAGTTATCTTGCTATTATACAGTGGCCCAAATATTATAATCCTAATTCCGTTTTTTGTGCAACTAGACCTCCTGTTGCTCTTTTAACTATATCACATTACTATGGCAGGGTCTGCACCCAGTAATATGTCGATTTTGTTTGGTTTATCAACAATTAATGCGCTTATTTCCAATTTGAAAGAGTATAGAATTTGAGTATTTTTACACACCAAACATTTCACCTCTGGTAAACAAGCTCGGGAAAAGTTTTGATCACCCAGACATGTTCTGCAAAAAATTTTCATACTGCATTTGTTGCGCTCCAACGTTGACCTGTGTAAAAACGACTTGCATTGTTCAATTTTATGTACTCCTTTATAATTTATTCATTTATATACATTCGTTGTTACGTTTTCAGGATTGAAATCCTGTTGTTTATATCGGTAACCGGTTGTTCTCGGGTACCGATTACTTTTATTAATTATTGATTCTAGAAACTGAAAACGTTTCTCCAAAATAGCTAAATTGTTTTTCAATTTTGTTCCTTCTTGGGTCTTCTAACGTCATACATTCTGATTTGTTATGTAATATATAACCGGTCAGGATATCGGATTCCTCATTATCGTGTTGTTATGGTGTGCCAAATTCAAATGTTATTTTAGTTCAACTACGAGTTGTATGGATAAATCTGGCACATGGCCCAATTTCGCAAAGTAGCCATGGAACGACTTTTCTCTAATTTTATCAAAAATAATGCATGCGTGTGACCATCCCAAAATGACATGGCCATAATTTGTCAAAACCACATAGTCATAATTTTTGTCTTTTAACGAGCCAAATTTACATGTAATTTTAGTTCAAATACAACTTGCATAGGTATTACGGTTGAACGGCTAAAGTTCGCAATACTTAAAAGGAACTTATTTGATTTTTTATTTAACGACATTTCTAACAAATTCAGAGCTGTTAAGAATCAACTTAAACAAATTCTTTGCTAGGCAAATGTCATATAACAGCATGTGCATTTTTGTATTGTTAGGGTTGCAAGATGAATTTTTTTTTATTTTCTGGGGGATAATGGTACTTTATATTTGTCCTTAAATTTGAATGGTCAAATTTCAAAGCAGATCCAAAATTTGTAATAGACAACCGAACCCATCATGTATGTTTAATCCCGGGAATTTGAGATTTGGGATTTTGATTTTCGGGATTTCGAATGTAATCTTTATTTTACAGATGTTTATATTATGCTAAGCGACAAAATTGGTTTAGGCCTTAATAAGCTGTTGATTCTGATTGGCATTTGTACTTTATTAAGAATTATTGTCAAATATTTCAAAAATAATTGTTGAGCAAATTAAAATTAATAAAATTTTGTATTTTTTTTCTTTTTTAGATGGAATACGGTAATTCGAAATTATATCCAATATTTCCACGATATACGATGCTTAAGGATATGATCAAAGATATAATGCACGATCCCGACTATATGGAGGTGTGCCACGAGGTGGATAACTGAGGTTAATTCTAAATATTAACGTTTAAACTACGCACACGAATATAAACTCACCCAAAACACATACACGCATAATATTTATTATTACAAAAACGTATTTGTTGTTTATATTTAATTAATTTAAACGTTAATATTTAGTAAACAAATTATAGCAATTTTCATTTTATTTCTAATTAAAATAAATTAAACAAAAAATTTTATTTATCAATTTATATACCGCAAAAATTTAAGCACAAATTATAATAAAACTAATTAAAATAAATTAAATAATAAAATCTATTTAGAGTGACATCAAATTTATTTACATAAAAAAAACAAAAAAAAAATGTTAATTTATTTATAATTATTTAGATAGTTTTAATAATAAAAATAATAATTAATCATAGATGGCAGTAAAATGTGAAGCCTCATAAAACTATATATAGGGTGCGCTACTCATACACGCCATCTATCTATTTATATTACGATCAGAGTTAATTTTAGTTAAAATATCAACAAGTAATATTATTAATTATGTCTTAGCGAAAAAAAAAACAAATTAATTAGTTAATTATTATTAATTTAAAATGAATATGTTTTAATTAATCAAATTGAAGGTCCACAAGGTAAAAATAAATAAAAAAATATTAATAATAAGAAATCAAGCTAATCTACATATAATAGATAAGAATATTATTAATTAGTAATTGAATTATTAAACAAAAGAAAATAAAGGAGAACTACATAGAATATAAAATATTTATATATATTGGGAATCGCGTGACGATGTCGGATCGGTGATAGTGATTAAAATGTTCTAGTACTATTTTGTGGTTAAATATTTTTTTTTTACTGTGATACCGGGAATATCTATAGAATCCTATATAAAACCACATTTTAATCAAACCGAATTGCACACAAAATCCTAATTCCGTCAAATGATACACAATCGATTCGAAATCCTTCGAAATATGATTTGTTCGTACTTTATATGACAATATAAATTCGTAATCCGAATATATTCCTCCCCGCATCCACTAACACTGTTTTAGATATATTATGCATAAAACCGGATATGATTTTGAAATTAAACCTAAAATAATTATTATAAAATATAATTAGTGTTATTTACTATATAATAATGTATTGTATCTATTAAGTGTAGTATCATAAAACCATAAACAACCAAAAACCTAATCAGATTAAATGTTTTGTATTAAAAACTATTCTAATATTTATATAACTATATAGAGGTAATTATGATTTATGCTATGAGATTTTAATCTATACATAAATAGAAGGTATTTAACTATGCTGCTACAATTTGTCCGTACCTAAATCCATTAAATTTTTTTTAAACATGTCGTGTGTAATTTTATAAACGTCTAGTGAAATGGGTTGATATTATCTAAAATTCAAATACCAACACGTAATAATAATGTTTACATTATTAAATATATATTTTCACCTCAATATATTTTTGCTGTAGTATTTTTTAGGGTCATAAATTTTTGTGGTACTCTCAGAATTCTCAAAAAATTCCTTTATTGAGAGAATGAATATTACAAAAATATTATTATTATTTATCACTCCGCTAAAAACAAGAGGTCAAATTTTCTTCGTTCGAGAGAAAGATTGCAATTATAAGTTAATGCGATGCAGCTCATTCTGTTGGTAGGATTATCATTAGTTGGTGTTTCGGTTAAGCGTTGAAACGATGGCACCTTATACAACCTTTAAATATGTTAGTAAAGAATTCGGTTAGAATTTTAAATTAAAAAACCACTTTATTACTCAAAATTCAAACTAGTACTTAACATAAAATAAATTTTTTGTTTGAAAAATAAAATTATTTTAATTTGCATAAAATATATAAAAAAAATTGTTATTCTATGGAATTCTTATTAGGGTACTTACAGACAATACATTTGTGTTGAATCAACAAAATTGGTATTCGCGAGTCTCGCTAGGCACTGGCGCAACATATGATGATGTTAACTCGTCATTACTGAAAACCCCACGTTCGTGAATCAACAACAATATAACTGAATGATCTGAATTCCAGGTTGATGACTAGGAAGTTCCTATTGGACAGTTGAGCTTGGGAAGACAGCAGTTCCCTTCTATGTGCGAGTCGTGCCCTGTCTATCAGAAAAATAAAGACCAAGCCACAAATAATGACTATGATCCCTCGGCCAATGGCAACCGCTTTCTTGTGTTCGATAATTGAGCAATGTTACCCAGATACAGATGGTCTAATTATCCGGAATTTTGTGATTTTTCTGTGATGTTCGTGGGTAACACGGAGGGTAAATTTGGAATGTCTTTACTTCATTACTTACCAACGTGGAATTGCTGATTTGAACCGTCAAAACCAAATATGAAATTGAAATGTTGAAATTTCGAAATTTTGACATTTTGAAATTTTGACATTTTGACATTTTGACATTTTGAAATTTTGAAATTTTGGAATTTAGAAGTTTTGAAGTTTTGAAATTTTGGAATTTTCAAATTTTCAAATTTTCAAATTTTGAAATTTTGAAATTTTGAAATTTAGAAGTTTTGAAGTTTTGAAGTTTTGAAGTTTTGAAGTTTTGAAATTTTGAAATTTTGAAATTTAGAAATTTTGAAGTTTTGAAATTTTAAAATTTTGAAAATTTAAAATTTTGAAATTTTGGAATTATGAAATTATAAAATATTGAAATTTTGAAACTTTTGAAATTGAAATTGAAATTTAAATTGAAATTGAAATTGAAATTGAAATTGAAATTGAAATTGAAATTGAAATTGAAATTGAAATTGAAATTGAAATTGAAATTGAAATTGAAATTGAAATTGAAATTGAAATTGAAATTGAAATTGAAATTGAAATTGAAATTGAAATTGAAATTGAAATTGAAATTGAAATTGAAATTGAAATTGAAATTGAAATTGAAATTGAAATTGAAATTGAAATTGAAATTGAAATTGAAATTGAAATTGAAATTGAAATTGAAATTGAAATTGAAATTGAAATTGAAATTGAAATTGAAATTGAAATTGAAATTGAAATTGAAATTGAAATTGAAATTGAAATTGAAATTGAAATTGAAATTGAAATTGAAATTGAAATTGAAACTGAAATTGAAATTGAAATTGAAATTGAAATTGAAATTGAAATTGAAATTGAAATTGAAATTGAAATTGAAATTGAAATTGAAATTGAAATTGAAACCAACCAACCCATGTGGAATTGCTGATTTGGACGTCTCGTTAGCATATTGCACCAAATATGAAATTGAAATGTTGAAATTTCGACATTTCGACATTTTGAAATTTTGAAACTTTAAACTTTAAACTTTTAAAATTGAAATTGAACGAGACCAAAATAAACACATTTGGTTCAGATGGGAGGCAGTGGGTTTGGCGCGGACGAGGTGAGGGATTAACTACAAGGCACGTGCGGCCAACCCTCAAGTTTGACGGAGGATCGTTGATGCCGTGGGGATGTACGACTTGGAATGGAGTTGGAAAATGTCACATGATTGAGGGACGAATGACTGCGAAGGACTACATAGACATTTTGAACCACAATCTTCTTGATAGCTTGAGTAGCTGGGGTCTTTCCATTGAAAATACCACTTTTCAACTGGATAATGACCCAAAGCATACCGCTAGGATTACAAAATCATGGTTCCAAGAAAACGATTTCCAAATTCTCTACAGCCCCCGCCCCCAGTCCCCGGACTTCAACCCCATAGAACACTTATGGAGTGAGCTCAAAAAGGGCCATAACAGCTAGCGAAAGTTTTCCCCGTACCCTTAATGAATTATGGCAAAAAGTAGAAATGCAGTTGTATAAAATGTGCCAGAAATTTGTCAAAAACTATGTGGCTACACGAAATATTGACGTTCAAACTCAAAGAAATGAAAGAATTGCCCTTCAAAATCTTGATCTAGAATTTTGACAGGTGCCGATCTGCCGTTTTTCTCAGTTCTTCAACGATGATATACAACGGATATCCATCATTGTAACAGTGTCTAAAACCAAACATTTTACATCAATCATGTATGGTGAATTGATATGAAATGCACCATATGGCCCATGGATTAATTTCTTTGTGACAACTTTAATGAGGTAATCCTCTTTTCTACCGTTCAACAGAATTCATCCAGCAACGTATCTCTACATATGATGTTCAATAACAAACCCAGAAGTGGTTTTTGACTGTACTGGCCGACTGCAATTGCGAACATATGACATTGCATACCATGCTCAGGCAGCGAGTTTCCTGTATTTCTTTTCTGTGCCTATCTAATTACAATTAAACGTTCAGTTTCAATCTTCGACATTTCAAAATGTGGTTGTATTCATTTTCACACACCTGTAATCTGTTTTCATAATACTTTATCGCATTGACCATTTGTTTGCTTCCTTACATGCGATAAATATAAATTGAAATTTGAAGCGTTGTGAAAAATTTATTTTCTATTTGGGGGAAATGTTTGTTCTTACCATTTAACGGGTTTACCATTTTGATAGAAAAATCATAGCCTGATAATTCTGCTGCGATTTAGTGCTGTTCCAGAAACTGACTTTTCCACTTGCTCTTTATTGTCTTCCTTATTTCCTTCACCACACCTAATAAAATTCTATTCATTAAATTTTAATTCTTTTATTATTTAGCTATATAAGTTTTAACCTGCTTCTCGTTCTTCGTCTGTATAGCCAGAACTTGATCTTGAAGTGTGTTGTCGGGCCAATTCTTTTCACTATCTCACTGATTATCGCTTGCAGCTCTGCTCTCAGTCACCTTGCGATTGGTTTGATGCGTGCTTCGACTAAGATTACTTCGTTTTGGCAGAATTATTTCCAAATACCTTTCGATCTGAAATATTAAAGAAAAAATCTTCTTGTCGATTAAAATCAAAATAGAAAAAATCACTTTTTATTTTTAAAATGTGTATAGGCCAAATATCGTTGCAATTTGTTATCGAAAAGTTGTAACCAAGTCCACACTGTCAACATTACATAGAAATTTTCGATCTAAAATGTACAAAAAATGGCGAACTTTGTTTTTCACATTTTCAGCTGTTTACCAAAACATACTTACTCTTGTTTCATAATAGCACAAACTATATATTGCTCTTTAAAAGAATTCTATAAGAGGGAAAAAGAGGAGAGAGAAAAGAGGAAGAGAAACAGAGGAAGAGAAAAAGAGGGTAGCAGAATTATTATTATTTTTTTTATTTTTTGATATTACTATATCTTAAACTTCAACAACAAAACTTTACTTTTCTCACTAAAATATTCAACTAATTGGACATTTCAAAATTAAATTGCACACTAAAAAATCATAGCCTACTAAATTTAAAAATGGATTTTATTTCGAAAGTGGAAGCAAAGTGCTGTAGTTCCACATTGTGCTATATTTCCAAATTTCGAAGAGCGCCACCTCCCGAAAATGAACCTAACTATATCAAGAACCTTCCATACATCATAAGGAACACACGCACACAAAATATCATCAAAACCCGTTGAGCGGTTCGTGAGTCTACAAAGAACAAGAGAACAACACCAGAAATTAAAAGACGAATATTTGATTAGATTTTCAGGTTGCTTTTCTAAACAAATGAAGCTACAATCTAAAAACTATGAATTTTTGAAAGCTATGTTCAGAACTTGCATTTTAAATTCAAGCAGCTAAGCATTGAATTATTTTTTGTATAAACTTGACGATGACCATTTGATTAAGTTCTCGAGTTTTTATCGGCTTAACAAATGTAACCTTTCGCCGCAAATTTTGGTAGCCTAACCCAATCAGACACAACATAGAATATCAAAAACCCTAACAAAAATTTCACCACAATATCATTAAATGTACACCTTTTTACAAATATTTACGCATCTCCGAAAAACAGCTTTAGAATCAAAATTTTTAATTTTTAAAGCCATTAAAATTAATCAAAATTCTTAATCAAAATAATAAAATAAAATAAATAAATAAAAATAAAATTTATTTTCTTTATTTCACACTCAGGATAAAACAAATTAAAAAAAATTATAATTATTTTAATAAACCAAACAATAATGACCAATTAAAAATAAAATAAAAATTGATAAAAAATATAAATATATTAGAAAAACCAAATAAAAATTATGTACTGGAAAATTATTTATATTTAAGTTAAAATAAATAAATAATTAAATATAAAACTGAGCTTTATGTACTATAATACTAAAAAAACTATATTATATATTTATAAACAAAAACACAAAAAATATTTATATTGCCTATCAAGCTTTAATATAATTATAATTATTACTAATAATTAAAAATAATAATATTAATTATTTGTATAATGTGGAAAGTACCTTAATTGTTCATTAATGTATAAAATAAAAAAAATAATAATTATGTTTTGTTATCAACAATTCTATAGCTTTTATTTATAATTTATCGCTCTAAATATTTTTAAGAGTTATGTTATGAAATTTAATTAAAAAATTTCAATATTAATTTCAATTTTTTGTAAATGAAATTAATTTTTCAAAAAATGCAACACAAAAAGGGTAAATAAATTAGCTAATTGGGTTGTTTTATAAAAAAAACAATAAGAATCCATTAATAAATCGATACATTAAACCCAATATTAATTAAGTATTAACTTATAATATATTAATTAATTTAATTATATAAGCGCCGGTATTTTAATAAAATTAAATTTGAATCTAAAACTTTTAAAAACTATATTATAAAAATATTCCGTGATATTAGCCCACATACATACATAATACATAAACAAAAAAATATAATTTATTTAATTATTATTAATTAATAAATTTTTGCATTTTATAAATCTAACGTTCTCACACACGTCTCGACTACAATCCCACCTAACACTATTATATAAATCGCTAAAATATTAACAAACCACTAAGTAATAGCAAATTCATAAAACTAAAACAAAATATAAAAAATATTTATTAAAAATAATAAAATTAAATAGCGTAATAATTATGAACTAAATAAATAGATTAAGAATTTAAAGACGATATAAAAAAAAATTTAAAATTATTTAATCAAAAATTTAAAACAAAACAAATATTAAATAAATTAAATTTATTAAATACTAAAAAATAAATTAATAAAAAAAGAGGCAAAATATATAATTAATGTAATTGTTTGTATCTGTTTGTAACAGCGGAATAAAAAACTATATAAATTAAATATGAAAAATTCAATTGTTTTAGTGATTTTAATCAGTACCATACATGATTAGATTTGAATGATGCTACTGAAGTTAGCCGAAAATTTCAGCCGAAAAAAAAAACTTGCATTATCGATATATTTTGTATCAGGTGGTAACGCAAAATTCTGTTGATATGAGCCGAAAATTACATGTAATTGAAGTTGGAAGTAAATTTTCGTCGAAAAAAAAATTGAAAAAATCAAAATCACATAATTCGAATGTTTAAAAATAATATGCACTAGGTGAATTAGACCAATTCGTAAACTGTTGGATAAAATATAAATAGATTGTCGTGTTAGGGGGCAATGAATTTGAGTTGTGGCACTATCAGTGATCACCTGTGCCAAAAATCAGGACATACTTTGTGGTAGCATCATAGTGAAATAAATTAAAAGCTGGTCACATGTTTAGTGGAAATTTGGACCGGATGAAGTTAGACCAGTTCGTAATTAGCTGGATCCCATATTTATATTTTGTTGTGTAAGGGAGCAACGAATTTGAGTTATGGCACTATCAGTGAACACTGTATCACAATATTATATACTATTGTAGAATGTACCACAATAGTATATATGTATAGTTAACGTAAAATAACCTAAACAAATAAAAATTATCTCCATTTTAATACGATGAGGGTGACCCTTTTGTGACTGACCCAGGACTTGATCAATTTTTGCAAATCTGAAATAGTTGGAATTCACATAATCACTCTATCGAGGATTGTCCAGGCCCCAAAGATTTCCAACGTACATGGTATTAATGTATAGTTAACTTAAAATATCCTAAACAAATTGATCAAAATTGATCAAGTCCTTGGTCAGTCACAAAATGGGTCTACCTCATCGTATTAAAATGGAGATAATTTTTGTTTGTTAAGGATATTTTAAGCTGACTATACATATATACCATGTTCGTTGGAAATCTCTAAGACCTGGCCAATCCTCAATAGAGTGAATATGTGAATTCCATATATATCAGATTTGCAAAAATTGATCAAGTCCTGGGTCAGTCACAAAATGGGTCTACCTCATCGTATTAAAATGGAGATAATTTTTATTTGTTAAGGATGTCCGAAGCTAACTAAACATATATACCATGTCGGTTGGAAATCTCTGTGATCTGGCCAATCCTCAATAGAGTTAATATGTAAATTCTTTATGTTTCAGATGTGAAAAAATTGATTAAGTCCTGGGTCAGTCACAAAAGGGTCATCCTCATCGTATTAAAATGGAGATAATTTTTATTTGTTTATGTATGTTATTTTAAGTTAACTATACATATATACTATTGTGGTACATTCTACAATAGTATATACTATTGTGATACAGTGTTCACTGATAGTGCCATAACTCAAATTCGTTGCTCCATTACACAACAAATTATAAATACGGGATCCAGCTAATTACGAACTGGTCTTACTTCATCCGGTCCAAATTTCCACTAAACATGTGACCAGCTTTTAATTTATTTCGCTATGATGCTACCACAAAGTATAGCCTGATTTTTGGCACAGGTGATCACTGATAGTGCCACAACTCAAAATCATTGCCCCCTAACACGACAATATATTTATATTTTATCCAACAGTTTACGAATTGGTCTAATTCACCTAGAGCATATTATTTTTAAACATTCGAATTATGTGATTTTGATTTTTTCAATTTTTTTTTTCGGCGAAAATTTACTTCCAACTTCAATTACATGTAATTTTCGGCTCTTATCAACAGAATTTTGCGTTACCACCTGATACAAAATATATCGATAATGCAGGTTTTTTTCGGCTGAAATTTTCGGCTAACTTCAGTAGCATGTATGGGGGAAGGGGGGCTTAATACACACAGAGTAAACTTCAAAGATTTCCGTTTCTGCTGGTTTCGACTGTAAAACATGCATACAAAAACCAATCGTCTGTATGGCCCATGCCACACGTAAAAAAAAATGCCGCATTTTTCTTCGATTCTTTCCCCGTTTACCTATGATACAAGTTTCAATTGCGACTTAAACAAATTTTCTGTTCAACCACACAACTCAAACATAAATGAAATAAAAAATATTTCAAGGACATTTTTGACTCATTTTAGTTAAATTTTTATTTAAGAGAGAGCAGAACAAAACATTGGTAGAAAAAAAATGCCAAAATACAAAAAATGCTCGTGCGGCATGGGCCTATAGTTGGTAATTTGGTATTGTTATTCTTTTACATAAATTGTCATTTCAATTACGGTGGTTTACAGTTTTATTATACAGTAGAAACCACCTGAAACGAAAATCTCAGTTTTATTTTTCTATATTCTGTTTTACATTCTTTCTAAAAAATTATGGGTGCAACTGTAAAGGTATATGTTTTAATTTTAAATAATACGAATGAGAATACAAAATGAACAGAGAATTTAAAGAGTAGGAAACTAAAAACCAATTGTTTTACTCTCCGTAGGAGCTAGATAATCGTTTATTTTTTATAAAGAATTTTATAAAATCTCGTTAATTGGTTAAAACAAAATTTAGTTTATATTGCATCGTCGAAGAGAGCGGTCGTCGAGAGTGTAACGCGTAAAGTAATTTTGACTTAATTATTTTCAATTTGTGTAAGTTAAAGTGAATTTGTGATGTTTAATATCTAAGTGTAATATATAAGTGAAGTGAGTGTTTTAATTAGTGATTTGTGTATCATGTACGTAAAAAGGTGTAGAATGTCTACGCAATGTTACAATAATTACATTCGTATATATTCTGATACCGTTGTGTAAATGCATGCATGCATATTTGTGAAAAAAAGTGTAACGTGTGCATATAAAATTTTTGGATTGCCAAGGACGTACGTAAAAGGTGAGTTTTTGATTTAATTTTTTATTATTATATCATGTTTTCGTTTCTACCTAAATTATTATTTATTTAAACATAAATAGTATGGGAGTGGCTTAAAATCCCGTATTTCAAAATCCCGTATTTTTAAATCTCATAAAAAATCCTGTATTTTAGAATCCCGTAACCATGAAGAAATTAGGCATGTTGGATGGAGATGTGGTTTTAAAATGATTTTTGGAAGAAGTTTTGGGGCATGACCTGCTGGGATGGAACTGAGTAATTTCTTATCCGATTATGATAGGATTGAATATTTCAGATGAAAATTTTTGAAATAAGTTCCGAAATATGACCCTGGGACGGAATTCCGGCGTTTCTAAACCCAATGTATGTGAAGTTGGCCCAAATGTCAGCCCAAAAACAAACGCATTTGAATGATGTCAGTCCAAAATACAAAAATATTTTTCGTTATAAATTTTTAACGTAAGCCGAAATAAATAAGCCTTAAACACTATGATTTTCGAGTAGTTCTGGTCGTAAGCTTTGCCAGTGCAAAGTTTTAGGACGATGTAATTGGTATCTCACGGCGAGAATGGCCCACACATAGCCACTGTGCGAACACACTGTACATCTTAATGGAAGTTGAGATTTTGGGTATTGGTCATCGGTCTCACTATGATTTTCGAGTAGTTCTGGTCTCAACCTTAGCTAGTACAAAGTTTCAAGGATATATAAATGATGTTCACGGCGAGAATGACCTTTATATAAAGTCTCTTTCAGAACGCACTATATATCGTAATGGGAGTTAAAATGTTGGGAATTGGTCAACAGTCATTCGTGTTAAAAGATCGTCAAACGTTGGCGACGACGACCCTTCAATTTTTTATAAATTTATAAACGTGTTAGTAATTCAAATTTTTTTGTGTTTTATGGTTTTTATTTTTTAATTTTTTGATAGTTTTAAGATAGTTAAGATAGTCTGGTGTTGGCGACGATGAATGGAAAACCCTCTAATTTTTTATAAATTCGTTAATGTGTTTGTAATTCAAATTTTTTTGTTCTTCTTATTTTTTTATATTTTTTTTTACGTTGGTCATCGGTCATTCGTGTTTAAGATAGTCGAGTGTTGGCGACAATGGGAAGTGAACCCAACAATGGTTTATACATTCGAAAATGTGTTTGTAATTCAAATTTACCAGAACAACCGATGACCAATACCCAAAATCTCAACTTCCATTAAGATATACAGTGTGTTCGCAAAGTTTCTATATGTGGGCCATTCTCGCCATGAGATATCAATTACATCGTCCTAAAACTTTACACCGGCGGTGTCTTTTGTCGTGCGAATTACACATTTCATTGAATGGTTCTATCATCTTAATAATGACAAGGGGAGCCCTTAAGCCTCCGATCCACCACCTCCCCCAAAAAATGATTAATTCGTTGAATGAGCCAATGTATACTTTAACATAAATTCTAATTATAGTCAAAAGTTAAGCCTCAAATAAACTGTTACGGAAATGAAATGTTTTATTTATTTCGGTTATTTTTGATTTAATAGAATTGATTTATCGCCCAATTTCATATACATTAGGAACCACAAGTGTTGCCAGCTTTTAAAACCGCCATTTTTTGGACTAGAATTATGGTCCAACATCTTATACTTAGGTCTTAACCCATTAAGATTGGGTATGATGGAAATGGTATTCTAAAATTATACGGTCTTCAGTATGTCTACTCAAACATTTGTATTACGACCATTTTGTTCTATTATAAAATGTTTCGGATTGGGACTTGAATCTTGACACTGGGGAAAAATTGACGCTTTCAGCTGTCTGTGGAAACGTTCCACCATACCATTCGTCTGCGGGTAGTGGGCGGTGGCACGTATTTTATGAGCGCCTAGTAAACTTAATTCAAATGGGTTGCCTTGGTCAATTATTATTTCAAGGGTATTCTAAATCATCAACTGGATAGGCCTTAGGCCATTGGGTGAATCTATCAACTATCGTGAGGATATAGACACTGCCCTCGGAGGGCGGGAGAGGGCCCACTACGTCCATGTGTATATGTTCAAATCTTGCTGACGGTAGAGCAAAATGTCCTGGTGGCGATTATGAGTGTCGCTTGGCCTTGCTTAATTGGCATTCAATGCAGTTTCGCACTAATGTCGTAATTTCGTTGTTCATGTTAGGCTAGAAGGCGTAAGTGTTGATGACGTATACATCGCCGAAATCGGGTAAGATGAAAATTTTTTTATAAATTTTCTTTATAGGATTGTATATCTATCATTTTTTGGAAGTAATAGTCAAAAATTTCGGAAAAATCACCAAATTTTCCGGGAAAATTTTCAGTTTTTCCAAAAATAGTTTTTTGTTTTTTTTAATTCAAAAATAAAAATTCTGTGGTTTTTTCTATCAAATCTTAATTTTAATGATAAAAATTCGAATTACAATGTTATTAAACAGGTAAAAATTACATTTTTGCGTTATTTTATTAAAAAATTTTGATTTTCCGGAAAATTTTTCACTCCTGTTATTTTTTCAATATTTTTTTAATTTTATTTATTTTTATTAATAATAATTGCTTCGTCAACCTTTCAGACTCAGATCAAAGAATTTTTATCGGTCTTATCGCTTCTTCTTCCCCAAATGTTAAAAAAAATCATATTTTGGAAATATAATTCGTTTTTTAATGTAATTTTATTTCGTTGTTCACCTTAGAGGATGGGAGCTGCCCACAAACCCCGCTTTTCTAAAATTTATACAATTCTTCAAGTATCAAATTTTATTTTTAAGTGTAACACGTTCGACACTCACGCATTTTTTCGATTTTCACACAAAACTCCCATATAAGAATTATCGAGTCACTTATATGTGATATGAGTTTTTGGGATCTCGATGCGTCACAAAAGTAGCGCGTCATCCGAAGACAAATTTTGTGGTGGTCTATAATTTTTTTTCAATATTATTCAAAATGTGATTTACGACATTTTGACTCTTATGTAATCGACTAGAGCTGTCATCATTTGTTTCATCATAAAAGCACATCACATTTTCAAACCGTATTCGAATAATAGTTTGGCCAAAAATATTTTGAATATACAGGTGGCTTTTGTTCCAATAATTTCGTAAGGTGGGTTTTTTTATTAATTGGCACAAGCATGCATGAAGCAAGTACCTGCTTAATATCGAGAGATGTTGTGTCTTTCCTCCGGTTAGAATTAGATTTTGCTCGTAGTGCTTAGCAAAAACAATTTTAGCGCGTGCGTTAGTCCATGCTACTATTTTTGCCACTAAATCGTCATCAAAATTTTTTGAAACATACTCATTTGGTTCTGCATTGGATGGAAGATATAATAATGTTTCTTCAGCGCCCGTAAATACAATATTATTATTTTCAATCTCAACATCGGTCCATACGTCACTATCGTCTACTTAAACATTTGCAATATTTTGTATATCCAATTCATATGAAAATTCAAAAGAGTCACTTTCGGTATCATATATGTATACGAACGCTACTTTCAGAGTCTTCAAAATCAATCTCACTGCTGCCTGATGAATCTCAGATGGATTCAATAGTTTTATTGAGGGATTCTTGGCGCTTACCATGACCCTCCATTATGTTGCCAAAGAAATCAAAAAAACTTAGGGATTCTTACCTTCAATCGGCACAATAACAATAAAATCAATAAATTTTAAATACTTTGATCTAAAAAGATTAGCAAATTTACCAATGCAACTATAACTAAGCAAAGTACAGCCCGTTTGAATAAATAGAATTCAAAATTTCAATTAAAATAAAAACACTTGCGTACATCATCCAAAAATCTACAATCGACTGACACAAAACGAAAATATATCGTTTTACATTTATCCAAAATACTTTCGGGGAGTCACAGAAAAAAAAAGTATCTCTATAAAAAAACTCGTCCCCATAAACCGCTCGACCCAAATACGTATCATACACTCCTATAGACTACCACGCAAAGTAAAAAGTCGTAACACAAACCACAACAAAGTTATACCAATTCAAAATTATATCATTTTGAGTCACATATTCGTGATGTGAGTTTCTGCGTAAACTATCGTGTCACATATAAGTGACGTTAAGTGGCGAACGTGTTAAGCTAAGTAAAAAAAAAAATTGAAAAAATTTCAAAATTTTCCTAGAAAAATTGTAAAATTTTCCCAGGAAAATTACTTGCACTATCAAAAAACTGTTAAGATACAATCCTAATATCAATTTTTTTTATAAATTACACATTTGTTCGCCAAAAAAAATGAAAATGTGAAAATTTTCCCGGAAAATGTGATAATTTTCTTTAGTCGGACGGTGGGAGAGGACCCACTACGTCCATGTGTATCCTCTGTGTGCTCGTTCATGTTCTTTTGTGATTAGAGCATCTTGTCTTTCTTCCTGAGTGACGTCTTCGACTATCTTGCTAACAAGCACGAAGTGACCATTTGCGAAAAGTTTTCCCTATATGATTGTTGTATTTTCCCGTACAAGGTTTCTCTGCGAGTATTGCGCTTTGTTTGTTATTATGGTATACTTTAAGGTAGTGAGTTGTATTTTCTTTACTTAAATCATTCTTGATAATTATAACTGTTTTTACTTTTGGGAACACTTCTGCAGAGAGGATCATGTCGAGTGTAGATGAAATTCTGAAAATTATTTGGTTTCTGTAATAATTTACAGGACGTTCTGCGAAATGAAGAAAATATTCATCTGAGGTATCGCTGAATGAATTGTGTCGGAATCACTTGGTACATTGTTCTGCATTGACCCACATTCGGGGTTCGAATTTTGTCTATTAATGTTCTATTCACGTGAAGTGTCGTTGTTCTCGCTGAAGTTAATTTCCGATTTTGATTCGGCTAAGGGTATTCTGCTTAAGGCGTCCGCGACAAATTTAGTTTTTCCCTCTTTATAAACGATATCATAATCTAAGTTTTCCAATTCTAACCGCCACCTTAGAATTTTGGAGTTTTTCTCGGAAGTTTTTATGAAAGTTAGAGGTTGCTGGTCGGTTACGAGAGTAAATTTATTACCGTGTAGGTAGGGACTGTATTTCTTTACGGCCCAAATAATAGCTAAGGCTTCTTTCTCGTTGGTCGCGTAGTTTGTTTCGGTGGAATTTAGGGTCCTTGATGCAAAAGCAATAGGCTTTTCCACATTGTCTTGTATTTGAGACAATAATACACCAAGAGCATAGTCCGAAGTGTCGGTCGTTAATATAAATTGTTTTGAGAAGTCCGAATAGGCCAATATTTGGTCGGTGGACAGTATCTCTTTTAGTGAATCGAATGCTTTTACACATTCAGGGTCTTTTACATTAATAACCTGATCTTTTCTTAAAAATTTGGACATTGGTTTTGTAACTTTTGCAAGTCCGAGGAACTGTTTCACTTGTTTTGTGTCGTTGGTAGCGGCCATTCTATAATTTTTTGGGTTTTATCGGGATTTGGTTTTACTCCCGTTTGTGTGATCAGGTGTCCAAGGAACTCCATTTCTCGCTTGAGGAACTCACACTTGTCCAACTGAATTTTGAGGTTGAATTCTGCCAGCCGTTTTAAGACTTTGCAAAGGTTTGCGATGTGGTTTTCCAGATTGTAACCCACAATTATGATATCATCCAGATATACATAGCAAATTTCGCCTACTAGACCACTCAATACATGGTTCATTGCACGTTGAAAAGTTGCTGGGCCATTTTTAACCCAAAGGGCATCCGAGTAAACTTAAAGTGGCCCTTGTCTGTGGAAAATGCAGTTTTTGGTTGATCTTTTTTGTCCATCTCGATTTAATGGAATCCAGATTTTAAGTCGAGGGTTGTGAAATACACAGATTTCCCAAGACTATCGAGAATTTCCTTAATTTGAGGGATGGGAAATTTATCGTTAATTGTCTTTCCATTTAATTTTCTGTAATCGATGACAACTCTTACTTTTTGGTTTCCAGAGGCGTCAGCCTTTTTTGGCACTACCCAAATAGAAGATGAATATGGGCTATTTGAATTGTGTATAATCCCACTATCTAACAATTCTTGAATTTGTTCAGTTACGTCCTTCTTGTAATGGTGGGGGTATCTGTATGTTTTCGTTACTATTTCGTGCTTGATTACAGTTGAGAATGAAAGTTTTTCTCCTTGTCTCAACAGTACCACTTTATTTTTGTGAATTGCTTCTATGAGCATTCCCATCTCGATTTTACTTAAATGTTTCGTTCGAATTAGATTTTCAATTGCGTTTTTATCCACTGGTGTATTCACGTTGATTGGCAAAATGGTTTACTATTAACCCTAATCTACATAATTTTGGAGGTGGTTCTGGACTGTCTGTCGTTATTTTGACAGTAGTTTGAAAATTTTCGGCCCTATATATACCTGGCAATATTGTAATTTCGTCATTTAGTGCTTTATTTTCATAAGCTACCCAATCGCCATTTGTTTTGGTATTAAACGTTACTGTGTGGTTATAGAAGTTTTTTGTAGGGTAATAACGGTAAAATTTGAATATTTTATTATTTAGAGATATCGTATTTGATTTATAATCGATTTTTGCGTTCATTGCCGCCATGGATTGGGACCCTAGAATGCCGTGAAAAAATTTGTCAAAATAGAGTTCATAATAAGTTTGTTTTGGTAAGTTGAAGCCAAGAAAATTAATCTTCCGTTTTTATGATAGGTTATGTGTCCCTATAACATTTTTTACTGTTGCAATTTCAGATTCTAGGAGATTTTTTGGGATGATGTTAGCCCTTATTATGTTTTATTGGGCCCAGTGTCAATTAATAATAATATTGTTCTGTTATTTACTTTATTATAGCATTTGAGGTAGGGTAAGAAGTTTAACCTTCTGTATCTAATCCCCGTTCTTCCCAAAAATGTTCCTCTTCCGAATTTGTATTGGTCGGTCCTACAGCTTCTTCTGGGATTTCGTGATTATATATCATTCTGCTGTTCGAAGTTTTCTTCGATCTGAGTGTTTGATCTTGAACTGATCCCAGAGGTTTCTTTTCCGTAAAGGAATATTGCTGTCTTCTATTTTGACTCTGAGTTGTTATCTCAGTTATTTTTTTTAAATTATTCGAGATTGTCTCATTTGCGCTAAACTTGCACAGAAACGCGTATGCGTCCTCTAGTGTTTTGGGTCTTGCTGCTTCAGCGTACCTAAAATGAGGCTTTTTTAATCCTGCAATGAATGCGGCGAGAGCATCCTCTTCAATAAATGCACTGATTGCTACCCATGACAAGTATTATAAATTGGGTTTTGTTTGGCCAAGGTTTTAATATTCTGTAAAATCCTTTTTGTTTTATTATAGTATGCATGAATTGGCATGTTGTCTGACTGTTGTGTTGCCCAAAGTTGGGGCTTGTAAGAGGATAACTCTTGTTTATCACCAAGAGCTTCCGTTAATATTTGCAGATAATGATAATAATGATAATATTTGTAGATACTCCTGATGATGACCTAACAAGTCGAAATCGATCGAGTGATTTTTTAAACTTTTTGAAAATTATTCAAAATAATTCTGCGAAACAAAAAACAAGTGATTAATAAAAATGTGTTTATTAAGTATAAGTGTGTTTCGCCAAGTGCCTACGGCAAATAGCGTAAAAAGCGTTAATATTTGCTTGATTTCCAGAAAAGTTTGAGGGTTTCCGGCTAAGCAAAGTATATCTTTGGTTTTGCCTTCGATTTTGTTTTGTACTGCTTGCCAGTAAATTTTTAATTGCTGTTCTTGGACCATTGGTTCGAAGAACGCTAGAGTGTCTTCGACTGTTTTCAGCCATGACACTAGTTGTTTTCGATTTCCATCGAAATTGGGAATTAATTTTATTGGATCTGGAATCCGGTATAAATCAATGGGTGACTGAGTTGGAATTTTTTCCTGTTCAGTTTTATTTAAATAAGCTAAAGCTTGCTCATGCTCATTCTGCTTTAGCGAAATTGCGCTAAGTTGTCCTAGAATCTGATTTAGTTGGTTAGTTACTTGTTCTAAATCTAACATTTTTTCTAGTTCTTTATCGTCAATATTTCGATTTGCTATATAATTTGTTTGTGATTTTTTGGTCATTCAATAATTAATAATTCACCATTTGATCACTGATTAGCTTTTCGAAGTTATGGGATAACAACTTAGTTAAATAATAATAATTATTTATTCTGCAAACTGCCAAAAATCGCTCATGTCTATCTTGTAGTGCACGAATTAAATTTGTAAATTTACTGAATAAATTTAGATTCTGCTCTATCTCGTAGTGGTTGAATCTATTGAACCACAAATGTAAAAATCAAATTTCTTACCTGCAGTTCTGGAACTCCTCGTCTATCTTGTAGTGCGTTGAATTCCGTGCTGTCGTGTGCTGGTTCAGATTGCGTTGATAGTTGAATTGTGGCGAAACTACGACTCCTCTTAGTGGTTTATTCTTATTGAGAAAACCTTCAGCTAGAGAGATCAAGATATATCACTTTGATATTAACTTGATGAGTTTACTTTTGGACTGTTTTTATTCACAAGTCCTGGCACTTTATACACTTCACTTTATTAACACAAAACACAGGACGGCTGCGCCACTTATGGATCTCAAGTCTACATAACAATAAAAAAAAATAAAAATCTTAAATTGATTTTTATTCGTTTCGCTTTATTTAACATTACACTGATTGCCGCCCCGGTGGCAGGTGGTTTGCATGCTTGCTCCAGCGACCGGAGATTCCGGGTTCGATTCCTGGTGGTGAAAAGGAAAAAAAAATTTAAAGCTCGTTTAGGATCAATAAATTAATCACTCATTATCCGAAATGAAAATAGGATTATGTAACCTCATTTGAGGCGGCCAAATCCTTTGATGGGATATAGTGCCAGAGCGAGAGAGAGAGAGAGAGAGAGATTACACTGATTCAAATTCTTCTTAAGACTATTTAATTATCTTTCTTAGCACTATTTATGTATTTATTTTGAAAGAATCTAATTACAAGCCAAGCGAGTGGAAAATTACTGATAGTTTGCTTGTTAGGCATTTCTCACGATTTGTTGAATGACAAGTTGAGTTGTTGACCCGCATATGCTGGAATTCGGCAAGCGCGATCTTATATCTGATCGGGCCCAGACGATGTGGTTTTGAGAAAAGCAAACGACCTTTTGTATATATATATATATATATAATGAAGCACACTGTGTTTTGCTGTACAATTATAATCTGGATCTTCGGTGAAAGAGGGAAACATCTTTAAAAATTCACATTAACCATTTTTGGCAGTGGGACCGATTGGTGTTGGAGTTTTCACTTTGGCTGTCATTGCACTTACCGCTAAACTAGTCATTGGATTAAGTAGTCAGAAGATCTTGAAGAGCGGTTGCGGTCTTTTGAAAGTCTTGAAAATCTATTCCATGCCAGCGAGTCTAGCTTCGATTTTTCTAAAGTAGAATCGGAAGCTCGCTGGGATCTAGAAGAAGCTAAGTTCTGTAAGGCAGATACATTTGGACCGGCTTAATTTAATCTATCAGTGATTTCAATAATATCATCGATTGATAGAGTGTGCCGGTGTGTTAGTGCTGCTTTGGGTAATTCATATTTATTTTTTGCCGAAGGCTGTTTTAGAAGACTAAAAACAATTGAACATACTACGCGTGGAAGCACACTTATCACACGAAAGAATTTTTTTACCGTAGTCTACCATCTTCCTTTGTGAAGCCAATGAACGCTAACCCGTGGCTTTAAGGAGTTTCTAAGTTTAGTCTTTTGACAAATTTGGCTCTTAGGTGTTATCCTTGTACGAAGGAAATGAATGCTTAACGGATTTGAGGAGTTCAAAATTTTAGTATATCAACCTATTTAAAACATATACATTTTTGAAAAATTTTGCATTTTAATTTGAAAGCGATTTGTGAGTTTTAATTTTTTTAGGCAGCAGCCCCATCCTCTAATGTATAAGATGAATTAAAATGATTAAGCTGAAGAAATTTAATAAGTTTTTTTTATTTATTTAAAAAAACTCATTTTCATCATCATCATCGGCACTATTTGAATTGAGATCATTTTCAGGATTTTATTGAAAGATATCAGATAAAGGATACCGGCATGTTTTCTTAAAGATTTAATTAGGTTTTCATTTTTCACCCTACAAAATTTGAGAAACATGTACTTCGCCAACCCCATACAACTTTTTGCAGTGAGACGATGACTCGCAGTTTCGTTAACCTGCGCGCCAAGTACCTTCTATTTTATTAAAATGTGCTTCGGTTTCCAGATCAACGAAATTTGTATAATGATTCACTTTTAAGTGGACAAATCTTTTTTTAAGTGAACGAATCCACTTTCTTGGAAATGGAATTAAAGTGACAGAATCTCGATTTTCGACCGGTATTAAAATGACGCCTCTTTCGATCTGTAAACATTATTTTCATTAACAATTTTATAAGTTGAAAGATGATAAGAAACTATCCATTTCAAATTACTCATCGATTTCTACTGTTTTGTCATTGTCACCAATTGGAGCTGAACAATGAATCATTGCATCGAAAACCACTTCTCTACTAAAAGTAGCCCAATCTATCAAAGATTTTTAGGAAATTTGTACGTCATGGAAATAGCCAGAAATAACATAATATTACAATTCAGCATGTTGGTCGCAATTCGAAGGCTTCTCACACCAAATTTTTGCAGCACACCGGAATCACACTAATTCCAAGTTTGATTGACATTCAATGATTTCATTTCTTTCATATTTTTTCTCCACGAATCAGCTTTTGGGCTCGACAATGTTTCGGCAATGATCTCAGGATCATTTCCAATAATATCGTTTGGCAAGAAATTCTAACGTATTATATCCATATTTCTGATATATTCGAAACTAGGAATATTCAATTGACTTTGGAGTTCGAGTTTCCACCATTTACCGAAACACTCGTGACAAGGTCAAATCTGGTTTCGTTTTTTAATCAGAATTTTTGCAGCGGTACACACCTTTTTTAAATTTGCTTCACAAATATGTCCTAAACGCCGAGATGCCACCACATTATTGTCAATTTTGTCACTCAGTGCCATTTCATTCTTCGCTTTTATTTTCACAGTTGAGCAGTACACAATCCAGCTGATAGATGTCGTTGTCCAATATCGCCTTTGCTAAAGTCAAAACAAGTAGTTTATAAAAAATCTCTGAGCGTGTGTAATGTTGTGCAAACTAAATCTCGATTCCCTACAGCCCAGAAGGATCGACTGATCGGGATGAGACTTCATATTTAAGCTTTTCCACAAATTAGAAGAAACCAGTGATTTTTGGCCGCACTCTATCCGACGGAACTGACAGCTCCCCTAGGACCATTAACATTTTTTGCAAATACATCTTTTGAAAGTATATGACATTTACTAAAAAACAATAAAAAAAAAATTATTGATTAAGTTTGAAATAAAGTTTGTTCAGATTATTTCTAAATTTTACCGACAATTAAAAAAAAAATGTATTGCACCAAAAATCGGCATCTCTACAGTCCAGACGGATTGACTATTTGGAATCAAGCTTCATACTAAGGCTGGACATCTCTTGTCGAAAGTAGCAGTTTCCGTAGGAGCATTTTACATTTTGCAGTAACGATTAAATTTTCAACCTTGTCAGACGACATTTGTTGGTTTTCCATTTAAATTTCAATAGAAATAATCATTTTTTATTACAAGAAAGTTTTTATTACAAATCCGGTGCGGGTTCAATTTTTCGATTTTGAAATTGAAATGATCACCATTTTATTTTATTTATATCAATTCAATAAGCAGTGTGTACGATGTGGACAACCACTGACAAATTATAATAAAAAAATCCAACTTGTAAGTTATGCTTGTGTCCTACAATACTTCGAATGATAATGAAATTTTAAAAGTGATTTATTTTAGTAACACACTCGCAACAAATTAAACATGATTAACCACAGTTCTCATCCAATTTTGTGATCAGGCATTCAATTCATGTTTCATATCACTTTTAAATGTGTCACTCGTAGTTATATTAAATCCGTAAACTAAAACCGATGCGACCAATTGCTTAGATTCCTCATCCAACACGTAGGCGGTAAACTCTTGACTTGAAATCTGCTATGCGGATGCTCTAGTCGACACATTTTTTATTTCCAGACCTACCCCATTCACTTCAAAAACTACCTGTGTAAATCTTTGATCCTGATTAACCCATTGAAAATCCAGCCGATGATACGTTAACTCAGCCGTGGGGATTGTTACTTTTGTATGCAAATAAATTAATTCGTCGTTTGGTTCACGGTCGAGAAACGAAAATGTGTCGTAGGCACCCGATAGTTTAATTACCGCTAACACTAGGAACACAAATTTTAACTTAAGACCGTTCATTTTTAGATGTCCCGTAATACTAAATCATTTATTAGGATCGTAAGCTTATCTAGACCAACCGTGTATGACTTTTTTTTACAAGTGTAATCTTATCGACTCTGTGACGCAATAATTAATTAAATTAATTTTCAAAATGTTATTTATTTGTACTAGACACTGATATAACAAATTAAAACATCATCGGCGTATTTTCTAAAGTGGTTTCGTTCAGTGACCGCTTGCTTCATTAAATCCAAAAACAGAAATTGTAACAATTAATTGTTTGGATTGCATATGCAAAATATCGGCAGTAAAATATGAATCGTCCAATTTGACAACCCCAGCTGCGCTACGCTACAAAAAAAATAATTTTATTGTTCTAAACACGGTATCTTATTGCAAGCATTATACGTACGCCATTCATTTCCAGTTGAACCTGCGTAAAACGCTGATGATTGCCACGCCAATTAAATTCTATTCGATGCGATCCGAATTCCAGTGTGGATATCGTTACTTTAGTTTGTGAATAAATCAATTCATCACCAGGTTCGCGATCGTAGAAAGTTTCTATTTCAGTGGCACTGTTTACATTAAAAATGCCAAATAATAAAATTATTGAAATAAACTTTAAAGTTAGACCGCTCATTCTAACGTACAAGTACTTAATATACTAAATTTAATTTGTAATCGCGAAAAGTTATATAGGTTTACAAAATCTTATCTGTTTGCACTGTGTTTCCGATTTGTCGTACATTTAAAGATTGGCAGTTTTTTATGAGTGGCTATTAAATTTTGTTCAGCATTCATATAAATTACAGGGAACAGATAAAGGTACCATCATTGGTTTATATGTATATTTCAAGATGCCGAAGCGATAAAATAGACAGGCGATATTAATCCTTAAATGAGGAACAGAAGCAGAGAGCTATCTGAATGTCATCTTCATGCGAGTTGAGATGTTGTTATGTAATGAAAAAAAAATACAGCATTCAGAAGATCGTTGAAAATAGATTTCAGTTGGAGTCCCACAAACATCAAATACAAAAATAATTGAACTCTGAGATTAAATAGAATATCAGGAAAAAACATTCAATATGGAAATTCAGAAGAAAATTAGCAATAAAACCATTTGTTTGACGGAGGATCTCGATATTTCTAACGCGTTGCAGAACATATATGTAATGTCAAAACCTCCATTTGATGGATTTATTTGAGCCTACAAGGAACTGTCTTATAGTAATAACGCCAGTGAACACATCTTGGTGGAGTGCAAGGTAAAATATGTTCATAATATTTTTGATTAGCTTGTGATTTTCGAGGCTATACTAATGGAATGAAGGGGTAATTTTATGGTATAGTTATGTACATTTTATGGTAGTTGGATGTAATTTAAATTAAGAAGACCGCAATATATTCTATCTCGGTCACACATACATTATTAAAAAAAATGTTTTGACGTTTGTTTTCAAAATACGTTTATACGTCATAATAACTTATTATTTTCATCATAGCAGAAGTGCTTTAGAAACTGCATACATATTTCTAATCTTAAATAAAGTTAGTAATAATAGAATTAAACGCAATATCTAATAGTGGTGCTTAATAGTGGTAAATAGAAATATTTTTGGTATCTATTTTAAATTGTTTGGATAATTAAATGGAGTTTGGATAGTAAAATAGTTTTATTTGCACATCATGGACTCACATAACCCACATACAGCGTATGAATATCGGCACGGGCAACGAAAGATTAATAAGGAGCGGAGGCAGTGATACAATGGAAAACATTTCATTTGATATAAAATGTTTGGTAGCATTTAATTTTTATGCAATCGGTTCCTATCAGAACCAAATTCGAAGTATTGGTTATATGTCTCAGATGACAATTAGTAAATCCATCGAAAAGTAACTGACCTCCTCAATATCTTGATGACCAAATAAGTATAATAAAATTTTCACAAGAAGAGGATGAAAGGAATCGGATAGCAGGAGAGTATGCTAAGCAAGGGATTCCGGGGGTAATTGGACTAATAGATGGCGTATATTAATCGAAGGGGATTTCACAGTATAATGCTCAAAACGTAGTGAATGAGCGAAACATCGTCACCTATATAAACCCACGTTATCCCGGGTCAGTTCCTGCCAGTTTTGTTTGGGGAGCCAGAAAACTCCTATCAATGTTCAAAAACGAGCTCACCACCACGTTGCTCAAAAATATTGGCTTTTTGGAGATCAAGGATACCGGCATTAAGCCTTTCCTTATTACAATGAGCGATGAAGGACCAACTACACGAGAAAATTAATTTTACCGAAGGCATAAAATTATACGTAGCCAAGTTGAAAGGGGAATTGGCATCCGAGGAGGGAACGCATTGAGGTCCTGTCAGAAGTGGAAGCAGACGTAGTGGAAACAACCCTTATCTTGGCGCCGGTCGTATAATTCGCAAAACTATTATTGACAATATCTATATATATAAAACAAAGTCGGGTTAGTTACACCATTTATAACTGAAGAACGGCTGGACCGATTTTTATGATCTTTCTTTTGTTGGATTTGACTCCGTTCCGAATAGCATAATAACTATTAAAACATTGGAAAAATTCACCAAAAAAAAAGTTATCAAGAAAATTCATTTTCTCATACATTTTGTATTGAATGGCTTTTATGATGATATCTAGAGAATGGATTCACTTCACTTATTTCGATGATTTTTTTTTTTTGATTTTGTTCACCTCAAATTCCGATTTTTTTTCCCTAAGCCACCACTGTGTTTAGGAAAAAAAAAATCGGAAAAACTCAAAAGAAAAATCCCAACAATCTAATAAAAAACCATTTTTTATATGAATTTACTAGGTGTAGTTTGTATGTGACAAATGGTGCAGTGGTTAAAGCTTCGACGCTTATGGGCCGTGAAGTACTGGATTCGAATCTGACTGGAGGCTGCATGCAAATTTGTGTTTTATTTTTTATCCAATTTTTTTTTATCTACTTAGTTATAAAATTCATGATGGATATTTTTATTTTTCTTCGATGCGCCCGGTGGAACTGAGAAAGCATTCCTCATATCTTTGATTTTGGCCACTGTTTGTGCGAGATTTGATATTGTTGTGGCAGTTGCTCAGCGTTGAAATTGTCGTTAAATCTCCAATCGCCTGAAAATCCGACTTGCAACATTGCGAAACACTCAGCAATGTCGAAAGTTTTGGTAGCAAGTAAAATCATCATCTATTATGAAAGTTCAATGGCGAACAAATGCGCATTAGAAGCACTCAATCGAACTATGAAAGATCTACGCAATGACTCAAGATGTTTTGGAGGCGCAATGATTTAACTGTCCGGCAATTTCCGTCAAAAAATACCAGTGATTCCAAGACGACAGCTGTCGATGAAATAAACGCTTGCCTCAAATCATCGACTCTGCGTGGCGCTAAGTGATGAAACTTCAGCTGACGACAAACATGCGAGTTGCATTGTTAAACCAGAGACAACCTAAAAGAGATATTTCATTCTACGAAAACGTAAAAATTTAAACTGCGAGTTCATTTTCTGTAAATAGCCGCAAACAACCAAAAATATTTTGTCTTTTTGCGTATACGTATATGCAGTTTTACGAAAAATCACAGATACAACGATGACATTGGAATTATCAGAAATATATTTTGTTTTCATTTTTTAGCTCGAAGAAAAAATTTAATTTGATTGTCCGTGGTTAAACGATCCATCTGCCGATGATTTCTCCAAGCAATTGTTGACTATCGGTAATGGCCATGTTCCGGTCGACAAATCGAACGGATTGATTTCGTTTCCTCAGAACTTTTGCAATTTTGTCTCAACGAACGACGAGCTCATCAACAAAGTGTTCCCGAACAATATTACTAACCACAAAAATCACAATTGGGTGAGTGAACGAGTAATTCTTGCGGCAAAGAACAAAGATGTGGATCATTTAAATTTCACAATTCAAAATCTAATCGTCGGTGCACTTCATTCCTTCAAATCTATCGACTGTGTGACAAACAAAGACGAATCAACCAACTGTCCAACTGAATTTTTAAACTCATTGGATTTGGCTGGCTTGCCACCGCTCAATTTACAACTGAAAGTTGGTGCGGTAATCATCATGCTACGAAACCTGAATCAACCAAAACTATGTAACGGAACGCGTTTAGTTTTGAGAAAACTCAAGGAAAGTTCAAAGGTGAGGAAATTCTCATTCCGAGAATTCTGATCATCTCAACCGATATGCCATTCGAAATTTAAACGCATTCAATTTCCGATTCGTCTTGCATTCGCCATGAAGATCAACAAATAACAAGACCAATTCTTGAGTGTTTGTGGCCTGAATCTAGAAAATGAATGTTTCTCTCACGGCCAATTGTACGTAGCATGTTCACGTGTCAGCAAATCATCCGCTTTATTCGTTCTCACACCTGACAATAAAACAAAAAATTTCGTATATCACAAGACGCTTTAATGAAGGGAATCGACCCTATTGCAACACACTCAGGAAACAGTTTAAAAGAAAGTAGTGCAACAATGCTACGCAAATCATTTCGAATCAATTCAATAAAACGAAAGCCTTGCTTCATGTGAGTTACATTCATTTCAATGTAATTAACATATATTTCATTTTGATTGAATTTAATTAATTTGGAGTATTCATTTTATCCGCCCTGGAGGTCTCGGGTTCAATTCCCGGTAGTGACAAGGAAAAAATTGCACGGCTGGCTTAGGATCAATGAATTAATCACTCATTAGTCATTATCCGAAATGAAAATATGATTATTAATGATCTTGATGGGATATAGTGCCAGAGAGAGAGAGAGAGAGAGAGAAATTCATTTTATCTTAATAAAAAACTCAATTTAATTAAGCTATAATAACTATAAACAACATTTATTGATTTTGAGGCGGTACGAAGTTCGCCGGGTCAGCTAGTTTTATTATAAAAAAAAAAAAAAAAAAAAACATTTAGTAAATTATCACGTAGTTGTAATCACAGTTCATTTTTATCAATAATTCGTCTCACTTGTTTAAGAACACTTATATTTTTTTAAACATCAGATTGTTTCTCCAATACTATGTATTATTAGACAAATTCTAGTTATTATATCGGAAGAGGGCTCTGTTAAGAAAATATCCCATACAGTAATTTGCAGGTACTTTAGGAACCACTACTTTTTTTTTTAAATAAAATGGAGTGCACCTTTAAAATTTGCATATTTATTTGTCTCACTTGTTTAAGAACATCTGAAATATCTCGTCACTAAAGCTAAAAAATAAAAATGTTTCATGGTATCAGTTCGTGAGTAAACCTTGACGTGTGCGCAACTACGTTTAAAGGAAAGTTCTTGAATATAGAAGAAAAATCCCAAATTCGGGCTTTCAAGGAGGACAGCCACAGTACCCGGGAAATTGCTGCTAAAAATGGAAGACGTTCAACCGTTGTGCATAATTACCTAAGTAAAATCCAAAACTATGGAAAAAACGGTAAATGACGAGTGAGCCAGGCTACAACAATCTAAGATCGACGGGCCACTCTTAGAGAAGCTTCAAATTGTACCTTGTCGATTAGCAAAATAAGTTCAAAAACCGGTGTTACGGCCAGCAGAGCAACCGTATATAATTGTATCGTATAATACAAAGTTCCCCACATTTAGCATTTCAAAAAATTAAGAAAAAACCGCCGTTAAATGAAGCACGCAGCAACCAGCGTCTTTGCTTTGCAAGGCAACACATTAGATGGGACAGAGAGTGGCATAAGGTTGTCTATTCCATTGGATTTAATTTGGACGGGCCAGATGGATACAATTTTTATTTTCATGACCTAAGAAAATAGGAAATTACGTTTATCAAAAGGCACAGTAAAGGGGGTGGTGTAATGCTGTGGGGATGGCAGTGTCTTTTTTTTTGGAATAATTGATTTAGATTTTCAGATAGTAAAAAATGACAGCAAATACCTATAAAACTGTTTTGGAACGAGCTTTTCCGAAACTAGCCGAATATTTTAATGAACAGCGTTGGATTTTCCAGCAGGATAATGCTCCGATTCATACTGTCAGTTTGTCAATTTGTCTAATTATACATAGTACTGGAGAAACAATCTGATGTTTAAAAAAATAAGTGTTCTTAAACAAGTGAAACGGAGTGTATATAATAAAATAAAAATTTGGAAAATAAATTCAACATTTTTTTAATTTCTTTGGTTTTGTTTAACTTCATTTAGAATCCTTATAGTCTCTCTATACCAGTGTTCGCTCTCCTTATGCGGGCGTTCGTTTTCGCGACTTTCCTGCTTCATAATATTAAACAATTCTTTCTTTTGATTATTGCTGTTACAAAGCTCGGTTAAACCTTCTTTTTGTAACCGAAAAATATCCTGGCTTTGTTTTGCACGGGTTCGGCTAGTAGCTGGCTGTGACAGTGGCGGTCTTGCATGATCCGATGTAGTGTTCGATAATGAAGCCGCTGCGGTATTGCTGAATAAAGCTGGAATTGATAATTGGTCAGTCGATTGTGATTCCAGTAATGGATCCATAGGCGATACTGATTCTGAAGGATCAGGTGATGCTGCCGATATTGGAATTAAAACGGTATGTAGAGCACGAGAGATACCGAGATTGCCGACCTATAGAAGCCTGCGGTAAGGAAAATAAAATGCATTAATTTGGGATGAATAAACTCGATTATTGATAACAACAACACACCGTAGCATCAAACTAGTAAAATACATTATACCATACTTTATAGATCGCATCACGTGTGAACTTTCACATATTTTGCTAAATTGTTAACTATGAAAATTAAAATTGTACAATAAATTAAAACACATTTTAATTAATTTGACAGAAATAAGGTAATAAAAGCCAAAATACTACCGCTGGTCCTCAGTTGCGCAAAAGGCCCAGACTTAGCTGAGCCCAATTGGCCTCTGACGATATTGGGCTCTGGAAAGAATAAGGTCAAATACGGCAATGCTTGACCCGGCAAAGAATCAAAACAACACTTCTGTCTGTAGGTTTAAATAGACCTAGCCTCGAGATTTCCCTCTAAACTAATTGCAGATTGATAGTGTTAACCATTAATATCTTCTAATACACCATTGGAATTTAAGGGCTCTAAAGTTTTCAACAAAAAAAACAACTGTACATGCACGTGACCATAATAGAGCTCCTAAACGAGTTAATGAGGCCCTTCCTTGCATCCGCGTGAGAGATTCAAAACGTTAGATCAATCAAAATGTTAAAAATAAACATCAAAATGTTAGAAAATTAACTCAAGAGTTTTGTAATGTATTAGGACCAATTTTATACCTTTTCTGAAAAACGATGCATGCGAACATATAACTATCTGGGCATGGCAGTATTTGCTCAGCTTCACGTAAGAAAAACGAAGGACTGATTAAATATAGAAAAACTTATTGGTTGGTCGGAAAAAATTCCGCTTTGTCAACAATAACAAGTTTTATTTATAAGTAAAGAAGCTGACCCGGCGAACTTCGTTCAGCCCCAAATTACTTCGTTCCGAACAAATACTTTTTCCTTCACGAAAATTGATTTTGACGAGAGAATAAATCAAATAACTCAACTCAATTCTCAATAGACGATTGAGTTGAGTGGACAGGGAATGAAATGTTGATTCAAACGCAGACATCTATCGAAAATAGATTTGTTTTTGGATTTTTTCTCTCAGTGTGGAAATGAATTGGAGTCAGTTGGAATTCAAACGAATTCAACGTATTTTATTCGAGTGGAATTAAATCAAATACAGACGCAAATCAATTCAATGCATTGTGGTCAATAATATTTTTATTTTGTTCTCCGCCGCGTAAATGAACAAAGATGATTGTTTGCCAACTCTCGAACATGCCACGTCCAACTGTCCATGAGAAAAACAGGGAAATTCCAGATTTATTCGGCACACTTCCAACGGTTGAACTGAAGGTGCTTGAAGTCAAACGGAATGTCAGTTGGAATCAGATAAATTCTCGGGTTTCGAAGTCAAAACCGGGGATTTCACTTTGCCATCGGTACAACATAGCCCGGACGCTTCTGTTTGGAACTTCAATGCTTGGCAATATCGGCACATGGCAGACAATGCACCTATATCAACGCAGCGTCTCTGTAGCCGATTTTAGAGTCATAATTGAAAGTAACGCTGTTCAAGTCGACCTGAGCTGGTCTCTGTTCATTTAATTCTTTGCGTTGCTCTTGCGTTTCATTCTCACGGACACCTTGTATTCTTTTTGAAATTCGGTTTCTTCGTCCTAGGTTCGATCGTCTGATAGCCGGCATTTTAATCAAAAATCAATTCCTACAAATTACAATGATTCATTTGACTAATTTACGTTGAAGTCATTAATCCACAAAAATGAACTTACCGATCGAGACAATCTCAATTCCGCAATTTGACAACCGCACTTGTCACGCACGACAATGGTACCGTTTATGGATGCAATGCACACAATTCGAATTCAGTAAATTTATACTCAAATTTCCAATTTAATGACAGCAAGAAAAATAACACGTTCACACAATCGAAATGACTATGCGAAAAGGACCTCTATCAAATTGCACAACGCCTTAGCCAACGTACAATGCCATCTACTGGGTTGTGGCATTAATGATCACACCTCAGCACCATCTCTTGTTTATCTCGTTAACTTTGTGTTTTTATCAATTTATTTCTCGATTTTTTGAGATTTTTCAAGCTTTGCATCAACTTTTCACGCTTTACAGCGTCTAAAATCGTCAAAACATGCAAAAAATTCAAAATTTCATAGAAAAGAAATAAATTTTCTTCCGGTTTTTCCGGAAGTTTCCAAGTTTTCCACTCAGATTTTCCGATTTTTCTTTTCTAAAAGATCATCTGGATCGGGTACGCGCAAAATCCCTTACAAAAACATGATTTTTCGACTTTGCGGCATTTCCGGTGGATTTTCCCAAAATTTTATTTCGTAAAAACCATTTCCTGGCAATTGCGAATGCAACAAAAACAGATTGAGAAAAATCGGTGCAGCCATTCTCAACTGATACGTGCGCATACATATTTTGTATAAAATATCAAAAAAATAAACTCCAGCGGAAGACTCCTAAACTAGCATTCCCGAAATCGGGACCATTCGCAATCGATTTCTGATATAGTCAAAAACCATTTTCAACAATTTCATCAAATCAAATTAAATACGTTAGATTCGATAAAAATAGAAGACAGATAGCTAATTATAGATTTTTGAAACAAACGAATTTCGAAAATTAATATTTCTATTTGCGCCATCTCAATAAACGTTTACGAACGAATCAAATATAAAATGTTACTTTGCATTGTAAATCAATCTTAAAATTGTTTGAGTAGCAACAGTTAGGTGTCACTACTTAAGCATAACGCCATCTGCAAATAACTAGCAACACTAATCCAACAAGCACCGCCATCTGACCTCTATTACGAGCACCATCGCTATTATAACAAGTACTAAAATTTGGTCACAAGAAATCGACCCTATTCTTCGTGCTTTTTACACACATCCGAGCAAGTAAAAATTCATTCTCAAGAATAAAAATTAAAAACAAATTTTACGTCAAAATTATAGTAAACGAACAAATACTTATACAAAAATATTGAATGATTCGTTTGTGTTTGTGTTGTTGCGATTGCCATGGAATTTTTTGTATTCAGTTCAATGTTTACCGTGCCGGTGAATGTATCTCGGTCTCATCGTAGGAAATTTAAAAAATTTGTTTCGAGCTTGTCGGGAAAATTGTAAAATATTTATTTTACCGGTAAAATTGTATAAATTCGCGGTAACGCGCTGAGACCATGTGAAAGTGATTATTATTAGGGCCAAGTGAAAAAAATATTTTATGGTTTTTTAGTGCAGTGTTTATGTGGTGGATGAAATCATTCAATCGCCCACCTTACGCGAATTTTTAGTTTATTTTGTATATTTTGACCCTAAAGGCGATCGCATTTTTTTTTTCGATTGCACATATTGCGTATTTATTTATATATATAGAGTTATTGTTGTTGTTTTAAGTGCTGAGCATAGTGAAATTATGTAATTATAAATAAATTTAATTAAAAAAAGATAAGTGAATTGTAAATAGTTTTTGTAAAGTATAAAATGAATCAAAATGCCGTTTGTGCAACGTGTCGTAAGTCCAATCTATATTTCAAGATCATCGCGATCACTGAAATCGTATCAAGTGGCAAAAAAGCCAACACCGGTGGTGACCATCAACGGTGATGGAATTGGCATTGAATTGCGTGCAACGTCGCCTACGAATAGTGGCGGCGATACAATCGATGGTGGTGATAATAGCAATAATATTAATAGTGTGAATAGTGTTATAAATAGTAATGGTGTTCAACCAGCAGCCTATATAAGTGATAATGAATTAGAATCGGTGACCAATTTAACGTTAAGCAATGCGTTACGACAACTCGGCTCATTGGTCGCCCTGGCTGATGAAATATTCTGCGAGCTAAACAAGGAATTAAAATTAGTTAGCGAACGTTCGAATGGGATTAAAACCAGGATTGGAATTTTACAAATCAAAATCGAGGAATTTGACCCAAAACTTGTTGCAGTTCGTAAGTTAAATTTTTAATATTTTTTTTATATATTTATTCAGATTCTTGTTCTATACCTGAGTCGTCTTATCGGGCGACCTCATCTTATATGTTTATAGGTATTTCGGAACCCTTTTTCTTAAATATTTTTTATTTGCGTTTTATGTTACCTTAAAGGTATTTATGTTTATATAAAATGCATAAAAATAATTTCTTTTCATGTTCATACATGTATAGTTTCACACGTCTGGGTTTTATACATTGTATATAGATATGCACGTCTACCTTCTTTAAAACTCATCTTCATCTTATTTATACATAATGTCAATGCCAACGAAATGAAATCTAATTTTAGTCGCCGACTTTAAGAACAGAGCGGCGTGCATACATACGAGGGTATATCAAAAAGTCTTGCAATATCATATGAAAAAAAAGAGTGAGTGAGACAACAATATATTTTTCAAAACCATTTTTTATCGCGATGAAACTTCTAGAAGAACATTTCGATGTAAATTTTACAGTTCGTTTGTTTTTGTCAATTTAGTAACATGTGTTTTGAATTTTTCTTAAAATGAATGAAATTGAATATCGCGCCGTTATTAAATTTTTCTGTAAAGATGGACGAAATGCAATTTATATATTCAACTATATATCAAAAGTTTACGGCGAATCTGCACCATCATATGCCACAGTAACAAGGTGGGTAAAATTATTCAAAAGTGGTCGGGAGTCATTAGAAGACGACAACCGCTCGGGTCGGCCAGCAGATGCTATTAGCCATGAAAACGTAGTTTTGGCCGAATCTATTGTATTGGAGGACCGGCGTATTTCTGTTCCGTAGTTAGCGTGGAGACTTTCTCTTTCATATGGTACCACATATACTATATTACATGACCACCTTCACATGTCGAAAGTAAGTGCGCGATGGGTTCCCCGTTTGTTGAATGCAGAACAAAAAAATTGCGTGTTCAAACTTCAAAGGCGATTTTAGATATGTACAAAGAAGATCCAGAAAATTTCTTGGATAACATAATAACAGGCGATGAAACATGGCTTCATCAGTGGGATCCGGAATCCAAACAAGAATCGATGCAATGGATTAAACGTAGTGAACCACCACCAAAGAAATTCAAAACTCAACCGTCTGCTGGTAAGGTTTTGGCAACAATTTTTTGGGATGCTGAAGGAATTTTGATAATCGATTATATGCCAACGAAAACCACAATCACAGGCATATATTACGCAGAGATTTTGCGAAAATTGAAAAAAGCGATCCGGAAAAAACGGCCAAGGAAAGTTAGGAAAAAATCTTGCTTCTTCACGACAATGCACCCGTGCACAAGGCTAATATTGCTCAAGCTGCATTAAAGGACTGCGGCTTCGTGGAAATTCCGCATCCACTGTAAAATCCAGACTTGGCACCCAGTGACTAGTTTCTGTTTCCCAATTTGAAAAAAACACTAAGGGGCCGGAAATTTTCCAGTGACTATGAAGTACAGTCTGTTGTAAATGAATATTTTATGGAGCAAAAGAAATCTTTTTTTTTAGAGGGTTTAGGCAAGTTAATTGATCGATGTGACAAATGTATAAACCTTAAAGGAGATTATGTCGAAAAATAAAAATATCGTTGTCTCACTCACTCTTTTTTTTCATATGATATTGCAAGACTTTTTGATTTGCCCTCGTACTTACAGTTGTTTGGTGATAAATCAAACGCGATTTGTTTGCTTTTTCAATCAATATCTCACGTCTTTGTCATATTTGTACTTATGGCGCAATTCTAGAGGTGAAAATTTTATGGTTTGGTATTGTTCGTTATGGAATTTTTGTCTATATAATCCAGATCGTACAAATTCAATTAGGCTGATGTCTTAAAGGAGGGGAGTATTTTTTTAATAGTTCTAAAGTGGTTTTTTATAGGCCGTTCATTTTCTACAGAACATACGTAATTTTAAGTAGAAGGGAGAAATGTGTACACAATACGTACGTAATTGAACGCAGGCATAATAATAGCATTTATTGAGTTTTTTTTTATGTTGGTTGGAGTACAATTTGGACTAAGGTAACGTGTTTTATTTAGCGGCTGTTTTGTAAGTGTTTGTTAAAGTACCTTGGGTGAAATATTATGAAGGTAGCAGTTAGGCGACAGATCCAAATAGGTACTGAAAATTCCCAAAGAACTTGTAAATTAAAGTAAGGTTATGTTCCTAGCAATTATGAGATTCAAATCCAGAATGCCAAAACTCAGTTTTGGTTTAAAACATAGTCTTTCGGCCAAAGTGAAACCTTAGGAATTACTTATTTTTTTTAATATTTAATATTCAATTTAAAAAAATTTAAAACTTTAAGTTAAACAGTCAGTTTATAAAAATTTAGTATTTTAAAGAATTATTAGAGATCCAGGGCCCATGAAATAAATTCAGATAGGAAATATGTTAAAAAATATTTTTTTAGGTAAAGTTGGGTCAGACAGTTTTTTATATCATATTCAAGTTCATCATTTCAACTTTGAACCTTTCGAACCAATGATTCTCATTTATCATGTGAGCTACCAACTCTTTTAATTGCTGTCAAATTACAAGAAAATGATTTCGGTTTATGATAACATCACCACACTAGGCATTGCCGCGAAATTTTCTGTTTATGACGTAGAATAAATTCTTTATAGAATTTAGGTTAAAGGATTGAGCTAACAATTCGAGAGGGGTGTCATTATCTTAATGCGATCAGCAGAAAATTGGCATTTATCACTCTGAATTTTGAATCATAACATTTTCAAATTTGTCAGATCAAGGGGTTTCTCTTACCGAGAAAACATTTCCAAACCTCTTTATTAACAAATTTTGTTCACAACCTCTTTTACAATTATTTATATAAGACGTTCTTGAAGTGGTTAAAGTTATTTTACAAGAACCTAAGCATTAAGCATTTAGGTCGAACTTGCCTGCTCCACTACATTTATATCAGACCCTGTGCCTGAGAGTGAGCCATTTTCCCGGAGTCTGTTATTTGTCCTCATTACTCTCGACTCGACACTAAGAGTTGGTTCAGCGCGTTAGTGAAAGTTAACAGAATATCTTCTACAGCCAGACTAGCAACAGGATGCTGTGAGAATCCCAAGACTGCAATAAGTATTCATAGTGTCGACATGAACATGGTGAAGCTAACTCAGGTTTGCGATAGCCACTGCACATGTGTTGAAATATCATCGGAAGTTGGTTAATTCTACCTGCTTTCAATATACGCCCAATATAGTGAACCGATCGAGTACCATCTGTGCAAAATCGAAACGATCCTAGGCTCCCTCGGGTCAACAAAAAAAGGTAATGATCATCGGAGACTTCAATGCTAGAAGTAAAATGTGGCATGACCGTTTAACCGATGAAAACGGAAGAAAAGTAGAGGACTTCGTGTCCAAGAATGACCTCTTCATAATGAAGTTGCAGGAACACCCAACGACGTTCTCGTCTAATAGGAACTCCAATATTGAGTTAACAATAGCCAACGGATCCTTGCTGGGCTCGATAGTTGGGTGGTGTGTAAGAGAAAATTTGACATCTAATGACCATAGAGTCATCACGATTGAGTTATCAAACGCGCCACGGAATGGTCCTCTTGTAAGTAGCAAAACTCCGAGATTGGTCATAAAGATAGCTGATTGGGGTCTATTTGCTAAGCACCTGATCGGCTCTTGGGACACTGTATAAACAATTCCTGAAATTAACTCGATAGACGAAATTGATGATCGTGTGGAGCTGATCCTAAGTAAACTTAGATCGTCTATGCACAAGCACAGAAGAGCATACCAAAAGGAAAGGAAGCAAACAGCAAAAGAGTTGAAATTGTCTCTATATAGAGCAGCAACGAATAAATACTTCCCTGAAGTATTTATAGCTAAGCAAAGTAGTTTCCAAAGGTACATCACGGAACATGGGACTAAAGACCTATAGGGACTTGTGTATAAATTTGCCTCTCGCAAAGCAAGGCCACCTGAAGTCTTGAATACTATCAGGAAGACAAATGGAATCGTCACTGATACGTGGCATGACACACATTTAGAGTTACTAAACTCGCTTCTGCCAGACGAAACAAATGACGTTACGGGGTCTCATGCAGGAATGCACTAGATCGCCGCCAACAGCAGTTAGACATCCGATGCGGAAGACCCCTCATTCACGTAGGAGGAGGTCACCAGTGCCCTTAATTGCTTTAAGCGTAACAAGTCTCCTGGATTTGACAACTTTAACGCTGAAGTAATCCAACTGTATATGGTACAATGGTGCGATTTAAATATAATGTCACGGTCTGCAGAGAAAACAGTGATGCTGCAGCTCAAAAGCAAATTTGACTCAAATCGATTTCCAACTATATCATTAAACGGTCGAAACATGAAAATTGTCAATTGCGTTAGATATCTAGGAGTTGACATCGATGAACGAATGGGTGTAGCATTTCACGTATTAAGGGTCTGTGAAAACGCCAAGAAACTATTCCACTCCTTGGCAAGGGTATCAAGAGTAGGATGGGGACTTAACCATAAAACACTTGTATTAATTTAAAAAGGTGTGGCGGAGGCGCTCTTCACGTATGCAGCGGCTGGGTGGCACGACAGGTTGAGCTGTCACCATATCAGATCATTGGAAAGTGCTCAGAGGAATATCCTGCTAGGAGTAACAAACGCCTACCGAACAGTATCTAAAGATGCTGTTGTGGTTCTGGCTGGCGTGCTCCCTGTAGATATTTTAATCAAAAAGCGAGCGTTCATGTATCACCTAAGAAGAAGAGCCCAACATATTATAGGTGACCAAGTACATGCTGCAGATAGTAGGCATGATCAATTTAATAATAAAAGAGAAATCGAGGAAATGGCGATTGATCTATGGCAAAGAAGATGAAATGAATCAGAAAATGGAAGGCATACATTTTGGCTTCATTCCAGCTCTATAAGCCAAGTCATCTCTGGTCATGGTAAGTTTAAAGCCTACCTACAGAGATTTAAGATAACAAACCAATGTCAATGTTTATGCGGTTCAGAAATAGAAGGAAGACGTCAATCACTTACTTTTCGAATGTAACGAGGTGACAGTCATGCCACTAAAACAAAAGTGGCTGGAAAACATAAACCCACACGAGTTACCGCTGCCAGCACTACTAAGCAACGAAGTTCTACGGCAATCTCGGCCATATTGTGCTGAACTGATCAATATCTGAAAAGAACGGAATAGTGCGAAATAGTGGACCGGGTACCTGGATGGTACTTACCTCCACGCGGCTAGGGATGGAAACGATACAATTTTTGAGATGTAACGACTAATAGTAGCACTATATCAGTTGACATTGCTTTATGCTATGAAAACTGATATAAATTTTTAAATAGTTCTTAGTTTAAGGTTAAACCTAGGTATAAGGCAAATGGCACACCATACAGTTACTCTACTAGGATGTAGTGGTTTTTGGTGTATTATTTGAGAGTTTTCAAAGCCTTAATAGCGGCTATTCTGTTTATTAACAAAGTCAGCCAAGTCGAAATGTGCTTCGTCGCTCATAATAAGTTTTTACCAAAAATGGTGGTCATACCGAGATATAATTGAATTTTAGACGGGTAAAAATATAAATATTTTAGAATTTTTAACAAACTTGATGGGGATCTTCCCAATTTTTATGTACGGCGTCGATAAGAGGTACCTGAATATTCAACAAACTCTGTCTCACTACATCAATCTTTTCGGGTGTACGTTAGGTTAATTTTAGCAAGTTGTTGCAGCGTTAGATGCTCCATAATAAATTGTTATCAACCTCTCTCTGCGAAAGTCAAATGCGAACTGACAAATGTCATCCAAAATAAAATGGCGGCCAAAAAAATTGACCTGGAAAATAAAAAGCAGTTACATATATTTCGAACTAGTATGTGATTTGAGTTTCCTATTTTCTTGAGTCGATATTTATTTTTAAACTTAACCCTGTGCACTCGAGAGTGATATACGAGTGCAAAAGGTTAATAATGTTTAAATAACCAAAAATAGTAAAAGTGAAAAAAAATAAAAAAGTGTTATAAACTTGGTAATGAAACATAAATTAATAAAACTACATGAAAGTGGTAAAAAAGTAAGAGACATAGCTCTTGACCTAAAATTGTCTCATTCCACAATATCCACCATTTTAAAAATTAAGGTTTAAATTGTTAGAAGAGTCAGGGAATTGGCATTCGCCATCTTTGAAATCAACAATTATTACCAAAAACTGACAAGAAAAGAACCTAAGCAAGAAATGGAAAAACTATTAGCGATTTAGATGGAAGATTTACATAAAAAACAAATTCCTATGAGCCTCAAGCATTCAAACAAAAGCAGTCAGTCTTTTCGAAACGTTAAAATTAAATTAAAGAAATGACTATGATCAGACTACTGCAAGCCATGGATGGTTTCAAAATACTGGAAAACAAATTTACAAAATGTGAAAATAAGTGGAAAGCGCCAATGCTGATTATAAAGCTGCGGAAGCTTTTGCTGCGAAATTCGACGAGTTGTTAAGAGAAAAGAATTTTTGAAAGCAACAAATGGAAAAAAATGTTTGAACGTACGTACATTCTAAGAAAGCGATGTCTATGGCAGGGTTTAAGGCATTTAAATCGCTCATTTGCTGGAACAGTGACACAACTTAAAATTTTTAATTTTTCAGTAGAGCGATTTGAAAATATCGCTCAAAATTGTTTGTAAAAACGGCGTTTTTCAAATGTAAATAAAAATACATTCTGATTAGTAAAATATTTTTTTTATATTCCTACATCCTCAATCGAATCTTAATTTTTATAATTCTTTAATATTTTGCAAATTTTCTTAGGATAGTTTTCAGTATCTTAAAATGTTAATTTCTTTTGCGAATTGAGTGGTTTTTTGTATGGAAGTTTACCTAATTTGCTACAAATAACTACACAAGTGAGTATGATTTGATACAACATAATAAAAGTATGAATTTTTAGGTATCGTTTGATTTGAATATCTTAGAAATGAGTGAAATTTGAGTTGTGTCACTGTTCCAGCAAATGAGCGAAATATAGAATAACAATTTTATTAGCTGGAAATACTGCTGGTTTTAAATTTAATCCGTTAGTCATTCATTGATCGGGAAATTTAAGCGCTTTTAAAGGAGTAAATACCAATGTGTTACCAGTGCATTACCACTCCAACGAAAACGTTTGGTTGATAATTACTTTTTGAGGACTGGTTTATGAAAGTAATTGCCTCTGAAGAAAAAAATTATAAAGGTTAAAGCACATGGACTTCCACTTCACATACACCATTTGCACCCGAACAAAATCATTATGTACTTACCTCCAAATACCACCAGTATTCTACAGCCCATAGTTCAACGAGCTATAGCCACATTTAAAGCTCATTCGCTATAAAATGCGTTTAGCAAAGCAGTTTAGAGCCAAACAGTTTTAGTCGAGTTACAATATTTTACAAGGGATCAAGAATATAACAAGTGGATGACAAAGAGACACGCCAGCAGCTTAATCTCGATGTCGACAAAGATGATATTAACCAACTCATATCGTTCGAAGCGGATAATCTTACGAATGAAGACTTACAGGATATTGAAGAACAAAGTGCTGCAGAGGACCCAGGTGAAATCCAAATGATGAAAATAATCCACAAAAAATACAATAAAAGAAATGGTTGAAGCTTTTCACCAAAGCGACTAATCAGCGACTGCAAAAATTAGACCAAATGGGTACAAAAGAAGAAAGGTTTTCAATTTTAGTTAGTACTATACGTGTTCTGTTGCTGGAGCTAGCTCGATGCACTTTTATGAAAAGTTCGAATGAAGATTAAAATTAAATACAACCGATGGTTTAGGACCTATATCGGTCGTAGGTCGTGCCAAACCGTATATGAAGAAAAACTTTCTAAGAATCAAAAATTTACATTAATGGTTTCAAAGGATTAACTTGTCACCAGCGCCAAAGCGGTAAATTTACGAACTAAAGTGCTTGTAATAAATTTGTTGCTTTTCCAATTTAACCATGAGTGATTTACATGTCACATTATTTTATTGGACTGAGCTAAATGAAACTGTTTTCATTGCGAAAACGGTAGTTTTGAGTACTAACATGCTTTAACCTGATGGATTAATGAATTAAAGCACTGATTATAAAATTTGTTCTATTTTTGAGGCCTTCGAAATGATATGCCACTTGATTGAACAATAAAAATCATAACTGCTTTCAGCGCCACAACGGTAGTTTTCAGTACTAAGATGCTTAATCTACGTAAAATCTACGTCATTCGACAAAACAACAATATACGATAGGTTTATTATATTCTATTATAAATGAAAAATTTGCCAGCAACGTCAAATCGGTTGATCTATGAGCGATGTATCGAAATTGTTGTCTGATCCAAAACATTCCAAACGATGTATTTCACGAGTATATGCGGGAATAATGTAAAGCAATAGCGGGTGGCATTTTAATTTATTTCATGTGGCAGATACTCGATCTACTTGAGGTAAAGATCACAAAAGCTTTTCAATTCGCCAAATTAAAAATAAAAGAGGAAATTAAAAAATGGCAAAAATAAAATTCCAATCGCATCAGCCCCAATTTTTGGGATCTGCGACCACCTTCAAAACGACGAGAAAAGTGGTTTTGGGCCAGGGTTTTTTTCCGGATTTTATTAACTTGGTCTTGCAGCCGAAGTTAAAATTAAAATATGTATCCCAAACACTTTTAACTGAATTTATGTTTAACAAATGCTGATGAATTTTATTTATGGTTATTAACTTCGACGGTAAAAATAATAAATTTATACCAAACCTTTTGGTTAAAGAACAAAATTTAAAGTTAAGAACTATTTTACTACGCCTTGATAAAATAAGAAAAAATAATTATTATGAGTTCATGGAATTCTAGCTAAGTCTCAGGGCTGCTGGAAGGAAGGAAAAGTCACGTTTTTAGTTGGATTTGGTCTAGTATAAAATGAAAACACCTACCCCAAGAGCTGTTACCTTTTCGTAATTTCTTTGGTCAAAGGGTTTGTACACCGACTTTTACGTTTACAACTTTTGACTATTAAACTCAGTGTTCCCCTAGTTTTTTTCTCGAAAAAGTCATATTTTTAGTTGGATTGGGAGAGTGTTAACTTCTTAGAAATATCTCAGGACAAAGAGGTTTTACATTGATTTTTACCTCAAAAACTTTTAAATATTAAACCCAGTGTTCCTCTAATTTTTCCAGAAAAGGCAAGTGCTTCAGTTGGATTTGGTTTACAATAAACGAAAAACACCTATTTCAATAGTTTATCTTAGGACAGAAATATCTTAGGACAAAGGGTTTTTATATCGATTTTTTCCTCTACATCTTTTGAATTCTAAACGGAAGTCCATGAATTAATTGATATTTTTTGGTAGTACAAATTAATTTGGTCCATTTTTCTAATTTTAAAAATGCATTTATTTTAAAATAAAATGAATGGACCGATTATTTAAAATATTGTCCATCGCTGCCTTCAACTTTTTCCCACCTCTCAAGCAACTTTTGAATCACACCTCGAAAAAACGTTTCGTCTTTTGAGGTGATCCAAGTTTGAAGCCAATTTTCAATTTCTTTGAAAGAAATGACCCGGTGACCTGCCAGATCGTGTTGCATTCGTCAGAACATTCAGCAATTAGAAGGAGCGTCCGGAGAATACAGCGGGTGCGGTAAAATATCCTACTTGAGCTTTTCCTTTTTTTTCATGGCTTTCGTCATATTCCGGTCGTTTTTCTCGTAATGCACGGCACAAACGAATTGATGACACAGCGTGGTATTTTTTCCTTTTGGGGTTATCGTAGAAAATTCACTTCTCGTAACCAGTCACTATCCGATGTAAAAAACCCTTTCTTGTTTGCTTTTGAAGCAGATGCTCACAAGAAAAATATCGCCTTGCCACGTCTTTTAATTTCAATTCACAAGGGACCCGCAATTGCCTTATTTTTGAATCATGCTCATAGATTTCAATCGTACGGAAACTGTTTGTTGAGTCACCATAAATCCGGCAAGCTTCTCTTACGTTTCAGTAGGATGTTCATGGAGCAATGCCTCTAATTCATCGTCTACGATTTTTTGGCTGTCGCAAGTGAGGCTTATTTTTTTGGAGCGTCGAAACCCGCCTCTATATGATTTTTCGGGTTGGAGCATTGTCACCGTAAACTCCCACAAGCATTCGATGTGTTTCAGCTGTACTTTTTTTTTCAATTAAAACAAAAAATTTACACTTCACGCAAATTCGTAAAAACACATTTTGTTTCAAAGCAATACAAACTGAATGTTAATGACAGATGTCTAATTTTGTCTGAAACAACGGAAATCAGCTGTCACTATAAAAAAAAATTTTATAGTCCGACCCAATTTTGAAAACGGACCGAATTAATTTGTATTCCCAATATAACATAACAAAAAATAAAATATAAAACACCTTTTTTTTATTTTATTTTTGTAGTCTCGAACAACACGGTTTTAAAGAATACGAAATTAATTAAGTCTATAACCCGTCCGAGACTCGGCGTCTTTTTATGCCTTTTTATGCTTATTGTTTACGAAGGTGATGGCCACCTCATTCGACAAAAATCCCTGTCCTCCGAGCACAACTTTCAGCGTTATGAAGAAAAAAAAGTCGCTTCAGATCTCAATCAATATGTGTGATTCAATATGTGTCAAACACGTTATTTGGACAATTTATAGCCCCTTCTATCTCTTATAACTTTAATTAAAAACGGATGTCTAGCACAATTGGTTGCAACTCATGGGGTAGATGTTTGCACATTGTACTAGACCCAATCCAACGAGAAAACATGAGTTTTCCGGAAAATATTAGGGCAACACTGGGTTTAGTATTCAAATTTGTAAAGGTAAAAATCGATGTAAAAACCCTCTATCCTAAGACACTTCTAAGGGGCTACAATTTTTGGTACATTTTTTCACTTTGTACTAGACCCAATCCAACTAGAAAACATGAATTTTCCGGAAAAATTATAGAAATAATAAGGGGATTATCGATAGAAGCAGTATTAGTTAAAGAACATCATTTAAAAATACTTATGCCGTTTTGTAGATTCGCTACGAGGAAAGACGCAACTCACCATGAAGGCTTTAGAGTGTGCCCCTCACTTGAAAACTACAAGGGCAAAGAAAACGCCAAAACGTGAAGCATTAAAAACACACCAAATTCTGTTCGAACTGACGAGAAAGGTCCATATGATTCCGATAATGAGGAAACTTGGTGCGCAATATTGAGAAAGTGCGACACTAAATATTCGGGTAAACGAGCGTTAACACTATTTTTAACTCCAAAACGCATACATTTCACAAACGCAATGAATGAAGAATAATATAAAAAAATGACTGTGCTGGTACGACCACATTTAAATTCAGCTGCCCAATATTTCACGCTGGTAAATGACGATGCAGAGTCCCTGTACGGAGCGTCCACCACGTCTTTTTTGAGTAGGCGTAATGCCTTTCAAAAATAAATATTTAATGACAGCTCGATACTTAATTCATCACTCAGATAATTGTTCAACAATTATTGCCCGTTCAAAATGGCTGATATTTTGGTGAGAACCTTTTAACACGAGCGCATGTTGCAGTTCTCCATTTTGATCAGAAAACCATAACTGTATAATGAAAATACAAAACATTATTCCACAACAATTTGTAGAAAAACAGTTCACTTAAAAAATTAATTCACATAAAAACATTACACAAAATAACAATTAGCAGAATAGAAATTCACAGAAAAAATTACAGGATTTTTAAAAATTGTGCATTTGTTAAGAAAATATGTACATGTTTGAAATTATTAGACTTGGAATTTTTCATGCGTTTATTGATATTAACGAACGTAGTTTTACGTAGCGATCTTTACGTATATTGAAGATCGCTACAAGAAACCATTGTTTTAATATTCGTAAGAATTACACGGTGGAGCAAATAAAGTATATGGCCAATACAAGAGATTGTTGATTGGTCTCTATTGACCATTATAAATTTAGACTCTAAGAAAAAATTCGAAAAAATTTACTAAAACGCATTGTACTCACTTCAATCGATTAGTAGTTTCACCTGACTGAACAGTCTTATTTGTTTAAAGCATTATGCGGTCACACATATTTTATACCTACACGCCAATGAGTAATGTACGCATAATATACATAAATTATAATGTTTATGTTTCTATTAATCTAAAACTAAACAAAAGTGAAAGCTGATTTGAATACAAATCACCTTATTTATCCGCACATATGCGGTTGAAGGTAAAACGACAAATTATAGGCGTTTGATATGCAAATTATTTTCTGTCTGTCAATTAACCAAACAAAAATACGCAAATCGTTTTTTTTGTTTGTTATAATTCTAACCGACTGTAATTATAAGCATCTCATCACAATTCGCGTTAGTTATGGTCCCCGCCTGTCTTACATCTTAAAGATAATAAAGATGACTATGAATTCGCGCAAGGAAGGAAAAAAATTACGCGATCAAAACGTCATTCAAGAAAATTATTTTTTTGCTGGTGTTTATCTTAGGAATATATTTATCTCATATTTGTAGGTACTTCGTCTTTGGTGCGGAGTTCATAATTTAATTTAAATTCTAAGAATTTATATTATAATAAAATTATATTCTTATCGTTTATCGAGTATATATTGGATGTACGGTATGCTGTATCTGACTATACGGTACATGCCACAGCGAAGCGAGATGATATACCTACACGTTATAAAATATGTAAGAAACATACGATTTTTTATTTAATGTATACTCGTATACCTTACATTTAATAATACCGAGGGTAATATGTTCTTCTTAAGGCAAGAAAGGTATAAACGCTTATATCCAAGAAATGTGGAAGATGTGTACCTGATTTTTTTTTATTTGTATATACACGCTGGATTATCATTTTTATGTTTAGTAAATTAAACACTATGTATGTTTGAACGCACAATATGATTTTCGGATAAAATTAATGATCAAAAGACGTTTTATATTTATAAAGAAAATTTTCAAGGTTTCGTAATATTTTCTCAACCCAATATTAATAATTTGATTACACTTTACAACATAAAACGTAAACAGTTCATTTATACTGATAACATAATTGACAAGTCAATGAGTGATATTGTTATCAGTTTGACGACATACAAACCAAAATTTGATAGCACTTTACAATGTATTTAAACCGCGCCTTAATGACCGCAATAAATTATGAATTTTTTAAATATTTATGTATGCTAATCCGTTGATCCGCTTAATTCTATTTAGGTATTCCGATTAGCTGTTACGTACTAATTGAAAAATAACACTTGCTTCACATCGCATCTAGAAGCAACTTGTTTAACAGAAAAATATTTAAATCAGGTAAAAATTTTACAAAGTACATGTATTCCAAGAAAAAATTTCTAATATGCAAATATTTAACAAAAAAAAATATTTGCGGTCCTTTAATGCAGTGCAATTAATGTAGTCGTTACATTGAACCAAATTCACAAAATGGTTTTAAGTTTATACGAAATAGACCGTCGATTTGAAATATATTTAGTCGCTTCTTTTATTTTTTTTAATTTTCTGATTCGTAAGTTTTGGCTGAAAAATCTGGTCTTGATGTATTCCGTATAATATATTTCGTTGCGCAGTTTAGCACGATAAGTAAGGGCCCAATATTTTTATGCAGGGTAGTAATGTAGCTATACCTATATTATAAGACATGATGGTAGAAATAAAACATGTGTGAAGCGTAAATTAATTCCTTTGTACAAAATTGAGGAAGATGAGGAGTTGAAGGAATCAAAATTGAGGAATCAAAAAGCATTATTCCTGCTTAAGTTTCAGAATACAAACAAGGTCAACTCTTATTAAAAATTTATCCTTGGAGTTGCCACTTCTGGTACAAAGTTGTACACTACATTTCGCGTGGATCTCCCAATTTATAGAAAAAGCTTTAGTATGAAGTTTTATTCAGAACAATCAATCAGCTCGGACTGTAGATTTGCCGAACAGTTTTATTTGTCAAAATTTGTCATTTCCGCTTAAATTTTGGAAACTTGTCTGGGTCGATATTGTTGCACGTACAATCTTTTAGTTCATAATCGTGTTTTTTAAATCATATACATACAGTCAAACCTGTTTTTGTGCGGTCCTTTTTTGTGCGTTTTCTTTTTATGCGGTTTGAAAAAAAAATTATTTCAGTTCAATCTACTTAAGTTCTTTCAAAATTTCAATCAAATTAGAACATAATTGAATGTGATTAATCTAATTAGTTAATTGACATTGGCCATTTTGTTTTTTCGTCTTTTGGTATTTCAACATATTGCGTAAGTATTGCGTCAGTTTGCGTAATATTTTGAGTTATTTTCTACTCGAAACTTTTCACCGTGTTGCAAAACTATTTTTTATACTGACTCGTGAAATTTCGGAAGATTTTTTTATGGGTCTTTTTATGCGGTCCCTATTACAGCACAAAAACAGGTTTGACTGTACTTTTCCAACTATTTCCAAAAAATTAAAAAGATCCTATTGATGCTGTCACTTCCGATGGACCGATTTCGGTTGAGAATCTTTGGCATCACGCATTTAATGGAAAACGCTTAAATATGTAGTCACCCAGTGCAGTTCACCCCGATCAGTCAATCCGTCTGTGCGCACCAGACATTTAGTCTACACGGAGCCAAGTATATACTCCACACGCACAGAGATTTTTTAAAAACTATTATTCTTTGACTTCGGTGAAATAATGAATCTACAAAAATTTCGAGGTCAACATTTTCCAAAATTTTACTACGTAAAAGAAAATAAAATTCATATCTTCGGAGTGGCGCCGCTGTGACCGTAACCCGCTTCTCATGTCCCTGCTATAAAGTCTGTAAACTCTTTCGACTATTCATTGGTTATGGAGTTTTCGTTGATTTTGAGGTTGAGCAGGTTTAGGAAATATTAAAATTTTTGTTTTATTTATATTTAAATCCAATACATATAATGTAGCCTCTACCGGCCATAATTATAAATTTCATATTTTCAAAAACCCTTCCACTAATTTCGTCGAGCTTAAAATAATTTTACAAAAACTAGATGCTGTTTCCATAAACACCATAAAGTGCCACCAATTGTGATTCTCATTGGGTCTCTTTAGCATTATAGCATAAGTTTTGTAATAAACTCTAGAAATCCTAGATGGAGAAAACGCGAGGCTACTTATCACAAAAGTTTGCGACTTTTACTCATTAAAATCGTGTACTACCATGTGTACTACCACATCTCACATTCGACGGTGTAATGATTTTATAGCAAATTTTACCGCAACGCTCCATATTTCTGGTGTTTGGGGACTTCCTGCATGGCTTCTATCGTACTGTTTTTATCGTTCTCTCGCCAGTAAATTAATTGGACCCATTTCTGTAATGACGCAGGCTGTGTCCTCTGAATACCAATTTGAATTTAAAATTGTTTTTAGAATTTTTCTGCTAATTATAAGCATCACTTTCAGATTTTGCTCATTTAAATGCTGCCAAACTGAATAGAACTGTTGTCAAATTAAATCCACAGTACCTTTACAGATGCTCTCTAACTGACATTCTTGTACTTATAGAGACTGCTTTAATTACGACATCACCAGCAAAGCCAACTTCTGAGCGCTTGAAGATGTGAGAACACCGTCATACTAAATGTTCCAATTGGGCCGAGTACAGAGACCTTAGGGTCCTCAAAAGTTTCCCTGTACTCCTTATGACGTACTTCCGCGTAATTCTACTTTAATGTGATCGCATTTTATGGTGTTCAGTTCATTTTAAATCTCCAAAGTAACAACGACAGTATTTTTCATGGCATTCATACCATCCATCTCCTACAGCAGCTGCAGCAGCTGGTGACTTAGACCGCTTAGTAACAGGCTCCACAGCATCAAAAGTTGTGCACCCAAAAACCATATAGGCGATGTGCAAGACCTTTAGATCTTTCGATCACTTCTATCCAGTTGCAATATTTTTTCTTCATTCATCGTGAAGGGCTATCCTAGGGATCATGACCTCATCACAGGCGGACTTCCAGTATCGGTAACTTTATTTAATAGCCACACTCAATGACAAAAACGTGGGGAAGATTGGTTGGAGTTTGTTCCATGTTGGGAGTCGCCTCTAGCTTAGATGCACCTCTGCCGTCCCAACGATAAAATGTCCTCATTACTTGTTGGCCGCTATCAATAGCTTGGTTGTCTTGGCATTAGCGGTTCATGTTAGGTCGATATTTTGGAATATATTTAGGCACATAGGCCCACAATATCTTTCGCAGGATCTGTTTTTATTCCTTTCAAACTCTCTGCGAATATGGATGGACTTGTTTATTTCATCATCAGTGCAGCAAGGTCTCGTTGCTTTTTGATGGCGAATCCTGTTCAATGCGTTTATATAATGCTAAAGGTTTCCTCATTCTCCCTTTGCTTAGGGTAGAGCGCAGCCACTATTGTGCTTACTTAGAAGAGATGATAATTGTTTGCTTAACGATTTGCAATCGTGCTTCGGTTCTTCGGCGCTTTCTCAAGCATTGTTATTTCCATCAGATATCAGCATTATAAGGAGGCGAAACACAATCTGAAGATTGGAGATTCTTTTGCTTGCGCTTCTTTAACCGTGTCTCCCGTTTGAACATAGACGTCAACAATTAGCTTGGGCTTGAAAATGACCTGTTTGTTAATAAACTACGCAAGTTTCATCAATGTACTTATACTCACGCGCATCAGAGTCAAGGTTTCTGAGCTGGGCAATGACAAAAGATTATTCAATGACCATGACAGTTGACGATATAATGTAGATAAAAAATTTCTGAACTATTTGTCAAAAAGTTTAGTTGTTCAATGTGACACGGCTACAGACCTTACTGTGTCTATCCCCAGTTCTTTAGAACATCCACCCTATTCTAACCTAACCTAGTCGTTCACTGATGTTGCATTGTAGTCCTTGGATTCTAGCAGGTTGAATCCTGATTTCTTTCTCCATATGACCGTAGGTTCAGAAATTTCGAATTTTTGCCGAACTTTTACCGTAACACTGTCCTGGTTCGTTAACTTAATTGTGTATTTGGGTTCTGGGTTCTTGCCTGTAGCATATTTTACCTTCTGTAGGAGAGACCTGAAGCTGAAAGGAAAGCTGCTCAGTATGAAACAGGTGCTTACAAAACACGTTGTTTTGCAGTGTGGTCTGGACAGGTACATAACTTAACATGATGCCATTTGGCCTATAATCGAGAAAAACGACACCATTTGAAAAATGTGCCACAGAATTTCAACAATTATCACAAAGTGATCACAAAATAAAAATTCTTATATGTGGGTTAGACCAGCCCCCAAGATTAAAAATTTAAAAGATCACTATACATACTACAATATACTAAGTGAATCATCTAAGCCTCTGATTTTGTATAATTTTTATATTAAAGGAAATACTATTTGCAGTTTGGGAAAGGCAAACATTCGCAAAATCCTCTGAGTACACGCACTGAATCCCAGCACCGAATATGTTGATTATGATATTTTGAGTTTGCAGAACATTCGCCTTCACAATTAGAAACAAATATTAAATTATGTCATCGATATGACCACTAAACGTCCATCTTGACAATCCATAACGTTCATAATAATTACTTTTCCTGTCTACCACTGTTCTCAAGATAAAAACCTCATATTTATTTATGAACACAGCCTGTATAGTTGGTAACATAGTTTCAGGGGGAAACATAACACATTAATGTATTGGTTCCTTATACATTTGAACATTTATAACGTTTTGTTGAAAACATATAACTTAATCAGTTTCTAGTAAATTTTGTACTTTTCGTTTTAAAAGTCGTAATTTACTAACAATTTAATTTAATTGAAATGTTGAAGGACTTCCAATTAATTTATAAATTAAAGCACACAATTTAATAAATAAAAAGCTGTCCAGTCCATATTTTTCTGTTTTTCTTATATCTGATTAGTGCCGTAAATTCATTCGTTTGCTACAACCTCGGATCCAATCTCCCACCCATCTGAAACAGCTTCTTCTCACCGTTTAGATGAACCTTGGTTTTAAATTATTTCAGTAGACAATCCACCGATGACTGTGTCCCAGTTTTTACTATATGTCATGATTAAGCCGGAAATTTCTGTCTTGTGTACAGTTGGCATTTCTGTATATTCATGAACAATGTGTGACAACAACTCCTAAAACGATACATTTTGAAGTGCTCGAACGGAGTTTCACCATCACATCGATCCAAACCTTGCCACGAGTTTCGTTCCAAAACGTCCTTGCAATTAGTTATCCGTCCTGATCGGTGCGTGCTAAATAATTTCCAAAGTTTGCATCAACATCTTTAATTTTATTCTTCAGCACCAGGCGGCTTTTTTTCTAGAACTGTTCAGTCGGAAATATCGTCTATTTGCAACTGTAATTTCGCCACAAATGCCCTTTCAGCATATTTTATGTTCTTGGGCGTATTAATTTTATCGAGTTGAATTTCTCGTGATTAAATTAATTCAATTTCTCATTCTGCACGCCCTACTGTTAATGCCTACCCAGCTCGTCAAGCAAATTCAATTTGGCAAAGTGTTTGTTTCATTTGGCATGTTACTGGTTCAATTCATAGTGCCTCATGTTGGGCGCCTTCTGTAACGAAAGCGAAAGACAATGGGTTAAGTAAAAAATAAAAAAAATAACAGTTAATATGATAACCATGGACCCTCGTTATCCGAAATTGTTTATCCACACAGTGACCCTTGACCTTGTTGGATGCTGCGACATAAACTCAGGAGCGTGGGAGTGAATTGTCTAGAGTATATGTGAATCTGTATGAGATCAAGCAAAATTATGAATTCTGAGGAAAACTAAAACAAAAAGGCAACAATAACTGACTTCTTGTGGCGTTGACAATGGTAGGTTTGATAATAGATATGGTTTGAGGATTTGGTTTGATTTTCGAATGTGAATTTATGTACCAGTATTGGGATTCTTCAAATGAAAAATCAGATAAAACTCTGGATCTGTATTTGTTGCTGCAACTTCTACCTTGCATTTTGTATAGAAGGAAGTAGCTTGCTCACACATGCCCCTTCTCTGTGGCTGTGTCTAACCATTTCTTCTATTGAACGATAGAATTTGGTCCTGGAGACCAGGTCTCATCATGGTCTGCCTTATGTATGTTTTAATGCATATGTGATTCTCTAACATCAATGATAGGGATAATATTTCGTTATAAAAATCATAAATCGTGCTGCTGACTCTCAAGACGTTGTAATAATTCGAAATCCAACCTACCATCTTGAAATCTATTAATGAATTGATACTTTAAAATATCCCACGAAATAAGTAAATTTCATTCAAGGTAATTTCAGTCCAAATCAATAGCGTTTCCTTTTAGTAAATAACTTACTGCATCTTCTAACTGAGAACGTGAAATTTTATCGGCATTATAGTATGACATACTCCATCGCGAACGATTCCGAGATAATCGTGGTTCCGGTTGGAAAAATATGAGCTGGTTGTATGGGTGTGTGGTCGATTATGCTGAATAAAGACCTCCAGAAAAGGATTGTAAATCACTACTTTTTGCTTGTATAATAATTTGTTCATCAGTGGGTTCTACAAAATCATCTAATTTCTAAATTCAGCAGAGATAATCGACGACAGTCGAATCTTAGTCAAGGCATTTAGTTCATTCGCGTTAGGCCGAGACCTTGTTCCGCTCATATATTTGCCAAATCTGTGTTCGTTGCTGTGTTAGCTTATTATTAGTTTCACAACACAAAATCACAATTAATGAAATAATATTGGCGAAAAAGTTTATACAACCCTGAATAAAACATAAAATGCAGAATTTATACTTTACTCTCATACCATCTCAAGACAAAAATCTAACAAATTCGATAAAAAAAATCCCAATATATAATGTCCCCATCGTAAAGTTAATTAAAGATCAAAATACACAGATACCATCCATTCTCATAAATTGTTGATCAGTTCATTACACTCGTTCTACATAACAATCCCCTCTGTTGTTGTTGTCGTAGTACACGCAATAAATTATGTATATGGGAATACACACAAAAACAAAATAAAACAAATTAACTGTTCCATAACATTAATCATATGTCCGCGCAGAATAAGTGAAAAACCAGGGCCCACCTGACATAATGTCGTTGGCTGGTAGAAAGACGCACATAATTGTATCATAATAAAAAATACTTACGAGTGGTATTTATAGGAGAAATAATCACACCTGCGACCCATCATATTTCTGTGTGTTCTGTTTGGTTGCGAGGGTATGATGCCCTCGAGCTATTATAAAGATGGATATTTATAAATGCGGAAATGATAATTTTTCCTTATGACAATACACAACTCGAGGGGTGAAAATATTACGCGCGAACAACCAATGTAATTTTTTATTATTGTCGAGAGGACATGTATAAAAGTCAACAATGTTGTAAATGTAATGTGCCTTCTTGCCTATTTGATTAGTAGACCGGTAAATCCGTGGAAATTGCCCCGACGTCTCGTATACCCTTGTGAACTCGTACGAATATTTATAACGAGTTTCTTATCAAATATTTACAATCGGTATCGTAATGCGTGATCTTGAGTATTTTACATCGCTTGGTTGATTTAACGGTGGGGTACGGCATCCTACATAAATAATGGAAAATTAATTACATCTGGATTCAGTACGACTTGACGAAATATTGTCTTTTCAATTTCTTGAAAGCCTAAGCGATTTTAAAATTAGTTAAAAATCGTTTTCTATTCTGACCAAGTCAGCAGAAGAGGTTAACAAAATAAATTTACTGTATAGGATAAAGTTGCATCCGCTCTACAGGTCACAAGGAGGCTGAGTGAATTTATTTTGATAATTCGAAGGTCCCACTGAAATTTGATGCTGACCAGTGGAAAACTGGTCAAATCATATCGGATTGACCTACTAGGTGAAGCAGCTAAATGGATTTATAGAAAAGAAGAAATTATTTTTAAATTTACTTAAAGAGGATAAAAATCGGGATGTGACGTTCGAAACGGGAATAAAATTTTGGAATCAACCAATTCTGATTGTATTTTTCTCGTAATAGTTTGTACATTATGATCTGCACTATCGAGTTATATACCTGTATTTCTGATAAAATAAAGCCGTATAATGGCCACAATAGATGTACCTATTTTGTAAAAACCACATAAGCTAAATTCTTATCATCGTTGAACAATCAAACGAATAGAAGTCACCACTATTCCTACTCTTCGTAAACTTTGAAATAGCATTCGAATCTATCAGTATATGCACCATCTGGAACGAACTCTGCAAATTGGGTATTCCGTGTTCAATGCAAAGGCAAGCAGAGCACTGTTCTTAATAGTAATAGATAATGTATGGCGAAATTTGGAAAACACATCCCCAAATGGCATTAAATGTCAAGTCAATAAAAAAGACCATGGCTATAAAACTAAACACGAGCACACATTACCATCAATCGAGAAACTATCGAGGATGTTGACAAGTTCGTATACCTTGGTTGTACTGTAGCGAAAACAGGCAGAACTGGAACCTAGTCTCAAGTCTGTAAAACGTGACGAACTGAAATCAGTAGCCCCGAATAGAGTAAGATGGTCTAGTCTAGTTGAGCCTTATGCTCCTAAATCGGAAATAAAGAAAAAAATACACACTGACAAATTGTATATCAATTTCGCGATATTCAGCATGAAAGCCCAAAATAGTAAACTCTAAAATTTTATTTTTTTTTAGTCTAAGTTGCCCAAACTCCCAAACAGTAATAAGCTCCGAGATCAAATGGTTCTCTCCGAATACTTCTCGCACCATCTTCCCTTATTTCTTTTTAAAGAGGCCAGTAAAAATAATAAATAATTTTTTTTTTTACCAAGGTTACCGATTTTATTACTGCAATTTTGGCTTATTCTGAGTGATAGCCAGATATTACTTTTATTTCGAAGGAAGCGGTTACCAAGACGTTGGAAGTTTCGAACAAATCAAACGTTGAATTTTTTAAATTAAAAATATCGGTCGTGTCACATCAGACTGCAGTGACCAATTTACAAAAATATTGAAAATACTTTGACCTTATATACAAAGTATAATCGCAATGCCTTGGCGAATTATTATGATTCGCTATGCATTTCTCTACCAATTCAAATGCGTAGCGAAAGATAATAATTCGCTAAGGCTTTGCGATTATACTTTGTATGTAAGTTCAAAGTATTTTCAATATTTTAATAATTTGGTCACGGCAGACTGATCTGATATGACGACCGAAATTTTTAATTTATAAAATTCAATGTTAATCACTCCCTTTACGATCTAGATGCAAATTAACATAAATTGTTAATTTTAGGTATGTGACACTTCTGATTGCACTTAAAATTTGTCACTGATAACAAAACAACAAGTCACATTAAATTTACTCAAGTATAATCATTATTTTTTTTATTAGCCATGCAAATTATTATTATTTTTATCATTAACTATGCGAAGTGGAGTGGTATTGTTCTTCAACTTATTATTTCCGTACGCTGCCACATTTGTATTATTAAATCCGTAGACTAAAATGGTGGCAACTAATTGATTGGCTCTCAGATCGTCGATCTCTATCACAAAATGACTTCTGCCGTCCCAGTCATTAGAATCAAATGAAATCACTGAAAACTATTAAAATATTTTGTTTATGTTTCACAACCAAATTTCGGGTAAAGCAATAAATAAAAATTACCCAACTCATTTCAACGGAAATACCGGTATAAAATTGTGTGTCGGAGCTCCATTCAAATTCCAAAGAATGGATAGTTACATCTGCAGTCGGTACTGTTGCTTTGGTATTCATGTAAATTAATGAATCGCCATCTTCTCGCTCATACCAATTAATTTCTTGATATGAATTCACCGTTTTCAGGAAGATGTAACTTAACAAAAATTTTAATAAAAACTTCATTTTTCAGACCTTTACGAGTATAAAATACAACTAAGGCTCGAAACTCGATTCTCTCAATTTATATGAATATGTCTATCTAGATTAGATATGATGTGCCATAAGTGTTTGAAAAAAGTGGAATCGAAATACGCAAAGTCATCGTTCGAAACAGAAATAAATTTTAATTAATTTTTTAGATAAAATTAGTTTGTTTGATATGACATCGGGGTATCGGATTAATTGGTATTTTTTACTCATTTTAAGAAATTGGTTATCAAAATAATTGCATTTCTCCATTGCAAAATTCGAAATTTTTGAGAATATTGGAAAAACTTTTGAAATCTATTAAGTAAGTTATTCTGAAGGTATCGTACATTTGGACAATTATCGAAAATATCCAAACGATTCCGGAGTCGTTTTGAAATTGGTGAATTCCTTTAATAATAAACTAGACCATATCTGATGGCTAAACCATAGATCGATGGATCAGCCCAATAAACTAGTTTAAATACAATCGATTGGTTTTTCTTGAGATTCTTACAGCGCATATTCAATAGAATTCCTTTTACTTTTTCCTTACAGAAAAGTATGATAAAACTTTTGAGAAAACAATATTTTTTTTTCCTCAAATTTTTTCAAACTTTTCTGTAAGGAAAAAATAAAAGGATTTCTATTGGGAATACTTGAACGATCTAGCGGAATTTTGACAACGGAAAATAAGAGATTACGCTACTCGCCGCAAGTGGCAGCATTATCACTAAAGAGAATTAATTTTGTTACGTAATTACCAGCGGAAATTTTTCAATCATTATGTATATATTTTGTCACTAAATAAAACATCTCAGCGGAATAAAATATTAAAAGTGATCCTTAAAATGGAAAATTGATTGATCTCCGAAGTAAAAGAACTCGGTATATGAAATCTTGAAATTTAATAATATTCCGTCTTTCTGGCATTTCTTCCACTAGTAACCAATACTTTCGGTTGATTTTCTAATGGCTTAGGTTATACTAAGACTAAATGGGAATTTTGGGGAAAATTCATGGATTGAAATTTTCACTAGAATTTTTTGATTTTCTGCGGCCATATAATTTATTTTCATTTTTTGGCCAATATCTCAAAACTTCATAGAAAATCAAAAAATTCTAGTGAAAATTCTAGTTCATGAATTTTCCCCAAATTTCCCATATAGTCTCAGTGTGACCTAAGCTATTAGAAACACAACCGAAAGTATTGGTTACTAGTGGTCGAAATGCCGGAAAGACGGAATATTGTTAAATTTCAAGTTTTCATGAACCGAGTTTCTTTACTTCGGAGATCAATCAATTTGCCATTTTAAGGATCACTTTTAATGTTTTATTCCGCTGAGATGTTTTACTTAGTGAAAAAATATCTACATAATAAAAATTTTCGCTGGTAGTTAAGTACCTAAAATTAATTCTCTTCAGTGATAATGCTGCCACTTGCAGCGAGTAGCGTAATCTCTTATTTTCCGCTGTCAAAATTCCGCTATCTTATACAGCATCTGAAATTGTTACGTCACAAGGTAATCAGTCCGAAAATTAACAAACCAGAATTTACAGGGTTATCCAATTCGAGGTTGATAAAGTAGAAATCTGTACACCGACATCTGTCAAAGATAAACGTCAAGTACGCTGTCATTTATTTAGTTGACATTCTGCCATTTAAGAATATGGAGCATTTAACAATCGACCAACGCGTTAAAATTATTAAATCTGCTGATGCTGATTTTTCGAACAAAATTTTCTTCAGTGATGAAGCTCATTTTTCGCTTGGTGGATACGTTAATAAGCAAAACTGTAGAATTTGGGGCTCAGAAAATCCACAATTGGTTGTAGAGAAGCCATTACACCCGGAAAAAGTCACTGTTTGGTGCGCATTGTGGTCTGGTGGTGTGATTGGGCCGTATTTTTTTGAGAACAACCATGGACGAACCGTTACCGTCAATTCTGAGCGCTATGGCCGCATGTTAACCGATTATTTTTTTTACGAAAATCGAAGATTATGATCTTGACGATATGTGGTTCCAGCAGGATGGAGCAACCAGTCACGTAACACGAGCAAATCGAGATCTTTTGCAAGAGAAATTTCCTGGACGTTTGATTTCGCGATTGGCTGATGTCAATTCGCCTCCAAGATCCTGTGATTTAACGCCTTTGGATTTCTTTTTGTGGGGCTACGCGAAAGATCGTGTTTACGCAAACAATCCTCAAACTCTTGACGAATTGAAAACTAATATTCGTAAGGTAATGGCCGAGATACCGCCCGAAATGTGCCGAAAAGTCATTGAAAATTACCTCAAAAGAATCAAGGCCTGTAAGAAGTCCCGTGGAGGACATTTGAATGATATCTTTTTTAACTAAAAATGGCAAGGATCAATCTGTAAAATGAAATAAAAATTACAATACATTCCGAATATTTTGTGTGTTTTTTTTAAGTTTACTTTATCAAGCTTGAATTGGATAACCCTTTAATAACATCGTACATTTCAAGTAAGACAATTGGTCGCAATACGACCTGGGAAAATGTGCTCGCAATATTTGTACCTACGACCCATTGCTGTTACGGAAAATGGAACGGGAAACTATAACTGTCCTGATTTGTTTGAAATTTTGTATAAAATATAAGTATTTGAAGGAAAACTTTTGTAAGAAAATTATATCTGTGGCAATTTAACAAAACCACTTATCTATTTTTTAGCTACTTTTCAGGGGACCAAATTTAAATTTTAAATTAATTTGTGAAAAAAATTATGGGACATAACTAAACCATTTTTGAATCCATGGTATCACGGTTTTTAAACTGTGTTTATTGACACCTTCAAGCCTTGATACATGCTCTGGGTTCACCGGAAATTCGAATTTTTTTTAATTGGCATTTAGAAAAAAACGCTTATATCGATTTAAGTAAATACCAACCGCAAAATTAAATTCAAAACGAAAACTTATTTCAAGACAAATGTTTATTCTAAATTTATTTCTGATTTTGCAAATAAAACTACTATGTAGTTTTAAAAAAAATACCAAACATCTATAACAAACATGAAAGGTTTTATTTTTTGCTTATACGAGTATCTTGGTCAAAAATAGTCGGATTTGGATGAAAAATTGAAAGGAAAGAAAAAACGGGAAATACTATCGATCGGCATATAGTTCAACATAATCACTTATTTTGACTTAAGTAGTTATGTTAAATTGCCACAGATGTATTTGCACAAACTTGGAAAAATTGGGAAAACCACCAGTGCCAAACCGGTGAATTACTGAACTAAAGTTCTGGTAACAATACTGTTGCTTGTTCTAAGATATTTGCGTCGCATCTTATCTATTGTTGCGGTCGCATAGGCGCAGCAATAACGGTAATTGTAAAATGGAAGGAAATAAGATTATTCACCAGCAGACGCCAGTGTGCCTTGTTCAGGAGCTCTATGTCCATTTCACACGTGCTGAATTCTGGTTAGGATTAAATTGACTAATCAATATTTAATCGGTATATATTCGAATATGTTACCTCAAAAATGAGGTGGCCAAACCCTCTAATGGGATCGTCAGCAAAATAAAAATATAATAAATATGGTTACAGTTACAATGAGAAAATAATTCTCTTATCACAAAAATGTATTGCCAACGAAAAAAAGAAAACGGGTTGGTAGTTTAAGATCATTAAAAATGGAGCGCTACACGAACTAACAAAGTGTTTTCATTGTTGAGTAATAGTTTAGAAATAAGGAAGGTTTGTCAGTTACAGTTTGCAATTTTCGGACAAACTAGGGTCGAAAAGTGGCTTACCTGCATCAACTGTGAAGATTAATTAAAAAAGTCGAGGAGGCTGGAACAATTAGTATTTTTACACACTCTGGCCGTCCTTCAACAAATCGTTCAGCACATAACATCGAAGCATTTACTGTTCTATTGCTGAGAGTCCAGGAACATCAATTCGCCACCGTGGTCAACAATTGAACGTTTCGGGAAGCTCTATAACTGAATCCTACTGACCACGCACAGAGTTCTTTGAATGGATTATGGAACAAAAATAGGTGGATGGTGTTTTTTTGAACAACATCATTTGCAGTGACTAGGCTCGTTTTCATCTTGATAGCTTCATTAATTGTCAAAATCGGACGTCTCACTGTTTAAAACGGATTTTGGGCTGGGTGTGTTATCGAACAATTCTTCTTCGAAAACGCGGCATGATTTGGCAATAACGGTTAATGTTGCGATCAACCAGCTCTTTGTGTCTAAATTGCAAGGTAGGGATGTGGACGATATATAGTTTAAAGATGATGCCACATACCATACAAAACGAGAAACAATTCAGTTACTGCATGAATCATTTCCAGGTCGTGTAATATCCTGTTTTAGTGATCAGATTTGACCGGAAAGATCATGATATTAAACGGCATTAGACTTTTTTCTTTTGATTTTTTTGAAGTCTAAAATTGAGCAACAATCTTACTGCCTTGAGGGAAGAAATTGAGCTCCGTATGAACAAATTTTAGCCTCATTTATTTTTTAATTAAAAACCTGTATATTCTAAATTAAATCAATTATAATCTCCCAGGGCCGAAACGGTGTATTTGTAAACTAAATATAGGTTACAAAATTTTTGATTTTTCCGTATGCTTCAATTATACTGCTATAACGAAAATGTAACTGCTCTTAGCGCCATAACGGTAATTTGATTAAGTACTTATGTGCTTCAACTAAATTTGTGGTATTCTTCAAGACTTTTCAATATGTAACTCGTATAAGTATAATTAGCTACTACCAGCGCCACACGGCGGATTTCTGAACTAAAGCGCTGATAGTAAAATAAAAAAATAAATAAATCGTTGCTTTTCAAAGACCTTTCACACCAAATGCCGCATGATTATATAGGATTAAGAAACAATGTAACCGCTTGCAGCGCCGCAACGGTAGCTTTGAATAATATGGGCCATTAGTCAAATTTATGACATTCTTCATGTCTTTGACACAACAGATTTATCAACTAAAGCACTAATGGCAAAATTAATTAGAGTGAAATTTATGCTAAAATAAAAAAGATACACTGCGTTCCCTAAATACTTAAATTTTAAGAACATTTATAGTTCAGCTTAACAATAAAATTTTAAAATGTCAAACACAAACACAAATTTTTTAAAACTGTATTATTTAAATATAAAAACTTTAATTGTTGGATAAATTTTTGGGTGAAAGTTATAAAATGAAATTTTTCAAACAAAATATACTTAGGCACAGGCTCGGAAATGGCCGAAAAATTTCAGAAATTTCCAAACATTTGGTTAAGTAGCACTGATTTTTGTACGTCAAATGTTCATTTAGAATCATGTCAATCTGCGATTGATATTCCAGCGTAAAAACGGTAGAATTGTGGGCGCGAAATTTTTAAAAACTTTGTAAATTAAATTAATTCAAACGAGCTTTCCTATACTCCCAAAATAAAAACTGATCTAAAATATTTTCTAGAGGTAGCCTAGTTCTATAATTGGTATTTTAGGGTTAAAAGTTTAAGGCACACTATAATATATGAATAATCGAGTGCAACAGAGTATCTATTATTTAACTATGTCCGTTCTATCTCTCTCGCTTAATTAAGCGAGATTTTGTACTCGATATGATTACTTTATATATTGTGATTTTATATTGTGCTTTTATCAGACACTTTTGGCACACTCATATCTAATCTACAGACATATACTCGTATTTATAAAGAAAGACCAACGAATTTCTGGCTTTAGTTGTGATTTACAAGTGTCCGTAAAATGAAGTTTTTATTAAATATTGTGTTGAGTTGCACCTTACTAGCAACGGCAATTTCATATGACTTTGTCGATATATACGACAGAGAGGATGGTGATTCATTAATTTACATGAATACTAAGTCATCAATTCCAACTGCGGATGCCACACACCATATTTTGGAATTTGAATGGAGCTCCAATACACAATTTTTTACCGGTGTTACTGTTGAAGTGAATTGGGTAATTTTTAACCTGCGTTTTAACCGAAATTAATGTTCGAAATATAATCAAAACATTTTAATAGTTTTCAGTACTTTCGTTCGACTCTAATGACTGGGATGGCAGAAGTCATTTTTTAATAGAAGTTGAAGATCTTCAATCCAATCAATTGGTTGCCACTGTTTTAGTGTATGGATTTAATAATACGAATGTAGCAGCATCCGTAAATAATAAACTGAAAGGCAACACGACACCACTTCGAATTGTTAATAATAAAAATATTGATAATTTACATAATTAGTAAAAAAAAAATGTTGTTTTGTTATCAGTGAACAATTTAATGTGTGATTAGATTCGTAACAAGGCCAAGCTTAACAATTTATTTTAATTATATGTACAGCATTTTTGTCTGCTAGCAACAAAACATAATAAAAAAAAATTCTCACACATTTTGCTAAAGGTTGGGATTTCTAAAATACATTTCAGTTTACCATTCTTGAAATACATATCATCGGCACAAATATTTAGCGAGCGGACAATTTTTTTGTTTGCATATTTATGATCAGGGACCTATAACACGTCGAAAAAATTGGTTTTGGACCAATGTTAATTTTTATTAGGATTTCAATAACTTGGAGTTCATATTTATCTTTGGTCTGTCGAATATGCTCTATAAAACATCAGCAATTTGCCAGCGGAAAATAAGAGCTTACGCTATTCGCCACAATTGGCAGCACTGTCACAAAAGACAATTTCTCTTGTTATTTTATAACCAGCGGAAATTTTTGTACCTCTTTTATGACTAAATAAAACATACCAGCGGAATAAAAGATTGCAAGTGTTCCTTAGAATGACAAATTGATTGATGACAAAGTAAAGGTAAATGAAATTTTGAAATTTAACGTTTCTTAACAAATTAAGGTAAAATTTTGTTAGTAGTACTTGTTTAAGGGATTCTCAAGCAAAGTTTTTAAAATCAAATTCTAGGATCTCTTCATGCTGGACTAAACTTACTCATATTACCAGTCCTTATAAAATTTGGTTTCTAGATTGATTTTGGGTTGATACATAAATTTTAGATGAAAATATATTGTCTGTGCATTCTACACGATTAAAACAGATTTTGAGCTGAACAGAACTCGTCTAATTCATAGTTAATAATTGTTAAATTTGTATCGAGCTCTATATCGTAATTCTAATATGTGTTTTGAGCAAGGTTCTGAAATGAGTCAATGGTGAATTAGCAACTTACGAATTTAATCAGCAAATTAAAGGAGATCAGCAAATTAAAAGAGATCAGTAAATTAAAGGAGCCGAATTCTGTTGGAAAGAGAACACTATATACTCATAATTAGATATTTTTTGTTAACCGTAATAATTTTTGTAACACTCACTTTTCTTTGAATATTGTATATCACAACATTCAGTTTAAAAAAAGAATTATTTAATAAATTTGTGAGGCTGTACAGTTTTTGTGCTACCGCATTTTTTTGAGAATAAACATGGCAAACAAATTGCCAATAATCGATAAACTAAAAGGTCGTGAAAATTGCAATACATGACAGTTTGCTATAACGGCATATCTAGAGCATGATGAACTTTGGACATGTGTACTTGGAGAAGATGAAGACCACAAAGAAAAACTCTAAGACGAAAGCAGTCATTGTGACAAATGTGACAAACAATGCTTGTATACCCATAGCTGCAGTTGGTGATTTACATTTGAATGTATGTACGTACGAATAAAAATATTTCTGAACTTGCAGTTAAAGACGTTTTACATGTTCCAGAATTGTCTACTAATTTGTTATCAGTGAGTCGAATGACTATAGACAACGGAATACAATGACATTTGATAAATATGGTTGCAACATTTATAATGAACATAAAAATCTAACTGCAACTGCAAGTTTGGTCGACAACATGTATAAACTAAATTGTTTGCCAAAAGATCAAAGTTTAATGGCAAATGTGAAAGATGATAATATTTTATCAGTTGGAAAACGTGCTGGAAGTTCAACAGTTGGAAAAATGGTTGAAATTGGTGCATTCGGATTTATGCAGTCCAATGGACGCACCGATAATGAAAGCATGAACCGCACTATAGTGGAAAAAGCACGCTGTATGCTTTTTGATGCGGACAACAACAAACACCTGAAGAAGTATGGACATTAAAACGTCCTGACTTAACAGTTTTGCGCATTTTTTTATGTAAAGCCATGGCACAAATAGCAGCGAAAATTTTTTGTGTTTCGAAGATGATCCTGAAACAGTACAATCTACTATAAAGTCGGAAGATAGCAGCCAAAGACGTTCTAAAAACAACGTAAAATCAAAAATATGGATGATTTTATCGTTTATAATACAAAAACTATCAAATTATCAAATTCATTGACCGTAGAAGAAACTTAACACCGATCAAGACGAATATGTTAGTTTGATTGAAAACAAAACCTGGTCTTTAGAAAACATACCATCTTCAAAAAGGGCCATTGACTGTTGTAAATGGGTGTTCGAAACGAAGATGGATTCTGATGGCAATATTCGTCATAAGGCTAGACTAGTAATTAAAGGTTGTGCTCAGAGAAAAAGTATTGATTACGATGAAACTTATGTTCCAGTTGTTCGGTTTACTTCAATAAGGTTTTTAATTGCTTTGGTTGCTAAACTTGATTTGAATATTGATCATATGAACGTGGTTACTGCCCTCCTTCAGGAAGAATTACAAGAAGAAATTTACATGCTTCAACCATCTGGTTTTGTTTTTGACAATAAAGTGTGTCGGTTAAGAGAGGCAGTATATGGTCTCAAACAAGCAAGTAGAGCTTGGATCATGAAGCTAGATGTAGTTTTAAATCAAACAGGATTTGAGGATTTCCTAATGTTCTCTAACTGTATTCAATTAAAGGAAAATTTAAAATCAGGGCTGAATCAACGGTTTAAAATCACGGACTTGGGCGAAGCAAAATCATGTTTGGGCTTAAACATAACTATGGATCGAAACCAACATAAAATTTGGGTTGATCAAGAGCGATATATAATAGATTAAAAAAGTTATTGAAGGATAGGTTAGGTTGGGTTAGAGTGACTGCTGTCGCACACTTAGGCCAGTAGCGGCGTATTGTGATACCTCAGGATCCTACCTCCCACTTACACTCCCGCTGAAACCATCCAGAGCTACTTATGTTGCGTAAAATATCTCGCATGCCACAGCCCGCGTGTTCCGAAAGGCTGTCCATACCGTACCCACCTAAATACTTATGCCTTCTGCATGGTAGTGCCGGACACGAGCATAGGAAGTGATCTAACGTCTCTTTTTGCTCTTCGTCTAAACAACTTTTACAAAAATCATTCGTCTGTAGACCCAGCCTACTCGCATGTTTCCCTAAAGCATCTTGTAAACTGGAATTCTGCAATGAAGGTAACGCCAAATTACTAACATATTGTTATTCTGATTGGGCTAGTAACGTCTATGAAAGGCGTTCGGTCACTAGATATATTTTTATGATGCGCAAGGTGACCCAATAACATGAAATAGTAGAAAACAGCAAACAGTCGCTTTATCTATTACCGAGGCGGAGTACATATATGGCTTTGTCTGCGACAACGCAAGAAGCCATTAGATTGATGAAACTTGAAAATGAGTTCCAACTTAATTCTTCAACAACAGTAAAGATATTATGAGACAATAGAAGTGCAATTGTTCTAAGCTCCAATAACATTTACAATGCACGCATAAAGCATATTGATATAAGGCATCATTACGTTCGTGGAAAAGTTAATACTCATCAAACTGAAATAGTTTCCATTCCATGGAACAAATGACATGATGGCCAGTGAATTGTCAAAGACTCTTTTTAGTAATAAATGTATCAAAAGTTTTAAGGGGTTGGGACTTATAATCAAATAAGTTGTTAATTCTATGTATTTATGTGTTCTAGAGGGGGTGTTGGAAATAGACACTATACACTCATAATTAGGTATTTTTTGTTAACCGTAATAATTTTTGTAACAATCTCAACGCAATGCTTCAGCGAACGCAATAAATTCTGCTTCGGTTGAAGATAAAGATACTGATGTTTGTTTCTCATTGATCCACGAAATTAATGCTCCATTAAAAATGAAACAATAGCCTATGTTCGACTTTCGGTCAATATGATCCCCTTCCCAATCAGCATCGACATAGCAGTTGAGAACGCCATCGTTTTGTTCATTTCCTAATTTTAATTTGAATGATTTTGTACCTTTCAAATATCTGAACACTCTTTTAAGTTCATTCCAGTCACACTTTTTTGGATAACTTACACGTCTCGCCAAAATTGATGTTGCGATGACTATATCAGGTCGTGTATTAGTAGATAAATATAGTAATGATCCTATTGCACTTCGGTAAGTTTCCTGTAATTCGAATGGTTCTTGATTCATCTTTTGGCTTAGATAACCAAGATTTATTGGTGTAGATGATGATCTAGCGTCTTCTAAATTGAATTCACGTAATTTATTCAGAATATACTTTTCATGATTCATAAAAAAATATTCCATTTTTATCCCTATAGAACTGGATACCAAGATAAAATTGTAGTGAACCAAGATTTTTAATTGTGAATTCAATATTCATTTGTTGTTCAAAATTATTCATAAGTTGAATATTTGTTGCAGAAGCAACAATATCATCGACATGATTTGTTATGTATATATCTTCCATCCCGATCTTCTTTTTATATAAAGATAGGTCATTAACACGGCTTCTCCACCTGCTATCTGAATGCTATTGCAATCTACTTTCTCTTTCTATCAAAATTTGCCAAGATGGAGTCTGGTGTGGTAAACTTGCTATAATTTGACGTTTAGAAATCATTCTTAAAATATATTTATAAAATATTTATATAATTTTATTAATATAATTTTTTAAAATTTATTTGGTTATTTATTTTTTATTTATTGAAATATGTATGTATCACCAGTATGAAAGCGAAAAAATTTAGTAGACGCAATATTGAAATTGAATATTGATATATCGCCATATTGAAACGTCAAAATATGCATGCTATATACATGCTATCGAGTTATGCCGACATAGCATGTATTCATAGCATACAGATAGCATATAAATATTATTGCGTGTCTCCACTTGCCATTTGATCGAAATTTTCTAGCATAACTAGATAGCAATAGCAAGTGGAGAGTACATGTTAGGCTTTAAGTATAATCGTTCCTCTTCATAACCGTGTCGAATTTCTTGTTCCACTCTTTAGCACCTTGTTTAAGACCACACAGATTCTTCACGAGTTTACATACCTGATTTTTGTCATTTGGCGTAAACCCTTTTGGTTGTTTCATAAATACTTCATGTGATAGATCACCATTTAAGTATTCTGTTTTTATGTCAAAATGCTTGACTTCCATTTTTTTTTCTAGCTATGAACATAAATGAATTGTTAGTGTTGTTGGATTTGCAACGGGTGCAAAAACTCCGTCATAATCACGACCATACTTTTGAGAGAAACACTGAGCTACTAAACGAGCTTTAAACTGTACGATGTTTTCGTTTGGTCAGTTTTCGTTTTATAGACCCATTTACACCCAATTGGACTGGAACCTGGAGGTAATTTAGTTAATTTCCATGTGCCAAAATTGTGAAGAGATTCGATTTCATCCTTCATAGCTGTAAACCATTTATGAGAATTTGGCCCATTTGTGGCTTCGTCATATGTCATGGGATCTGTATTCATTCCTATAGTTACTTTATTTATTTCCGTAATGAGCCTTTTTGATGGCACGCCTTTGTTTTGTCTTGTTGATCTTCTCATGGGTACCACTCCACGTTTCTCATCCCCGTCTGATTCTGTATCATATGTGTCGGCATCATAATTGGGTGCGATAATTTGTTGCACGTTGTTTTCATAAGTGGGATGTGTCTGCTCACCTGGGATCTCGAAAACGGTTTGATCATTAATTTTGGTTTCCATAAATTTAACATCACGAGTGATATTTTCTTTATGTATATTAATGTCAAGAAGTCGATAACCTTTTGTGTCAAATTCGTATCCCACGAATATCAGCCTTTCCGCTGTATTGTCCAATTTTTTTCGCTGATCTTTAGGAAGATGTGAATATACATGTGTTCCGAAAATATGAAAATAATTTAAATCAGGCTGTTTGCCATGCCAGAGTTCATATGGAGTTGATTTTAAATTTCTAGTAGGAAGGCGATTAATTATGTGATTCGCTGTAGTCACTGCTTCGCCCCAAAACTGTTTATGTACACCCGAACTAGGTAACATACAAAGTGTCGCATCTCACTTAATGTCTGATTTTTACGTTTGGACACTCCGTTTTGTTGTGGCGTTTTAGGTACTGTTGTGGCGTCTTTCACACCTTGCCCAACCAAATCATTCAATAATTTATAAATAAATTTCCTAAATTGTCAAGCACCGCAAATGGTTAGTTGGGTATCCAAAAAAATAATTTGTAGTTTTTGGTTTTTTGTAGCTAGCTTGGAAAAATAAAAAGTTAGTTGAGTTTATGTTGTTTTTCCGATTATTTTTCATCTGATAAAATATATTAAAAAAACTATATTCAAATAAATAATAAAAACCAAAAAGTGTTGTTAAAGTTTTAAGTTAGACTTACTAATTGTTATAAATATATTTAAAATAAAACTGAGTGTTGTTGTAACAGAAATTTTCACAATTATTTATATAAACGAAGTGTATTGCCGTCCGTGTATCCGATTGATACCGATAAAGTTTGGTGGAGGCTTAACCACTAAACTGTCAACTGGGTTTTAAATCCTTTCGATTTAAAATAATTCCGTAGTTGAATATCCATGCATTCACCGCCTCTATCTGATCGCATCACGTTTGGTGTTTTATTATATTGAGTATTCATCATTTCAACGAAATCAATTATTTTATCGCGCACTTCCGGTTTTTGTTTTATTAAATATATAAAAGTATGTCTGGTATAATCATCAGTTAACGTAAGTATATATTTATTACCCCTAGGCGTGGATTCTTGTAACGGTCCACACACATCCGTATGTATCAGCTCCATTTTTTGAATTGACTTTGTAAAAGATTCTTGTGAAAAAGGATCTCAAGTTGCAAGAATTAAAGGCATGTTCACAAACATCTTCATGATAACATTCCAACTCGAAATTTTCATTTTGTTAGCCATTTCGGGCATTTTTCGTATGTCGATCAAATTGCGTTGACCCAATACCTGATGCCATTCATGAATACATTTCGACTTAAGGTTCAATCACAATGAAACCGCACCGTTTTGTTTCGTTATTCTGTCAAAGTAGAAAATGTAATATTACGTAGGATTTATATGAGAAAACGGAAAAGCAATCACAATGAACGGAGCGGCGCGGTGCGTTCGGAAACGATAGCTCAACTTTCTACTTTTTCGTATAACATAACCTCAGAAATCATTTGACAACTAAAAGTGTATTATATTTAGTACATGTATATCGTTTTCAAAATATTAAAAGTAAAAAAATACAAGAAATGGACTTCAACTATGAAGAATTTATGAAAAAATAAAATTTTATCCCGACTTGTACAACAAGGCATGTCAATTTTCTGAAACGGCGCGGAAACATTGTGTTTGACAATCCGCAATGACGGATAGATGCGGTACGATTAGCTGCGGTGCGGTGTCATTGTAATTGAACCTTTACTCAAATACGTTGAAAATTTGATGGTCTACTTTGTGTATATCAATTCTGGATTTCACGACCATTAACATTTTCCCTTCTTTTTCTAGTTCACATTTATCGCCCTTGAATATAACGTTGCAACCATTTTTGGCTAACTTTCCAAATTACATTTGAGTCCAGGAACAAATTGTACGTCGTTTATTCTGAATTTACTGATTAAATATTTGAAATCAATAGTGCCGATACCTTTCAACGCAAGATTACTGCCATCAGCTAATGTGACCGAATTATTACCACATTTGTCCAAACACTTAAAAAAGATTCATCATTGTACATCTGTGCCGATGCTCAGGAGTCAACGCACCATTCTGGTATAATTGATTTATTCTGACGGTTGACCATTAAACCTGTGTTCTAGAATTAAAAAGGCGTAAGACGACTTATGCCCTAATCAACTTTTTCATACTTTCCGTCTTATTAATAATAGACAGAAGAAGCAAATTTATTTAGATTTGTCAGAGCCATTTACTTCTCTATTTACTTTTAGGGCCTTCTCCCTGCTTGCATTAACGAATTCAATTTCTTGTCTACTTTTGTACTCTTCCAAAAGTTTGTTCATACCATTGTTTTTGTTAAATCGGTTTTGGGACGTGACTCAAGAGCCGTTATCAACACACTATAACTTTCCGATAGCATGACACAACAGGAGTGACACCAGCTGAAACCATATTTGGGAACAATCTGAGATTACCGGGAGATTTAAAGTTTGGAGCTGTTCCATCAGCAGCTCTATGCGGATAGGATTACGTTGACCGGATGGAAGAGGAACTTAATGAAATATGTACATCAATTTGTACGGGATAAAATTCGGATATCAAGGGATCGAATGAAGGCTCGATATGACATACGAGCAAATAATAGTAGTGTTACGGTGACACCTAGATTAGAATAGAATAACTTAATTTCATTAATTGTTCAAATGCATTTATGATTTATTTCAACATTTAGGCGTTATTTCTATTCTAAAATATTTGCTCGATTGTTGATGCGCATTTAGGATTATTCTAGAAACAAATATTTTGGTATATAAAGGCGCGCGTTGACGTGGAATGCTGAGTCTTATTTTAAACGTGATACAGTGAAAGTTCAATAGAAAGATTATTAAAGTGATTATTAAAGCGATTATTCAAGTGATAATTAAATAGTGTGTTATAATTGGAATAATTAATTGTTAATTTTGTGTTGTATATTTATTATGTTGTGTAAATAAATTTGTGTGAGTTCAAATTTGAAGCAGTTGTATTTATTCACAATCCAGTGTTTTGAACCTTGAGTGAAAACCTAACAATATTTTAATTTAAAATAAAATGTTACTTTGCACTTTCATTATTGTTAAATTTGTTTTAATATTCAACTGTTTTGACTATTAACATATGCAATATTGCGGTGTCCTAAAATGCCATACATACAGAAAACCATCTATTTCGTTGCACAAAATCCCATCTAATGTTCTAAACAACCGGAAGGAGTTGCTGAAGTCGAAAGTTGTTGTAAAAATAGGCAAACCTTTCGCTAAATATTTTTCAATTTGCAATCGTCACTTTAAAAAGCATTAAATAAACGTGCCAAGTTTAGACTATTAAGCTTTGCTTTTCCAACAAGGAATCTTCTGCGGCCAACATGAACAGAAGCAAAAAAGTACCAAATAAATTCGAGCTAGATATAATCGACTAAGTCAAAGACATATTTTCAAACTGTGGTATGTATAAATTTATTATATTGGATATTGGTCATTGCTGACGTTCGTAATACTAGCCCCGTTATACGATCTTTAGCTGGAGGAGGGGCCTAAAGCATAAATCCAGCCAACATTCAAAATTTCTTCACTTTCTCGTAAAGGACGTTTAGCATCTCCAAATTTTTCAATTATATCGCAAAACGATATATGAATACAATATTAAATAATACCCACATCAATAGTAATTTGGTTGTTGGGAGGTTGTTGGTATTTGGATCGATACAGACATTCGTACATTTAGACATTCGTATAAACGCACTAAATTTTCCCCTTTAACCATTTATTTTTTCGCTGTTCTTTCTCGATCAATTTATTTTTTTATTATTTGTAGTACATATATTGTTTGTCTAACAGAAACCTGCACTAAAAACAAAATAACAGTATGGCGAAATATACAAAATCAAATAAAAAATCTTCTAGCAGTCTGTATTTGTAGAGACATTCGTTTAAACGCAGTATGTGAAAAGTGAGTTTTTTATTTAAGTTTTAATTTTAATTACATACAGTAATTTGGTATTTTGTTAAAAAAGTCATTTTAAGGACTACCTTTTAGCAATACCTAAAGGTAATCGTTTAACTGACGCGGAGCAGTTAACGATAAAAATATATAAGGAAGAAGGATATTCCATTCGGCAAACTGCAAGAAAATTGGGCGACCTGAAAGCGTCATCCGTGATTTTTTTTAGAAGGCCCAAATTATGGTGTAACAAAAACAACAAAAGGCCGAACCAAGATCGTAGCACGTCGACATGAGGCTACTTGAAATCGGCTGTTATGCAAAGAGATAGAGGGGAAATTGGACCTTCCTGTGACGACTATATTAAATGGAGTAAATTGAGAAGCACACCGCGTTTAACTGCCGTGCATAAGGAGAGCCGTCTCTTATTTACTCGTAAATACATGTCATGGACAACAGATTGGCGGAAGGTGATTTTTTCTGACGAGAAAAAGTTTAACCTCGATGGTCCTGACTTCTACAGTTGCTACTCGCATAATTTGAAAGAGCATGGCGTCATCAGGTCGAAACGTAACTTTGGTTGAGGGAGCGTAATGATATGGGGAGCCTTTTCTTATTACGCAAAGCTTCCCATCTCCTTCAATACACCCGGATCAACTCCCGTATGTACATAGATGTTTTGGAAGATGTTCTACTTAGTTACCTTGATGGTATTGATCACAAAAATTGCATATTCCAGCAGGATAATGCGTATCCCAAACAGTGATTTCGCGCGAAAAATATCCCTCTCCTTCAATGAACAGCTTGCAGTCCTGACTGCAATCCTATCGAGAACCTTTGGGGTACCTTGGCTGGCACGGTCTGCCAAAATGGTTGGCACTTTGATAATGTTAATGACTTGAAAAGTGCAATCCGTGATTGTTGGGCGAAAATTGATCTAGAAACACTGAAAAAAATTAGTAGATTCAATGTCAAATCGAATTTTCGATGTAATACAAAATGGTGGAGATCATACAAAATATTAAATAAAAAAAAACCAAATTTTATCTTACTGGTGTTTTAATTATCTCAAGTGCGTTTATAACCAAATGGCACAGTGGTTAAAGCTTTGGCGTTTGGATCGGGAGGTACCGGGTGCGAATCCCGATAGGGGCAGGATGCAAAGTGAAATTTCATCAACAGATTTCGATCTGTGGTGAAATGTAACACATCTAGGACCCCCTGTCGGTGTGCAAAACCCATGGGCCGACCCATCTTCCATGCTGGTATAGGCTGGCATGGAGCTTGCAATGTGCAGATGGTCTTAAATCGGTCCTATAGCCGTACGTCCTCGAGTTGGCCGCAAGGCGTAAAGTAAGGACGTTAAAAGCATAACCGCGGAAGAGCAGGGTGAGCCTTGAGCCCCAAAACAGATCGCATAGTTACCAATAAAAAAAAAAAAAAAAAAGTGCGTTTATATGTATGAATGTCTGCTCAAATTTTAGGTTTTTCAATTTTATTAAAGTCAAACATTATAATTGTCATTAATTTGTTATCTTCACTAATTATCTTAGATGAAATAGACAATTTAAGTTAATTGGAAATAATTAGATACGGCTGATACGAATGTCTATCACTGTATAATGGAAATTACTAAATTATATTATTAACAACTTCACTTTTCATTATACATATGTTTGAATTGTTTATAATTGCATTTTTAGTAAACATAATATTAATTATAAAAAAAAACAATTTAGAATACTTAATCTTTGAATAACCCTTTACAATTAAAATGTTTTTATAATTATTCAAATTTTAATAGAATAAAATAATATTTACCTGACCATTACATCCCTTCTATCCAAAGAAAATCGCACTGAATAATTGGCTGTCACATATTTTGTATCAAAATGCGGCTTCGAAAATTTAATGAAAGATGGCACTGAAATCACTTTACTATTCGTCAATAATTAAACAGGATTTTGCACCCGATACGATTACTTTATATGTTTTTATCAGACACTTCTGGCCCACTCATATCTATTCTATAGACGTAATTATATTTATAAAGAAAGACCAACGAATTTCTGGCTTTAGTTGTGATTTACAAGTGTCTGAAAAATGAAGTTTTTATTAAATATTGTGTTGAGTTGCACGTTACTAGCAACGGCAATTTCATATGAATTTGTCGATATGTTCGAGAGGGAGGATGGCGATTCATTAATTTACAGGAATACTAAGTCAACAATTCCAACTGCGAATGCCACTATCCATTTTTTGGAATTTGAATGGAGCTCCAATACACAATTTTATTCCGCTGTTCGTATCGAAATGAATTGGGTATTTTTAACCTGCGTTTTAACCGAAATTAATGTTCGAAATATAATCAAAACGTTTTAATAGTTTTCAGTACTTTCGTTCTTCTCTAATGACTGGGATAGCAGAAATCATTTTTTAATAGAAATTGATGATCTTCAATCCCACCAATTAGCTGCCACTGTTTTAGTGTATGGATTTAACAATACGAATGTAGCAGCATCCGTAAATAATAAACTGAAAGGCAACACGACACCACTTCGAATTGTTAATAATCAAAATATTGATAATTTACATAATTAATAAAAAAAAATGTTGTTTTGTTATCAGTGAACAATTTAATGTGTGATTAGATTCGTAACAAGGCCAAGCTTAACAATTTATTTTAATTATACAGCATTTTCGTCTGCTAGAAACGAAACATAATAAAAAAAAAATTCTCACACATTTTGCTATAGAGGTTGGGATTACTGGCGATGATAATTGATTATCAAAGCAGCAAAAAATCCAAGAAGAAGTTGCAACAAGAAACTGGGCAGCATCTTTTGTGTACACATTTTATTTTCTCGTGTGTATTATAAACTTCCTTTCTAATTATAATTTATTTATTTTGTTTTGTTATTTTTTTTTACCTTAACAAAGCATAAAATAGTTTTATCACCACACACTAAATCCATCCAGTTCCTACAAACGAACATATATATTACGAACGACTAAAATACCCGGGAAACAGGTACATTTACTTGAATAATTTTGCATATTTTTGTTGTGTGAATTGTTGCTGGCAATTCTTTTCTCAACTGCCTGACGAAATTTTAATAAAATTTTGTAGTTTTATTACCTTTAAATTATAACACTAGCGCGGGCACGGAAATAGGTACCCAAGTTGTTACATTTACATAATTAGTTCCATATTTTATTAAAATTCGGTGTCATTATATTACACCACTGTATATGAGCGTTCGCGACAATACCAGTAATTTAGGTACATCGCGCACTAGGAGGTATTCGCAGAATCCAGTGCAGTCCACTTAAATCAAAGAAAACATAAAATCTCTGTTTAATATGTCTCGCCCCCGGTAAAATTCTATCTCGAATATCATTTTTTTGAGTTTTGTATTTGTTATTTGGTTAGGTTTCAAACCCGAAGCGCAGAAGAAAAATAAAACATTTTGTCTTTTATGTTAAATTGATATAAAACAGATACAACAAGCGGTATACAGTGCGGTATACAAGTCGGTCTAACCAAAATAGTTTTTCGTTTCGTATTTATTTAGAGTTTTAAGTTTAGTTGACTTCATATGGGAATAAAATTAAATCATCGTTTCCTGTACGTTTTTGGGTATTTTATCAGTCTTATCACAACTGCCTATCTATGAGGGTGTCGTTGTAACATTTGAGTTGTGTAAGGTCAATTGCATTGACCTTTTGGCAAATGATATATGAGAAATTGAAAATTATTTTCATTATGTCGCACATTTTCTATACACAATGCGTGCATTGTGCCTTGCTGTACATACTCCATGATTTTGATGGTCGTAAGCCGTGAATAAATCTATTAAGTTATCTGCATTGTGGAAAGACCCCGAAAAGATGTAAAACTAATGTTAACAGTACATAAACGTTATAATAATTAATTAAACTTAATATAGTTGTCTATGTTGCATTTTTCTGCATTTATGAAAAAGTTGATTAAGAATAAAAGGCAATATTATATATTGTTTTTCTTGGGAATATGTCGAGTTTTGAACAGAATGCGCATCATTCGCTGGAACTTTAAATTTACTTCTTTAATTTAAGAAAATGTAACTGAGGAGCCTCGATTGCTCGTAGAAGCAGCCTAACCTGCCTCAAGTGAGAGAAGTTGCCAGGATTTTCAAAGATACGAACCAAACGCAAGAAGAACTTGCACTTACATTAAGAGTGACTCAACAAGAAAAGAAATTGGGTCCCATATGAACTGAATCCGATTTTTTATGTTAAATGCTGCTTGCCAAGCATGCAGGAAACAGGTTTTTGCATCGCGTAGTTACTGGTAGTGAAAAATGGATCCAGTACGATAACCAAAAAAGAAGAAATCATGGCGACCACCTGACCATGCTTTAACATTGACAACCAAGCCGAATATTCATGGAAAAAAAAATCATGTTGTGTATTTTGTGGGATCAGCTTGGTGTCTACTAGTTGTCTACCGAACTCCAATTGTTGAGATTGAGCCCAACAGTCAAAAAACGTGCCCACTATACTTACCACTTGCACTTGTTCCCTACTATTAAAATAGTGAAATTCCTTTGAAAATGAACTTCAATTCTCTTAAATTTAGTTTTTATGGTACAATGGACACTGATACTCGCGGGGATGCACGCAAGACTAGCAGAACGACCAAGAAGCAGTCTAGAAATTGTAAGATAACATCGTTCCTGGCTTTTTGTTACGTCTCTCAGGCTGTCAAAATTCGAAGGGCTTTACAAAGACCTAAAGAACACCAATCCCAACTATCTTGAATCATAAAGACAAGTAATTGAACAGAAACTTAGGCAAGTAATCGGAGAGAAAGCTATCGACATTGAAAATTAGATGAGAATAACGTCAATCCTCTCGTTCGTGGTGACATGATTCTTATTTGTCAGTTTTGTGTCTCAAAAAATTTCATAGCAGAATATTCATCGGATGGCTTTTTCACTCAATGCTATCGCAAAGAAAATTTAAGCTTCAAAGGCCTATCGACAGCAATAGAAATGAGCTAGCAATCTATAGCATACCCAAATTTTTTACGAGCAGGTCTCTCAAAAACAGCCACCCCAAACTATTGGCAGTTTCGAAATCCGATTTGTGGAATATTGTAGTCTCGTTCGGTTCAATGGGAACATAAATTGTAAACATTCCCGGTTGTACTTCCTTTATTTTATTTTATGATGTTTTTCGCGTGTTACTTGATTGATGGTTCGTACAGAAGTGAAATTAGCTACAAATGTCAAATACAATGGAACATAGGAAATGATATTCAATGCTTATTCCCAATACTCCTCCACATTTAAATCATAAGTTAACTTCATATGCATCCCGAAGAACATTGACTCGAGGTCCCGCCAATGGTTTTGTCAATAAATCTGCCACCATAGTTTCCGTACGATAATACTGGCATGTAACAATACGTTTGTCGATGGAAAATTTCTCCTCCTTAGTGAATTTCAAACAACTTTGATTGTCTTCGAAAATGGTCGTCGGTTTCCCGATGTGCTGATCGAAATCGTTGTGTAAACGACGAATCCAATTCTCCTCTTGATATGCTTCAGACAACGCAATAAATTCTGCTCCCGTTGATGATAATGCAACGCAATCCTGTCTTCGACTGCAACAACTGAGAATACCGTAACAATACTTGAATATGTAACCAGATTGTGACTTTCGATTTGCGCGATCTTCAGCCCAACTCGCATCTGCATATCCGATTAACTGATCCGAATCATCACTCTTCTCAAGTGACAATCGCAAACCGGCAGTACCCTTCAGATACTTTAATACTCGTTTCGATTCGTTTCAATCCTCCTGATTTAGACTGGACATCTTTTGTGCGAGAATTGAAACCAGTAAGCAACCAAGCAACTTTTGATATTTGCCGTTGCCCAACAACAAATCCGTATCTCCTCCTTCACCATATCCAACTGATAATGGAACTGAAGACTTCTTTGCATCAGACATTTGCAAGTCCTTTAGTACTTTTCCAATGTAAGTAGGCTGATTCAACGTGCCATCTGCTTCCTTCGTGACTTGAAGACTCAAGAAATCCTTAAACTCTCCCAAGTTCTTGGGCACAACGTCAACGTAGATTAATACGTAGCATATTTTTCCTTCATGTTTGTAGATGTACAAGCATGGATCATTCTTGCTTCGAACAAAACCGAAATCGATGAGAATTTGATGAATTGTTTTGTTCCAATTGCGCGCTGATTGCTTTAGACCATATAAAATCCTTTTTAGTAGACACACTAAATCTTCGCCACCTTCAACTTTGAATCCTGGATGTGGTCTCATGTAAATTGTTTCAGACAATTCACTGTTGAGAAAAGCGGTTTTCGTATCTAGATTATAAACCTTCATGTCCTTGTTTGCTGCCACTGTACGCAATGTTTGAAACGTAGTTTAGCGAACAACTGGAGCAAACACCTCATCATAATCTGTACCGTATTTCTGCGAAAAACCTTTAGTGACAAGCCTTGCCTTGTGTCTGACTACTTCTCTATCTGAATTGCACTTTAGCTTGTAAATCCACTTGCATCCAACTAGATTCTCCATCAATGACTTCATCTCATCTGTCATTGTTTGAATCCACAGCCTTTTTTGATCACACTTGATAGAATCTTCGTACCACATTGGTTTTTGAATGACTGATTTCACAAAACTTTTTCTCTAGACCTGCATCAATTAGCATGCAATAAGCCATTTCTACCAACGTTCTGTTTTTGCGTTCCGCTGTTCCGTTTTGTTGAGGTGTGTGCGTAGTAGTTCTCTGGATTTGAATTCCGCTGGACTTTAGATAATTCACGAATTCATTACGGATGTACTTAGGTTTCTTTCCGAATTGAACCTTTACCATGACAATTTATTCCTTGAATTTTCTGTAAACTGATTATTTATTTGCGATTACGTAGCTGACTGTAAATTTTGAGTAATCGTCTATGAATGTCACAATATAATGATTACCTGATGGTGTGGTAGTTTGCATTGGACCACAAACATCCGAATGAACCAGATCCATGACTGCAACTGCTTAATTACTCGACTTGACCGGAAACTTGATTCGAGTAATTTTCCCTTCGAGACACACTCTGCACTTGGAGTTGATTTCACAATCCGCTGTACACTCGCTGAAGTTGTTGCCTTTACCCAAATTTCGTTTCGCCAATGATTTCACAACTTCGATGTCTCTATGGCCTAGAACCTTATGCCAATAATGTATGCAGCCATTGGATTCCTTTTCGACCGAGTAAAATTTGTGAGGTTCCTTTAGTCTGTAAGGTTTACCGCTGATTTCGCCAACTGCAATTTACCGACTGTTTTCCCTTATTTCACACTTGTTGCCTTTGAAATTTACTTGAAAACCTTTTTCCGTTAGCTTTTTGACTGAAAGCAAATTTCCCTTGATATCTGGCATTAGCAACACGTTTGTGATTCTTACTGGAACACTTTGATTTTCCTCGTTCAGAAAATCGATCTTAATTGTGCCTTTACCCGCAGCTGTTAATTGTTGACCACATGCAACGCTTATTTTCTGATCACTTCGATAGAGGTGTGCATTTCACTCGCGGACTTAAAATGTATTTCATGTCATCATCACTTCAGATGAAAATCTACAACTACGCTTCGATGAGTTTTCAAATTTCATTAACAGACAGCGCTCATGAAGCAATTTGGTGTAAGCAGTCACTTATGTCATTAAAAATACTCTCAAACAACAGTCTCAGATCATTATAGGTATCGGTTTCCCTTTTGATTCTGATATGCAGAAAGAGTGTCGATTTGAGATCAAGGCGTGATCGATTTAATTTATATAAGCATGAAAATCATCTGCAAAAGATTGTCTTCTGTATACACGTTACTGTACCCACACACTGTTGTGTATCTGCCAGTTGTATTCCACAACTGGCAGATCCCGTGATACATTCTGAGCAAAAATCATGTAGAAGATGGGGATGAACCATTTTTGATACACTTTATGTTACCAGGATTTGAAAATGTATTGCACAGAAAAAAAAATATTTCACATAGCGCAACCAACCTACGTGAAGGGGTACTCGGAGACGACGGACAATGGTGCGATATCAACGGTTACTTGGGTTAGTATAAATTGGGATAACCGAATTTGACAGTCATTAAATGTTATTGTAAAAAATTGAAGAAAAACGAGATCATCGATTCCACACTGGTATGCCAGTATGTCTCATCCAGCATCATTTTGCCCTTCCAGCAGCTCTGATCCTGGCTAAGATTCAACGAACCAATCACATTAATCCAAAAATCACATGTTAATTCCGTATATCCTATATATCGTTAGATCAGGCTTGATGCAGGTGTCTGATAAAACTTTTTGACATGCTACTAGGTTAGACATTATTCCGACAAGGATAAATGCGCTGTTTTGAAGCGGTGCTATACGCTCAAATCCTAAGTTAGCCTAGTTAGAAGAGTGAAGTGATATTTTAATGCATTGATACAAGGAGTCGAGGAACTGTTTCGTCGGTTAGATGCAAGTAATATGAAATAAGTATAAGAAAAAACTGGCCGATATTGCAGACAATCTTATTTATAGGACTAGGATTATACTCGGCACTTTATGCGGCAAGCGACGGTAGCCAAAATTCAAACGATTTATAGTAATTAATCCACAAAATAAGCTACGAGTTGTATTTGACACGGGCGCTGAGGTTTCGGTGATTCCACCAACAAATATCTAACTAGCCAATCCGTCGTTCTTTAAATTATTTGCTGCAAAAACGATTGACACATTTTTGCACACAAATCTGATCCTTAACATTGGACTTCGTAGATCATTGACGTGGAAATTCATAATCGAAAAGGTCGATCGATACATGTTAAGAGCCGATTTTCTATCACATTTGGGTTGCCCCAAATACTAATCTGTTTACAACGGGAAAACCAATACGAATTCAGCAGTATGGTAAAAAAACAGTAAAAACGGATTTGGTGTCCTCGGCATCTCAGATTAAAGCAGTTTCACATGAATCGTCAAGTTTAAATACCGTGAAGCACAAAATTACTCGTTGCACCGAACAACTGGTCAATCGCGTTATGCAAAAGTCCGAACCCTAAACGTAGACAAAATTGCCATCGCGAAGTCTGAAATCGAAGCTTGGCTAGCGTTATGAGTTTGTCTGCCTTCAAAGCAAAATTGGGCAAGCCCGCTTCATTTATGACGACAAAGAAGGTATTTGAAATTGATTTTACACATCATCTAGCTAGAGTCATGTATCAAATTCACGATAAAAAGTATCGCCTTAGTTCAAGCTTCTCACCAGAATCCACTGAAACGAAAAACATAGAAAAAACAGCAATTTTAACATCTTTTTGGTTTGTGTTTGAGTTTCGTTGAATGATGTTTGGTTTACGAAATGCAGCTGAGATTTCTCATTTGATTTTCCTTCATCGATGATGTTTAATCGCATCGAAAAGCATGTAAACATATTAAATACGAGCGCATTGGTTTCTAACGACTAAACGACCAGGGTCTAGTGATAAATCAAAACATGTGTGATTTGCAAAAGACGAAATATTGTTCCTTGGTTTCCAAATTTCTACTAAAAGGCATATCACACAACAAACAGAGGATTGAAATCATTCAAAATATTCCAAGGCCAGTAACCAGCGAAGGACGATCGATTTTTAGGCATGATAACTTATTATCAAATTTTTCTAAAATGTTGCAAAAAGGAAGAAAAAAAGGTGCATAACCAAATTACTGAATTTCACATAACTATAGCTTATTCGATTCCAATGCTATAGGTTGGCAACCATTGTTCTTCCATTCGCGAAATTACACGAGGCCGAAACCCGTTACAGATTCGGCACATTTCAGGTAGTTGCAACATTACTACAGATTGTAGCCTTTTCACGTATCGAACATTTTCAAAAATTGTTAGTCTTTGGAACTAACAAAAGTTTTTTGTGCGATGATCCAACCTGCACTGAGCGCCCATTTATTCCCAAGTCATTAAGTAAAAAAAGAAAATTACGAATCATACCATAACTTTTCACATCCCGGCATTAGAACAACTGCAAACTAAATTGATAAACAATTTATTTGAACAGCAACCCAAGTAGCGATTTTTGGTTTCAAATTCGTTTTAAAACCGATACGAAACCTTGGTTTGAAACTAAAAAATTTTGGAAATTTTTCCAGACAAGATTCTGGCACATTAAAAAACCTTAGCAGATACTCATTTTGGCCGCGATTTTTGATATCATCTCATTTTATTTTTACTATTGAGAAACTAATTTGAGTTAGTCTAAGTCTTAAGCTAGTCCAGATTTTTAAAACGGTTTTGAAAGAGTTGTACAATTTGCATTAAAACTTCTTTTAAGTTTTTTTGAAGCGGCTGCGAACCTTTTTGTTCTTGGATTCAATAACACAGAAAACTCTGCTTTAACACGGCTTTTAAAAGACTACAAAACATATACATTCGATTATTTTCTGTTTCAGTAACAAACTATCCAACCGAAATCGGTTATTAACTGATTTTTTAAAAACTTATAATTGAATAGTCAGTCTATAAGTTTTAAAAAATAATAATGGTTACTCTTTTAAGCAAGATTGGATTTTCACTTTAAGGCGAGATTACCAAGTGACTTAACTGCTCTTATTAAAAGATTCAACATCTGCCATGTTTATCAGATGGTATTGTACAAACTCTAAAAGTCAAAATAAATTTTTTGTGTTTATAAATCAAATAAGTTCATATTGACTTAGCGAATTATTTCCCCGTGATAAAAATACTTATAAAAGCAATTTATAAGAAAGACTAAAACGTGATTTTAGTTAATATTAACCTCTTGCGCTATCAATTAGTTAGAAGAAATGTGTGCCCATCCACTCAAAAAAAATTCAAATGAACTCCTAATAAACGGCTGGACCGATTTTAATGAAATTTTGTGTGTTTGAGTGGGTTCCTGGATGGTTTAGATTCACAATTGGACCCGGTGAACTCACAATTGGAGAAAACTTCCTAGAACCCGATTGCAGTGCCACCAATCGGGTTCTAGGAATTTTTATTTTTATTTTTTTATTTTTATATAACCCCACAATTTTACCACCACACCGACCCCCATTCTTTATATATATAATATAATTCTTCTGTAAGTCTGTTCTAATTTTTCAGCTCTCTTCCAAAGTTGCTTATATTTTATACGAATTTTATTTTCCCTTCTTTTTGAAAAAAAAACTGTTTACTCTTTTCCTCCTCTCTTTCAGAATCCACGATATATTTTTTTATTTCTATTCGGTGAGAAAGGAAAAAAAAAAAGTTAAAATATAAATTCTTTCTTTTGGAAATGTAAAAATAACAAAGTCAAATTCATTTTCAGTAGAGACAAAAATTACCAATGACGTAAATTGTACGTCAAAATAACGCAAGAGGTTAAAAGTTACAAAACGGATTTTATAAACTGTTCAAAATTAAAATACGTTACAATTGTTCAATAATAAAACCGTCTAGTGTCAAAAGGGTTTCATAAAACTCACCCCACTGATGATGACCTAACAAGTCGAAATCGATCGAGTGATTTTTTAAACTTTTTGAAAATTATTCAAAATAACTGCGAAACAAAAAACAAGTGATTAATAAAAAATGTGTTTATTAAATACCAGTAACATAAACTCTTAAATTAAACCTCACTTCTGATTTTTCTAAAACATTGGTTTCAATTTGCTACTTGGGAATAAACCAAAAAGTACGATCTTGGGCCCAAAACGTCATACCATGTCAAAGGAGCAAAGTAACATATAAAAGCAAAACCGATATGCACGTTGTTTCGGTATACCATCAAGCATCGTGGCCGATAGAGGTGCACAATTTGAATCAGCTCTATTTGACGAGCTATCTAAAAGGACAACATTGCCACTAATCTTATTCGGTCTAAGAAGATCATTTCGTGATGATTTCCAAAGTACGTCAGCTGAATATGTGTATGGATAGTTAAATAAGTATTTCAACGATTTTCAGCCCTCAACGACTTATCGACATGATAACGACCAAGTATACTTCCCCATTTCTTGACATGGAAATTTTTTCGTGGTAATTTTATTACTCGGAATAATGAGACACTGTATTCTGCGTTTAACAAAAACATTAGGTTCGATTGACCGATTCGAAATTCAGTTGGGTTAAAATTTATTGTTACCAATTTTTCTTGAAAAGCTATTTCATCAAACGAATTAATCTTCCAATATACGTGCGCTATCCCTTATTTTTTTATAAATACAACCAAATCTATCAATTTACCCGTATACACCTTACATCTTCACTGACCCAAATAATATAACATAAAACAAAAACAAAAAAACTCCCGAATCCTAAATCAATTTCTCCATCCTCCCATAAAATTTAAATATTTCCACCATTTAAATTCGCTATCGCGCGCCCATAAAATAACTTAGTCGAAAAAGTCCTCGGTTTACTTTGCTTTGTTCCCAGTTTTGTGTGCTTCTTCAAACACAACAAAACCATTTTTTATCATTTCCGTTGTTTTAGGCGACTTTTTTTTATTATGTTTTGATTTACAGTTGTACTCTGCACAGCACAAATCGCTATTTTATTTATCGCGAAACATTAAAAAAGCAACAACAACGAAATTAAATCTCGATAGATATAAATCCGGAAAGCTTTAGTCCACAAATACAAAAAGAGCGACAAACAATACAAAAATATAAATCTGTTTTTTTAAATGATTAATGCTTTGTAAACAGGCATAAAAAAAGCTCGATTGTACTTTTATGGTGGTTTTTTAAACAACTGGTGATGAGTGAAATTCTCACGATACCATATTGATGTACCCGATTTGTTGTGGCATTTCTTTATAAATTACCCAACCGGTATGTAAGAAAGTTCCGGTTTTATTCTATATATCAAAACAGATTGCAAAGTACTACAGGTTTGTTAACTTTTCTGCTTACAAATTTACTTCATTTAAAACGTCTCGTAAGACAATATTTTTTTTTGTGTCATGTACGTATACGACAATAAGATGAGAATTTATGTATGAAAAGTTCAAGTAAATTCAACGAACTACACACAGAGCCAAGAACGTACTCGATGTACTTTCTATAAGTATTTACGTAATACAGAAATGGTATGATGCGAAAATAAAATAACAAAAAATAATTTTCCTGGTTTTTCTTAAAAAAGAAAATATCACAACGTTTTGTCAATATATATAAATACGAAAAGACGACGAGATCTAATGGCGTAATTCAATTGGAGTTGATAAGAAAATATATTTAATCAAACATGTTTTCATGTCTTCAATATATTTATTATGTACTCGTCGTATATGCGCCATATTTGGTGATAGCATAAAATCATGATTTGACTGCATAAAAATGCAATCTGATTTTATTTTGTTCATCTTGTAAATCGAAATGTCTCGGGGGGGATTATCAATGTGATAACAAGTATTTGGCATTACATAATGTGTGATTCGTGTGTCGTGTCAAAGTGCATGTTTTATTTTTACCTTATATGTTGGTTTGGATCTAATTTTAAATTCTGCACATATGGTAATCAAATCGTGACTCCATAACGTTTTTCTTTATGTAAATATTATTGATTGGAAGATTGGAATGATGCGCTTGTGGGTTTAGAAGATAGGAAAGAAATATTTTTGCCGCACGTTTAAATCTTTAATTTTATTTTTTTTTGGACCGTCCTTCATTTCTGTTTGGTTAAAAATAATATTTTAAAGGGTTTACACTCAAAGGTGACTAAAATACCGAAATTTTAAAACTTTAAAATTCTGCGAGGGGTTTAATAATGTTAAGTTTGGGGTTATCGAAAGTAATTTATGGTTCTTTGTTGTTTGCTAAGATTTGTTGAAATTGGTTGTTTGTTGGTTAAAATGTGCCACTCAATTACAACTTATCGTACTGACTTTAACCAAAACAATGTCAAGATGTTGAAGATATATTTCCTTGTTTTTTTTACTATTGATTAGGTTATGAGCCCAGATCACGGGAAACTGTAAAATAAAAGTGATAAAAAGAAAGAAAAACAGCGAATTTCGAAATAAAATTGTGCACGGCAAAACCACAACAAATCAGTGCATCAATCTAGTGCAATTGCGAGTGGAAAGTTACTTGTGGTATTGCGCGAAACAGCACAGCGGTCAATTCAAGTAGAACATTCCAAAACAAAAACAAAAAAAAAACATTATTTTCTGAAATTTCGAAGCCGGTGGGCACAATTGAAACAAAACGGAAGATGAACATGTCAGCATTGAAAAGTTGGAGGGCGTTCAAAATTGGGCGATATGGAAATTCCAGATGCGTCAAATCTTGGAAACAGCTCTCCAGAAATGCGTCTCAGGTCATAGGGCCAAGTCAAGGTAAAGGAAGCGCTGATGGCCAAGCTCCAAAGAAGGGCAACAACAACAAAAATTCGTCGAATAACAACAACAAAGCGGAATAAAGCGGAGAATAGCTCGAACAAAAAGCAAGAAAACCCTTCAGTGGATGCTTTCCTTTGTCACGCGGAAGCAATTGGTGACCGGAAAGCCTAGATTTTGGATTCAGGAGCGACGAATTACATGAGTCACCGACGTGTTTGGTTTCAAAACTTCACGGAAATATTCGAATCGGTGAAAATAGCCAATGGTGAAAGAATCAAGGCGACATCAGTATTCGTGCTTTCAATGGTAACGATTGGATTCGCAAGCGAGTGAAGGAGGTTCTATTTGTACCGGACTTGCATGTAAGTTCTATTTTCATTGGGAAAGGTGACAGATCATGGATACAAACTGAGCATGGACAACGAAGGATGCGAAATACTCAAAAACGGAACCGTCGTTGCAGTGGGGGGTTCCCAGAAAAGTTTTGTTCCCGATGCTTTTCAAAACAGACGAACCACCACAGTTCGAGGCTACGGCAAACGTCGCAATCAAAAAGACGTCACTTCAATCGTAGCACGAGCAACTGGGACATCAAAATGACACACACGTGAAAAAGTTTCTGCAAAGCGAAGCTGGTGTTATCAGCATCGAAGCAGCTTTAAGAGTCGCGAGGAGGAGTGAAAGTCATGCGGCGAGGTAATTCATACGGACGTGTGCCGACCATTCCAAGAAAACTAAATTGGCGGACCCAGGTACTTTTTGTACGAGACGATGCGATGTTTCAGGCGAAGCAAATGGAAAAGAAGTTTTGGGCCGAGGCGGTGAATTTAGCAGTCCATGTGCTAAATCGAATTGGACGAACACGATCGTCGGGAAAACACCGTATGAATTGTGGCACAACAAGGAAGCAAAGATTGACCATTTGTGAATTTTTGGTTCAGAAATCTTCGTGCACATTCCAAAGGAAAAGCGACAGAAACTCGATGCGAAGGCCACCAAATGTATCTTCGTTGGATACGATAGTCGTTCCAAGGCATATCGAGCATGGAATCCAAAGACAGGAAAAGTTGAAATATTATACGACGTGGTATTTTTGTTGGAGGAATCCATGGCAACGCTCGACATCGGAGCTGAAGAAAAAGCTGGCGAGTATGAGGAAAAATGAAAAACAGTTGACGAGTTTGCAGATGATGGAAACGCAGTCGATTTCATTGCCAATCGACGACTGCTCTATCGGAGCACCATCACTGCGAGGATTCACGCAAGAATATGGTATCAATTATCAAGAAACCTTCAGTCCAATGTTGAAGTTCACATCGATCAGAGCGATCCTGGCATTGGTAGCGGCGAAGTAAATGAGGTTGAAGCAATTCGACGTCAAATTGGCATTTCTAAATGGAGATTTAGAAGAAAATACATGAGCCTCCAGCCGATTAGATATGACGATGGAAACGGAAATGGGTGCAAGCTATTCAAAAGCTTGTATGAACTGAAACAGGCGTCATGCTGTTGGAACAAAAGATTCGCTGCTTTTATCAAAAATTTTGGATTCAGAGCAAGTGAATCGTATATATGTATTTTCGTCTGCGGCAGAGAAAATGGCATGATGATCCTAGCAATTTATGTCGACGACGGTTTGATTGCAGATTAAGGATTTCGAGTTGAATTGTTTTCTGGGACTTGAAATTGATCGGTGATCGGACGGATCGATTCACATAAATCAACAAGGCAAGAAAAGTCATGACGGATTGAAATGCAGTGTCTACTCCATTGGACACTTCACAAAATTTGAGAGATTTTGAGGCCGACGAGGAAGCGCATTTTCCGTATCGAGAAGCAGTGACCGTCACCACTCGGCCAGATATCAGCTTCGCAGTTGGAAGTGTCGGCCGATACTTGAAAAAGCCAGCTGCAGCACATGTGAATGCAGTCAAACGCATTCTGTAGTACATTATTATTTCACTACTAAACAAAAATATTGATTTACCCAGGCGGAAATTTCCGCCGATTTTTTGTTAGTAGTGAAATAAATAATAGAAGACTTGCAAGCAATTTTTAGCAATTTTTTTTCGGTTGACAATTTCAAATTTTTCCCGAGCATTTTTCGCTATTTGATATAAGGTTCACCGTTTTCTTCTTAACGTGTTCTTAGCATCTGAACCCTAGTCAATGATTATAAGTTTGTAACTAACTGTTAGATTATAGTTTAATTCACATGTATGAATTTCAAATCATTGAGCCCGATATGCCAGATTTTTGTGCATTTTATGATTTTGTCACATGCTTGTTGAAGTTTCGTTGTCGACTCCTCGATAATGTCTCTGAGAGGACTGCAGTATCATCAGCAAATATTGTAACGGTAACATCGTTTAATTGAGGTAAATCTCTGGTGTAGAGTAGGTAAAGAATAGACCCCAAAACAGTACCCTTCGGGACTCCTGAGGAAATCTTTTTTAGCTCGGCATATTCTTCTTCATATTTCACCCGAAAGTGGCGATTCTCTATGTATGATTTTAAAATCTTGTTATATTGTTTTAGTAAATCTCGATGTAGTTTGAAGAATAAGTCCTGCGCCCTACATCTATGAAGATACTACCTAGAGCAAATTTTTCCTCTCTGATATATTCTCAATGAAATCAGTAAGAAGTAAGAAAGGTATGAACCTGCTCAATGTTTCTCTCCGAAACCAAACTGATATTCTGGGATGGTTCTTTTCAATCTTTTGAGCTACAGCCTCTCAAACAATTTCGCTAGTGTTGGTAGAAGTGAAATTGGGTGGTAAGATTTTCTATCATTTGGTGGCGTTCCCGGTGTCAGAATCACTATTACTTCTGCCGCTTTCCACTGCATTGGCACATGTTTTTTTTTTCCTGAGGATCGCATTCATTATGTGGAATGATATAACCAGGAGCTTTTTTTGCTTTTATGTTCTTAATTTCAGCTTTATTTTTTTTTCAATGTTGCTGATCTCCTCGAAGTCAGATGTTCTGGGCGTATCAGCAGTGTTTTCTTATATAGTCTGCCGGCCTAGAGGGTGAAATCTTTCTCCAAGATATTCAGCAAACAGGTCAGTATTTTTAGCCCATTTTTCATCGTTTGTTTTGATTGGGGAGATCTGCGTTTTTGGTCGTTTTAACCCTTTTGCTGCTTTCCAGAGGGAATGGAATCTTTAGTTGGAGCTAGAGAACAAAAGTATTTTTCAAAAAGTATTTGTTTCTTTTTTCACTGCTTTTATGAGTGTCTTAAGTTTGATGCACAAGTTATTTATGATGCACTAGTTCTCTTACTTCATACTGAGTAAATAGCGGAGTTTTCGTTCCTGGATGATAATTTGGGGGTGCATTCCCAAGCCGACCATAGTATGCCAATCAAGGAGCCTGTCTAATTCCTCTTCTATTTCATTTTCACTTTTAATTAGCACCTGAAGTTATATTTTTTCCTCTACTAACTGCTTAAACAGCTCCCAAATTGTTTTGTTGTTTGTGAGCTGTGGTGAATTTGTTTTTTCTATTACATTTTCACTAGCCATCATAATAACCGGAGAATGATCAGATATTAGACTTTCATCATTTTCTAAGAAGACGTAGCGTTCCGAAATCACATGGCCAGTATATTGGTTTCCCTCCTGAGTAAAATTCATAGTTTGAGTATTGGCCAGCTCCAAGTAATGTCTTCTTCCTTTAGGTTATACCGTGGGACAATATATTGCAGATATATTACAGGTGTTGTGATGACCATATTTAACCGTCACGGTAGTTACTTGCATGAATTCTTTTGTTATTTTGAATTCTTCATGATTATTAATATTATCCCTAATAAATATAGATGACCCCCCCCCTCTTGCCCTTATTGCTGGATGTATGGTATGGTAACAAGTATATATCTTTATTTTGGAATTTGGTATTTCCAGCAGATTGTGTCGATCCAGAATTAGACTTTTCTTTATTCTGTTCCTCAAGCCTATTTAAAATTGCTTATACAGTGTTTTTGAAATTTTCGGTACCGTTGGTCTCATTTTCTTTCGAATTTGAAGGGACCTGTGGATACGTATAATTTTCCCTAGGCATAGGTACTTCATTTCTTGCTCGATCCTTGTTTGGATGAGGAGTTAGCGTGCCTGATCCACCATTTTCTGTAACTGTTTGACTATCCGTTTGGATTAGAAGTGTTAATCTTTCATACATTACTGTCAAGAGCAGTGATTTGGTACTCTTGTACTGTAACAGTACTCATTACACTTCAGATTTCTGAATAGTTGGTTACTCCTATAAAAATTGGTTGTGAGGCTTTTACCTTTGGCTGAGCTTCATTTTGTTGAGCTAGGAATTTCATTTCATTTATTTTGTTTAGCTGTTCTCTTCTTCAACATCCAGTAAGCTTCCCTGTCTAACTCTTCCTCGTCCGTTGAGTATTTAGTCTCTTTTAGGTTGTACTTCGCTGTCTGGCGCTTCTTTGTTTATGGTTTTGTTTTCCGTTTTTGAATTTGTTTTAACTGGTGTTGATGATTAGAAATTAAAAGCATCATGTCTTCAATTTTTTGTTTTAGTGCTTGATTTACATTTGTAGATTAGAATATCCATCATTTGCATTGCTACCGGCGTTGAATATATCTGTTGCAGAACTGCTTTTGTCATACGTTCTTGCTGTGTTTGACTACTGTTGAAACGGATTCGCTGTTTCAAAATTGATTTCACTAACATGCAATAAGTCGTTCCCCAATCATTTGCACCCCTTGCAGTAACAGTAATTCCGGAGACCAACATTTCTTTGGTAAAGACGCAGTTGCCGAAAAATTGGTTGTAATTATTACTTTTCCAGCTTATAGATCATATGCACAAGTTGAAATTATTAGATCATGTATACTGACTTGATCCTTAACATCAAAAATTGTACAGATTTAGTTAAAAACGTTTAATTGTAAATGAAGACAGATGGAAAAGCCACGATCGTAATGAATTGATCGAAACGTATTATTTACGATCTACATTTAAAAACTGTTACCTATACGAGCTGTTTGAAAAGCCATGTGCGAGATAGATCAAAGAACTCTTGTCACAACGAACCGACTTTATATTATGTTCTCGTATACATTTATGTATTGAAATATCACCTGATCGGAGTCGATCGAGATTTATTTTTATGATCGCCATATGAAAATCGAGTACATGTTTCGAAAAATCACAGAAAACTATAAAAGTTTCATCCACTTCTAATATTATTATATGTGTATGTGTGTGTATTTTCAATTTTATCTAATAAAAAATTTAGAGCAGCTGATGGGAAATATATCCTCAAGATGTGAAATTTAATGTATTTTTTTATATATCGTTTCTTACATCCCTCCTTATACACATTGGTTAGATTGTCTATAATTGAAAAGGAATATATAGGGAACGTATGTTGTGTATAGTTTCTAATGTTACACTTTCAGCTGTATTTGTGTGTGTATTAAGTTTTCTTATGATATTTTGTTTGTATGTGGTGCTTTGAAATATCTCACATAAGAATTAAAATACCAAACAAGTTTTACGGTTATATTCAAAAAGAAACTGGAGTGAGTATTCATGTACAGGGTGTCCGCGTTTGGGACGGTAATCCGTTAAAACGTGATTCCTTGGTTCATTCTGTAGAAAAATCGTATTGGTGCGGGAAGGGGGAGGAGAGGTTTCATTATGGTAACCTTTGAGTTGAGATACAGGGAGTTATAAGATTTGGTTCAGAAAACAAGTACACACAAATATTAAACTATTACTTCCAAAATATTTATCGGAGAGCAACCCTTAGTCTTATCTTGCATCTGCAGCCGTTTGAAAGCTATAATGTCTCGCCATGATCCATGATCCATGATCTCCATTACAATCCTCCAATACAAAGTTTTGCTTGATTTTCAGCAGCCTACGTGTGTAGATTGTGAAAGTTTGTTATGCCGTCTCTGATAACTTGAGATGCATTCGTCCATGGAATACGTTTCATGAAACTTTCCTTGTCTCCGATAAATATTTTGGAAGTTACTGTTTAATATTTGATTATATTTTCTTTCTGAACTATATTTTAATCGTTCAGTAATTCTTTCTGAACTATATAAACACCCTGTATTTCAAAGGATATCGAAAATTGATGACCAAGGAATCACCTCTTCACAGATTAGCATCCCAAACGCGGACACCCTGTATACTCGTATAGGATTGTATAGATCATAATAAATTCGCGCTTCCCACACTTTAGTGTATGCTCATATAAAAATATGCTCGCCTCCGCATGCAATTATGTTTTACAACATAAGTTGAATTTAATTATAACAACATTTCTTATGCCTGAAATTTTAATAATAAGGAAGAATATACAAAATTAAGAATCGATACAATTTTCGGTATAATGGCGGATGCTATAAAAAAGAAAAGATTTAATATTATGGGTATAATGAAATGATGTTTAAAATGGTACACCAACAACAATCATGAGGTTGGTGTTTATGCGCGCGAATCAATCAAGAAGCCTAAATTTTGTTTGTTGCTTAAAACAACGTTGAATTTGGAGGGAAAAATATTGTTCAAGGTTACTAATTTAATTCGCGCTAAATTACGATACGGTTGAATAAGCATATTTGGATGATTGAGGAATTTTAAGTGAGGTCCAAAACTTATACAGATTTAAGGAATTTATATATTTGTATAAAAGCAAGATTTTCCGACGAGATGAAAATCCTATTTATATAATTTTACATAAAAATTTACATAATTTGATTTGTTATTTATTTGTGTATTTGGTTTTATATGTTACAGATAAAAACTATATATATGACCAGGATATAAGTAATGACCTATAAATTTTGTTTTCGAAACATATGTCGTCCTTTCGTTTTAATAACAATGCTATAATCTATCAGCTGACCAGACACAAAATATACGAAAACATAAGGACGACGATATAGATTTTCTTTACAAACGTTTTACATACATTATTATGTAAAAATAATTTTTTTTTTGGTCTACAAATCTCGTTTTTAACCCCAGTTCCTTCTTTAACTATATAGTTACACGAATAATTTTCACTTCCTTATTTTTTTATTTCGAAACCTTTTCGAACATATTTTCAAAATCGAAAATAGAATATTAAAATTTGAATTTATGCCTGAAAGTGTTATGAAAAACTTGTTTCCTCTTTACTCCATATTACGATATTCATGGCGCTGGAACAATTTTTTTTTCTTTTCGTTACGTTCCCAAAAAATAAAAGTTTTTGAAATAAATTACTGATGATGAGCTCTTTCTTCGGATTTTCTTATATAGTATTTTTTTTGTAGAGGGTAACACAATATAACACTGAAGAAGAAGAAGAATAATAAATCGAGAAAACAATTCTCAAGACTTTGTGTAAATTTGGATTGGGAATACAACAAAACAAAAATGTTAAGATTGTTTTGTGAGTGTGTGTGTGTTACATACATTTTGGGTACGATCATGTATATGTGGTATACATAAAGTGAGAACGAGATTGGTTTTCATAGAACCGAGAACATTGTACATTAACATAACACTGGATTTACTTGATTGGAATCAAACAAAACAAAAAAATAATAAACTTTTACTAAAGTTTTCGTTGCGTTGACGGAAATTCATTTTGATTCAGTTTTCTAATATACGAGTACCAAGTATTTTTCTAAAAAAAAAAGTTTATTGTAAATTCCATGGGATTTTTACAATCGAGGTCTATGTGTTTGACATTATTTTTCTGAAAAAACTTTTATTTATTCTTACAAAATCCATTGTATCGTGAAAAAGCCAATATATTGATTTACCCCACTTCTTTTATTCGAATTCTAAAAATTGCTGAATCTATGGTACTTACGCTTTAAAGTAAACTTCTTATATTAATATTTTGCGTTCATACTTAATTCACGCAAATGACTTCAATTTAATATGGCAACTTATTTTTTAAAGTTATCGCTAAAAGCAATCTTTTTAAATTGTTTCGCCAATTTTTTAAGTTGATTCAAACATTATTTAAAATGTTTAATTTTTTACGGATTGACTGAGTATCGAGTGCTTTTAAATCGCCTAACTACTCATGAGCTAACATTATGAAGAAAATAACGATCAGGGGAGAAAACTAGGAATAACACAAGATACCCGTCAGTAGACTGCAGAGATAGATTGACCGATTTTTTAATTTAAAGAATTCAATGCTTCATTAGTTCGAAACCAAACTCCCAACATGTATGTAACTACAAACAAGCATGTTGTCAAATGCTATTAAATGGGGCATGTCCTATCTTGTACAATATACTAGGGATCTTAATGATTGACAGTTCAACTTCGGTATACCATGTAGATGTCTGAATTAGCAAGTAAGCTTTCGGTATTTCCCAATCTGTTTTGATGGTGTTTTTTTTATGGAATAGTCAATGCAGGTCAGTAAAAGTGCTATTTGCACCTCCCCCCCCCCCCCTTCATGCAGATATTAGCAACACTATTTCCTAGATTGCCAGAGAAGTCGAGGATCACAGGTAATTTTGTTTTCCCTGCTCAGTTCAATGGATGACCAGCGATGGCTAGCGATAATGCCTGGTTATGCGAGATTTTGAAGATCTCCGTTTTCCTTTATTTTGTTTTGATACAATGATAAGTGCAGACTTCTATTGCAATAGTTTTGGATTGAAATGAGATTTGAGATTTTTCGAAAGAATGCGAGTGTGAGTCTAGGCCCGATTACTCCATTTATCCATTTACTCCATTTGTTTGTTGTTTTACCATGTAGCCCGGTATTTGGACTATTTCATTTGCAAGATTTAGTTTGGTTAAAATACTGGTATATCCTCGTCTGTTTCATTTAATATTATTAGTTTGACGGCCATTAACTATATATCTTAGAAAAAGCGTAGAACTGACAATGATGGTCAACGCGTGGCACAGGACAACATAGCCACCCAAACTGACCTAGACCCGACACAAAAACAAACTGCGGCAAAAGAGAAGTCCACACAAACAGTGGACACAAAGGAAATTGAAAAGAAAAGCGAGGAGCTCTGTAGCATGATTCACTCGGCGATGACAACACAAGAGATAAGGACGATTGTCTCAAAGGAATGGCCACAAAAAGTGTTTCAGGTAACAAAAATCAGCCACAACAGCTTTATGGATTGTGAAACGTTAACGAGGGCAATTTTTATTGACGGAAATAAACCAATCACTCAAGAATTGCATAATTTGGGAAAACAAGTACCAGGCTTTCAGCAGCTGTTAGACAACCAGTACTTTAAGTATGGTGACGTTGCTGTTATACGAAGCTCAGACAGGATTGAATTAAAGGGCCAGACCCGGCCGGCTAGTGACGGACGTACTTTACTAGTTGGCTACGTTAATCAAGAGGTAGACGATAATGAGCTAGAAGCACAATTTATCGAGTTAGCAAGAGGAATGAAGACTGCCTCCCAGGAATGCACAGAGTTGAGCATTACCTCGACAGTCAGAAACAGGTTAAACTTGCGTAACATCCTTGAGTGCTGTTATAGCGATAGCGGAGTATGTATCAAAATTTGTGTGGGTGCTGAAAGAGGAACAAGGAATAAACTGAAAGCCGAGACAAAAGTTAAAGACCTTAAGCAGGTCACGCAGCCTGCCGCGGAGCAAGGTTTTACAGAAGTCAGGCGACGTAAGAGAAATTCCCGAAACCGGAAAGAAACAGTTATAGTTAAGGCAGAAGGACGCACGTATGCTGATCTACTTAAAGCTGTGAAAGGTGGTGTTGATATCAAGGAGTTAGGGGTGGAGATAACCGCCATAAAAAAGACAAAGTCAGATGATCTTATGATCCAACTGAAGGGTGGTAAGAATAAAGCCGAATGCTTAACGGAATCGATTGCCGGAAAGGTAGCCGGCGTCACTGCGATACACCGAAAAGAACTGGCAGTAATACACATTCGCGACCTGGAGGCAGGGACTATTTCTGATGATGTAAAGAAGGGTGTTCAAGCAGCATTAAGCGAGGTTCGATGCGAAGAGATACTTGTGACTTCAATGAGGCCTACCCACTCGGATACGATGAACGCTACAGTAAAATTGCCAATACAGTGGGCGAAGCAGCTGGTGGAGCGTAAGCGCATCAGAATAGGATGGATTTCTTGTCGAGTCCAATTACGTGTCGATGACCGTCGTTGCTACAAATGCTGGGAAAGAGGGCATACAGCGATGAGTTGCAATGGGCCTGACCGCAGAAACCTTTGTTTTAACTGCGGTAAAGACGGGCACAAGAGAAGTGAGTGCAGCCAAACGCAAGGCAGGCCATTTAGGAAGAGACGAGATAGTGAGAGAGAGAGCTCGTCTGTAGATACAACTGATCGAACAGGAGGGGAAAATCTAATATGCGAGTGATGCAAATTAATACGCATCGCAGTAGGCCGGCCCAGGACCTCCTTATAGCTACTGCCAAAAAAATGCAGGTAGACGTGGGCCTGGTGAGCGAGCCAAACCGACGAACACTTCAGAGAGGAAATTGGAAGGTTGACTTAGACGAAGATGCCGCGCTAATGGTGCTTCCAAAGGACGTTCCAGTTGCTAGAATCGGTAAAGGAAAGGGAGTTGTCTGGGTAGAACTAGAAGACATTGTAATTATGAGCTGCTATTTCTCTCCTAACAAACCTATGGAAGAATTCATCATAAGGCTGGACGAACTCAGCGTAGTAGTTCGGAACCAAACCAAAGATGTGATTGTAGCGGGCGATTTTAACGCAAAATCTCCAGAGTGGGGCGGAGATGTATTAGACAATAGAGGTCAACAACTGGCAGACTGGGCTGCATCCTGTAACCTTAGCAGTGTCAACACGGGGCAATTACCTACCTACGAAAGAGGAAGCTATGGCTCGTTCCTGGATGTAACCTTCGTCTCACAAAACACCATAAACCGAATCCAAAACTGGAAAGTTTTGGATGAAGAAAGTCTTAGTGACCACCGATATATTATGTTCGAAATAAACACAGCGACACCAGCTAGACTTCAGGGGACCAGCGTTCCGGTCAACCGAGGCTGGCAGGTTGGGGAAATGAGTCAAGCGCGCCTTCGTAGCGCGATGCAACAGCACCTTGGCGCCCCTAGCATAATAACACCGACACAATTAGTAACAACTGTCAGAAGAGTATGCGAAGAGGCGCTAGAATCTAGAAGTGGAAATAGACGAAAACCTGACTACTGGTGGACTCCAGAAATCGCTGAACTTCGCAGATGCTGCAATCACGCCAGGCGAAGGCTTACAAGAGAGAACGGGCGAACTAGCGGTCAAACAGACAGAACCTTTCACCATAATTTGAAGAGTGCTCGCAACTGCATGAGAAAGGCGATCGCGCAATCGAAAAAGAACTGCTGGAAATTCCTCTGTAATACAATCGAAGAGGACCCTTGGGGAGATGCATATAAGATCGTGATGAAAAAATTTGGACAAAAAACGCCTACATTACCCGCAGATATCACTAACACTGTCGTGGCTTCGCTCTTTCCGACGCACGACCAAGTGCAACATGAAAACATAAGACCGGTAGAGATTCCACCTTTCACAACTGAGGAACTCGAGATGGCATGGCGGAAACTGAAAACAAAGAAAAGTCCCGGGCCAGATGGAATTCCATCAGAAGCCGTTAGGATCGCTGCGGAAACCCACCCAAAAAAGGTGCTAGACGTGATGAACTCCATTCTAGAGAATGGGGAATTCCCTCGCATCTGGAAAAAGGCGCGATTGGTGTTGTTAAAAAAAGATGGAAAACCGGATGGCGTACCGACATCTTACAGACCACTTTGCCTGCTGGACACTTTCGGAAAGCTTTTCGAACATTTGCTATTACGCAGACTGATCGACGAAATTGATAGGGCAGGGGGACTCGCTGATAATCAGTTTGGATTTCGAGCAGGGCATTCCACAATAGATGCTATAGTAGAGGTTATGAAGCTAATAGATTCAGCCGCTGATGGTACACAATATACGCGGCGTATCCCAGTAGTAATCACTCTGGATATAAGAAACGCCTTTAATAGCGCATCATGGGAGTTAATTCTACAAGAACTTAATAATTTTCAAGTTAGCCCATATCTGAGGAAGGTACTTCAAAGCTATTTGAGTGAGCGACGAATCATTGTGGAAGCTGGAGGTAGTGCTACTCAGGTGGATGTCACGAGCGGGGTTCCCCAAGGATCCATATTGGGACCGATGCTTTGGAATATCTTGTATGATGGCATTCTCCGAATTCCTTTGCCCGAAGAAGCCAAATTAGTTGGCTACGCAGATGACTTGGCACTTATTGTCTCCGCCAGATATGAACTACAACTAGTGGAACGAGTGGATGCAGCAATAGAAGTGATTTCTAGGTGGCTTCACAATCATCGAATGCAGTTGGCTCCAGAGAAAACTGAAGCAGTGGTAATGGCAGGTCGCAGAGTTCTTAACTCGATGGAATTCAACGTGGATGGAATCAAAGTAAAGCCGACAACACACATTAAATATCTGGGTATATGGCTAGACTACCGTCGCTGTTTTCAAGAACACGTAAGGCAAATCGTAGCAAAGGCGATTCGGACGACAAAAGGGCTCATCGGACTGATGACGAATGTTGGTGGACCAAGCGCTAGTAAGAGAAAATTGCTCTCATCAGTGGTTTTATCCTCAATACTTTATGGGGCACCCATCTGGATACGAGCTTTAGACACTGCTAAGGCACGTGAACAGTTGGAGCGTGCGCAACGGACCCTAGCACTGCGTGTATGCAGTGCATACAGAACAGTTGGAAAGGAAGCAGTTTTCGTGATAGCTAACATGCCGCCGATCACAGTATTGGCGAAATATAGAGTAGCGGTTCTCCAGGGAAGGCCAAGCGTTGAGGCCAAATCAGAACTAATACAAGAATGGCAGATTCGATGGGAGAGCGCTGATACTGGATCGTGGACCAGGGAGCTCATCCCGAGGCTAAAGGAATGGGTGGAGCGTAAACATGGCGAGGTGAATTTCCATATCACCCAATTCTTGTCAGGTCATGGTTGTTTCAACAGCTACCTATTTAGAATGCATATCAAGGATACACCTGATTGCTTATACTGTACCGAAGAGGATACACCAGAGCACACGATACTCTACTGTGCAAGGTGGGATCAAGTGCGAAAGCAGTGTACAGATGTTGTAGGAGCCATAACACCAGGTACAATCATTTCGAGGATGCTGGCGGACGAGAATGGTTGGTATGCTATAAGTAGGATGATTAGAGTAATACTAACCATTAAAATGAGGGAACAAGCGACCATGTCACTCTGAACAAAACTAGAGGGCAATAGACATCCCGCGGTCGAAGAAATGCAATAAATTTGTGGTACCGGTCGCTGCGAGGAGGTGAGGTAGGGGGTTTTTAGTCGGTAAAAGTCCGGCACAACGTCCATGAGGATTTTCCCCCTACTAGGAAAAAAAAAAAAAAAAAAAAAAAAAAAAAAAAAAAAACTATATATCTTTGATATGGCAGTACAAAGAGGTAAGCACAAAAAGTTTCTTAAAAGCAGCAGTGGAACAGGATTTCATGGACTGTTGCACTTACAGATTATAGTTTCTGAATTTTATTTGGTATTGTGCAATTTTTTGTTTGCTCCACATATTTGTTTGTCCACTAAACAAAAGCCGTATCCGAATTCATAGACCTTATCCCACGTTGGAACGAGATGTGAGTGTTCCATGTCAGTTTTTTGTGCGTAACGTAAGATATTCCTGCCGTATGTAATTAGGGACTGAAGACGATTTTCTCTGGGATAACACTAAAATCATGTTGCATATCCTCCACAAATGAACATTCCTCATTCTTAGTGAGGGTATATATGATGCTTAGCTTTGTGTACCATCACTATAGCAACCACAAACGAGGCGAAAGGGCTCCGACATGTGAATAACCTAAAGTCCTGATTGAATAAAAACTTAATGCATGTTAAAATCCTTGTTAACATCCTGATTACCAAGTATTATAAAATCGGGAAAGTGACCTTTGACTAATGAGGTAAGAGTTTCCTCCTTTGAATTAGCCAGTTCCCCATTTGGCTTCTTAACTGATCCCAGTGGATTTTTATGTTCTAAAGTATGCCTTGTTTAATTGACTAGCACCCATTGGCTTGTTTGTTATATGCTACTTATTAGTGCAGTGTTATATTCTAATCCACGATCATCTCTCCTCTTTACCTCAAGATTATGATTTCACCAGGTCCGACAGGGTAACATTTCTGGCCGTTCGTATTGATTAAGATCATTCACTGTTTTGTTTGCCGTAATTTTATTTGATAAATAAGATTCAAAATGTTGTTCACCTCTTTAGGTGGCTTCGGTGTTTCCCCATACTATATGATGTTAATTCATATCGGATTCGATGATAAAATTTTATTAATGACCGGTTGACCTTCGATCGCAATTAAATCTCTGAAAATAAATTGTCTCTTGCCTCTCTTGCAATAGATCAACTTACTTATCCTTTTCAGGAATTACAAGGATATATCCAACGTTGGTTAATCTGAACGCACGTCATCTAGTGATTCCACTAAGCCCTGTTCTGTATGTTTTGATGTTAGGCCTATTTCGTTTGCCTTGTGTGTGCTGTGGTCCCGTTAATAAGACCAGAGGAAACGGGATCGGAATGAGGCTGTTGTGTTTGGAAGTTGGTCAGAAATAATAACGTGAAACTTTGGTAGTCTCCACATGGCCTTCAATCTCCGTTTTTTTCATATACAAGTGTAAAGAACCTGACCATGGACGGTTACATGTTCTTCTCTGTTTTTCTAAAATGTTATAGAATTTATTAAAAAAAAATATGAATTTGGCAATTCATCAGACTTATCTAATTCAGATAGTGCTGGTTCTTTGAACATAGTGATTGTTCCGATTTCATAAAGTAATGTTAATGAATCAAAAAACCTTTACTTATGCAAATTGACAATTTAACGTCTGTTTTTCAAGAAATTAGCACAAATTCCTATTGGTCATTTTTACGAAGTCCAAATTTCACAATCAAAATTTCTACCTTATGCCTCGACAGGTTTACGTTTGCCGCAAATAATATTGATGCCATGATTGCTTGCGAAATTTTGCACAATTTTAGCGGATTTACCGATAAACTAAACCTGTTGCGAGAATTTCACCGCGACCCAAAACGTGGATTTATATTTGATTTAATTTCGGATAAGGTTTTTAAAATTTTAAATATACGATTTCAGATATTTTTACTAAAGGTAAATTTGACTGATGATGAAGGATTAGCTTTTGCGACGAACTTATGATATAACCTTCATCATTTTATCCATACCAGTTTAGCCAAAATATGTTTAGCCACGTCTTCTTGAAAGGTGATCAAAAGAAGTACGGACGTATACCTTTATTTCGTAGGCGAATTGATCATGTAAACGGGAGTCCAATGCGCTACCGCGTGCAAACATTTAATTCTTTATGACTTAATATTTGAAATCGAAAATTGAGATTCCAAAATAGAAAACCTTACCTGCGCAGGGTCGCTATAGCTCCTTCGCGTGTCCGGTCTACTCAGGGTTTTGATACAAACCCAAAAACCTAATTTATTTTAAAGTTGAAACTATAGCACCTCCTTCTTCTGGACTAGCAGGCGACAATCCTTCCTAATTATCGGGAAGGTCTACCTTGCCTCGTACTGCAGTAAGTCCACTTGAAACCGTAATATACACCAGTTATCAAGCGTCCCTCCGTGCTAGGCCACCAAATAGTTTTTTTGACCATTCATCCCTCAATGTGTTGTTCTCTAGATCCATTAAATTCTACTATTTATAGGATTACCTCGAGTGTGTGGGATACACGCCCGTTCAAATGGTTTTGAAACGAGAGAGAGTATATATGTTCGTGCGTTATCGTTTCCAAAAGAGCTTATTTCTTCCCCCTAAATCTTGTTACTTGCGAGACCCTTCTGGCAAAGATTGTGAAATTATAGTTTGAAATGCCCTGTGAAATCCTCATTGGTATGGTTATCCTCATATTTATTCATCTTGTTACGAAAAAAGTATGTTCGATAAAATATTGGACTTAGCTACAATCGTCATTATTAGATCCGTCATTTTAACTCCGCAGATACCTCTCAACTGCCCTATAGCCAATAATTATCTAGTACAAACCTCTACATTAACCGATACGCCTTATAAAATCAGATATACCTGCATAAAACGAAATTATCACAAAAAAAGCTCTAAACTTTTTATGCATTTCACTTTGCACTGCAGGTGTAAAACTAGTTTCGATAGGTAAACGAATTTAAGTTTTATTGAAGCAAAAAATTGAAGAAAAGTTTGCGAAATTTATCTGTTTTTTATTTTTCCAATATAAACTTTATAATAAAATAAAACTTTATACAAAACTCCAGGAAAATATCAATCCAATTAGAATCGAATATTTTATAATGTTGGTATTTTGTAAAACCGGCCTTTACAAAATCATACAAATCTTTCTATCGTATTTATACGCTTTGCAAATTAATTAAATCAAAATTTAATTTAGCGTACACACTATTATATAACTTTACCAACCTTATAAATAAAATTAATCACTAAAATTTAATTAATTCACATTTTTAAATCAAAAATTTGTATATTATTTTTGCAACTGCATAATAAACGAATGTCTTGTCATTTGCATGAACGCTTGTATAATGTTGCGTTTTTACTTGTATAAAAATTAGTTCGTGTGGCGTATGCATCGCAAGTAGATTGGCGTTTGTTGTGTTGTTGAATATTTTATTAAAATTTAATTCAAATTTAACATATTTTATAGTAATTTGATATTAAACAGGTAATTAATATCATTTTTATTGTGTGTATGTAATAAATTGTAACATTATATTTATCGACTTTATTATATATCAAATATAAAAAATATTTCAAGCTCATTTTGATGAAATGTTTAAATGGCCGATGTGAGGCAATTTCATTTGTAAGTGGAATTACATTTGATACTAATACGAATTTTATATAGACCATTATTTAGCGCTCCATAGAATAGAAAACGAATTAAATAGTGAATGTAATATGTTCGATAAATTTATAATATTACAATATGCAAATGAATCGCTAACCTTCAAATATTCTGTCAGTTTGATTTTAAACATTTTCAGAGATTCAATATATTTAATATTGGATGGAAGTGAATTGAATTTATTAAGTCCCCGGTACCACATGTTATTATAGGATGCGTTTGATGTAAAGGAATCAATTATAAAATTTGACCTTCTTCTTGTTTCATATACTTATGACGATCATGTGTTTTGGTCAATTGAAAACTGATTTATCTGATTATTTACTATTTTGAAGAGAATTGGAGAGATTGAAATTCTTCAAACAGCTTTTGCTTTTGCGTTGGATAGCACTCCAAATCGAGTTTAGATAAACCAAACGCGATTGAATGAATGTGTGTGTTTGGTTCTGTCTATGGCAAATATATATGGTAGTATAGACTTTTTTTTGACGTAACTGAATTCCACTGAGTAACTCTTTCAATCACAAAAGAGTTATAAGTGCTTGGATACATATTTAACACATTTGGATCCAACAGCTTGTTTTCAAATACTATAACTTCGTTTTATCGTTATTTAGGAGAAGATGATTGGTCTTAAACAACTCACATAGTGTTTTAAAATCATTCTGTATTTTGATAACAGTGATTCTAGGCTTTTCGCTTCATAAGCAACAACATCGTCCGCATCGTATTCTTTCCTCTAGGCGGATGTGGGTAATATCATTAAGAAAAATTATGAATAATGCGGGATCTAGTATCGACCCTTGGGAACTCCAAGATTCAGCAGTATCTCATTACTTTTACTCTTTTCTATTTTAACATAATCTTCCTTCTTTTACGTAGATAATTTTCAAACAATTTTAGTTGTATGTTGGTAAGCCCATACTTTTTAATTTAAATAGTAGAATGTCTGGATGTACCATATCAAAGGCTTTGCGAATATCTAGGAATAGACAGGCACAGAACATTTTCTTTTCAAAGCTTTTACTCAAAGAATTCGTTAAATTTAGTCAACCAGCCGCGGTGTTGGACTTCGCCCTAAAGCCGATTTGCCATTTTCTTATTGCAGTATTTATTTCTAAGAACTGATTTAGTCTAAGCAATATAATCTTTTCAAATATTTATGAGATGGAAGATAAAATCGATATATGGCAGTAGTAAGATATATCCAGTTCACTTCCAGCTTTGTGAATCGGAAGTACTTTGCCTAAAGAGTCATTTACATATAAAGCCATAGCAATGGAGATATGATGCTAACTGTGTATTGTAGAAATTTAGCAGAGGCTTCATTCATACCAGTAGCCGCATTCATGTTTAAATTCAAAATTATACACCGCACTTCTTGTTCGGTGGTATACGTTAACTGTAGCGGATAAATAATTCTATAATTAATATAATCAAAATCTTTATGAGCTAGATAGTGCTTGAAAATATTGGCCCAAGGTAGACGATTTATTACCAAAGTAGTTATTAAAAAGATTGATTATTTCATTATTGCTCGTAACTATAATATTCCTGTCAACTAAAGCCCAATCTCTGGTGGATCTGGTTTTGTTGAATATAATTTCATTCAAAAAATTTCAAAGTTGCTTGGGTTTGATTATATTCATACCGATAAAATCTGAAATTATCTTTCTCTTTGCTTCTTTAATTCAGTAGCTACCAACAAGCATATAATCGTGCTAACTGCACAAATTTATCCCGTTCATTGATGATACATAAAATATGAATATGCATATCTGCAAATATTTCAATATATCTCTATCCTGGATATATAGTAGATTTTAATTAAAGTCTCTTATGACAATATAGAGTTCTTAAATTTAACTAAATATTCTTCAAAAATTTCAAAATATGTAGATAACAAGCTTTTTTGGGAACGATGCACCTCCATAATATTTATAAATAAAATTTCTCTACCAATCGTACACCAACAACTTAGCAAAAATTCATAGTTTCAAAATTTTCAGAATTTTGTCATAGTTCTGGCACGGGTTAATATGGCCCCGTAATTAGTGAGTTACGATTTAAAATATTTTTTCACATCAAATATTTAATAATCAAAATTTTTCTCGGTTCTCGTCAATCCGTCAATGTCCATGATGATTTTCAGAATTTTGTTCAATATAGGCAAATATGGCCCCGAAACGAGTGAGTTGTGATTTACAATAATTTTGCAATTCAAATGAATACTAATCATGATTTTGCCTGGTTTTCATCAATCCTGGTTTCCTGTTAGGCATATCAAATTGCAACGTCCATGATGATTTTTTGAATTTCTTCTTAATTCTGACATGGACAAATACGGCCTCGAAACGATTGGATCCCGATTTACAAAATGTAATGTATTTCTGGCAAGAATAAGTAAAACCCCGAATCTTGTGGTGTGAGTTGTGGTTTCAAATGTTTTCGCATTTCATAAAGAACATATGGGCAACTTTTGAATATTGCACAAGTATTAGCAATTAACACAAGAGAAACCTAATGGAATTGATGAGAACCTGGCAAAATTTCGAGCTGAATTCAGTTGAAGTATACATAAAGCATAATAAAGGAATTACCCGGTTCTAAGCCACATTTGGACGTTTCAGAATTATGAGAGTATCTTGAAACTTCTAAATGAAATTGATATTTGATAGGTCTCAGCGAGAAACACAGTGGAATTTATAAAAATCTGGAAAAATCTAAGACTGAGTTTTTTTGAAGGTGGTATTCGTGATTAACCTTAATTTAGATTTTGTAATTCGCTTTTAACTTATTTTTTCAAGTTCTGTTAGATACGATTTTAAATAAACTTTCCTAAAAATTTGTTCCACTTAGGATAGGTTTAGCGCATTTATTTGTCTAATTTTATAAGATAAGATCTGGAGGTGTTTAACACCATAGTCAGTCTCGTAATTTTAAATTTGGTTTGAAGTAAACTGTAAGTTAATTTTGGATGAGCTATAAAACCGTATGGAGGTGCATGTAACTGAATCCCAATAACATTTTGAATCCAAGTTGTGGCCACAATAATAAAAATTTAGTGTTAAATAAAACACGCATAAAATGTATACATGTCTGCAATATATTTCATAATTATTACATAAACTTAAATATTTTATTAACGTTAAACGAAATCTTGATCCCTTTTGTTTTCTCTAAATTTCCATTATTTTTTGTAATATGAATATTCCCAAATTCCCGTCTATGCAATTAATCCCTTTTGCACCATAAATAATCATAACTCTTGCAAAAGTCTCAACCCATGTATTATGATATTTGCCATATGCAATGACATAAGCTAACCATTATGCGTTTGCTCCCATAAAAGACAAATAATAAAAAATGTCACGCGTACCCCGTATAAGATCATATAAGTGCAAAACGAAAGCCAGGAAGAATTATAATAACAAGAGGCAAAGTTATGATGAAATTTTTCATCTTATAATGAATATTTATGATTATTTTTTTATATTTTACGTTTCGTCTTACATAAATAATAAATGGCACAAGAATGTAAATCTTTCACGATATATAACGTCTTCAAAAATTGTATGCCATTTATTTATGTTACGTCTTACACAATATATAAATAAGTAAAGTTAATAACATTTTTTTTCCATTTCGTTTCAGGTAAGTTACCAGATTTTATTTTAAGTTTTGCATTAGTTTGCAATTTCTTTTTGTATTTTGCACAAAAAGGATTGATTGTAAGTAATTTGGAATTGTTTTATTTATATACTTATATTCATGAGAAGGGGGAGCAAGGTACATAATTTATTGGAAAAATAATTGGATTGGAACGTTATTCAAGGGGATAGTGCGCAATCTATTCTGTGTGTATTGTCTTAAAAAATTTATAGCTTTACTGAGTATAGTATATCGACTAACCCAGATATACGTATATTCAAAACCATGTGCCGAAGAATCAGATTCGCTCCTAAATTAAAATAATAATTTTTTTTTTTTGCGGAACAGAAGAATCAAACAATATATCACCGCTAATGGGGATACATTTATATTTCTTCCTTCAAATTTTTGGATGGTACTGTGTATACATTCGCAACAATAAAACAGGAAAAACTTTTATTTTCTTTTCATTTCCCATTAATGTAATGGAATGAAAACATCAAGCTCGTATACATAAAAATTTCATAAAAGGATAACGACTAACAATTATGTATTATAATATTATCCTTTATATCTCGTTTTTATCCACCACTCGGGTCACTAATTTATCGTAACGGTCGACGTTCCTCGACCAAGTTTAATTTTCAATGGAATAATTAAAATATTTATCCCAGAAATCATTTTTCAGGATTAACAATTATAAAAAATAATTTCTCATCCCTTTAGCCCTATATATAAATATATATACATCATGTAATATCCTTCCGCTGCATGATTACATAAAAAGATTTTACCGACACAAAAAGAAGCGGATTTAAGAAACTTTATTCCTTTATCTTAAAGGAAATGAAATCAATCATACGTAAAAAAATGATTCAAAACTGTAGAAGATGTTTGTTTTACACACATATTATCGGTTTATATCCGGAAAGACCAACCGTAATGTAAGGATATTAAACATACCTAGTTTATGGTTCGGGCCACCCGTTTAGAATTTTCTTACATATATTTCGTGATCGAATCGTATATAATTATGTTTTGTATAATAAGAAACGCGTCTCTCGGTTGGATCGGCATTTTTGTTGTTTTGAACTTTTCTTAACCTTATCTCTTGTGTACAGTGCGAGCATCAAATATTTGAGTTTAATTGAATACCAAAAATAAAATTTTTATAGATACTGGTTTTAATTTCTCGAGAACTGGAGGACCATAACTAATTTGGTCTATAATTTTTTTTTTACATTAATGAATTAAGATGTTTCTTTTATGCCCGGTCATATAATTAATATAATAATAATAAGTAAGAAGATGATGGATTTCCGTTTTGAAATGGAATTTTGATATGTTTTTTAATGGTGCTTCTATTGTAAAGTAATATTGTTATTATGTGATTTGGGCGTGGTCAATAATATAATATATTTTGAGTTCTACGTGCTGCCTTAAGGCCATGCTAAATACTCTTTTGAATTGGGCTTAGAAAATTGCGCTAATTGTCACACTCGTGTTTAGCACAGGTTATTCGCGGGGGTTCTGTATTCGATTCTCGGTGATGAATAAAAAGGAAAAATTGTATGTAAATACAACAAAACGAGGCACAGAATGTTTACTAGCTTTCCTGTTAAACTGATTAAATAATGGGTTTTCAAATTTGAGCGGCTCATGTTGGCAGCCTGTGGCGGCCATGTTGATTTAATGGCTTTTGCCATGACAAATTACACGATTGAGCAGCCAAATGATAAAAATTGATTATCAACATAAGTGCTCATTAGTGCAACGGTGAGCGCGACAAAACGATGCTAACCGATTTATTTTGGCCCAAATTGAGCGATATGGAGGTAAACGACATGTGTTTCCAGCAGCACGTTGTCCCTGCCACACAGCAGACGCAACGATGGACATTCTGCACATCGATCCATCCAAATTGATAACTCAACATAATAATGTCAAAGCCTTTTCAAACAATCCATAAATTCCCAATTAACTTTGCTCAATATTCCTTTCATAAAATTTCCCATATTTTTGATGACCTCTGTTTGTATTTAACCATTAAGCAAGTTTGGACGTATAGACGAGTTTCCACGTAATTCATCGTATTACTTTCTTGGCTTGTACTACAATGAAGGTCTTCTCGTTTTTATCACAATTCAGAGAGATAAACGTCTCATTTTGTTCTAAGATCAGGTAGCCCTCAACCCAGTGATATTTTATCACGTATTGTCACAGTATAAATGAATCTGAATTTATATATACTAACCATTTTTAAATCCTTGAACCCAGAAAGTCTCTTCGGAATAGTTTTATTGAAATATCGTGTATCACTGAGTTACATAAATCTTGTTTACTATAACTAGAAGAATGCCCAAAAATAGTTGAAATTTAATTTAAGGTTATGTAAAAGTCCCAATTACCGGCAAGTTAACGGGACAGTAAACTTTCCAGTAAAATATTTCTCTTAGTTTAAATAATTTTAATAAATTTTCTTTTTGAAAAGAAAATTAGAAACCTAATGAATAATAAAACAGAAATTCTAATAATATTTTTAATAATTAATTAAAATTATTTATGGTTCTGTTTTTATTATCGACATTTACAAAACATTTGTGATCCAATTATCAGCAGATAACATTCCTATTATCGTCAAACTTAAAAGTACATAGAAAACATTTTAAATTTTTTTAACGAAAAAAGAAACATTTACAGTCAAACCTGTTAAGTTGGACACCTTTTTAAGTTGGTCACATGGCTAAATTGGCTGATTTGGTCTTGCACCAACCTGGGAGTCAATTCGCGTTCCGTGAAATAATGAAAATGAAAAGATTTTTTCATTGGCAATCTAGTAGCTTGAATTATTCGCACGTAAATTTTAAATTTCACTGTGTGAAATCAAAATTTCTTATGGGGAATACAAACCTACTCGATTGCTAATGAAAAAAACTTTTCATTTTCATTATTTCACGGAACGCGAATTGACTCCCTGGCTAAGTTGGACGATTTTATCTTGCATTTTTAATTATTCTCAACCAAAAATTGCTTGCGTGGACGCTCTAACGCTGTTAATTTTGATTTTTATTCAAACCCTTTTTATGTTGGACACCTTTATAAATTGGCCATTTTTTATGGCACCGAGAGTGTCCAACTTACACAGATTCCACTGTATTGTAAACTCATTTTATTTCAATCAAACTTAATAATTATAATTCACAGCGTTTAATTAACTTAAAATATTATTACAAATAAAAACAATTTAATCCAAGAGCCAACAAAATAAATCAGTATAAACTTTAACTAAAATTTAAGACTTTCGACGGCTTTAAATTTCGGGTACAGCATAAATTCCCCGAATATTTAATAAAGACGGAGGATTAATGAAAGTACAAATTTCTTCATCTTTATACCAAATTACGTCCTCTTTTTCAGGCCATTTTCAATTTTGGCCGCTCATTTGCACGCGGTTTTTATGTATGCCTCGCTCACTCTTATTTGTATTACCATCCCAGGAAAATAATCTTCAACGTAATTAACGCAATTACAAAATTTCCAGGTTTCCAGATTTCCTTTTAATTTTTTCAACATCATTGTCATCATTAATCTTAATAGTTGAAGGTTGCGGTAGTTCTTTATCTCTGGTCTGGTTGTGCACTTCACCTGTTTCAAATTCCTCTTCTCCTCTGTTTTTTTGGCTCGTGCTAATTTTCCCGCTAACGATTTTTCCTTTTCAGCTTCTTATTTCTAAAGATGCTCATAATACTATTTTTTTCTTATGACTTTTTTTTATTTTCCGGAGGTTCAGGATAATAAAACGAATTCTTAAAAGGAGTGGAGGATATTCTTCCTTAAATGATGAATACGATCAGCTGAGCTGTTGATCAGTTTTCGCAATTGTTGTTTCATTTCTTAGAGGTAAATCGTTTTTTGGTCAATTCTGTTCGACTGCATGTGATGCAATATGCACAATTTCCTCCAGAATAGCTGGTGTTCTATCTGACTTGATGGTCAATAATAACAATAAAGTCAGATCCAATAGTGCAATCCAATAAGTTATCGTTACCAGACCAAAGTTCATCATCCAGGGTGATCCCTTATAAAATGGAAGTATTATCGATGTTTGGTATAGTATATTGATACTCTATTTTTAGGTCATCGCAAAAATAAAATAGGTTTTCATCTTTAATGTCGCCCATCCATACATTGTCAGATTTTTTAAACTTAAAATTTTCATTTTTCAGTCTCTGCTCAAAAGCTTCCAGAATTGGTTTTGTTTGCTTGGTAAGTCGGTGAAGTTAGCCCGAGCCCGAATTTTTTGGTGGATTTTTTAGATAAGTCTAGCCATCCCGAAAAAGTGTAAATACGTGTAAAAAAAAATGTCGCACCATCCCGAAATACTATTTATACATGAGAAAAAATAATAAAATACAAAAATAAATTTAATGTAAAAAAAATTACTGGTAAAACTTTTTTTTTATAATATTTAACCCGAATAGCGATAATTTGTGTAGTTACTATGGGTCCACATTAAATTCTATACCGCAATACCTGGAGATAAAGCCACCAAGCGGCATATAGGGCCAGATAGGTCGGGATACTAGCTAAGATATACAATTGGCTCCAAGTCCTTATCAGGTGGAAATAACCTTTTTTTAAGTTTATTGATTGGGTTTTTGTATATGTCTCGGCTCTTTTTTTATTAAACCAGAAATCATATTTGCTTGTTTAGAAAATGAAAGAATTATTTATTGAAAGTATGCCTAATCTGCAGCTCAAGTAGCTATGTCTGGTGAATACGGCGGGTTACCAGTAATTTTTTTTACATTAAATTTATTTTTGTATTTTATTATTTTTTCTCATGTATAAATAGTTTTTCGGGATGGTGTTACATTTTTTAATGTATTTACACTTTTTCTGGATGGTTACACTTATCTAAGAAATCTACCAAAAAAATCGGGCTCGGGCTAACTTTATCGACTTTGCTTGGTGCCCTATTTGTAATGTTGTAGTTATTCGCAAGACATTGGTTTTTGCATTTCTAGAAGCGTAGAATAATCAATTGCGTTTGGATCGAATGGGTATAGTCCGGACGTTTTGAATCCATTTACTATTGTTTGCTGCTTGAGAGCCTGTTCTAAACAAATTTTCTGCAAAATTCAGCCAAAAGAAGAGGCAAGTGAGAACTATGTCCATCCATATAGGCACACTGGGAATTGTTTTTTTGATTTAACCAGCCAAGGATAAAATACATTGGCTATATGTACTCAAAGAACGTTTGGCACGTCATCCATCCACCCTCAGACTTCCCAATACCCCAACCTGGTGGATACATTTTTATTATATTAAGTGGAATTCACTGATAAGAGTAGACTACCATTGGTGGAGCCATTTCACCATCAGCGCTGACTGTAACCAAGACGGTTAGACAATTTTTTTCGTCGTTTGCAATCCTGTTGTAAACTTTCTTAGACCCTTTCCTTACTAAAACGGCTTTCTCTAGCGGGCATAAGAAAAATGCCATTTAATCAGCATTAAAAACGCGCGATGGATCTTGAAAAGTTCTACTAACAGTTAAATTTTGAGACACTCTTTCTGATATGATTAGGTCTTTTTAAAAATAATTCACACCAATGTCTGCCAAGAATGCCGTTCTTAAAACAATTTGGGCGTTTTAGTTCCCTCACCAACAGCGCTACACTGTTAATCAACTGACCTTTTATGACTGGAAAGCCAATCTTTCCCATGTGTAGTATCCATTTAACGACCAGATCCTCCTCTTTCTCAGTTAAAATTGTTGGTGGTTCGCTTTTCTTGTTCCAGGCTGTTTTACCTTTCAGATTATTCTGGATCGTAGATCTAGGAACGCTAAAAATTTTGCTTGCAGCACTACATATGTTATTCCTAGTTGTACAGCCTCGACAGCTTCATGGAGCGCATAGTAGTTTTTTCATCATTATATAATCTGAAAGGGAAGTTCCAATTATCAGCATAATCTTCGTATATTATCAACATAATTATAAATCATACTTTATCAATATTATTAAATTAGTGATTATTACAGTTTGAAGGCGAAATTAGAACATTTTTGATTCTATTCGCGTACACTTCACTTCAGCAAAAAAATACAGAATGATTTATCGAACTAAATTCACATTTCCCCGCTTTCAATTTCTTTGAAGGATAGTTTTATACAACTCTCATTAAGACCAGATGAATATTATACATTATATACAAATTTAAATGGACTTAAATCTGAAACAACTGCCTTTTGAACACGAAGAGATGGTAAACATGATTGACCGTAACTCCATCTTTTGATTTCTAAGGGCCTTTGTGGATTCACTTACGCGGATACTACGTACTGGCTAGAACGACATTATATAGAAGAGCTAGAGTTCACTGGCGCGCATCCCGTTGTTGTTTGCTAATACTGTTTGCATTGCCGATTCGCGCTGAAATCACCGAAAACAATCTTTATATCGTGCTGGGGAATTTTATTTAAAACTTTATCTACAAACATTAAAGTGTGTTTATCATTTTCTTATTTGACGTCCGATGGGGCATGAGTTGTTAGCCCAACGTAAATCCTCTGTTGCAAGACCACTGCTCTCACATACTTAGCGTACTCCAGTAACGGAGTAGTTACCAGTAGCCGTCGCAAGGAAGCGGTGCAAGCACTTGCTGAAGTTGCATACGACACAGTTGAGGCGACGCAGGATGTGAGTCCTGCGGTAATCCCTATCTGTACTACAACCTGACCACCACTTGCATTTTTTTTATCTAAATCGAAATTTTCTTATATTCTGAGGCATTTTTGAGAACAATAGAATTTGAAACATTTATAGTTATGTAATTTAACTCTTTGGGGCTAGGTGGGTTAAAAACTGTCCCACCTTTTGCTTAGCTTATCATACATGGTGGGATATACACTCCCCGTCAAAAGTTTTTGACCACCCAAAAAAAAACGTTAGTTTAAGAGTTTTTAAATAAAATTCAACGTTTATTTCAATTTCATTTATTCATAAATTCAGTTTTTCAAATATATATTTATTGAATTTAAACATAATTTTTTTTTCTTAAATTTATATATTGGCTTCATTGAAATGTCCTCCACGCGCCTTTATAACCGCTGCACATAATCTTGGCATCCTTAACAACAGTTTTTCGAGGGTGGATGACTGAATTCCATTCCATGCAATTACTAATTTATTCCAAAGGTCTTCTTTTGAAGTAGGGCTTGTTTTTCGTACTGCTCGATCCAGTTCGTCCCACAAAAGCTTGATACGGTTAAGGGCGGGACTGTGAGGTGGACCCATCATTATATTCAATTTTCGTCTTTGGAATTCGGTATTCAAATGATCTGTATATAACTTTGATTTGTGTTTAGGATCATTATCCTGTTGAAAAATGAATCCTTATCCTATAATTCGAAGTTCAGAGGGGATAGCGTGTTCTCGTAATATGGGTAGATAACCTTCCTTGTTTAATATTCCGTTTATTTGATTAAGGTCTCCCACTTTGTTGTTACCAAAACAACCCCATATGATGACAGAACCTCCTCCATGTTTTAGGGATGGGATTATCCAGTCGTCCAGACACTTTTCGCTGGCGTGACGGCGAACATAGATGTTACGTTTTGTACCAAAAATTTGGAATGATGATTCATCAGTCCATAGTACCTTTTTCCAATCTTTAAGTACCCAATAAGGATGCCGTTTTGCCCACTCAAGTCTCTTTTTCTTATTCTGCTTTTTAACAACGGTTTTTGACAGCTTTTTTACCTTGTAGTCCAGCGTTGAGAAGACGACGTGTGACAGTCGATATAGAAACCGGCAAGTCTCGATTTTGATTTGTAATGGCTGCGATTTCTGAAGCTGTTAATCTTCTATTCCGCTTTGATGCTATTACTATATCGGTATCTTTTCTGTTTGTTGTGCATCTAGGACGACCAGACCTTTCTTTATCCTTAATTTCACCTGTGGTTTTTGATCCACAGTTGAGTGGAGTGAGTTTACTCGCAATCTGGTGTAAGGAATTATCATAAGTATAAAGTTACAATTGATTGACGGTCCAAAACTGAATGATTTCGTTTGGTTGCCATTTTATTCTAATTTTAAAAAAATTATCAATCCTTTTAGTTTTTTTATTATTCTCTCACTATTCGTATTTTTGAAATTTCGTTTTACTATTCGTTTTACTAAGATAAATTAGCGTAAAACACAATTCATTTAAAAATGAACAGAAAATGAATAACAAGCAACTGAAGAGTAGTGTAGAACGCTGAGAAACACCAGTAACTCGCTTGAACACATTAAATAAAAATTTGTAATTTTTTATTCTCGGTGATTCCCCAAAGTATGGAAAGTAAATCCATAAAGAAAAGGTAGTGTTACTACATTAATCATTGCACTTAATATAAATTCGCATAAAACAATTTTAATATTGATTTGTATATTAGTGAAATTGCAGATTTGAGTGGTGGTCAAAAACTTTTGATGGGGAGTGTATCTTGAAACCCATCTTGAAAAGTCGAAGTTACTCATAGTCATAAAGTTTAATATTTTTTTTTATAATTTTTCATTATGTTTTAATGCTACGAGTATATACCAATGGTAAATGCGTAAATAAGTGAAGAAAAAATTATACAAATCGAAACGTGGCAGTAAGTTATGTGTGATTCTGTGATAAAGGTTGGCACATTGAGTGAAGTAGTGAATGAAGTAGTGATATTCAATATGGCATACATGAAGAGGAGAAAATTTGAGTGTAAAGTTGATATTAAAGGCATTATCGAAACAGAAATTATAGAAGAAATACCTTCAGATCCATTGATTGCATTGATGAAAAAAACACTGATCTTAGTGACAATGAAGACCTATTTATTAGAATCCGAACGAAGAGAACGAAGATCATTTCTAGCTCAGAAGATAGATGAATGTGAAAATGAAGTTGCACAAAGTTACACAAAGCGAGCTGATTAGACAATAGAGTAAAAATGGAAAACAGGCTAGCTCAACATATCATCGATCTTCAAAGGCCATCACCGCATGATATTTGTCCTCAATTTATATGTAATGATATCATTGGTTGAGTAGCATCTAACAATATCTCCCCAAAAACCCTATTAAAAGTGGATATAAGGTGTGGATGATAGCTGATGCATTTGGCTACTGCTACAAATTCGTTATATATACAGGCAAAATTAACAATCAAGTAACAAAAAATCTTTTTAGAAAAAGTTGTAATTATCTTACTGCTGATGTCGGTGAAAAAAAAACACATTGTTTTTTGACAATTATTTTTAAGCTTGTATGAAAAATGTAAAGAAAAACAAAATAAATGCTTGCGGTGTTATAAATAAAACAAGGAAATTTTTACCATCCTTTGCTTCTACAAGAGCAAAAACGGAAGAGAATATATGTCATTTGTTAGTGACACAGGAATTAATGCCACAAAATGGATTGATAATAGGGAAGTATATCTTTTATCCAACTATATTATGTTCCAAATCAGGTTGGGAATACTACAGAGCAAGGATAAAAATGGGGATAATATTTCAGTCGCTTGTCCCTCGCTATTTATTGCCTAATTATAAACTTACCGATGTAGTAAAAAATGGTGGCACCGCATATTGTTCTATTTTTTGGATGCGGCTGTTTTAAGTACTTATATTCTTTATGAACAATTAAGTGAAAACAAGGAGCTAAAAAATTTTACAGGGCAGTGCGCTGAAGGGTTTGTTGCCCAGACTTTAATTGATAAAATTGCATCATCAACATCTGGACTTCCACTCAAGGTAAAAAAATAAATATTAGGAAAAGACTCGAAACATCTACCAAAACTTTCTAGTCGGAGAAGATGTGCGGCGTTATATGCAGCATAAAAAAAAGAAAGTTAGTAGTATTAGTAGTGTACAGTATACAGAGTGGGCCAAAAGTCACCATGGGGTTTAAATTTTAATAACTTTTTCGTTTATATATTTTTTATTTTTTTATTTTTTCAGATTATAAAATATACAAAATAAAAATTTTTTACACTTAGTATGAAAAACAATGTCACTTAAATCACCCCCGCTGGCGAATGCGCTAACAATTAATTTCCGAATTTCTGGAAATTATTCGCTCTCTAAGATTTGCCTTAAAAGTGCCATTGTGTCTCGGGCAGTATGGGCAGTGGCTCCATTCTGCTGAAACCACATCTTAGGTCTGTTTTCAAGATCAGGACGTAAAAAATATTCTATCATAAACCGATACCGCTCTCCATATTCAGCACTTCCATTTTCATTTTCGAAGAATTAAGGCCCAATAATATTTTCAGTTTTAATGCCACACCATACTGTACACCTATAATGAGGTGCAATTGGCATTGATAAATGACTCTTGGATTTTAAGAACCCCAGAACCTGCAGTGCGGCTCATTAACAAAGGCATTTAAATGAAAATGAGCTTTATCACTCAAAATCAGATTTTCAATAAACTTGATTTCATTTCTGGCCAACTGTTGAAATTTAACTGCAAAATTTAGACGTCGCCGGTGATCTCCAGGTTTTAATTCTTGTAGCAATTGCACCTTATATGGGAATAACAGTAAATCATTTTTTAAAATGCGCCGCAGTGACGTACGAGACATACCTCGCTGAGCAGAACGCCTTCAAGTAGATATTTCTGGTGTTTCGTTAACACTTTGCTCTACACGTTCAATATTTTCCGCAGTGCGAATTAAACGTGGTCTACCAGTTCGAGGAGGCAAATTTCTTACTGGACCTTGTTGTTGGTGACGATCAACTAAGCAACGAATCATTGCTTCAGAGGGCGAAATTCTAATATTAAAATGGCGACTACATGTTCTTTGAGTTAAAATAATTGATCGCAGATTTAAATAATAATAAAATTATATTATATTCTGGTTCTTTGTTCAGTTGCGAATCTTTCCATAATTTATTCTCCAAGTGTTATTTATATAATCTGAAAAAAAAAAAATTAAAAAAATATAAAAAACGAAAAAGTTATTAAATTTTTAAACCCCATGGTGACTTTTGGCCCATCGTGTAGTATAATGCTGTCTGCAAAGTTCCAGTTTGTTTTGGTAAAAAGTTGTACTATTTCAATGAATATCATTTAACATTTTAAAACATTAGTTGCATGGTGAAATAATATATGTCCCACCCTGTAAAAAAGGACTTATTGAAATGTTTTTATTTTTTTTCTTAGTTCCATTTTTTTATAATAAAAAACAATTTGTACAAATAAGGTTTTCATAGGCTTTAAAATTGGGTACCTCAGAGAGTCAAAGTAAAGTGTCTGTTTGTCTAGGAAACACATTGCTCGTTTGAACACCAATCAGATGAATTGAGTCACAACTCAAGAGTCTTTTACCATAAAATGATATTCGCTTTGTCCTATTTTCCCCCCCACTCTAATATTGTACTCAAATCGGGATTAGGTGAAGTGACAACTTCTAGACGTTTACCGTTTAATTCTGAAGAAGTGTTCAGCGCCGAATGAAATAGAATAGTGCAATGTAGCGTCATCGACAAAGCTGTGGATAGGATTAACATCCAGTAAATCATTGATTAATAACAAAAACAAATTCGGCGCCATAAATTGATACCTGAGGGACTCCGGCATTTTGGGAGTATTTCTTTGATGATCTTCCGTTTAGCACAACGTTGATCTTTCGGTCTTTAAATCCAAGCCATACGCCACAAGTTTACAGATGATTCTCTCATTCAAAACGATTGCAATGCCCTCTCTAATCGGTCTACGGCGAGATTCCATTTGTTTGCGACAAACGTCAAGAAAACAGTTGTGGAGCGGCTTTCACGAAAGCCATATTGTTTATCTGAAATAATTTTATTAAATTTCAAGATAGTTCACTAAATGTTGGATAATGCTTTTCTCAACAGCTTTTGTGACGACTGATACAATTTATATTGGCCATCCATCGTACTCTTCCAGGTGTTCTTTTATGTACCTTGATTATAGAAAACGAGAAAATTTTTAGTTAACATTTAGTTAATATTCGAACTGGAATACCATCGGGCGTGGTGTTTTTTTATTTACGTCCATAGTTTTCAGGTTTTTGAATACAATTTTTTCCGAGATGTTAATGGAATACATTTTGGAACCACAATACGGAATACAGGAAGCGTAACTGAGGAACATCCAAGGTACGTCTGTAAATATGGCTACGCCTCCAAAGAAAGCACCAGCTGCACATTTCAAGGCTGAACTGGATGTTTTAGAAACATTGGCATACGATGCGGCAAACTGGTAAAATTTAGAATATTTTCAGAAAATGATGTAGTTTTCTTGTTGTCGGGTGTTTCGGCCACACGAATATTTTTCAAAAGAAAATTGATTCCGCTGATATTGCTTGTGAGCGGTTTTATTTTGTCAGACAGCAAATTACTTATATGTTAAATAAAAAGATGATTCCTTATATTTTGAACTATATTAGGTATTATGCTTTTAGCTATGACTTGGCAAGGTTAATGCATTAACCATTAAAAGATTAACGGGTTTGATGTACTTGTGATTGTTTCAATTTTAGAGAATTTACTTAAATTACCTCTTCGCCTGCCCTCCAACATGAAGGGCAACAATACCAGCCGCGAAATATCTGTATCAGTAGCCAGCACACTAGTGTTCCAGCACGAAGCGATAAGTACTTTATTAACACTGCTTAAGACTCTTTAAGAAATTAATAATATCCGAGCCTCCGATATTCCGAGAATAAAACGAGAATCTGGGCAACAACACTTCTTTAGTTGATTATTTAGAGCTAGAACTACAATTAAACAATCTCCGTTTAAAAACCTCACTCGATTTAAGAATAAATATACACCTTCTTGATAAATTTAAATTAATTTTAATCAAAATTAATTAAAATTAGTATCGTTTATTAGATTAACGTTGAATTAAAACGTGAATTATTCATGTTGTAGTGGGCCGATTTTTACTATTATTTTGTGTTATAAATGATGATTATTCGGTCTTTAGACTTTGATGTCCGTTGAAAGACTTCACATATAAAATGTTGTTATTGACGGCAGTATACATAAAAATTCTAACCCTTTTCGATTTTTGATAAATTCATTTACATAATTACATTCTCGTATATATAGTATGTATGCTTGATTTTGTGACAGATGTATCACATCGATCGGTCGTTAGATACAGTATATCAATCTATATCTATAACATATTAATAAATTGTTTGAATCAATAATTTTCATTTCATTCAATCGATCACAAATATAGCTAGCACACACGATCTGTTGTAATTGAATACATGCGATCGATATACATTTATTATTTAAAACCACAATGTAACCAATAATTTGTTATAATACATTTTGTTTTTGTTGTTTATCATTAATTTATAACCATGACTATTTTATTTATTTCAATTTCAATGTATAAATAAATAAAATCATCTTCCATATAGCTATATGCTATCGATCGTACACGTTTCTGCATAACATACTCTTATATATATGTATTCAATATTTAACCGAGTGACAATTAAGTTATGCACGATCTATAAAGTACGCGATCAAAATAATGCGCCACCCGTTATAACGCGCTGCAATTCTTGTATGTAATATAATATATATTTCTTAAATTTCACTTAATATATAATATATATATATATATATATATATGTACGATCAAGAAATGCGTGATCGCACAACGGATCACAAAAAAAATTCGTTTAATTGGTCATAAATTTGATCGATAAAAAAAATTGTGATCAACATATAAAGTTTCAATTACACGCAGATAAGCTTTTTGTTTATAGTTGCTGTGCTTCGATCAAACGATCGTTTTTTTTATCTTGATGATCGTTTGTCATTAGCTTAATATGTTTAAAAAGGGCTTGACCTAATCATATTTTTTATAAAGTCTTTACGAGTACTTTTATTTTAAGACAGCAGCAACAACAATTATTTTTAAGTAATTTTTTTTTGTATACGTTTTGAATTGAAGACTTCCTGCGGCAGAGTGCAACAGACAATCTTTTTATTGTTGAATTTTAATGTCTCTTTAATTATACACGATAATTTGATATGCATTCTTATTTTATTCTATATAAGTATGTAGAAATGAGAGCATCAAGATTTAAAAAAAAATTGTATAAAGGATGTACGCGACAAAAGGAAGTTTTATAATTTCATCGCGCTTATGTAGTAACCGCGATCGACGCACATAAGATAATGCACCTACTGCGAGATATATACCGTCATTAAACTACAAAAATTATAATTTCACGTCGATGTTAAAGTTAAACATACAAAAAAAAAACTCGTTTAACGGGTTTGATGTTACCTAGGTAGATGTTATATTCTTATGTGTTTAGTTTCTTATATAAGATTTGGATAAGAAACTATATAATATACACACCATAACAGTACGATTTGGTCGATCTCTTCTCTCAACGTATATTTTGGGTGTTCACGTCTCGCGATCTTATTGACATTGGTGGTTTTTTATATATATTAATATTATATATTCATATACGCGGTTTTTTTTAAAGAATGAACGAAACCATTGAGAATTTTTTTATGTATCCAATCTTATTGTTTTCTTGTGGTTTGGTTTTATATATATATATATACACGTACCACTCAAATGTCGAAAATGTTAATGTTGTTTAAGGTTAATAAAAAAAATTTCTCTCGAGCAAATTACACATTTTGGCTTTTTATAATTTTTTTTTCTTAATGTCGTGCACGAATAAGATGTAAGAATTCAATAAATTTTATTGAATGAATTTTATGTTTTGAATACATAATGCTATATTTACAGTGGTGAGACATTAGATTACAACCGATTAAGTGGATTCTGTACACTTTCACTCATAGGTTTGTAATATACACGCGGCATTTGGCAGGTACATATTATGAATTAATTAATTAAAAAGTGAGAATATTATTTTTGATTTATGACCGTACGAAATTGTACGTCGTATTCTGGTTCTTAGAAGGGAAGCACATTATGGCTTTTATTTATTCCGCGGCATATCCAGTCAGTCGGTTTCCGGTTTTTTGTCCGGATATTGAATATTAATGAGCTAAAAACTTGTTTATAATTCTTGCAAATTATCGTATACGAATATTAAGCGATTCGTGGGCTCTAAAGATTATCTTATATGTATTTGTTTTTTATAAATTGCTAATTGAATGTGGGAATCGATATATTTAGTTTATTATATGCATGCAATCATTTAATTTTCGTGTATGTTAATTTCATGGAGTGTTTCTCTTTTACAAGTTTGTGTCAACATTTAAATGGTTAAACTGTATTTCAAGCTTATTGAAATATAATCAATCAGTCATAAACACTTGGACAGGAAGAGAAGAGGTCGTAAATGGTTTTATTACCAAGATAAGTAGTTCAATTTATACATAACAAATGGTGTTTGGTGCAGATTTTGTTTGATCATTTTTATAAATGTGATATTTCAAAATTTAAGAAGAAAGAAATTTGAAAATATCGTCCTTCTATCAATTACTATTATGTTTTGGAAAAGATAATTTCAAATTTGGCCTGAAAAACTATTATTTGTATATAGTCTAAACCTGATTTCTAGAGACAACTATAAATCATTTAATCTCAACTTTAAATTTTTTAAAATTTAGTACGAAATTTGTATACTTAGAAAAGAAACATAATTTTCATAAATTTTCATTCAAAAATCGAGAAAAAACTAACAAGCCCCTAAAAGATACTATATTAAAATCGAAATACATTTATCTTCAATAATATTTGTGATGAACAATAAATTAAGCGTTAGAAATAAAAAATTCTAGAAACCCAGGAAGCATTTCTTATTACAAATTCCTGTCAAGTATATTCATTGCCATCCTAAAAATATAGTGGCAGAATTTGTGCCTAATCTAGAATTTTACCGAATTCTATTGAACAATAAAGACTGTTAAACGGTTTTCTAACATAAAGTGTTCCTGATAAGCATATGTAACCAGAACTGCTAAGTCCTTGAATTTTAGAACATTTCATTTCTAACACTTGTTTGTTATTCAACACAAATATTATTGAACGGTAGATGAGATGTATTTCTTTTTAATATAAATAGTATCTTTATTTTATTTTGTTAGGTAATATATTATATAGGGAAGAGTTTCCGGTTGTGAACATAGTATTGTTTTTGACCCATAATTTTCCTTTGAGTCCATATTACGCGTAGATATGGATATCAATGAAAAGCTGGAGGCTTTAGCTAGCTGTTTGCCAATTTCGTGAAGTCATCTTTTTTGGCAACAAAAAATCGTAATCGGTTGAATAGTTGAAGGAAAACGCACCTAATTATAAACAATTTCGAGGTTTATTAATATTAAAGGCCTTCAGTGGCCAAAATACCAAAATAAAAGATTTCTAAAAAAATTATTTATCGTTTTCCTCATCTTCCAAATCAGAAACACAATGCTTGCATGTTAAATAGCTGGAATGCATGTCAGCGCACTTCAAATGCATGGTTCGATCACACATGTTGCATTTGATGGAATTTGCAGCGATCAAACAGCTTCAAACAGATAATGCAGAAGTCGATAACATTATCAGATGATGCATGTGAAGTTAGACCTAACTATAGTATAGAACTAACTTTAGGACTAGTTTTGCTCAAATTTCACACGCTTGTATACGCATTTGAAGTTAGACCTAAAATAATCCTAAACCAACAAAAACAAACGAAAATTTGTAAGTATTGGTAAAAAAGTAAAACAAAAACGTCATTTAGGCGAAATTTCAAATTTGTAAACTAATTAATTTCGTGTGGGTAACTGCAGCAGGGAAACTTTCGAATTTCAAAATGAAACTTGGCATACCGATTAAGCCCAATTTGTGCTAATTAGTGCTCACGGAAAAAAATTAGTGCTAGCCCAGGAGCCGAAAAACCAGGAAAAGAAAATTTAAGTTTCGCCTGAAAGATGAAAAAAATAAAACCCAATTTCTAGAAAAAACCAGAAATAATTTAAGCTTAATTTTAAAACTTCACAAAAGCGGCTCCACCTACGAAATTTGTGCTTATCATAGAAATATGATTTTTAAAAATTTTCATTAATAAATTGAGTAAAAACAAATTAGCCCCTAAAAGATACTATATTGAACATACAAAATACAGATGTATACCGTTCAATAATATTTGTGTTGAACAACAAATTAAAAAATAAAATAACTTATTATAAAATCAAAGAATAAGCATTTCAGATAGCATATTCCTGTCGCATGACAGGACGCATGTTCATTGCCATCCGAAAAATATAGTGGTCGAATTTGTGCTAATCCAGAATTGGTCCAATTCCGTTGAACAACAAAGACCGTTGAATGAACAATTTTCTGACAAAAAATGTTCTACAAACCAATGAAGTTGGCACTTCTGATTGCATATTCCTATCAGGTATGTTCATTGCCATCCGAAAAATATAGTGGCCGAATTTGTGCTAATCCAGAATTGGCCCAACTCCGTTGAACAACAAAGACAGTTGAATGAACAATTGTCTGACAAAAAATGTTCTACAAACCAATTAAGTTGGCACTTCTGATTGCATATTCCTATCAGGTATGTTCATTGCCATCCGAAAAATATAGTGGCTGAATTTGTGCTAATCCAGAATTGGCCCAATTCCGTTGAACAACAAAGACCGTTGAATGAACAATTTTCTGACAAAAAATGTTCTACAAACCAATGAAGTTGGCACTTCTGATTGCATATTCTTATCAGGTATGTTCATTGCCATCCGAAAAATATAGTGGCTGAATTTGTGCTAATCCAGAATTGGCCCAACTCCGTTGAACAACAAAGACAGTTGAATGAACAATTGTCTGACAAAAAATGTTCTACAAACCAATGAAGTTGGCATTTCTGATTGCATATTCCTATCAGGTATGTTCATTGCCATCCGAAAAATATAGTGGCTGAATTTGTGCTAATCCAGAACTAGCCCAACTCCGTTGAATAACAAAGACAGTTGAATGAACAATTTTCTGACAAAAAATGGTCTACAAACCAATGAAGTTGGCACTTCATACCAGGTTTTGAAGTATTCAGTTTCTTAAGAAAATCGTAACTTCTCAGGTTAGTAACTCATTGCAAAAAATTAATTTGATCGCGCAAAAATTATTAGCTTTTAAATGGCTTTTTTTGGAAATAGCCCTAATCTAGACTTTCATTCTAGTCTCGAGATGTTCGATTTCCTAAAAAAATCCTTAATTCTTATATCGCATCTTAATAATGTACTTCTGTTTATTTATTATAAATTGAAATTATATTAGTTTACAAATTCGAAGTTTCGCCTAAATGACATTCTTGTTTTACTTTTTTACTAATACTTACAAATTTTCGTTTGTTTTTGTTGGTTTAGGATTATTTTGGCTCGTTGAAGACGCTGTAGATATGTAAGGTTTCGGTGTGGTAACCACTTTTACTTCATGTACAACATCTCTCCCAAGAAAGACGATTCGATGCTGATAAAATCAACATCAGAGTAGATGTCCGGGTCATATGGGTGAATTCCGGGTGCTCTAAAACCGGATTTAATGATTTAGGGTGTCAGTGCCAGATCAAGAGTCTTACAGACAAGGCCAGCAATATGACGAATCTCCATTACCTAAAAGAACGAGATGAGAATTTAAAATTTTAAATCGAAATAGCAAGGTTGAATGATCCAAAGACCTGCCTTGTTGGCAATATTTTTTGCCATGCAGAACACTGTGACTTGTAATAGGTCTTTATCGGTCCGAAAATAAACACATCCAGTGGTGGTAGTTTGTGACTACAGTGCGGCGGAAAATAAACAATATGCACTCCATTGGCAAGGGCGATATCGATGGCTTCAACTGATAGATGCGAAGCATGGGTGCCGAGACGCAACAGCACAGGGGAAACTAACGAAGATTTTGCGAAATTTATAAAATGGTGCATATAGCCAATAAACAATGGTGGTAGACTGTTGCCAGCGGCAATCACCTTGCCAATTTTTGTAGGGACCTTTGGAAATCCGCTTTCATCCGCTACCATATTTACTTTGATTTATCGTACTTTTAAAACATTGGAAAATTATAATTGCGTTGATTTGTACGGACTTTTTTCAATGTAATCACACCAAATGAACAAGCTGGTTCATTCACTTCGATATTAGCTAGAAAACTGCGTACTTGCATTCTGTCAAACATTATGCAAGGGTGCTCACAACCGGAGACTCTCCTCTAATGTAGGCTTAAATCTAAATTATTTTCGCCCGAATGCATTCATGATATTTTCACAAGATAAGTAATGAACAAATCTTGTTTGATAATTTTGATAGTTTTTGCTGAATTCTAAATTTGATAACATACTTGGTACATCCATAATGTATAGCTAGACTTGACAATTTCAAATTAAACGCACGTTTTGTAAAAACTATAAAGGCAACTGTTCACCACGATCACGTTTGCAAAAGTTGTTCCTTTATTTGAAATTGTTGATCACATTTCTACAAAATTGGAAGGATGTTGTGGCTTTAATTCTTGGACTATTTAAACCTTATAAAGATAAATCCTTACGTAAAATTCACCATGTGGCTGTGGTTGACATGTTTAATTGTTGAGAAGGTATCGAAATCGAAAAACGTGAGTTCTCTGCAACCCTTACTCATTATTCTCTATTTAAAACTAAATCACAAGGAAAAACATTTGATTGATTGATTGATTGATTGGGAGTACACACTTGGTCGTAAGCATGATCTCCCAGAAGGCTGGGTTCCACCGAGCACCATTTTTTCGTTTAACAAAACCGAAAGATAGGAAAGGAGAGTTAGTAATTATAGCATGAAAGTGAAAAATAGTTTAATAATGTCTTGGTGCCCTACATTAAGGAAATAAGCAAGCAAACTGTGAAAAATGAGCATATTTCACTTGCATTTCCAACTCTAAGTGAATTTCTTGAAATTATAGATTATAAATAATGACATTTAATAGGTACCTCGCAAACCATTATCATTCTATGACACCACTGCAAACTAAATCTATAATTATCTTACACAAAATAAATTATTTCGAACTAATTTTCAGTATACCTTGTTACAATACCACAATTTCGAGAATTAGTTTCAAATGCAAATAAAATGAATTCGACTGAATTTAATTTTAAACACGATCATGAACAAGATTTTTTTTTGTCACAGTCACTTAAATAATAACTAGTTCATATATTAAAAATTTATTAAGTGCATTATATAGCCACTTTTTATTAGTACAACAAAATAAATAAAAATCAAAAAAAATAATATGCCTTCACGCTCCTTTTGTTCTCGATCAACGCCAGAATCCAGTTAGGCATACTTCTAATCAATGCATTTGCCAGGCATTTTCCATTACTAATTTCAGCTCATTGGCCATCAGGAATTGTCTGTTACCCTCGTAACTAAAAATATTGAAAGATTTCCTTTGAGATTTAGGTATGTCCAACAAGCAAGTTCAGCTTAAAATTTGTATTTAATGCTCCACAAACCAAGATTTAGTATTTTCACTCTTATACGGATTGGAGCGTTATCTTGCTGGAAAATCCAGTTTTCCTCTTGAAGAATGTACAGAAAAGGCAATAGGCGGTCTTCTAAGACGTTAGTGTACTCTGCACTGTTCATTTTAAGTGATGGGAAGGCTAAAGTGTGCGTAACCGCAGAAGAGGAAGCATCCATACAATTCGAGTTCCATCACCAAAATTTCGTTTCGAGAAGTACATTTGGTCCTTTCTAAGATCCCGCCCAGATGATTAATAATGGTTAGTAATAATAAATATAGAACCAAATATTTTTAATTACCTTTCATCAAGTACTGTCTCATATTTGACAACTTCATTTTTGTGTAATGCAGGAGCATGACGCCTTTTAAAGCCCGAAGGCTCGTGTTTTGAAACACATTTGACTGGGAATCGCTTTTCAGGCGCTTAATTGTTTTCGTGGAATTACTGGCGGCTTTAACCAGCCCTCGTATTTATCGGCAAGTCATCTTTTTTTGGGGTCCTCCGGTTTTTCTTGTACCGTAAGTAATAGGATTTTTTAATACTTTGCAAACGTTACATGATGGACCAGTCTTCCACCTACTTCCCTAAATTAAAAACCTTCGAAAAGAGCATGAATTTCGCCTTTTTCCGCGGCCGATAAGTATTTTCCACGTGACATTATTTAAATAAAACTAAATTATTTATTCGTTTATTAGGGTTAGCGAGAAAAATATTACCAAAGACTACTGTTATAAAGTTGTGGAAGTAAGCAATTTTGACAAAATGTTTTTTCTCGAAGTAATTGAATACTGAAACAGTGTTTTCCACGACGAATCACATACTAACGTTCGTTTATTTTTTTGGCATCAATTTCTTGAAATTTTTTAAATCACTTATTAAAAAAACTATATTATCGAACCCAAAAAAGAAACATTATTAAGTGTTATATTTTCTGAAAACAATGTGGTTTTTCTTATTTATGAATAAAAAAAAATCGTTTCGGGCTCAGCGAAATTTCACTTTCAATTTCTAAAATATTCATTTTATAAAGAAAATCATAAATTTCAACTCTGTTTATAATTTGCGATGCTTGCGTTTGTCAATTTCGCTCCCATAACGCTTGATTACCTTGAAAGTTCCAAATTTACGACTTGCAATATTTTTTAAGTGACGATTGAATGAAGGCTCGGCAAAAGTTGGACGTACCCTTTCATCGGAGCAAATAATTCGAAACCATTCCTAACAATTCTATAAAATTCGGAGGCAGCTATAACGAAATGTTTAGCTCGGTAAATACCCGCTATCCAATTGACATTTTTAAGAAAGTTATTTAACGAAGAAAGTTATGCTTACCCAAATCTGATACCATCTCTAACAAAATCACCAAATCACAATGAAATTTAACTATAATTGGTGTGTGGTATATACTAGAGTATGCAACATACTCCAGACAAGATTCAAATTCCTATAATAGAATCATTGAAAACAGCGTTAAGTTGTCGCTTCCCATAACCTGCGAAGCTGTCCAAAACATAATTAAAAACCATATCTCCTGTGGAGCCCCTAAAGTCCTTATATCCAGTCCAACAAAATTTTGGTATATTAAAATTTCCAGCATTCAACAACTGGACAAATGAAACCCCGCGGTAAACGTCCGCGGTACTTCCATAAAGTAAACCCCAATAGTAAATAGCCAAAACGAGTCATATTTAACATTGAATACAATAGACTCACCACAAGCACGCACTGAAGATTGACTTGATCAAATTTAAGGTTGTTTACCGTAATAATTACTCCTCCACCAACTCGATACAATCAAATATTCTTCAGATTTCAAATAATCGTTCATCCAAGTTTCGGATTTTTTAGGACGGTTAGTAAACTCCTTCACTAAAACTCTAGATGACCAAACGTCAGGCTTTAGTAATTTATGGTATAAGGTATTCCAACATTAAAAGAGACAAAATTGAGATGGCAATTAATTTCCTCAACAGGAACTTCAACTTTACCACTCAAATATTTACAGAGGACATCAGGCACAGTAGTATTGTAAAATTTGGAAGCGTAAATGAATTTTCTATTCGGTACGGCTTTAATAATTTCATCAATTTAGTTGCTTGAACGAACAATACACTCCAACCACGGTACTGTAATACGAAGAGTCATAAGAGCAGATGAGATATCAACAGTGAGAATATCCAGAATCCCTAAGCTACTTTTTGAAATTAGTTGTTCTTTAAAATAAAGCAACTCGGTCTACACACTAAGTTCAGAATCATGTTGGTAATCGTATAGCACACAAATTTTTGTTATGGGCATTATTTCATCAATTGTCTCCAAACTTCCATTTTATTTTCGATATATTCTGGACAATCAATCTTACAATTACCATAATAGCGAACTAAATCCTGGGTAGACGCAGCATTTTTGTATTTGCCAAACTTGTTCGGCATATTGCAAAAGTTTACGATAATTCAAGACAAAATTACTAAACACGACGGGAGTGAACCTACGCTAGTGTAGGGATTCAATTAATACAGCAAAATTGTCACCGAAATTCAACGCAAAAAAACATAAATAAACGGCAACTTATTTTTTCGTACGGCAACAGAATTATATAATTTTCATTTGAATACGATCACAGATTCCTAAATAACAGTCAATAGCATTCTGCAAAAATGACCGAGTATCAAATGCACAAAAAACAGAGTAAATTTGACCTAATTATAATTTTGATGCAATAAACAAATTTTCTCGAAACCAAATGCCGAATACTCGATACATAAATGAATACAGGATTCTTAAATTATTTTTTATTAAGTTCTGAACAGATTATTTGTTGAACAGATTTTGGTGAAATTTGGTATGGTGGATGAAAATTTTATTCTGTTATTTTGAGAAGAAGTTCCGGGGTATGGTCAACTAGGGCGGAATTTAGTCATTTCTTAATCGAACGTAATGTATTTGGGTATGATGGATCAAAATAGGATTATAAAATAATTTTTCGCAAAAGTTCTGGAAAATTGTTAGCTATGTAGCACTATTCTGACTTTCCTTGGGAATTGGGAATTTGGAAAATTTGCTATGGAAATAAGCATTTTTGTTTGCATTGTATAATTTTAGTGCATTAATGGTAAATTGGGGATTATTTTTTATTAAAAACCATTTTGGGAAAAACTTTCCCATTCAACTTTATTTCAAATTTTTTTACATCAAAGTAATTCCATTAGTGGGCTAAAAATATACAATCCGAACAAAAATGGTACGTAAATATTTTTTCTAATTCCCTATTCCCAGGGAAAGCCAGAATGGGCCACAGGGATGGAACTAGGTAATATTTTAACAGATTATGGTGGACAAAAATGGAATTGTTAAACGAGTTTCACAAGAAGTTCTGGCATATAGTCATCTTGTACAGTACTAAGATATTTCTTAAACGATCATGATTTGGTATCCTGGATAAAGAAATGAGACTCTAAAATGATTTTGGAAGAATTTCTGGAATATGGCCAACTGGGACGGAACTAGATATTTCTAAATAGGTTACGATGCCTATATTGGATGAAAAAAAAAATTCTAAAATGATTTTTAGGCGAAGTTTTAATATATTGCTAACTTGAACGGAATTAAACGGTTTTTAACGCATCATGATAAAATTGAATATGGTGGATGGAAATGGGATTCTAACCAGATTTTTGAATGAATTTCTGGAATGGGACTATCCAGAACAGAACTCAGTTATTTCAGGCTAAATGTAAATAAAAAACTTATATTCTGAATTGAAGACAACAATACAGAAATGAGAAATTCCGAAGAAATCCGCAAATTAATTGTGAAAGATCGTAAAAATGGATCTACTTACGATGAATTAGCCTTAAAATTCAACATTTCGAAGTCGGGTGCAAAAAAAAAATTGTTGATAAATATTATAGATTAGGAATTGTTGAAACATTACGCGGAAGGGGGCGTAAAACGAAGACAACCAGCCAAGACGATCGACGATTATGCAAGAAAATACAGACCAAGGTGTTTCGGTATGGACAGTGCGACGAAATTTAAAAGAGTCTGGTCTAAATAACTATATTGCCAAGAAACGTTCACTAATTAGCGCTGCTAATAAAATAAAGAAAGTGAGTTAAAGCCTCATGAAAACAGTCCCCCGAGTATTGGAACCAAATAATTTGGAATGACGAACAAATTGAAAAACCCAAAAAAGAGAAAACGAGTCTGGTGCAGGAAACAAGATTAAAGGCGATCTACATTCAAAAAATTGTGAAACGTGGAGGTGGTTCTCTTCTATCATGGTTTGGGAAGGGTTCTCTAAATCAGGAGTGGGAAAGCTGAGCAAAATTGACGAAAGGATGACTGGCAGTTCATACGTAAACGTACTAGAGGAAAACTTAAAAGAATCAGCTGTCAAAATGGGGTTAGGCCAATTTATCTTCCAGCAAGATAATGACCCTAAGCATACATCTCGGATTGCTAAAATTATTTTACTGTAAGTTGTATTGAAACGCTGGATTGGCCACCCCAGTCATCAGATATAAGTCCGATAGAACATCTGTGGTCAATATTAGACTCTAAAATTCCACTGAGTGCTAGAATTAATAAAAAACATTTTGGGCCGCACTTTAGGAACATCATACAAAATCTAGTGCTAAGTATTCCACAACGCTTAGCAGCAGTGAGACCAAACAAAGGTGGAGCAACAAATTTGTAATATAATCTTATGTGCGTACCCAATATTTTGTGTTTAATTCCAAATTTAGGACATTTTTCCATCGTAAACTTAATTTTGCACCATAATGTAAACTTGCATTTGCTCCTTGTATTTGCAGACATTATAAGAGATATTTAATTTTTACCAAATGTGCAATATAAGAATGAAATTTTCTTTAATTGAAAATGTGATACATTTATGAAATAATAAATAAGCACAACATTGAAAATAATTAAATTTTATGAATAAGCCATTTGACTTTAGATTCACAAATTGAAATCGTCAACTTTCGATTGCTCCCTAGTGCATATGTAAAGAGCGTTCAAATGGTTCTAAAGTCTGCTGTACATATAAAAAGAAAGAATATCAAAAAACACCTGCTTTGGAACCATCATAAATCGCGACTTCAGTGGGTACAAAAGCATATGTCTTGGACAGATAACTGGGTCAAGGTTAATTTCTATGTCGAGAAAAAATTCAGCTTAGATAGCGCCAATGGTTTTGATTATCATTATCACGATTTATGGCAGGAGTATACTTATCAAAGCACCAAAGGTGGATCTGTAATGTTTTGAGGAGCCATTTCAAAGTTAGGTGTCATGAATTTGGTTTTCATCAGAGGCCGCCAGAACAGCAATGGATATATTGAATTACTAAACCCACAATTTGTAACAATTCGAAAGGTTTTGGGATCCAACAACTTCATTTTTCAGTGACAATTCTGCAATCCACACTGCACACATTACAAAATCGCTGTTTAAAAATGAAAAATGTAGAGTTGTTGGGATGATCAACAGTTTCTCCCGACATGAATATAATTGAAGACATATAGGAAGGCAAGCAATATCAACCTGTCAAAGAGCTTAACGTATTCCTATAATGTTGATCAAAAAATTGTATATATTCTCTTTGTTTTGTCGCAGAGGATAGAAAACACTTAACCGACAGGACGAATAGTATCTATGTTGAAACAAAATCAACGGTATTCGTCCACTACTCTTGAAAACCAGCACTTTTAATTTTTTTTTGTTTATATTCATTTTAAATATTATATTTAGTTTATTTGTTAGTATTTTTTTAAACTAGAGATAAAATAAAATAGAATAAAACAATTTCAATATTTCGTCGGTTAAGTGGTAATTAAAAAAACGTCAAGGCATTATATAAATCGTCTTTAAGTAATTTGATTGAATAATTATGCAACTGTGCAATGGTTGAAGAATAATCTTTTCGGCGACCATATGCAAGTGCCGAAGCTTTAACCACTTGGTCGGTTATAGTGAACATTGTTGCATTATTTTTATAATTAAGCTATTAGTAGCAGCAACTAGGATACATCAAGAAGTATTAAAATGAGTTCCACCAACTTGCCTACTTGTCTACAAAATTAATAATTTATTGACTATTTTGCTCGATTGTGGTTTTCAACATTTTGTATATCCCAAAGTATTTCGGCGCCCAATATGCTATGACTAACAAAAATTTATATTCCATAAATATAAATAGTAAATCTGTGTATTTAACAACAAATTTATTCTCATTCATATTTCATTTATAATTAATGCATATATACCCTGGTAGTATAAAATATAAATTCGCCCACATTGTGTATTAATTAAATAGAATAGCAACTCGTCGTGTTGACATTATTTTCTAATAACAAATCCCAAACTTAATTTAAACCACAACAAAATATTGTGCTCATACGAGTTAAATATACAAATTTAAAATACTAATTGATCATAAATCAACTGATCTTAAACTTATCTTGTGTTTGTTTATATATCGATGGCATTGAACCAAAGATTTTTATCAATATATAGAGTATATAAAACGAAAACAAACTTCCTTCCCTTTATGTAAGTGACTATAAACGCGCCTAATCTAATTGATAACAAACTATTTGAATATCTCGTGCCTCTTGATTATTTTCTTAATTTAATTTAAACTCTTCAAAGTGATAAGTGGAAATTCTCGCGTCTTATATACATACATACATGTATAATGTATATATGTATTTCAAAATTGTGTTTACGAATTGAAGAAAAAAGGTCAATTGGAAATTTATTTGCTTAGCACGCTCTAGACTCGTCTATATAAATATACGTTGAGTTGAGTCGTTGGTCGTCATCGCTGTCGTTATGTACACATGACTGCGGATAGCAAATGCGCGTTTTCTCTTTCCAAATTGTTTTTCATTTTATTTGTTTATTGTTAGAAATGATTAAGATTAATGGACGCTAAACGATAAATCACTTATATATAATATTTTTTTTGGAATCTATAAAATGTATTCTAGTGTTCAGTATGTTATGATTATAGTAAGTGTCTGATTAGAGTTTTAGATTCTAGATTTTTATGTGGTACATTAATACACGACCAAGAATTATTTATGAATTTTTAATGAAATATTTGACACATATGCGGTTCCAAATCCGAAGATTTGTGTTGGTGTACATGTTTTTTGGGGGGATTTTCCATTTTAGTATTTTTGTTTTTTTTGTTTTTGATTTTCATGAAATGCGTACAGATTATGGATATAAATCATAATCATAATAATTTTTATGTGAAAATATGTTTTATTAATATGCGCCTTGATTTACTCGTTTTATGTTGCATTTGGTGCAGCAGTGTCTGCTTAAAAGCACAAATTATTGATACGCGCTATATCACAAAAACTGGAATATTGTATAACGTCGAAAGGGTCATTATACGTACTTATATTTACAGCATAGCCATGATTATGCTGCGTTATATTTTCTTAAGAATTTGAGAAACAAATTCCTTACATAAAACCTCTTTTAATCTATTTATTTATATTATTTTCGATTTTATTCCGAAGTCTCTAAAGAACAACAACAATAACACCGTACGATTAAGTCTTTCTCGATTTGTTTTTTTTTTTGGGGAAATTAAGATGAACAAAAACACTACACGAGAAGAAGAGTTGATATATTAAAGATTTATTTATTTGGATTTATTTCTGATTGAGTTGATTTTTCATTTCGTCTTATATACATGAGGAGTTCATCTACTTAATAAATAACAACTGGTGCAACGTGCCTTCCTCGGAAAAATAAGCTATGTAATGTTATTTTTTTTATCTTATGTGGGTTTTAAAGTTTTTCATCTTACAAAAAACAAAAAAATTAATTAATTTATTTAAAATCAACATAAATAATTGTTTATATAGTTTTTGTGTATTACTGGTTTATATAATGTACGGTCCGTGTACTATGATGATGATGATATAGCTATGGTTTGATTGCTTTTGTATATAGTTGTTTAGTGTTGGTGGGATAGTTCTGCGTTCCGAACTTGTCTTCAAATTCATTTCTTACAGAGATTGTATGGTATATAGATGACGGTTGTAAATAAAAAAAAAATATAATTTAAAATAAGAAAATGTGTGGGCCCTCGTGGAATTAGATTTTATTATTTCGAATCATGATTGATAGTAGTTTTATTGTTTAAAAAACATAAAACTGGGTAAGGCATTGAGTATAATGTACAAGAGAAATGAAGTGGGTTTTACGATTTGTGCAAAGTTGCTTGTAACGGTCTTATTTGTTTTATCTTGCCATAAGTGATTGCAATTATTTCTGTAATTGTTATATATGGTGAGATTTAATTATTCAAATGAAATCGATGTGACGATTAAATGTATGAAGGTACTTTGTGCGTATCATGGTATTTAGACCATAATTATATTTTATCTTTTATGTTAGGTTGTTATAATTGATCGAAAGTCAATCTTGGATTTCTCCAATGAGCTAATCCTAACAGCGCCGTGTCTTTTCTTTGGATACACAACTGTTGATCGTATTGATTTGCTCTATTATTACTTAATATAAATTGATGGGTCACATTGAAACAAAAATCACTAATTTTCACGTAAATCAAGGATATTTTTAAATTTAGCGTTGAGTTTACAATTCCACAGGGATAATGCCCACAATTCTGTGTGATATACCATTTTTTGTAAGATTGCAAAACTAGTTCTGTCAAGTTTTTGTAACTTCGTCATCCTGTATTTTCACAAATTTTCACGAAATTTGACGGGAATACCAACAAAAAGAGATAAGTTATTAAAATACCATTTCGGATTGTTATACGCACAGAATGAGAAATGTTGCTACAGTCAGTAGAAAATAGAGCTTTTCTTGGTACATTTTAATTTCTGGAAATATCTGGCCCTAGCTAACTGTTATACTGATTGCGAGCGAGCAACCCCAGCAAACCCAACTTACATTATTTCATTTTGTAATATCACCGAAAAGCGAAAATAATTCACCCATCTTGGAATACGAGAATTGGTCTGATCATTGAAGTCATTGTATGCGAAAAATGAATCCTAGTTTAGTCATAATACAAACATCAACATTGTGTTGGCATTGTGGCACTCGAAAATCTTTTGGACAACTGCACACGTAGCTAAACAACTACTGCCATTTAAACATCCAGGCGTATATATGTAGGTTGACAATTCGGCAATGTTAGGTCTTGTCGGTATGGTGCCGATTCACCATTTTTTACAAACCAAACTTATCATGTCGGTGCCACCGGGAACTGAAAACCCTTTTGTACAACAAAACGAACATGTGGGGAAGTGTATGAGCTGAAAAAATGTTCGATGTAATTTTCTGGGCATTTTTATTTACTTGGCTCGATACAGATTCCATTATTTAGACGGCGTATTTAGTAAATTCTATCTTACAGCTTATCTAGAGTTGCTTGCTCTTGTTTTTGATTTTTATAACGTATTTCAGAAAAACGGCTGTTCCGTTCCGATCAACTCATTAGCAGGTGTACAAGTATGAAATGCGGATTTCTTTTACTAAAAAACTTGTTAAATTCGGAAGAATGATAAAAGTGCTTGAATAAAGCAGGAGTATGCTCCATCGCTTGTTAAACATTTTTCCTATGTTTCGTGCAATTTGAGGAAACCATGCCAGTACAAATCTTCCCCTTTTTGCTGCGAACCATTCATCGAGCCATTTGTTCACATCTTCGTACCAATGTTGCGCTGCTCAACAAGTGGGTGACTTATCGATGCGAACAAGTGGTAATCGGAAAGAGCCAAGTCAAGTGAGTAAGCCGAGCTTCTTCTAAAGCGATTCGGTGATGCGGTCGATGTGGATGGTGTGCCTAGGTCCACCCATGAACTTTTGCGCTTAGGATTCTCAAAATAAGTCCACTTCACATCCCCTGTGACTGTACTATGCAAAAAAAGACTTCCTTTTATACCGAGCGGAAAAAATGTCTCATTTTTTACGCTTTTCCATTTGGCTGTCATTCAACTCTTGTGGTCTTCTGAATCTGTTTTATCTCTCGTATCCGATTGAAAACAGTTTCTTGACTAACGCCCGCTCGGCGAGTTGTTTTTGTGTTTGCGAATCATCTTCGTCCAACATTGCTTGCAATTCCACATCTTCGTATTGCGATGGAGCATATTCACCATAAGCTTCTCGAAGTAATTGGTATGATTTAGCAGGCATACATATTGAACAATTTTTATAGTATAAACTGCATTGGTACCATCTGTTGTCTGAAATCCGCATTTCATACTTGTACACTTGGTACATGACGCACTGTTGGGAGCGATGTATTGAATATTTTGAAAAATCAAGTGATGTGTCGGAATATTTCAAAAACATTTGATACAGATTGCCACCTGACCGTTTTTTCCTTCTACTGGGGATTGTTTTCTTAAATAACATCAATACTCCACCGACCTTAACACAACACTGTCGCCTTCCGTTGAGTTTATCAACCAAATAGAAACCAATGAATGTCTATAGAAAGTTCACGAGAAGCTATGGTGCTATTCTCTCAAATGTTCAATTAATTTTGAAATAGGATAGATCCGACAGAATCAAATTTAACCTTAGCAAAATTTTGTCTCTTCCTCCAGCATCTCGTCCAAGATGTAAATTTTTAGCGATATATCGTGGAAAGAACATATGTGCGAGTATAGACAATCTCCAAAAAAGCAAGTCAACATTTTGTGGTTCATTCGGCGATGCACTTTTTACTTTACTTCATCGGAGATCCCAAATATTGTTTAAACCTTACGTTAGAAAAATTATAACGTTTAACTATTTTGTTTGGAGTGGGGGGGCTTCTAAACCTCATTTGGAATGTCTTTTAGAGTTCAAAATAGTATCGTTAGTATGATAAACAATGTGTTCATTACATCCTCTCTCGATACTTAAGTTTATTTAATTTGTTGGCACTACATCCCATGTAGGTAGGGATTCAGTCGCATCATTTTTGAGGTTACATAGCCGGTTATATTCGGATTAATGTTTTTATGTTATTACAATGCGGTCGTCCAAATGTATGTCTCTTGGCCACGTCTCCCTGCCAAAGCCCTCTGTAAACCCCCCTCCCTCGATATATAAGTACTTTAGAGCACATACGTAATATTGGTACTCTAACTGTATTTTACAAATTTGATTATGGTAGATACTTCACTCGCTTCAGATCTAGGCAACCTGTGCTTACTTTAAAACACCATTCTATTGTAGACATCAACATTTTAAGTCTTCCTTTTTTCCCAGAGTGACTTCGGTGCGGATCCAGTTAGATGAGACTGTATTTCCCGAGATTGCCGTAGGAAAGGATTCTCGAAACAATTATTTTTTAATTAAGTTAGTTTATTTAAATATTTTGGTAAAAATTAAAATAAGTTGGTGCGTATGAACAGATTCAACTTTAGAAGTTAACAGAATTTTCGATCGTAAGCATAATGTGGGACAGACCATTTGGATGTATTCTGTTGAATAGTTGGCTGATATTCCATGATTTTCAGTAATATGTGAACCTCTCTTTTCTATTAATTAAATTTACTGGAGTTTTTTGTCTCCATATTGACCTTGTTTCTGGATTGAATTTTGAGGGAACTACTTGAGGAACTAGGTACAGAGGATCAGATAATTAAATTCTAAAACTATGGAGGATACTTTGGAAAATTATTAGACATAAATTCATTAAGAATAGAGATACATGACTATAACACAGTGTGGTACAAATTTATAATAACATAATCATTGCATTAACTCGACATTTTATATCTAACCTCTCATCCCAGAAATGTTTCACCAAGCGCTTCTATTCTATTACGTTGACCAGTATCTGTCAACATAGGATTTCTTGGCCGTCTTTGCTTCGTTACGACGGCCGTTTACCTTGAATTTGTCTCATCATTTTTAACGTCATCATTCATGGGACCATTAGAAATTATCAAGCGTACCAACAAAATCGTCCTCTGTTACCGGAACCAACTTTCTTGTTGCCAATACAGAATCATACGAATTATTTAAGATTTTGCAAGGTTCTGCCGTCAAATCCAAAGTTTATCTTATGCGTCATCACGACAAAATTAAATAGTCGTTTGCCCCTCCAGGGATTCCATTTTAGTGGTTATTACGACGCTTCTTCATGTTTCATCTTCTTATAATAGCAACGATAACAAATAAATGCTAAACTGATATACGAAGAATTCCGTGCTCTAATAAAGCCGAACTTGTAGTGAACTCTCGGCCACTTGCTCCAATGTCTGCCGATGATTAAATAAAGTGCTCACTTCAGGACCAATTTTAATTAGTCGAACAGATCACTTACTTCACTAACTGAATATTTATGAGAAAAATATTTGAAAGGAATACCATGGAAAGTAAGCTTTTATGCTCGTCTGTCTGTAAGTGTATACTTTGTCGCTGGCATTGCAAGACGGATTGGAAAAAGAAATTTAGAGTGTTTAGATATTGCATATCTCTTTTTCGGCCTGCGATCACAGTTGTGTACGTTACGAAAGAGAATCATGAAAAAAACAAATTTACATACACATTTGTGTATGGTGGACTTGAATGTAAAAAAAATGTCTGGCCGGAAAAGGGCTATAGCCTGCTAAACATTACTTTTGTTTTAAGCTTTGCGAAGTCGTTTATTTATTGTAAGAAAAATGGCACGGTGTAATTATTGTGGTCAATACCCGACTTTCTTTCACGACAAATGTACATATGGAATACACCACACATAATGTCTAAAGTGAAAATGTTAACCAACCGGATTTTTGATAAAAATTGTGTTCTATAATCAAAAACTATTGTTATTGCTTTAATTTCAGAAAACTAATAAGGTTGAAAGTTTAATTTTCATTGCACAAATTGAAAAGCTCTTATAGAAACTTCCACTTCTTTAACACAGAATGACAAAAGCTTTAGTATGAAGTTTTATTCAGATTAATCCTCCAGGTCTCTTGTGTTGCCGAATTTTGGTGAAATACATTTTTTTTTTATCAAAACTGTTTATTTCCGGTAAAATATAAGGCCCTCTAGTCTAACTAGTTTTGTTTGAAATCTAATTTACAATTTTTTTATTTTAAATCTTTTTTTTTCTAAATGTTATATACTTTTCAAAATATTAACAAAAGCCGTAAAAGCTTCTATAAGGAAGCTGCTTTCAGTGGACCAGTATTGGCCAAAAATCACTGGGACCTCCCAATTTATGGAAAAAGTTTAAGTATGGGGCTGTACAGGAACCAAATTTATATTGAAAAACGTTTTTTTTACAAAAATAGTTATTTCCGTTTAAATTTTGAAATATTGGTTTTTGCCAGTATTGTTGCAAAATTAATTTAGAATTGTTAGTTAATAATCTCGTAAATAATATAATTTTCAGAATACATGCAAAAAACAAAAAAGCTCCTATGGAACTGACACTTTCTATGAACCGACTTTGGCCAAAATTCACTGGGATTAGTGGAAAAAGCTCAGGAATAAAATTTCATCCCAATCTATGAGTCAATCGTGTTTTTTTTTAAATCAAAAATGGACATTTCCTTTTAAATTTTGGATAAACTCATCTAGAAAGGTATTGTTGCAAAATTAATTTAGATTTTTTTTAGTTCTATATGCTTGTAAAAATATTTCTAAAATACAAAAGGCTTCTGTTGACCCCATTACTTCTGGTGGCCCAATTTTCGCCAAAGTTATTCTGTAAACTATACCTGCTTTTGACCCGCCAGATGTTTTCGGGTCTACTCGTCGGAAACGGGGGTTTATCGGCCAAAAGCGGTTTTGGCAAAGCACAATATTTTTATATGACGTACGATACATGTATCCACCCTACTAACACTCACATCACCATAAATAGATTTAATTTACAGGAACATTATAATTGTTTTTTGTTGCTAAAAAAATAATAAAAACTATGTAGTATTATCATTACCAGATTCTAACGGTTCTTCTAATTCTGGATACCAGAAGGCAAAACAAATTATAATAATCTTATATGTAAAAAAACTTAAAACTTAACTAACATCCACCGTTTCTGTTTTCTCGCTACATAAACTTTAGGTGTAATTTTACTTTACGTATACATCGAAAAAATCGATAAGGGGAAGTTAAATTTTACCGAATTTTTTTATCTGGAAAATTTTTTGTTTTTCCGGACAATTCAATTTTTTTTTATTTTTTCAATATTTTTTTTATTTTTATTAATAATAACTGCTTCGTCAAACTTGCAGACCCAGATCAAAGAGTTAATGTAATTTTAATTCGTTGTATACCTTAGAGGATCCCCGCTTTTCCAGAATTTATACAATTCTTCAAGTGCCAAATTTTATTTATATTTTTAAACTAAGTAAAAAAAAAAAATTGAAAAAATTTCAAAATTTTCATGGAAAAATTGCAAAACTTTCCCGGAAAAATTACTTGTACTGTCGAAAAACTGTTAAGATACAATCCTTATATCAAATTTTTTAGAAAAATTACACATTTATACTATTTTGAATAAAACAATACGCATTTTTTTAAAGTGAAAATTTTTGCGGAAAATGTGGTAATTTTCCGAAAAAATTTAGCTTCCTTCGTCTAAAAACTGTTGATAAATAATTATGCATTTAAAAGTTTTAAAAGTGTATAGTCCTTACCTGATTTTCTCGATGTATATACGTAAAGTAAACTTTAGCCAAACTCTGCGAAGGCAAATACTCCTTTCAGAACCTTGTATAAGGTTCCAACAACAACTTTCAGTTTATATGATTTTGCCTCACTGCTCACTGCTATCGTGGTGAATTCAAAGACCTTACCACTATGGCTAATTACTAATCAAACAATATTTTCTTTATTTAGCCTTCCATCAGGTGCAATACACTTTTATTTTCAATTCAAAAATCTTACAGCATGATGTTTATGAGGCTTAAGCCATAAATCCATAAATTAATAATTTTTTTGTATCAATGGTGTAGAATAAATTAAAACTATAGTTTTTTTGTGAAAAATCGTCATTTTCGCTTAAATTTTGCAAATTTGATATGGACCGGTATTGTTGTAAAATTAATTTAGAATCTGTTTACAGAATTCAGAATCTAATTCAGCATCTAATTAATTCAGAATCTGGTTTCATTTTTCTTGTAAAAATGTTATAGTTTTCTAAATATTTATAAAAAACGTAAAAGCTTCGTTGGAAACTGTCACTTTGGTGGACCCATTTCGACCAAAAATCACAGGGATCTCCCAAATAATGAGTTAAGCTTATGTTTGAAGTTTCACGCTGATCAGGTCTGCGCAATAGAGAGGATAGAGTCATTTAGTTTGAACAATTTACCAAGTACTTTTTACACTATTTGCCGTAGGCATTTGGCAAAACACAATTACACTTAATAAACACATTTTATTAAACACTTCTCTATTTCGCAAAAAATTAGTTTTTTGAATATTTTAATTAAAAAATTTGTTCAAAAAGTTTAAAAAATCACTCGATCGATTTCGGCAATTAGGTCATCATCATGTAGATACTCCTAATGATGACCTAACAAGTCGAAATCGATCAAAATTTTTTAATTAAAATATTCAAAAATCTAATTTTTTGCGAAATAGAAAAATAAGTTAATATTTCACGTTAAGAACTTTGACTTAATTATTTCTTTTTTGCATTATGGCAGGAGAATGGCGAGAATACTCATAGGTGATATCACAGTATGAAGTGGCAGATTAAAACGTGGCTTTTCCTTATTTTTACATTTATTATGATTCTCACTTCACCCGAGTTAAATTTTGATATTATAATTCTCGATTTTATTTTGAACACATAATTTTCCGCTACAATGCGTCGCCGGGAGGTAGGCGGTGAGGATTATTGACAGAACACTCGGTCACTGCGAGATTTATAATACCCGAATTTCAATGCGGTCATTTGGAGTCACCAAGTGAATCCCAAATGGCCTATCATCACGCTCACTGCGAGAACCATAATACTATTACAGTTAGTTCAAGTCGCCTGGCAGCTCGCGTATAGTAACTATTTATTCATTTCCCTTTACCTAGTGGCAACACTCACATTGGTTTTCGTCCAAATTCAAATATTTTTTGTACAAAAATAGCACATTAGCGCTAAGAAGGTGGGTGAGCGAAGCCCAAATGTATGATGGTGAGATACAAAATCCATGGTCTAATTATCACAAATATACCTACCGCACACCACTGGTAAATTCTGTTTAATTATTTCTTTTAATAAACCTAAAAGATTCTTTGGGGTGAAGACGGATCATCTTATTGTCAAATCTTCTTAAAGAGAACTTGATAGAAGAAAATAAAATTTTTTCGTTCAAAGCTATAGGCAAAAAAAAGTTCTAAATATTTTTTGCAACTTTAATTTTACAATTTTGCCATTTTGATTAAAACCGATTTAAATTAACCATGTCTGAAACACATGTCCATTAATTTATCTTTATTATACGCGCACATTTTAATCCCACACCATTGGGCACCCTCAATCCATCCACATCCATATTTATAATGTATTAAACCATTTCCATATATAACATTAATGATGCTAATAACATGGGTATCTGTAAGAGACGACGGGTGTATATTATGATAATACTCCGCATGTGAAACCAAAACATTCCTAAACTAATGTTTGTTTTTCTAATTTACTGAAACGAACCAAACAAAAAATGTATGTAACAACAATGATCTAGAAATACCCATCAAATGGTTGTCATTTTCTATTTTAAAATCTCTGTCGTAACACCATTTTCGTATAAAAAAAAAAAAAGAAAAATATTGTTAGGAGAACCTAAAATTAAATTATGTGATGAAATGGTCTATCCAGATGGAAATTTATATTGTGTCTTGAATATATTATCTAGTGATAAAAAGTATATTACGACATAACCTAGTTAAGATAGGTCAAAGGTTTTATAAATATTTTGAAGAAAATATGTAATGTTGATGGTTCAGGAAACTGCTGGATATGCAAATATAATTACAAATTTATTAAGTCTAGACGGTATGGTAATTTTTTGCGATTTATTCGAGTATTTCTAATTGCTGTTCGACTTCGAATCAATAAAATCGATTTTATGAACTCTATCACACACTGACACTTTTTTGGTTTATCAAAAAAAATCATTTTATCGAACATTTACATTAAGTGTGTGTATACCAAAGAAACCAGACCGCAGCCATAAATTATAAAATTTTATTTGAATTTATGTATTTTTGTGACAGTGTATGGCCTAAATATTATGAGAGTTTTTTGTTGTCTAATGTGTTTATATAGGATGTGCTGAAATACATTAATTTTAAAGCAAGTGGGAGATCAAATTTATAAAGAATTTCTATTCAGCACAATGTCGCTGGTAGGTACACTGTTAAACAATATTTAAAGTGTATATACACATTATATCTCTCATAAGGATATAAAAATATACATTACATAATGCTCTTCAAGAAAGTCACATACATATTTTAAAGCTTTTTGCTCCACACAAAAATGAAAATAAAATATCGTGCGTTTTATAGCATCCCGCAAAAAATATGGAGGAAGAAGGAAATTAAATATATTTGACTCGTGCTGCGTTGGGATGTCTTATACATATTTTTCTTAATTTTGTTTGTCTTTTTATTTTTATTTCCGAGTTCCTTCTGGGATAATAATATAATATCCATATCAAACCTTACAAAAAAAAATATATATACAAAAAATCATAATATGCAGGATTATGCAAACTATGTTGTATCGATTCAAAATTTGGTTATGTATAGTTCTTGTTTTAAATTTACTTTCTGTACGCGTATAAGGGCAGAATGCCGGGATAATGTTGTATAGTCACGTATGGGATATTATTCAAATTCGTATTAAAACAACAAAATATAAATCGTCATATATTTAGAGGATGACCCGCGTTTATACCGCATATCATATGTACATCCCTAGCGAGATAGTTTTGGATTATTCAACACTAGCTATTAATCACTCCTTAATACGATGACCTCGATTCCAGTACGAAATTTTTTTTTTCGTAATGTTTATTGTTCCAAAAAATATTAAGTAGTGGCCGTTTTAAATAAGGCCAATGAAAATTGTGTAAATATATTCGCCATTCCCACACACGTTAGTGTGGCATGATGTAAGGCGTGCATAAACATTTTTGACCTTGCTCGGTGTTCCGGAAATTCGGTTTTCTCCAGTGATTTGTTTATGTTGTACCATCGCCAGATATCGAACATAAATTTACTTTGAATAAACTGTATACGTGAACCCACACAACTTCCAACTCGTAAATTAAATTCGTAACATATAATAAACAAATGATTATAAAAATTTTGCGAGACAGAAATAATATTAAATATAAATTTATTAGACAAATTACTGTAAGTAAAAAAAATTGATCATTTGCCAATATATGAGACGAGCTAGACGGTCGTGCATAAAGTATATATGACATTACTTACTATTACAAAATCTAATATACAAGTGTAATGTTAAAACTTATTGTCTATTGACCCCTCTCGTAAAAATGCGATACATCAGTCGAGAGATAATTTCAATATATATTCAATAGATTTACAGTATCAAGAAATGTAATCGGATACAAAACATCTGGAGATTTTTATATATAAATCAGTGTAATATTGTAATGTATGTGCCAAGAAATTATTTCTGGATCTCTGTATACATAAAAAAACATCAAACGCAATTCTAATTCTTAAAAAGTTAATGACATTGGGAAAAGATTTAAAATTGGCGTATACTGTGTATAGTTGGCACCTAATCACAAAATTCAAGTGTAATGTTAACCATTAATATTACTTCTTCTCGAGTATTTACTGTATGAAGCTAATTAATATTAAATTAAACTATATAATGCTTACAGGGAACATGTTGTAATTAAAAATTATTGTGTTTTCCAGTGAAATTCATTTTAATTGAAATTAATAGAATTTTCTATAAAAATGTATTTTATGTACGAAAAAATATATATAGCAGAGATGATAATGGCATGATATTTTTTGGGGCGATGGACTTTTTAATATATGTATGTGTGTGTGTGTGTGTGTGTACCGGCTTTGCATGTCATGTTGTTAATTTAATACCTTTGGGGGCTTTGCCGGTTTATTTGGAATACATGATGTTTAACTAATTTTATCAATTGATGGAGATTTATTTAATTTGTATGTTTTATTTTTTGGTTTTTGGCTAGATACAAAATTCGAGGGTGAATCATAATAATAATGAACTTGATTTGGTGCTTTATAAGTGGATATGCCAAATTTAATTTTTTAATTGTGATTTATTTTCATGCTTAGCAGTTTTTTTTCGTGGTACAGGTTCATGCGAGGTAAAAATTATGGGTATACACGGGATGGCTATAATGATAGAAAAGTGCACGGTATAGATTTTTGTTTTAAATCTCTGATACTGATTTATGGCACATGCAATATACCACTGTGCTATTTTGCTAAATGTTATTTGTAAATTTTCTCACTAATTTGATAAAGACTCGCTAGCTCATCTTTTCAGAATGTTTTCTATTTTGAAAGCCTAGTGGAGTTTCTTTTTAATGTTTATGTCTAAAGGGCGACTAATTTGAACAGCAGCTTTACGAGCAAACATTTTGTTACGAACATAACGGACTTAATAGATTTTTCTAAACTAATCAAATTATTAACGAACAACGACTTCAATGTTATTTTAATTTTAAACAACGCACTTTACTACTGGAACAACCTGTACCTGTCAAACGGTAAAAAATTCGCGGAACTTTATATTGGCTATGTCTACCTTTATTAATTTAAAAATAAAATTTAATATGTACGGGGTCAACTCTAGAGCTATCATTAACTCGTTGACGTGTCTTTAAACTGCTCTCTGGGTGACACTAAATGAATCAGGCGGTGTAGTGGAGACTAGCCGAAGAAGTTCTGTTTATAGTCATGGACACTACGTATCACGGCGAATCTATGGCGCCTTAAAATCAAACCAGATTTGCGTCTGTTCTGAAATGTGTGTAGCCTCTGCAGACCTGGAAATCTCCAAAACATTTCGTACCTGCCAAATAGTTACACATTGTTATTTGCACTACAAGAGCTTAGACAGTCTAGGAGTATATGATTCATGGTACCTTACTGATCTAGTTTTTTCCACATAAGACAATCCACAAAGTATAGTGGAGATCGAATGATGAAAGAATGTAAAACCAAATCGACTAAGACTTCTAGTGAAATAGTACAACAATCAAAAACGGGAATAGAGGACTGAGAACAAATCCGACTGGTAGTCTCTCAATATATGCACAGGAACTTTGCACTAAGTTTTTCCTAAAAATAAAAATTAAAAAATTAGGACAAACTTAAAAAAAAGTTCACGCTTCATAATACTTAAGAGAAGTTTGTACTGAGCTTGTCCTAAACCAGCAAAACGATCTATCTTGTTTATATGAATACTAGCTGAATTACCCGGCGTTGCACGGGAGGTATATAAGCATGAGTTGTATTTTCGAATATTTTGTAGAAAATGTCTGGATAACTCAGTAGTTCCGGAGACGTAAGCTAGAAGAAGTTCAGGTGGATCATCCAGAGGAGGCAAATTCACTTTTCCATTTGAACAACATATTCCAGGCGGTTCATTGTGAAACTTTAAAGTATGACAATACAAACGAATGTTTTCCATTTGCCCAATTGAAACATTGTAATCATAGTCTTTCTCGTAATTGAATGCTGCTTTCTATTAAAAACTTTCTATTAATCGTCCATATCGTAACCGACCGACTTCCAGCTGGGCCTCACGATGTTCAATGGTTTCAGTAGCTCTAGAAGAAGACATCCTGCTTCGAACGTTTGCAAGTCGTGTTTCGCGCTGTTTAGTTGTTGAATTAGCTCTAGAAGAAGATGTACTGCTTCGAACGTTTGCAAGTCGTGTTTCATACTGTTTGCTTGAATCAGCCACCCTTGCGGTTCTAATCTTCTTCGACTTTGCAGTTACCTGCCCAATTGATCTTTTTTTCGATGGCATTTTTAAGCAAAAATGAAACGAGTAGCTAATTAATCAGGAATGACGGGCATTCAAAACAGAAATTATATTAATTTATTAAAACGATTTTAATGTTCCATTCGATACGTTTCACCGCAAACTGTTTTTGAAAATGTCTTTACGGAATTATTTTTAACCAAAATCAAATGTTATGTACAATCAAAAAGTAATCATACATTAACACGTTTATAAACTGAAAACTTAAATCTAATAAGAATGTATATTCACTTGAAATAATATTTAATACCTGGAAAATAATCACCAACAATTATTTTATTGCAATATAGCTAACTAATCGAGAACAACGGCATCCGAAACACAAATTAATATTAATTTATTCAAAACGATTAAAACTACGTCCACTTCGATACGTTTTACCGCGAACTGTGGTTGAAAATGACATTTCGAAAAACAAAAGAAGTTTTTTCAAACTAAGGCAATTTTACACGTACAATAATTTAAATCCAAGGATGTTTCTTGTAGAATATGCTATTTTCAAATATAAAACGCTAGTACTTTTCAAAATAAATCAGTTTATACGTACAATATTTTTTAGTACCTTTCCTAGAATCGATTTTATGAAACAATCATTGATTATTTAAGTAATAAACTAAATAAAGTAATATACTATTGGCGTTTAGTATGAAACTACTATTTTCATAAAAAGCCGCCGGTTGCAATAGTGGATTAAAATAGAATGTTAATTATTTCTGAAGTTATGTGGAAATTAGATATCGCTGACTATAGTACATTTCAAAACAGGATATGATAAATAGGATATCACTAAATAGTACATGTCAAACCAGTAAACATAGATTATTAGTATGGATAATATAAGTGTTCAGAGATTTTTCTTCAGTTAAAGTGATGAAAGATTGTCTTAAATTTAAATTAATAAAATTAATTTGAATAATTAAATCAATTATAGTAGAGGTATAATTTGCGTATAACAATCGCTATTTCGGAACATTTAAATAATTGTATCTATACATGTAAAAATGAATTCTTGATCCAGGGCAGACTTCCGGGTTGAAGCATGTCACTAATTTCATATAACCTCTTTCTTTAGGCATTCCCGTCAAAAAATCTTAACAAATTGAAATTTGAGAAAAAATTTGTACCACAGCTCCTAGACCCCGGGTTCAGCCCCTTCAAAAGTATCGTGGGCTTGGTCGTGAACATGCAACATATACATGGTAAACATTTCATGGCGATCGGTTGAGCGACTGAGAAGTCATTTTGGAATAATCAAATATTTGTATCTATACATGTAAAAATTAATTTTTGATCCAGGGCTGGGCCCGTTGGATTCGAACATGTCAGTAATTTCATATAACCAGCCCCATAAACTCATTTTCATGGAAAAATTTAAAGAAAATTAAAATTTTCGAAAAAATTTGTACCGCAGCCCCTAGACCCTGGAGTCCAACCCCTTCCAAAATATCGTAAGGTTGGTTCTGGATATGCAACTTGTACATGGTAAAAACTTCATGGCGATCAGTTGAGCGGCTGAGACGCCCATTCGGAACAAACAAACAACCAGGAATTCATTTTTATATACATATATATATAGATGTGAAATGTGGACATTTAGGCGAATGCTCGAAATAATCGCTTGTTTAAATTTTGTCATGTAAGGCTAAAACTTGAATGTAAATAAATAATTAAATAATATTAAATTGAATTAAAGTAAAACAAATTAAAATTTGCAATTAACAATTTGTTTTTTAAATGAAATAGCGTTATTCTCATTTTACATAAATATTTTATTAATAGACAAAATATTCTTATATTTAACATCGAAGCAAACATTAAACATTAACAAACATTAAACTAAAATGTTGAAATATTTATTACGTAATAGTGCGAAAAAATCAGTGAATCAAAAAAAAATATTGACGAAAAAAGAATCAACAATTTCCCCACCAAAAAATTAATTTGTGGGTGAAGGGGAAAGAATCGCGCTGAAAGAATTAAAGTGTGGAACCGCGGAATAAGTTTCATAAATTTATTATGGAGCTCACTTAGTGATCCAGACGCTTGAGTGGATTAACGTCTTAAATCGCATAGGGGTGCTGCCTTAGCGTAATACTAAATAGGGTTACAGGTTATTCTCATCGGTTTCACTAGTAAGGGAGCAAGTTTATAGTATTACTGACACAATCACTAAGTTTCATAAATTTATCATGGAGCTCACTTAGTGATTCAGACGTCTGAGTGGATTTACGTCTTAAATCGCATAAGGGTGCTACTTGAGGGTAATACTATATAGAGTTGCTGGTTATTCTCATCGGTGAAACTTATTGATTGCGTCAGTTATACTATAATCTTGCTCCCTTACAAGTGAAACCGATGAGAATAACCTGCAACCCTATTTAGTATTACCCTAAAGTATCACCCAAAAGCTATTTAAGACATAAATTTATGTTAACATCTAGAATCTGTTTGGCAAATTTATGAAACTTGTAGTTTAAATTAGTGGGTGGATTTAATTTATGCTTTGTGATATATTTATTTTATCTACGGTTTTCTACTACTATTTGAACAAGCAAACTGTTTATTATAGTCATGTTTAGTGGTAAAGTTACCAACTTTAATTAAATATTCCTCAATCATCCTATTAAACATTAATATTAAAGTTTTTAAATTTCTATTAACATTTTAAATACATCTTGTGATCGCCTAAATGTTTACTTTCCATAAATACACACAAACATTTTATATTGTTTTTGTTGGTTTAGGCCAAACTTAGTACAAACTTCACATCAGTCTCAATATGGCAAACCTACTTCAAAAATATGCTAAATCAGTTGAAACGGTTACTGTTTGTCGAATATTCCACAGTAGCGAAATCAGACGCAGGTATCAGTAGATTGAAAAATGGGTAGGCTACCGGTCCCGACAGAGTTTCAGCAGAATTGATTAAGTTACTCTCGCTTCAAATCTATACGATCTTCTATCGAACAGCCTACAAAGCGGTGGTTCACGTTGTATTTGCCAGACTCATCCTACTCGACAAAAATATCATTGGCGACTAACACTGTTATGTTTCCTATCCTAACCTATCGACTGACCAGTGTTTCACCATGAGGATGATTTTGGAAAAATGTTTGGATTATAATGAAACCAGTTATCAATTATTACACTCCCGGTAGTAGGCATGGGTCCATTTGTGAAGGAATTCCAGAGAAACTCGTTTCTCTGTGTTAAGTAACCACGTCTATATTAGGCTCCTTTACCATAACATCTGCTGTATGATAAGGAGATGCAGTCGCACCTGCGTGATACTCAATTCGGCGCTTGAGTTATTTTTAATTAATTATTCCTCAGATTCACAATTTTTGAACCTTTTTTTGGTAACGTCACTCTGAAAGGTTCCGATTCAGAACTTCTGAACTTTTAGGAGCGATGTTAATTTCTATTTGTAAATCGAAAATGCGAAAATATACGTCTTTGGCTGTACATATACACCCCAATTACCATAGTCGTATCACTTCATGTGAAGTGACTATAGTCGTGTCACTTCACTTGAAATTTGCTATTCTCACAGTCGATACGACTGGAATCTGGTAAGACCAAAAATAGCTCAAATTTGCTCGAATTTGACAAATACAAAAGTGTCAGTTTGTGTTGTCAATAATCGTTTTGAAATTTTAATTCAAGTTTTCGTTTTGTGTTTTGGTGAAATACAGAAAAAATAATTCAAGTTTTCGTTTTGTGTTAGTGAAATATAGAAAATATTCAAGCTTTCGTTTTTGTGAAATACGTTTTTGTCTTATTAACATAATATGAGCAGCGTATAATTGTTTTACGACAGCGATAGTGATGACAATAGCCAAAGTTCGGCTGTTCAGCGTAGGATACTGCGGGATCAATCGAATCCTCTAGAGATGCCAGATTTTCTGTAAGTGATATGTAATTATGGAATGTTAAGTTTTTATCTGTCTCAATTTTAGGTTTACAAAAAACTTCCGTGTGAATAAGGACGCCTTTAAATATTTATTGAATAAGGTAGAAGTGAACTTAAAGCCGACTACAAAATCATCGTCGGTTCCTCCCAATTTAAAATTGGCTGCTGCACTACGTTTTTTTGCTGAAGGCGGGTATCAAACTGGCACTGGAAATGAGTATATGGCTACAGTAGCTCAGCCGTTTTCAAGAAACTTACAGCAAATACTGGACATACTCAAAAACAACTTATGTCCGGAAATGATCAAATTTCCAACAAGTGAGGAAGACAAAAGGCAAATTAAATTGGGATTTTTTGAGAAGCATGGATTTCCTGGGGTAATAGGATGTGTGGACGGAACCCATGTTAGAATTGTGGCACCGCATGCAAATGAAAGACATTTGTATTATAACCGAAAAGGAATTTTTAGTTTGAACGTGCTGCTGGTAATTAATTTTAAATTATAATTATTTGTTTAGTTGTGATCCAGAAAATTATATTTCAATCATAGGTGTGTGACGACCAAATGTATATACGATACATTGACGCCAACCATCCAGGATCCTGCCATGATTCTTATATATTCAACTCTAGCGAACTAGATACCCATCTTCAACATGAGTTTAATATTGGAGACAGAAACTCGTGGCTTTTAGGTAATATTCAAGAAAACAAACGCATAAATATTCAAAATAACTAACATTTTGCGAGAATCCATTTTTCTTTTCAGTCACCTATGAAAACCAAATGACAATAGTCGTATAAAATGACAATGGGCGTAAGTTGCGACTATAAGAATAGAAAAAGTAAGCGACGTGACTATAGTCACAAAATATGACGTGACGCGACTATGGTAATTGGTGTGATAAGCATTTATTTAATTTTACCTTCCGTGAACTCTGATATGTCATAGAACCAACTTAAACTGTCAAAATTTGGAGGATGTTACGAATTCTGTTGTAAGTAACTAATGGAATTAACCAAGGCGAAACATAAACATAACCGATTTCGATTGTAAAATATGTTTTCAATTATTAAGAAAAATGTGACGTATTGCGAGCTTTTCTTTTGAAGTTAGTAAACGTTTTCGTGAATAATTGTACATAAATATTTAAAGTAATATTTTATATTAAACTAACCAGGATCAAATATAAATGATTCCAAATGAAGTTTTGTTCCAAGTTGGTTGAGAAAACCGAAAATTCAATCAACTTTTATTCGGAAGGTACCCGACGGCTTTTATTCCTCCAGATCAATTTATTCATAAATATTGTGTGCGGTATTAACTGACCAGGTCTAAATACGAATGAATTCTGTGGATGTTTTCCAAGTTGTTACTTGGATTCAAGAAACTTGTTCGATAGGTATCAGTAGAACAAATATGACAAGGCATCTGCACTTAAAAGTGTATGAAATCATGTTATTTGGTCCATTTTTAATGTTTTTAGAAGCCAACATATTTATGCGGTGAGGCAGTCATATATTTTTTAATTTTAAAATTTCGTGCTTTTAAGCTCTTCCAACTGATCGGATAGCTCTATCGTCTGCAAATGTTGCTACATTAGTACTCTCGTATACATTACAGACTATACTACCGTGTGGTATACCTGCTGATATTCTTTTTATTCAGAGTACTCGTTTTCTAGTTTTTCTCGAAAGGTGGTTCTGCAATGTAGGATTTAAGAATTTGATAAAATTGCTTAAATAGGTCTCGATGCAGTTTAAATTGAAGCCCTTGGTGCAAAACTTTGTCAAAAGCTTCAGCTACATCTATGAAAATACTTGAGCATACCTTCTTATTCTCAGGTACATTCACAATGACATTCGTTATTCTTTGAAATCAACAGTAGAGTGATTTTGCTGTAAACCCAAATTGGTGTGGTTTAATTAAACATTTTCTTCTATTATTGATTTCGGCCACTTGAGCACCAGTTTTTCAAATATTTTTGATATGACTGGAACTATTGATAGCGGCCTATACAATTGTTTGTCGTTTGCTGGTTTATACCTGATTTAGGAATCATAATTATACTCCAGCCATATTGTAGTGATTTATGCACTTCGGGAATAAGTCATAGCCTGGAGCTTTTCTGACACATAAATTATTATTGATTTTATGTTTTAATTCCAATAAGTCGCATGTCTTACGTTAAGCGCATCTGTTTTGTTTACGACAATTATATTTTCATTTGCTGTTTGTCTCGGCAATGGTTGAAATTCTGCTTTTAGGCCAAAACGTTTCCTTAAATTGTCAAACTGCTTGGCCCTCAGTTTCAAAGAAGTTTGAAAAATCAAGCTTACAATCTTGGGTTGCTGAATCGATATCGATCATATTTCGAAAGGTCATGTAGTAGTAATTCATTGGGGTTTTAATGTGAGTTTTTGATGCAGTTCTGTATTCTGGTTAGATAGTGATGAGAATAAGCGAGTTACAGGTTATATCAACGGATTGATGATTATTCACTCAAGAGAGTTTGTACCTCTAAATTGGCTGAATGTAGTTTGGAATCATTATGATTTTCGCTATTTTCCATTCTCTCGGAACGTAACTTAGTCTAAATATAGCATTGATTAGGTGCTGTAGTTCTTGATTAGTTGCTCCGTTATCAGGTATTCATTGGCTTTTTTAAATTTAAGGTTTTTTAATTTTTGTTTGATTTCTTTCAGAGTAACTGGTATCACAGATGCCTTGTCTAACGTTTTGCTTATATGTGTTATGCTTATAGGTGTTAAATATTCATTATACGCTTGTTCAGTTAGTGGTTTGAAGGTATCTTCTAGGTGTTTGGTAAACAGATCAGCTTTTTTGCTTCGCTGCGTGTCCAGGTTTCATCAATCATTTTTCCATTTTTGGGTGGAACTTGCATTGTAAGCCTTTTAAACCTTTGGTATATTTCCATAGGGAGTGACTTATTCTTAATCTCCTCTATACGTAGTTTAAGTTTGTTGTACAAGTTCTTTAGGACTGTTTTGTCTTCAGCGGCTCTACTTCTCTACCAAGTCTTACGAGCTCTTATTTTTTCGTTAACCAATTTAACCAACTCTCTCACTTCAGCTCGATAGTATACCTTTTTATAATATTCCTTGCTGATCAGGTCTACATTTCCAGGCCGCTTTTTTGTACACTTTCAGAGAGGCTTTTCAGCTCTTCTTTTATCATGTAAGCGTTTGAGATCTGCCCCTATAAATTGACGCTTTATTCGACTAGCTGCCGAAAGTACGCCCAGCCTGTTCTATTATTTATTAGTCTCGGAGAGCTTGCTTTACGTATTCCTACTGGAGAATGGCTTGACGAGAGCCCTTCTTTATTTCTGGTTGCTAAGAAATTTTTGGAGGTACCTCTTGATATATAGAAATCTTGAAGATCAGGAATTTTGTTTGGGTTCGTAAGTCATTAGGTTGGCTTTCTACTGGTGTGAAACCCATATTTTAATGTTTTGCCTACTTCAAATAGCTTTCTTCCTTTGGGAGTAGTTCTATTTAATCCCCAGAATATGTTTTTTTCTTTAAAGTTGCTTTTTATTTCTTGGCTCCGATGTATTTTTCAGTGCTCCTAGTCACTGTTCTTGCCTTTTGAATAGTTAGCCCATATATTCTTGGGTTTGGTCTTGCGCACCCAGATGTAAGTTGATAGCATTTAGCTTCTGAAGTACTTCTTGCACGACATAGTTTTCTTGAATCAGTGCGGTTTCGCTAAGCCATTCGTGAATATGTTGTGCTTTCTCTTACTCTTGCGCTATTTAAAGGGATTTTTTTTGGCTATGATTGCATCTTATAGGCTGAGAATTCCTACTTGTTTGCTTTCTGTCGTTGTCTCTTATTTTTTACAGCTCTTTGGCTACATAGAAGCCTCTGTAGTTTGCTGAGTGAAGATTACGACAGTGTATGCATTTTATTGGTTCCTTCTTATTTTTGTTTGTCTTTTGATAGATGTTTCCTCGCGCATGAAGTCCCTATTATAGTATTTGTGTCTGCGGTTATACGACTGATGGTTGTAGCTGGTGGTTTTGCTAGTATTCTAGTAGAATGTTTCAATCTTAACTTTCATATACCCTATCAATACTGTCAGCGTTGTAAAATGTTAGTATGAAAATGGGAAGGCCAACTTTCATTGTTTCTCTTTCACCATTTGTGTTTTTAGTGAGCTTTTTCTTTCGTATGTTTACGAAATTTAGGATTTTGAATCCTTTCTGGATAAGCTCATGGCTTTGATTGGTTGCTCAGCTTTGTTTTCATAGTTGAACCAGTCGATATTTTGAGCAGTGATTGCATTTGGTAATATTCTGTAGGTTGCTCGGTCAAGTGCATTCACTTTCCAAACGTTATTATTCAATAGAGTGACTTTATATTTATCGTTTGGAACTAGCTTCACTATTTTTTTAATTGTTTCGTATTCACTAACACTAATAGGTGGATATGGTATCTCTTATGTATTGGCTGATTTTTCTGCACTTTTCAATGGTTAATTACGTTGGGTATATTAAATGATTGCAATGGTATCTCTTTCGGTTGCAGTGGATACGTCATTAAGTACGTTTTTACGGCTGATCAGGTCGTTGGGGTATCCTCGGCGTTTCTCTCTCTCTCCATTAAAAATGACTTAAATATAACGTTTTAAAAGTCACCTATTCAATATTTTTTTGTAAACCTCATCACTAAAACCTGCTCACAATACAATCAAAAGTCTAATCGACCTCTCTCACTTTCCGCACTTATTACAGTATCCCCCAAAAATATAATGATAAATTAAAGAATTTCTTATCTCCATAAGAAAAATTCAATAGAATTCATAAGTAATGTGAAAATGCACACCGAACGTCTTTATACACAACAACTTTATAGACAACAAAAATCAACTTTTAACTTCATTTATTATTTCGAATACACACATTAAAACCGATCGTACGAGTGTACGACCCCCTTCTAATGCGCTATAAAATAAAATTTCAAACATCTACAGGAAAATTGATTATCAGAAACTTTCATCCTCGTAACGAACTATTTAATAGCAACAACATCTACTATAGAGTATAATAATTCAATAATCTTTCGGAACGTCTTAAAAGACGGAGAACGGGATGATTGAGATTTTATTTTTATTTTTGTGTATGTGTGTGTGTGACCAAGTCACCTAATCATTTACAAATCAACTTTATTTCATTTCTTGTAATTTCGTTTATTTTATTTTTCATCTTATACTCGTATACCCTGCAGTGTTTAATAAAAACGTGATATGAATTTAAGATTAAAATTTTTTGTATTCTTATTATAAGAAAAATCGATTTATGGAAAATAATTTTTCCACATAATGTGTGTGTGTATGCGTAAGTGTAATTGGTCGTATAAATTATACAAAAAATTTATTAAAAAATCACGAAACTCGAAATAATAAATTCGTTTTCAACGCAAGCTTTATATATTAAGATTTATTTTTCCCGTGTCCCACCCACGCACATTTTTATTACATACTTATTAACACTCCAGATTATGATACTTAAGTAGATGGAAAACTCTAATATAATTTATCATAATTGTGTAAATCGTGTAGGTTGCGCGCACCTTTCTGTTGTGATAAATGATTTGGGAGTTAATACATTTATAAGATGGTGTGCGTAGATAAGAAATTTAACGGATTTTAATATTCAATATTAATAGCCCTACTAATTAATTTTTTTATTTTTTCATTCTAGGTAAGTCATCATACTGATATAATTAATAATGCCGAACTTTTTATTTATTTAAATATAAAATTCATCAAATCGTAAGTAATATAAAAAAAATGTTAAAAAGGATCGTATAAAGTGCGCTTACAATAAATTATTTTCCACTTTGTAAACATACATCTTTCAACTCCATTACACCACATCTTATACTCGGGGTAAAATTGGGGGCGCACGGAAAAACTTTTCCATCAATTTTAATTATACTCGTATATACAATTTTTTTTTTTATAATCATTGAGCGCACTGTGTATATCTATATATAAAATTGGATCTTGACAAACTTTTCTTTTTGTGGAAGTTTGTTGGATACCTCGACTAAACCCGAATATAAAATAAGAAATTTAACCCCTTTATTTTGCGCGGTGCTTTATTTTTCAATTTTTGTATAAGCAAATTTTCCAAGAATATTTTTCATATGTGTATACACGAAATTGTTTTGTGTATGATCCTTAAAAGAATAACAAAATTTTGTTACACAATCAACTTAAAATTTTATATTTTTTGTGCATAGTAATACACAATATTATCAGGACTAGATTTTTATTTTTCATCGTTCCTGTATATACGGAACATGAAATATAATATAAAAGTATTTTCAATATACGATGATGGTTTGTTCCTTTTTTATGATGCTCATTCAACTAAGTTGTGTTATGTACATAATACACCATCGAGAGAGTATAAAAGATTTTTTTTCCAGGCTTCTGATTCCTTTTTGGGTGTACGCCTGTGTGTTTGTACTCGTTTTCACAAAGCGATTTGTGTGTATTTTATGAAGGGAGGTCAAAATTAGATAATAGAATATTAGTACCAGAGATAGCAGGAAACTAGGTCAAACTTTTTGTAACGGTACGGTTAAGTGATTAAATTTGAGGCAGAGATAATGAAAATCGGCAGACCTATATTAAGAATAATATAATTAGTAAAGTAATAGCGGTTTGTACTTGGTACGGCTGGCCAACTCTTTCAATTACGTTTTATTGGTCAATTTAGTTCTAAAGGATATGGAACTAAATTGTATCCATTATTTTGGTCTACAATATCCTTAATTTTTTGAAACAGCACATAATTTATTGCTAGTTCTATCCGAGTTTCATTATAGTTGTTTTATGATCTACTTTTTTATAGTTTTAGTTTTATTATAACGTGAGATCTATTTCTCGAGTTTCTCTTTGAAATTATTTATAATAGTAAAAGGGAAATGCTGGGAAATTCGCCTTTGAGTGTTGTTTTCGATAGATATTTTGAATATACAGACAGTCCTGTGGCACTAAGCTAGTAATTTTTTTGGAACAACGAATTGAGGAAAAAAATTTATATAGATTTTTTTCTGCAATTTTTTCCTGGTCCAAACAAAATTGAAACTGATAGTAATAATCTATTTCCAATTTAGAAAAATTGTCACAAATTTTCAACCTAATTATACCAGAAAAAATTTATACACAACGTGCATTTCAAATTTTCAAATTTTCTATTGCCAGGGAAAGAACTGCCAGAATGGTCCGACAAGAAGGTTATGATCATAACGCCACAAAATCCATTGTTCAAAATATGGTCGATTTATGACTGATAAATTAAAAAGTGCTTTTTAAGCAAAAAACATTTCCCGAGTAAGTAGTAACCAGAGAGTACTAAAATAATGGAAATAAACAATTTCGTTAATAAAACTCATATATTGGTGCTTTTATTGGACTTGAGTTTTTAAGAGGAACAAGTCCATTAATCTTTCCGTAATATAAGTAAATCTTAGACAGATTGAAGATTCTCAATTTGAAATGAGTTGCTTGAACACACCATATAATTCCTCAATGGCAGTCGTCATTCCAAAGTAGTTTCTGATTTTTTTTTGTTAAAGAAAAGTGACAGGGACTACGTACCTCCGTACTCAACAAAATATTCGAATTAGAAAATATACACGCACTGGACAGTTGCAAGCACACTCTGAAGGCAATATTTAGAAGCCTTATCGGGAATTAAGAGACCGTCTAGCTTGACCACGATATTACGAAACATAAGCTAGCTCTGTCAGAGATCGCACTACCGCATCCCGGAAAGTGAGCAGAAAGTAATTGCTGCCTCACTTCCATGTTAGAAAAACTCATGTCGACACACGTCGTTTTTCGCTGGTGTTTTTTTTAGTGTACAGTGATGGCAAACAGGCTAGCATTATACTCAAAAAGCTACATATTTTTATATTGCTTTTGGGCTGTCAGGTTTTTAGCCTTATTTTTGTGACACTTTTCTTTGACTAGACAACAATTTTGCTAGGTTTTTATGATTGAAACACTAAAAAGTTTTATTTCGCGATCTTTCATTTGGTAATAAACATTTTTGAAACGCACCAGAAATTGCTTTAGATAAACAAAAAACTCGCACTTCTATTTACCAATTATTAATTTTAATGATTGATTTCCATTGATTTTGATGATTGACCCTCCCGTAGTATAGTTCAAGAATTTACAACATGTTCAAGTGCGAGAGATAACAATTCCCAATCAGTAAACTTCCTGTTACGGTATGGTTTAATTGCAGGTGTTTTAAGTTTGACGGAAAACGAGATGCGTGACCCAAAATAAGAATATTACTCGTTACTCACTACTAAAAAGTTGATGACGAAAATAAAGCATAAACTGCCCAGTTACCTGCCTTAATAAATTTACAAAATTTGGTTCACAGCTAACATTGAGCATTTGAAGACCTTTAAATAGAGAACATAAAATAATTTCTTACGGCAATCCGAACTGTACCACAGTCAAATAATGAGATGATAAGAACGAACAGAGAAAAGCTGCTATTCGTACACCATAGTTTTTATTTCGAAAAGTCGTCTAAAGAAGGAGGTGGGCGTGAACAGCAGATCAATTGATGTTATTTCATATGACTTAGTCGTGTGTTAAAGCTCCTCTCCCCGATTTATATATAGAAAGATCCAATTTATAAAATTCTTCTATAGCTAGGGAATCCAAGTCGGTTCTACCCGACTTCGTGTAGTTGTGTAATTACTCACCCCCAGAGACACCTGAAACCTTAGGGCAGTGCCGTAAACAACGGAAACCGACAACCCTCCTATGCATCTAAACGAAAATGGAAAAAACATAAACGTATGTACTAGGGAATCCAATTACCCGACTAGGGAATCCAATTACCCGAATTTCGGTTTGTCGGTTTCGGTTGTTTGCAGCATTGCCCGAAGTTTTCGGATGTCTCTGGGGGGGGGGGGGGGGGGAGGTGGGTAAGTAATTGCCCAACTACACGAAATCGGGTAGAACCGACTTGGATTCCCTAATTGCAGCAATACCCTTACTGGTAAACCTAACTTTTAAAATATCGATATAAAAGGATAGCCATTTGGAACATATCTATAAAATAAGCTTCATGAAGAAATAATTCAATTTTCAATTCAAGTTTCGGATAATATTCACATTACGAGCATCGCTAAAGCGGTCACCATCATCCGTCCAGGTGACGAAATTGGTTTGGGCTTCCCCTATGACGCAGAACCGTATTCTATAGTTACCCATTTATACATTAATTTTAGTTGAATTTTCAAATTGAGGTCCCACAGATGTTGACCGGCCGGTATGCCATATCTCGTCCAACAGTACCTTCCAGCAACCCTGGGACCTTGGTAGGATTGAATGGACCTAAGCACACATTAATCCGAACTTAAAGCTGATTATGTAACCTCAATATTGAGGCAGCAATACCCGTTAATGGGATGTAGCGCCAGCAAAATAAATAAATGTTTAAGAGTCAATCCAAAATAACACCAATTTCTAATACCAATTTAAAAAATTAACCCCCAGTTTAAACAATCTTATCTGTGTCGCTTCATTCCCTATTTTAAGAAAATATCAGTCTTTTTATAGGAATTTAACACATTGTTGAAACCGTGAATAAGGAAGTGTGCAATTCCTGCGATGGTCCCAGCAATCCCTATAAGCAAAATATCTTAAAAGTCATAGTATAAAATTTTTAATAAAATTCATGAACAAAGAAATGGAAAACTCTGGAGCCTAACTATTGAATTCGACGTTCATTTTCGACGGCTTTCGTTTTCCTATAGCAAGTGTAGAAACAAAAGAAAAAAGCGTAGTAATAATTTCAAACATTTTTCTTTTTTCTTCTTTTTTCTACTATGGGAAAACGATAGCCTTCGAAAATGAACGTCGAATTCAATAGTTAGACCCTTGGTTTGGCGATTCTTTGTGCTTTGCTCTCTGCAAAAATCCTTAAAGTTTAAAAAAATATACATTCCAGAAATTGGTAATACAGATGTCGTACTATTAGAGTACTTCTCTCGTTTTAAGAAAAATGACCATACAGTAATTTGGAATATATCACTTTCAAGGAATTCGTGTCCGGTATTATAGGAATTTAATAATTTAAATTTTAATCCTGGAATTTAGGAATGGAGGACTTCTCTTTGTTTTCTATTAAAAAAGTAAACTCTGCGGCCCCTACGTCACATAGATGAAAATTAGCCGCATTATTTCGACTCGATGCATTTAACTCTGTCGTTGTGCAGGTTATTTAGTCCTTCATTTTGAAAACAGTGTTAGGTGTAATATCATTGTTGTTTTAGATAAGAATTCCTATTTTGGATGGCAAAGGGATATTCATTCCAAGTAGTCGAATCTCCTACAAAAAAAATTGAGAAATTTCTTAGTAGCAAATTATGACGTAATTTGTTTGAATTTATGTGATTTTTTTTTTGTTAGTTAGCAAAAAATAAAAAGAAATAGTACTCAAAAGCTCGACCAAAACCAGTGTCTACCATGGTTTTAAACGTGTTTGAAGCCATTTAAAAAAAATTTGGTTTTAAAACCAAGGTTTTAAACTAGAAAATATTCTTATTTCAAATTCGCCAGATTCTACTTAGCGTCAGAGTCACCAGAAGTTCTTTAGAAACATTTTGAGGGGTATACAATCTAGTATCGTATTAAACCCAATGTTGATTGATATGTGGTTGGAGCCGAAATCTTTATAACCTCACAAGGGAGCAACCCCCAAATTTTTATATTAGCTGCGTACTTTTTGATTTGTAAGCAATACTGTTAGCAAACAAATTTTCCTCTGTCAGAAGGTCTAACAAAGAACAGTCCGCAAAGAATATATAGTTTATTTTTCTGGATATTGTTTTAAATAGTGGCAGTTATTACTAAGAAAACGCGAAATAGTCAGCAACCATTTCCCTTATTTTATTAAAATATTACAACAACTTTGATTTGCTTGATTTATCTATTTCTCTGATATTGATATAAAGTAAAGTTTTACGCTGGTAAAACTATAAAGTCGCTGTGCCAAAAAAAACAAGAGAATTTTTTTTTTTTTTTTTTCGAAAAATACCCAGATATATAAGCCTTCAATTATATCTTAGTGAAATAACAGCTTTCAAATAAAATTTACTTCTAATTGAATGAAATTTTAACTTCTTTTCGTTACTGGAATCCGTTTTATTTTATTTTCTTTTTATGACTTTTTTTGAGCAAAATAAAACTGTCTAAAAAAAAGAAAATATGCTGCTGTTTGAGCCTGTAAACGGACGTGCTCGATATTTCATTTTCCAATTCAAATTGCCCATTTTATAGAGAATTTGGAAACCTTTTTCAGAAAAGATGCTTTGAAATTTCAATTTAACAAGTACGTTATTTTATCTTGTACACTAAGCACTTTACGTAAAACTTTAAGGTTCTTACTGAAACCGATATCAATAATTTATTTTATCGCATAGTTATTTGAAGATTCAAGCGAGATAAATCGAGGGAACAATTACTCGTTCAAGGTACACAAAATATGGCTTGAGTTGAAGCCGGTGGTGTAACTTATCGTGAAATTGGACGAATCTGTGATATTAGTGTGTCTTTTCAAAATTATTTTTTTGAAGGGTGTTATTTCACCAAAAAGAATGAAATTTTTGTGAGTAATTGTGCTTAATTTTTTAACACAACTTTTAACATAACTTGAAGTTATATATTTATATGGTTCTCCGTATAGTAGCTTTAGATGATGAGAAAGAAAATCAATTACGAACGCTATCAACGAAGGCTTTTTTAAGCTTCGTCCGTGATAAAAAAGATACCAATCTGTATCTTTCAATTTAAATGAGTCCTTTAAATGAGAAATGCAAATATTCCGAATTCAATTATCTGCTAATTCTTCCTTTTGAGATATGTACTCAGCGTATTTTGAGATTGTAGAGACTAGGAAAGAGAAATTTCGATTGTCCCCTTTCGCATCCATGTAGTTAAAACAATTTTCCAAACTAAATGGTAATGAGTTTTACAGCAAATATTGCCGCACCTTCGTTATCTAGTCCTTAATTCCATTTACTCCTCATGGATGACATAGAAAATAAAATATTTATAAAAATTTGCATCGCCTATCTAATCAATTATTCAGACAAAAAAAAAAATACTAACATACGACCAATAAATTAAAATGCGCCAAATGGTAAAATAACATAACAGAGCACACACTATAGAAAGTTGAATAAAAACTATTTTTTGTATAAAAACTAAAAATTATTTAACAACAGAAATTATTTTAATTAAAAACTAAAAAAATCCCGCAACAAGTATTTTGTGCTTTTTGTTATAACATGAATCTACATATAAAATTCAATTTGGTGAAAAGTTTTTTTTTTTTTGTTAGTGTAATTTGTATTTTTATGGTATTCCTATACCAACAAATACCTTTATAAAATTTTACCACTTGTCCTTTGTATACTGGTGAGAGGATCGATTTAAACCTAAAATGAAAAGGATTGTAAAAATAATTTAGTTTTTTTTATAGTTATCCCAAGTAAATATATAGATTTTCTGATTAATTTATTTTAATCCAAACAAATTAAATATTCATGTGATTTTTCTTGTGTATATTCATTTTCAGTGTTATGGCTTTGTCTTATAGCAAGCATTTTGTTTGATTAGATTTTTTCGCTGCTTGAAAAACAATATGTATTATATTTTTTTTAAATCCTTATAAAATACATATATGTATATATATATACAAAAGGAATAACCAAAAAGCTCTGTTAAGCTTTGTTCTTATTTGTGTGTATTTTGTTTTCGTTTGTTTTGTTATCCAAATTTTATGAAAATGTATATCGAAATTGTAACAGATACCAACAAAAATATTTGAACAAAATAAATTATTGCTTCGAGATAAAATATTGATTAAATTATAAATTGATGAAATTGGAATGGAATTTTTTCCTGTTGAATAATCGCTTGCAAATTTACGTTTGTATGTTGTGTTCGTAATTGGTATGCGGAAATTCGGTGGACCGTAATACAGAGGTATGGATAAAATTTCTATTATATATACATATTTGGTTTTTTTTTAATTTCGAAATTATTGTTTGGGAAGTAACATCTACGTGCGCTTTTGTGACAATAGCAAGAAACTTAAAAATAAAATAATCCTATTCTATTTGATGTTTCTATTTTTATAAATTTATGGTTTGCAAAGACTTCGCTTCAATGTTTTTAAATAAGTTTATTACAATTAAATGGTTCCCTCAAACTGTTTGATTTATTTAGGAGGAATTTATTTATCGCTTACCAGAATTTTGTTTACCGCTAATTTTTATTCTATATACTCGAGAAAGTGATTTCTTGATTTCTTGCATAAAAATCTTTGATATTGCTAAAGTTGCTCGGAAATTGGGGAAAAGGGGGATGAGGGGAAAGGGAGAGAAACGATTAAAATAATTTTATCGGATAGTTCTTTCTGGATTAAAACTCGTTGCTACAGAACAAATCATTAAATTAGGTGTGCATTATGCATATTTTGTCTGGTGAAAATGGGTAGTAAATAGCCAGAAGGGATATTGGCCATGGTCTGCGCCTATTTTATTGTTAAGGGAATTCTGAAAAATTCTAGAAAAGTTTTTATAAATGTATGAAATTTTCTCAAGCTTTGAATCATCTTTATTATAATTGTTAAATGATTGACAAAGATCATTTGATTCTTCCATGGAATGAAGATAGCATTGGTTTATATATCTTCAAACTGAGGGAGAACTGTGAAATCCAATGTGTCCCTGAATTTGAAATTGTGAATGGATCCATGTGGCTCGGCTCTATTCGAGATCGAACGTAATGGAGGCAGTATAAATAAAAGTAAAAAAAAGCTTTTGGTTTATTATGAAACATTTAACAAACATGTCGTAGTGGTCTCCACAACAGGATTTTAAATAGGTTTAAAGCTAATCGAAGGAATGATTAGATAGTGGTAATTTTCCTTGTTTAGCAGGATTTAAATTTTTAGGTGATTGTTTCACACAGCTGACTAAGATGGAAAGCTTTCTTCTAAGACTCTGACACGCCATGATAAAATGTCGATGACTTCCATAGTGGTCAAAAGTTATTCATATATGTCTTTTCGACTCAATGTTCCTTCGAGTGACATTGTCTCCGATTCACAAATATGATGAACGTGCTACAAATGCCATTTATCGACTGGTACTGAAAGTGCTTTTAAAGTATCAGAAACGATTTAGTGAAAATCCGTATAGCAACGCCACATTATTTTCCTAGCGGAGAGACTTTAGGGACTAAAATACTTTGACATGAAAGGATTTATTTCGACTTTCATTGTAACAATTAGACAACGATTTTCCAATGGAATCATAATTTACCTGCATTGTAAAATAAAATGTACGGCCTTGTCTTGAACTACAGACCTAGATCGAGATAGTGAAACTTAATTGTTTTTGAAATATCAGGATTTCTTTATGAATTAAATCCTGAAAGACTGGTCAAATAAAATAAAACTATTACAATCCGGAAATTCAGGTATACTTTCATTTCGCATAGTGGTATTGAAACTTGACATTCATTTCAAACATAACTGGAAAAAGAAATATCTAATACGTTCCATGACGACTATTCAATTCATCAATAAAAAAATTTCAACGGAAACGCTTTCATTCTACGGAACCGAACACTTCTTCACAAGTATAGCGAGCAGCGATCTTATCTCAAATATTCTACCTTTCCTTGACATTCAATAAATCGCTGACACTTAGTTTGCAAAGGACTTGGCATTCATTTAAATATGTCACGAGCGAATTCCCGAACACTCTTCCCTGCAGCCTTTTTAAGAAATAATCCCGGTCTTCCATTTTAAAATATAATAAAAATTGTATCACTACTGGAAAACACTTGCTCAATTATTTCAATACAAAAATTAATTTTAACGTAAATGTTACCTGTCGAGCTATTTAAGCCTTTTAGATATTTTATACTTGATCTGCGGCTGTTGACTTTTTAATGGTTAATAAATTGATGTTCAAATCCTACAAAGCCAGCCAGCCTACGTTATTCATTATAACAATAAAATAACGATGGTAGGTTTATCGTGTTTCGCGAATGTAAGTTTTTTAGGTTCTAACCACTTATTAATTTAAATTATTCTCTGTATTCTGTATTTTAGTTTAAAGATCTTTTGTAAATTCCAAACAAATCCGGAAATTTATATGTTTTTGGCCGCGATTGCTGTTTGCTTGAATGAATGGCATTTCGGCTAAATTTTATGGGGGAGCTTAGACTTGAAAAATGCGCTGACATACTATGGCTTAAGTGTATAATTTATCTATATTCGAAAATTCTTGATTATTTATTTTCTAATAAAATCATTATTTATTATCACCAAAAAGTACCACCGTCCTAGTGTATTGGGCGCTTAAATATACTTAAAGCTGTTTTGAGCGTAACAAAACAACTCTTACGTTGTTTAATGTAAAAAATAAATTTTCGTCGTTAATTTTATAATTTTCCTCTTTTATTATGTCGTTTAGTTGTAAGCTTAGAAAATTCCGATGGCATCGAAACAAGATTTTCTGCTTGAGCTTTTATGAATACTAATTATTACCTGACGCTAGCTAATAATTTGACATTTTTCGGATACTACTTTGGTAGTGTAAGTATGCATCCAATACCCCGATGGATCTTTCGCTTACAGAGGACGAGAGTTAAATTTTCTCCCTATACTATCTCACGTACCAAGTTTTTCCAATGATAGTGCTGATCCTTCAACGACTAGTTAAAGATGAGTTTGGTCTGGCAAATTAAAATGTTATATAATATTTTTCAGAGATATTTAAAATCATAATATAGATGATTTATTATGAATTTGTAATTATCTAACTATCTCCAAGAATATTAGAGCCATTGCCGCTAAATAATACATACAGGTCTCGGCTTGCTGCTGTACAAGTACAATTAAGAGCCACACGAAAATTTTTTGATGATAAATCGCTCACAATATATAAACTGCTTTAGAGAAAATGAACCAACATAATTCATTCTGGTATATTGGCATATGCTACACTTTTGGCTAGAAGATCATCTCTGTCACCTCTGGCTCAAAAATTGTTTTTTGTTTGATAAATTGCTTGATTACACAGATTATATACAATTTCTCTAACTACATCTATAGTTCCCAGAATCTCATATTTACTACTGATTGAGTTGCTTGTTAAGTTTAAGCCCGTGTGATACAACATATCGTGATAGTCTCGTACAATTGCTTTAATGATGATTGATGCGTAAGGCAAAATTAATTTAAGTAATGTATGATAACTTTTTTGAAATGTTTGAGTGGTTCGCCGACCGGTAACCCTCCTCTTTAATTGGCCTAAACGATTTGGTTTACTGGAATGGTTTATAGGATTATTTTCTTTATGTGTTGGTATTGCACAAAGGATTCGGAATTCATTCACTGTGCTTTTGGTATCCGGTTACTGCGCTTGAACCTCAGTACTAACTCCAAATTTACTGTCAAATTTATTGTGAATTATTCAGTCGTGTAAAATGGCAAATAAATATTGAAGGATATAGTGTTGTACAACATGTGCTAACCATGTATTTTTGAAATTATTGGTCCGTTCGTGAAAAATTCTTCATCGCAACCATCCTGCCGAATCGACTATTTAACATTTGGTGGCAAAATTTGAGTCAACCGGTTCGATAAATAAATCAGCCAACACCCGTACTTCACCGAAAAGCAAATCCTCTTGAAAATATCGTTGCCTTGCGCGAGATTATACGACAAAATCCGAGGCAGTCAATTTCTCGTCGTTCACAAGAGCATATGGCTTTTCTGCAACTTCATCTCGTATATAATCTCACTGACCCAGGCACTTACGCGGGGCGATACTAATCCATCCGAATTTCCTCATTATTTGACGACTATTTCCTTGAATTAAATTTGTCTGACTCAAGAATTGTATTTTAATGTATATTCGATTGTATAACCTCTTGCCTAGAGTAGTGTAAGCACATATTGATTTTGTGTAATCTAAGATACTTTTATTCGCAACAGTCCTATACACAATATAATAACTGCCAAAAACCTTTTAAAATATTACTCCTTCATACTATAAAGAACTTGTTAAAGAACTTGTTTGTTAAATTTGCTAATATAACATTTTCAGCTCTTATTATAAAACTGTATGAACTAATTTTACTTATTAGAAAAAATTTAACATGTAACACAACAATCAACAAAGACGGCAACTTGCTTCCGGAGCCACCTCCAATATTGCCGCCACTGTGGCACTTGGTCATTCAGGAAACATTTTAGTGTATATATTACATCATTTTTATCGCATTGAACTTAAATTAAATCTCGCCCAACTTCCAGGTTTCATATAAAATAATGTTGAAATTTTAAATACAGAGCAAACTTTTATTATTTTCAAAATATTTTTGATGATTACGTCTGCCAATACCGACAAGAAAATAAAACTTCCTTTCAGTCCAAGTATATAAAATCCAAAAAAAACACATAACTGATGTGGATGCATTTTTAAGGGGTGGTTTTTGATATCCTATTCACATAAAAGCCAATTTGATTGGAAATGATCCAATTATTAAATTTGAAAACTGTTTAAAAATGTGACAGATATTAAAATTTTTATTTAAACATCCTACGCAAGTTTCAGCAATATACGACAGCTTTCAGTATTAAAATTTTACATTATAATACATATTTATGTTCATGTTTTTACATAAATCATATTTTTTTTCAAATAAAATAAATAATGAGATGTAAATTCCAGTTTATGTATACATAAATACATTACAAATATTTTATTTGAATTTGAACAGATTGCAACAAAAAATTGCAACTTTTTCCAAAAACCACCCAAAATCCTTTCAAATTATAATAGTTCGAATTCCACATAAAAATTACGCCTATATTTATGATCCCTTTTGAAAGTGTAACGTTTTTGGATACACGCACAACAACATAACGTGGTTTGTATAATATGGGCGGTTATAAAACTATCCAACTATCAAACTCTATGCATTTACATTCTTTTGTAGTAAAACAACGCTTTCACTTGTTAAACAGAAAAAATGACGTTTAGTCGATATGTAAACAAACCTCCTATTCCCAATGTGGTGGGTAGATTATGTCAAGTTCAAAAACAACATAAATTTATTTTATGTATAAGAACGAGTATATAAAACGGTTTTTTATTGATTAAATTATGTAAATGAAAATGTGTGTGTGTAAGGTTATTGCCCTAGTCTTATTTTACGAGCTATATATGTATTTGTAAACAGTACGCATTACATACTATATACCTATATAATTATCGTACTTAAATTATATAAAAATGTACATGCTTAACGAATTTTCACCGTAGGGGGAGTATTTATGATTTAATGAAAATGCGAGTGCCATTTGAGAAGCACATTATTGTGTACGCAAAATAAGATCGAGTTGCGAAAAATTTTATTATGTCATAGTGATTATCATTAAAATTTATGATAAGAATTTTATCGAACATAATTATTTTACGTATTTCTTATTATTTATTACATTCCCTATATCGCATCTCATCTTCAGTATTGTCGTATTGATTTCCATCGATAATTTTTTTTTTTTTTTGGAAAATTTTACCTCCCATTGTTATATGGGATATTGATACTGCCTCGTCGTAAAATCACAATAAAAAACCAACAATAACCCAGATTTTATTGATTTTAAATAAACCATATTACAACAAAAAAATATTCGATACACAGCAATTCCAAAGCAAGATAAAATATATGGATTCTATGTAATAATACCAAGCGCAGAATGAAAATTATTCGCTGTCCGCAAAATATTGGAAATAATAATAAATTTTCTTATCTAAATTACACTTTGCGCGTTTACCTAACCGAATGTTTGCTGAAGAAAGCTCGAAGACATATGATAATATTTTGGCGACCAAAGTGCTGTGTGTTAAATACGTGATGGCGATCTGGCAAAATCAAATTTTAATTGAATTTCACACTTCATCGTTATTCATGGTAAATAAATATAAAGGAAATCATACGCGATAATGTAATGGAACTTGATTTATGTTATCGGCGTGCTTATTTAGTATACTCGATGGCCGCAAGATAGTATAAAATATACAGGTACAGCTACTCCCATTATGAGTTCGTAGTATTATAAACTGATGCTGAACTTGAATATATAGGTAGATATAATTCAACATTTTCTGTGGTTAAGGTTAAAATTGGTTAAGTCTTTTCATGATTGCTTTTCATTTTTGGATACTCTTAATGAAATCAGTATTCAATTTCTACTGGCAGCACCCGTGAAACTATTAAACCTCATAAATCATATACGCGTCGTACTATTTAATATTTTAAAAACGCGTATACAATAAAAAAAATTCAAACAACGTTGAAGAAAATATTATTAGATAGAAGTAGATATTGCGTCTAATCGGATGACAGGCCAATTCAGTAATGCTGCATCAGTTAGAGTCCTTGCAAAAGGTTCTTTAGAGTTTGTAATTAAACGAAAGATAATATTCCATAAGTTGAATTCTCAAATACGAACAGCTGACAAAATTTAAGGTTTTGTTTGGCTTACAGTTACTTTTAGTGATAGAACCGAAAGGGTCCAATTCTTTATAGATTCTAATCTGCAGTATTTGTTTTCTTAGGAATTGACTTTTGGAGGAAATTTCAAATAATAACAAATATTACGGAAAGTGAAATGGTGGAAGTGGAGCTTGATAGAATAATCGCTTTATTCCTAGAAAAACTACTCTACACGACCATGGCATCGAGTTGTACAGTGAAATGGACACTTAAGTTAAATTAAGTGCGTTAGAAGAGACCTACCCACTAGTAAAAGTAGACTTGCATATTTTAGTGGACTTCCTCTTTTTTATTGATTTACTTTTATGACAACTTTCTGAGACAAGTTTTATTTCTACAAGTTTTATATTTATGTTGGGACCCTCTATCAGTTCAAAGTGATGCCATGATTTATTAAATAATAGCGGTACATTGAAGCAATACTTTTAACTGGTAGGGACGGTCAGGGAGCTACTGACGGTTTGTCCAGAATTTTTCCAGCATCACAGAGCCGATATCGGAGTATTTAAAAAGTGAAAATTTCAGTGGACGGTAAGTGCTCAATAATTTTTCGACCTTTCTTTATATAGTGCGGCCCAAGCACAAAAGAATTCTTCGGTGACAGAACTCGATTGTTTGTCGATTATATTAGCAATCAAAAAATTTCGTGCAATTAAAATGATGAAAGGGCGAGAAGGATTTGTGTGGACCGCTGGAAAGATGGAGTTTAAAACTGCATGGGTTTCGCTTTAAAATAGAACATCAACGTGACAAAAGCTGTTATTTCCGATATGTTATCTCGCGATTGCAATGAAATTGTAGAATTTAACAAAAACTTTCTAAAAGTAAGCCAATTAAAATTTAGGTGTCTGACTTTGATGAAAATTATAGCGGCCTCGCCATAATATTAAAACTGATCCCGAAAATTTCCCCGCTGTTAAAATATTTAAAAGGTTCGTCTTCTCCAAGTTGAATCTAAGAAACATAATGAACTTTCAGACTTGTCGCTGGAAAACTCAAAAATATCACGATGAACCTCTTCCTTTCCATGATGACATTTCCAAAGCCCTTGTACTAATTCAAAGATATTATTTGTGGCCAGGTAAGGACCAAGCAAGTGGGAATACATCTCAAATTGCACTGATTGTAAAACCACCAAAACATCGATTTGATCAACAAAATATCAATTTAAATATCAATTTTGAAAAGCGTGGACATATAGTTACCTATGTTGATTAGCTGGGTCCTTGTCCTACATTAAGTCATGGTTAAACCGCAATAGTAATCGCATAGACCATCAGATGAAAATTATCATGTTTAAAGCATTGACTGAAGGAAATGCTGAGCTAATATGTAAGTTTTTGAAATCAAATTTTTGTGACTTAAATGTTTGTGATTTTGAGTTGCTACAAACCATACATTCTGATAATAGTATACAACAATTTAGGAGCAGCTAATAGAAGTAGGTACGTAATGAATTCGGGCCAGTTGATTCAAAAATGGTTGTGTATTCCGCGCAGTCAAATGCTTCCGAAAGGGGTAAATCGCTCAATATTATCGGCCATTAGGTCATAGCCGAGAAACATTCAACTTACGATACTGATTCAAATGAGACAACTGCTGTTTTACGCATCGGAGTGCATGAGGCACTTGGCCATTATTCACCACATTTTTTGTTTTTTCGTTAACATAAAATAACAATTACGAAGTTGGTCACTCAGTTTTTGTTAGAAACATCCGTAAAGTGACGCAGAAAAGAATACTGTGCAAAATTCGCTCCGCAATTTATAAAAGAGGTAGTTTGGAAAAAAATGAAAGTGTTAATTATGATATCAGAAAACCAATGTAAAAATTATATGCATTTTTCAAGCCAAGGATATAAGACTGTAGAGGTTATAGTATATTTCAAATACCTTTCTTACTAATATTCGATAACCTATTTTCAGCTTCATTCTTTAACGACAACTGAAGTTTGACAGAAGCTGTCGTAATGGCTATCAAATTGTCTTTTTACATTTTGCATCTGTAATTGCTTTTGGCTCAATCTGACATTATAGTATATCGAATATAACAATTACATATGCATCTAAATAAATATAAAACTATCTTAAAAAAGCTTTAGAGTTGTATTTTTGGTAAGATTTTCATGTTCTTAACACTTGAGTCAAAAATTAGGTAGGTATATGTCGGTTAAAAGGTCTTACATTAAGCAAAAATTTAGAAAAAAACGAACCAGGAAGGTATTTTAATATGACACGACAAAGTCAGTGAAAGATACACCCGCAAGTAGACGTACCTATTGCAAGTAAAAAAACAGAAAGTTGCTCAAATTGTTTTAAAAATTATAAATAATAAATTCGAAATACACTAACGAGGGCTGACGTAAAATATTTTAGTGTGACAGACAAAGACATGACATTATATACGGAAAGTGGAATCTTGAATTGAAACAGATGAATTAGTGACAAATATAAACAACTTGAGCAAATATCGAACCCTGACGAATTAACTCACAAAACTGCTAGCATTGGGAAAAGTATTCAAATTTGAGAATTCAGGTTTTTATAGCACGTTTTATAGCGGCTTTCCTTCCTAAATATTTTATTTTAACCCGAGCCCTAAAATACATACGAAATTTAAGTCCTATTGTGAGAGTCGTAATTAAAGTGCAATCCGTAGAAAATTGTAAAATGATGAACACACGGTATAGAAATTTTTCCTTTTAAGATAACTTTAGTGTCAGCAAATAAAATATCCTTTATATAAGTTGCAATAAGCCCTTCAAAGATTCCAACTTCCCAAATAAAATTCTTTATATTTACACTCATAAAATATAAATTTGACTCACTCTTTAGTTGTATTATTTCGAAATTGTTAAATTAAAATACTTTATGTGTATATATTTACGGTTTAGAGAAAGCTTTGATAAATAAAATAAAACTTTATTAAATTAATGATTCAATTAGATAGAATCTTTGCATTTTCTAAATTCAGGTTCTTTAAATTGGTTTCTTAATTGTGTTGCGGATATTTAAGTGTTTTGAAAGGTTGGTCAATTTTCTAATTTTGATTTCTTTGTCTGAATTCTACAGATAATCAACATCTTTGAATAGAATAGAAAATTCTTTCACTGTGTATTATTTTGTATCTGATATTTATATAGCAAATATTAGTAAAAATAAGGAACATTTTGTTCCAGTCCCTTCGAGCTGTAAAATCTTAAAACCACAGTAATATCAATTTCAAAAATAATTATGAAATTTTTGCTTATATATTTAAAAATTAATTTCGCTTTTTCGTAAAATTAATAAACCTTTTCCAAACATTATGATATACCTTTTACCTCAAAATGATAAAAATCGGCGAAAAATAATTAAATTTTAACTCAAAATTTATATACCCAAATCAATCACTAAATTTAGTATAGTTATGATTTTCAAGTTCAGCCCTAAAATGGTTCTAGGGAATAAACAAATTCAGCAGAACGTCCGGGTATCGTACACAAAACAATTCAATTTCAAATTTAAATGCATAACAAAATTCTGCGAAAAATATCAGCCACTAGTGAATTCCTCAGCCCAAGCACTTATACAGAAATAACTCCAATATGGTTTTTATTTCAACCACCCTCGTAAAATTTTATTGTTTTATTATTAAAAAGAAGAAAACGGAAAATTCATCAAAACAAAAAGAAAGTTCTTATCACGAACCAGCCAAAAAAAATTATATATATATTCAGACAATCATTGCGTCATCATCAGTCGATCAAAATATTCAGCCAAATTGGTAATTTTCGAAACCAAATTACTTAGGGTTGTTGATGTCGCGCAAATTGATTTTTTTATATCAAATGTAAATTTTATGATATGTCTGTCGTCATTGTCAACATAAAAATGTAAAAAAGCTCATAAATACGAAATCAATTGGGGGGTCGCTATATCATTACCGAATTACGTTATACCAACCAGTACAAAGATTATGATGTATAGTTAAATATCAGCAGAACATACCTATACATAACAATCCCGATAAAAATATTTACGGGACACAGGTTTTACACAAAAAATATAACGATGTGATATACGGTTGTAACTGCCCAAAAACGAGTCACTTTATAACAATATTTCTGTCATAAATCTTAATAACTGCTTACATAAATTGTTGGTATGTATATATAAGATTGTAATATACAGATCAGTGTTAAATGTTCCGTTTGTCTTATTTGTATAATAAAATCTGTCGTACATGCACGTTAATGATACGTAATGTAATTTGATTTTTACATCGTCTTAATATATTCAATTTAATCTTATATACGAGTACATACATAAAAGATTAATTATATAGTACATTGACAAAGTACAATTTCGGGATAAACGGTCAAGAAGTGCAGCGCGTGCATCGACTTGTGGAAGTAAAATTAATCGTTTTGTTGATGAAAATGAAAATGTACAATATATTCATGTCATCATCATCATCTTGTTTACATGAGTTGGTTGAATATAATTTGGGATGATTTACGTAAACATTTTTTCAATTCGTCTTTTGGGATCATTTTTAATTCATGACCCTAATTTATTTTAAATTGATTATGTTTCTCGATAGAGTTGTAAGAGTTTTGTATTCGGGTGTATTTAATGTCATGTTGGTCGTTGGGCTTAGGTTATTGTTTTTAAGAGTACGGGGAAAAACATTCAACATAAATTTCCTACAGAAAATCCTAAAATAAATTGTAGTTTTCGCAGCAATTTATTATCAATTTTCACTCGATCTGATATAAGGATTCTGTTAATTACAATTTTTATCGTTTTATTTTACTACTTTGTTTATATCTTAGAAACAGGCTGCAAAGTCTTAATTCATTGAGACAGTTGCGTAATCCAATTTAATCTTTAAGCAAATGGAATGTTTTCTTACTAGATTAAAATTTTAGGACTTAAAATATATTGGTACCGAGCGACAAATAGACATGTATTTCGTAAAACTAACCAAATCAGAAGGAATTTATTTAACCCAGATTTATTTAAACAGAATACGATATAGCATGTCGAGTATGCGCCTTGTATACTGATCTAGCAATGATGATTATTGATTCGAACTCTTAAATAATTCAGTGGTGGATCAATGAGCTCTGCTCTTCAAATAGCATCGGACTCGTTCATTAAATGCGAAAATTATCGATATTAATACAACTTTTTTTTCTTCGTTAGGTAGATTGCAATATACACTTGTTCGAAAAGTGTCTTGACGTACGTGAAAGTTTCAAAATTACAATAAAAATATTCTGTTAATCGATATTGGAATATTTGTGAAGTCATTGAGTATATTAAGGATTTAAGGGTTGAGAGTCTTGTATACATATTCAGAAAATGTATCAACGGTGTTAGATCATAAAATTTAATAAGATAAATAATCTCCACCAAATCTTATCTTCTTATCAGCATGAAGGAACACTTGGTCAGACATAGTATCACTGAATAAGACGAGTACTACTCGCCAAATAAATATTACGTTATTTGCTGAACATCAAACCAGTCGTAAGTAACGGGATTGCAGTAGATTAAAACTTATGGGCTAGTTCCTTTCCACTTAACCAGAATGAGCGAGAACTTCGCTTATAAAACATTTTCGGATTCCACAGGTTTCGAACAGACCTGCAAGTTCCATGATTTTATCTAACATTCATCATAGAATCGCGTATTCTATCATATCATATCTTACATAATTTCACCATAATTGGTTAAAAATCATCGTACAATAATGTGAAATAATGCGAATTCAAATAATAAGCCTATTTTCGTCCCAGTTGTCAATATAACAAACAAAAAATTTAAAAAAAAATATTTTAGAATCCAGATTTTAAAACCCGATTCCATTAGACGTCTCAAAATATACGTCATACGTTAATCGCATAAGAAATGGACTAGTTAAATTTTAGTTTAGTATTTTAGAACGGAATCGACGAACCCAAAATTGCGCTTGATTGGCTGTGACTTGCGTTTTCGCCTTTATCGAAGTAAAATTGAAAAACATAGCGTGTTTTATCTTTGGTTACCTCCATCTTTGACACGCTAAACTCACAACTGAATCGATCAATCAAAACAATGAAAAACAGATTCATGAATCTCCCTTTCCAACGAGTATAAGTATGGCTCACTGCGACAAATATATCACGAAATATATGCCACTAAAGCCATCTAGTGAAAAAATAATGGATTTATATTGCCCAACCCACCAAGATAAATTATTTTCTCAGGAAAAACGGAAGAACAGGAAAAAAATAATTGGGAATTTGGGGAAAACAGTTAAAATCAATTTTTATAGTAAAAGTACGATTTTTTACCTGAACAGGCCGGAAAAAATTGCCCTAGAGAGAACGCAAGACTAGTATAATTAGTAGAAAAACCAAAGTCTGCTCCAATAATTCATATCGTTGCGAATCACGTGATAATTAATCGCGGTCTCAAACAATATTATCAGGTCCCTAGTGGGAAAAACCAAATATTTATACAAAAAAATTATACTGAGGAATACCAAAATCAATTTATTTTTGTATAAATGATTAATTTAAATACAAAATACACTTTAAATTGGTTAAAGTTTAATACATTTCTAAACCAAAATACTACTTAAATTATACATCGCAAAAATTATACAAATTTAAGTATGAATTTTGTATATATACAAATATTTAAATTAAGTCAAAATTAAACATAAATATACATAAAATATGATTTTAAATATTATACACATATAAGTGTTAATTTTAACCTAAAATTAACTCTTAAGTTCATATTTTAAACTTAATTAAGTATTTTAGGGATAAATATTTAATACGGTAGTTTTTTAGTTTAATAATGGATAAATATTTTATACAAATTTAAGTATGATTTTTGTATATACAAATATTTAAATTTAGTCAAAATTAAAAATAAATTTAAAAAATTATTTCAAGCGAATTATTGGAATCGAAAATTGTATATTACACATTAAAAAAAATAATTTTAATCATCATTTTTCATCCCGTACGAGAGATGAAATTCCCGCAAAAGAAAATTTCCCACGAACTGGCAACACTGAGCGCATCAATACTATCGTACTGAAAAAATGTATTTAGTTGTAATCGTATTTTGCGGTCTTTTGTATGTTGGTGTGCTGGTGTAGTTTGCAGCAAATGATATAAACCAAATTAGTATATTTTAAGTTTAATTGTGTATTTAAATATATTGATTTATATTGTTAGGAATTAAACTCTACATAGTTATTGCTTTGGTGGTGCAGTGGTTAAGATGTACACCGCTAAGTGTTATTATTGCAAACGTCGCCGGTTCGAATCCAGTCGGAGTCCAAAATTTAAGCAATTATTATTCTAATTAGGCAACGATGTTATCGGATCAATTATTCACTACACACTGAAAAAAAACATTGGAAAAATTCCCGATTTTTTGCATACTTTCCAACCATAGTTATAGGCTGTTTTGGGACAACAATATTTTATGGGTAAATATCCCCTATTTTTACTAATAATCTGTCAGGCAACATCTCCCTTTTTATAGGAAGGTAAACTATAATAAAATATGCAATAGATCTTATTATGTGGCATTTCAGCTTTAAATATTGGCAAATTAGCTAGAACATTAGTCTTATGTTAACAATAATATAGGTAAAATCGCAATTTTAAGGGTAATTAGTTTTTTCTTTTTGTTATAAGTACAATATTAGAATGATTTTTTCCAAGATAGTATAGGATTCCAGAGAAATTGGGAGTTTAGAACCCTATAATGTTATGGCGGAATTCCAGTCATTTTTGGAAAATCCCATACATGTATGATGGACACCTGTTCTAATATAGGAATAAATGGATACCCATCAGTTTGGAATTTCACCTATTACTTAGGAAAATACTTACTCTAACTTGTATTTTAGATATTCTCAATTTTACTAAATTGATAAAAAAACAAAATTAACATTTGAAAATATTTTATTTTATTATATTTATTATAAAACGTACAAACATTACATTATACATGTGCAAAAATTTAATAAACAATTTTTACTTATAGATTTATATATAAAAAAATTAATGACTTTTAATTATCGATTTAAACATCGATTTAAATAAATGTACTTAGATCATGAAACGCCATTAAATAATATTATAGGATCATTTTTTTTTTAAATATACTAAATTAATTTGCACAATTATAGCCTTAAAACCACAAACGAAACACATCAAAATGCAATAATATAAAATTTTTACACTGTTCCATTTATTAATGACGCCCGCTTTCCTACACGGGGAATCTCCAATTATGGTTTTGTTTCCAGCTTAAATTCTTCAATCAACACAATTTATGTTATGTGCATTGCGCATTTGTGAATACAAACAATGTGAAAATATGTTTGTTAACAAATTATTATTTTATATAATATTGCACTATTTTTAAATTCCACTGTTTTAATGTATCTAACTAATTTAATTATTTTAATCCGTCTCTTAAAAAATATTAAATAAAATTTAGCAAATTTCTAATAAAAAATTTTCGCATAAAAACTGAATAATCAACAGAGACAAGACTAAGCAATGATCGATTATGTTTTTAAATAAAAAAATTGTTTACGATGACAGGTCTCACCTATAAATATAGGTATATATACCTTCACGGTATTTTGGTTCGTTAAAAATGCCGAACCGACAATATTACTTAGCATGAATACCAATATTGTATAGGGCCTGCATCTAAGTCGTTTATGTCCTATCCCAAATAAAAATTTATTTGACGTATTCTGTATCCGTGGGCAATTTTCCTATAAACTATAAATATATCACAGAAATTATTATTTTGAACCGTTAAAATAACTTCAAACATAGGGGAATCTCCAATATTTTTCTTATCCATACTTTATAGGCGTGTGGTCATTAAGCTTTTCTCTCAGTGCACTGATTTTGAAAATTGACTGAAAATACTAGAACTAACAACGGCGTGAAATAATCAATGGAGAGGAACTGATGATGTGGCATGTCCGCGAATACAAACAACCACATGGAAAAATGATTTAAAATTATAATACAGTCACAATGAATGGAACATTTCCAGTATATTCTATCTCAAGTATATAATTTTTGTTTAAATTTAAAAATTATACTAAAATTATATTGCCATAACCTACTAAAAGTATACTTAAAAGATTTTGGTTTTTGTGTTATCTTAATTAATACATAAAATACACTGATATTGGTATTAATTTTATCACACAATATACAAAAATTATACTTTTAACTAGATAATTTGCGAAAATATAATTTCTGTTTAATTTTTAAAATTATACTAAAATTATATTGCCATAACCTACTAAAATTATACAAAAATTATTATTAAATTTCTATGAAATCGTAAGTTTATTTTTAGTATAAAAAATTTCAATTTTTCCACTAGGGGTGGCATGCAAAATTAAAAAAACCATACCAAAAGTATTCCATTTATTGAAGTAATAAGATAATTTCCAATTTATGTCACCACCTAACTAATGCCAATGACTTTTTGGTGGAAGATATGAACACTCAAAGGATCTTTTAGTTCTAGTGGATTATTAAAAACCTATCACGTCCCTCCTGCTTCCTTTTTTCTCGATTCAAAAATTGCTATTGTTTATGAAATTTGAAAAAGGGAATTAAGATAGCCATGAATCAACTAACATGAGTACCGGTTTCTTGGAAATTCTTTTAGTGGACCTCTGACGACTAGCTTTCCTTTTGATATAATTTTTTTTTATTTCAAACAATTTTTATAATAATTGGTGGTGAGTGGCTTTATAGTGCCATAAAGGGATTGTGTTTTCCGGCAGTATTGATATACCTTCTAAAAAAGATGTATAAGAAGTTGGCCTGCCCGAAAAGGTTTTTTTCATAAAGTGTGTGTCTTTGCTAAATCACATAAAAATAATTCCATCACGAAAATTTTATTGTGAAATTAAAGAAATAAAACAACCTTCCAACCACACCAACATGACCACCTTCCTTGGCGTATGAAGTTAAGTGTGCCAATCTGCATAGAACTTATATTCAGGCGCCCGTTCGAAAATCGCGAGGATTGATGGTGACTGTTGATGTGTTCATATCCAAAGTTTCTTGTGGCGAACTCAGACATGTCATTCTTACATGGCATATAAAGTTATGTGTGACATTCAGTAAATAAATTAAATCTAAGTGCCCGTTCAAAACCATAATCAATTATGTTTTAATATTAGAATTCTGAATTGGTGTTCAAGTTTGAATTATTTAACAAAATCAAATATATGAACAAACTAATGATAATTCAAGGTCACTAAATTCAAAGTTATTTAGTAGAAAAGATCATTTTAGAATGATACTTAAAAATATATGATTTAATGTTTTCGTTGTAATATTACAAAACACCCAAGTAGTTTTATTTCCGTAAATTTCTGTATTTTCCAGACATTTTGAGGAAATTATTACCGACTTTTATCATCAAAAGTGATCGAAATATTTAAATATTTAGTAAGAACGCTGATGTAAAAAGTAGGAAGATTGATGACTAAATTATTATGCTACCTTCCAACTTTATATGCAAAGGAGGGGGTCAGACCTGAGTTCACCACAAGGAAATTTGGTAATGAACATATTTTCAACTGAAGTATGTACAGAAAGTTGTTTTCAATAAGGGATGATCAATAAAGTAGATATAATTTATTAACAGATTGTGAAGCTAATTTTATAATTTTCAAAAATAGCAAACAGTTACAAAATTTTATAATTTTCTGGGGCTGGTTTTTTTTCTTTAATTTAACAATAAAATTTTCGGGATGGAACTATTTTTATGTGCAAAGAGACACTTTATGAAAAAAACCTTTTTCGGGATAGAAATTTCGGGCCAACTTCTTATACATCTAAAAAAGTAATGCAATACATACATACTTAAATTGCGTTTAATATGTTTGTAAAATTTGAAAACATCTTGTGCGTTTATAAAAATGGGAAAGTTGCAAGAATAAAAACCCACAATATTAATGCGCGTGAAATATTTCCTAACGAAATCCTATGTATACTAGTGTTAGTGTAAATAGTCTTAAAAGCGAACATTTAGGCGAGAAGATATTTTAGGGAAACTCTTATTTTAAAAAATATGGAAATTAGCTGATACAAACGAACTAAAAAATTTAAATTAAATTTAAACATAAAAAACTTCTACAACTAAACTTTACTGTAAATTTTGCCAAGTATGTACTCATCAATTCCACTATGTTTCTCGGTTAGCCGTATAAAATATCAATTTAATTTTTTGACCATCCACCATCAACTTTACTTTTTACTAATATAATAATTTTATTGAATCATCAACCACCAGCTAATTACAAATGAGGAAATAAAATATGGTGATGGTGAAAGAGAAGAACTGAAGTAAAAATTCACTCAGATATGGTATACGATATTAATTTAGATAGAATTTACACTCCTTTTCCAAATAAGAACTAACAAAAGATTGAACATTGTAGAAAGATATATCAAATGCCAATGTCCATGTTAATTTTCAGAATTTTGTCATAGTTCTGGCATGGGCAAATATGGCCCCGAAACGTGTCAGTTATAATTTACAGTATTTTTGCCATTCAAACGATTACTAATCGAGATTTTGCCCGGTTCTACTCGATCCCGTTATGTTTTGCAGAAAGATAAATCAAATGCCAATGTCCATGACAATTTTCAGAATTTTGTCATAGTTCTGGCATGGGCAAATATGGCCCTGAAACGTGTGAGTTATAATTTACAGTATTTTTGCCATTCAAACGATTACTAATCGAGATTTCGCCCGGTTCTCATCGATCCCGTTATGTTTTTCAAAAAGATAAATCAAATGTCAATGTCCATGATAATTTTCAGAATTTTGACATAGTTCTGGCATGGGCAAATATGGCCCTGAAACGTGTAAGTTATAATTTACAGTATTTTTGCCATTCAAACGATTACTAATCGAGATTTCGCCCGGTTCTCATCAATCCCGTTATGTTTTCCAGAAAGATATATCAAATGCCAATTTCCATGTTAATTTTCAGAATTTTGACATAGTTCTGGCATGGGCAAATATGTCCCCGAAACGTGTGAGTTATAATTTACAGTATTTTTGCCATTCAACTGATTACTAATCGATATTTTGCCCGATTCTTATCAAAGATTTTATATTAGATGTGTGAGTAGACACTCTGCTTTTTTCGTTTAAATTCAGCTTTATTGAAAATGTAATTGTTAGTGTTACAAAGATTAATTATTGAAATATTCGATATTACTATCCAAAGGTTTTTGCCTTTTTTTATTTTTATGTTATTGTTCCGTACATTTATTGAGTCAAAAATTTAAAAAAAAAGTCTTTTGTCATTTATCATTTAGATGATGAATGAATTCGCGATAGGAGCTTGGTGGTTTCGAAGCAAAATAGTCATCGAGCCATTTTTGCGCATTTTAAATTTGTGATTTTTCAAATATTATGACATCGATCTGAATAAGTGGTAGTCAGAGGGAGCCAAGAGAATATGAGTTTCTGGGTTGATTTTGCGGCATGTAGACGAGCATTTTCATGCAGCAATATCACATTCGCCTTCCTTGGCCCGTAAATGATCTTTTTTCCTCCAGATCATCACTTAATTCGATCAATTGGACTGGTACCGTTCAGATTCTTCCAGAACCTCGTAGTAGATGACTATTTTACAATTCCACCAGTCTCACAGTAACATTTTCTTGGTGTGAATATTCATTGTTGCAACTGATGCTGATACTGGCCTGGATCAACCCATAGTTTTCTGCATTTTGTGTAAAAAATTCTTTCTTTTGTACCGAGAAAGCAAACTCATGCAGATGTCAACTCTTCGGTTTTTGCTTAAACTCACACGTTTCGGGGCCATATTTGCCCATGCCAGAACTATGTCAAAATTCTGAAAATTAACATGGACATTGGCATTTGATATATCTTTCTGAAAAACATAAAGGGATTGATGAGAACCGGGCAAAATCTCGATTAGTATTTGTTTGAATGGCAAAAATACTGTAAATTATAACTGACACGTTTCGGGGCCATATTTGCCCATGCCAGAACTATGACAAAATTCTTAAAATCATTATGTTTATTGGATTTTAGTATCATAAATGCATGGCGAGATTGATGAGCATTTCTCTAAATTTTGACTAGTGTATCTATATGAAATCTAAAAATTCAACAAACTTCAATTTAATTTTAAGTTGATCTTGTTACGATATATAGCATAATGTTTTTATTTCATATTAATATTTGTTTTATAATTAATGGTATTTTAAACATTTTGGTACGGTAGAATTTGGAGATATACGTATTGAAAATTTACAATATGTTTACTTTATGGTGGAATTTTCTAAAAAAATTTAAAAAATTATTTACGCCTAAATGTTTGTTTTTCATGTATATCCACTAATACACACACGCAATTTTTACTTAGGATTTTTTTAGTAATTATTTCACGTCAGTCAATATTATATTTATGTCGTTCAAACCAATTATGCCTTTATTATTATGCATTTTAATGGCACTGCACTTTTTCAGTTCAGATTAAGATTTTGTTTATAATTTTTCTGAATTATACCCACAAAATTATAATATGAATGTAGGCGCTTTCTGATTGTTATCACTGAGGAAGGTGCAATTGATCTAAAGAGAATTGAACTCTATCGAGAAATTAGCAAAGAGGTTGAAGTTCTGGCTGGTCCAAACATTTTGCCGGTTTTATCAAACAAAATGTATTAACTCGTTCCATCAACAGGCGACTGTATCTCGTGCTGGTATCCAACATGTTAACGAAACCATCGATTACGGTAATATTAATAATAATAAAAGTCAGGCACAAGATTGAATATAGAAAAGAAACACAAAAACTAATTCAAAAATAGTTTCTTATTTTATATCTTCACTACAATGCGGATCTATATCGGTATACTGTAATATTACATGGTATAGATGTTTTTATCTTTATTAACATTAAATAAGGAAACGAAAGAAATAATAAAGCTAATTGAATTAAGTCAATCAAATTTCTAAAGTTTAATGGGTTTGCCATAATCAACAAATAATAGTATTTTAACGAAGCTCTGTTATCAATTTTGTATTATCGTATATAATTAGCAAATTGAATATTGATAATTCGAAAGAAAGTAAATCACTGTGCGAGCCTTTGCCATGTTATATAACTGCATTATTATGTAGTTAGAAAGAGTGTGATAACGTTGATAATGTTTATATAATGGTTTTCTTTATAGTGTTAGACGTAATTGACAGTACTTAATTAATGGGTTAATAAATAATTTACGAGTACTGTATCTATTTGCTTTATGTTTTTAGGTTGAGTATATAATATTATGTTGAAATGATAAGGAACTATGCAATTATGATTTATGTGCATTTTAGTATATACATATATAGGATGGGCCAATTCCACATACTTAAAGATACAATTAGTAAATTATGGTTATAAATATAATACAGTCCAACCAATTATTATCGCATTTTCACTGTAATACAATTTAACTGAAAATAAATAATAAACTTAATCTTGATGTCATAACATAAACAATTCGATTGATGAAGGTGTGTCATCTATAATTATTAAATTTTGTACGGTACACGAACCAAAACTATACTGTATACGATATAAACTAATAATAGTTTTGTTGAAATATTAAAGACACGTTGTAAAAAAACCAAAACCATAAAAATGATAAAATTTTTATAATTTATTAGAACATTAATAATATTCCGTTGAATATGGTTGTTGCATGTATATAAGCGCGCGAGACTCCGAACCATTTCAAAATGCTAATGGAAATATTTATGTGAAACATTAGAAAACATAATCATAACAGCGTACCGTGTTATTTGTATCTTGTATTCATATATTGTTAGACTGTTGGTTTTTACTTCTTTTCTATATACATCTACCATTAATTATGATTATTATGTTTTTTTGTTGTATTCGTCTTTAAGATTTATTAGTGTTTGTCAAATTGTGAACAAAACGTAATCGCTATCATAATCAAGTTTATAAATAAAATTATAATAACACCTTTGTATAAAATCCGAATAGAATAGAATCGAATTAATAATAACGTTTAATCGTTTTGCAGTTAGGGTCAAACCACAAAAGTAGTTGGTATATAATTTATAAGGTATTTGGGAATCGTGAGCGTCTCAGAGCATCAAACAGGTTGTATAAGCATTTTGTGATCGTTGGGAAACATTAATGTTTGATTGTTTTTGCTTTGCAAGCCGTTTTCAGATCGGAGAAGTTTTTTATTGTAACTAAAGGCCGATTTTCTGTTAATGACGACAAGCTTGCAACCGCGAGGCGGCGTTCTAAATATTTGCCCGAAAAGTATTTTATTGTGTGTTACTGACGATTACAAAATTGCATATCTTCAAAAACGTTGTTAGAGTCATCTTCAGTTCGATTTTTTTGTTCTATAATTACCAATTACCAATTTTATAATCCCCGTTAATATTTTGACCGTTTATGGTCTATGATAAAAGCAATTGGTTTGTTAGTAAGGATAAGAGATTTTCTTGTCTGGTCTCTTTTTATGACCATGTAGATGAAGCAGAAATAATAAGTTTTGTTTGTTTAATCCATCCTTTCAACCACCTTAAAAATGAGGAGGATCAGCTTTTTATGTTTTTTCTTATAGAACTATCGAACACTAAGGAAAATCTGAACCTGTCCATTTAGGGTCAAATTCAGTATAAAAATGTTAACATGTATTTTGAGCAAGTCCTAATATTTGGCAAAGTCCTTAAGTGGGATTGTAGTGTGTACATATGGGATATGACAACCGTAAAATGCCTTGAAGAGTGTGAACCTTTCAATAAAGCCAATAGTGATTTATAAATAAATTGGAATTTTTCCCCAAATCGGCAAAGCATCTGACAAAGTAGAAATGTTAACTTTCGTACTTTTATGTGTCTAACTTGTAGTTACACAATTAGGCTCTAACATAATTTGGTGCGAGGATGCCGACACTTTACAATATGTCTGCATGGATATCGTATTGTAAAGATTACAACGGACCTGAGTTAATTTAACATTTTCTACGCTAACAAAGTTCTCAGGGTTGATGTCGCCAATTATCTCTCTGATGGAAACATTTCGAAGTTGCAGCTGCTAGAAATCCCATATGTTGTAATCCGATAAATCCTATATGTTTGAAGCTGTAGTCCCGATATGTCTAACGAAAATTTGATAATTATTTAGAGATAGTGTAGAAGTATCTAAGTATTTTGGTAATTTGGTAAAATTGTTTAACTAAATTGTCAAATGAACTCTGAGTCAAATTTTGTTTAGCGCACGGGAATAGTGACTCAAACGAACCTGATTTAATTCGATCTTGAAATTAGGCTCGTAGGATATCATCGATTCCAAAAAGAAGCTTTGGCGAAATTTTTGTTTTGCTTGACAACTTTAGCAATACGTATTGCATGAAAATCGACATTTCAAAAATTAAATGATCGTTATTATAAACCCTTGCATGCCACGCTGCTATAGAGGAACATAGAAATTTAAAAATTTATTTCATTTTTGATCGCGCTCTTGGCATTTTTTGCTAGTGTATCGAGGAGCGCGATCGAGCGCTCCGTTCCTGACAATTTGAATGAAACTCGGTTGAAGCGGTTAACAAACAATATTTCTTTTGGTGAAATTGAGAATCTTACTAGAATTTTTGAAGACGTTCTGAAGATGCTGATTTCTAAATCGATCTTAATCAATGGGAGGATGTGATTGGGATTATACATTATTCGAAAAACTGCTGCATTTTGGATAATCTGCTGGTTGAAGACCGTTTCGGATGATAATCCCCCCTGTTTATACTCGATTATTCATCCCCAATTATATGACGTAAATAATACAAAATACATGCCGCTTTTCTTACAAGAGTTGGTTTTTTTAAAAAGATCTCGGATGTAGGATTTTGGAATTTTTAATCGTATGTATATGAACGGCACTTCAAACTAGCGATGATTTGTCAAAAAGGATCAAATTATTATTCTTCTTCATCATAATAATATAAACTTCAAGAAGGTGCCTGAGATTCTTTTTCAAAAGCGTATCACAAAAAAACTTAATACATAATGTATAAATTCCCACTGGATATAATCTTGTTCGGTTCAACTCCTGAAATAAAATGGCAGGTTTCAATTTAACAATAGGCCCGCCCCTCTGAGAGCACGTGCCCACTCACACAAGCACAAGTTTTTATTTACTCAAATTCATCGTTTGTCCGACTTTTAGCGACAACATTCACAGGACATATTTTAAATATCTCGGATACTTGTGCTGACAAAAGTCGGTCATGATTTGGGAAATAAAAATACTTGGGATAGTTGTATTTTAATAAACTATATGTATATTTAAATATCTCCTCTTTCCTTAAAATTTAAAAAGGTATTTTGACCATCGTGATTGGAAAATTAATTTCGAATTTGTAAGGGCATATGGGCTTGTAAGGGCCATATGGGCTAAAATGGAACGAAATGAAAATGAGACGAAGACGATTTGGGTCTGGTTATATAGCCAAATCGGTAATATTTTGTTGTTGCACTTATTTGACCCTAAAACAGTTTAATGTTTCTAACAACATTTTGTAAATTGAATTTTTAATTTTATTTCACCATTTTAACTATTAATTGGCTTCGTAAATCCAATTTTGAATTTAAAGACTTGACACCAAGCAAAATAGACAAAGACAATCAAATATATTCACAATTCATGAACACTACGATATGAAACTAGATGACATTGTCTAAATTATATTTTTTGGTTTACTTACTGAGTAAGTTTGGTGCAAATATTTTTTGGGACAAAAGTATCCCAATCAGTTTGGTTTCGAAAATATTTACACAAAACATATTCCATCAGTATAGGCCAGAAAACTATAATTTTGACAAACATCCAATTCCCTATTCCCAGAAAAAACCAGAATAGTGCCGCTGGGCTAATTATATAACCGAAAAAGAAACTTACTGAAACGAGAACGAAACGATAGACCACAAATGACAAATCTTTATCAGGATTAACATTAAAAATTTCGATAAAATGGTTTCCATTCTTAAATTATGTAGCATAATATTTAGACAAAGAAAGCAATTTTCATTTTTAGTACATTTTCTATCGTTTCAACAGTCCCTTTAATTGCGTCTTCCGAAGCCTCAATCATCTCTGAATGATTAGCCATTTCGGCTAATAATGCGATTTTCAAAGATAGGGCGCAAAACGTCAGTTAACATGAAAAGTCAGTTAACATGGCTCGATAACCGTCGTTATTGACTGTTAGTGCGGCTTCTTGCTCATGTTCAAAGAAAAATGGCCCTATGATGCCTTTGAACTGAATCCCACACTAAACAGTTATTTGTTTTGGGTTGGGAATGTGGATTTTCTGTGTCTCAAATACTGAAATTTTGCTTGTTCACATAACCGCCGAGGTTAAAATGAGCTTAGTGGGAAAGATGATTTTTTGTTAAAAATGCACATCTTCTTCCGACCGAGAATTGGTCCTCTCAGCGAAGTGGAAACGCAATGGATGGGCAACTGCCTTCAATTTTTTATTCCCAGGTCGTTATTTAAATTATTCGAAAATTTCAATCGCTGATGGTCAATTCTTGTAAACGATGGCGGGTTGAAATGTTCGAATGTTATCGCTACAGTAGCAATATTTTTGGTTGGACGACAAATTGTATTCAAGAATTTCCTCACAATGTTCTCAGTTGGCGCTTCATTTCTACTGAATTTTGTACGCAATTTTAGACAAGTTTTGGCAACTGACTCATTACTTAGAAAATAAGTTTCCAATATTTCGAAACGTTGATCAAGCGTATATCGACTCGTTTCGTTTACCGGGAATAGAAAACTCAATTTCTGTCACTTGGTAGATGTTATTAGTGCTATGAGCAGCGAAATACCTCTTAGTTCAAAAACGGACCAAAAGATGCCGCACTCTTTATTTTTTATTGTGACCGGAAGTTTTGGTTTCGTTTTTTCTACATATAACTAGGCTCCTTTGTGTTCATGTATCAAATTATTTTGTTTCAGTTTGTTTCGTTTTCGGCTATATAACTAGCCCATTCGTTTTCGATTCTTTTCCTTTACTGGATCCCCGCAACTGATGGTATTATATTGAAGGGGGCGAAAGAACATTGACATCCGAGGAAAACATATTATATTATTGATATCCGAAATTCGTTACCTTAACGGTCGTTTTTACTGCGATATTAATACTTTTGGCTACATTCGATCAAAGGCTAATTCTACTTTTTACAAAATATTTAGTTGGTATTTGGTTTGATCGAAAAAGTAATAATTTTGCAATCAAATTAAAAATAACGGAAAAATATCAAAAAATTGCGTCTATCTTCATTTATTTTGAAAACTAGGTCGTTGAGTTGAGGTGCTTATTTTTGACTGGGTGATGTTGGTTACGAAACAACAAAATCTGTTTCTTCATAGTTTTCATGGATTTCAAAATATTATGATTTTTGATTAGCTGATTTTTGATACACAGTCATACTCAATGTTTAATCGCCCCAAATATAGTTTTAACGAGCTTCCTGGATTTTTAATAGCCTATAGTTCACATAGACCTTGTGTAATGTGGTGTCGCTTCATTTTTTTGGAACTATGTTGTTACCTTCATCGCATATTTAAACTAAAATCTTCTAAATGATCCCGTACAATTAAGGTATTCCCTATAGTACCCTACATATACAGGAACAATTATGTACAGTTTCGTGAGCCCAGGCGTGCCATTTACGACTGTTAGAAATGGTTTCCCTGGTAAATTGGGTGACATTTGATAAATCTTTAAAAATTTTGGCGACTTGTATCAACTATATGGGGTTGGTGATTGTGTATGACTTTTAAAGATTTTATGTTCTTGTAATTAGAGATTGCTATCATCATGCCACAAGAAAGAAACAATTTAGATACTACCAAATTAATAGACACTGTGTATCATTTCGATGTTTTTGCTGAGAAAGTCAAGCAAGATCTGATGTCATGTATGGATACCCATCTAGGTGATCTAAAGGTTCAAATTAATTCGATTATCGATAAAATCACTCAGCAAGAAAAGGAAATAACTGAGCTAAATGATCCGATCAACATCCTTGAATTTGATAAGAGAGCTTGTGACTTAGTAATCACTCATGTTCCTGCTGAAATCAACGAGGACGTTACTGAGGTGGTATTAAGAATCTCAAATGCTATCAATTCCAACGGTAAACATTGCTGTTTTTCAGCATTTCGTGTTAAACCAAATAAAATGTCTTCAAAGAACGTAGCACCGCCAATTATTGTTAGATTTGCACTTAAGTCAGCTGCCTTTGAATATTTTAATCAGTACAGAATTAAACAAACATTATCACTAAAGGACATTGGCATCAATTCTTCATCACGCATATATATCAATCGTGGTTTATCTACTAATATTCATTTGTGATTCGTCGAGGCTAAAAAAATCCAACAAACTATGTAGAATCATATTCAAAGCCTACGTCAAGGCTGGTTTGGTACAAATTTTAAAAACCAAAACATCCCAAGCAGTTGTTGTGAAAAATATTCAATAGTTAAACCATTATGCCGACTCTGAAGCTCCACTGGGCCCTACTGATGCAAATCCGGATATATCTAAACGAGTGACCAGGTCTAAAGCAGGATCTACCTCTATTTATTTATTTATTTATTTATTTAAAGAAATCTATTTTGTAATATACATGTATGATTTCAGATTATTTACAGTTATAGTTAAAATTATATTAAAACAACAAAAAACTTTAAAACAGAATAAAAAAAAAAAAAATATAAACCAAATTTTGGTTTAAACAATTAAAAATTTAGAAAAAAGTCTTTAAGGATATTTTAAAGTTGTCCTTTGATAAGTTGAAGTCAAATAGGTCGTCGATTAAGTTGAAAGATTTAGACATCCTATTAATTGGGTTGTTTTCTCCATAGTTGGTGGAATGGTGTTCAAGTGCTAAAAATTTATGGTTTCTAAATGTTCTGCATGGCACGTGAATTGATATGTTTTCCAAGATGTAAGCTGAATCTACGTGACCAAGCAAAACGTTACCAATAAAAGCTGCTCCCAAGAGAAGTCGTCTATTTTCAAGCGTGCATATTTTGTAATCTGTGCATCTTGTTGTGTATGGAGGTAAGCGAGCCACATTTTCATGGAATGGTAAGTTGTTGAGTTGCTGCTTAATCAGTGTTGATAATAGGTATATCGTATGTATTATGTATTATTAAGTATATTTCAGTTGTCCAGTATGAGGTGATGGTAATTTGGCATAAATAATCAACAATAAATGACATGCCCGCATTTCCTGGTGGCATTGTTGACTTACTCTCAAGTGGGAACATAATCCTAACAAACTGGCCCTGCAGTATATAAACTTCATGAAGCAAATTCTCGTGTGTTCTTATTGCAACAGTGTATTGAGGACATAATATGATAGATTGTAATACAAAAGAATACTTTAGGTTTTATAGATTAAATAATATGTTTTATGTTAATTATAGTGCAATTAACCCTGTTTTGTGTCGTATCCAACTTGTTGGTCGAGTGTCGGCTGTCGGGTGTTTTGTGTGGAATGATGTTAATGACATTGCTAAATGCCTAGTAATTTAGGAGTTTTAACAGCTGATTCCCCTTCGATCTTAAATAACAATATCGTCCTGAAATCGTCCATTAATAGATTTCATGGATTGAGCTTTTCATTTTTAAATGTGCGAAGTATCTATCCGAAGTTTGATGAAATTATTAGCCTTATTTCTGGAGTTCATTTAGATATTGTCTGCTACGTAGAGACCTGGCTAAAAGACCACATACCTGATGCTGTAATAGATATACCGGGATATGCACTTCTTAGAATGGATCGTGAGTTGGATAATGTTGGTAGAGGTGGAGGCATTTGTATTTATGTTAGATCGATAATGAAATCTAAAATAATTTATAGGTATTGAGCCTCGGAATTTGCCATAATTGAAGTAAAAATGGGAGCGGTGAATATATTGGTAATTGTAGTTTATTTTCCGAATGGATTGATTTATGATGATATCAAAGCGATTCTCGATGAATTCACTATCCAATACAATGATGTGATCATTTGTGATGACTTTAATTGTGACCTCAGTGGTAATAGCTCTAACTCAATTAGATTTAATCGATTGTTGGACAGATTTGGTTGTAAATGTCTAAATACTGAACCTATGCATTTTACCAGTACTTCATCCACACTGCTTGATTCAATAATCACGAATACTGATAAGATACAATTTCATAATCAAATTTCGGTTGGATTCTCCGATCATGACTTAATCTATTTCTTCTATAATGTCGACTTCAGTAGGAGTGACTCTTTATTTAGCTTTCGGGATCATAGAAATATCAATGTACCAGCCCATGCAGAGACCTACAATGGGATACAGTATACACCATTGTTGATACCAATGATAAAGTAATTTTTTTTTCCAATTCAATACGAATATTTATTTGATGAATTTGTTCCGTCTAAAACTGTAATTACGAAAGCATCACATCCGCCCTAGCTTCATGCAAGCATTCTAAATTTGATAAATCTTCGGAACTTTATCTATAATCGGTGGAAAAGAACAAAGAATGAGGAACTTTATACGGAATATAAAGCAATTCGGAATAAAGTCACCAATGCTATTAAAAGTGCTAAAGCAAAATACTTTTCTAAATGTATAAACATCAAACTACCATCCAATATTTTCTGGAAAAATCTTAAATCGATCAGTGGATTTTCAAATAATACAAAGAAAGCTAATTTAGACTTCTCAGCTGATGAATTTAATAATTATTTCTGCAATCGTCTAACCGATGATCGCAGGAATGTGGAGGATTTTTAGTTTTTTGGTTTCAATGACTCAGGGTTTAGCTTCAGAAAAATTGACATCGTTGACTTAAGGGTGGCCTTTAAATCAATTAAATCAAACGCGGCTGGGTTTAATGAGATTCCTTTAAAGTTCATTAAGCTTCTTTTACCTTATATCGATTGCTTTATACTTCACATTTTTAATAGCATAATAAGTTGCTCCTGTTTTCCATCAGAATGGAAACATTTGAGGATTATCCCTATTCCAAAAAAGTCCAATACATCTGAGCTGGCTGATTTCCGCCCAATTAGTTTGCTTCCTTGTCTTTCAAAAGTCCTGGAAAGAATTTTGCAAAATCAGATCTTGATTAGAACATTGAGTCTAATAAACTACTTTCTAAATACCAATCTGCTTATAGATCTAAGCATAGCACCACTGCGGCTTTGTTAGAAATCAGTGACGACATCAGAAGAGCGATTGATAACCGAAAAGCCTGTATCTTGGTGCTTCTTGACTTCAGTAAAGCTTTCGATTTGATTGATCATCACTTGTTACTCATGAAATTGCGTGATAAATTTTTATTTTCGTTATCGGCATCTCGCTTGATTTTATCGGACCTTCATAATCGCTGTCAAACTGTCGCATTTCAGTCATCTAATTCGGGAACTTGCATAGTAAATTGCGGAGCTCCTCAAGGGTCTATATTGGGGCCATTCATGATGTTTATTAATAACCTGACTGCGGTAATTCAGTATAGTAAATATCATATTTTTGCAGGTGACTTACAAATATACAATTCCAGCGGAATTGGTAATGTTGCTAGTTGTATTGAGAAAATGAACAATGACATTCAATTAATATCTGAATGGTCCTCTACTAATAAACTTCATTTGAATAGCAGTGAAACACAATGTATCTTAATGTCTTCATCCAAATATTGTACTGACAACCTGCCCAAAAATTATTGTTGATGGAACAATGGATTCCAAACATTGAAATAAATAAATAAATAAATTTGGCTTTATCCATCCACAAAATATTGATCACACAACGAGTGAGTTACACAATGATGAACTGGCACTTCGATTCACTTCATAGGCTCTTTAATGTAAATGAAAACAGCCGGTCGGAAGGCGGTGTTCGATTTGTAAAGCATAAGCTATATTGCTTATGCATTAGCAATACCTTAACAGCATAGCATATCAGCATAGTCAGCGAAAGAATTCATAGCATTCATGTTTTACTCAGATTTTAAGACTTTTTCACCCTCTTCATTATAATACCATCAATCTGGGACGCCCTGTATGTAAATAATCTTAGTTATCAGAAAGATTAACATTTTTCGCAACTTTCACAGAATATCACTTGAACCACAGAAAAAGTAATACAGGGGGAGGGTAAAGCATCATACAAAAATGTGGAAACCACTTATTTTATTGTAACCCCAAAATACAAACTCGTTTTACGACTTAAATAATAAACTTCGAATGTCCAATTTTTCGAAAATAAATTTAGTGGTTCGTTGTCTTTTCATATTGTTTTTGTTTCAATTTTTTTCGTTCAGATTATAACGATAATTTTAAATTTTGGTCAACATAAAACCGGATCGTGACGCCATATTTTACTATAAAAATAAGCGTACAAATTTTGTATGCGCAGCTTTACTTCTGTTTACCTCTGCGGGCATTCCGCTGTGGCTTTTTTTGTGGAATGTATTCGGGAGGTTCAATTTTCGATGTCTTTGTCGCATAAATTTGGCTGAATTTGCTAGATGGCGTTCGTTATATTTACTTTGAGGGCTTGAGTTGTTTGCGGTTTATTCGCATAGAGCTTCGTTTTAAGATAGATCCAACGGACGAAATCTAAAGGCGTTAAGTCGAGAAATTATTATTTTTATTATGGTTTTGCCATTGTAAATTACGTGCATATGTGTGTATTCACGAACACAGTCCACGTCATCAATTCCTCTGTCTTGAAGATTAACGTCGTTGTTAATTCCAGTATTTTCCATGATAGCCATCGCTGCTCCTTACAATTCCTTCGTTATCTCCATATCCCCTTCACTTGGAATGACATTCAAAAATCCAATACCCAATCGGTATTGGAGGAATATATGATCCGATAACATCAATGATGTTAATAATAATGAAAGCTTAATAAATTTATTTTCTCCAACTGGGTTCGAACTCACGACCTTTATGGGTTGATGGACTTCACCTTAACCATCCGACCACCAAGTGACATACCTGTGTAGAGTAGTATAATTCGCAAGGTGAAGCCATTTTTATTGTAACCATCTGATTTATTCCGAACCATAATCATAAAATTGATTTGTATGTTTTTAACGCGGCTCTAGCACGTTTTACAGGGTGAGCCATAAGTCACTGAACATTGTAATTTTGATATACTTAGTTTTTTATTTTTTATTGAAAATAAATAATTTTGCTGCTCTTTGCTGTACATGGTCCATAACTGAAACCAAAACTGTTTGATCAATCGCAATAACTTCATTTAGTCTGTTGTCTTTCAAATATCCCCACAAAATGAAATCTACTACTGTTAAGTTCGGTGATCGTGATGGCCAATTAACATCTCTAAATCGTGAAACGATACGGTTACCAAAAAACATTCGCAGTAAATTCATTGTTCCCTTGCAGTATTGGACGTAGCTCCGTATTGTTGAAATCACATTTCCTGAGTATTTCTTGAAGTTCAGGAAACAAAAAATTGTCTAACATAGCCCTGTAACGCTCACCATTTACAGAAGTATGGGCCGTAGATTTTGTCTGCTGATATTCCGAAACTCTTATCCTAAGTGGATGTAATGGACGCTTTTTAATCACTCTTGGGTTTTCTGTGCCCTAGATTCTAAAATTTTGCTTATTAACATAACCACTTATGGATATGCGCTTCATCGGTCATTGTAATTGTTTTCATAAAATCAAGATCATCCGTTAATAATTCGGTCAATTTTGCACAAAATCTTAAGCGGGTTGCATAGTCTTGCGGCAAAATTTCATGTACCGCATTTGTATCTTGTACGGTAACAGCAATAATTTTTTTTTTCATTATTCTACGCAGTGAAGTTCTGGACATTTGAAGCTCAGTGGCACGACATGTTTACGAGTAGATGTGTCAGTGTTCTCATTTACACTCTCCCGAAATCGTTCGATATTATCTTGGCTTCTCGAGATGAATCTCTCTAACGTTGTTTCTAATAATGAAAAATAAAAAGAGAAAAAAATACAAAATAAAAAAATTATATCAAAAATACAATGTTCAGTGACTTATAGCCACCCTGTATATATAATTTCAAGATTTTAATATACACAATTTATTTTCGAAACAAATAAATTATAAATACTCACCGTACAAGTGGTGCAGTGGTTTAAAGTCCAGCACTTGGATCGGGAAGTACTGAGTTTGAATCCCAGCAGAGGTTAGAAGCAAAGCGAATTTTTGTCATCGATTACGATCGTTGATGTTAATAAACACAACTAAGACTCTCTGTTGGAGTGCCGAATTCAACGCCGACCCACCGTTCATATAAGTGTACAGGTTGACATGGAGCATCGGGCAGGTGGTAATGTGTACTGTAATATGGTGAATGGTTGGTTTATGCGTGAACGAAAAGGGGGTATTCTCACACCTATGCTTGACCTTCAAATCACACTAGATTTTATTATGATTGAATATTCTAAGACAAGTCACTTTTAACTCATTTATGAACTGTCCTAACATCGTCACTAATGGCCATAACAATCGTTTCAGACGTCATTTGTGATTCATCTATGGACCGTAATATACTAATCATCCCAGACATGTTACGCATGATTATTAGGCCCGCACTCTAATAAAATTCTATGTCGCATGACGTCATGCGAGTCATGTTATGCATGAGTCGTTAATGTTTCTCACATTTCTTTGCTGGTGGAAAGTTGTCTTTTCGCTCAGGGAACTGTCTCCAATTTAAATTATATTCAGCAAGCTAAAGCTTTACATACACTCATTTTAGTCAAATTAAATATTCTGTTTAACAACTTATTTTAACATGTTAGCAATCAACCATATGTCATTTTGCTATTCTGCAAGTTCGCGCGCGGTTTATTCAATAAGGAAATTCAGAATTAAATGAATACAATAAAATTTTACAACTGCCATTCACGAATTATATGAACATCGTATCCAACAAGACAGTTACGTTTATACATTGAATTTTCCTTTTTGTATATTTTCTATATATAATTATCCGCATTTTATTCAAACCCATCAAACCATAATTTTTCCCAACGCAATACAAAATATGTATATACGGAACGATGAAAATACCATAAAAATACTTAAATTTCCGACATATGTTATTCAATATAATCATTTTATTATTATTGTGATACCACAAAAGATTTTTTTATTTTATTTTATAATATCGTGTGTGTTTTTGAGTGAACATTTTTAAACCCCCTCTCGAATATAACGTAACAATGCCATATAACTATACAATAAAAAATATTGTATATGGTTTGAAAACCAGTCATACACCAAACCACCTTAATACTCGTATATAACACATACCCAACAAAAAATTATAAATTATTATATTACGTTTGAAGATTTGTGATAAAAACCGAAATGATAATTTGAGAAAAATCTGGGTCACAAGGCCTTAGATAAAATTTAGAGTGTGATAAAAAAAGGGTTTAATACAATTATAAACTCTGTATGAGTATGTAAGTCTATAATTTTCCGCATATATAGATACAAATCTAAAATACCATAATTACTAATTCTCATTAGAGTTTAATTTACCGAAAGGTGAAACATGTATATTATAAATATATAAGACAACTTACATATAAAAAGGATGTTCACGTTTACATATAAACAACAAATTAAAAATCGCAAAGGGATTTCCGAAACCTAAAACAAGATAATTTTTAAAATAAATAAATTGTTGTCGTTATAGTGATATGCTCACACCTCATTTATTCGGCGGCAAGAAGAGTATGGGGTTCGAAAAATGTTAAGGAAATTTTTATGAAGAAATCACCGAATTGATTGTGTGTAAAAAAATTTTTGACATCGGAATAATATTTTGATACAAACGAATTTCCATCGAGTTGATTAAATGTTTCATTGAGCTGGAAAATGTATAAGTAACGAGATATTTCGAATATAAGGGGTGTTATTATTCGCGACTTGGATTTTAAGTGGTATAAACAACTGTTTAAAAATTAATATAAATTAATCATTCCCTAAAAAAATGACATCCTTGTAATACCGACCGCACACATCGGATCATACATTAAACGAATTATCGGTTACAATATAAATAAACCGATCACTTAGTAATTCCCACCATATCCGCATAATATATGCGTGATATAGATACTGTACGAAACAAGATTTGCCCATCGTTTGTATATTGATATACCCTTAAATGTATATAAACAGATATAAGATATGATCCGATAGCTCAGCATCGACGTCGACGATACACTGATATATGTACAAAAGGAGGCAAATATAGAGTAATGTAACAACAAATCCGATTATAATATTTCGCATTCTTTTTATTTATGGTGGAGAGATATCAGAATTTTTTTTCTTTTTAGATTATACATTTCCATTGGGAAACATATTTGTGTTTGTGTTTGTCATTGTATATATACTAAATATAAAATTATGTGACTTTTAACGAGATGTGATGTAGTAATAAGACAACGATAAACAATAGGAGGAATTTTTTTGTGCTCTGAAAGATAAATGGCAATTTATTGTATATAACGACTAATTCTAATTTATACACCGGAAGTATTAGTAAAATCAATATGGAGAACAAGGGAACAATTTTATTTATTTAAGGTGAATTTTTGATCGGTTTCAATCACCCGACAGTGGTGGGTTACAGTTTTCTCATCAAATTTTAAACCCAGCTCATCCCCTCACTGTTGGTGTTTTTAAATTTATAAATGGCTCTTACTTGTAATTTTTAAAAGTTCAAGTACAGATCGTAAACCATATTTTAATTCAAAAGTCCTTAATCAAAATTCATCAGGCCAATAATAAAAGCAAACATCATTAAAATCTTTCTTAAAATGTCTGAGCCACAAGTGTTAATCGTATATAATTCTGAAAGTGTTCAACAAACTGAGTAAATTTTGGTAGAATTGTTTGAAAAAAAATCGAATTCACTTGAATATAAAGGGTCATTCAATAAGGACGCTCGATTTTTAAATGTAAATAAAATAAGTTATGTGTGAGTTATCTACTCATTTTTTTGCACTGTCGCGGCTTTGCTTGTCGTCACGTATTCGGGAGACTTTATCACATAAATCTGGCTGAATTTGCTGGATGGCGTTCGTTATGTTGACTTCAAAGGCAATTGGTGCCCTTTATTTGCATAGATCTGCGATTTAAGATAGCCTCAAAGGAAGAAGTGTATAAAGGCGTTAAATCGCACGATCTAGGTGGCCAGTTAACATCGTCGCCGCGGAAGATAACCATGCCCTCAAATCACTCGTGCAGAATGCTAATCGTGATATGTGCAGTATTGCACGTACCTCCTTCCTGGTGGAACTACATGCCGATATCCATATCATCCAGTTCAGGCCATAAGAAGTTGCTTATCATCGATTTATAGCGCTCGCCATTGACGGTTATGGAAATGCAGGCTTCGCTTTCAAGACGTAGGGATCAATGATTGCGCCAGACCAAAATCCGCATTCTGGAGGAATTTTACCTCATTTTGGGGGAATTTCCCCCCATTTTGGGTAATTTCCTCCATTTCGGAGAAGTTGGGGATATCCCTTCATTTTGGGGGGATTTCTTCCTTTTTGGGTTATAAATTTTCCTCATTATCGATTACACCAAAAGCGTGAGCCAAAATGCAAAAATCTTAAGTAGTAGTCCGATTTTCATAAAATTTACGCTATCCGTACAGATTTTCGACGCAGATTCCGAATATGTACTCGGATTTGCGCTAAGTCCATTTTTGCGGATTTTCACTGTTCAGCCATTTCGACCTTTTGGACAGTTTCTACTTCAACAACCCATAAGTCCGCTCAAAGTCGTATCCAACAAAAATCAATTGCACCATTGTAAAGATGAGATTTTTAATCTATACCTCGTGTGAATTACAAGTTCTGACGCAATCTACGTAAGGCACAAGGATTTTTTGAAAATTACCAATTTTCCTGCTTATCGATTACACCAAAAGCGTGAGCCAAAATGCAAAAATCTTAAGTAGTAGTCCGATTTCCATAAAATTTACGCTATCCGTACAGATTTTCGACGCAGATTCCGAATATGTACTCGGATTTGCGCTAAGTCCATTTTTGCGGATTTTCACTGTGCAGCCATTTCGACCTTTTGGACAGTTTCTGCTTCAACAACCCATAAGTCCGCTCAAAGTCGTATCCAACAAAAATCAATTGCACCATTGTAAAGATGAGATTTTTAATCTATACCTCGTGTGAATTACAAGTTCTTACGCAATCTACGTAAGGCACAAGGATTTTTTGAAAATTACCAATTTTCCTGCTTATCGATTACACCAAAAGCGTGAGCCAAAATGCAAAAATCTTAAGTAGTAGTCCGATTTTCATAAAATTTACGCTATCCGTACAGATTTTCGACGCAGATTCCGAATATGTACTCGGATTTGCGCTAAGTCCATTTTTGCGGATTTTCACTGTGCAGCCATTTCGACCTTTTGGACAGTTTCTGCTTCAACAACCCATAAGTCCGCTCAAAGTCGTATCCAACAAAAATCAATTACACTATTGTAAAGATGAGATTTTTAATCTATACCTCGTGTGAATTTCAAGTTCTTACGGAATCTACGTAAGGCACAAGGATTTTTTGAAAATTACCAATTTTCCTGCTTATCGATTACACCAAAAGCGTGAGCCAAAATGCAAAAATCTTAAGTAGTAGTCCGATTTCCATAAAATTTACGCTATCCGTACAGATTTTCGACGCAGATTCCGAATATGTACTCGGATTTGCGCTAAGTCCATTTTTGCGGATTTTCACTGTGCAGCCATTTCGACCTTTTGGACAGTTTCTACTTCAACAACCCATAAGTCCGCTCAAAGTCGTATCCAACAAAAATCAATTGCACCATTGTAAAGATGAGATTTTTAATCTATACCTCGTGTGAATTACAAGTTCTTACGCAATCTACGTAAGGCACAAGGATTTTTTGAAAATTACCAATTTTCCTGCTTATCGATTACACCAAAAGCGTGAGCCAAAATGCAAAAATCTTAAGTAGTAGTCCGATTTCCATAAAATTTACGCTATCCGTACAGATTTTCGACGCAGATTCCGAATATGTACTCGGATTTGCGCTAAGTCCATTTTTGCGGATTTTCACTGTGCAGCCATTTCGACCTTTTGGACAGTTTCTGCTTCAACAACCCATAAGTCCGCTCAAAGTCGTATCCAACAAAAATCAATTGCACCATTGTAAAGATGAGATTTTTAATCTATACCTCGTGTGAATTACAAGTTCTTACGCAATCTACGTAAGGCACAAGGATTTTTTGAAAATTACCAATTTTCCTGCTTATCGATTACACCAAAAGCGTGAGCCAAAATGCAAAAATCTTAAGTAGTAGTCCGATTTTCATAAAATTTACGCTATCCGTACAGATTTTCGACGCAGATTCCGAATATGTACTCGGATTTGCGCTAAGTCCATTTTTGCGGATTTTCACTGTGCAGCCATTTCGACCTTTTGGACAGTTTCTGCTTCAACAACCCATAAGTCCGCTCAAAGTCGTATCCAACAAAAATCAATTGCACCATTGTAAATATGAGATTTTTAATCTATACCTCGTGTAAATTACAAGTTCTTACGCAATCTACGTAAGGCACAAGGATTTTTTGAAAATTACCAATTTTCCTGCTTATCGATTACACCAAAAGCGTGAGCCAAAATGCAAAAATCTTAAGTAGTAGTCCGATTTTCATAAAATTTACGCTATCCGTACAGATTTTCGACGCAGATTCCGAATATGTACTCGGATTTGCGCTAAGTCCATTTTTGCGGATTTTCACTGTGCAGCCATTTCGACCTTTTGGACAGTTTCTGCTTCAACAACCCATAAGTCCGCTCAAAGTCGTATCCAACAAAAATCAATTGCACTATTGTAAAGATGAGATTTTTAATCTATACCTCGTGTGAATTTCAAGTTCTTACGGAATCTACGTAAGGCACAAGGATTTTTTGAAAATTACCAATTTTCCTGCTTATCGATTACACCAAAAGCGTGAGCCAAAATGCAAAAATCTTAAGTAGTAGTCCGATTTTCATAAAATTTACGCTATCCGTACAGATTTTCGACGCAGATTCCGAATATGTACTCGGATTTGCGCTAAGTCCATTTTTGCGGATTTTCACTGTGCAGCCATTTCGACCTTTTGGACAGTTTCTGCTTCAACAACCCATAAGTCCGCTCAAAGTCGTATCCAACAAAAATCAATTGCACCATTGTAAAGATGAGATTTTTAATCTATACCTCGTGTGAATTACAAGTTCTTACGCAATCTACGTAAGGCACAAGGATTTTTTGAAAATTACCAATTTTCCTGCTTATCGATTACACCAAAAGCGTGAGCCAAAATGCAAAAATCTTAAGTAGTAGTCCGATTTTCATAAAATTTACGCTATCCGTACAGATTTTCGACGCAGATTCCGAATATGTACTCGGATTTGCGCTAAGTCCATTTTTGCGGATTTTCACTGTGCAGCCATTTCGACCTTTTGGACAGTTTCTGCTTCAACAACCCATAAGTCCGCTCAAAGTCGTATCCAACAAAAATCAATTGCACTATTGTAAAGATGAGATTTTTAATCTATACCTCGTGTGAATTTCAAGTTCTTACGGAATCTACGTAAGGCACAAGGATTTTTTGAAAATTACCAATTTTCCTGCTTATCGATTACACCAAAAGCGTGAGCCAAAATGCAAAAATCTTAAGTAGTAGTCCGATTTTCATAAAATTTACGCTATCCGTACAGATTTTCGACGCAGATTCCGAATATGTACTCGGATTTGCGCTAAGTCCATTTTTGCGGATTTTCACTGTGCAGCCATTTCGACCTTTTGGACAGTTTCTGCTTCAACAACCCAAAAGTCCGCTCAAAGTCGTATCCAACAAAAATCAATTGCACTATTGTAAAGATGAGATTTTTAATCTATACCTCGTGTGAATTACAAGTTCTTACGCAATCTACGTAAGGCACAAGGATTTTTTGAAAATTACCAATTTTCCTGCTTATCGATTACACCAAAAGCGTGAGCCAAAATGCAAAAATCTTAAGTAGTAGTCCGATTTTCATAAAATTTACGCTATCCGTACAGATTTTCGACGCAGATTCCGAATATGTACTCGGATTTGCGCTAAGTCCATTTTTGCGGATTTTCACTGTGCAGCCATTTCGACCTTTTGGACAGTTTCTGCTTCAACAACCCATAAGTCCGCTCAAAGTCGTATCCAACAAAAATCAATTGCACTATTGTAAAGATGAGATTTTTAATCTATACCTCGTGTGAATTACAAGTTCTTACGCAATCTACGTAAGGCACAAGGATTTTTTGAAAATTACCAATTTTCCTGCTTATCGATTACACCAAAAGCGTGAGCCAAAATGCAAAAATCTTAAGTAGTAGTCCGATTTTCATAAAATTTACGCTATCCGTACAGATTTTCGACGCAGATTCCGAATATGTACTCGGATTTGCGCTAAGTCCATTTTTGCGGATTTTCACTGTGCAGCCATTTCGACCTTTTGGACAGTTTCTGCTTCAACAACCCATAAGTCCGCTCAAAGTCGTATCCAACAAAAATCAATTGCACTATTGTAAAGATGAGATTTTTAATCTATACCTCGTGTGAATTTCAAGTTCTTACGGAATCTACGTAAGGCACAAGGATTTTTTGAAAATTACCAATTTTCCTGCTTATCGATTACACCAAAAGCGTGAGCCAAAATGCAAAAATCTTAAGTAGTAGTCCGATTTTCATAAAATTTACGCTATCCGTACAGATTTTCGACGCAGATTCCGAATATGTACTCGGATTTGCGCTAAGTCCATTTTTGCGGATTTTCACTGTGCAGCCATTTCGACCTTTTGGACAGTTTCTGCTTCAACAACCCATAAGTCCGCTCAAAGTCGTATCCAACAAAAATCAATTGCACTATTGTAAAGATGAGATTTTTAATCTATACCTCGTGTGAATTACAAGTTCTTACGCAATCTACGTAAGGCACAAGGATTTTTTGAAAATTACCAATTTTCCTGCTTATCGATTACACCAAAAGCGTGAGCCAAAATGCAAAAATCTTAAGTAGTAGTCCGATTTTCATAAAATTTACGCTATCCGTACAGATTTTCGACGCAGATTCCGAATATGTACTCGGATTTGCGCTAAGTCCATTTTTGCGGATTTTCACTGTGCAGCCATTTCGACCTTTTGGACAGTTTCTGCTTCAACAACCCATAAGTCCGCTCAAAGTCGTATCCAACAAAAATCAATTGCACTATTGTAAAGATGAGATTTTTAATCTATACCTCGTGTGAATTACAAGTTCTTACGCAATCTACGTAAGACACAAGGATTTTTTGAAAATTACCAATTTTCCTGCTTATCGATTACACCAAAAGCGTGAGCCAAAATGCAAAAATCTTAAGTAGTAGTCCGATTTTCATAAAATTTACGCTATCCGTACAGATTTTCGACGCAGATTCCGAATATGTACTCGGATTTGCGCTAAGTCCATTTTTGCGGATTTTCACTGTGCAGCCATTTCGACCTTTTGGACAGTTTCTGCTTCAACAACCCATAAGTCCGCTCAAAGTCGTATCCAACAAAAATCAATTGCACTATTGTAAAGATGAGATTTTTAATCTATACCTCGTGTGAATTACAAGTTCTTACGCAATCTACGTAAGGCACAAGGATTTTTTGAAAATTACCAATTTTCCTGCTTATCGATTACACCAAAAGCGTGAGCCAAAATGCAAAAATCTTAAGTAGTAGTCCGATTTTCATAAAATTTACGCTATCCGTACAGATTTTCGACGCAGATTCCGAATATGTACTCGGATTTGCGCTAAGTCCATTTTTGCGGATTTTCACTGTGCAGCCATTTCGACCTTTTGGACAGTTTCTGCTTCAACAACCCATAAGTCCGCTCAAAGTCGTATCCAACAAAAATCAATTGCACTATTGTAAAGATGAGATTTTTAATCTATACCTCGTGTGAATTACAAGTTCTTACGCAATCTACGTAAGGCACAAGGATTTTTTGAAAATTACCAATTTTCCTGCTTATCGATTACACCAAAAGCGTGAGCCAAAATGCAAAAATCTTAAGTAGTAGTCCGATTTTCATAAAATTTACGCTATCCGTACAGATTTTCGACGCAGATTCCGAATATGTACTCGGATTTGCGCTAAGTCCATTTTTGCGGATTTTCACTGTGCAGCCATTTCGACCTTTTGGACAGTTTCTGCTTCAACAACCCATAAGTCCGCTCAAAGTCGTATCCAACAAAAATCAATTGCACTATTGTAAAGATGAGATTTTTAATCTATACCTCGTGTGAATTACAAGTTCTTACGCAATCTACGTAAGGCACAAGGATTTTTTGAAAATTACCAATTTTCCTGCTTATCGATTACACCAAAAGCGTGAGCCAAAATGCAAAAATCTTAAGTAGTAGTCCGATTTTCATAAAATTTACGCTATCCGTACAGATTTTCGACGCAGATTCCGAATATGTACTCGGATTTGCGCTAAGTCCATTTTTGCGGATTTTCACTGTGCAGCCATTTCGACCTTTTGGACAGTTTCTGCTTCAACAACCCATAAGTCCGCTCAAAGTCGTATCCAACAAAAATCAATTGCACTATTGTAAAGATGAGATTTTTAATCTATACCTCGTGTGAATTACAAGTTCTTACGCAATCTACGTAAGGCACAAGGATTTTTTGAAAATTACCAATTTTCCTGCTTATCGATTACACCAAAAGCGTGAGCCAAAATGCAAAAATCTTAAGTAGTAGTCCGATTTTCATAAAATTTACGCTATCCGTACAGATTTTCGACGCAGATTCCGAATATGTACTCGGATTTGCGCTAACTCCATTTTTGCGGATTTTCACTGTGCAGCCATTTCGACCTTTTGGACAGTTTCTGCTTCAACAACCCATAAGTCCGCTCAAAGTCGTATCCAACAAAAATCAATTGCACTATTGTAAAGATGAGATTTTTAATCTATACCTCGTGTGAATTACAAGTTCTTACGCAATCTACGTAAGGCACAAGGATTTTTTGAAAATTACCAATTTTCCTGCTTATCTATTACACCAAAAGCGTGAGCCAAAATGCAAAAATCTTAAGTAGTAGTCCGATTTTCATAAAATTTACGCTATCCGTACAGATTTTCGACGCAGATTCCGAATATGTACTCGGATTTGCGCTAAGTCCATTTTTGCGGATTTTCACTGTGCAGCCATTTCGACCTTTTGGACAGTTTCTGCTTAAACAACCCATAAGTCCGCTCAAAGTCGTATCCAACAAAAATCAATTGCACTATTGTAAAGATGAGATTTTTAATCTATACCTCGTGTGAATTACAAGTTCTTACGCAATCTACGTAAGGCACAAGGATTTTTTGAAAATTACCAATTTTCCTGCTTATCGATTACACCAAAAGCGTGAGCCAAAATGCAAAAATCTTAAGTAGTAGTCCGATTTTCATAAAATTTACGCTATCCGTACAGATTTTCGACGCAGATTCCGAATATGTACTCGGATTTGCGCTAAGTCCATTTTTGCGGATTTTCACTGTGCAGCCATTTCGACCTTTTGGACAGTTTCTGCTTCAACAACCCATAAGTCAGCTCAAAGTCGTATCCAACAAAAATCAATTGCACTATTGTAAAGATGAGATTTTTAATCTATACCTCGTGTGAATTTCAAGTTCTTACGGAATCTACGTAAGGCACAAGGATTTTTTGAAAATTACCAATTTTCCTGCTTATCGATTACACCAAAAGCGTGAGCCAAAATGCAAAAATCTTAAGTAGTAGTCCGATTTTCATAAAATTTACGCTATCCGTACAGATTTTCGACGCAGATTCCGAATATGTACTCGGATTTGCGCTAAGTCCATTTTTGCGGATTTTCACTGTGCAGCCATTTCGACCTTTTGGACAGTTTCTGCTTCAACAACCCATAAGTCCGCTCAAAGTCGTATCCAACAAAAATCAATTGCACTATTGTAAAGATGAGATTTTTAATCTATACCTCGTGTGAATTACAAGTTCTTACGCAATCTACGTAAGGCACAAGGATTTTTTGAAAATTACCAATTTTCCTGCTTATCGATTACACCAAAAGCGTGAGCCAAAATGCAAAAATCTTAAGTAGTAGTCCGATTTTCATAAAATTTACGCTATCCGTACAGATTTTTGACGCAGATTCCGAATATGTACTCGGATTTGCGCTAAGTCCATTTTTGCGGATTTTCACTGTGCAGCCATTTCGACCTTTTGGACAGTTTCTGCTTAAACAACCCATAAGTCCGCTCAAAGTCGTATCCAACAAAAATCAATTGCACTATTGTAAAGATGAGATTTTTAATCTATACCTCGTGTGAATTACAAGTTCTTACGCAATCTACGTAAGGCACAAGGATTTTTTGAAAATTACCAATTTTCCTGCTTATCGATTACACCAAAAGCGTGAGCCAAAATGCAAAAATCTTAAGTAGTAGTCCGATTTTCATAAAATTTACGCTATCCGTACAGATTTTCGACGCAGATTCCGAATATGTACTCGGATTTGCGCTAAGTTCATTTTTGCGGATTTTCACTGTGCAGCCATTTCGACCTTTTGGACAGTTTCTGCTTCAACAACCCATAAGTCCGCTCAAAGTCGTATCCAACAAAAATCAATTGCACTATTGTAAAGATGAGATTTTTAATCTATACCTCGTGTGAATTTCAAGTTCTTACGGAATCTACGTAAGGCACAAGGATTTTTTGAAAATTACCAATTTTCCTGCTTATCGATTACACCAAAAGCGTGAGCCAAAATGCAAAAATCTTAAGTAGTAGTCCGATTTTCATAAAATTTACGCTATCCGTACAGATTTTCGACGCAGATTCCGAATATGTACTCGGATTTGCGCTAAGTCCATTTTTGCGGATTTTCACTGTGCAGCCATTTCGACCTTTTGGACAGTTTCTGCTTCAACAACCCATAAGTCCGCTCAAAGTCGTATCCAACAAAAATCAATTGCACCATTGTAAAGATGAGATTTTTAATCTATACCTCGTGTGAATTACAAGTTCTTACGCAATCTACGTAAGGCACAAGGATTTTTTGAAAATTACCAATTTTCCTGCTTATCGATTACACCAAAAGCGTGAGCCAAAATGCAAAAATCTTAAGTAGTAGTCCGATTTTCATAAAATTTACGCTATCCGTACAGATTTTCGACGCAGATTCCGAATATGTACTCGGATTTGCGCTAAGTCCATTTTTGCGGATTTTCACTGTGCAGCCATTTCGACCTTTTGGACAGTTTCTGCTTCAACAACCCATAAGTCCGCTCAAAGTCGTATCCAACAAAAATCAATTGCACTATTGTAAAGATGAGATTTTTAATCTATACCTCGTGTGAATTACAAGTTCTTACGCAATCTACGTAAGGCACAAGGATTTTTTGAAAATTACCAATTTTCCTGCTTATCGATTACACCAAAAGCGTGAGCCAAAATGCAAAAATCTTAAGTAGTAGTCCGATTTTCATAAAATTTACGCTATCCGTACAGATTTTCGACGCAGATTCCGAATATGTACTCGGATTTGCGCTAAGTCCATTTTTGCGGATTTTCACTGTGCAGCCATTTCGACCTTTTGGACAGTTTCTGCTTCAACAACCCATAAGTCCGCTCAAAGTCGTATCCAACAAAAATCAATTGCACTATTGTAAAGATGAGATTTTTAATCTATACCTCGTGTGAATTACAAGTTCTTACGCAATCTACGTAAGGCACAAGGATTTTTTGAAAATTACCAATTTTCCTGCTTATCGATTACACCAAAAGCGTGAGCCAAAATGCAAAAATCTTAAGTAGTAGTCCGATTTTCATAAAATTTACGCTATCCGTACAGATTTTCGACGCAGATTCCGAATATGTACTCGGATTTGCGCTAACTCCATTTTTGCGGATTTTCACTGTGCAGCCATTTCGACCTTTTGGACAGTTTCTGCTTCAACAACCCATAAGTCCGCTCAAAGTCGTATCCAACAAAAATCAATTGCACTATTGTAAAGATGAGATTTTTAATCTATACCTCGTGTGAATTACAAGTTCTTACGCAATCTACGTAAGGCACAAGGATTTTTTGAAAATTACCAATTTTCCTGCTTATCTATTACACCAAAAGCGTGAGCCAAAATGCAAAAATCTTAAGTAGTAGTCCGATTTTCATAAAATTTACGCTATCCGTACAGATTTTCGACGCAGATTCCGAATATGTACTCGGATTTGCGCTAAGTCCATTTTTGCGGATTTTCACTGTGCAGCCATTTCGACCTTTTGGACAGTTTCTGCTTAAACAACCCATAAGTCCGCTCAAAGTCGTATCCAACAAAAATCAATTGCACTATTGTAAAGATGAGATTTTTAATCTATACCTCGTGTGAATTACAAGTTCTTACGCAATCTACGTAAGGCACAAGGATTTTTTGAAAATTACCAATTTTCCTGCTTATCGATTACACCAAAAGCGTGAGCCAAAATGCAAAAATCTTAAGTAGTAGTCCGATTTTCATAAAATTTACGCTATCCGTACAGATTTTCGACGCAGATTCCGAATATGTACTCGGATTTGCGCTAAGTCCATTTTTGCGGATTTTCACTGTGCAGCCATTTCGACCTTTTGGACAGTTTCTGCTTCAACAACCCATAAGTCCGCTCAAAGTCGTATCCAACAAAAATCAATTGCACTATTGTAAAGATGAGATTTTTAATCTATACCTCGTGTGAATTACAAGTTCTTACGCAATCTACGTAAGGCACAAGGATTTTTTGAAAATTACCAATTTTCCTGCTTATCGATTACACCAAAAGCGTGAGCCAAAATGCAAAAATCTTAAGTAGTAGTCCGATTTTCATAAAATTTACGCTATCCGTACAGATTTTTGACGCAGATTCCGAATATGTACTCGGATTTGCGCTAAGTCCATTTTTGCGGATTTTCACTGTGCAGCCATTTCGACCTTTTGGACAGTTTCTGCTTAAACAACCCATAAGTCCGCTCAAAGTCGTATCCAACAAAAATCAATTGCACTATTGTAAAGATGAGATTTTTAATCTATACCTCGTGTGAATTACAAGTTCTTACGCAATCTACGTAAGGCACAAGGATTTTTTGAAAATTACCAATTTTCCTGCTTATCGATTACACCAAAAGCGTGAGCCAAAATGCAAAAATCTTAAGTAGTAGTCCGATTTTCATAAAATTTACGCTATCCGTACAGATTTTCGACGCAGATTCCGAATATGTACTCGGATTTGCGCTAAGTTCATTTTTGCGGATTTTCACTGTGCAGCCATTTCGACCTTTTGGACAGTTTCTGCTTCAACAACCCATAAGTCCGCTCAAAGTCGTATCCAACAAAAATCAATTGCACTATTGTAAAGATGAGATTTTTAATCTATACCTCGTGTGAATTTCAAGTTCTTACGGAATCTACGTAAGGCACAAGGATTTTTTGAAAATTACCAATTTTCCTGCTTATCGATTACACCAAAAGCGTGAGCCAAAATGCAAAAATCTTAAGTAGTAGTCCGATTTTCATAAAATTTACGCTATCCGTACAGATTTTCGACGCAGATTCCGAATATGTACTCGGATTTGCGCTAAGTCCATTTTTGCGGATTTTCACTGTGCAGCCATTTCGACCTTTTGGACAATTTCTGCTTCAACAACCCATAAGTCCGCTCAAAGTCGTATCCAACAAAAATCAATTGCACTATTGTAAAGATGAGATTTTTAATCTATACCTCGTGTGAATTACAAGTTCTTACGCAATCTACGTAAGGCACAAGGATTTTTTGAAAATTACCAATTTTCCTGCTTATCGATTACACCAAAAGCGTGAGCCAAAATGCAAAAATCTTAAGTAGTAGTCCGATTTTCATAAAATTTACGCTATCCGTACAGATTTTCGACGCAGATTCCGAATATGTACTCGGATTTGCGCTAAGTCCATTTTTGCGGATTTTCACTGTGCAGCCATTTCGACCTTTTGGACAGTTTCTGCTTCAACAACCCATAAGTCCGCTCAAAGTCGTATCCAACAAAAATCAATTGCACTATTGTAAAGATGAGATTTTTAATCTATACCTCGTGTGAATTACAAGTTCTTACGCAATCTACGTAAGGCACAAGGATTTTTTGAAAATTACCAATTTTCCTGCTTATCGATTACACCAAAAGCGTGAGCCAAAATGCAAAAATCTTAAGTAGTAGTCCGATTTTCATAAAATTTACGCTATCCGTACAGATTTTTGACGCAGATTCCGAATATGTACTCGGATTTGCGCTAAGTCCATTTTTGCGGATTTTCACTGTGCAGCCATTTCGACCTTTTGGACAGTTTCTGCTTAAACAACCCATAAGTCCGCTCAAAGTCGTATCCAACAAAAATCAATTGCACTATTGTAAAGATGAGATTTTTAATCTATACCTCGTGTGAATTACAAGTTCTTACGCAATCTACGTAAGGCACAAGGATTTTTTGAAAATTACCAATTTTCCTGCTTATCGATTACACCAAAAGCGTGAGCCAAAATGCAAAAATCTTAAGTAGTAGTCCGATTTTCATAAAATTTACGCTATCCGTACAGATTTTCGACGCAGATTCCGAATATGTACTCGGATTTGCGCTAAGTTCATTTTTGCGGATTTTCACTGTGCAGCCATTTCGACCTTTTGGACAGTTTCTGCTTCAACAACCCATAAGTCCGCTCAAAGTCGTATCCAACAAAAATCAATTGCACCATTGTAAAGATGAGATTTTTAATCTATACCTCGTGTGAATTACAAGTTCTTACGCAATCTACGTAAGGCACAAGGATTTTTTGAAAATTACCAATTTTCCTGCTTATCGATTACACCAAAAGCGTGAGCCAAAATGCAAAAATCTTAAGTAGTAGTCCGATTTTCATAAAATTTACGCTATCCGTACAGATTTTCGACGCAGATTCCGAATATGTACTCGGATTTGCGCTAAGTCCATTTTTGCGGATTTTCACTGTGCAGCCATTTCGACCTTTTGGACAGTTTCTGCTTAAACAACCCATAAGTCCGCTCAAAGTCGTATCCAACAAAAATCAATTGCACTATTGTAAAGATGAGATTTTTAATCTATACCTCGTGTGAATTACAAGTTCTTACGCAATCTACGTAAGGCACAAGGATTTTTTGAAAATTACCAATTTTCCTGCTTATCGATTACACCAAAAGCGTGAGCCAAAATGCAAAAATCTTAAGTAGTAGTCCGATTTTCATAAAATTTACGCTATCCGTACAGATTTTCGACGCAGATTCCGAATATGTACTCGGATTTGCGCTAAGTCCATTTTTGCGGATTTTCACTGTGCAGCCATTTCGACCTTTTGGACAGTTTCTGCTTCAACAACCCATAAGTCCGCTCAAAGTCGTATCCAACAAAAATCAATTGCACTATTGTAAAGATGAGATTTTTAATCTATACCTCGTGTGAATTACAAGTTCTTACGCAATCTACGTAAGGCACAAGGATTTTTTGAAAATTACCAATTTTCCTGCTTATCGATTACACCAAAAGCGTGAGCCAAAATGCAAAAATCTTAAGTAGTAGTCCGATTTTCATAAAATTTACGCTATCCGTACAGATTTTCGACGCAGATTCCGAATATGTACTCGGATTTGCGCTAAGTCCATTTTTGCGGATTTTCACTGTGCAGCCATTTCGACCTTTTGGACAGTTTCTGCTTCAACAACCCATAAGTCCGCTCAAAGTCGTATCCAACAAAAATCAATTGCACTATTGTAAAGATGAGATTTTTAATCTATACCTCGTGTGAATTTCAAGTTCTTACGGAATCTACGTAAGGCACAAGGATTTTTTGAAAATTAACAATTTTCCTGCTTATCGATTACACCAAAAGCGTGAGCCAAAATGCAAAAATCTTAAGTAGTAGTCCGATTTTCATAAAATTTACGCTATCCGTACAGATTTTCGACGCAGATTCCGAATATGTACTCGGATTTGCGCTAAGTCCATTTTTGCGGATTTTCACTGTGCAGCCATTTCGACCTTTTGGACAGTTTCTGCTTCAACAACCCATAAGTCCGCTCAAAGTCGTATCCAACAAAAATCAATTGCACTATTGTAAAGATGAGATTTTTAATCTATACCTCGTGTGAATTACAAGTTCTTACGCAATCTACGTAAGGCACAAGGATTTTTTGAAAATTACCAATTTTCCTGCTTATCGATTACACCAAAAGCGTGAGCCAAAATGCAAAAATCTTAAGTAGTAGTCCGATTTTCATAAAATTTACGCTATCCGTACAGATTTTCGACGCAGATTCCGAATATGTACTCGGATTTGCGCTAAGTCCATTTTTGCGGATTTTCACTGTGCAGCCATTTCGACCTTTTGGACAGTTTCTGCTTCAACAACCCATAAGTCCGCTCAAAGTCGTATCCAACAAAAATCAATTGCACTATTGTAAAGATGAGATTTTTAATCTATACCTCGTGTGAATTACAAGTTCTTACGCAATCTACGTAAGGCACAAGGATTTTTTGAAAATTACCAATTTTCCTGCTTATCGATTACACCAAAAGCGTGAGCCAAAATGCAAAAATCTTAAGTAGTAGTCCGATTTTCATAAAATTTACGCTATCCGTACAGATTTTCGACGCAGATTCCGAATATGTACTCGGATTTGCGCTAAGTCCATTTTTGCGGATTTTCACTGTGCAGCCATTTCGACCTTTTGGACAGTTTCTGCTTCAACAACCCATAAGTCCGCTCAAAGTCGTATCCAACAAAAATCAATTGCACTATTGTAAAGATGAGATTTTTAATCTATACCTCGTGTGAATTACAAGTTCTTACGCAATCTACGTAAGGCACAAGGATTTTTTGAAAATTACCAATTTTCCTGCTTATCGATTACACCAAAAGCGTGAGCCAAAATGCAAAAATCTTAAGTAGTAGTCCGATTTTCATAAAATTTACGCTATCCGTACAGATTTTCGACGCAGATTCCGAATATGTACTCGGATTTGCGCTAAGTCCATTTTTGCGGATTTTCACTGTGCAGCCATTTCGACCTTTTGGACAGTTTCTGCTTCAACAACCCATAAGTCCGCTCAAAGTCGTATCCAACAAAAATCAATTGCACTATTGTAAAGATGAGATTTTTAATCTATACCTCGTGTGAATTACAAGTTCTTACGCAATCTACGTAAGGCACAAGGATTTTTTGAAAATTACCAATTTTCCTGCTTATCGATTACACCAAAAGCGTGAGCCAAAATGCAAAAATCTTAAGTAGTAGTCCGATTTTCATAAAATTTACGCTATCCGTACAGATTTTCGACGCAGATTCCGAATATGTACTCGGATTTGCGCTAAGTCCATTTTTGCGGATTTTCACTGTGCAGCCATTTCGACCTTTTGGACAGTTTCTGCTTCAACAACCCATAAGTCCGCTCAAAGTCGTATCCAACAAAAATCAATTGCACTATTGTAAAGATGAGATTTTTAATCTATACCTCGTGTAAATTACAAGTTCTTACGCAATCTACGTAAGGCACAAGGATTTTTTGAAAATTACCAATTTTCCTGCTTATCTATTACACCAAAAGCGTGAGCCAAAATGCAAAAATCTTAAGTAGTAGTCCGATTTTCATAAATTTTACGCTATCCGTACAGATTTTCGACGCAGATTCCGAATATGTACTCGGATTTGCGCTAAGTCCATTTTTGCGGATTTTCACTGTGCAGCCATTTCGACCTTTTGGACAGTTTCTGCTTCAACAACCCATAAGTCCGCTCAAAGTCGTATCCAACAAAAATCAATTGCACTATTGTAAAGATGAGATTTTTAATCTATACCTCGTGTGAATTTCAAGTTCTTACGGAATCTACGTAAGGCACAAGGATTTTTTGAAAATTACCAATTTTCCTGCTTATCGATTACACCAAAAGCGTGAGCCAAAATGCAAAAATCTTAAGTAGTAGTCCGATTTTCATAAAATTTACGCTATCCGTACAGATTTTCGACGCAGATTCCGAATATGTACTCGGATTTGCGCTAAGTCCATTTTTGCGGATTTTCACTGTGCAGCCATTTCGACCTTTTGGACAGTTTCTGCTTCAACAACCCATAAGTCCGCTCAAAGTCGTATCCAACAAAAATCAATTGCACTATTGTAAAGATGAGATTTTTAATCTATACCTCGTGTGAATTACAAGTTCTTACGCAATCTACGTAAGGCACAAGGATTTTTTGAAAATTACCAATTTTCCTGCTTATCGATTACACCAAAAGCGTGAGCCAAAATGCAAAAATCTTAAGTAGTAGTCCGATTTTCATAAAATTTACGCTATCCGTACAGATTTTCGACGCAGATTCCGAATATGTACTCGGATTTGCGCTAAGTCCATTTTTGCGGATTTTCACTGTGCAGCCATTTCGACCTTTTGGACAGTTTCTGCTTCAACAACCCATAAGTCCGCTCAAAGTCGTATCCAACAAAAATCAATTGCACTATTGTAAAGATGAGATTTTTAATCTATACCTCGTGTGAATTACAAGTTCTTACGCAATCTACGTAAGGCACAAGGATTTTTTGAAAATTACCAATTTTCCTGCTTATCGATTCCACCAAAAGCGTGAGCCAAAATGCAAAAATCTTAAGTAGTAGTCCGATTTTCATAAAATTTACGCTATCCGTACAGATTTTCGACGCAGATTCCGAATATGTACTCGGATTTGCGCTAAGTCCATTTTTGCGGATTTTCACTGTGCAGCCATTTCGACCTTTTGGACAGTTTCTGCTTCAACAACCCATAAGTCCGCTCAAAGTCGTATCCAACAAAAATCAATTGCACTATTGTAAAGATGAGATTTTTAATCTATACCTCGTGTGAATTTCAAGTTCTTACGGAATCTACGTAAGGCACAAGGATTTTTTGAAAATTACCAATTTTCCTGCTTATCGATTACACCAAAAGCGTGAGCCAAAATGCAAAAATCTTAAGTAGTAGTCCGATTTTCATAAAATTTACGCTATCCGTACAGATTTTCGACGCAGATTCCGAATATGTACTCGGATTTGCGCTAAGTCCATTTTTGCGGATTTTCACTGTGCAGCCATTTCGACCTTTTGGACAGTTTCTGCTTCAACAACCCATAAGTCCGCTCAAAGTCGTATCCAACAAAAATCAATTGCACTATTGTAAAGATGAGATTTTTAATCTATACCTCGTGTGAATTACAAGTTCTTACGCAATCTACGTAAGGCACAACGATTTTTTGAAAATTACCAATTTTCCTGCTTATCGATTACACCAAAAGCGTGAGCCAAAATGCAAAAATCTTAAGTAGTAGTCCGATTTTCATAAAATTTACGCTATCCGTACAGATTTTCGACGCAGATTCCGAATATGTACTCGGATTTGCGCTAAGTCCATTTTTGCGGATTTTCACTGTGCAGCCATTTCGACCTTTTGGACAGTTTCTGCTTCAACAACCCATAAGTCCGCTCAAAGTCGTATCCAACAAAAATCAATTGCACTATTGTAAAGATGAGATTTTTAATCTATACCTCGTGTGAATTACAAGTTCTTACGCAATCTACGTAAGGCACAAGGATTTTTTGAAAATTACCAATTTTCCTGCTTATCGATTACACCAAAAGCGTGAGCCAAAATGCAAAAATCTTAAGTAGTAGTCCGATTTTCATAAAATTTACGCTATCCGTACAGATTTTCGACGCAGATTCCGAATATGTACTCGGATTTGCGCTAAGTCCATTTTTGCGGATTTTCACTGTGCAGCCATTTCGACCTTTTGGACAGTTTCTGCTTCAACAACCCATAAGTCCGCTCAAAGTCGTATCCAACAAAAATCAATTGCACTATTGTAAAGATGAGATTTTTAATCTATACCTCGTGTGAATTACAAGTTCTTACGCAATCTACGTAAGGCACAAGGATTTTTTGAAAATTACCAATTTTCCTGCTTATCGATTACACCAAAAGCGTGAGCCAAAATGCAAAAATCTTAAGTAGTAGTCCGATTTTCATAAAATTTACGCTATCCGTACAGATTTTTGACGCAGATTCCGAATATGTACTCGGATTTGCGCTAAGTCCATTTTTGCGGATTTTCACTGTGCAGCCATTTCGACCTTTTGGACAGTTTCTGCTTCAACAACCCATAAGTCCGCTCAAAGTCGTATCCAACAAAAATAAATTGCACTATTGTAAAGATGAGATTTTTAATCTATACCTCGTGTGAATTACAAGTTCTTACGCAATCTACGTAAGGCACAAGGATTTTTTGAAAATTACCAATTTTCCTGCTTATCGATTACACCAAAAGCGTGAGCCAAAATGCAAAAATCTTAAGTAGTAGTCCGATTTTCATAAAATTTACGCTATCCGTACAGATTTTCGACGCAGATTCCGAATATGTACTCGGATTTGCGCTAAGTCCATTTTTGCGGATTTTCACTGTGCAGCCATTTCAACCTTTTGGACAGTTTCTGCTTCAACAACCCATAAGTCCGCTCAAAGTCGTATCCAACAAAAATCAATTGCACTATTGTAAAGATGAGATTTTTAATCTATACCTCGTGTGAATTACAAGTTCTTACGCAATCTACGTAAGGCACAAGGATTTTTTGAAAATTACCAATTTTCCTGCTTATCGATTACACCAAAAGCGTGAGCCAAAATGCAAAAATCTTAAGTAGTAGTCCGATTTTCATAAAATTTACGCTATCCGTACAGATTTTCGACGCAGATTCCGAATATGTACTCGGATTTGCGCTAAGTCCATTTTTGCGGATTTTCACTGTGCAGCCATTTCGACCTTTTGGACAGTTTCTGCTTCAACAACCCATAAGTCCGCTCAAAGTCGTATCCAACAAAAATCAATTGCACTATTGTAAAGATGAGATTTTTAATCTATACCTCGTGTGAATTTCAAGTTCTTACGGAATCTACGTAAGGCACAAGGATTTTTTGAAAATTACCAATTTTCCTGCTTATCGATTACACCAAAAGCGTGAGCCAAAATGCAAAAATCTTAAGTAGTAGTCCGATTTTCATAAAATTTACGCTATCCGTACAGATTTTCGACGCAGATTCCGAATATGTACTCGGATTTGCGCTAAGTCCATTTTTGCGGATTTTCACTGTGCAGCCATTTCGACCTTTTGGACAGTTTCTGCTTCAACAACCCATAAGTCCGCTCAAAGTCGTATCCAACAAAAATCAATTGCACTATTGTAAAGATGAGATTTTTAATCTATACCTCGTGTGAATTATAAGTTCTTACGCAATCTACGTAAGGCACAAGGATTTTTTGAAAATTACCAATTTTCCTGCTTATCGATTACACCAAAAGCGTGAGCCAAAATGCAAAAATCTTAAGTAGTAGTCCGATTTTCATAAAATTTACGCTATCCGTACAGATTTTCGACGCAGATTCCGAATATGTACTCGGATTTGCGCTAAGTCCATTTTTGCGGATTTTCACTGTGCAGCCATTTCGACCTTTTGGACAGTTTCTGCTTCAACAACCCATAAGTCCGCTCAAAGTCGTATCCAACAAAAATCAATTGCACTATTGTAAAGATGAGATTTTTAATCTATACCTCGTGTGAATTACAAGTTCTTACGCAATCTACGTAAGGCACAAGGATTTTTTGAAAATTACCAATTTTCCTGCTTATCGATTACACCAAAAGCGTGAGCCAAAATGCAAAAATCTTAAGTAGTAGTCCGATTTTCATAAAATTTACGCTATCCGTACAGATTTTCGACGCAGATTCCGAATATGTACTCGGATTTGCGCTAAGTCCATTTTTGCGGATTTTCACTGTGCAGCCATTTCGACCTTTTGGACAGTTTCTGCTTCAACAACCCATAAGTCCGCTCAAAGTCGTATCCAACAAAAATAAATTGCACTATTGTAAAGATGAGATTTTTAATCTATACCTCGTGTGAATTACAAGTTCTTACGCAATCTACGTAAGGCACAAGGATTTTTTGAAAATTACCAATTTTCCTGCTTATCGATTACACCAAAAGCGTGAGCCAAAATGCAAAAATCTTAAGTAGTAGTCCGATTTTCATAAAATTTACGCTATCCGTACAGATTTTCGACGCAGATTCCGAATATGTACTCGGATTTGCGCTAAGTCCATTTTTGTGGATTTTCACTGTGCAGCCATTTCGACCTTTTGGACAGTTTCTGCTTCAACAACCCATAAGTCCGCTCAAAGTCGTATCCAACAAAAATCAATTGCACCATTGTAAAGATGAGATTTTTAGTCTATACCTCGTGTGAATTACAAGTTCTTACGCAATCTACGTAAGGCACAAGGATTTTTTGAAAATTACCAATTTTCCTGCTTATCGATTACACCAAAAGCGTGAGCCAAAATGCAAAAATCTTAAGTAGTAGTCCGATTTTCATAAAATTTACGCTATCCGTACAGATTTTCGACGCAGATTCCGAATATGTACTCGGATTTGCGCTAAGTCCATTTTTGCGGATTTTCACTGTGCAGCCATTTCGACCTTTTGGACAGTTTCTGCTTCAACAACCCATAAGTCCGCTCAAAGTCGTATCCAACAAAAATCAATTGCACTATTGTAAAGATGAGATTTTTAATCTATACCTCGTGTGAATTTCAAGTTCTTACGGAATCTACGTAAGGCACAAGGATTTTTTGAAAATTACCAATTTTCCTGCTTATCGATTACACCAAAAGCGTGAGCCAAAATGCAAAAATCTTAAGTAGTAGTCCGATTTTCATAAAATTTACGCTATCCGTACAGATTTTCGACGCAGATTCCGAATATGTACTCGGATTTGCGCTAAGTCCATTTTTGCGGATTTTCACTGTGCAGCCATTTCGACCTTTTGGACAGTTTCTGCTTCAACAACCCATAAGTCCGCTCAAAGTCGTATCCAACAAAAATCAATTGCACTATTGTAAAGATGAGATTTTTAATCTATACCTCGTGTGAATTATAAGTTCTTACGCAATCTACGTAAGGCACAAGGATTTTTTGAAAATTACCAATTTTCCTGCTTATCGATTACACCAAAAGCGTGAGCCAAAATGCAAAAATCTTAAGTAGTAGTCCGATTTTCATAAAATTTACGCTATCCGTACAGATTTTCGATGAAGATTCCGAATATGTACTCGGATTTGCGCTAAGTCCATTTTTGCGGATTTTCACTGTGCAGCCATTTCGACCTTTTGGATAGTTTCTGCTTCAACAACCCAAAAGTCCGCTCAAAGTCGTATTCAACAAAAATCAATTGCACCATTGTAAAGATGAGATTTTTAATCTATACCTCGTGTGAATTACAAGTTCTTACGCAATCTACGTAAGGCACAAGGATTTTTTGAAAATTACCAATTTTCCTCATTATCGATTACACCAAAAGCGTGAGCCAAAATGCAAAAATCTTAAGTAGTAATCCGATTTTCATAAAATTTACGCTATCCGTACAGATTTTCGATGCAGATTCCGAATATGTACTCGGATTTGCGCTAAGTCCATTTTTGCGGATTTTCACTGTGCAGCCATTTCGACCTTTTGGATAGTTTCTGCTTCAACAACCCATAAGTCCGCTCAAAGTCGTATCCAACAAAAATCCATTGCACCATTATAAAGATGAGATTTTTAATCTATACCTCGTGTGAATTACAAGTTCTTACGCAATCTACGTAAGGCACAAGGATTTTTTGAAAATTACCAATTTTCCTCATTATCGATTACACCAAAAGCGTGAGCCAAAATGCAAAAATCTTAAGTAGTAGTCCGATTTTCATAAAATTTACGCTATCCGTACAGATTTTCGATGCAGATTCCGAATATGTACTCGGATTTGCGCTAAGTCCATTTTTGCGGATTTTCACTGTGCAGCCATTTCGACCTTTTGGATAGTTTCTGCTTCAACAACCCATAAGTCCGCTCAAAGTCGTATCCAACAAAAATCCATTGCACCATTGTAAAGATGAGATTTTTAATCTATACCTCGTGTGAATTACAAGTTCTTACGCAATCTACGTAAGGCACAAGGATTTTTTGAAAATTACCAATTTTCCTCATTATCGATTACACCAAAAGCGTGAGCCAAAATGCAAAAATCTTAAGTAGTAGTCCGATTTTCATAAAATTTACGCTATCCGTACAGATTTTCGATGCAGATTCCGAATATGTACTCGGATTTGCGCTAAGTCCGATTTTTTGAAAATTACCAATTTTCCTGCTTATCGATTACACCAAAAGCGTGAGCCAAAATGCAAAAATCTTAAGTAGTAGTCCGATTTTCATAAAATTTACGCTATCCGTACAGATTTTCGATGCAGATTCCGAATATGTACTCGGATTTGCGCTAAGTCCATTTTTGCGGATTTTCACTGTGCAGCCATTTCGACCTTTTGGATAGTTTCTGCTTCAACAACCCATAAGTCCGCTCAAAGTCGTATCCAACAAAAATCAATTGCACCATTGTAAAGATGAGATTTTTAATCTATACCTCGTGTGAATTACAAGTTCCTACGCAATCTACGTAAGGCACAAGGATTTTTTGAACATTACCAATTTTCCTCATTATCGATTACACCAAAAGCGTGAGCCAAAATGCAAAAATCTTAAGTAGTAGTCCGATTTTCATAAAATTTACGCTATCCGTACAGATTTTCGATGCAGATTCCGAATATGTACTCGGATTTGCGCTAAGTCCATTTTTGCGGATTTTCACTGTGCAGCCATTTCGACCTTTTGGATAGTTTCTGCTTCAACAACCCATAAGTCCGCTCAAAGTCGTATCCAACAAAAATCAATTGCACCATTGTAAAGATGAGATTTTTAGTCTATACCTCGTGTGAATTACAAGTTCTTACGCAATCTACGTAAAGCACAAGGATTTTTTGAAAATGACCAATTTTCCTCATTATCGATTACACCAAAAGCGTGAGCCAAAATGCAAAAATCTTAAGTAGTAGTCCGATTTTCATAAAGTTAACGCTATCCGTACAGATTTTCGACACAGATTCCGAATATGTACTCAGATTTGCGCTAAGTCCGTTTTTGCGGATTTTCACTGTGCAGCCATTTCGACCTTTTGGACATTTTCTGCTTCAACAACCCATAAGTCCGCTCAAAGTCGTATCCAACAAAAATCAATTGCACCATTGTAAAGATGAGATTTTTAATCTATACCTCGTGTGAATTTCAAGTTCTTACGCAATCTACGTAAGGCACAAGGATTTTTTGAAAATTACCAATTTTCCTGCTTATCGATTACACCAAAAGCGTGAGCCAAAATGCAAAAATCTTAAGTAGTAATCCGATTTTCATAAAATTTACGCTATCCGTACAGATTTTCGATGCAGATTCCGAATATGTACTCGGATTTGCGCTAAGTCCGATTTTTTGAAAATTACCAATTTTCCTGCTTATCGATTACACCAAAAGCGTGAGCCAAAATGCAAAAATCTTAAGTAGTAGTCCGATTTTCATAAAATTTACGCTATCCGTACAGATTTTCGATGCAGATTCCGAATATGTACTCGGATTTGCGCTAAGTCCATTTTTGCGGATTTTCACTGTGCAGCCATTTCGACCTTTTGGATAGTTTCTGCTTCAACAACCCATAAGTCCGCTCAAAGTCGTATCCAACAAAAATCAATTGCACCATTGTAAAGATGAGATTTTTAATCTATACCTCGTGTGAATTACAAGTTCCTACGCAATCTACGTAAGGCACAAGGATTTTTTGAACATTACCAATTTTCCTCATTATCGATTACACCAAAAGCGTGAGCCAAAATGCAAAAATCTTAAGTAGTAGTCCGATTTTCATAAAATTTACGCTATCCGTACAGATTTTCGATGCAGATTCCGAATATGTACTCGGATTTGCGCTAAGTCCATTTTTGCGGATTTTCACTGTGCAGCCATTTCGACCTTTTGGATAGTTTCTGCTTCAACAACCCATAAGTCCGCTCAAAGTCGTATCCAACAAAAATCAATTGCACCATTGTAAAGATGAGATTTTTAGTCTATACCTCGTGTGAATTACAAGTTCTTACGCAATCTACGTAAAGCACAAGGATTTTTTGAAAATGACCAATTTTCCTCATTATCGATTACACCAAAAGCGTGAGCCAAAATGCAAAAATCTTAAGTAGTAGTCCGATTTTCATAAAATTTACGCTATCCGTACAGATTTTCGATGAAGATTCCGAATATGTACTCGGATTTGCGCTAAGTCCATTTTTGCGGATTTTCACTGTGCAGCCATTTCGACCTTTTGGATAGTTTCTGCTTCAACAACCCAAAAGTCCGCTCAAAGTCGTATTCAACAAAAATCAATTGCACCATTGTAAAGATGAGATTTTTAATCTATACCTCGTGTGAATTACAAGTTCTTACGCAATCTACGTAAGGCACAAGGATTTTTTGAAAATTACCAATTTTCCTCATTATCGATTACACCAAAAGCGTGAGCCAAAATGCAAAAATCTTAAGTAGTAATCCGATTTTCATAAAATTTACGCTATCCGTACAGATTTTCGATGCAGATTCCGAATATGTACTCGGATTTGCGCTAAGTCCGATTTTTTGAAAATTACCAATTTTCCTGCTTATCGATTACACCAAAAGCGTGAGCCAAAATGCAAAAATCTTAAGTAGTAGTCCGATTTTCATAAAATTTACGCTATCCGTACAGATTTTCGACGCAGATTCCGATTATGTACTCGGATTTGCGCTAAGTCCATTTTTGCGGATTTTCACTGTGCAGCCATTTCGACCTTTTGGACAGTTTCTGCTTCAACAACCCACAAGTCCGCTCAAAGTCGTATCCAACAAAAATCAATTGTACCATTGTAAAGATGAGATTTTTAATCTATACCTCGTGTGAATTACAAGTTCTTACGCAATCTACGTAAGGCACAAGGATTTTTTGAAAATTACCAATTTTCCTGCTTATCGATTCCACCAAAAGCGTGAGCCAAAATGCAAAAATCTTAAGTAGTAGTCCGATTTTCATAAAATTTACGCTATCCGTACAGATTTTCGATGCAGATTCCGAATATGTACTCGGATTTGCGCTAAGTCCATTTTTGCGGATTTTCACTGTGCAGCCATTTCGACCTTTTGGATAGTTTCTGCTTCAACAACCCATAAGTCCGCTCAAAGTCGTATCCAACAAAAATCCATTGCACCATTGTAAAGATGAGATTTTTAGTCTATACCTCGTGTGAATTACAAGTTCTTACGCAATCTACGTAAGGCACAAGGATTTTTTGAAAATTACCAATTTTCCTCATTATCGATTACACCAAAAGCGTGAGCCAAAATGCAAAAATCTTAAGTAGTAGTCCGATTTTCATAAAATTTACGCTATCCGTACAGATTTTCGATGCAGATTCCGAATATGTACTCGGATTTGCGCTAAGTCCATTTTTGCGGATTTTCACTGTGCAGCCATTTCGACCTTTTGGATAGTTTCTGCTTCAACAACCCATAAGTCCGCTCAAAGTCGTATCCAACAAAAATCAATTGCACCATTGTAAAGATGAGATTTTTAATCTATACCTCGTGTGAATTACAAGTTCCTACGCAATCTACGTAAGGCACAAGGATTTTTTGAACATTACCAATTTTCCTCATTATCGATTACACCAAAAGCGTGAGCCAAAATGCAAAAATCTTAAGTAGTAGTCCGATTTTCATAAAATTTACGCTATCCGTACAGATTTTCGATGAAGATTCCGAATATGTACTCGGATTTGCGCTAAGTCCATTTTTGCGGATTTTCACTGTGCAGCCATTTCGACCTTTTGGATAGTTTCTGCTTCAACAACCCAAAAGTCCGCTCAAAGTCGTATTCAACAAAAATCAATTGCACCATTGTAAAGATGAGATTTTTAATCTATACCTCGTGTGAATTACAAGTTCTTACGCAATCTACGTAAGGCACAAGGATTTTTTGAAAATTACCAATTTTCCTCATTATCGATTACACCAAAAGCGTGAGCCAAAATGCAAAAATCTTAAGTAGTAATCCGATTTTCATAAAATTTACGCTATCCGTACAGATTTTCGATGCAGATTCCGAATATGTACTCGGATTTGCGCTAAGTCCGATTTTTTGAAAATTACCAATTTTCCTGCTTATCGATTACACCAAAAGCGTGAGCCAAAATGCAAAAATCTTAAGTAGTTGTCCGATTTTCATAAAATTTACGCTATCCGTACAGATTTTCGATGCAGATTCCGAATATGTACTCGGATTTGCGCTAAGTCCATTTTTGCGGATTTTCACTGTGCAGCCATTTCGACCTTTTGGATAGTTTCTGCTTCAACAACCCATAAGTCCGCTCAAAGTCGTATCCAACAAAAATCAATTGCACCATTGTAAAGATGAGATTTTTAATCTATACCTCGTGTGAATTACAAGTTCTTACGCAATCTACGTAAGGCACAAGGATTTTTTGAAAATTACCAATTTTCCTGCTTATCGATTACACCAAAAGCGTGAGCCAAAATGCAAAAATCTTAAGTAGTAGTCCGATTTTCATAAAATTTACGCTATCCGTACAGATTTTCGACGCAGATTCCGATTATGTACTCGGATTTGCGCTAAGTCCATTTTTGCGGATTTTCACTGTGCAGCCATTTCGACCTTTTGGACAGTTTCTGCTTCAACAACCCACAAGTCCGCTCAAAGTCGTATCCAACAAAAATCAATTGCACCATTGTAAAGATGAGATTTTTAATCTATACTTCGTGTGAATTACAAGTTCTTACGCAATCTACGTAAGGCACAAGGATTTTTTGAAAATTACCAATTTTCCTCATTATCGATTACACCAAAAGCGTGAGCCAAAATGCAAAAATCTTAAGTAGTAGTCCGATTTTCATAAAATTTACGCTATCCGTACAGATTTTCGATGCAGATTCCGAATATGTACTCGGATTTGCGCTAAGTCCATTTTTGCGGATTTTCACTGTGCAGCCATTTCGACCTTTTGGATAGTTTCTGCTTCAACAACCCATAAGTCCGCTCAAAGTCGTATCCAACAAAAATCCATTGCACCATTGTAAAGATGAGATTTTTAATCTATACCTCGTGTGAATTACAAGTTCTTACGCAATCTACGTAAGGCACAAGGATTTTTTGAAAATTACCAATTTTCCTCATTATCGATTACACCAAAAGCGTGAGCCAAAATGCAAAAATCTTAAGTAGTAGTCCGATTTTCATAAAATTTACGCTATCCGTACAGATTTTCGATGCAGATTCCGAATATGTACTCGGATTTGCGCTAAGTCCATTTTTGCGGATTTTCACTGTGCAGCCATTTCGACCTTTTGGATAGTTTCTGCTTCAACAACCCATAAGTCCGCTCAAAGTCGTATCCAACAAAAATCAATTGCACCATTGTAAAGATGAGATTTTTAGTCTATACCTCGTGTGAATTACAAGTTCTTACGCAATCTACGTAAAGCACAAGGATTTTTTGAAAATGACCAATTTTCCTCATTATCGATTACACCAAAAGCGTGAGCCAAAATGCAAAAATCTTAAGTAGTAGTCCGATTTTCATAAAATTTACGCTATCCGTACAGATTTTCGATGAAGATTCCGAATATGTACTCGGATTTGCGCTAAGTCCATTTTTGCGGATTTTCACTGTGCAGCCATTTCGACCTTTTGGATAGTTTCTGCTTCAACAACCCAAAAGTCCGCTCAAAGTCGTATTCAACAAAAATCAATTGCACCATTGTAAAGATGAGATTTTTAGTCTATACCTCGTGTAAATTACAAGTTCTTACGCAATCTACGTAAAGCACAAGGATTTTTTGAAAATGACCAATTTTCCTCATTATCGATTACACCAAAAGCGTGAGCCAAAATGCAAAAATCTTAAGTAGTAGTCCGATTTTCATAAAATTTACGCTATCCGTACAGATTTTCGATGAAGATTCCGAATATGTACTCGGATTTGCGCTAAGTCCATTTTTGCGGATTTTCACTGTGCAGCCATTTCGACCTTTTGGATAGTTTCTGCTTCAACAACCCAAAAGTCCGCTCAAAGTCGTATTCAACAAAAATCAATTGCACCATTGTAAAGATGAGATTTTTAATCTATACCTCGTGTGAATTTCAAGTTCTTACGCAATCTACGTAAGGCACAAGGATTTTTTGAAAATTACCAATTTTCCTGCTTATCGATTACACCAAAAGCGTGAGCCAAAATGCAAAAATCTTAAGTAGTAGTCCGATTTTCATAAAATTTACGCTATCCGTACAGATTTTCGACGCAGATTCCGAATATGTACTCGGATTTGCGCTAAGTCCATTTTTGCGGATTTTCACTGTGCAGCCATTTCGACCTTTTGGACAGTTTCTGCTTCAACAACCCATAAGTCCGCTCAAAGTCGTATCCAACAAAAATCAATTGCACTATTGTAAAGATGAGATTTTTAATCTATACCTCGTGTGAATTACAAGTTCTTACGCAATCTACGTAAGGCACAAGGATTTTTTGAAAATTACCAATTTTCCTGCTTATCGATTACACCAAAAGCGTGAGCCAAAATGCAAAAATCTTAAGTAGTAGTCCGATTTTCATAAAATTTACGCTATCCGTACAGATTTTTGACGCAGATTCCGAATATGTACTTGGATTTGCGCTAAGTCCATTTTTGCGGATTTTCACTGTGCAGCCATTTCGACCTTTTGGACAGTTTCTGCTTCAACAACCCATAAGTCCGCTCAAAGTCGTATCCAACAAAAATCAATTGCACTATTGTAAAGATGAGATTTTTAATCTATACCTCGTGTGAATTACAAGTTCTTACGCAATCTACGTAAGGCACAAGGATTTTTTGAAAATTACCAATTTTCCTGCTTATCGATTACACCAAAAGCGTGAGCCAAAATGCAAAAATCTTAAGTAGTAGTCCGATTTTCATAAAATTTACGCTATCCGTACAGATTTTCGACGCAGATTCCGAATATGTACTCGGATTTGCGCTAAGTCCATTTTTGCGGATTTTCACTGTGCAGCCATTTCGACCTTTTGGACAGTTTCTGCTTCAACAACCCATAAGTCCGCTCAAAGTCGTATCCAACAAAAATCAATTGCACTATTGTAAAGATGAGATTTTTAATCTATACCTCGTGTGAATTTCAAGTTCTTACGGAATCTACGTAAGGCACAAGGATTTTTTGAAAATTACCAATTTTCCTGCTTATCGATTACACCAAAAGCGTGAGCCAAAATGCAAAAATCTTAAGTAGTAGTCCGATTTTCATAAAATTTACGCTATCCGTACAGATTTTCGACGCAGATTCCGGATATGTACTCGGATTTGCGCTAAGTCCATTTTTGCGGATTTTCACTGTGCAGCCATTTCGACCTTTTGGACAGTTTCTGCTTCAACAACCCATAAGTCCGCTCAAAGTCATATCCAACAAAAATCAATTGCACTATTGTAAAGATGAGATTTTTAATCTATACCTCGTGTGAATTACAAGTTCTTACGCAATCTACGTAAGGCACAAGGATTTTTTGAAAATTACCAATTTTCCTGCTTATCGATTACACCAAAAGCGTGAGCCAAAATGCAAAAATCTTAAGTAGTAGTCCGATTTTCATAAAATTTACGCTATCCGTACAGATTTTCGACGCAGATTCCGAATATGTACTCGGATTTGCGCTAAGTCCATTTTTGCGGATTTTCACTATGCAGCCATTTCGACCTTTTGGACAGTTTCTGCTTCAACAACCCATAAGTCCGCTCAAAGTCGTATCCAACAAAAATCAATTGCACTATTGTAAAGATGAGATTTTTAATCTATACCTCGTGTGAATTACAAGTTCTTACGCAATCTACGTAAGGCACAAGGATTTTTTGAAAATTACCAATTTTCCTGCTTATCGATTACACCAAAAGCGTGAGCCAAAATGCAAAAATCTTAAGTAGTAGTCCGATTTTCATAAAATTTACGCTATCCGTACAGATTTTCGACGCAGATTCCGAATATGTACTCGGATTTGCGCTAAGTCCATTTTTGCGGATTTTCACTGTGCAGCCATTTCGACCTTTTGGACAGTTTCTGCTTCAACAACCCATAAGTCCGCTCAAAGTCGTATCCAACAAAAATCAATTGCACTATTGTAAAGATGAGATTTTTAATCTATACCTCGTGTGAATTACAAGTTCTTACGCAATCTACGTAAGGCACAAGGATTTTTTGAAAATTACCAATTTTCCTGCTTATCGATTACACCAAAAGCGTGAGCCAAAATGCAAAAATCTTAAGTAGTAGTCCGATTTTCATAAAATTTACGCTATCCGTACAGATTTTCGACGCAGATTCCGAATATGTACTCGGATTTGCGCTAAGTCCATTTTTGCGGATTTTCACTGTGCAGCCATTTCGACCTTTTGGACAGTTTCTGCTTCAACAACCCATAAGTCCGCTCAAAGTCGTATCCAACAAAAATCAATTGCACTATTGTAAAGATGAGATTTTTAATCTATACCTCGTGTGAATTACAAGTTCTTACGCAATCTACGTAAGGCACAAGGATTTTTTGAAAATTACCAATTTTCCTGCTTATCGATTACACCAAAAGCGTGAGCCAAAATGCAAAAATCTTAAGTAGTAGTCCGATTTTCATAAAATTTACGCTATCCGTACAGATTTTCGACGCAGATTCCGAATATGTACTCGGATTTGCGCTAAGTCCATTTTTGCGGATTTTCACTGTGCAGCCATTTCGACCTTTTGGACAGTTTCTGCTTCAACAACCCATAAGTCCGCTCAAAGTCGTATCCAACAAAAATCAATTGCACTATTGTAAAGATGAGATTTTTAATCTATACCTCGTGTGAATTACAAGTTCTTACGCAATCTACGTAAGGCACAAGGATTTTTTGAAAATTACCAATTTTCCTGCTTATCGATTACACCAAAAGCGTGAGCCAAAATGCAAAAATCTTAAGTAGTAGTCCGATTTTCATAAAATTTACGCTATCCGTACAGATTTTCGACGCAGATTCCGAATATGTACTCGGATTTGCGCTAAGTCCATTTTTGCGGATTTTCACTGTGCAGCCATTTCGACCTTTTGGACAGTTTCTGCTTCAACAACCCATAAGTCCGCTCAAAGTCGTATCCAACAAAAATCAATTGCACTATTGTAAAGATGAGATTTTTAATCTATACCTCGTGTGAATTTCAAGTTCTTACGGAATCTACGTAAGGCACAAGGATTTTTTGAAAATTACCAATTTTCCTGCTTATCGATTACACCAAAAGCGTGAGCCAAAATGCAAAAATCTTAAGTAGTAGTCCGATTTTCATAAAATTTACGCTATCCGTACAGATTTTCGACGCAGATTCCGAATATGTACTCGGATTTGCGCTAAGTCCATTTTTGCGGATTTTCACTGTGCAGCCATTTCGACCTTTTGGACAGTTTCTGCTTCAACAACCCAAAAGTCCGCTCAAAGTCGTATCCAACAAAAATCAATTGCACTATTGTAAAGATGAGATTTTTAATCTATACCTCGTGTGAATTACAAGTTCTTACGCAATCTACGTAAGGCACAAGGATTTTTTGAAAATTACCAATTTTCCTGCTTATCGATTACACCAAAAGCGTGAGCCAAAATGCAAACCGGGACGAATAGGACGTTCCGTATGATTCCTAACAAACAAATTTGAAATTGATCCAGCTGGAAATAAAAATATCGCCTGTAAATCGATATTACTTATGCTAAAGAAGCTATCATTCACCCTTCCAAAGTGAAATGTTTTAATTTATTTAGTTTATTGTTTATTTTAATTTTCGCGTTCGCATTTGCATTTGGTGTGTTGAAGCTAGTCAAATTCCACTTTAAGGAAACGTAAATTGAAGTTTATTATTTGTGGTTAAAGAAATTAATTGATGTTTCAATAAAAAAATTTCAGATTTTTGTTATGAAATAGTTGGCAAACCTGCAAAACTTCAAAACAAGTGTCAACTAACCGTTGATTGCTTAAAATATTATAAATTTGGGTAACCTCATGAAACCAGTGCAATCCGAGTTATTTGCTATAACGCTGATAGATATTAACTGCTCTCATCAATCAATTTATGTATAAAAAATATTGTTTTCAGATGCCATTTGAAATGAGTATGACTTACGATTTATCATATTTTCGTAATTTTAGAAAATGTTTTATTTAATGTGAAACGATTAAGAAAACAAATTTGTTACACTCCATAATATTGTGACTAAAGTTAAATGTTAACACATTATACGCCCATTGATACCATTAAAAGAAACATATAACGTTATTAACTTGATTTTCTTCAAACTACTGTATTATGTAAACAAAATTATCTCTATAATCACATCCTTTATCCGATTTTTATAATAAAAATATAGTGTTATCCTTGTAACAAAAAAAAAATATTCCCAATAGTACGCTTTATATTGATTCGTATATACAAAATCAAAAGTTTTTACGTTTTATATCAAATATCGAATTTCCGAATTTTCAAATTTCCATTTAATTTTTACCCCCGCAGTAAAAACAGTACCAATATAAATAAAAATAATTTTGAGTTATATGTCATCATTCAAAATATAAAATAAAAAATAAAACGTAAACGAGATGGGGCTATATGTAAAGGAAAACAATAGACTTTTGTTGAGTTTAAATTTCCTTCCGAATTTTCCTAAACAACAAGAATTTTCGTTTTTTTTTATATACATATTTTGTGTATTCTTACGATTAGGAAATATGAAAATGTATATTAATAAAAATGTTGTTTGGGTATACACAAACCAAGTTCAAAAGTAATTCGGAAAAGGACACAACAATCAAGAATTCTATCTACAATGTAAGGATACAATAAGGATTCCGTAAATGTCGTTTTGTGTTGGGTACGAAATAATGAAATCTGAACAATTTTTAACTCAATTGTTAGAGTAATTTTTTTAAGCTTTCGGATAGCCTATGTTATGTACAGTGTACATCTGTATGTTTTGCAAGATGGAAAAAGGAAATAACGATATCCTAATTTTAATGGTACTGTGGATCTCTATGACATTTTTGGTAAAATGAATTGGCAGAATTCCGGACCAAAATCATAATAATAGTGTCCTGTAGAATGACCTTAGTTAAATGGAAATACCACAAGGTTAGATGAATAACAATATTTTTTCTATCTATGTATATAATTTAAGCACATTTATTCCTTTTATGGTTGTGGGTATTTGCCAAGAAAAATTTAGTTTTTTGTTTCGCAAAATTCTAAATCCGATTTTTGTTTTACACATAAATAAATACATAAATATAGTTATGGTTGTTAAGTTAGCAATTGAAATGTGCATAATCCACCGGTAAACATATTATATGTATATAATATACATAACTAGTATGTATTCCCTTATGTACAAACACATTTTTATGTCTAGACAATTAGCTCATGTCAACATTTTTTTTATGTACGAAGGGAGAACTCATATTACGTGTCTACTGCACAACACTATATACTATACAGAATATGGATAACTAATTAAAACTATACAACCAAACTCATCATGTCTTAAAAATAGATCTTATGACATAATTGAATCAATATAAGTTGCTACTTTTATGATACGAATAAACAGCTGCGGCAATACGGTTTCATTCCAAAAATATTTCTTTTCACGTTAAGTTAATGATAATAGTTTTAAAATCAAACGCCTTTAAAAATCCCTGAACCCTTAAAATTCCAATAAGTAGGTGAAAATGCTTCATAATCCGAATAATTACTTATCCTTTTTTCAATAAATAATAAACTTGAAAACTGCCCTTTTTATACTAAGGGTACGCATAAAGACGAGAAAATATAGAATTTTTGATGTACTGATCCAACTCACCTGGACTTGAAAAATAAGTTAAAAATAAAAAATCATGAGTGGTTTATTTTCATTTTTTATCCCTTTAAATATTAAAAAAAGTTTCCCTTCGTCTATCTACACAAATTTTTTATATATCCCCATATACTGATGTAATCAAAGTGTGTTATATGGATTAAAAATTTATAGGGATGGTTTTGTATATAGCATGTTAAATTTGCAAACACCTTGAAAAGTAAAAAAAAAAAAAAAATTGTTACTAACAAAAACCCCTCATATGACTTGTTTTATATACAATACTATTTACCTATATGCTTATATATGTATTATAATACAAACACATAATCACAACCCTTGAATAGAGTGAAAAGTAATTCATACGCACATATTATGATTTTTATGTTGTGGCCCTCCGGTTATACGAGAGAAGAAAATTAATTGAAAATAAATTATAAAAAATAAAAATATTATTAAGTTGGAAAATGATAAATGGGTGCGGCAGCAAAAAGTCAATTTGAATGAGTGAAAATTTAATTTTAATCGTTATGTTATTATACAGATAACTGGAGTGTTACTAAAATGGCAAATTTGTGTTGATTCGGTTAATGACACAACAACAGGAAATGTATGGCGTATGATGCTGCGATAATAATATACATATAGGTATATAGGTGTGTAGCCTAATTTTAACAAGCCCTAACTCGGTCCGGTTCTTTAAAATGTCTCAGTTTCTCGGTAGAAGGCAATTTCATTATGCCGCTTTTTCAAAACGCCTTTTCACTTCAGCGTTTGCAATGAACGAAAAGAGATGATGATCGATTGGTGTCAGGTCCACACTATAAGGTGGATATATAATAACGGAGCTTCTGGCGGGTCCATTTGGCCACCGAGCAACAGCTCATAATAGATACTAAACCTTCCTGGCCGTCAATCGTTGTTTGGCCACCATTTGGGCCGCTTCGCCGGCTTTCGACCATGATCGTTTCCGCTTGACATTGCCGTGAAGAAATGGCTCGATTTCGATCCGTTTGGCCAAAGATTACCAGATGAATACACGGTCTATCAAATTTTTTTTTTGTGTCTTTATGACGCTATTATATAGCGAGTTTTCTCTTTGTTAACCTCCATCCTTGACACGCTATAACTGGATCGATCAATGAAAATAATGAGAAACGAATTTTTTTAGTACAGGATTGCCATTTCCAGCGAGTATAAGTATGGCATGGCCTACTGCGATATAAAAACTAATGAATTTCATTATTATTAAGGTAAATTTTAACACAACTCAAAATAATCGTAGGCTTTATTTCGGATCTATAAAAACTAACCTATTTAAAATGTAGAGGAAATCCCCTATCTGTTTCATCTAACCTTTAGAGAAGCTTAAATATAAAACCAAATTGGAAGTGATTTAAGAAAAACTAGATACATTATTTTATTCTGTACTTTTGCAATTCGTTAGTTTTCGCAATCGACGTGTACACACCCGTGATTCATATACAATCGTGGTCAGAAAATTAAGGTCAGTGTCTTTGACATTATGAAACTTCAAAATCTATTAAACCTTATAACAATCCACCATCTATAGTTTAGAATTTGTAATTAGTTACACTACTATTAACTATAATCAAAGGAGGCTACGTTATTGGTATATTCATGGTATTGCTCGGAAAACGTAAATAAGAGTGGACAAATAATTAAGGACACGTCCCATTTCTTTAAATTTTTAGCGTTTAAAATACCTTTAAACGAATAAAAATATAAAATTTTTAACCAATTATTTTAAAATTGCGACATGAAGGGAAGTCGTACTGTGAAATTGCTGGAATAATGCAGCGTTCCAACAATATGGTCGCATATGCAATGAAAGAAAAAAATCCCTAAATAACGGGATAAAAAGCTGTTATTTCGCCCCCCAATTCGATCGTCGTATTCCAAAAATCACGAAGAAGGACCCCTACTTAACATCTGTCACTATTAAGAAAGAGTTTAGTCTGGAAATTAGAACCATCTTCACGGTATGTAAGCCCAGCGGGCTTCTCTATGACGTAAAATCGTGCAGATTGCAAAGGACACCATGGCATACAAGAATGGCAAATATATTACGGAGCGACGAAACAAAAATATATCTTTTTGGTTCTGATAGCAAACAGTGTCCACAGACCAAAAAACAAAGGATTTTGCTCAAAATATACAAAAAAAAAAGCGGTGAAGCATGATGAAGGCAAAATTAAATTATGTAGGGTTACGACCTCAAGAAAGGCAAAACAGTATTTTACGGATAAATTAAATGCTATGAGTTGGCCCGCAGAATCTACTGATCTTAATCAATCCAAATGAGTATCTATGGAAAAATCTCTTGAGAGAGATGAGGCCTTCAAAGAAACTAAAAATCAGCACGAATTATAGTTGGCAGATAAGGACGTGTGATGATGATATAACGATATCGAGCCTTAATCGACTCTATGTCACGTAGATACCAACAGTTATTGATAATAAAGGACATGCTACGAAAGATTAAAGATTTTTTAATGAATTGTGCTCTAAATAAATTATACATTTTTTTTTTTAAATATTATTGAATTGTCCTTAATTTTGTGAACAGCGTGTGTGTTAAGAATTTTAAATAAAAATAGAGAAAATGTAACCTTGTTAATAGCAGTTTCACTATTGCATGAACCAATCTCTGGAAGTGGCTTGTTATTAGCCCAGATTGATAAAATACTCAATATTTTGAGTGAAAAATTGCATTAAACATATTTGATATTTTTTTTGTTAAAGCTTTAATTTTATTTATTTGTTAACTTTTTCTTTAAGTTATTTATATACTTCTCTAATATCATTTGTATTTATTATATTTTTTAAATTTTGAGTTGTGTAATTCACTAATACTAAAATAATTCAATACGGCGCCTATATTGGAATCTGTTTGAATCCAATAAGAATCCTCTTTCCGACATGTTTTGCAATTGGAACCGTATACGTATACTTGTTATTTTTTGGTAGAAACTTCACGGGCTCGACTACTCGACTATATTTTAATTCGTTATTCATTAATTCGGTTTTTTAATTTTTTTTAAATAACTGATCCAGAAAATTCCAAAATATTAATGGTTAAAGTTAGATAAAACTATGCATACATATTCATGAAGAAGAAAACGTTACGTGACTCAATTGTTTTGAGAAGAAATCTTCGCTTTTAAAAATGTCTTAATTAGTTTGGTGGATAACCAAGTGTTCCAAATATAAATGACACGTTGGAAATATTTATGTGACCTAGGAAAAATGAAAATTGAAAGTAATAAAGTTTTTAGAGATTACTCTGCTTACGGGACAAAGAAAAGCACAGAACCCCAAAAAAAACATTAATATCGCCAAAAATTACGGGCACTGATTAAGGCCACTAGTAGTTGTACCAAATACATTAATAGCACAAAAACGATCTTCATATAAATATGTCAAAAGTCGCGACCAGTCCAACCTTAAATGATATTATGAACGCCTAATACAATTATTTTCAAGGTATGAAGCTGCGTGATATGAATCCGTTAGGCCAAATTTATTTCGGAAAATCTTTTTTATTCATTTACTCAATATTTACATACTCAGTTAAAAGTACAGTTTGAATAACTTTGATAAAAATTAAGGAAACCGCATTTGTCAACATTATTATCGTTTGTAACCATATTGCCAACAGTATTGGTAGAGAGTCACTATTCCCGGGATTATTTGATTCCCGAGAAACGGTAATTTTGAAATCTTATTCGTGGGATCCCGGGAATTCCCGGGATATATGGTAAAATATAATATAAATTTTAACGAAATAATAAAAATTTGTTTTACTAAATATACTTATTAAATGTTTTTTGTTCTTCTTAATAGCCAATTATTATAATAGGTTATTACTTTTCTTGTAAAAAAATATTTTAAGAACTCAAGAGCATTTAAAGAGCGATCCGAAAGCGACGATCGTTTTTAGTACAAAATATGAAAACGCCCGTTCGCTTTCTATAGATGTTGGCTGAATCGTGAACAACACATCTAACAGTTTCTTTATATTTGTTGTTGTGTTACCGGTAGCTTCGTAAATTTGAATTTCTTTTTGTAGGGTACTCTTTTGGTGAACGTGACAAGAGGTAGGTTTAGACATCATCGAACTGTTATCGTTTCGGCCAGCATATCCTTCAAATTAGGTGTTTCTGTATTTTGTCGGTTGCCTTGCTCGTCATCTTCTGCTGTTGTTTCCAAATACTCACTTGCTGTGTAACTGTAATAACATTCACTGCAAATTTGGTTACTGATGTTTTTGATGAATATATCAGCTGTTGTTCCATTTCGGCTTCATCAAACAAATCCAGAGTATGTAGAAATTTCAGCAACTGCCAATTTGACGAGTTTCAAAGCAATGTGCAAATCACATACGACCTTGATATTAGATTCCAATAGTAGATTACATCGCAAATCTATTAATGCCGCTAGAATTGCGTCGGTGGTGTTCAAAAACTGTTCTAGCATTGCGTCCATACTATTCCATCTGGTTTTGCAATCCAAGAGTAAATTCAACTGTTTTCTTTGTTTCTGTTTTACATGATGTTGCAAATAGTGTTTCGCACTGGTGAAAGTTTACAGCTGTGCAGCTTCCAAGTATTTTGATTAATCCCAAGTTTATGTAGTATGGTTAAAATGTCCATTCAACGTTGGTTTCTTACGCTCGTCCATTCGTCTAAAGTTAGACTGAACTTTCCAATTATTTTGCGTGAGACTTTATGGTTTCAACTATTTTTTTTTTCGCCAAATCATAAAACTCATGTATAAGATTAATCACACGATTGTGATTTGAAATGCCTTCGGCAAAATATAGTACCGAGCGCTTAATGAATTACGAATAAATTCACTTTTACAAATGCCGTGAATGGAAAAACCATCAGTAGCAGCAAGTCTAGCAACAATTTTCGCCAAGGATTGTATTTTCATAAAAGACATAACAGACCCCGACGTCCACTCAATTTTACCAAATTTTGTTGTTTTGCTTGACTTTTTGAGTTTTGATAGTTGTTTAAATGAAAATATCCCTTAAAACAAATCTCGGGAAATAGAAAAAAAAATTCCGGGAAACGGGAAATAGGAAACCAACCAAATTCCTGGGAATTCCTGGGAGTGACTCTCTAAGTATTGGTACCTATTGGACAGGTACTGGAATCTTCGAGGCCTAATATTTCTGCAGCAATGGTTTCCTCATTTTTTAAAGTAGGAGTGGTTGTATTTTCATGATTAGTACTGTAGCTGGTACTAAGTTCATTGGCTCGTAATATTCTTATGGGAGTGTTTTTTTTATTTGTTGTGGAATCTTCTAAATATCCCTCAGCTACAGTATTAGATTTCCAATCACAATGCCTTTATGGCAAGTGAGGTCACCGCCAGAATCTACAAGAAGTGTAGCTGAAGTCTGACGCCAACAATGGATACCGGCCAGTCACTTGCATTTTTTAAATTTAAATACAATCTCACTTCTTTTGCACCGCTACTAATTTTGTGAATGCCAACTACTATCTGATGATATGATCCACCTAGGTATTCTATAAAAAGACGTCGAACCGCGAAATTTTCTGGGCGAAGAGCAAATTATTTTCTGCAAATCCCCAAATAATTTTCTCCCAAAACCGTAAAGAGTAGCGATTTGTTTGCTTCAGAGTGTGAAATTTTTGCCAACAAAGCTGATTGAATTTCTTCAATATCATCTATCATTAAATGGACTAGTTCATCGCAACGCCATGCACCCGCTACTCTCAGTATTAAAGCAACCTGCAAGAAAAATGCCAAAAAATAAGTATATTATCTTTAAGTTTTAAAGATTACCTTCACCATTAATTATGTCTTATGGGAAGCAAAATTTAAAAACAAGTCGATTTGTGCTTTATCGAGAACCCTGGATTTTTTGCTGTTTTTTTTTAAATTTCAGAATATTTAAAAAAAATTTAAATATTCTGTTTTTTTTTTAAATGCTCGCAATTTGGAATATTTTTCGATATCTACGCCATTCAATATGGCCTTAACCATTGAATACTGCGCCCGAAGAGTCGAACTTTTCATGTTCTTCCACAAATTGGCAAAGTATGCCAATAGAACACATTCTGAATATAATCCAGATTGTACATTTTTTTTCAGTATCTACACCACTGCAAAAACCGCTTATATATGCGCACTCATAAATCTTACGTGATTTTGATGGCAATAGGTTTAACACAATTTCTTTTGCTGTTTGAACTACATCCGGTGGTAAATTTAATAAATCTTCTGGTTCAAACATTTTGTTCGTAAGAAAGAAAATATTGTAATTATAGCTTTGCAGTTTGCCGCGTACAATAGTCAAACCAAACAAAAGTCATGATCTCATTAGGTTCACAAAATATTTCAACAAAATTAGTTTCAATTTGGAAGTTTTAATAACATAATTTGTACTTATTCGTATAATTATACAATGAGCTTTTCTTCGTTGGAGAAAAAATAGTATGTGTTATTCGGATTAATCGTGACTTTTTGTGATTCGCAATCTTTGCTTTTGCTCGGCTACGCTGCGCCTCGCCTCGCATGCAAATATAATTGCTCGTCAAACAAAGTATCACTTTTAATCCGAATGGCACCATGTACTATTGTTTTTTATATATGTACATTTGTATTTTCATTTTACTTTATTTAACTCCGTATTAGATCACTTCCTATGCTCTTGTGCGGCACCGACATACAAAAGACATAAGTACTTGGTGTGTACGATATGGACAGCCTTTCTGAACTCGCGGACTGTGGAGTGCGAGATATTTTGCGCTACATAAGTAGCTTTGGTTGGTTTCAGCGGGAGTAAGGAGAGATTGGATCCTGTGGTATCACAATGGGCCATTATTGGGCTAAGTGTGCATTAGCAGCCACTCTAACCTAACCTAACCTATTTAACTCCGCAATAGAAATAATGAAACAACTTAAAAGCTTAATTTTGTTGTCACACATTTAAGCAAGGTCCAGAATCATTTTATTGATAACATTTACAAAAGTTTTTAGTTGCAAGTCTAGAGTTTAAGTAAAAAAACTAAAAACAAAAATTTTGTTCTAATTTTCTTTTCTGATAGCTTTATTGTTTGTACGTAAACGATACCCAAAAAAGTAAATAATTCAACCAGTCCTGAAACCCTAAACCACTTAGCCTTACGAACCAAATGATTGATTAGCTTCCAAGTACTTAAACTTTTTGAATCCGTGCAATTGAAAAAAATTGAACCCCCTTTGAAAAATAAAAATATCGCCAAAAAATCAGAAACAAAAAATTTTATTCAAATTCATTTCCAAATCTTCCAATCTTCAAAAAATCGGATATAAGAACGAATGACCAACAATTTTTATATTTTGTGTTTCGATTTGATTGATTTATATTTATGTAAATTCTAAAATCTAAACAATCTACCAACAACAACAACAAAAATATTTTATTATCATTTTGGGAATTGAAATCGCTTAAGACAATCAATCTTAGTCAGTTAATGGTTCATCAATTTATTTTATAAAATTTACATTTCTTCTGTATACTATACATGTGGACGAGTAATAGAAAATCCAGTATAATTTTGTTGTTGTTGTTGTTAGAATTGATAAGTTATCATTTATCATCTTTCTGGATATGTTCTCGATACACCCCGATTCGTATATGAATGAGCTCATAATAATAATAATTATAGAATTTTAAATCCATAAATAATATTTTGAAATAATTGTGATAGATGAAAATTATAATTACATAGACTATTTGTGTATGTGTGTGTGCCTTAAAATGTCTAGACGTTCCAAAGAATTTGTAATGTATAATAATTATTAATGAGATTTATAGTGTTCGCGTGCTCACGTTTTAGATAAATAATGGATAATATTTTTTTTTACAAAATTGTATATTGTGCTGATGAGAGATAAGCTAAAATAAATATTCGACTTAACGTTAAAAAACACGCATCCATTTCGTTATCTAACCATTTCCACAGTGACATACATTTCTAATTAGAAATTTCCCGTGTTTTTTTTAATATATTAATTAAATTTCCACCATAGTTTATATTAAAACCGTACAGTATATATAATGGTTATATTACAATTGAACGAGGCGCAAGTATAGCGCGAATTTAAATAACGCAGCACTTAATATGTGTGGAGAAGGGGCGGATACATGATACCACATAAAAGGGTTGAAAATTTTTCGAAAGAAAAAGAAAAAAAAAATTAAAATCAATTTAACCCAAAAAGAATAAAATATTATATTTTAATTTAGTAAAGGAATGTTTAATGGTTTTTGGGTTGAATATTATCGGGATGAGGGTGTGCAAAAGTTATCTCAATTAACTGTGATACGCAAAATTCTTGACAAAATTAGGGTTTCGTTGTGATTTGGAGTTTGTATATTCTTTATATACTTAACCAATCTTCGAAATGTAGCACATAGCATTTGCGCTTATATGGATTTTCTTAATGTTTTCTTTACTTTATTTAATATTATTTTTAGGTTTTTCTGATCGATATTTAGATTGCGTATAGCTTGACTAAATATTTATATTACTCGTTTAGAGAGAAAATGTATTTTCTTTTTTGGTATGTTTTTCTTTACGAAATATGAAGTGAACATGTGTTTTTTTGGTGTAACGACTTTTGATTTTGTTCAGATCAAATTCTGATTGATTTTCTTTAATGGAAATGTTTTCCAGTTGAAATAAATTGACAGGTTACTCGTGGTTTAATTTCTGTTTTTTTGTTTCATACTATTTATTTAAGAAAACGATTCGTTTTGGTTTCGTTGTTTTGAACTTACTTGTAACCTTTTGAGAGTCTGTTCCAATAAGTGCAAAACTGTAATCAAACTGTCTATTGATGGTGAAGCAAATGTGATAGTTTTTGACGAACATCGATATTATATGTACTTTGCACAGGTGATGGCAGGGTGGCTTTCCTCTTTATCGAAAAACAGGTTCAGATATTTACTTATAGCTGACAGCTACTAACAACATAAACTTGTATAGCGTTATCACAGCAACGACTGTTGATAAGTTGCTCACCAGTTAGTTCGTAATACAAGGCATAGATCACAAATGATAACTGCAATACCGACATTTTAGTAACACCGCACTCTACGTCTGTGCTTAATCCGCCCACACGCGGATTTCAAAATCTACATAAGTCACGATCGATGTTTAACACAAACGGCGGTATGTTATTGAGCAACAACCTAGAATTACTTGTATATCATCGCTTCCGGTGACTGATCTATATACATGGATACGACATGAATGTCAGAAACCATATAAAACAACTGTAAAAAATGGGAGCACTTTTTTTTATAGTCATATCGCTCGTTTATATACACCTCTTGCTTTAAAAAAATATTTCCGAAAGATAGGACCGTATTGAGGATAGATTTAATTTCGAAAATTTCTGAAATTGATTTTTTATTATTATAGTCAATGAACAAATAATAATATTCAAATGATTTAAATTATAAATCATATTTTATTCATTTAATTCATGTGGTACCGTTTTTGTATGCAAATTTCTTCTAGCGATTTCCCTTGATATTTCAAATGCGCACCTGCAAATATTTCGAATAAAAAAAAGAGTTCGTGTCGTCAAAACGTCAAACGTCAAAAACTCATAGGAACCAGTTTTCTGTTTACATTATTTGAATTTCGAAAATTCGGATTCAAGAGAAAAAAGAAAAATTTTCTGTCTCTGTCACAAACGTAGAACTATTTTTTCACTACCATATAGTTTTTGTCAAGTCGTATCCATGTATATAGATCAGTGCTTCCGGTCAATAACTATGTATTGCGAAACTAAGGCCAAGTTTGGTTCGACTATGGTGAATAAAGGAATTGGATAGTTCCTTGGCCGATTGTTTTCGGATTTGTTTTGTAGAAAAATCCAGAAATTCATCCGGGATTTATGTTGGAGTCTCGATTCAGCTCAGCATACCAGATTCGAACATGATTAGTTAAGGAATTGCCTAGCACGGCCGAACTTCAGAACTTCTCTAGGGTCCATTTTTAAATCCCCACTCAATTCTGAATACTTGATTTGATAATATATATTTTTGGGGTATGGTCAAGTTCTATTCAGAATAGTCGAATTGTAGAACTTCATGGAAAAGACACTTGACGCTGACCTTTCTTGTTAGAATCCTACCCAGCTCTGTAAAATGAATTTTAAAGTTGTTAGTTAAGCGACGGCCTGGTTCCATTTATTATAGCCGAATCCAAAAATTTCGTCAAATTCGGCTTTACGCACCGAATTTGACCATCATGACCAAAATTAATAAAACATTTAAAATTTTTGCGAAGTAATCTAAATTTATTTGAAATATCCAATCGGTAGTTAATCTGGCATTGAATAACATTGATAGTTTTCCGGAAACTATTGCCTTTGAAATGCCTCACATATTTTTTTTGCAATGCAATTTTTTCAAAGATATTTCATGGTTGCCAATTCAAGAGCTAAATACTAATGGATTTTAGAGTAAGTTTTAATATAATTCAAATAACTATGGTTTCAGGAAATTCTCCTGTTCGTTGTGGAGAATTGTGTTGTCATTGCATTACTAACTATCGAATTTATCTAGGTGTCTGTAACTGAGCGGATTCAATCAATCAATTTTGTGTAGGAAGCTGAAAGCATTAATTTAGAATTAAATTTCCATATGTACGTGAAATAATATAATTTTTTTTTTATCAGGTTGCTGATTTAGAGAAGTAATTGTTGAAGACTAATACCATCGTTATCCATTAAACCTATTAAGCCTTTATCTTTCCTCTGGTAGATTAGAAGTAGATTAGAATTGTGGTGTGCCGTACGATCGCTAGGAGTCTTAAACCGGGTCGCTCCGTCCCAAAAAAAATACGTTATGTGTTAACAGGTTGTAGGAATAGGCCCAGCCTTATCAATTTATCAATCCTTGAGGAGGATTACGATGTTAATGGTTTCACGAAGACATGGGTAACGCGCAATTTTGATTCGGAAGAAAATTTCTCATCGTCATACATTGCCCATCGTCAAGACATATATCTTCCCGAACACACTCGTTCGAAAGGTGTGAATTGCTTAATTATACTTGGCGACTTTCACCTAATGTGGATGTGCTTTGTATTAATAATTTTTTAGCTCCCATAAACTTGAATTCATAAGTACGATAATTTCATGTCCGAGTTATTCTTCATAGGTCTGAAACAATCCATTAGGAATGGTTGCAAAATATGCTGGACCTTGTGTGTGTGGTATTCTCTCCATTGGATTATGAGGTTCCTGTTCATACCTGTGAGGATTTAGCAGGATCACCAAGTATTTACCATTCTCCATTTTTAAGATATGTGAAAAATTAGTCAAAAATCATATTTTTTTCTACACTCGTAGATTTCCCTCGTCCAAACATTAATGGTTTCTCCCGGTCAGATCGACAATTTCAAATTTGTTTTTGTTAAACAACTATATCTCATCTGTTTTGAAAAGAGGGAGTAGACTGCAGGTTGTATACACGGATTTTAGTAAGTCGTTTGTTCAACTGGATTATGAATTACTATTCTTCGGAAATTGGAATCACTGGATTGTCATACTTTGACCTCAGATCCAAGTTTGGCTGAATTGGCAATTTCTTACCAATTTGTAATAAAGTCCCGAATGATTATTGTGGCATCAGCAATTAATTAGCCAGATTCATTAGCGAGACACAGCAATCATTAACAGACAAACTTTAACAATGCTGCGAAAGTATAAATGCAACTTCCGTTTCCTGAAGAGTATACACCCGAAGAGTAAAGCAACTCCAGAGAGTCTACCAAGATTGATATGTCCGATAGTTCTTAGTGTTTTTATGGTTCATATTGTGTGAATCATAGCTAGAACGACTTCGGAAAGTAGCTATTAGATCACCGATTGTTTCAAATCAAATTGACGATAATTTTACTAATCATATGATGCCAACAGTTGGCGGCTATTCTTTTGATTCGCTTCGTTTATCCTTATGAGATAGACCACCCCGTCATAACAATTAAAAATTACGAGGTAAATTACGATATCATATCAGTTTCTATATTTTAACTTGGATAATGTTGGTTTTTAGATGATCCAACATATCGTGTTTTTTATTTATCTTTAATCTGTTGTGGAGCCTAGGTACTCCCAACTCTTTCGAGGTCTACTTTTCCCTGCCTTTCTTTTTCGCACCTAGCCAATTCGAGGACGTACGCCGGTTCGATTTTCATAAAACCATTTCCGCATTGCACAGCTCCATGCCAGCCTATAGTACTGTAATGGAATATAGGTCGCCCCATGAGTTCGGCACTCCGACAAGGGGTCATAGTTGTATTCATTCCTATTATGATACGAATCCGGTACCTCCCGATCCAAATGCCAAAGCTTTAAATACTTTGCCGCTTAGTCGATCAACAAAATTTATTAAATTTTTAGATCGGTAATAAAATTTTTACCCACCCGAAGTATAAAGAAAATGCCTGAGCAGCTTACTATGCATTTATAAACCATTTACAAAATGTATAGGGAATTTTAATAGTTGAGGTATTGGGTTTATTAATGTTGACATAACAGTAAGGGGTGACCCTGATACAGCCTAAAATCGCAAGACCTTTGCAGCCTGATGTCTCATGCAAGACAAGCTACGGTGCACTTCATGTGCAACAAATTAAACCCCATATGCCAATGTTTTATTTATTACCATATCGTAAGAGAGATGAAAATGTGGCTCATCAGAAAAGAAAATTTTATTTAAAAAATCAGCATACACCCACCACACATCAAAATTTCAGCAATTTTAATTTACCAATCCGTTTGGTAAATGTGTTCTTGAAAACTAATATTTCGATTGCCAACCGCGCAAATGTTGTAAGTTCAAAATTGGGCTAAACTGGATGAAGTACGGCCATCATGGGTTATTTTGGAATTATTGCAGGTTATGCACACATATTGTTCCCAAATGTTAGAAGTAACGTTTGGTTCCAGCACAAATGTGTTATCTGTGTAATTATTTCAAAATGGATAATTTGCACTTACAACATTTGAGCGGTTGACCATCGATTTGATACTTTTAAATTACTTTAGCATGCGATAGCGCTATCTGATTTACTCGATATCGTTAGTGATACTAACAAAGAAACCCCAATTTACATCATCCACTACTTTATTGTTGTGTGGGCTCCAGCACCTCAATAATGAGGGCACATACTGCGGAGCTACACATACAAATTTGTATGATTGACGATATCGATAAATGAGATTTGACTTTTGATAGTTAGTCTGGTTCGACGTCGCTGGTTTGTTGTTGTCCTAGAACTTTGTTTCTAATTTTGTTTCGGGATAAGTAAAATATAAGATAAAGCTAACCAGAGCTTCGGTTATGAACTTCCGGCTAACTTTTACAGTCCATATTCTAGGTTTCAGATCAAGTTAGGAAACAGATCACAGAGATGTTACAGTTGTATGCCTATGATATAGTTCTTTCTAGAATAGAAAACCTAAATTTCTAATAGCATTATTAATTTGACATTAACGACCCGTTTCAAGGTTATTGTGATGAAAAATTAAGATAATAAAAGTCATTTTAATTAATTCAGTCCTTAAACTTATTTGCCTCCTAAAACATTTATAACCACCTCTAACTGCTTCCAGCTAGGTTTTAGCGAATCGATAATCAGAGTTAACTTTTATTCGCTTTGAACTCTGGTACTGAGATACCATAAACTAGAATAATCCATTATTAATTCTTTGATGCCCATATACCTCAAGTTTACGTCCCCAAAGAAACCAAATAGAGCTCCATTACAATTTTTGAAGTGAGGGGTACAGAAAAAAAAACTGAAACTTGAAATTCTCATGACAAAATTCTACAGGTTTTCATATCCTGTAAAATTATAAATCGATATGATCTATAAATTCAAATGACTAGAAATCCGAAACTTGTTTAAATTCAACAAAAAAATATTGTTTTATAAACCAATAAAACTGTACTTATATAAATCTTAAGTAATTTACCACTATCTCTATAAACCAAGACAAATATGCTGAACCGAAACACCAAATAATCATAAACCAGTCTCGCTCTAATTGAATTTGGCGAATATAAGATAAAAATTTAAATTCAAAGAAATATCCAAGAACTGTTTCCAATTCCCGTTAAAATTAGAAGATAGATCAATACTTATATAAGAAAATTTTCTATGATGTGGTACTCTTAAATAATTCTGTTCACATTAACAAAACCATTTAAAGAAAATTAAATTAACCGAACGTGATGTCTTTACGTTGTATACACGTTCGTTGTGATGCTTGGTACGGTGATTAAGATAAATTACTTTAAAGTGTGTTGTTAATACCACAGCTCTTTCTCTCTGGTACAGATATATGTATGATGGATGGATACATTTGAATATTGCCGACATAACAAGAAAAGACCGCGCGAATAATTTTAATTTTTACTTGTTTTTTTTGTTTCAAGTAAGGCGTTAATTTACTTAACTCTGATCCAATATTTTATTTTTTTTGTGAGTACATTGATAAATGACACATGAAATGAACTCTCGTATAATACACGATTTCTAGACGCCAAAATATCTCAATATATTATAAATACGTCTAGACTCTCTATTATTTGTATATAGAGATAGAGTTAAATTGAGCTCGTGAAAAATAAAACTCTATCGCGCTATAATTTAATTTTAAATTTATATTTTATAGTTTATTTGACTTTATTTATTAATTAAATTTTTTTCTTTTTTTCTCGTATCGTTTTAGGTAAGTACCCATGATTTTCAACTTTATTTGTTATCACCAAAGATGGAAGAAAACTTTATGGTTTTTGTTTGTGTGGAAAATGTGTACGTTGGGTAGAGTATTAAAGTTTTCCACGTCTTGTGAGAGACATAAATAAAATTACGAGAGGTACGAAGTTATAAACTTTTTATTTTAATGTTAATTGATAGTTTTACATACGTGTACTGCAATAAGATTTTACTATATAAGATTGTTTTGAACATATATCATCTTTCCATATACCAATTAAGTTGAAAATATTATAAAACTTATTTTTGATTTATAAGTGGTGCTTATGTATGTACTCAGGGAGGGACGACGAGACGAGAAATATTTGTTTTGGTACTTTTTATGGTATTTGTTTTTTGAGATATTTTAAATTTTTTTTATTATGTATATTGTTCTTAAAGACTTCTTTTTTGTTCAATTTGAATATTATATAACATGGGAATTGTAATTATTTGTATTTAAAATTTGATAATGGATCCAGTTTCAAATTACGTCATTTTTTGTTTATTGTACTTATAATGGTTTTCTATGTTGAAAACTGCGCAAACTTTATGTATACAGTACTTCCAAGAAAAAAATATATTTTTCGATATGCTACAGGTTGTGTCAGAAACGAATGTGAAGGAAATGCTAAACTTTTGCTTGTTTCATTAATTGTGTTTGTGTTAGTAATATTAACTGGCTAAGACGGAATATTTTGAAGATTACAGTTTTCTTGAATACACATATATAAAGTATATCTAAACTTCTTAAAAAAACGTATATTGCACTAATATTTATAAAACTTAATTTATCTAAATTCAAGGAATGCACAAAAATGAAAATTAATGAGAGTTAATGACACAAATATTGCAACTACCGGTAGGAGATAAGATATTCATATTCAGACCGTAAAAATAAATCATGTTATTAATTCCAAGCGACAAGTTATACAATTTATAGTAAAAAAAACTATTTTCATTCATTGTGGCCAAATTAAATAAGAATTCTTACGCTTACTGAGTTATCCCTAAAGATCAAAACACAACCTCAGCTAAATATGCTGGATGTTGATCATTTGGGAGCCAACTTAGTTATTCCTATAGATGTCTAACATATAGAACGTTAGTTGGGAACCAATCAGTCAGAAAAAACAAAATCTGGAGCTCCCTATCCTGGGGTGGGGACAATTTATAGAATTTTTTAGTACGGCAAAATAAATTAGAATAAAAATTATTTAAATTGTTTCTGTCCATGGATAACTGATTATAACTGATTATGGTCAACAACACCCAATATCTCTAAGAATGTGTTAAGATTTCTACAGATATCTTAGTTGGATGCGAATTCTTATTATATTTGGTCACAATATTACATTAAGAGGAATTCCGGCCTTTGGAGCTTGATGTTATTGTTTCAGTTTATTCCTAACTTGAATTATTACATCTGCGATTATCTCATTTCATTTGATTTACTAATCTGCCTGCGATACAATTTTTCTAGTAATCTTCTTTAAGCTTTTAGTAACCCAAATTTATTAGTTTTTTTTTTAAAATTTACTTCCAATAATTATAATAGATTAAAGGTAACATTAATTTCCGCTTTATGCAGGTTCCATTTTGAAACACACCACCAGATATAAACGTTTTCCTAGTGGTTTTAGCAATATCTTCCCATGCATGTGAGAGATTGCTCTACTTAGGGTTACCTACTTTAAACTATTAATTTTTTTGAGTTTAATGCTATCGTGACGCATCTCATTAGATTCGTCGGAGCATCTTAATATGCTGCTTCTATCATCTTTCAAACATACAGAAAAAATGTGTGATATTTCACGGAAATATCTCATTTTTAGTAGCACCGCATGTGCGACTTACGAGTATAGATTGAATGACTTGCAGTTGGTGCTAGATATTAGGGTTAAAAACAATCAATATTACCGTGACGTATATCACTTAAATTTGTCGAGGTGTCTACTTCCGTATGCCCAACATACAAAAAAATTTTAGAACGTGTTAAACGTGCGAAACAATTGAGCACGCTTCAACAAGTGAAGCCGGACATTCCAGTAATTTCGCACATTCAAGTAATATACAAATAACAAAATATTTTAGAGAAAGTGTTGACAATAATTGACAAACCGTAATCGCACGTCTTACTGCTCGTTGTTGCATCTCTTTTAATAGAAACGGCTTACGAGGGTATATCAAAAAGTCTTGCAATATTATATGAAAAAAAAGAGTGAGTGAGACAACAATATATTTTTCAAAACCATTTTTTGTCGCGATGAAACTTCTAGAAGAACATTTCGATGTAAATTTTACAGTTCGTCTGTTTTTGTCAATTTTTTCTGTAAAGATGGACGAAATGCAATTTATATATTCAACTATATATCAAAAGTTTACGGCGAATCTGCACCATCATATGCCACAGTAACAAGGTGCGTAAAATTATTCAAAAGTGGTCGGAAGTCATTAGAAGACGACAACCGCTCGGGTCGGCCAGCAGATGCTATTAGCCATGAAAACGAAATTTTGGCCGAATCTATTGTATTGGAGAACCGGCGTATTTCTGTTCCTCAGTTAGCGTGGAGACTTTCTCTTTCATACGGTACCACATATACTATATTACATGACCACCTTCACATGTCGAAAGTAAGTGCGCGATGGGTTCCACGTTTGTTGAATACAAAACAAAAAAAAATGCGTGTTCAAACTTCAAAGGCGATTTTAGATATGTACAAAGAAGATCCAGAAAATTTCTTGGATAATATAATAACAGGCGATGAAACATGGCTTCATCACTGGGATCCGGAATCCAAACAAGAATCGATGCAATGGATTAAACGTAGTGAACCACCAAACCTACTTTCGTTGAGTGCACATCAGTTAGGAATCATCTCGGTTTAATCCGAAAAATGTTTTACTATTTTAATACGAAACAAACCGAATTTGGTATTTCACTCGAAAACGTAACTTTTATAACTACAGACGGCGCTTCGGTACTGATTTTGAGATGAAGAACTGATTTAGTGGAACAAGAAATTTCGATTGAGTACAGTACTAACAACATTGATATAGATTCCGTTGGAGAAGATTCAGACTATGAGAGCGATTAAGCGAAGATTTTGAAATAATAAATAAAAATCAACACTCAGTTCAATATCAATAAACCGGCCTAATTATCGCTAAAGTACCACAAGAGGTTCTTATGTTTAAAAGATCGATAAAGTGTTTTATTTTTTCAAATAAATGTTTAACGTAAGGAATTGAAAAATAATTTTTATCATTGTTAATAAAAAAATTTTGTTTCCAAATACATTGATTTATTAATTTGGCGGGATAATGATTAGTTAACAATGTTTCTTTTAATATGTTAAAATTTTTATTGTGAAATTTGAGATCTGAAAGTTTTAAAATTTTTTGAGCCAAAATGTTTACTGTATTAATTTTATAGGAAGTAGAAAGCCAAGAATGAAAATTTAAGTATCTATCAGACCAACTATCTTTGTGATCAAAAGTAAATCTAAAAATGGAATTTTGTTGTCAACTTCCTTTTCCAAAGTAAATTTTATTCGATTAAAAATTTTGTTGAAACTGTTTAAAAATATATCAATTTTGTTTTCAGGAATAGTCGTTATGATATCATCAACATATCGATAATAAAATAATGGCTGAAAATCTAAAGAAATTAATGCCAAATATTCAAAATGTTCCATTAATAAATTTGCTAATATAGGGCTTATGGGAGAACCCATTGGAGAACCAAAAATTTGTTTATATTTTTTATTGTCAAAAGAAAATTGCGAATTATCTAAAACAATACTTAAACCTTCAAGAAATTCGACTTTCGTCAATTTTGATTCTGCGTTCTTTTTATTGTCTCTCCAATTTTTCTTGATAATTTCCGAAACTATTGCTGTGTGCCTCACGCCGATTTTTTTGTCTAAATTTCCAACTAACTAAATTTATGGTTAGTTCATACCAATCTTTCAAAGATGGCGCAAAACAAACCGCATCTGATGTTTAATTAAAATCCGCTATATAAACTGAAATTTAACATTCTACAAAACATTTCTAATCGGTATTTGATAAATCGGAACTAAGTTTTTAGTTTAGAATTAAATATCGGTAAAATATTGGTTTACAAACATTAGAGACATCTAACAATACCTGGGTCAACTAACGATCAATTTAGTTAGTCGGAAATTTAGACAAAAAAATCGGCGTGAGGTCACATATGACTATCTACATTAGTAAATAACGAAATCACGTCTAAAGAAATTAACAAAAAACGAATTTTTTGTTTAAAATCTTCGGAATTCAGAACAAAAGAGTTAGTTTTTCCTACACTAAATTTAAGAATGTTACCTAAAAATGCCGATAAACCGTATGTGGGACCATCTATTGAGCTCACAATAGGTCTGTAGGATATATAACTAGTTAATTTTTGCTTTATAAATTCATCAATGTTACCAGATTTTTGCCAATTTTTTACTAAAGTGTTTATCGTAGTTCGAATTGGAGTAGAATTATTTTTTATCAATTGTCTATAAGTTGTGTCGTCATTTAATAGGCTATTCATTTTTTCAATATAATCATTACGTGTGGTTAACACGGTTATATTGCCTTTGTCTGCTCGAGTCACCATAATATTTGGATTGTTTTTCAAAATCGTTTTTGCTTGTTTAAGGCAAGATAAAATGCGGTTTTCAACAAGTGAGAGCCTCTGCAACGATGAACTATTTTTAAAATTAGTCAAAACATTAACAAATTGATTACGAATTTGGGTACGACTATTTTCCGGAAAACTAAAAATTGCACTTTCAACACAAGATATAATTTTGAAATAAGATACATAACATTCATTTCGTTACCAACAGTTGGTGGACAAAATTTATTACCTAAACTTAAAATAAATTTAACTTTAATTGCAAAATCAATATTAGAGAGATTTACTAACCAATTTTCACTAGGTAGCATTAACCGAATCTTCTGTTAAAAAAAGTTGATACTGTCTACAAAAATGTTATCAAATTTCGCAATTTGCCTTAGCTTAATTTCATTGAAATGGAAGTTAAAAGTAAATTCCGGGTGCTGGAATTTTTAAAAAATTTTTAATCGAATAAAATTTACTTTGGAAAAGGAAGTTGACAACAAAATTCCATTTTTAGATTTACTTTTGATCACAAAGATAGTTGGTCTGATAGATACTTAAATTTTCATTCTTGGCTTCCTACTTCCCATAAAATTAATACAGTAAACATTTACTCAAAAAAATTTAAAACTTTCAGATCTCAAATTTCACAATAAAAATTTTAACATATTAAAAGAAACATTGAATCATTATCCCGCCAAATTAATAAATTTATGAATTTGGAAACAAAATATTTTTATTACAAGTTTTGAAATTCGGCCCATTAACAATGATAAAAATTATTTTTCAATTCCTTATGTTAAACATTTATTTGAAAAAATAAAACACTTGTTCAAAAATTATAATTTCAAAATTGTCGGTAATTCTTCTATTTGTTTAAATGGTTGTCTTTTTTCTAAACTTAAAGATCCTATACCACTCAATAAGCAGTCAAATTTAATTTATGAAATTAAATGTGACTGTAATGTTGTTTATACGGGTCAAACGAACAATTTTTGGAAAAAAGGATTCATCAACATAAAACTGGTGTAAATAAAGATGAAGAACAAGGTACTAGTGCACTTACAACACATTTAAAGAATTCAGGTCATATAATTAGCCTAAAGAATGTTAAAATATTAGAAAAAGAGCGAAATTTTAGAAAAAGATCAATTTTAGAGATGCTATATATTAAATCTAGCATTAATTCTATAAATAATTAATGATTGCGCCTACATTGACAATTGCTACAATTATTTTGTCTAATTTCGTTTTTTGTCTACTTTATTTCTTTGCTAAATGTATTTCATTGTTTAATTTATATATACAATTTTCATTTATATTTTTTTAATAATTTTAAAATCATATTCATATTTTATATACTTGTTTGTAAAATTAACTTTAAAATTATATACAAATTTTCATTAACTTTGAAAATGATGTCGATGAGACATCGAAAGCTCAGTCATTAAATTGTTTTATTTTATTTAACCATTAACAACTTTATTAAAATAATTATAATTGGCTCAATAAATAATTTTTAATTAGCGTACAGTTTATTCCTATGTATTGTCTTATCTATTTGATCTAAAGATTTTAAATGAATTTGAAATGGAATATTTATCAAAACTTATTTAAGAACATGATTGCTAAAAAACTTATTGCTAGTAAGCATATTTTGCTTTCAAAGAATTGGAAGTGGCTGAACGAGCTTAAATATTTCTTTAACCCTCGTCAGGCGGCATAGGTACAATTGTACCTTTTATGTTTTTAAATACTAATAATTCTTCTTGTAGAAGCCGGAGAGAGTTAAAGCTTTGTGAGATCTCTCCATTTTAATAATGTGGTAATTCTAAATATCATCTATTTACAAAAATTATGTCTACAGTGACGATTTTCATATAAAATATATGGAAGTACAATTGTATGTCTGCCGCCTTTTAGCGTTGTAAAATTATGCCGCCGGACGAGGGTTAAATTGATAAACCAACTATACTATCTCCAAATCAAGAACTATGGTTTGTTTAATATAAGGTGCTGTTCGAAGAGCAACATATAAAGGGAATCTTACTTTAAAAATAGGGAATATTTAAATAAGGCTCTTAAATACATTTTGTCCGTTAAATCAACGGGCGTGAACTTCGAATGGGTATTTTCTCCTGAACGGCGATATTTTAAATATGACGTATTTTTTGCTAGCGCATTTGGCTTAGCAGAAGAATTTAGAGATCAACCATTAATTATGTTCTGTTATTAAAAGATTTTTCTTGTTGAAATAGTTGAAATTTAAATAATGTTATTATTAACAGTAAGGAAATATTGCTCTGTTTTTCATTGAAATCAGTACATTTTTAGAAATAAATTATGTTCAGTCATTTTATTTAAATTTACATTTCGTAATCATATATTTGAATTTACGGTAAATTATCGGTAAATCGGTTTTTTCATAAATTATTTACCGTTTACCGGTTTTTCCCTAGTCGGAAAATTTGCGAACTCTACTTGCAATTATTACTAGTGTGACGTATGATCAGTGTGTGAGAGTATGTGATTTTTAGAGCGAATTCTTCTGGTGGTGTTCTTAATGTTTTGTTACTCCAAATTTTGGAATCAATTTGAACACTATTTTCAAATGCTTCTTCGCTTATTGTATTACCTCTGAAGTCATAAACTTTTTAAAGCTTCAATGATATCAATAAGATATCACAAGTTTTATTGAATGCGACTAACTGTTAAATCAAGAACTAAGAAATCTCTATATTTATACGCTTGGAACTTTTGAAAGGAACATTCCTGTAGGAGAAATTACTTAAAGCATCGTATGTCGATCAAAAATCACGGAATTTCCCGCGGTTCGCTTAATCTGCCTACTTTTTCCGTTGTCAGACAAATCGAAAACGTATGTGATTCTTTAAAAATTAAAATTGCACAGTTTCACGACAATCTAGAAGGAATATGGATCGGCTCATGAGACCTGCCCTTTGAAAAGGAATTATAGCTGTGGTCATTTATCTTATGCTGAAAGCTTAATATTTTAAAATTCGTATTCAACATAATTAATTCGAGCTAAATTTTCACATAATAAACAGTCCAAAAAAGTTTTTATATAAAATACTTTCGGGAAACGTATTGTTGAGATAAGCTCAACAGGCTATAACTATGGTCACAATAAAGGCAATTCAAAAACCAGTACAAATATTCATTGAGTATGACAACATTCCATAAGCAAACAATCTCACCGAGGAGGAAAAAATTAAAGAATTATTTCAAGAAAATTTTGGGTTCAATCCAAAAGGAAGGTAACAAACAACAACCGGTAAGTATATTAGCCAAAAGCAAAATGGCCAACCTTCAAATTAGAATTGGCACAGTTATAGACAAGATCAAAATTCATCGTTGCATAAACTACACCAGTGGTGCTAGGGCTGAATTATATTCCTGTGAATACTCTAATCAAGCAAATGGTGCTGTGGTGTAAACTACCAATAACTATGACATATTGTAAAGTCCACTCAGAATCCTGCAGATATAGCACACGCCCTTTACCTCTCGCTAAGAATATGTTATGGCGGAAGGGTTCACATTTTATTTATAATGAATTAATATTGGAGTCCAATGCAACCATGCAAAAAAATTGGCAAACGTTATTCAAAATGTCTAAAATGCTTCCAGCATAATCAACACATGGCGAACAATTAATGGAACATAACATTACCAGCAGCCAGAGTTTAACCAAGTAGAGCATTTGGAAAAATAGGAATCGACCATTGTCCCTATCCAAATTATAACAACTATAGGAAGTGAATACAAGGCCTGTAAAGGATACATAGCTCGATTCGTAAGTCTGGTAACCAAGGCCATTTAATTAACAAAATTGGAAAAATTAAAAATGTTGAAAATCATCTTTTGGATCTTATCAACAATATAGTCGATAAACCCATCAATTTATTAAAACATAACACAAACCCACGACAAAACGTACATCGATAAACAACTTTATTAAGGCAACAACTGTTCGTCTACGGCAGGAAATCTGCAATTACAAGATTATGAAACGTAAAAAAGGGTGTCAAAAGCGTTAATTTTTGAAATTATTCTAGTACTAATGAGCCTCGAGGATATGCAAGAAAGGCTTACCTGACGTTATCTATCATGCCAATCAAGACATCCTATAATCATCTATAACCACAACAAGAAAGCAAGAAGACGAGTTACAATTTATTCGACAACGCGAGCCTCTAACCATTGCTCTGTCTGGACACAATATTCACGACATCCATCGCGTGTATCAAAGCATGAATGATAATAATTGAAATTATCTTACCGCTTTTGTTCGTGTGGTTCTCTACTCTAATATCTGTAGTTCCAATTCCTAATATATCAATCATGGATGCATGCACATCATTAGCTCCACCAGTGCACATCAAGGCCGGCTGTGTGCTCTAATTTTCAAATAATTGCTAAAATTACAGCCGAACACAATATCAGCAAATCTAATCGCCGTTCAACTCATTTAATGCATTGTGCCAACCACTTACGGGAATTTACTTCGTTTTGCCAAGAATAAAACGAAGGAAGAACCACACCAGTCACAAAAAAATTGGACAAACGGATTGAAACATTGGGCGCTTTCAGGTCCCCTATCATCATTAGTAAAATCAACGCCAATTTGATTTGAAAATTTCACAGTGCTTAACATTTTCATAGCGATGGCCGCGATTTTACACAACATGTTCCCAACTGTTGGGTGCATTGAAAGTGCCCATTGAAAGAAGAAGAAGTTATTCTCCATCACCTGAACGTTCACTATATCCACTGTTATTCCACGACCCACCTTTTATTTTGGATTGCTGTAGCCCTAGAGTTATAAACAAAAAGGCATCATTTACAGTACCGAGAATAGAAAGTGCAACACGCATTAAAATACACAAAAAGATGTATTTAGCCAGTACGACGCACGTTTAGAAAAAGAATTGTTTTAGAAGTGGTTCTTTGTAATATAACACACATTTTATGAAAAAACAAAATTGCATGCTAAATGGTTTTATTGTTTTTAAAGCCATTATAATTTTTAAGCATTTTTCAGGTAAAATTGAAATTCAGTTTCAAGAACAGGTAATAAATGTTGAGCTACTTTTTATTGTAGTTTTTTGATTTTTACGGTAAACAGCTGTCTTACGAAATAATAAAATGTATATTTAATATTTAGTTGCCCCGCTTTTGGTGGCAATAACAGCTGCAATCCTTGTTGGCATGGATACAATTAAATCTTGCAGGTAGTTAGTTCTTTATACCATACTTCTGCAATGGTGGAATTGAGTTTTTTGGATGATGACGGCATCTTTTTATTGATTTTCATCCCCATTACGTGCCAAAGGTTTTCAATGGGGTTCAAATCCGGTGAATTTCTAGGCCAATCCAGAGTGGGAATTTCATTTTTCAACAGAATATCTTTAACCTGAAGAGAAATAATAGTAATTAACTGTTTCTTTTTTTTATCGTCTTTAATATACAATTAGTAAATGAAAAAAAATAATGGTTACTGTTTTCGCTTGATGACAAGGGGCGGAATCATATTGAAAAATCACAGACTCAGCACTCAAAAAAATCATTTCAATGGAAGGGAACAAATGGTCCTTTAAGATTTTTTTTGTAGACTTCTGCGTTCACATTTACTTTAATAAAGGCCATTTCTCCAATTCCATGATAGGAAAAACATCCGCAAATCATTTGGCCCGCTGGATGCTTCACTGTCTTTTTCAGGCACTGATCGCTCAGTCGTTCGCCGGATTTGCGCCTGACTTACTGGATTCCATCCGATCCAAAAAGGTTAAATTTACTCTCATCGGAGAATAAAACTGTTCGTTACTGCTGTAGACTCCAACTAGCGAGATTTCGATTCCATGCTAACCGTTTTTGTTTCATTTTGGTCGTAAGAAATGTTTTTTTTGCCGAGGACCTGGCCATGTATCCTTTTTCCCGGAGGCGGTTACGAATCGTATGAACCCCAGTTTCTTTGTGGCAGTTTTAAATCGATTGGGTGTTGACATTCTGTTAATTTTGGAATCTTCTCGTGCAGGTGTCTTCTTTTTTGAACAAGTTTCCTTTTTGCGTCTCAATTCACCGGTGGAATGATTTTTTTTAAAACGGCTCACAGTCGAGTAATTGCATCCAATCTCAACAGCAATCTGCCTCGATGACATTTTAGGTGTTCCAGACAATGCCAGAATTTTTCTGAGCCATAGTTAGTTAGTATGTACTTCGCCATTTTGAACAAATTATAATTTTAATAACTTTCTCGTGCGAATAGTTATCTCAAACTAATTAAAAACATAAAATACGATTGTATTTATACCCAAAAAATAAATCAGTCTCCTACGATAATGACAAGGGGCAATTAGTACAATTTTACCAGAAAAATATTGGTATTGCACTTTCTATTCTCGGTACTGTAGCAGTAAAAAGTTTTTATTATGATCAAGGTGAGCCCGGAAATATGTTGAGCTAAGCTAAACCGATGCAGTAAAGATTAATTTTCTACATTTCTTATTTTGTCTATTTCATACAAACTGTTTAGACAGCACAAATTTTATGTAAAAATAGGATCTTTTAAATAAAAATAAAGCAGAATCAAAAATATTTTAGAACAGTTCTCTGTACAAACATTCGATAAAAATATGTAAATCTCATAAAGTTGTACCAAATATATGCAATTTAATTTTGCAGTTGCTCAGACGCTACCAGGAACAGTGCCAAGCAAAATTAGTTGATAATTTCACCTTTATACTAAGTCAAGCCTTTTTAAAACCAAGATATGCAACTTTACGATAACACATTTGTCTCTTTAAACCGCAAGAGCATAGTTACGTTTATTGTGTCGATTTACGTAAAAAAGTACCATGGTGGTATCACACAAAATGTATTAAAACAATAACAAAGTTAAAAATATTTCAACTCGAGTAAGGAACTACTATAGGCGGGGCGGGCATAAAGCATAACACGAAATTTGATTGGTTTTGATTTCGGGAGCGATAATAATGCTTTTTATTTCCGATGTCATGTACGCAGCATAAATGTTTGAGGGCTCTCTAACTGCAGACTGATTGACTGATCGAGGTGAAAATCCAAGCTTAGGGTTTTTAAAGCTTCGATGTTCATGTTTCGGTCAAAAATGATGGATGGTTAGCATCTACCTATAGGGAACAGTTAAGAACGAAACGGTTATTAATTAAAATTTCACGAAAATATTTCGTGCTTGCGGTTTCTAAAGCAGAAATTCTATTTTAGAGGTTTATATTTTTCTCAGAAATTATTAATTATGTATTCATAATACAAGAAAGTCTGATATTAAACAAAACATGTACGTTAATATTTTAAGTTCTGTTACAATATTGCCGCTTCGTAAGTAAATAAGTCGCTGAATTGGAAATTACTTATTAACGTATTTTTCACTATACTTTTATTTTCAATTTGTTTATATGTAAGCACAAATATTACAAATTTGACGATTCATAATAAAGAGAGTTTAACTAGTTTAACTTCACGTTCGTGGTTACAAGCTAAATTCTGTTTTTGTAATTTTACGACAAAATTAGAATAAACTTCACGGGCATAATTAACAAAACAATTGTCAAAACGTAAATCCACTGCTTTATTTAAACAAATCCTAAATAGGATCCCTCCAAATACATTATGTTAGCTTATATATGTCAGATCAATTTACTTATTACGAAATCCCTCGCGTTCACCTTTACGACAACACAAAAAATTCCCTTCCTCCACACCATAAAACAATCATCTGTTTTTTCTTCTTCTGTTTATAAACACTTATTATATTTCCTGTGTCATGTCTTATGTTCGCATCTTGTGTAAAATAACCTACATAATAATACACAAAACAATGTATATGCAATAAGATGGCGTTCATATCCACTTAACTGTTTATTTTCTTACATTTGAGATTGTTTTTTCAAGACGCTATACAACAAAATGTGTAACATGAGACTACCAAAAAAATAAAATTTGAAATTTACAATAAACAAGATATTTTGTTTATATACACCAAGCAGCAGTATCTACCATTGATTTTTTAATTCTTAACAATAATACAAGAAAGTACAAGGGAGAAAATTTATTCTTATCTTCACAACCTTTATACAAATGAGACTCGAATTATATTCTGAAAGATTTTAATTGTTTATTTCAAATTGTATTTTGTTGTTGTCAGAAAATTCAAAATTTATTTATTTGTTTTATTTGCGATAAGGCATAACAATGTTCATTATGCATATCCTAAATTGAAACATTAAAATAATAATAATTTTATGTTTTGATATGAGTACATACATATACATATATGTATGTATACGTGAATGCTTTTGCTCTAGCCTAGCATACATGACATTATATTATGCATATATTTAACTATAAAAAGTTTTTTATTTTACATAAAATGAACATTAAAATGCTAAGTGGGTGTATTGTGTCTGTGTCGAGTACATCGATATGTATTTTGGTGATACAGTGCAGGTATAGCATGCAAACGCATTATATGTTTATGATAGGCTTTATATGTTTTTAATAGCGCTTAAAATTTTAATAATTTTTTATATATTTGACAGTTTAAATTATCACTTTATGTTGTGCGTGTACTCATCCGTGTTTGTGTTCGGGAAAAGAACACATTTTGGGAATTAATTAAAATTTTGTTCGGTAATTAAATGGCAGGAAATATATGGCTTTGTTACGAGCGATGTTTCATATATATATAGACATAAAATTTGGATAACATAATATAATGTGTGGGGGTTGGGTGTTATCTACAGCACCAATTCTATTCTATATACATACAAAAAAAATCAAATTTCGACTAACATAATAATTGAGAATTTTCGCGTGTTTATAAATAACAATTTGAAATTCATTATGCGTTGTGGCCTTATCGTGCCAAAAACATCCACAGCACAGATTTCCATATAGACACGAATAGTGGACAATGATGGTATTTAATCTTGTAAAACGACATGAATTAAAAACATTTTTATGTTAAATAATAAAAACCACAGGCACTTTTAAATTAAACATAACAGAAACAAAACAACAATAAACAAAAGTATTTTGTACCATTAGAAATAACAACTTAACGTAATTAATTATTTTGAGAGAGAGAATTTTTTTTTTTGAAACACTCAACAATTTTTAATTTGTCTTGGCGCACATTAAAAACAGGAAATTTAATATTTTTTAATTAAGAGTAACAAATGAAAACAATGTATATGTAATTATAATTTTAATTGTTTATAAGAAAATCTTTTGTGTATACTTGTTGTTATGGTGATAGGTTGGCGTGTATTGGGTAGGTGCGTAAATCGAGTATATGTTATATGCATCAGACAAGTAGTTTCAAGAACGCAAGAACGCAGAAATCCTTAGGGAGTGTTCATTAAATAACGATGGGACCAGCATTAAATCTATAAGACATTATAGGGATCATACTATGATAATAAACCGCAATGTTTGAGTTTTTTCGTTGAGAATTTATTGTTAATCGCGAAAAGAACTTAAATCATTTTTCGTGATTTTTCAATATATAGAGTCGATCTTCAGCTAGTTTCTTAAAAATCGAAGGTGATGAGGACAGAATCAGATCGTTTTCGTGAATCTCTTCTAATGACGTATGAATGTGCTACATAAGCGACTCGGTGTCAGTTATACCCTTGAGATGGAAGGAAGTGTGTCAGCAGTTTTTAATAGAATGTTTCATTAGTAACGGGTGGGGCAAAAATCCCGCTACCATTTTGATTGTGCGCCATCTTGGTTATGTGACGTTTAGCTAAGTTTCGCTTTAACCATTATATTGTGTAGAAATTTTATTAATTTTATTATTTGTGTGTCAAATTTTATAATAGATAAATATACGCCACAAGAACGAGCAGAAATAGTGACAATATTTATTGAAAATAATCGTTCCATTATTGCCACTCAGCGGAAATTTCGTCAAAAATATCCTAATCGTCCAGTGCCTCACAAAACCACAATTTATCGTTTACATGCGAATTTTAGACAGTACGGTACGACAGCAGACAGACGTCGTTCTGGACGACAACGGACGTCTCGTAACGCTGAAAATGTGGCTCTGGTGCGCGATAGTGTTGCAGAGTCTCCAGAACATCAATTTGGAGACGTGGTTCCCAGTTACACATTTCTGCACGCAGTTTAAGGCGAATTTTGAAAACTGATTCGAAAATGTTCCCGTACAAAATTCAATTAGTCCATAAATTGCTACCGGGAGATCATGATCAACGAGTTGAGTACAGTAATGCAATCCTAAGGCTGTCTGGTGAAATAGATTTTTCGTCTAAATTGGTAATGAGCGATGAAGACCATTTTCTTCTAAGGGACCACGTCAATAAACAGAACAGTCGGTTTTGGGGAACACACAATCCTCAATTAGTTCATGAAACATCATTGCATCCACTAAAAACAACTGTATGGTATTCATGCTGGAAACATTATTATACCCTATTTTTTTGAAAATGACCGAGGTGTTGAAGTTACTGTTACTGCTGAACGGTACCAAGACATGATTCGAAATTTTGAATCTTGTGCCTGAAATGAAACCGCAAGGACTAGAGGACATGTGGTTTCAGCAAGATGGGGCCACAGCACACACAGCCCGTTCAACAATTCAATTATTGAATGACGTTTTTCCACGAAGACTAATTTCGCAAAATGGTGATTTATCATGGCCAGCCAGATGTCCGGATGTAACAGCACCAGACTTTTTCTTATGGGGTTTTTTAAAATCAAAAGTTTTGTGAATAAGCCTCAAACGATTTAACATCTTAAAGACAACATTCGTCACGAAATTGACGAAATTCAGTCTGAGATGTTGCAGGATGTCATAAAAATGCCTTAACCTATTTCATCCCATAACTATTTTTAACAAAACGATGGAAAAACGTTTGCAAAACTCGTTACAAAACCCGTTACGAAAACGTTTGCATTTTCTGATTCTGCAAACTCGAATCTACCAAAATATTCAAAAAAAAAATTATCCGACAAAACAAAAAGGTCTGGGAACACGGTCGTATAATAAGTACTGGCAATGGTCATTTTCATCCATTTGGAATGAAATAGGTTAAAAAGAGCCAAAAGTTGCATAGCGAATCGCGGTCACCATTTCGCCGATATAATTTTCCAATCATAACGAAAAATGTAAAGACCAAATAAACTTTTTATGAAAACCAAACTTACTTATCTTTTCTTTGAACAAAGTTATAGGCAATCAAAATGGTAGCGGGACTTTTGCCCCACCCGTTATTTGTGTAATTAGATTGACATTATTTCAGCAATTGCACAGTTCCGTGAAAATTTAACTAATTTCTTTACGAATTGTTTAGCAAAATTTTTAGTAAAAATTTCTCGAATCGGGTGGACCGCGAGAAGTATGTACTAAGCCACATTTTCCTTTATATGTATTAGTTAGTTAACCCTGTATAAGACGAAACCCAAGGGTTTCATATGATTATATGGGTTTCAATGTGATTTTAAATATCAAAGATTAAAAATGTAAAAACAAATTTTAAAGATTTTAAGTGTCGTCGTTATTAAACACATTAAATTTTCAAACCCACAGTACACCAGTGGAAAAATGTTCACTATTGAAAAAAACAAACCCACAACTTAGAGCCTTATTATAATTTACGTATTAATCTGAATAGTACAATAGACGAAAGCTTTCTTATTTCGACAAGAGACCTAAATACCTATAACAATCAACAGGATGACTTAGTACATACCTCAGTTTAACGGACGCTCAATTTAACGGATCAGTTTTTTTATTTTATTTTTTCGGATAATTCCGTGTTTCGATTTTATATGCTAAACGGAAATTAGATTCCTAAATTACTTTTGGAAGAAGTTCAGGAATATGGCCACCAGACAGAAATCGATCAATTCCTAACCGATTTTAATGAGATTGGGTTGTTGGATGGAAATAGGATTCTTAAATGATTTTCTGAAGAAATTCTGGAATATTCCTGGAGATTTTGCCACATGACCACATACATAGTGCAATAGATTAAAGTTGTTAAATTTTACAAAAATACGCCACATGTCTATGCAGATTCGTCAGAGTGCCTCATTTTGGCGCTTTCATTTTATCATAATGAGAACGAAAAAGTTCGAAAATTAAAATTTTGTGGATCGAATCCTGGATGGGGAACTCTGACAACCTGCATAGACATGTGTCGCATTTTTGTGAAATTTAACAACTTTAATCTATTGCACTATGTATGTGGCCATGTGACAAAATTTCCCTGATTCGCTCCACAGAATTTTCATTTTCGGACTTTTTTCGTTCTAATTTTATAAAATGAAAGGGCCAGAATAGGGCACTCTGAGGATCCGCATAGACATGTGGCGCATTTTTGTGAAATTTAACAACTTCAATCTATTGCACTATGTATGTGGCCATGTGGCAAAATCTCCAGGATTCGCTTCACAGAATTTGCATTTTCGGACTTTTTCGTTCTAATTTTATAAAATGAAAATGCCAGATTGGGGTACTCTGACGATCCGCATGGACATGTGGCATATTTTTGTGGAATTTAACAATTTTAATCTATTGCATTATGTATGTGGGCAAGTGACAAAACTTCCAGGATTCGCTCCACAGAGTTTTCATTTTCGGACTTTTTCGTCCTAATTTTATAAAATGAAAATGCCAGAATGGGGCACTGTGACGATCCGCATGGACATGTGGCATATTTTGGGAAATTTCACAACTTTAATCTATTGCACTATGTATGTGGCCATGTGGCAAAATCTCCAGGATTTTTCATTTTCGGACATTTTTCGTTCTAATTATGAAAATCGAACGAGCCAAGGTTGGGTACCCCAACGATCCACAAAGACTTGTTGCGTAATATTCGAAATTAGATAGCTCTTAGCTATTGCACTGTGAAGATGACTTTTGGGCCAGATTCCTATTATTTCATACAATTTTTTTTATTTATCTGGTGCCTTCTTACTTAGGGTATTTTAGGTCATACTAATTAAACATTAATTATTATATTAATTATATAATATGACTAATTAAATAAATTGGGATTTGAAATATCTGAGTATTACGGTGGTTATGTTTTTGTTTTTTTAATTCTATACTTTGTACCAAATTTTTTTAAATTTTTCGAGTATAATTCAAGTTTCGTCTTGTACAGGTAATAATACCAATACATTTGCAATTAAAACAAGTCGCAAACGTTTCGTAAAAACGTTCAGCCGGTTTAATTATTTCTAAATTTTATTGTTTTATTCCAATTTAAGGCAACAAATTTGTATCTCGAAAAATTCAGCTCACAAACAGTAAAAATCGAAAAACTTTTGGTGTGCTGGGCTTTCAGGAAAAAATTCTGATAATGGCGCAAAAAAGCTTAATTTTAAATTTTTCTAATTCTAGAAAGATAACAGTAACTTGCATCTCAAGATTTATTCAAAAATATTGGGACTTTAAAACTATTTATTAGGACTAATAAACCTAATCTTATTAAAAAATCCTGAAAATGATACTTGATGTTTTGAAAAATCAGCAGGATTTATTTTGTAGCTAGCTCAGGCCGGATTTTGCTCAGCGCAGTAAGTTAGTTGATGTGATTTCTGGCTATGGTTAATTAGTAAGGCGCAAACCAATAAAGGAAACGTATTGTTACGGTGACACCTAGATTAGAATAGAATAAGTTAATTTCATTAATTGCTCAATTGCATTTATAATTTATGATTTGGTTCAACATTTAGGCGTTATTTCTATACTAACATATTTGCTTGATGCGCATTTAGGATTATTCTAGAAACAAATATTTTGGTATATAAAGGCGCTCGGTGACGTGGAATGCTGAGTATTATTTTAAACGTGATACAGTGAAGGTTAAATAGAAAGATTATTAAAGCGATTATTAAAGCGATTATTAAAGTGATAATTAAAAAGTGTGTTATAATTATAATAATTAATTGTGAATTTTGTGTTGTATAATAAATTGTGTTGTGTAAATAAATTGTGTGAGTTCAAATTTGAAGCAGTGTATTTATTCACAATCCAGTGATTCGAACCTTAAGTGACAAGGCAAAATCGTAACAGTATTAAATTTGTATCCTTATACTAAAGGTTAATACAACTAGTTATTGATAGATGTCTCTAATGTACATAAACCAAACTGTACCTAATTTGGTCTTAAACATAGTTCCGATTTGTCAATCGCAAAATCGAAATATTTTGGAGAATTATAAATCTTGATTTATTCGACAAATTTTAATTATATAGTAACAGTAGTATGCCAAATCAATGCACAAACCATTTATTTCAAGTGAAACATGCTTGCGCATTATTTAGCAAGTGTGAATATAGATGTATTATGTATAAGTGAAAAGAAGGAGAGAACGGGCAGGGCGTTTAAGTTGAAAGAGTATAGGTTTCTTTGCAAGCCAAGATCCGATGAATGCGGAGGAGGGCATACAATTTATGTAAACAGTTACACACGGTGAAAAAGTGAATTGAGTGTAAGCCAAGTGCGTAGTGAAATAGAGCGCGTGAATGGAAAAAGTTTCAAACTTTCAAACCATTTTATAAATTTTCTTGTGGTTTTTAAAAATACTAGCAAAGAAAAAAATAGTTTTGTAATACTAGTAGTGATGTTTCTAGTGGTGAAAAGCGTAACACATATTTTCGGCTAGAAATTTTCTGCTATCTCATACAACATCTGTAAGCACGTGTAAGGTGCGATTTTGAGCTGCACAAATTTAAATAAATATTGATGAATCAAACTAAATTACTAATTCTCTTCATATTTAAAAATTCAAACGATTAGTTAAGTCACCCGCCCCAATCAATTTGTCACTTTAAGGATGACTTATAATATTTTATTCCGCTGAGATGTTTTATTTAGTGAAAAAATATATACATAATGAATGAAAAATTTCCGCTGGTAATTACATACCAAAATTAATTCTCTTTAGTGGTAGTGCTGCTACTTGCACCGAGTAACGTAATCTCTTATTTTCTCCAAAATTAACCAAATAAATTATACACACATATTATGAAAAATTAGTTTTTCGCTCGTTCAAATACTCGATATCCTTAAAATTTTGCTCTGCCATATTTTAAAAACCTTTGAAACACAGCATTCAACAGGAAATAAAACTAATTGATAAAATGGCAAAAATTTAGGTTGTTTTTATCGTATGCGGATATAAATGCAGTGAAAATTGTGTAGAGTTAAACAGAGACGTCTATATTTTAAGACGTAAAATGCCATTTTTACTTGCTATAACTTGCGTATCACAAAATAAAATCAGCGGTGAAATTTTCATTTTCGTTTTCGCTGTGCTTCTATATCGAATACCATATATCGACGCCGAAATTGCGGTCGAATTGCATGGTAAATTACCAGGGTTCTAATCTAACGTTGCTTTTTTAATTTATCTCTTAATTGCGAATTTTAAGAGATTTAAGTTCCGAATTATGACGTTAAACGACCTCGAAGGACATTTCGCTCCTAGTAGTTTTGTTTTGAAACTGGTTGCCTCAAACAAATTTTTGCACTACAATTAATATTTAAATAGCATTTCTGATAAAGTTTAATTGTAGAAATGATAAAATTAAATTATTTTGATTAACAGTATTTTGTCACACAATTCTAGATTTCCAGTGAATTTATAACAAATTTATCTGGGGTATATATATATATATATAGCAAAATTTCTAGAAATTATTTATTTTATTAGATTATTAGAATGTAATCTGTTCTAATTTTATATTTTACAAAGTATACGATTTCCTTGAAAATTAATTAAAACATATTTGTATATTTTGTGAGGCTTTAAATTTCATTTTATGAAACTCATAATATTGATAATAAATTTTATGATTTGATTTCCCCGAAATTGCTTTCTGTATTGAAAGTGAGAATGTGAGATATTTTATAAACAACAATTCGATAGAATTTCTGTAGGTGAATTTATTTTTCGATAGATGATTGATTGAAATTAAGTTTGTTTAGGGTATATTTTCCGCCACTGTTCCTTCTTCAAAATAACTTTCTGTTCAAACAAATTCAAAATGCTATTTGCGTTAATGTATGTAATTATAAGCAAGCCATAATAATGCGTACTGTACAAAAATATTCCTATTTAATTAAATCACCAAACTCTTATAAGCAACCCTTTTCAGGGCACATACACACTTAATACCATATTTCTTATACACAAACGCCAAATGTATACATAGCCTTAATCCCTTTTCCGCGTCTTGCAAAAAAAAAAAACACAATTTGACGGCTGTAAATTTAAAATGGCAAAAAACTGAATAAAATAAAAAATAGTTACACAAAAAGCTTTCACTTCAATACACCCCAAAAACACAAAAAATATATCGTCGTAATTGACCCGTACGCTGCCCTTTTTTTGTTTCCCTCCTGCAAGAAACCGTATACACAGCCGAGAACAGATTCAATTTCCTTATTATGCAGTAAAATGTGACATTTTAAATTAATTTAAATTTTGTTATACACACACACACCGAAAATAAAAAAAAAATCTGTAACAACCAAGCGCACATTTATATGATTGACATAAATTAAGTTACATAAATTTTTTATTTTTATTACATGATTCGAATGTGACTGGGGAAAATAAAATGGATTACAATACGCCGCACCGACATAGTAAAGAAATGCGTTCCACATTTTAATAATGATCAATCAAGTTGACGCCAAAAACAAGTAAAAAAGAAAATTATTGTTTTTATAGTAATTTTCAAGGCGCACAACAAAGTGGGTTGAAAATTCAGTCGAGAGATGATGGAATTATAAAAAAAAAACTTTTTTTTTTTTACTTTCACATGATTGAATGAGGCGGAAATCGTATTTTTCGTATTGTTGTTTTTACATTTTTCAACCCATTTAGCTTTAATTATCCATCAATAATATCCTAAGAAATTCTGTTTTGGTGTAATATAAAAGAAAAATTTACCGCATGAAAAACGGTCAATGACTTTTCACAAATAAAAAAAAAACTTTTCGTGTGTTTTGTGTATTATATAGCGATATTGATTTTGGTCATGAAAGGTCATTTTGATGGTGTTACCCTAATCCATCGTGTTTTGTATTGTAACAAAGTTCGTGGTGTATAGGGTAACGGAAACGTTGTATAAACAAAAACACAGTGGAAAGTCGTGTGTCACCCGAAAATTTACAAGAATCGCTGAGTAATTTTATTTTTGGTTTAATTAATTTTTATTTTGACATGTTTTAGAATGTTTATTCACGAAATCCTTTTGAAGCACTAATGCCTTTATACCACGATACATGTACGCTGCTATTGATTTAGCAGGTTATTTGAAAGCAAAAACATATTTTCAGAGTATATACAATGAACAGATTACATTCTCTATACTTTTACCATATATGTATATTTATATAAAATAAACAAGAATCTCGATCACATATGTAATGGTCATTAAGCATTTACAGCATTGACATTTTTAAAATATACGTTTATTGACCCCATTCACAAATCCACTGTGGTTTTAATACCAGCAAACCGAATAAAAATTGTGAAATTTCAAATCAAATTTTATTACAGCAGCTCGCGCAACAGGAATACAAAAATCTCTTCTCATGTATAATAGATATTCGTACAATATAAAAATTCCGTTTTATAAATTGAAAGAAAATAGCAAAACCGCAATATCATCATCTTCATCTTACTCGTGTATATGAAAAAAAAAATCAGAAATAATCTAACGTTTTTCTTTTCCATTCAACTCGTTTTGTATATACCAACAATTTTTCCTAATGTCAACTCAAATAAATCACAATAAAATCAATTAAATTGTTTGTTGTATTGTTTAAAAGCCAATAAAATAATAAAACAAGAAACCGCTATATAATCGAAATAGGTACTCGTATGTACACAACGAGGGAAAATGAATAATAGTGTAGGATAGTTTTTTTTTTATAAATACACGAGTGGTTAGTTCTGTGATTGCATTCTTGGTCTGATGTGGGTAAAGCATGTCCATTAAAATACAATTTCTTTAATACTGTTAGAATTCGAAATCTGCTGAAATATGACACTACCAACCGAATCCAGAGCTGAAAATTTTAAGATGCCGCGATTAGTATGGGAAAAATAAACTGTTTATCAGAATTTATTGATTTTGGGGCAACGCTTGGGTAAATAGATGAAATACTAACATATTTATGCGAGTTTTCTGGAATTCACACTGAGTTTTAAATTGGACGACCGAAACAACGTGCGACGAAAATAGAAATTTATTAAAAGTTTACAATATTTTGCGACAAATAGTGTCGGCCATCAAAGTTTGCACGTACGCGCTACAATCTTGGAAAATTAAACCAGTTTAGACCAAGTTAAGGACGTCAATTGATTTATATAAATCAAAACGGAATTAAGAACATGCAATCTTGTTATAACGAGTGTTCAAATTTGAGGTATCTTTTTAAATATTCCGCCATTTATATTTTTTGTACTAGAGTATGATATCTTGGAAGAAAATTTCGCTCAAAACACGGAGAGAAAATGCTCCAATAAACCGTGCTATTAAACTTATCATTGATAAATTTGAAAAACAAAGTCGTTCAATTCAAGCTCAAAGAAGGAGATTTTACCATCGAAGTGGTCGTTCAAGTGAAAAGATTGCAGCTGTTAGCACAAGTGTTGCTGCAGAGCCAATGACAAATCGTGGTCGTTCACAACAATTAAACCTCAAACCAACAACTTTGCTCAATATTTTATACAAAAATTTTCACGTAGAGGCTTACAAAATACAGTTAACACAACAAATAAAGTCAAATGAACACGCATTACGTGGGAAATTCGTTAATTGGGCGATAGAAAAACAAGAAGATAATGAGAATTTTTTCAAGCAAATTAGCTTCACCGATGAAGCTCATTTTTAAATTGGCGGATACGTCAACGAACAAAATTGCCCCATTTGGGCTGACGAAAATTGTATGAAAAGACAATGAAACCAAAAAAAATTACTGTATGGTGCAGATTTTGGTGTGGTTGCGTAATTGGCTCATATTTTTTTTAAACAGACCTATATGGTGAAAACTCTTAGGTCAGTGTAATCAGTCTGGCCAGATTTAGGTATAAAAACGACTCAGCTCCTTCTCCACAAGTTAGAGATGAAACCAAGGGCCACGCGACCTTGGAAGAGTAAAAGCACGTGGTCTTTAATTATAGGATAACCCTGCTGTAATTCAGCGGGGAAAAATCTCAAAAGGATCACCCGCTTTAACAGCAGAAGTACTAGCTTGTTTTTGTAGCAGCAGTATCAGTACCAAAAATGTTTCAACCAGGAAAATGCACTAGGAAGCAGTTTGCAAACCTTCTTTTTGAAAAGTTAACTTTCGAAGACCTTCGTGTCCGCAGACCTACTATTGATTTCAATTTGGCATTATAAAAATTTAAATTTTATTCCAGTGGAAATGGTATATTGTCTCCTAATCAGCAAATTTTTTTGTTTTGTGAAATTCTTTTCGAATTTTTTGTCAATTCTCATGTTCTAGTAAGATTTGACGGATTGGTATCGCTTTAAACGAAAATTGAAATTATTTTCAAAAATTTCATTGAATGTGTCATTTGATGCTCTAAATTAAAACTAAAATGAGTATAGTTTAAAAAAAAATGTTTAAAACTAGCTGAATTACCTAGCGGTGCACGGAAGAAATGAGAATTACTTTGAACTAAGGATATAGTGCATGACAGGAAATCATCAGGTACTGTATTCAGTGTCGGCAGCATGACCGGAACCATCAAAAATTGAAATTTTAGAAGAAAAAAATTACCGCGACCCCTAGACCCAGGAATGTAAAAGAATGGGCTCATTGATTTGGGGGACGCAGCCCTCATATTCGAACAACTCACTAATTTCATATAATTCCATTCCTAAACTCATTACCGTTAATTGTTAAAATTAACAAAAAATTGAAATTTAGGAAAAGTTTGTATGGAGCCCCTAGACCCGCGAGGCCAGCCCTTTTTTAAATGAATAAATGATTTTGACTTAGGAGTGGAGTTAGAAGTGCTAAAGCGCATTGCATTTGCCACATTTATAGTTTTGTAAAATCAATAACTAATTAATCCTTCTATTGTTGCTGGTTTACCAGCATAATCCAGTGACTTTAAATAACTTTTCTGAAAGGAATCGGGAGTTGTCAAATCTCACAACCTCTGCAACCGAACGATATTGTCCTCGCTGTCTGGAGAGAAAACGAACAGCACGCCACATACAACTGCCCAAGAGAAACACAATGCAATTCAAGGGTTATTCCACACACTTCCAATAAGTGGCCTTGCGATTTCTTAATCGTCATTGCGAATGCAAGATGGACCAAAAACTGAACACGCTTAAATTGAAACGGCAAGTTAGTTGAAATCAATGGTATTCTTGGAATTAGAACATCCTGGCCTTTGAACTTAAATATGATTCTCGTTGCTTCAATCATGTTGTTCATCAGCCTCCTAACAGTGAGTCTTGTTCCATTGCAGTTTTGGTTGGTTTAGATAGCGCAAGATGATTATCACCGAACCGACTTTGTTGTTAACTTGGGAGTTTGAACGTTTCTCCATACAAATTCGATGACTTCAAGCAAGCATTTATTTCATCGCCGGCCAGCAAAATCATTGTACCTCCAAAGAGGTTCTGATTAATGCATTAACCAATGCTGGTTTGTGTGCCATCATATACTCATCCCAAATGATTATTTTGCAAGTCTGTAGTACTTTCGTCATTGCCGATTTTTTGGAAATGTTGCACGTCGGTTCATCTATCGTTTGTAAATTCAATGGCAGTTTCAGTGTAGAATGAGCTGTTCATCCTCCTTCTAACATTGTGGCAGCAATCCCAGATGATGCTACTGCCAGTGCTATTTGATTTTGTGCAAGAATCGAAGCTAAAATCAATGAAATTAGAAACATTTTGCTAGTTCCGCCTGGTGCATCGAGGAAGAAGAGGAAGCCGCCGTTGGCTGCTATCATCAATGTGTTGTACGCGGTTTTCTGCTGCTGAATTAAAAGTTTTACTTTTGTTCTTACTGCTTGACTCGAAGCATCTAGATCGTATTGCCGTTCTCGTTCAAATTCTCGATTGAATACATCGTGCACGGGATGATTCGGTGGTGGCATCCCCAATTTGTGCAACATCTTGTCGGACATCATCAGACACAAATCCTCTATAGAAATAGTTGAGAATCTCAGCGTTAAATTTAAGTTCGAAATTCGCTATTGTTATACGTACTCGATGCAAAATGTTTTCAGCCATATTGACTTTGTATTTCTTCCACAAACGAAGTGGGTTCGTTGGAAAACACGTTGAAATGACGATAGCAATAAGTGATCGAATTTGATACGCAGTAGACGATATATGTAACATCAGCTAGTGTACGTTTCAATGAATGTCATCCTCGAGCAAATGTAAACCCTGACAGGTTTCTCGATATATTGCGCAGAGCTCACCATTAACAGTACGCAGGGAAAGGCATTCGTCGTTGCTCGAATGAACTGTGTAAATGCGCCTCAATGCATTGATTGAATATACATTCACGTATCGAGGAACAAGCAGTCAGTATTTCCGACGTTGGAATTTTTTTTGATAATGCTTTCCATGTGAAATATCTCGGCATCTCGTTGTTGTTCGTAGGAGCTGCCGTGATATAAACTCGTTGTCCATTGTCCAACTGCATAGCTAAATGGACCCCAGTTGGATGATGTTCGTGTATAGAGAATGAAAAGATTCTCATAATCGTCTCATTGCTGCTGACATATCTCGCCATTTGATATTAAGAAACTTGCCGAAATTGTTTACATTTCCATCTAAATTAATGCAAAATCTCGTGCTTCGATAGTACTCGCCCCAAATGATCTCATTTGGAAGGAATTGTTGTACTTTTGTATATTATAGAAGAAACGCTTCGACCGAGGTTCTTGGCCAGAAAGCAATGATGCCAATGGATCTGATGGTGGTGCGTCAATTGTGGAAGTTTGACTTTTCCGTTCGCACAACATAATTTTGGCGATTCGTGTCGAAACCTCAAAACATTGCAATGTTGACCATCATTGCTCATTGTTCCGAAGTCAACCGATACATCCGCGGCATAATCGACTATTGGATCATATCTAAACACCAAAAAGTCATTTCGAATTGTCACGTTTAGTCGTCTGTTTACGTTTCAAATTGTTTTGTTTGTAAGCCTCAACTGAGCGAGTCGAATTCGACTATATCCGTTGTTCTGGAGTCATAATGGACCGCGCTTGAAAAATTCTTCAGAAATCAATACAATGTTTGCAACGGGTCCCATTTGAAACGCGACATTCTAAAACGCGAATTATCAAAATTCGATATTTCAAAACGCGATATGGTACAAAAGGCGATATGGTACAAAACGCGGTATGGTACAAAACGCGATATGGTACAAAACGGGAGTTTCGGATCGAGTTATATCAGGCGGGTGAAGGGGAAATTTAATTTCAGTTTATAGGAATTTAAAAATCGATAGGGGCGAGAGTATATAGGACCGGTATCAATCGGGTCGCTGCACTCCCGTCGCTTCGCAATGGACATTCTGTACCATAACGCGTTTTGATATATCGCGTTTTGTACCATATCGCGTTTTGTACCATATCGCGTTTTGAAATATCGCATTTTGAAATATTGCGTTTTGTACCATATCTCGTTTTGTCATATCTCGTTTTGAAATATCGCGTTTTGAAATATCGCGTTTCTAACGGATTCGGTTTGCAACACATCAAATTAGAGCGAACTTAAATGAATTCAAATTGATGAATTTTGAATGGACCAAAGATTCAACCACCACCGATAACACACTGAGCTATCGCTTACAATTTAATTATTTTTCATAAAATAGCAATATTCAATGCGGAATTTTTTGTTGTTATGAAACCTATAATTGAACGTCAACGCCATCTTTGCCATTTTTTTCATACAAAAATACTATCCAAATTTCTGGCTTTTCCGGTTTTACCAAAATTGTCTTTCATACAAACCTTGTCCTGACAAATACGGACACAAAAACAAAATCAGCCAAATCGGTCCAACCGTTTTCAAGTGATGAGAAGCTTATTTAGGTTAAATAACTAATCTTCTCATCCCAGCTTTGTTGCGAATTCTTCTTAAATTCAAAATATCATTCATTGGAAGGTTTTCATTTTCTGACCATTAAATTACATTATTAAAAGATTGTATAATTTCATCAATATTTTGGGTGTTATCATCATCATCATTAACATCATATTCACCTTCGGTATTTTCATCATTTTCTTCCTCATTTAAATTGGATTCATAAAAATTTCCCAACCTGATCGAATGACTGGAATCGCAACATCCATCCAAGTTTGATGTAGTATTATAATAGAAACATCTAACCAATTCTTAAATAGTGATGTGGTTTGCCATGAATTATTGGATGCCACATGTAATAACGCAGGTTGTCCCAATTTTTAAATGGCCTCGGTTTTTCCTATTTTCCAATCATCATTAAAGTCAATTTATGTGATGCTGTTGCATTGCAGCTGGCAGAAACTCGCAACCTAATCCCATTTGCTTATGATATCAAGAGCTTTTATTTTCAGTAGCTGATCATTTATCATATTCTTTTTCCACGCTCTGCTAAAACCATGTATTTATATAACTTTTTTTCAATCTCTGGACACCCGGGACCTTTAATTCTTTTCACTGTTTTTGGGAAGATAACTGAATTGAATTGGTAGCAAATTTTCAATCTTCTCTTTATTTGGTTTTATATATGGATAGTGTCGATACGTTTATACAGTATATATATCTTAAAAATTTCAATAGATGATTTATTGTTTTCCAAATCTTCCAGAATCTTTAATTTTTCTTGCAAGGAAATTGATTTTTTATTTGAATTCATCGCTACGAAATGATGGTGACTTTTAACGTAAAAATATGAATCAAAAAAGGTTGCTTTAATCGAAAGTCGCTTTTAGAAAAATAATATCGCTAATATCAAGGCAGCTTATATCAAGAATTTACTCTAGTTCCCTAGGAAAGGTTTCGAGCATACCCTTTTGACAAAAACCTTTCTCTCTCTGTGGCACTATATCCCATCAAAGAATTTGGCCGCCTCAAATGAGGTTTCACAATCATATTTTCATTTAGGATAATGAGCATTCGGTCGCTAGAGCATGCATGCTGACCACTTTGCCACCGGGGCGGCTAGGACAAAAACCCTAATACTGCTAAAATATAAAGGAACAACAGATTCAGGAACAAGCTATAAATGTAAGCCAGTTTCTAGTATTTTTCACCAACAGAATCGAAACACTATTGCAGTGACAGAGAATCTTGTAAATGGCAGTGACAGAGAATCTGGTAAAACTGTCTTGTAAATTAAAAATCATTATACTGCTTAAATTTCGGAAAACCAAAAATGTCAACCCTTGTTGAAGGTTTATTTTATAAATTTCTTTGATTCTTTTAATTATTTTTCGTTTTTTGTAATTGTTAAACTTTTCAACATCATTGCAAAAATTGGAAAAGCTGGAAGCTAGAAGTCATGGTAGCTGTCACCTCCAGTACACAGATTACCACCAAGCTTCACAAGTATCTCTCAACTAAGGAAAAATGTGAAGTCTGCAATTGACTAAATTAGTTGTGAAAAGGAACTGTAGAAGAAATTTATTTTCGAAATCGATGTTCCTAAAACTAAATTAATATTATCACTCTAAGGAAATTTTACAAGTGTTTCCATTAAAGCAATTTTATCAGTGACAAAAGTTAACAGTAAAGCTAGAAAATGGATTTGAACCAGTATAGCACATATTGAAGTATGCAGTTTAATTCCGAATAGTCAATCCGCCTATAGAGAGTAGAGATGCCGGGTTTTAGTGAAATTATTTTTAAATCCCATATAGAATCAGCTAATTTTGGTGGCTGCACATTTATATACACAAAGATGTTTAAAATCAACTTTTTTGACTTTGGTAATATAGCGAATGATAAAACCTCAAAAATCCAGAGGGATCAAACCTGTTAAAGTTACTACTATATTTGATTTCACTTTGTAAAAGCAAGAAATATGTATTAAACCTCATCGAAATGCAAAGAATATCTTCCTCTATAATCGGGAAGAAAACAAATTTGTCATTATTCGAAACGACTTCTTGTCTCTGGGGCCTGATCACTTTCAAATTTTAATAAAAAGGTTCTATAAAATTGGGTTTTAAATAGTACAGGTAACTAATGCTATAATACAAATAACATCCTGATAAACTGATATAGCCTGAACGTGAATCCTTGTGTAATAAGCAGGATTTTTTGCGATGGCATGTGACAATGGATAAAACATGAATCCACTATTAAGCTCCGGAATAAAAATTTCAGTCGGCTGAGTGTACAGCAGCCGATGAAAGCGGATCAAAGCAACCAAAAACACAAATGACAGCCTGTAAGATTTTGACCTCCGTATTTTGGGATGGGCGAGGTATTTTATTCATCGACTGCCAACAATTAATGCTACATGTAGCGTTATTGGTTTGAAGGAAAAAATTGCGAAAAACAGCACTAAATGCAAAAGAAAAAATGGAGAAGTGAATGAGCACCCGACTTTCTTTTATCATGAATGTACATTTCTAGAGTATTAAACTAAACTTACAGGACTGTTGGTAAAACTGTCTTGCATAATCAAATAACTTTATCCCTGCTTAAATTAACGAACACCAACAAGGTCAACCCTTGGTATTTGAAAATTTATTATCGTTTTCTGTAAAATTACTCAACGACGCAGTCTTTTCTGGCACACAGATATGCGCTAAATTTGCAAGGATCTTCCAATTAATAGAAAAATTTTAATTATGAAGTTTGATTTCGAATAGTCAATTCGCCTGGACAGTAGTAAAAAATAACTATTTTAGACAATGCAGTCTATCCATTTTAGGAGTTCACGAAGATGAGATAATCATATAGCCGTGGCCAGTAAATTAAATTCACCACATTACATTAATTATATTGTATTATATACACATAAAATTAATCGCGACTTTGCCGGACTTGCTTTCCATGCATTGTGCAAACATAAATTGTTTTTATAATATTCGTCTTCCAAGAAAACATACAAATAATATCGTAATGGTTACAAAACTATCTACATACAGTTTTATGATAGAAATCAACACGTCGTCGATTTTTATTTATTTATTCTATATATTAGAAGTCATGAAAAATAGTAAGATATGTAGAAATTCATATGTGTATAGTGGGTAATAATCGTACACGTTGGACCCAACGAAAAAAAAAAATAGTTTTTCGATTAAATAGATTTTACTGTCACGATTAGCGGTTATTTTGTGTTGTGTATTCAATAAATTTGAAACCAACAAAAAATCGTGGAACTTACAAACCAGTTTAAACGTTCAAACTATAATTCTTATATTATATATATGTTATGATGGCATATTAAGAAAAATAAAATCGCGCGCTTATATGGATACCGCGGAGTACCACAAAAGCACACAGATTCGCATACACGATAGCACAAAATTATATGTTTTGTTAACAATTTATTTCTTTAATTTTATAAATATAAATGAAATGAGGTGATTCTTGTTTATATGTGGATTGTATATTTGTAGTTGAATGCACATTATAGTTTATCATTTTAATGAGAGTCCAAGTGTCAAATGTCAAACGATTTTTTGTAGATTTTGCTTATACTATACCATTACCACACACTCACAAAACATTACTATAAATTTATGAAATCGTGTTTGGTGGTTTGTGGTTTTTCATTTTTTTTTTTGCGGAAAATTAAAAAAAAATGTTTTATTATGTTTTGAAATATTTCTCTATATTATGTACGTTCTTGTAACTACATACAATGTTTTACTAATGAAAGGTATAGGTTACATGGACTTGTTTTTATAAATGTGTATACATTGTGTATACCAGGTACAGCACCAGGTTATTTACCTAATTAATTTCACATAAAGGGATAATTTCTGAAAAGTGCATCGAATGAAACATACATCAAGGAAATTTAGGTCACCTAGAAAGTCGCTAAAGTTCTGCAAAGGTTATTGAGTAAAATTTTCGTTTCATTATAGCTTCTAAGCCTTTACAATGTTAACGAAATTCACATTTCTACTATATACATATCTCCGCCCGTCTATAGTCTTATTCCACTGTGAAGAAGCTGCCATCTTGAGGAATCTTGTATCGTGTTGCATGATGTTGCATCAAATTGCGGAATGTTGCGCCATGCTACACAATGATGTTTATGTTAATGATGTGCATGATTGTGTTAATCGCATCTTTGCGCCGAGATTGGTATGCAGCCTTGTCTTTTGGCGGCGCCAGTTTCATGGTTATACCGTTTCTAGCGAAAATATTTTCGAAATATCCAGGGATTCCAATCCCGAATTCTGGAATTTAAAATAACCGGGATTTTTGCGAATCCTAAACGTGATTAGACCATTTCTTTGTTATTTTTGAACTGATCATTACGTAAGACAAAGTCTTGCAAAATTTTGATCAGGATAGAATTGGTTAACTTTTGTTAACATTACTTGAGGATTCGTCTAACGGTGACTTGTTACAGATATTAACTAATAGAAACGCATAATAATAAAATTCTGCATATTAAAAACTAAACCTTAAATAAGTTTGAAACGAAGCTTTAAAATTTTGCTAAGTGGGATCGACTCATGTTTAGGCAAATATATTGACTAATGTCAACTGCTTAACTGGAATTTAAAACTTCGTATTTTCGTAGAAAGACCTTGACATGTTGACAAAATCTTTTGTAGAGAATGTGTCTTAAAATTATTTCTGGACGGACCCGATTATATGTCCAAATATGTGACACCAATGGAACTTACCCCACTTAGTAGTGAATTTATTAAGGCACACGAAAACAAAATGTCGGAACTATAGTCAGAGATCCAAACTCCAAAGATGATGACTTTAATCCAATTAAAATCAATTTTTTGTTTTGGTGATGAATATAATTAGCTTCACTGCCCGCCGTTCACCTTCGAAGTTTTCAATGTACTATACTAGAATACTATCATTTTACCTATAAAAATATCATCGTGAAGAAATTTAACCATCATATCTTCTCTTTTAACTCGGGCTATAGATTCTGCTTCCAGTTCAATTGTTTTTTCTTTTGAACGGACCAATTGAACATCCCTTAATAGTTTATCTCAAAATCTATGCATGCCCTTTCATTTCATTCTAAAGTATTTATTTCGGCGATCTCATAATAGACTTATAAACGAAAATATTCATCTTTGCAGACGTGGTTGTTTTCACTTTTCCTTTACCTTCAAATTTTTCATTTGAATCTGCAAAATTTTCAACATCTATCATTTTCAAAACTAGTAAAATATTAATATGATGAAATGGTTAACTTAATGGTTAAATAAAAACAACGTTTCTAAATTACTAAAACTATTATGTCGTTTTAGAGCGGCATAATCCTGAAGCACCACAATATTTACTCTCCATTGAAGAATAATGAATAATTTCTAAGACAGCGATTACCGATGCATCAGTTTGATCTTAAATCATTTAAACAATAAAAAACGAAGATTTAATGAAGATTGCTTACGTTCTAGATCTCAAAACAATGGTGACTTCATGCGGATCACACGTCCGAGAATCACCAATCGGATATCCAAAAAAACATAGTACGTAGAACTTGCGAACTATAGAACAAAAATTAACTTTTCTGATTGACCGAAGCATGTGCAATTGTGAAAAACAAAATGTACCCCCTCTGGATACGATGGGAAAGTTACTTAGTTTGGCGATCACTGCCGAAGCGGCGATTCTCGCTCGATTTCGTTACCGCTAAGATGAAGACAAATATTTTACAGTTATCAAAGATAATTAAAAGAATTAGATAGGTACCGAGATCCCGAAAATGAACTCTGGGCTAATAATTTCAATGAAATTTGTTTAAATTCTCATCCCATTCGCCAAAATTAGAATTATTTCGGCAAAACTAAATATATCTTCGATAAGGACTATATAACTGAGATGCATAAGAATAGCTAATTTCAGATCAAGTTAAAAAAGGGGGAAGCAAATTTAATAAACTTTCGTCCTGCTTGCCAAAAATACAATTATTTTTCCTTAAGTAGATTAATCTTAACGATTAGGCTCTAAATTTCGTTGAAATTTATTTAATTTTCGTCTCACCCGCCAATATTAGAATTATTTCTGTGGCAAGTAATAGCTGCGGCAAATTCCCGAAAATGATATCTGGGCTAGGAATTCGGTAGGTATATAGTGTGGCACATTTTTAAACCCTTCTACAGTATAATATTATTGCTGGAGTTAGTTGGAAAAAGTTGCAGATGGTAATGGACTTGTTGTTTCGTTCCGTAAGAATGAATATAAGAAGGATGAAGCAGAGGCCAGTGAAATTTAATTATTTCGAAATAAATTGTTTTTTACAGAGTTTCAGCACATCCACCCCAGAGTGCACATCCACCTTCAGAGTTTCAGCACATCCTCTTATCTAAAAGTAGACTCAGGTTCTTGAAATCATACCTATTAGGCCCGTTGCACATTTCAGCTAAGCTAAGCGAGAAACGTAGTTTCTATTACTAAAGTTTAGCTCGCACAGTTTATTCCGCTGCACATTTAAACTAATTACATCGCTCGCACATACATGTCAATATAAATAAAATGTTGTGCTTGCCAAAATACTATTAAAATCACATAGGCGGGAACAACATACTCAAATGTCATCCAAATTTCAATATGTTATAAATATGTACACAATATAACAATGTATGCGTGAGCGATATAGTTGAGTTTTGCAATCCAAAGACAACCCGAGCTAAGTTAGTTTGCATCGCTCAAAACAGAAAAACATAGCTCGCATAGTTTAGCTGAAGTGTGCATTGTTCCATTAAAACTCTTTATTTACAACCAAGAGCGATGAACATCGCTCACATCGCTTAGCTTAGCTTAGCTGAAATGTGCAACGGGCCTTATACCCTCCAAATAGATTTTATTTGTAAATTTAATATAATTAGTATTTGTTCGTTTAATTTAAGTTTTATTTTTACTGAGCCACAGGTTTAATAAACTTAAATCTCAGCATATCTTAAAAATGATAAAATTTGTATTCGTCTATTTCACAGCTGCTGCATCAGCAAAAAGCTGAAATGTGCCCTTAAAGTTTTGCCTGTAATATGAATACTTGTAAACTCATTGAGAGATACAGCATATCCCTCTCTGTCTTTTTAACAGTTACAACCTAAGGTCGAGCTTTGAGATATGATCGCAACCACGACAAATGCATCTGCTCAAACTTAAGTCCCTGAAGCGGCCAATATATCATAGTCTACTGAATCTAGCGCATTCCGTAAATCTGTACATCTGTACGTATAAATAAAATTGACGTTTACCTGTAATTTTTAAATAAATGACTGCCCTCGAGCTTTATGCATCTCTTAAAGGATAAGTAATCATAATCAAGTGTTTTTGAAATATTTGGCTATATGTATTTATAATTAATTACTTACTTTGTTTTATCTCGATATCTTATTCTGTTTTCCAGTTACAAGATAAAATATAAATAGGTTAGCAATGGCCTACCAAAGAATTTTCTTGGTTTCTTAATTTATTTGTAATAACAAATCAAGTAAAAAATCCAAGCAAAGTTCACCGAGCAGCGTATAATAAAACAGATTTAAATGACATTTTCGACGCTTTTTACCACGCTTAGCTCACTCTCTCACACTCTGTGTCTCTCACTGTGTGTCTTTGTACCGTCATATTTTATAATCAATTTTTCAACCACTTGCGATAGTCCAATTGAGCTGAAATTTTGCATGCAGGCTTAACTCCGATGACAATACAAGATTCTAACATTTTTGAACATTAAATATGTTCTGGCATAGTGTATTTATTGATATTTAAACTGTAAGTAGTGAAGACACAAACCAAATTTGAAAAGCTATAAAAAGTCATCATACATAAAATCCGAAACAGTTTTTAATAAATTTATACATATACGTATACAGTTTGTATGAAGATTTAGTTATCGCGGTGTTTCTCTTCATATAAAAAAAATGACGTAGACGTTTTTTTCGTTGTAATTTGCATGTAAAAATGTTGGATGCAAAAATTTTTGGTTGTTTGGATGTTCGGATTTTACACTACTACCATTGAAAAATAAGTTTAACATAGATTTCTCATTTGTATAAAATGAATTAAATTCCAATGTCTTGATTGTATTTGTGACTTTACATTGCGCACAATGTAAAATCACAAATACAATCATGATATTGGAATTTTATTTTTATCTCTCGTTTTATACAAATGAGAAATCTATGTTAGACTTATTTTTCTATGCTACTACTATGCTACTACTAAGATTGTAAAATAAAAACTGTAAAATAAAATATATTTAACAAAACTTTTAAAAAAAACACGCTTATATTTAAAGGCTCTAAAAAGTAGATAATAAAAGGCTTTGAAAAGTAGAAAATAAAATTTTTCTTCCTTACTCCTATCAAGGTATATTAATAACAAGTAGAAATTTAAAATTAATATGACTAGAAATATAAGTGTGGGGCGCTCCTTTACGGCATTAGTAATTTAAGACTACTAGACACATGAAGTAAAGTCTTAGTAAAATGTTTTAGTAACACTAATGGAACAGTCTATTCTGATGTATCCAAAGAATAGATTTTTTGCTGGAGCATTTCAGTATTAACGTTAAAATGATATATTGAGAGATAGTATAAACAATCAGAAGGAGCGCCCCACGCTTAAATTTTTAGTCATATTAATTTTAAATTTCTACTTGTTATAAATATACCTTGATAGGAGTATTGGAATTACTAGTTATACAAATTTAGAATGAAGTTTGCTGATTTAGAGTAATGGTATATGCTGTTTAAGAATGAATTAACATTCTTAAAGCAAATTGTCCGCTATTTTATAAAAAATGCAGTTTAGAAAGGCCTCAAGTGCCCACCTTAGTGATCTGGATAATTTAAATTTTACTGTTAAATGCACATTCTACGGTATTCTCGTAAACATTTGGGATTGTCCGGCTATGACCGAACCATGTACAAATACAAAGTTATTAATCAGAATTCTGCAAAACAACACGTCCCGAATATAATTAACTGGAATAGAACTTCTTGGAATTTAACATGAAAATAATTCTAATGGGCCGAATGCCATCGATGGTTGCTTGTATTTTGTTAAAACTTTTTGGGTGTAATTGCACTTTTATATTGTTTTAATAGGTAGGAAGAAGTTTAGTTATTATAGAAATTGTTTACCAAAAGGAATATTCTTTACCATAAGAACACAACAATTTAAAATGGCGCATGCTCTGCTCTTTTTGGCCGAAAATAAATTTCAAAAATGGGCTTGTTGTGTGGGTAAAACTACACTGCTTACTTCTCATTGGGTGTCCTGAGAGACTAATGACCAGTTCACTAAAGTCGATGTTATATGTTAACTTTATTTAGTTTACATTTCAACGGGTAGTGTTGACTAAGTCAATGAAAACTGGCATTCCACCCTCAAAATTATATCCCTATTGCAATCCTTTTCCCCCCTCTTCCCTTGCTCCATCTTCCTCTTTCATGGAAATTGTCCGCTCTCGCAAAAATACTTCTTCGCCATGCGTAAACATCTGGATACATTTTTTGTTAATATTAACGCGGTTAGTTTAGATTTCGATTTTATCTTTTTAACTGAAATATGCATTTCGACTTCTGAATCTATTCTTCTCTTTCCATGCTAATTGTAATAATCAATGTACATTCGAATCTTGCTTCATTCGTGCTGCATTTTGTAATTTCTCATCCATAGATGCCTTGAAAATTTTAATTAATTTCAGTAGTCATAAATTATGTCTTGTACTCCTTTATCGGTTTCATTTGGTTGCACTTGCTATTTTTTTCAACGAATTGAGACATTTCTTAGAGACTGATAATAAACACAAAATTCTGCTTGGCGATACTATTATTATATTTTACTTACTACTATTATATTTAAGAAGCACATTCTAAAAATGCTAACTTTGAACGCTCGATCAGATTATGCTGATATTTGCCGTTTTACTTGACGCTTACTGATCCGGATCAGTTCAAATTTTATATGGAAAACAAGGTTCAAATTTTGTTTTAGATCACAAATTTTGAATTGAAATATAGCAAGCGCCTTTGTGTTGTTTCATGAAATATGAACTGAACTGGATCACATCAAGCGTCAAGAAACACAGCTATTGTCAACCCACCACAGTAATTGCGGTTTTTCTTTTTCTTATAAGTCGGAAATTCTGTGAGCCGTAAGACGGAATGCCTAATATCGTCAAGAAAATCGTTTTTGTTACATTTGATATTTTAGTGTGCATCTTTAATTCGTGTCTTTCTAAAGGTGTATTTCTGAGCAAATTAAAGATAAGCATTGCGAAGTTTGGACTATGTAACAAAGATCGCTCCGAGTTCAACAGCTATCGTCCAATAACGTTACTTAATACATTTGCGAAGGTTTTTGAAAACTTTATTAAGTGTAGAGGATAAAATCGGTTTCCGGGATAATAGAAAGTTTGGTATTATGTTCACTGAAAAGGCTCTTTTTGAGTTCCTTAGTCCACTACATCACAATTTAAATGCCAACATAAATGAGGTATCTGCCCTCTTTATTGATTTCACAAAGGCGCTTGACACAGAACATCTGCTTGATAGAAGTGTTTCTGAAAGTTATTTTTCTGTCAGGGATCTTCTCATAATAGTTTTTGTGTTTGGATAGCGAACTCAATTTTAAAGTTCATGATGATAAGTTGAAAGTGAAACTTTGGAAGACTTTAATATTATTTTATTATTTTAGCAACTTCTGCTGTTTTGATTTCTTAAGAAACGTGTTATTTTGCTCTTTTTGATTCCCACCTACAGTGCGATTTAATAGATCAATAAAAAATTTGAGATTTGAGAAAAATAGAATCAGACTACCATATTTAAATAACGAAGACTTCAAAAAGCAATGTACTCCATAATTGTACAGTGATTACCGTTAACGATTAGCAACTTGCCAAAACATTGATTAAATTGACCTAAAGAATGCTTGTTTGCAATTGAGGATACTGAAAGCTTGTTTAAAACAGTAATTTAAGAACTCAACTATTTTTTTTATTTTTTTAATTTTACAACTGATTCAGAGCAGAATCTTAAATTGGTTTCTCGGTTGATGATCAATAATCTATTGGTTTACTCATTTTAAAAAGATTTCTTATTCTAATTAGAAATATCCAGCCTTTCAGTTTCTACCTTTGGAGTTTTCTCACTCCATTGGTGTCCAACATACGACGTATGTCTGAATTTTCGAGCCGAGATAATCGCTGTTCATGTTTCGTTGCTTATTTTTGAATTTACTCGGCGACATTTTGAAGTTTGTTTCTTGCTTCCGATATATCTTTTCCAGCTGCTAGGATAGCTGTATCATCTGCAAATGTTCCCACTGAAATAGTACCTTAAATATTCGGTAAATCGGTAAATAAAGATGAACAGAATAGATCCCCGTACGCTACCATCTGATATACCTCCTGTTATTCTTTTTAGTTCAGAGTACTCGTTTTCAAGTTTGACTCGAAAGTGTCGATCTGGAATGTATGATTGATGAATTTCATAAAATTGCTTAGTCCAGTCTCAATGCAGCTTAAAGTCAATCCTATATCATACGAAACTTTGTTGAAAACTAGAACTATATACTTTTTAGAACATATCTAAGTCTGAAGGCTGCATTAGTTATTTGAACTAGTTCACGCAAGCGTTTCTCGCGGCTGGCTTTCTCAATTTTCCTAGTAATGGTTCCTTGGCTATTTTCAATTAAATTCCGTTTAAGGATGTTAACTGCGTTGAGGATGAACGGCCTCTTCCGGAAAAATGGAGAAAGAATCAAAAATCATATTCATATTTTAGGCTTTTATTACGAGGTATTAACTTAAAGAACTAATTATATCTACAGATTAGACCTTTCGACAGAAGGATTATAATTTTATGTGGAAGAAATACAAAAAAGCTACCTCGTATAAAAATATCGATAACTGAAAATATCTGGTACTATGTTAATGTCAAAATATAATGAAGAAACAGTAAGAACTGATTCCATGCTATAAGATATTTCGATTCACCAATTATTTCATATTCGTAAGTTAAACACCTTCTTATGTATTTTCAAGAACTTCACCCCAATTAAAATAAATAATACATATATTATCATGTAACCCACTTGTTAGACAATTATGGCAATTTATGAAGCGCATATTAAAAGTAACATCAAACTAAGAATTCGCAAAATAAATTTACCTAATTAGGTTAAAAGCAAGTTTTTATTAATAGTTACTGCTGCCAACATCTTTCTAAAACAGTAAATATTTTAACAATGCATAGTAATCAGAAAGCTTAATCAAATTCTTAGCTTCCGTACAGTTCAATGACATCGACCCAAAAAATATACAAAAAATATTCAAATTCAACACCATACAAGTTATTGTTTGAAGAAAAGAAAAATTGAATAAATTATCTGAGCTGATAAAAGATCTCGGGCTATATATTTACTACACCAAAATGCACCTTTAAATAATAGTTTGTTACAACTATTATTCTTTAAAAAAAACAATTCCAATTAACATAAAATCTTATACATATTAAGATTTTAAATTTTGATATATACGAAATGAATAAGAAATGTTTGGTTGCATGTAAGATTAGAACTTAAATATGTATATTACAGCGAGAATTTGTGTAGGTTCTATAAAAACGCGGAATATTAAAATATTTTAAAATTTTCTTGAAAATCAGCACAACCCATATATACTATGCCATAAGCATTCGAGTATGATTCGAATTTCTTAAATAAAAATTTATTTATTTATTATTATTATTTTGTTGGTGAAAAAAAATCAGCAGCTAAATTGCTGCCAGGAAAATATTTATATTTATAAGAACAAAAAACTTCTTTCCACCACAATCGCTATATCGTATAATGTTATTATTTATAAATGAAATAATTTTCAACACGTCAACGTGAAGTCAATGTATTTTCCTAACTTCCAGCTACACAAGGTATATTGTTGTGTACACAGAATAAAAAATTGAAAACTCCATGGTTCTAGAGGTACACAGAGAGAGATATACGTTTTTATAGTAGAACACAAGTAGAAAAATCAAAATAATTGTTTTTCGTTATTTATCAAGTGAAATCAAACATAAAGTTCGTTACGTCTCAAGTATAAAAGAAAAATCATTTTGTTGTTTTATATATTTTTTTCACTTAAGGGAAATCAATCCGACGTACACAAAGTATACATCAAACAACAAACATACAATATCATTATTGTTATGATAACACACAATTGAAGGTGAAAAAAAATGAAATAATAAAAATAAAGTAAGAAAATTGTAAGATTGTGGTTAGTTTCTTTGTACGTTCGAACTCTTTATACTTTGAAATTGAATCTATATAGGTAGCTTTATAGGTACACATTAATGCGGTATTGGAAACGTACTGTCAAATAAACACAAAACAATAACATGATTTGTTCAACAACGTCTATAAAACTCGGTACGAAGACAACATTTCATAAAATCTTTGTTTGCTTTATAATGAAACCTGTCAAGTTTGGTCTAAGATTGAGGACACCGTGGCAATATGGCGAATATGGGAAAAATGTATTGTTACTTGACTTTTTATTATTTTGATGTCGCATGAAATATGCGGGAAATATTATAATTTGGTTACATAACCTCGTTTCCATGATGAAATATATTTTCTTTTATCTGAAGCTACTTACATTATTCTAAATTGCTTTCCTAAACTCTTTCGTTGTATCAAATGTAATATTAGAATCCCTATTTTATGTGTTCTATTTATATGAATAGGATTCTATGTAAATTAATTTTTTGACTTCTAAAATTTCATTTCCGGAAATTCTTATTGAACAGAAACGAAAATATTATAAAATTATTTTGTAAAAGACTGAAATTGAAATGCGAGAAGAACAACTTTGGTATGATACAATTTTAAGAGGTAAGTGCTCACGAACAGATACTATTCTGACTTTCCATTGGAATAAGAGAAAATATTTTCATAGCATTTTGTTCTGAATTATATTTTTTCTAGGATATAAGTCGTTTATTGTAATAGAATGATGATGAGGAAAAAATATGAATTTCGTGAATATTACGTCTCTTTGAAAAGTTTGTACATACTAATTTACAACAGGTCTATAAGGGTTAGGTTTCAGTGGCACACTTAGGCCATTTTTGGGCCATTGTGATACCATGCATTCACGCCACATCAATAACCCATCCACCTATTACCTACTCAGACTACTACAGTATACCACCTGCACATTGCAAGCTCCATGCCAATCTGAACATTGACGTGGACAGTGGGTCGGCACTGGATTCTGCACTCCATCAGAGGGTCTAAGTTGTGTTTATTAACATTACCGATTTTAATCGATGATGAAAATTCGATTTGCATCTATCCTCTGACGGAATTCGAACCCAGTACCTCCTGATCAACGTGCCGAAGCACTGCAAGACTTGTCCGGTTCGAGAAGGGTTAAAACTTGTTTGTTTTATTTCGTTTTTTTAATTGTTTCAAATAAATATATAAAAAAGCTATTCTTCTAAAATTTTTGGAATATCGCGGACTGAGAGCATTCCGATGTTTGGATCTTATATATTTCTATAAAAGATTATTGTTTTGGTATAGACAGTGAACTCGGCAAGATAATTTGTCACTTAATACAACAAAATCAAATCATTCACTTGGTTAGCATAATAATTTATTTTATAACTAGCTGAGTTACCCGGGGTTCCACAGGAGGTATATAATTCAAATACCTTGATTGTTATGCAAGAACTCTCTCTTTACATCGCTGTAGTTTCAATCACATATGAAAAGAAAATTATAAGTAGCTGAATTCAGTAACGGGTGCCTCCGTCAATGCATCCAGGCGAACTTTTGTAATGATATTATTGGACATCCTGTTTGTGAGGATAGTTAATTAATTTAGGTTTGGTATTTGTTACCAATTGCCAAATAATTATACTCCATTTTTACAAACCTTCAACAAGATCAAAGTGAATAATAAATATAAAAATATTTTAGTTAATAATTTTTATTATAACGCCTTTTGATAAATAATATTTTTGATTTTTCCATTTGGTGTGTAAATAAATAAATTTTTTGGCGTTACCACTCTGGAGCAACATACAGTTGGCCATGTGAAAAGTATGAATTTTCCAAAATAACACCAGCTATTTTCAATGATTGCCCCTTGGCTTTGTTGATTGTCATTGCAAAAGCAAGGCGTAATGGGAATTGTAGTCGCTTGAATTCAAACGGCAAATCGGTGGGAATCATAGGAATGCGGGTAATTAGCACAACTTCTCCTTTACTTTTACCGGTAATAATCGTTGCTTCAATCACATTCGGCATCAATTTCTTCACACAAAGCCGTGTTCCGTTGCACAATTTTGGTGGATCTAAATTTCGGAGCAATATTATTGGTGAACCCTCTTTTAAAAATAGTATGTGTGGTGGAATATCAGGTGGCTCCAAAGAATTAAGAAACTCTATTGGATAATTGACGGATTGATCCACATCAGTAACCGTGTCAATAGATTTGTATTTCATTAGTGGCCCAGGTAGTTGCGATTGAATTTCATTATTTAATTTATTAACGCCGTCATTTTTGGGAGCTAGGAGTGCACGTTCGCACAGCCAATCATGATTTTTGAAGTTATTTGGCAGATTTGGGAATACTTTCATTACCACGTCCTGTATTGATGGCAGCATTTGACAAAAATTAGGCGGGAACGATATCTCACATGTTACAGGGTCATTTGGCAACTTCCCATTACCCATGTCCAAAAGTTGCCTCGCAAATGTTTTAGCTGTACCATCGTGATGTAAATTCACACGCATGTTTGTAAATAGTGTGATTTTCGCAACGTGTTTCCAACGTGATGAGACGCCTTCAGGCAGGTCCAGAACATGCAACATATACATGGAAAAAATTTCACGGCGATCGGTAAAGCGGCTAAGGCGTTATTTCAGAACAATCAAATAATTGTTTCTTTACATGTAAAAATGAACTTTTGATCCAGGGGCGGACACTCCGAGTTCGAAAATGTCTCTTACTTCATATAACCCCTTTCCAAAACTCATTCTCGTAAAAAAATTTAAATTTTTGAAAAAATTTGTACCATGGCTCCTAGACCTCGGAGTCCAGCCCCTTTCACAATATCGTAAGATTGGTCCTAAACATGCAACATTTGCATGGTAAACATTTCATGGGATCAGTTGTGCGACTGAGAAGCCATTTTGGAATAATCAAATATTTGTATGTATACATGTAAAAATTAATTTTTGATCCAGGGCTGTGGCCCCTCGGATTTGAACATGTCAGTAATTTCATATAACCAGCCCCATAAACTCATTTTCTTGGAAAAATTTAAAGAAAGTTCAAATTTGCGAAAAAATTTGTACCGCAGTCCCTAAACCCCGGGGTCCCGGGGTTGGTTCTGGATATGCAACTTGTATATGGTAAAAATTTCATGGCGATCGGTTGACCGGCTGAGACGCCCATTCGGAACAGACAAACAGGAATTCATTTTTATATATATAGATTACACTAGTGATGTTGCTCTTGTTCATCTTTTTTTTTAGTTTGAATATCTTAAGTTAATGTGGGTCGCAATGTAACTCATTCTTATATTTTTGGCTCAACTACGTTGTCTTGATGAATACTCCATTTATTCCATCATATTTAAGCACTGCTCTACCTCACCTCCAGCGCGTCCTACCATAGTCATTTCATCGTACCAATCTTGGTTTCTAAAGGATCTACCATCAATGAGCTTTCATATTTCGATCCTACGCTGGGCATTTGGTTCCCGTATTGTTCGATTTTTTACCCCGCTGGTTCGTTCTACTCGCAGTCTCCGTTCTTCAGGGCATTTTTCATCTGGCTTTTCTCGGGAATGTTTCCACACGTTTTGTGTCATAGTCGAGCTTACGCAATTTTGTTAAATCAGGAGTTACATTTCAAAGTAAACGTTATATCTGCAGGGACATAATATTTTGGGATCCGTTCAGAACGGCATAATTTAAAATTGCATTTTTCAAAACGGCATAAGGTACAAAATTATATTTTGCAAAATTTCATATTTCAAAACGGCGCATTATGGCTAAAACAGCATTTTTCGTAACAACATTTAAACGACATATTTCAAAACGGCATAGGTACAAAACGGCATATGGCATTTTCCAAAATGGCATTTTCCAAAACTGCATTTTTCCAAACGACATTTTTAAAACAGCACAAGGTAGAATGGAATCTTAAGAAACTTCTTTTCATTAATTTCTAGAATATGACCAACAGGCACTGTTATTTCGGAACACGTTAAAATTTGGCATTAATAAAATTTTATTAATTAAAATTTTATAATTCTATAACTTGGCTATTTCTTAGTCGATTAAGATCAGATTTCACATGGTACGGTTGAATTTACAAATGAAATGGATAAAATTGATGAAATGAAATTGATTATGACAAATTCCTTCTCTCTGTTTTATATAAAAACTAGTAGGTATGTTATAAGAAAGGTTTACGAATTATTTGATTTAGTATGCATATAATATTTTCCTCCACCTAAATTTTTATATAGAGCTTCGAAGTTCTAGTTAGTTACTACAATCGCATGATCGTAGCGGATTATTGCACATTGGAATACATCCCATGCATGATTTTTCTTAATTTATCTGGTTTATCGAAAAAACTATACTCAAAGATATTAGTTTCAAGATATGTAGCGTTATTAACGTACATCGCCACTGCAGTTTTTGTTTGAGAGTTTTTCCTTTTTTTATGGTCCTGCCCAAGATCAGCTAAATAGCACATTTTTAAGAACTCACCACAATTTTATGTTTATCGCACCTATATAATAGCATATGGTGTATATTACATCGTTTACGTCAGAATATCGTGTATATTCTATCGATGCTCAGGTATACATATATATATTTACACATACGACACTTGGTATATATAATAGTTAAAAACTTCTCTAAAAATCTCTCGCTATTTTTCGTTTGCAGTTGTGCATTATATTTTTGGTACACGAATATTATTTGGTTGTTCTTTATTAAAAAAAAAATGTACACCTATACAAATCAATTACCGATGAGATCTTAAAGGTTTAAATCTGTTAAGCCTGTCAAAGGTGTTAAATGGTCGGTATAATTTTGAGATGCGCATGCCATGAAGCTAAAAATTATTTCTTAAAATGTTCGGATTTTTCATCTACTAAATTTTGTTTTGTATTAATGTCGTTTTAAAATATGCCATTTCGACCGGGACCCAATAGTTTTGTAACTTCTTGTTCCTTGACCTGGTTCGTGCCATGTTGTTATAATTTACATAATTCCTTATTTATGACTGTTTGTATATCATATCATTCAGAATTCAATCACAACTCCTTTTCGTAGCAATTACAATTTGCAATAGAACTGCTGACTTATCAACAAAGTCAAAATTTAGGCTTTGCGTTGCCCAACGGTACTCGTTATATTTTATTGTATCATGGATTGGAACCATATTTTGAAGTTCTTAAGCGATATTTGTTTGAAATTTCATTTTGAGCTGCCACCTTTGGTTTTACGTTGTTGGCCACCTTTATCAGTGTGTGGAAGATGAATGTCTTTTTTAATCCTCCACTTTTTTAATTTTATCTACAAGCTTTTAAGAGTATTCTTTACTAAAGTACGAGTAAGTTGTGCAGGTTCGATAAGCAAATGTTGGCTAATTTTCCTCTAGTTTTTTGATATTCAATAGCTAATATGGAAAACTTGTGTTTAGTTTTTTCCGTTTCTCTTTCAAACTTGAAGAAGTTGTGAAAGCTCGATCGAAATATACAACAGCAAAAGCCTTAATTTTTATTTTTCGAATATTACAGTTAAATTTATAATGTCGTTCCTAGTTTTGTTTGTTTTTAAATATGTCAATTTTATATTATAGAAAAAATTTCAATAAAAACGGACTACTACCAATAAATAAGCACATTGAAATTTAGTTCTCGTGTCTCAATTTAAAAGAGACAAACAGCATTTAGAGACCAAGGACAATGTGGCCACTCTCTAGCACATCCAACCACGAGATTTCCTACCAAGACTCGCTTCGACATTATAACAATCGCAAGGTTCATGAATGTGATCTATAACTTAAAGGCCTATTTTGTGATACTACAAATCGACGCCCTTCTAAGTAGAAATTAGAAAAAAATACATTGGTCCATTTTGTAATTTACTGTGAAATTGCTACAGGTAACAATCTCCTGTAAGTTCCAGTCATGATGATGAACTAATGATCTTCGACACTCTGCATACTATTCAGAGATAGTGATTTACACGTCATCTACTAATTTTTACATGATCGCGTGTGCAGCTTATGTCGATTACTTATAGACAACGTCGTCTACTCATAGACAACTACTTGCAATTCACGTCACTAGTGATTAAATGACCTTGTTAAAGTTAGCCAAAAGTCGCCAGCTGAAAATAAAAGATGATAATGCAGATTGTGTCTTGGGTTGGATAGTGGAACATAAAAATGTTCAATTTGCAAGATTTCCATAGTTCAATTTCTGAAAAATTCTTTGAATGGCCCGGCGCTCTCGTTTAACCTAAATTCAAATTGATGCCACTATGACCATTTGATAGACCCTAATGCCTGTTAACAAAAGTCCAATTTTGAAGAAATTCTGATGGGCATACGGGGGTGCAATTTGACAAAATGTCCATAGTTCAATTTCTGAAGAAAAAAAATTGAATGGCCTGGCGTATCCCCATCAGAATTTCTTCAAAATTGGACTATCGTTGATAGGCATTAGGGCCTATCAAATGGCTATAGTGGCATCCATGAATTTAGGTTAAATAAAAGGGCTGAGTCATTCAATGAATTTTTCAGAAATTGAACTATGATTTTTTTTTTAAATTACGCCCCTGTATCCCCATCAGAATTTCTTCAAAATTGTACTGTTGTTAACAGGCAAAAGGGCCTATCAAATGGCCATAGTGGCATCAATGCGAATTATGGTTAAAGAAGAGCGCCGGACCATCCCTGATTTTTTCAGAAATTGAACTATGGAAATTTTGTCAAATTACATCTATGTGACACCTAATCAGAAGTTCGTTAACCAGTTTCATTAACCGGTTAATTTCGTTTCGCAAACGGGCGTGCAATTTCGCTAATTCAATATGTCTCCACAGTAAGGCCGAAGTTGACCAACATGATGGCCTATCTAGTGACCATAGTGGCATCAATGACAAGGCATGCTAATTTAGAACGAAAGGAAATGCAATGCATTTTCTATATATTGAATTAGCGAAATTTTGATAAATTACACCTCTGTATCCCCTTCAGAATTTTTGCATAATTAGGCCGAAGTTGACCAATATTATGACATATCAAATGGCCATAGTGGCATCCTCACCATACTTTATGTTCATTTGAAGCAAGGTTAACAATATTGCTTTTCAAATTATGATTGATTTATTTAAACATTTGAATTACTCAAGTTTAAATAAAATTAGGTTTTACAACAACCTTCCCACATTAAAACATTAAAATTGGTTTCTGTTGATGTTGATTAATGGTGACGTATTTATCTACTTTCGGCTGAGAAAGCGAAGACACTATCTGCATTATCGATGTTTTAATTTTTCGCTAACTTTAATAGTATGATTGGATGATCTATATATTTTGATCTTCTTTTCCCTGATATTTTAATTAATACAAATTATTATTACTTATTGCGTAGAAAGTAGCTTATACGATATGCCTTACGCCAATTTTTTCCAACTAAATACGGGATTTTCGTCAATTTTGATGCTTTGGCTTCTCACCAGCCATAATGTCGACAATATAGTATTTGGCAATTTATCTTCTGAAATCAAGTTACGAAATTTTCGATTGCCCCCAATTTTCTAGTTGCCAGGTATTCTAGCTTCAGTTTCATGACTCGCCATGACATTATTAGTTTCTGGTATTTGGAGCTGGGAGATTAATAGTTTTTCTGTTTAGTGACAGGTTTAGATAACGCGTTGTTTAATACAGGCTTGCTACTCATCAATATTTAGTCCATTTCTGTGTTATTCTAGTAACAAATTTTTCAACCACTTCTATAATTATAATTTCTATTATTTCAGCTATTTAATCAAAACTCATAAGCCGAACTACCTTCGCTTTAAAATGTTTTCGGATTTTATCCTAGGTTACCTATACCCTTTTTGACAGTTTTCACAGTTCACACTGTGATTACTGTGAATTAAAAAAATAATGCAGTAAAATTGTGGAACTAATTTTTTCAGCAAATGAAATGGGACTGTAGCTACCAGATGAACAATATGATATACATATAAACTCTTGAAAATAGTATTTTATTCTTGTGAATGTATAAGTTCCGTCTTCCCACCAGAAAAGCTTATATCACGTCTGTCAAATTTGTAATAAAATATTAAACATAATTATGCATATTTAGTTCAAACCACCCCATCATTAAATCACCACAACATGTTAATCCATCATCGCGATTTACATCAAAGCTCATAGAACGTCACCACCATTCCATAATAATTTAAATTTAACACATAAAATATAAAAAAAACCTCTTCCACTCTACATTTAACCTACTTAATTCTCTATAAATAAAGTACAAGTAATTAAAACTAAAATGCTAATATGTACAAAATTAAAAATCGATAATATAAACAGCCGCAATTGACATACATTAGAACGTTTGGTAGCATTAAATTATGTGTTGCTTAAGCGAACAAAATTAATAAATATTCCAAATTATATAAAAACGTAAAATTCTGCGGTTTATCTTCACCATATTAACATGAATAATTAATTAATCATCGTTAATTATTTCGTTAAACGGTTGTTTTTGGTTGATTATAAAATGAAAGAAGACTAAAATTTTAATGACGCGATATTTCATTGCAATTTATTGGATATGGAAGCAGTAGAGAGGAACATATAATCTCTTCTAATCATAATTTCTTATAATTTATAGTTATATAATATCGCTTATATAATTTATCTCTCTCGCCGGATTCGTAAAGCGATTAAGCATGAAAAAGAACTATAAAGAAAACATCAAACGAGCACACGAAAAATGAAGATAAAAGACATTTCGGATTTATAATGAGTGGAAAGAACTTCTTCATTGTGCCGTGCACACACAAAAAAAATCTTATATTATCAATATGATATACTATAAAAGATTTTCAAGTGGTACTTCCAATTTTTGCCGCCACTCTTATCTCTCTTTATATATACATAAAGTATATATTGATTATATATAAAGTTGATTTGATTCTTCTGCACACAATTTATTAGATTGACGGTCATAAGGTTTCGATTCGAGTTTCCACCACAATACGTACATGGACCAAAACTATATTGAAAAGTCAAAAATATTCCAACTAATTTCCAATTTGAGTGCGATCTAAACAGCTGCTGTTAATTTAAAGACATCAATTGAAAGGAAATTATCTTACCATGAAAATTCGAAAGCCGAACAGAGTTTTATAAATAACTTTGTCAATCAACATGTTTTAATGTTTATTTGTTTATTTGTGTATATACTGTCTTATATTGTTATGTTTAAATAATAATCAAATTAAAAATTATGTCGTTGTTATTTTTACTACATACTACTAGACTACATATTGTCTAAGTTTTTAATTGTGTTTCATTAGAAAATTAGAAATAATGTTTATAAATAAATCACAATTGTCTTAAGAGACCGATATACATAATTTGATTTTATGTTGTTTTTTATGTATTACATATATTGTGTTATACCGTACCGCTTATAGATATATAGTACTGCAACGTATTGATGATTATGATGAGGAGGAAGTTATGTTGAATGATATTTTAATTAAAAATATTATTGGAAAAATTTAATTAAACAATTTTTTATGATTTAAGGTGGTGATTGGTTTATGCGTATAGATCGGGTTTGGGGAGGATAAAATTGTTAATATTTTAATTATTTACCATAATAATTGCCTACGAGGTTTTTTTTTTATCAAAAATTCAATTTACGTATTTTTAGTCAATGCAATGTATGTTGCTATACAATTCCATTTACTGTAATGTCTGTTATGTTGGCCCGAAAAAAACAATCCGGGCTTTTTTATGTGGTGTTTTTCCACGATAAATTCAAACCTTAGCCCGAAACAAACAAAATAATGGAAATGTGAGTTTCATTCCGATTTTTTTTTTCTATTCATAAAAAATATTTGTCACCTAATTAATTTTATTTCAGCCCGAGAAGATTTAGTAAGATTTCAATTATAAATATTTACTAACTCACGATCCATATATTTTTATATTCAAATAAAATTGTAATAAATGTAAAACAGTTCATACACAAATATATTAATATATTATACGAAGAGATCTATTCCAAAACTCGCCAACTCCATTTTTACAATAAATGAAGTTTTGATTTTCTGGTTATTAGTACAAAACTTTTCAATCATTTAAGGTAATTAAAACATTCCCCAACTTGTCCAATTCATAGTAAAAAAACGATTTGAAAATTAGGTGTTATTCCAAAACTCGCCTCATCCAAAGAGTCGTTTCAAAACTTGCTTTATCCATAGGCATCAATCAAAGGAATAATTTTTGTTCAGGTGATATCGTACTATTTTTAAATTGTCATAGTTTTACAGCTAGGTTTCAATTAGTTTTGTGTTTGATGAGCAGCAGAGTGTTTATCTACGTAGAATAATTTTGTGTTTTAAAGTGTTTTAATTCGGTAAATAATTCTAACGATTTTGAAGCGATTCAATAAAACATCGGTTCTGGTTTAAAATATTATAACTTATTATCAATAAGTTTTTTATTTTTGGGCATGCTCCAACTGGTCCTCCAGATTTTCCAATTTGTTCACAAAAAGGGAAAAAAACTTATCGATGTTCAAATTTGAAAATGGGTGATATTCGTAATTTTCACTCCCTGTTTTATTCGACAAATAAAAAAATCGAACAGGATACATTTATTTTAAGGTACATTGAACCATATAAACCTAAATGATCAAGGCTTCAAATGGAAGGCGCTTCAAGAAAAGGAATCTCGATAAAATATTTTGTTAAAATTAAAGGCACGGAAAAATTTAAAATTACATATTTCGAAGGATAGAGTGCAAAGAATCGCTAGAAATTATTTTACCACCGGGTTATTTATTATCCAAGGAAAAGCGAGGCGGAGCTAAATAGCAAACAAAATATTCGCAGAAACAAACGTTTGTAAAACACTTTATAGAGAAATTAAAATGTTTAGAGTCTCATTACTGTCGTGATAAAAGCACTCGTCAATATTTACCGTGCCATTTAACAATAAATACATACTAAAATATGTGTAAATACCAAGTTCTAGAAGACCCTTTGAAAATAAAAAGAACGTTCTTTCGCAATATTTTTTGTAAACAGTATAATGTTAGAATCGGGGCTCCATAATCCGACACCTGCTCTCGCTGCAGTGAGTTACTGGACAGTATAAAACGCGGAAAAAATCATCAGGGAAAGGTATCATTGCAGATACAAAAACGAGTACATAATTTAAAAGCTAAAGCTTTCTTCAATAAACTTAAAGAGACCGCTACCGAAATGATAAAATTTTCGTATGAATGCCAAAAAAATTTGGTAAATCCAAAAATACAGGATCAGATTGCATACTATAGTCGGCAACTATATACGTACAATTTTACTGTTGTTAAAGAGTCTTCAAACACCAAAATGATAACCAAACATGTTTTTATTTATACATGGATGGAGCACGAATTTCATAAAGCGTTAAATGAAATAGCATCTGCTGTTCATTATTCGCTAATATCAAGTGTCTTGTCATCTGTCTCCAAAATAAGGCTTTGTGCGGATGGCTGTGGTGGCCAAACCCGTAACTCTACAATGGTTGCTATGGTCACATTTTTTCTGGTAAATAAAGCCCCTTCAAACATAAAGAGTGTGGAGCTAGTCTTCCCAGTTAGAGGACACTCTTTTCTTTCGTCGGATAGGATCTTTGTAAGAATTGAAAAAAAAAATCAAAAAAACACCAATTATCGCAGATCCACAAGATTTTTTAAATGTATTTAGCCAACATGGAACGGTAACGAAACTTGAAGAATGCGGAGTAAATGATTGGAAACAATTGATTAAAAGTTACTTCAAGAATGTTCAGTCATGGCATTTCAAATTCTCCACAGCACAAAGAATTTTTATCGAGAAGGAAAATAAAACAATAACAGTTCGAGGAGAAGTGAACTATTTACAATGGTGATATGGGATTGAATAAATCGATTTCCAAGCGAGGAAAACCTATTAATCGTAATACAATACCAAAAGGGATTTCTATTAGTGAAGAAAAATTGAGAGACATTAAAAAATTGCTGATCGCCTAATCCAATTTGTCGTGCCAAAACTCACCTATTCCAAATTTAGTTTCTAATAATATTTATATTTTGTCATTTGATTGATATTATTTATATTTTGTCAAAATACATCTAAATTTAAATTGAATCGCTATCAACTCATTCTAAAGTTTGTTTAAAAATATGTTGAATACACTTAGAAACAAATTTTTGCTATATCTGAAAAAAAAAACAGACAGTAGGACCAGACGAGTTTTGAAATAGATCTCCTCATACTCTCTCTTGCGTATTATGCAGAATATCACGGGGATTATTGGTACAAATAGTTTAGAATAGGTTAGAATCATTCTACCACTTAAGTATGATGAATTCAGTAATATTGGATTTTTTCAGCACCGTTCTCAGAGATGTCCGGACCAAAGAGTGATGGTTTCAGATTTTTGAATTAAGTTAGCAAAATCCTATTTCGTTCTAGTAGCTGAGGATATTGATGTTATACCTCTATAACAAGACACATCATTTCTTGTTCCACATTTAAAGGTGGTCGCTATGGTTGTTTTCCACTTTTTTCTCAAATTCTACTACTTTTAGCACGTTCACGACCGAGCTGCTATCCTAGTCTGGAGTGGTCAGTAATTGAAGCGTAATGGTAGAAATATTTGTGACATTATAAATAGTATGACGCATAAACAACTCGCCGGTTCTTTTAGAACAAAATTTCGTTGTATAACGGATTATATAGCAAGCATAACGGAATTGTTATTGCGTTCGGCTCTGATAATTTATCCTGATCGCTTTGCACAATTATTTTAATGTTTTTATGATGAATGTCATTAATAACGAATGGCGACGGTGCTTCTTTATCCCACTTGTTGGCTTAAATTTATTTCAGAAATGTCTGAGAACTCAGTCTAAAGGTAGAAGTCCGTCCACTTCGTCTTCATGTATCCAACTAATATCGCGAAAATTAAAATCGGATGTGATCGAGACGACAACAGATGGATCCGCAACACTGTTGATTTCCATAATTGTATCGTAACCGGAAGTATATAGTGTTGTGGTGTCTCGGGTGAGACTATAATGACTTTTTGTCCCTAGCTATAGGAAATAATTCAGAACTTAAGATTGCACTGTTAAATGATGTCTCACACATGATAGATTAGATTAGAAACATTGTTTGAAGTACGAAGTTATAAAATCCAGCAGCTTAGGAAGACATTTTATTTACACTTTAGTAGTAAAACGTTATCTTTACTCTTCAGGCGTGATTTGATTGTTGCTTACTGTATTGCTAGCCCTGCCATCTTGTAAGTTATGTTCTTGATCTTCCTTAGCTTTTTCACCCCCCAAGCTTCGCAGTTTTGTTTTATGCATTTTAACATACTGTTAAAGTTAGCTGACTCGCTCCAGCCGAAAATGTCGATAATGTAGATTCATATGCAACATGTTAAACGTCAGCCGAAAATGATCGATAATGCAGAGCCTACTGTAATAACGAAAATGTAGTATTCGAAAAATGTCGATAATACAGATTCAAAAACAACTTATATAGGTAGCCTGTAAAATTCAGTAAGGCAGATTCGTATAAATGGCCAGCCGAAAAATGTCGATAGCGCAGACAAATAATTTTGATTTAAACAGTAATTTCTTTTTAAATCAAAAATGTTCGGTTCATCAACGTATATTTTAAAATTAAACTTTTTTATTAAATGTATTAAAACTATTATAAAACTGATGGCATATATCAAACAAAATTTCAAAAATTTCAGGTCAATTTCCATGTGAAGAGTCCGAAAATTAGATCGCACACACAAAACTTGAAAGCTTCTAAAAATTGAAGCTTTAAAGTATCATGACTAGAAATAGATTCAAATAACGAGTCGTAATCATGCCACATCTGGAAAAAATTTCTGGTCAATTTCCATTTTGAGAGTCCGGAAAAACTCAATTGAATATATCGCACACACAAAATTTGAAAATTTCGATAAATTGACCGTTTAAAGTGTCTTGTCTGAAAATATATTCAAATGAAAGGTCTTACTGATGCTCACGCCTGAATAAAATTTCAGGTCAATTTTCATAATAAATGAATAAAATATATAAAATGGTTAAAAAATGCACAGAAATACCAGGCCGATAACAGCCGACTAATGTCGATAATGCAGATACAAATTTTATGTCGAAAAATAATTTTTTTAGACCTGTCATTTGATTATGTTTCCAGCCATGACCCTTTAAACGGCCAATTTATAGAAATTTTCAAATTTTGTGTGTGCGATATATTCAATTGAGTTTTTCCGGACTCTCATAATGGAAATTGACCTGACATTTTTAAATGATAATTATTAGATGGAACTTCATCTTTATATATATATAATTCTTCTGTACGTGTATATGTAACTGAACTCCTAAACGGCTGAACCGATTTGTGTGGGACCCTGGATGGTTTAAATTTACAATTGGACACTGTAGGTGGTACTGCAATCGGGTTCTAGGATTTTTTTTTGTTTTTCAACGAAATATTTATTTTTATTTTTTTTTTTTTTTTTTCACATATCAGAAAACCCCAAAATTTCACCACCTACACCCCTAAATTTTCTGTACGTGTGTATGTGACTGAACTCCTCCTAAGCGGCTGGACCGATATTAATGAATTTTTGTGTGTGTATTTAAGTGGGTCCCTGGATGGTTTAGATTTACAATTGGAACCAGTAGGTGGCACTGCAATCGTGTTCTAGAATTTTTTTTTGTTTTTTGATGAATTATTTTTTTAATTTAATTTTGTATTTTTCACATACCAGAACATATAACCCCAAAATTTCACTCCCCCCCCCCCCCCACCGCCCCAATATTTTATTAAATGAAAAAAACATAGTGAATAATTGCCTTTCTGAGAATAATTCATTGTTATGTTTGTGTAACATAGGCGGCGCCGATGTCGAATTCTGTGGTGTTTGACGTACGCATCAATACATGCGCAAGCCACTTGCGTTGTAGCTTGGCGTTGTTTTGATATTTTAATTTCTGTTTGCGTGCATATTGAATGTATTATTCATCGACAAAACATATTGAAATAACGTTTAAAATCGCAAATGAAGTGTACTTAAAAACACTTACCTTGAAAAACATGTGTAAGGTGCAATGTTGAAGTGAATACCGTATATGATCGTCAATGAATTTCAATTATATACATGTACATTCAGTGACAATCAATCTAACCTACTCTTCTGCATCGCATTTGGGTCACTGATCAAGATCCAAATATCGTTTTTTCGCCACAAATATATAAAGAGGCATTAATAAAGATTGAAGATATTTGCATTCTCATTTCGAATAGGCCACTCATTTCGGTTTCCAGCACAGACATCATTTACAGCAATGTTTAGCGTGAGCAACAATTTGCTGCTGCCCCTTTTGTTGCAAATAATGAACAAGACATTGACAAAATATTCCTCATCACACTGATACTTGCGCGCATTCGATCCCAAAACCATATTGCGTTGGCAGTTGCTTCAACTGGCATTTGCTTAATGGTTGAAGGACTGCACATTCAGCACTCAAGTTGCCATTGATCGTTTACACATATCCAGATGCAATCTATAGCATATAGAAGGATTTCGGCATGGCTAAAATTTTTCAAAAATGCACTATGACTCACAAGATCTCAACAATAATAGCCGACTTTTCGGTGGTGCTCTATAATGTTGCTATCTTTATTTCAGACAGATATTGCCGGTCGTTCTACGCGTTACATGTGTGGACGAAATTAACACATTTTTGAAAAAATCATACCTATGGTGAAACGAAAATACATTACGCCTTAACATAAATATGCATATCCAACTGCAAAACGATCCATCGGCACTGTTGAGTTTTTTCTTTGTTTGCTATTTTTTAATCAAAATGAAAATCATCCAAATTTGTACATATGTGTGGGTCAGTTGATCCACAGCGTAGAAGCGTCCATTTCCATGAGTCGCCACATCTTCAGTCATTTGTAAATCCATTATGAGCTCACCGACCAACCGAGTTTCACACACTCTTCTCCACACAGCTAATACATATGAAAAACACAACCGTCAGACATTTACACACATGCAACAACAGCCAATGACCAGTACTAAATATCGTCCGGCCGTGACACGAGAATTGAACGGTGCGGAATAATGAAAAGTTGCACTATTTTTTTATTTTACCTAACAACAGCAAATCACACAATGACGAAACGAAAAGATTAAAATATCTAACTCAATGTCAAATATCACTTAGTATGTTATGTATATAGTTTATGGAAAATTCGAATATCGAAGAAACGTTTGCTGAACCAGGCAAACCAACGTTCGGACAGGTCTGTCGAGTCCGCTAGTTTAAAATATTCTCCTAATATGAATGTCATGCCTTACCTCCCCAAACGTCTAATACAGCACTTAGAGAAATTTGGTTTGGTATAATACTTTTAATTGGTTCGAATGAAAATTTCTTATTTTAAATTTTTTAGTTGGTTTTTAGGAACAAGAAAATTAAATTTTTTTAAATAAATATTTACTTTCCGGCATAAAAATTGTATCTGCATTATCGAAATTTTTTGTCTGGGATGTTACCGACAAAAATCGGCTGTCATTTTCGTTTTATTAGTTTGAATCTACATTCCCGACATTTTTTAGGCTTGAGTGGGTCATTTTGGCAACCTCAATTCTCGAAGAAGGTTGTTCAAATTTAGCAGTTGTACGAGTGAGTATATATTATACAACGCATTCGAATTGGGTAGTGTTATAATTATAATCACTCATTTTGAACGATAGATTTCACACAACCAAAACTATTTATTTTATTAATATTAATAAATCTATTATTTAAATATATCTAAACTAATAAATTCTTTTTTCATTTTCTTTTTAGGTAAGTCATCTTTACTTATACATACATTAAAATTCAACTGAGCTCGTAAGTAAAGTCTTGATTGGCGCCGCAACTTTATGCTTATTACATCTACTCCAATTGGATCATCTAAAATTTCAGTAAAAAATTATTACCAGTTCATGTTAGAACTTTGCGGTAAACGATCCTAAAAGCATCGAAAATATGTTAGGTTATCATCGGAGTACATGTATTTCAAACAGAAATGGTAATGACCTTAAAATATTTTGATCCTCCCCGACCTTGAATATTATTATATAAAACCTTTGAATAATTGTATACGTATTTGGATCTGCTATATACCGCTTAATATTCCGATTAACTTTCATCTAAGCCGACCATTACATTGAATTTTTATCTATACGTCGGCTTCCAACATCACGATCGACTGTTTTAACTTCATTTCTTATATACGGATCACAAGTAATGATTAATTTACATGCGATTTAATATAACCTGCTGCAAAACAAGTATATAACTAGCGCGATATATTAATGATGATGGCCTCTTACGTTGCTACATGCAAAGAAAGTAAATGGTGTACATTTTTTAAATAGTCTGTGAGCATTTTTTGCAAATCATCGGCTCAATTTGTGTTGATCGATTCTGATTTATTATACAACAATTAACATTCATTTACCATCACGATTGCAAAATGATAATCGAGTTCGATGGTTAAACTTTTTAAAATGTCAGTCACACGGTACGACTAAATATTAATAGGTTCCGAATTAGGGAGTATACATATACTACAATTACTAAAATCTATATTTGGTACACGATTACATATGTTTCTGTAGGACAGAACATTTTGATTCGTACATTTTGATTCGTTAATTGTTTGTGCACCGATTATGGAATCAAATAAATTTGGCGATTGAAAACCGTACGTTAATTGATTATCGAACGGATATGTCATAAATAGCGCCCATATGCTATTAGTTATATAAAATTTTATTACAATTTAAGTGTCTATCGTTCTTTAAATTACCTTTGTGTGTCTTTTAAAGATCCATTAAATTAATTTCTTTTTATTTGATTAAAATCTAAATTGAATATTAACCTTTTGTACGCTTTATATACTACCTCGGTTGTATTGTTAAATAGCCGTCATCGACTAGAAACATTTCGTCGACAAAATAAGAAAAAAAAATCGTTACATTCAATTGACATATAATCAATTTTATATATTTATGGGATTTTTCCAATTCTGTTCACGTGCGCCTTTTCGTTTTCATCACCAAACCGTAATATAAAATGACAACAACAAATATTATGTACGTACGCGTAAGCTCGCTATTGTTCCCGCATCATCGAAGTCATCATAATAATAATGAGCGGGACGGACTGAATGAAAATTGATATGACAATAAGAAATTTTTTTTCTGGTTCTGTTTGTTTTTACTGTCAGTTGTCGATCACAGTATTTAAACGGAGATTTTGCGGTTCGTGTATTGTTTTAGTAATGTGCCGATTTTCTATTGTTTGCCAACTAACTAGCTATGTACTTAGTGATAACATATTTTTTATACGGTAATCTAGGATAATTAATTTCCTCTGTGAACACACAAAAGACAGGAGATAAGGAGAATCCGGTGTACTGAAAAAGTTACATCTTAAATCATTTCATTTTATATACACACCGGCAGTCGTATTTTTCCTTCCTCATCGAAGCACAAAACTAAAATAAATAACAAATAATTCACGGCGGATGAAGAGTAATGTTGACAGTTTGTTGTTTATTCAAAGGATCAAGCTTAAAAGCTCAATTAATGAGCACACAAAAAACTAACAAAAGTAAAATATTTCCTCTGTTTTTGTGTGTACAAATCCAACTGTAATAAATTTTATTGTTCTATATAGTAAGTGTCTGATGCTATGTTTTCTTTAAGAAAATGGAAATGAACCAAAAAAAAGTAAAAAAACAAGTTACAAATTTATTTTTGTAGCTAGCAGACAAAATCTTTTCCATTCCAAATTATTTTAATTTTTTTTTTGTCAGTCTAGAGTCTAGTCGCATATACATCGTGTTTTTCTTTCTATTTATTTTAGAGTTTCTCATTCGAATTTTCCAACAATTTTCCAAAAACAGAAATTATAAATTAATAAAAACATTTCTTTTTACGAATATTATACAAAGTAGTTTTTTTACATATACATTTTTAAAAGATGATATAAATTTGCAGTAGTTTTGCCTTCGGTCGTTTCTATTTGATTTTCTTCTGAATACAAGGGCTTCTGTTATCTACAAAAGAGCACAATACAATATAATTAAGTGTTAAGAATAATGTCAAATGGATAGATTTCTGCATTTTGTTTGAATAAGAAATATTGAAATGAGTTCTAAAAGTTTGACTTGAAGATTTATAAGTTCAGAATGGATGCTTTTAATTAAACAGATTTCAGATAGCAATTAAAACTTATGGAAACTTATACTGCCTAACATACTTTTTTAACATTAAGTGCGTTGATCTCGTTACAATGGGAAAAATGGAGTTTATTATCTCCAGAAAACCATAAAACTGATTCCGATTTGATGACTGCAATAGCAAAATTCAGGATGAATATTAAAAAAAATCGTGATTTTTCTTTAGAAGAGCGCATATTTAATCAATTAATTTATAGTTTTTTGGTTGATTTTTGTTCACAATAGAAATATAATGTGATATTGGATGATAAAATAGTAAAATATATACCTCATGCTATAAAAGTTGTAGCAAGTTAAAACTCAGTATTAGTACGGGACAATTAGTCGAAAAAATCATATATATTTGCCACTATCATCTGTCAGCAAACCATAAATCACCAGCTGGACTATATAAGTGCCTATTTTCATGTTATAATTTTGAGTGATTTTAATATTAATTTAAATATTTCCGCCAATCGACTTTCCAACAGCTTCTTTTTATTGTTGCTTTTTATGTCCTTACTTTACGTTTCCGAGAGAATCTAATTTTGTAGATTTAGTTATTGTTAATGATCAGGATACTAAAGAATCGATCATTTTAAGGAAATCCCGGTGCCATCGATTTCTAACCTCTACTTCATTCATATGTCTTATAAAGTAAAGTTTATAAGATCAAAACATACATTCTTCTATCCTCTAAAACATCCATTCTTCTAGTGATCTCAAAACTACTAAGAGGTGACTTTGGAATAATCTAAGATCGTTTGGAATTAATGCAAAGACCAGTAGCCATGATTATATTTCCTTTGCAGCTGATGAGATTAATACTCACTTTACGATCATTCTAGCAGGTAGGGTCGTGCCTTATGCGAATGCTGATTTTACAATTAATTCCCAAAATAATTTGTTTCACTTTACATGTGTGTGCGATATCGATGATGTGAATGTGGTCGCAAAAATTAAATCAAACGCGCTGCTGGATATGACGGTATGAATGTGAAATTTTTAAATTTATTATTGCCTTTAATTCTACCATATCTGACTTTTATTATCAATAAGTGTATTACTAATTCTTATTGTCCTGCATTACATGGAAAAAACATTCGTTGTCCCCTTTTTAAAAGGTAAGTAAATCTTTGCAAGACCTACGATCAATAAGTTTTCCTCCTATTCTGTCGAAGGTGTTGGAATTGATTTTGATAAACCAAATTACCTTGTACATTAATGAACATCAATCTGGTTTTCAAAAGAATCATAGCACAACAGCTGCTCTAGTTAATGTGGTAGATGATATCTCTCATGTTGTTAATGAGCCTAAGTCTTTTGCTGTCACTGTTCTACTAGATTTTTTAAGGCTTTTCACTCTATTAAGCTCGATTTATATTATCCGTTCCTTTCAGTTCCTTCATTTTTCGTATCAGACAAAAAAAAAACAGTGTTACATGTATTTTCGTAGGAGTATTTATATTATCCGTTCCGTTCAGTTCCTGCAAGTACGAAACGGATAATATAAATACGCCAATGAAAAAAAATATGTAACAATGTTTTTTTTTTTGTCTGATACAAAAAATGAAAGAACTGCAAGGAACGGATAATATAAATCGAGCTTTAATCATAAGGTGTTACTGCAAAAATTGAAACTTCATTATAACTTATCTGATTTGACAATACGGTTAATGTCATAACATTTGTCAGACAGGACTCAATACGTAAATTTATCAGATACGATAACAAGAATTGCAACGATTACAAGCGGAGTGTCGCAAGGTTCCATCTTAGGTCCAATATTATTTTCTCTTTTTATTATTGATTTAGGCGACTGTATAATTGGAACAAAGTATCATTTTTATGCGGACGACGTTCAAATGTATGCTGGCGGTTCATTGGACAACTAGATCCATTTTATATTTTTCATAAATTGGTTTTTATGTTTGGTAAAACATTTAGGGGACTAATTTACTTTTCTTTACGTATCATTTTAACGAAAAATGTTTTACAGAAAAACCTTGATTTAACGGACTAATTGGGGAGCCCGCTAAATCCGCTAGCCCGCAAGATACGAATGTTTTTAAATTTAATCTGTTCGATCGAATTTTGCTCGACGGAACTCAGACATTTCTTAGTCGATTATTTTGGGATTGGGTATGTTGGATGGAAATTGGATTCTTAATTGATTTTTGGAAAAGTTCTGGAATATGGCCACCTGGCATGGAATTTGACAATTTCTTAATCGATTATGCTGAAATTGAATATGGTGGATGGAAATAAGATTCTTCAATAATTTTTGGAAAATATTCTGGAATATGGCCACATGGGACAGAACTTGGTATAATTTAAACTAGGAGGGAACTCCGTAATAAGCAGGCGTCTTTCTTGAGGCAAGCGGCACGTGATGTTGATATGTTTCTGATAAGGCTGGATGCCTTAATATCTATCACCAGTACGTGACCCACTCATGCGATTTGTGGGTTGAGCGGCAGGCTAACTATTTACTCTAACAAAAATCACGTTATGAACCCTACACAAAGGTCGGATAAATTTAGTGTTCTTATCAACAACGACCTCAAAAACTGTTCACAGGAACTTGGAATATGATGTCTTCTAAGACCTAGAGATTTCCATAACCTTTAGAACCAAGCAGAAATTTATACTTTTGTGGTACTTACAATAGAAGAGCATAACTTTTCCGACTCAGGTGGCTATATTCAAGAATTTCATTCACAATCATTGAAAAATCCCCGAATTCGTCCATCATAATCGGTAACCGAAGAATACAAAATAAAAAATTGTCCGTTAAATCGAGGGTCAGTTAAATCGAGGGTTTACCGTTTTATCGTTAAAAACAATATGAAATTTTTCCATCGCCTTCAAAATCACTCTCCCAAAATGCACGAACTCCGCAAGGAACTGCAAAGTTTGGATAACCATCGACTTCTTGTAATTAGCGATAACATATGTGATTTTTAATTTTTGACCTCATGTTTTACCAAACATTTGCAGTTCAAGCGGAGCTTGAACCCCGTTCGTTTTTTTTTTATATAAACTACTTAGCAAGAGCTGGTACTAAATGTATCATATTACCCACAAATATGCAAAACAATGCTTATAGTCGCTCGGCGTTAGTTAGATGTTATGTTTTATGGAATCATCTGCCTTGAGGTTAGATGTATAAATTCTCGGGAAAGCATTAAAAAATCAGTATTTAGTTATTTGAAGGAAAACTGTTTTATTTATTAAACGGCACATTTACCTTAAATATCTCTTCGCGATCTTCATTTTCAATTTAGTTGTGATTTGTGGCTATTCTGTTAGTGAATAACCCTAGTATATTCCGCTGTGTGTCAAGAAAAGACGGAATATGTTCTTGGTTATTATTTTTTTATTAAAATAAAGTAGAATTATTAATGCTGTTTTCATTCAGTCATTTTCGGCTCTGCTGCGTAATAGATTGAAATGTCTTCTTCTCACGACGATGTTCGGACGTTCTGAAAAGGGCGATTTGTTTTCTTGTTTTGTCAATGAACTTTGATGTTTCAAAAGATTTTAAACACAGGCACAGCTTGAGAAGTGTTTACTGACAAACAATTTAGAAAAGTCAACAATTTAGTTGAAGAGTTCATTGTCAGGCACAGCATAATCCTTCCATTTTATATAGAAACCTGTGGCACGTCTCTACTATATAAAGTCGCGATGACACCGTCGGCAAGTAAATCATTGAAAATTTATATTATGCCTATTAACATAAAATTACATATCGGACGCCTATGGGCCTCCCTCCACCTAGCTAATAATATGGGAACCAAAAATGGCAAGTTGTGTTAACACAAAAAAGAAAAACACAAAATTGTTTCTCTTCTATTTTAGGCATATCGGTAATGGATAGTAAGATCGGATTTTTACATGCGGTGTATTGAGATGCATTTCGGTGGTGCAAGTTCAGAAGTGTTTTTGGGCATTTGCTGTTTGACATCAACCAAAAACATTTGATAAGTTCAAAATAACATCACAATATACTACAAGGGTTCATGTGTTCTGTTTAATATGCGGCGGTTTGATTACGATGATTGCATTTGCATTCTGATTTAAAGTAGCTCTCCATTGGAATCAACATTTGAATAAATTTCCTAAAATCATTGAATAAATTCCTAATATGATTACTGTACGAAGGCAAACAGTGTGGAACTCATTTCAGAAGGCACACACGAGTTTCGGTAGATATACTTAACATTCAGGATTGTTGGTGGATGTCGAACACTTATAAACATTATAATTTGTTAATCTCTCATTTGATTTCGAGCCCCAAATACTGAATTAAGGTACACCACATAATCGCGAATTATGAATTGTAGATCTGGTAAAATCATCTAGACTGAGATGACCATAGGGTAAGGTATGCGACCTATCAGGAAACCACCTATCTAATGGATTGTGAACGTTAAAATGACGTTGTTATTTTGTCTGCCCCCTTCTTCTGTCTCTTGTCGCGAACCGATTTATATCAAGAAGTACTGTCGCTCGGCTGAATTAAATTTTCAACCAACGAAAGAAACAAATAGTTTTTGGCAATGTTTTTGAATTTGTTAAAAAATGTCTTATCTTATTTCAGACAAAAACTTTATACTATTTGAATGATGTAATAAAGATGTTTTCAAAATAATTTTTTGACCTAACCCAATCCTAATCAATAACCTCTGTAACCAGAGATATCAAACATGGCCGTTTTCAATAATCGTTCAGTCGAAGCTCGAAACCATGGCTTGAAAAGGGTATTACATTTCGAAGCTGACCACGCTTTTTTCAGGGTAAGCCGATTTGACAGCTGACAGTTGATTTTTGGTTAGTTTGGTTTGCTATTTCATAATGAATAGATATACGTCAGAGCAACGTTTGCAAATTGTTCAAATTTACTTTGAAAATAGTGGTTCAGTTCGTGAAACTCATCGCGCGCTACGTTTATAATCATCCATCAGTGGCCCTATTCTGGTTTTCCTCCGGGAATAAGGAATTGGAAATTAGTGATGTTTTTCTAGCAGTTGGGAATTTTTTATTCCCCAAAGTGTATTCTGACGTTTGGGAATTTTTTTTACATTTTGGAATATTTAAACATTATTTTTTCTAATAAATAAATATTTAAAAATAAATTAAACTTGCAATAAGATAATTTTTCCATATACATAAAATAATGTTTGCCAAAAAATTATTCCCTGTCTGCCAGAATATGCATTTGGGAACAGGAAATAAATATTTGGGAATTATTGAAATTTTTAATTACAGCAAACTATTTTTCCGAATTCCCAATTCTCCGGGAAAACCAGAATAGGGCCACAGCACAGTTAATTCGATTAACTATTGATCACTTTTGCACCACGCTTACTCTAAATGATAATACGCATCCAATACGACTAATTCAGTGAATGAACCAAAGCCAATTATCTCCAAAAATGAAACATATTTTTGGTTGAATGGCTATATCAACAAGCGCAAAATTCTTGCATTTGGATGAACAAATATACGAGCCATTGTTCAAAAACCATTACACCCACAAACAATTACCGTTTAGTGTGCTTTATGGGCCGAAGGAATCATCGGACCATATGTGTTCAAAAATGATGCTAGTGAAAACGTTACAATTTTTGTCTGCCTCAATTGATTGGTTTTGACATCAGAGACATGTGGTTTCAACAAGAACATTTGATGAATAATTAATATCGAGAAATGGACAAAGTCACATTCGTGGCCATTAAAATCATTTTTCTATGGTTAATTTAAATTCAAAGTTCTATACCTCGAAATCAAACATCCTTTATATAACTTTTATCCCCATCGTATGGTAATGGCCTGGTCTTTTGCTGCTGATGTTAACAAGCAAATAATATATACCGTTATGTTTGCAAACCTCTGTAGACAGATATATACAGGCTGAGACATGGTCGCTTACATAAATCGTTCAGTTGAAACCGTTGGATAGCTAATGGCTTGTATATGTCTCTAATCATAATCGTATATGCTAATGCTCTTGCGGATCCGTTTAACTGATGACCTTATCAAGCAAATAACATCTACCGTTATGTTTGCAAAGCTCTGTGAACAGAGATACACAAGGTGAAACATGCCCGTTTTCATAAATCGTTCAGCCGAAACCATGGGACTTGTATAGGCCCCTTATCCTTATTGCCTGGCTGATGCCTTTTATGGATGATTCTTTGAAATAAATGGCATACACCGGTATATCTGCAAACTTTTGTGAACTGTGATATGCATTAGTCGATACATGAATGTTATTTTAAATTATCGAATTGAATTGACGGATTATTGAATGTCAAACGCTTATTGATTTTTAATAAATCTACCCAGTTTGAAAATCATAAAATAAAATTTTAGAGATCCGGAATTTTTTTTTACATTTTTTCGGTACGAATTCTTTTTATTTTTTCTATTTAAAGTTGTTTTTATTTTGTATTATTTTTCGGCTAAAAGGTTTTTCTTGCGTGATGGTTCACGAGCCAGCGCATATGAACGTCACTCGGCTAACTATAATCAAAATTCTGCAACCAAGTTTCCTTCAAAAGTGATACATTCATTCCTAATACGTTCCTACACTTTGATGTCGTTTTTGTGGAACGATTTATTTCTTGCCTCAAAATAGGCATTTTTTCAGCAAAATCTCTTTCCCTGAAACATTTTTTTGAAGTCTGCGAACAGGTAGTAGTCGCTTGAACTTGTGACATGGTGACACGGTGCATTGTCTTAGTAAAAGAGTACTTTTTTCTTTTGCATTTAGGCCGCTTTTCACAATTTCTTCCTTCAAGCGCACCAATAATTCCATGTAATATTCGCTGTTGATGAACTACCCTTTCTATAAGCAAAAATCTTGTGCATCTCAAAATACAGAGGCCAAAGCCGAACCGGCTCACATTTGCAATTTTGGTCGCCTAGCTGATAGACGATTTGATTCCGGGGAGAAGTGGGTAAACGGAGGTAAACGGAGCTCAGACTCATCGTCGTATTGCTGTTTTTAATCCAATGTAAGCAAACGCAGCACGCACTTTAAACATAGCTTTCTCATGTACAAATGTTCAAACAAAATAGTGTAGACACTGCCTTTTAATATCTTTAAGCTGCAAAACGATTTTGTGCACTTTTCATCTTTTCTGGAATAACTGCCGAATTTGGGCCACCATATCATTCAGTATCATCGGTGTTTGTACGGCCACGTTTAAGCTCAGCAAACCAACGTCCAATAGTGGCTTTCGATGGAGAAGAATCCCTATAACACTTGTTGCTTGAACGATATTTTTCTATCAAAAAGAGTGTTTAATGAATAGGCAAAATTCAGTTTTTTGTGTGTTCTGAAAATAACAAAAGTAACGTTAAATTTTGACACAAATCGTTTGAAGTTTGGTACTTCCTAAAACTTTTACGAGTTTTTCATTATATGCGCCACCTATATGTCAGCTTTGTAACTTATTGACTGACGGATCAAGATTAGCACAAATACATAACTCTTTTTTCTGTCATGCTCTATCAAGCCTTTTATTATTACAATTTTACACTTTTAGTGAAACGTATGAATACAGGACCCTTATAAGAATACGGTCTCGTATACAAATTAAAAAAATATATCCCTTATAAAAGTTAACACCAAGCAATAAAAACAAGAATCATAAATTTGTGTGATGTCCACACTCAGTCTGTCGTGCCTTGAGAAAAATGAATTATATGGCAGAAAAACAACTTCCCTATTTTCCCAGCATAAAAAATGTGTACCAATTAAATTGTACAAAATTTTTTTTTTTACTAGACAGTAAAATAATCGTTTTATTGCTATACTGTCCCGTCCTATGTAACGAAACAATAAAATTTAATGAAAATCCTCACACTTTACTTGGATACACATAGAACGATATTAAAGAGCTTTCAATTACTTTTATTTTCATTTCCATAAAATCGTACAAATATAAACAGACAATTAATCTTCGAGTGCTGTACTTTAACTCAACATGCTTGAAATATGTACATTTTACACAAATAACAAATTAAAATACGTAAGAGTTTTTTGAATTGATCTGTTATGATTGTGAAACATGCAATTTACGTTATTTTTTTTTTATTTCTCGGAATATCCTCAACACAAAATAAATGGAATATAAAATAAATAATCATAATTTAATATTCCCACGATTTACAGATTTAATACAATAATAATTCGTTTAGTCTGTTGGTTGTAGATCTGTAATATATACTTGGGTTTTATAAATACGTGGTTTTTAATAATGTATTCGATTTATCCAACAGATTTGATACTAAACTGAGTAATTTTTGTCACGCTAAATCGAAACGAAAGTAAATGGGAATTTTACCTACTCAACAAAAAAACCATATCTCTATAAAACTATTAAAAACGCACAAAACACTATATGGTTTTGGTATTATGAAGTGATTCTAAAAATAACAACACCTAGCTTTATTGAAATGTTAATAGAAATATTTTATTTATTTTCCCCATTATACTCGTAAATACCACCTATCATCTACATAAGTGTATACCTAATACTTAAAATCTAATAATAAATAGAATAGTTAAGTTATATATACAAAATTCAAGTACATAGAATTCTGTAGTTTCCAATGAATCGTCTGTAAACTTGAGATATATACATATTATGTCTATCATGCAACGCTACGATTAATTAAATTTTAAAAGACAGCTTCAATTTACCATAATGTTACGATAAGGATACACTTCAACAAATCCTGAAGATATCTGCTAAATCGTTAAAATTATGTAAATTGAGTTATCGCTGTTCAGAAGAACTCTTAAACTATTTTCTTTAATTTAATGTGAAATTAGTATTTGAACCCACAAATTTTTGTTACTTGAATGCGACCCTATAGCCAGTTTAATTAATAGTATGGGATCTGGTATGGTGACCATCCATTTTACTATATTTAGTTTCTTTCGTTGATACCGAATAACGATGCCTGGATTGGTTACGCAACTTCGAATTTATGTATATCGAAACTTATGTATATAGCAAGCACTGCACCATCATAATTCGAGAGGGGTATGGATTCCATCGCCGAAAACAACATCGCCGACCGGCCAGATAACCGACACCGATATCTCCGAGAGGAATTTTGGCCGACAAGTTCACATTGCTGACACAACCAGATCGCCGACAAGCCATATCCCCGACACAACAACATTGACGACACCATCTTCGCCGATACCCACATCGCCGACACCCACATCGCCGATACCAACATCGCCAACACCCATATCGCCGACACAACTATATCGCCGGTAACAAAATCGCCGATGGGCCAGATATCAAGTCGACTTAGCTGATACAACCAGATCGTCGACAACCGCATCGCCAACCACCACATCACCGACTCCCACTTTGCCGACACCCACTTTGCTGACAGGTACATAGCCGACATCCACATACCCATCGCCGACACATGTAGCCTACAGGATTTTTGACCGGCAATCATAATAAACACACACTACTAGATTGCCGACAAGCCACTTGCTGATACACCGACTTCGCCGACCAACCACACCACCAAAATAATCGCAAACCACACCACCAAAATAATCGCGGAAAACAAATATGATGTTCTAGCGATTAGGGTCGAGAATTCTCGGACCAACAAATCTCGGGAATTTTTTTAACTTTTGCATTTCTCATTTTCCGGGAAGTTTATTTATTTTTCTCGAGAAACTCTAGAAATATTGAAAAAAAAAATTGTTTTATAGTTTCACTAATAGGAAACTCTTTCATAAATAAACTTCCCTTTCGAAACCAAATTTTGATCTTTCATCAAAAAAATGATTGCAAATGCAATTAATTTGATCGAAATGTCATTGAAATGCTTTATATTGCTAAACATTTTTTTGATCTAAGATCAAAATTTTGTTTGAAAGAATTTGCTATAAATTTACCATATTTTTCATTAAACGATCATTAAATTCGCCTCATTTTTCACTAAGCTATCTCTAAAGTTCGCCACATTTTCTTTCCATTAAACATACAAGTATGTATTCCATTTAAATTAGAAAAATGACTTAACAGTTTCGGATATTAAAATAAAATCGTAAAAGTATTAATTTGAATAGTTTTTGAAAATAAAACAGGGGATCGGCTCAAAATCCCGAACCACAAAAGACCGAATTATCAAAACCCCGACAACAAAAAAATCCCGACTTTCAAAATCCCAACTTTCAAAATCCCAACTTTTAAAATCCTGACTTTCCAAATTCTGACTTTCAAAATCCCGATTCTCGAAATCCCGATTTTGCTGAAACCTTAAAAATCCCAACAAAAGTTGGGATTTTGGTTAAAAATATTAAATACAGTGCAACCTCTTTTATCCGGAACGATTGGGGCAAACAATTCCGGATAAAAGATTTTTTTAATAATTTCATAGTAAAACAGCATATTTTTATATTTTTTAAACTTCAGTGTCATTTATTAAGATTTTAAATTGATTTTAGTTAATTACAGAGTAAAAAAATTATTTCATTTTTGGAAAATAAAGTAAATAAAAGAGAAAATGAAAGAATACGAAAAAAACTTATTCCGGATATTAGATATTTTTCCGGATAATAGAATTCCGGATAAAAGGTTTCTATGTATTAAATTTTGTTTTTTTATAGCTAAAAAATCAAAATTGAATATTTAATATTTTTATAACTACCTACTACAGTGTCAATAATAGATTCTATATAATCCGCTCCTACGTGCGACACGCAGTGCGACATGTTTAGTGATCTCGGTTCCTACGTCTCCCGAAGTTCAAATCTAAAGCCCCTCGGAGGGCTACGCGAGGGAACGGAGCGACCTCCCGCCTACCCGTGAGACTTATCCTCTACAATTTGCATTTCAAAATGACGGCCCGGGGGCGCCCGATTTCATAAAAAAAATTAAAAAAATCGGGCTTTTGAAAATCGTTTTTTTGAAAGTCGGGATTTTAAAAGTGATAATTCTGAAAGTCAGGATTTTGAAAGTCGGGATTTTAGAAGTCGGGATTCTGATTTCGGGATTTTTATTTTGGGATTTTGATTTCGGGATTTCGAAAATCGGGAAAACAAGCCAAACCCATAAAAAAGCAATCTAAATTTTGCAAGGTGCAACTTACAAATTAAAAATACAAATTAAATTACGTCTGTACCAGCTGCATATAATAAATATACAGCCGAATGCATTATACTTAAAAAAAATTGTCATTCAAAGGATCATCAACGACGGATTTGCATCGACAATTAGATGGCAAGCACGGGATGAAGAAAATATTTACTCGAATGCAGCCTGTGCCAGGTATTTGAACTTCAAATCGTACGAAGCATGAACAGGAACACGCAAAAATAGACATTTTTTTCGAAAAAGAAAACAACATGAGAAGAAATAGTGTCGGAACTAGCTGCGTATGATAACATCAATATTTACAAAATTTCCACCGGTGCTTTCATACGAAGCAGCTTGAAATAACAAGGCCACCAACTCCCTAAATATCCAACCGATATAATGAATCTAGTTTATAAATTTTACGATAAAATCAAAGAGGACACTATTAACAAAATCAATGTTATAAAGGCCGACGATGTTAAAGTTTCGTTGTCCATAGATGAGTGGACCAGGTTTCGCAATCGGCTTTACTTGAACTAAATCAAAAATTAAATTCATTTAATATAAGTTTTGTGAATGAAGTTATTGCTACTACAAGTGGTGGAACATCTGTTATGGTGAAGCTTTGAGCATTATCACCAGCATGTTTTCAATTATGCTATAATCATGCTATACACCTCACTGTCATTAAAATATTTTAGAAAAATCGGAAAATGCCCATTGTTTAGAATCTGAAAGCTCTTTAGCATCTCAAAGGCTAATGATGACCAAACTGTTTTCAACATGGAATCGAATCCGACATATTGTACGTAATAATTTTCAATTAACACACACACACAACATAAATAGAACAATAATGAAGATGAGCAAAATTGTGAACTTTTAAGGTCTTCTGTGAAAAATTCTGTTGTATAAAACAACGTAACATAAATTGAAAAATTTGGATTAAATTTAATATTGGATTGTAAAACTCGCTGGATTAGAATGGCAAAAAATGGTCGAACGGTTTTTAAGAATACTACAACCAGTTTTAAAATCGTTAGTAGAGCTAAATTTACGAGGTATGTGAATTAGCGACGACACGACCGTGGAAGCTCTATCACGCCTTGATGCGGGCCTATTAACTAGAATTTCTTTTTGAAATGCCCCAAGAAAATAATTCTTGTATTCATGAACTATTAATCGAATTAAAATTACAAATTGTGAAACGCCGTAATTTCCCACTAATATTTCTACTAAAATTTTTGAATAACCACAATAGTGTAAAGCCAAATCAATGTTCTTTGAGAAGTGCTGACGACTTTTTCAATCTAAACCAATGGTCGAAATCGTACGGATAATGAAAACAATAAAACCCAGAACTTAAAAGATAAATTGGAGGAAGCAAAAAAAGATCTACGTCCACGGTTTCAAAAGCAAGACATCAAATCAAGCCCCTGACGATTGGTAAGGAAATTAATTTGTATAAATTAACGGGGCAATTAACGCCAAATTTAAAGATGCTGAGATGCTTTGTTTACTAACTTTGTTAAACATGTTCCAACGAACTTGAATCCGCAAAGAGTGCTTTCTATATAACAGTCACCTTTCTGGGTTAAATTTATAAATGATTTAAAACACAAAAATTCTGTCGCCGACAACTATATCTCCGACATCCACGTCGCCGACACCCACATCGCCGACACCCACATCGCCAGCACGAACAATGCCAACATTAATGTGGCCGGATATATCGCCTGTTATGGTTTTAGGCAGCTAGCATGTATATTTTTCTGATAAGTTCTTATTTTTCTCATAAAATACCAGTGGCACTATTCTGGTAATTCCCTGGGAATAGAGAATTGGGGAAAGATTTTATATGTAATTTCTATTTAAAATGTTTTTTTCCGGCCTACTGAGGAAACAAGTTTGATGTAAATATTTATAAATTGGGAATAATTTTTCCTTATCTAAATTGGTAGGGAAAATTATTCCCAATTTAACTTTGTTTTCAAAAAAATTAACACCAGCTTGTTACCTCAGTATGCCAGAAAAAAACATTTTAAATACAAATTACATATAAAATCCCTATTCCCAGGGAATTACCAGAATAGTGCCATAGGTAACCGAAACAAGGATTGCTGGGAGTAACAAGTATATTGCAAGATAATGATGATTGTCGTGGACGATTACATCAACTTCAATAGCTCTAGCTGCTCCTTGTTGGATGGTCGCCTCAAAAGCCTTAATTTCGGATTAAGTTGTTTGTGAAATTGGGTGCTTACAGTGGATTAAAACAGCAACGCGTCGATGGTTCATTGACGACAGATAGCCATTTGACGTTGTTTACCAATAATACATAGGAGCTTTTGCATCAATGGACAAAACATGGGTCCACCACTATACTCCGGAATCAAATCGAGAATCAGCAGTGTGGACAACAGCCGGTGAAAAGCGTCTGAAGTGACCAAAAACGCAATGTCACCGAAAAGGTTTCTGTCTCCGTATTGTGGGATGCCCAAGGATTCGGCGACTACCTTGAGAAAGGAAACTACATCAACAGCGAACATTATATGGCGTTACTCGCGACCTTCACGAAAGAAATTGCGAAAAGCAACTCCAAATGCAAAAGAAAAAACTGCTTTTTCTAAGACAAAACACTGTGTCAGTCACTAGCTACGATGGCAAAATTGTGCGAATTCAAGTTCGAATTGCTTCCCCGTCCACCGTCGTTTATATTTTTTTTTAACCTTAGATTTTTTTTCAAAATACATACAACGAAACACGCGAAACCGCGTGAATGGAGTCAAAGAAGAGCAGAACCGTATGGGTTAATATAAACACATAAAAAATTAAAAAAAAAAATGCGGCTCTAAATTTATTTAATGGTCAATAAGGCTTACTTTATAAATCGTTTTCAAAATTTGCTTGAGAGTTTCACTTATTAAGGTTTGAGTTAACATTAAAAATTATACTGATTTAAGAATTTTTGTAATCTATTTTTTAGGTACCTCTGGATGCCTCGCTATGTTTCGGTGCTAGATATTATTTGAAAGTGCCTAAAAGCTAGTGTCTCTTTTGATAGCACTGGTTTGGTTATTGGTGATAGTGCAACTGCGAGTATCAAGCAGTACCTATACCTTTCTGAAAAAAAAACAATATTGTTTTTGGCTGAAATACTAAAGACACTTTCTGCATTACCATTTTATTTTTCAGCTGGAAACGGTGGCGTTAACCGTATTGTAGATAGTACATTTCGTATGTACTTCTAAAAAAATGTTTCAATTGACCTTCACAATTTTCATCATAGTAATTGAATCTGCATTAAAATTTACAGTACCGTTTAAAGTTTCAAAGATATCTTCTCTCCATAAGATAGTCAGGTGGTCCAAATTCGGTGCGAATGAAATACCCGCTCATAAATGTTATCTTTTTTATCTGGGATATTTTATATTTATCGAGATATTTGGATGTATTTCTTACACCATTTTCTGTGGCAGCAAAATAATGATCCCGGTGACGTCATTTTTGATCCAACATGGCTTCTTGTTTACATTTTGTGTCTTTTTATTTTTTAATCTCGGATCAATTTATCGGATCGTTTACTCACACAATTTTACAATATGAGTAAACGTCAAAAAAATCCAACAAATTTTTTGGATTTTTTAATTGATGCGGGATCAAAAAATAAAAAGACGAAAAATGTAAACAAGAAGCCATGTTGGATCAAAAATGACGTAAAAATGACGTCACCGGGCTCAATATTTTGCTGCCACAGAAAATGGTGTTAGAATCGCTCATCATTATGTATTTTTCTTCCTTATTCGTTCATATCATAAATGCTGAAAAAACTCCAAAACATTTGCAAGAAATGCAAAACCTTCTATGGAAGCTGCTTTGATCGGTTTTTTGCCAAAAGTCTCTGGAAAGTTACTAAAGTCTCGCAGCTGTCGAAATTACACAAGTATAAAATTGGTCATTAAAAAATAAGAATTAATTATTTTATTAAAATTTAATTTTAATGCATAAAAAACAAAAGCCAACTCTTTAAAATTTTTTGCTTAATCGGAATGGAGGAAATCTGTACCACCTTTAAAAAAATAATGCTTTTTTAATTAAAATCAAACTCGTCCACACTACACCCCAATATTTTATGAAAGAGTAACAAAAATAAATCCATGGGAATTAGCACTATATACGACGACAAAACTATTCCTTCAAACCAAAAAGCACAGTAATTATTAAAAATAATTCCAAGGAATAAAAAAGGCAGAAGGACTCAAACTAAATATTTCATATATTTTATGATGAATAAAAATAGCTACACAGAGGAAGAAGAAATATAAAAACTTATCCTAAAGGGAATTTTTTTGACACAAACGTTATTTTAAGTCTTGGTTGTTGAATATTTTATTATCCAAAAAGCTTTTTTGGCTCGGATTTTCTTTTTATGTCAATTTTTCCTATTTTTAGTTTGTTGTTTTTCCTCATCATCCTTTGGGAGAGAAATGTGTGTGTTTGTTAAATAAAAACTACAATACAAAGTTTGATTTATTTTTTGCTATTATTTATTTGGATAAGAACATTTTTGTGACATGTCGGGTGAGCTTTTTTTATGTTAATATACGAATTATGTGGTAAATGTTTACCGAATGAAGGTTAAAGTACCAAATTTTCTTAACCGCACAAAAAACTACTTTATATAGTTATATATATATAAGAAAATACCGCATATGTATTTAAAATAGATGCAATCGTAAATGTATAATTAAAACTCATCTCCCGAGTTAAATCTTTTTGTGGTATTTACATAACTAAAATGAATATAAATGTAATTTTAATGGATTTTTGTTATTTTACAACAAAATAAACTGAAATCTGAAACTGAAAATTATTCATACGAATAGAATTTCCTTTTTACGTATATAATAGTATTATAATAACTATATAGTACTAAATTTACTAAACTAACATAAAATTCATTCTTCATAGTATTAAATAAAAAAAAAAGTATACTAACCGCACACACAAGTACACAAATTTAGAATTTAATTACAGAGAGATGCTGCTGAAATTTAAATATAGAAAATTTTTATGGTTATAATGGAAAATCAAAACCAAACACTGTACATGTGCAATGTATAATGGACTATAAGTATTATCTTGAGATGACTAACTATTAAAATTATTTGACTAATTTATATCATATTCAGTACAGTACTCTACTCGTAAATATTGTGAAATATGTATGTGCTTATTCCATTACGATTACTCATCATATCAATCTATGGCGCGCACTTAACTGCTATATTTACGATATTAAATATATTGTTCAATTAAATTAAATTAATTTTAATTTAACATCAAGATCTTTCTCTCTATATGCAAACGATTGTAATTTTATTAATGGGATTATAACCCCTTGCGTGTATGAGTTAATAAATTTTAACTTACTACTAATTGCAGAAAGTTTAATTTTAATAAAGTTTTGAGCAAAGGTTTGAAATTGAAAATTAATTCACTGTAAAACACTTGTTCAAATATTTAAAAAAAACAAAAGAGCTTTAATAGAAAGCTTTGATATTTTTCAAAGTCAAAAACTTTTGGTAAAAAGGATTTATGGTGAGCATACGGTTTTCCGGTTTTTAAAGTACATTGTGGAGAGCTTTATGTTTTACGTAAACTTTTCAGGAGGATCAACTTGAAAACTTATTTTGAGTGATTCTGTACATTTTCAGTTTAAACGAAACCCGCGCACTGAAAATTTCATTGAAGTGAATTCCCGTAAGCTGTTTAAATTTGTATCTTTATTTATATTATTCGACTATTTGAATTTATATGAGTTTCCATTTATAATTTTTTTTTTAAATAACTGTTCGTATGTCTGTATCATTTTTTATGATTACAAGGTTTCATAAAGTGGTTATAATAACATCAAAAAATATTTGTAGATTTGAGGTATATTACGTGATGGTATACCTCGGTTTTAATTTAGAATCTGACAACCAAATTTTATAAATTCCGCGGAAACCGGTGTCACATCTGCGGTATGTACAACACAAAATAGTCGATTAGACTTAAATTGTGTTTGCAAATGAATTCTTTAGCACCAAAATCTAAGAGCTTGTTTCAATACCAATTAAATATACCATTAAATATCGCATAAAAAGTTAAAAAGTTAAAAATTGTGGTGAATTAAAATGTCAAACTTTTTATCCGCTTCAAGAGCTGATAAAATTTTTATATAGAAAAAGTTTGGCTGGCAAAAATATTTGTTTGTAAATAAAAATTTTCCATGTAAAAATTTTGTGAAAAATTGCAATGATAAATATGTAAACTGACCATAATTGACTAATATATATTTAAAAAGTATTTATTTTACATGTTTTTATATTTAAATTGTCTATATATGTTCACAATTAAACGTAAAATAAGCAACCATGTTGTTGTCAAAATTTTACTCAATTGAAACACATAAAAAGTTAAAAATTAAAAAATATTTACCACGAATAAATTTTTAACTTTTTAACTTTTTATGCGGCATTTAAAACAATTGAAACACGACCTAAGCCGCTGATATAAGCACCTCTAAAACATCTTTTCATATCGGTTCTCTATTTAGTAGCCTTTGACTTTCGAGTCAAGGGTTGATATTTTTTTTTTTTTTTTTCGATTTTTTGCGGTTTTTAAATTTTTGTAAATTATAAATTGTAATTGCCAATGTATGCATTTACTTGAGAAAAATATATGAACAAAATGAAAGACCATAGTTGAAAGACATCGCAGCGACTTAACAACCCGTTAACCAGAGCATCAGAGAGTATCAGCCACACTATATATACCAAGAGGGACCGATATACAAATTATCAAGCATAAAAAGCATGAAAATAGCTGTACCATGAATATTACAAAACTGGCGAACGTTCATTACAAAAGCATATTATGCTTACACATATTTATTTTTGATTAAAATTGTACAGCTCACTCCAACCTGCGTATCTCATTATGAATGAGCAACTGTTGCTCACAATGAGATGTGTTAGGTTTTGAATGAGTTAAAGTTTACAAAATTTTTCATTCTGATAATTAAACAACATAAAATAATTATTCAGCAGGGTTGGTGAAAATTAAATTGTTACAAATATTTTCATAATATGTATATATGTATTTGTGTAAATATTTTCGAAACAAAGTTGTATGTGATATTTTTTTCCAATACAAACTCAAGTGAAATGAATCTCCTATTTGATTTTATTTCGCCTCGTAAATATTTACGCAAAACTTATTTCCATATTAGTAAAATAATTTTTCCAATTTCCTATTCCGCCATAAACAGGTTTAGAAACTTAAATTTGAAATTATTAGTTAAATTTAGCCTGTAAAATGCAGTTTGACTAGATTTTAATACTCAAGGGTAGTCATTAGAGAGCGGGTATTTATCAACGGTTGCGGAATAGAGATTTTCTATCGATAAAATTTATTGTTTTAACTTTTGGTATTTTTTTTATTGGGTTGCTTTAATTGTGTTGTCTTGTGCCGTATGATTGCTTGGCGTCTATAACCGGATCCTTTCGCCGTAAAATAATAATACCTTTCCTCCTGTTATGTGTAAATAGGCTGTAGGAGTAGGTCCGACGTTATCCGGGACACTATCCAGTTCTTGCTCCTACAGTACATCCAATATATCTGTGGTAAAAAGGTAAAACAGCTTATCTTAATTTTAAACAGTTTTCAAGAGAGCAAAAAAAATTTTTTTTAAATTAATTAATTAATTCTTAATTAATTTTTTCCAATAATTTTGAATTTTTTTTTTCTAATTGAGATAAGTTGTTTTACCTTTTTACCACAGATATAAATCAACTTACAAGCACTTGAATCTAAAATATCTACCAAATCAACTAGAATGTTGCCAAAAGTTATTGATAGCAGGCTGGAACAATTTTTTTGTCGAAGTCTGTGGTGTCAACAAGACGGAATCCGTTGTCACATTACAAGACTAATAATGACGGCTCTGCATGAAAATTTTGTGAACATTTATTCTCATAAAACACCGAATATCGTTGGCCTTTCAAAGTATCCTGACTCGGTGTTCCGGATTTTTATTATGAGGACATTGTAAGCAAGAGGTGTACACAACCAAGCCACGTAATAAAAATCAGGTAAAAGAATCCACTGGTGCCATTATTGAATCAATATTGCGAACAACATTAACAGCAATGAACAACGTTTCAGTCAGATGCAAGGTTTGCATTAACGAATGTGAAAGACATCTAAAACAAATTATTTTTAAAAATTAATTTATATCTTCAAAACTTAATAAAATACTTGATTAATAAAAGTAAAGGAATAAAAAAACCAGAAATATCACATTTGTTTTTGTAGCAACATTCGTCCTCCATCCACGCCAGGAAGCCCTATAAATGAATTCTTATTGCAACACTTCTAAAATTCGTTCCAAATACATTCAAAGTATTTTCAAAAATTTTAGTGATATTGCTGCTGATAAGATTTTAAAAAAATTCTCTAGCAGGTTTCATGAATTTCTCGACGATTGAATTCATCGACCATAGGTGAAATGCTCATTGATTAAAAGTATTTCTCAAACATTTTGCACGGAAATTCATAGATCTTAGGAAGTGCCAGTAGGAAATACATTGTTTATGGGTTTAACAAAGTGTCCCTTAATATTATATTGTTCTTCTCCAAATATAATCTTTCAAAGTAAATTTCAAGCATTTAATATCAAATTCAAATAAGATATTGCCGGATTGTTCCACTCCAAACGAGTGTTCATACGAGGGTATATCAAAAAGTCTTGCAATATCATATGAAAAAAACGAGTGAGTGAGACAACAATATATTTTTCAAAACCATTTTTTGTCACGATGAAACTTCTAGAAGAACATTTCGATGTAAATTTTACGGTTCGTTTGTTTTTGTCAATTTAGTAACATGTGTTTTGAATTTTTCTTAAAATGAATGAAATTGAATATCGCGCCGTTACTAAATTTTTCTATAAAGATGGACGAAATGCAATTTATATATTCAACTATATATCAAAAGTTTACGGCGAATCTGCACCATCATATGCCACAGTAACAAAGTGGGTAAAATTATTCAAAAGTGGTTGGGAGTCATTATAAGACGATAACCGCTCGGGTCGGCCAGCAGATGCTATTAGCCATGAAAACGTAATTTTGGCTGATTCTATTGTATTGGAGGACCGGCGTATTTCTGTTCCGCGGTTAGCGTGGAGACTTTCTCTTTCATACGGTACCACATATACTATATTACATGACCACCTTCACATGTCGAAAGTAAGTGCGCGATGGGTTCCCCGTTTGTTGAATGCTGAACAAAAAAAAATGCGTGTTTAAACTTCAAAGGCGATTTTAGATATGTACAAAGCAGATCCAGAAAATTTCTTGGGTAACATAATAACAGGCGATGAAACATGGCTTCATCACTGGGATCTGGAATCCAAACAAGAATCGATGCAATGGATTAAACGTAGTGAACCACCACCAAAGAAATTCAAAACTCAACCGTCTGCTGGTAAGGTTTTGGCAACAATTTTTTGGGATGCTGAAGGAATTTTGATAATCGATTATATGCCACCGAAAACCACAATCACAGGCATATATTACGCAGAGGTTTTGCGAAAATTGAAAAAAGCGATCCGGGAAAAACGGCCAAGGAAAGTTAGGAAAAAAATCTTGCTTCTTCACGACAATACACCAGTGCGCAAGGCTAATATTGCTCAAGCTGCATTAAAGGACTGCGGCTTCGTGGAAATTCCGCATCCACCGTACAGTCTAGACTTGGCACCCAGTGACTACTTCTCTTTCCCAATTTGAAAAAAACACTAAGGGGCCGGAAATTTTCCAGTGACTATGAAGTACAGTCTGTTGTAAATGAATATTTTATGGAGCAAAAGAAATCTTTTTTTTTAGAGGGTTTAGGTAAGTTAATTGATCGATGTGACAAATGTATAAACCTTAAAGGAGATTATGTCGAAAAATAAAAATATTGCTGTCTCTCTCACTCTTTTTTTTCATATGATATTGCAAGACTTTTTGATTTGCCCTCGTACATTGAAGTTGTTGTATAAGTTTGGAACATATTTAGAATGAGTCCGTAATGTAGTCAAGGTCCATTAAAAGTCTGATAATTTCACGGAATTCTCTATCAGTCCCATTAGAAAATCATTTAACACGTTCGTGCATTGAATGCTATAGCATTCAAATGTGTGTTCCTGAGTGACACACACATTTAGAAATTGTGTATCAATGTGATAACTACCTAAGAACTCCCCTGGTAACTAAAGTTCACCAGTTCACAAATACTATTTTAGAAAAATCTACCAAACGCATACAATTATCCAAGATTGCTAAAGTATTGCTAATTTTTTGATTGTGTTTTTATAAAATAATAAAAAATTAAACATTATGATACTTCTGATGATTCTTTGATGAGTTTCATGAAATTAATTATAAAATCAAAATTGTATGTAGCACAAAATATAAAGAAAACATATGATGAGCCTTTCGGTGATACTCATGATGATTTTAATGATGATAATCAGGAAACACAATTGTCTTGATTTTGTTTTTACTGTTATCAAATCACAAAATACACTATTTTCAGTATTTTTGTAGTGTGAACACTGCAACCAAATTTTTTAATTCAATAAAGTCATTGTTTTCGTTAGTTCAGAACCATAAACTCCTTACGTCTTGGTAACCTAAATTCGAAGAAAAGGTACCGAATTTCAAATAAATACATGAATTTAAACAATTAATATATGTAGCTACATATATGCATTTTTATTGCGTTATCAGCTCCTATGTAAATTCATTAACGGGTTCATCATTTCTGTATTAGTGTAACTTCTGTGAAATTCCTAATGAAATAATTTAACATTTTCATTGGTTTCTTAGTTCAAGATAGTCATTTATATATTCCCTAATTAGCTCATCGGATTGGTAATAGAGAGCAATTCTTTATGAAAATCTCGATGAAATCATTTATGAATTCACTGGTTTCAGAGTGCATGAAATTCATTTGAATATTCCCTAATTAATGAGTTCATCGGCTGTGTAATAAAGAAATTCCTAATGAAATTCTCACATTGTTCATCGGTGTGTTGATTATAAGATAGAATTATATAAAAAGTAAATAAGTGAATTTACATCACGAGCCCAAATACCGTTCATTGAATGGGTAAGCAACAATTTCTTGATGAGTTAATCGGTGGATTCATCAATCATCTGTTACTAGGGTCGCTATTAGACCTATATATTCGGGCAAATTGACTGAAGTTGATGATGAATGCAAAAATAGTAAGAACGGCTTTGAAATGTATAACTATCGGCGATTAAAAAAAATATTTTTAAATTCACGGAACTCTTTGAAATTTTAAAAACTCAAGATTTCGTAAATATAGAGTAAATTTAGGCGAATACAAGTGTGACATACAATCGGAGTATCAGCACACTGAAAATGTCACTATTTGAAAAGGCATCGTCTTATACTTTATATGAAACATTTATTTTGTAAGTGAGACATTAGCGTTAGCGCGCTTTATACCATCAAAAAGTCTTAAAACAAACAAATGCGTTCTTAATTTGGTAATGTAAAAGTTAAAGAAAAAACAAAATTTCCCTTGGCCCTGACAATCCAAAGGCAAGCGGAGTAGTGTTTTAAGATTAGATTATAAACTGAAAATTGAAATCTTAAAGACTTAATAATAATTTTATTTCCGGAAAACTCACATATAACGGCTTTTTGAATAGGGATATAACAAATGTTGATTTTAATACGCCCCTTTAAACGTTTTTCACGATCTGTCAACGTCAAAACAACAGTCAAGATTTATATTTTTATCATGGTGAAGTTCATCAAGCAACGTTAGGACCGCAATTCTGAGTTGGTGATCGCAACTTTCAGAGCGCTTACTCCAATCTTCGGTCGTAATAATCGTCCCACCAGACAGGCTGTGCGTGCTATAGTGGATGTAGATAAATTTGAGTAAAAATACTCACTGTTGCATATCGCAAAAAAAAAATCGCAGTGCCGAACATTTTGCGCAAATGACTTGACTTAAACTCTTATAGGATCAAATTAACTCAAGAAATGAAGCCTCTTCATCATTAAAAGTGTCGAAACTTCACCGATTGGGTTCTGCTAAAGTTAGAACAAAATCCTAAATTTCATCGAAAAATCACCTACACCGTTGAAGACTAGTTTTGGCTTGATGGCTTTATTAATAAGCCAGAATCTATTACAACCACAAAAAGTGACCGTGTGGTGTAAATTTCATGCCGGAGGTATGATTGGATCATATTTTTTCGTCGATGAAAATAATCACTTTATGGAACGGTTAATGCAGTTCGCAGTCGTGCCATGTTGAAATACTATTTTGTTGACTATAAATGGTTCCAACAAAAAAATGCCACATGCCACACAGCTGTTTAAACAATTGATCCATTGAAGGCGGCAACCGTGCAATCTCTATAATTCGTCCGGTCGAAGCCCCCCCCCATCCCCTCTTATGCGATTTAACACCGTTGGTTTTATATTTATGAGGTTATGTTAAATCGGTGGTTAATGCCAACAAGCGAACGGCGTTAGAGGAGCTCATGGACAATATCGAACACGAAATTGCCAGAGTGGTGGGAAATTGACTCTAAAGAATCGATTGCTGCAAATGCGCTCGCGGTGGTTATATGATCGAGATCGAATTAAATTTAACATGCGTACTGCACCTGGAATACATTTCAGCACAATATCTCAATTATTGTTTATTTTATTTAAATACAAAATTGATATGTCCTTAACGGCGGCAATTTTGCGTTCTTTCGTTTTTTCCTTCTGAATTTTTTTTAAACCAATTTCATTGGTTAAAAATGACTTTTTTTTCTTGTGAGTTTTTTTCGTCAACTTCGATTGATTTAAAAAAAATACAAAAGAAAGGAAGGAACGAGCAACACTGAATCCGCCCTAATCAAAAAAACCCTAGTGCTACACCTTAATGACATACATGACCAAATTTATCTTAAAGAAGCTAAAAGTAGGATGAACGGAAAATTTTCGAATTTTATTAATTGCTTTGTTTTTTTTCGGTGCATAATAAAGTTGACGTAGTAGTGCAAATATAAGTTGACGAAACAAAACATTAAATTATCGCAAAAATAACTTAAATTAATAATTACTTATTAAGGCTTTTGGATTAATGCAAGTATTTAGTATAAATTTAATATGTAAAATAACATATGTTAACTGCAAAAAAATATATATTCTGAATTGAAGACAATAATACCGAAATGAGAAAATCTGAAGAAATTCGCAAATTAATTGTGAAAGATCGTAAAATTGGATTACTTACGGTGAATTAGCCTTAAAATTCAACATTTCGGAGCAAGGCGCAAAAAAAATTCGTTGAAACATTACATGGAGGTGGGTGTAAAAAGAAGAATACCAAGCAAGACGATCGACGAGTATACCTTGAAGCAAGCAAAAATCCTAGTAAATCTGAGAGAATACTAAAAGAAGATACAGTTTCGGTATGGACAGTGCGACGAAGATTAAAAGCATCTGGTCTAAAAGCTATATTGCCAAGAAACGTCCACTAATTTTGCAAAGGCTCATGAAAACAGTCCGCCCGACTGTTGGAACCAAATAATTTGAAGTGACGAATCCAAGTTCGAATAGAAATACCAAAAAAATAAAAACCGAGTCTGGTGCAGATCGCCTTAAAGATGACTACATTCAAAAAAGTGAGTGAGACATTTCAAAAAAGTGAGTGCATATGAGTGCAGTGTTACAGAGTCACCTGCAAAAATGGGGCTAGGTCAATTTATCTTCCAGCAAGATAATCACCCTAAGCATACATCTCGGATTGCTAAAAATTATTTTACTAAAAGTTGTACCAGCGTTTCAGGATTGGCCACCCCAGTCACTAGATTTAAGTCCGATAGAACACTTGTGATCAATATTACACTCTAAAATTTCACTGAGTGCTAGAATTAATAAAAATGCTTTTTGGGCGGCACTTCAGGAACAATGGGAAAAATACCAATCGAAGCCAGAGAGACAGAACAAAGGTGGAGCAACAAATTTCTAATATTAACTTTTGTGCTTACCCAATATTTTGTGTTTAATTCCAAATGGGCAATATAAGAATGAAATTTTTTTTAATTAAAAACGTTTTACATTATTATGAAATTATAAATAAACAGAATATTTTAAATAATTTAATATATTATGAACGAGACATTTGCTCATTTTCTGATAGAATCCAAGTTTTTTTCACATCGGCAAAAACACGCTTAGTTCCATTCAGTAATCTTCCATTATCATGCGAGTAGCATCAAAATCAAATTAGAAATAGCTAAGGTCCACATAAAAACTGAGGCACATTATTTCCAGAAGACATGCTTTGTTTCATTCATATTGACTATTTTCATTAATCAAACTGTATTTTATCTGATTTGTTTGAGAATTTATTTTCCGATGCTCTTAAAATTAAAAATTTCTTACTACCCGCTTGAAAGTTTATAGATTTCATCTGATAATATACGATTGTCCATCTGATACTGTACGATTGTCAATGTTCGGATGCTGTTAGAATAAGAACTATTGTTCAACGACCGTATACAATTTATTTTCTAATCCGAAAACTCCTTACACTGGTTATCGGGGAACATAACAAGTTTGTTTTGTAGTGCACATTTACCGACTAAGACATGGGAAGATAGATTTTGTAACTACTCAGTTTACCTAAAATAAAGTTAATTTAAAATACTTAACTTTATTACCCGAGAGGTTAATCAATTCTAATTACGATTCATTAAAATTACACAATCCACAAACCGAGTTATTCATTCATATTTTTATGAAGATCTTTTCCGTACGCACGAATAACAAAATTTGTACATCACAGACATTCATCTCGTCTCGTGCTTGGCTCTTATCTTTATGATTTCCTAGTCGGTTTTTCTTCTCTTCTTCTATTTTGTTATTGTAGCGAGCACGCATTTCTTAACGTTTTGTTCATTTTCATGAAACCGTAAATCATAAAAAAAATTATTACGTTTTTCACATTTGTCAGCGGTTTTTCTGCGAAGTTGATTTTTGTTGGTGTAACATTTTCCACGAGATGCAAGTATATTTTTTATGTTTTGTATACGACATTTTAATAGTCATTGATGTCGATTTATTATGTATATGACCACATATAAGGTACCTATATACTCGTAACGCAAGGGAGTGGACGTTCCAAATGAACATAAAAAATGTGAGTACATGATCGTTTCCGTGCCGCCGCTTAATAGTAACAATAAAATATTAAATTAACAATAAAATCCATTATTACTTAATCAACACGCAGACATAGGCCAAAACATGAAGGGAAATTATTTTGTCGGTACAACAACAATAATTGACAAGCTCTAATATTTATATAAATTATGAACCAAAATTTTATTGTTAATGGCACCATTGTTCACCAAAATGTAATATAATGGTTTAGATCTATTTGTGGTTTTGGCACATCCTGTGGTAATTTACAAGATGAACTAATATACGAATTTTATTATAACGATTGCGCTAAATATAATTCTTATTTATCGATTTTACATCTCAATATGTTGAATGGCAATTAATTCTAATTTATGTTCATCCTTTCTTAATTAAATTCTAGTTTGGATTGTTTTTTGCTCTGTTCTCGTACCGAAAACACATAGTTAAGACTAATTCGATAGATTGCGGAAGTTTTATAACAAAAATATTTCTCTTTAATGCATTTTTATCTATACACAGACTCGATACATAAAAGCAACATTAAATGGTTTTTATTCATTATCTCAATAAAAAAAAATTTCTTGATGAATGAAATCATAAAATTTATAAATTAATTTTATAAATTTTATGTTCTAATATAATGGTTTAATTATTATTATGGTTTTAAAGCGAAGAAGTCGAGATGAAATAGATAAAAAGCGTGTCTAGGTACTAAACGATATTTATTCCAATAGACAGATGAATTTGATCTTTTGATCGTGTACAAATTATTTTTTCATTAACCGTTTGCTGCACTCATGTCGTAATTCCAGCAGCTGCGTTAGATCGACAAATAGACAAAATTTCTTTAATGTTTGTGTAACCCATAGTGAAAAGGTTAATTAAAATATTTTAAATTGTTTAACTAATATTTATTTTTTATTTTCTTTCTAGGTAAGTCATCTTTTTTAAATATACGCCCAAACAAGATCCATCAAATCGCGTAAGTAAAGATGCTCATTTGACTGATAAAATGTGAATGCGAAATGTGTCGAAACGCGTCTTATTCGGAAATATTTAAGTTTGTTTTGAACTCGATTATATACATTTTTGTATTTACTGTGTACATTCGACGAGACAAATTACAGATAAGTACTTGTGAGTAGTTAATAATAGGAACGGATTTGAAAACCTGACAAGCAAACTAATTTTCTTAAATGCCTGAGTGATTGCTTGTAAACAGAAGTGCTTATAAGCAATTTACAACGGTAATTAAGAACAACTAATGATGCACATTAAATTTAATTTTTTAAACATCACTTAGTTCCTGTCATTGATAAAACTAGTAACTCTTGATATACAGAGGCCGTCCATTCGCAAGTTTACAAATGTTTTTTTCCGCCAATAGTCAAAACCTTTTACATAAGTCAATCATAAATTACGTTTCGGACGAGACATGGTTCTTTCATACAATTTACCAGATTATCAAAGAATTCGAAGAAAGAGAGACAGTAGCCATTAAGTCGAAGTGTGTACAATAACGTTAGTTAGAACACCAGATAATTTTGCTACTGTACGTAAAAGTGTACGAGATAGTTCAACGACATCGTGCGAGAGAATTTTGACTTCAAAGATCAACACTAACCAATATTTTACATAAAAACTTGAAAAAACATAAAAACAACATTGCACGTTAATGGTTTGGTAAACATGTGATTCCAACAGAACGGTGACACATGCCGTACTGCTAGAGAAACCATGGAATTTTTATGAGAAATGTTTCCACAATAGTTACTGCCAAAATCTGGTGATGTAGGTTGGCCTCCACGGTCACCCGATTTAACTGTTCCCGATTTCTTTCTATACTTAAAAGGAACATTACAGAAAAATTAACATAAGTGTAAGGCCGGGAGAGGCGGACATTTACTGTCAGTGAAAACGAAACGAGATTAAAATGTAGACGTCCTACCGAATAGAATGAAACAAAAAAATATTCAGTAAATTTTTACTGACAAAATCGTTTTATATGTAGTGGTGTGTTAAAATACTAACCAGATTATTTTTTATAGCAACATTCGAATACATTTACTATTCATAAAAAAGTAAATGACGCGAAATATTTCTCCCTCACTAAGATCGTTTTATGGTTGGAAAATTATTATGGTGAACCAACATTATTATTATTTTAATAATATTAGATTTCTTCGCGAGTAGAAATTTATGATGATGAATTGTAATACCAATCAAACTTAAATTCCTATCAAAAAAATGAAATTTGCGAAATAAATTTATTTTGTAAAGTTTTGTGGGTTATGTTATCTTCAAGATGTAAAAATTTAACTATTAAACGTTCCCATAAATTTTGTTTTTATTTCTGTCACTCATTTTTTACTGACGGTATATTTTAATAAACGATCTGTAAACATTAAATCCATTTTATTTTACTTAAAAAAAATGTTTAGAAGTAGTAAACCATCCGGGTGGACACCCTGTTTAATTTGGCCCAATATTAGAAATTTATCGTTGATAATAGAGACAGCACCGCTTGATAAACCTTTGTAATTTTCAAATTAGACTGACTAAATCAAGTGCAAATAAGTGAGTGAAATAAGTACAATTGAAAACAATTTTGAAACTTCCGCTTTTTGGAACCAATTTTTGGGATAATTGACCGCTTGCAAAAAACAAAATTTTCGAATGATAACCCGTCGCAAAATTTTCGTCAAATTAATGCATAAATTTTGACTAAGTCGCCCTGTTATAATTTTCAGAATTTTGACAAATAACAAAAGAAATTATTTTAATACACTTCGTTACAGCAGATTAAATCCGCTAAAAAAAATCGAATTTCCGATATTCATCTCTTTTGAACTCTATTAATACTTGTTACGGATGGCTCTCAGCCAACCCGCAGATTCTTCACTAAGGACGAAGAGGCCTCTCTCACGGTGATTTTGCCGACTATATCTCAGGTTTTTGGGTGTAAGGTAGTTGAGGCTTTCGTGCAGTTGTAAGCCAGGACACCGTGGAACAAAAATAAGATCAAAAAGAAAAATGAACGGAACTCAAATCTGAAACTAAATTAAGCGACACCAAAATTCGTCGCACAATACTTGAGGCACCTTAATAAATTAATGATAACCGGGTGTGTTCATCCGGTGAAGACCGAATCACCCAGAGTGACAAGTATTCAGTCTGCTGATGAGACCCCCCGAATGACCCATCGACCCAGAAAGGCCGATGCCCAGTCACAACAAAACTGCATAAGAGAGTGGGGATGTCTTTTCAAGCAGGTTTCTTCACCCGGAGTGACCTCCAATGATTCTCCCACAATACACACTCCGACAGCTTAATACTACCGGAGTGCCAGTGTGGGAGATCAAGTGAATTTTACGGTCGCCCTCGAATGGGCGACACATATGCTGGACTCAACACTCCGACCCTGTCGATGACCTGCCAAGGGGATGACGAGCAGTAACAAGACCTGTAAATATGGCACCGACACAAAATGAGAATCCCCTCCCATCATACCGACCCGAAAAGAAATTTAGTAATTCATTTTATTTGTTCAGAAAATAAAGGAAAAGTAAAAAATACTAAACCAAAAAAAAGAATTAGTTAAACTGACAAAACAAACTGACAAATGACGGAAATACAACCAAATGCCGGAAATAACTCGCCGTGTTGTATTTTTATTAAAAAAAAATGGTCGTAAAGATAGAAGGAGAAAAGAATGGGAAAATGAAGAAATGGGTGAACGAACGGGTTAAATAAAATTAAAAGTAAAATAATAAAATATAAGCTACAATGAGCGCTCCCAAAATTATGTGGCGAAACCAAAGTGCACTCAAATGAACGCCAAGTAACCGATATGGCGTTCGATTACAATATAAATTAAATAAAAAATAATTGAAAATTAGAAGATAAAAAATTTGAAAATTTGAAAAAATATGAATCTAAATAAGAAAGATAACAAAAATAAATTAACCAATAAAGATAAAAAAAATTTAATTAAAAAACAAAACAAAAAAAAGTACCTTTACCCTCGGATAGCAACCCTGTAGGGTTGTGGTGTCCTTGCCACCCCCCGTTAACGGTGGAATTCCCCTCGTTGGGCGTCTTCCCACCTTTGGTAAACCAAAAAAGGTGAAGTGGCCTCAACTGGCCACCCGCAAACTAACTGGTTGGGCACGTGCACCCAAAATACTTAGCAACAACAAAACGGACAAATCCGTTGGAATTTAACTGGATAATGCTTATAACTATTTGTTTTTTGTTTTAATTTTTTATATAATTAAACACAGGCAATAAGACACTTAACAATGAATTTACACCATAACAATAAAAATTATGGAGGGAAAAAGTAAATCGTCCATTAATCACTTAAAACGCAACTTGACTTCAATAAAATCAGAAACTAAATTTTTTTTATCTTACGTTCCAAACTCGACTGACTTTTACAAACCAAAAACGAGGCTAAAAAAATGCTATAGAAGAATACTTTTCTTGTTTTCGTGCGCGTCACTTGCACACTCTTTCTCCCCCGCATCAGGTGCATGCACCAAACCAAGAAAAAACAACAAAAATACTTCTAACTCTTAGTCGCACACATACACGCACAAGGAGTACACATTGGTCTCGCTCTTAATTTATTATAAATCCACATAAAGCGGCTCTTTCCAAGAAACAAACCATTTTTAGCGCCTATTCAACAACAGATGGTAATGCGATCAAGAAAAGGAACAAAAGAAACAATGTTATGACCCCTCAAGGTCGTAACATACTTTTTTCTATACTGGAATGTAGATAATTTCATCTTTAATCAACATTTTTTGTTCTATTTGTCTTTGGAAATATTTTTTTTTTGGTTTTCATCAAGATATGGTAAAAAACATAATTTTTATTGTTACACGAGAATAAATCCACGACGCCAGTGTTGTCTTCATTTTTTAAATCGGCTCAAATAATCCATTGGATTTTGAATCGTATAGCGATTTCAAATAACTCGTAGCTTCAATAAGCGACTCCTTATTATTATATGTCTTGCGAGAAAGCCATCCCCAAATGTTTTCCACAACATTTAAATCAGGAGAATACAGGGCCATTTAAGTAAATCGACGTTCTTCTTGGAAATCCAGGTTTCTACAATCTTAGCCGTACGGATGGAATTTTTGAAATGCTGATTCCAAAATAAATAACTACGAATTTGCTGTCATTTTTTGATTTAACAAAACTAACTTAATCCCACCATAGTATGAAATAGCTCCCCAGACCTCTCCTTCCCTGCTGTGATGTCGATTTTAAACTAGATCTTCTTTTCGTAGATCATAGAAATAATAGTTATAACCATCTATCCAAATTGATTTTTTTTTTTTCAATCGAAAATACGACTTTGTACCACTGGTTATTCCATGCTTTTCCCCAAATTGAGGCCGATGGTTTTTCCGAGCCTGTATTAATGGTGTCTTTTTCTAAATGTCCATCCGTTTTAGATATTTATCTTTCTGTACGGTGCAACGAACGGTTTGTACAGAGATATTAACACCGGCTTCATTTTTTAGTCGTCCGATTCTGATGAAATTATCTACCTAGTATAGAAAAAATAGCGATTGAATTCAAAAGACATGAATATCGCCAATTCCCATTTTTTTTAGTGGATTTAAACTGTAACGAAGTGTATTTGAATAAAAAATGAATGTCTTATGGTTAAACGTTTCATTATCCTGATCCATTCTTAATTACAAAGCCTCATACTGAAATAAAGAATCTCCAGAGCCCAGTGAGATTTTTGTTATTTTTAATTCCCATACTAGAAAAAAAAACTTTCCAAAGTCTTGGAAAAATTCATAAATTGCTTTATATTCGATTAAATATGTTTTATTCGATGTTTTATTTTCCGTTGTTTTTTACGATGAAACATTTGTCGATTATTTTATTTGCGAATATTAAATTTTCGACAAAAAAGATCGACTTTATTCGTCGATTTACAAATATTTTCGGGATTTTCTTATTCTTATTTTTTCGTATTTCGGCTTTCGTTTGTATCCTTCCTAACTAATATATAGCTTGTTCTGGTTTGGAATCCAAATCCATTTCGATGTCAATTCTTTGTTCATTCTGAGAACAGAGTTATATAAGAAAGGACAGAGACGAATTTTGATATCGTCCCAGTTACAGGGTGTTGATTTGCATTGTATTCTCTATTATTCCTGAGAACATAATTTAAACCCGCAATTACCATACTTTTTCAGCACATGGCATTTTTCAGTTGAATATTGCATCAATTTTTTCTGTATGCATATTTTGTCTGAACAAACGTTTTACAACACCCTGTAACTCAAAGTATATGCAGGACGAAAGCAACCAACCTACGAAAGCAACCAATCGTGGAGATTGACGCTCTAGGCCTGTATGCATGTGTATGGCTGAGTAACTTTGGGGCAGTTTTTTATTAATGGTGCCCAGGAATCGTGAACTTCGGAAATCGAATTGGAATTGAATTGTCAGAAAAGCTGAAAAGATGAAATTCTTTATAATGAGATTAGCGTGAAGAGCTCAGTGTATTTAGGATAGTTTTTACGTGCATAACGTCTTTGTGATAAGGTACACGCTAGAAAAAAATAGAGAAATCGAAACACGAAACAAAATGTACATAACGTAAGGGCTAGAAAATTATGCTTTATGGTTATGATTTGTACCAGTGGTGATTTTGGCATCTTGATATGACCAAGGCCTATCTGGGGATGTATGCTACTGTTAGCTACATTTACACCTTTTCGAGATAGCTACACTTTATCTGAGAAACGCGCCAATTATTTTCGGGCTGAAGTATTTCGGACTAACTTCAACGACTTGACAAAACGGCATTCTTCTAAATTCGTGATGTCCATATTTTACTAAAGCTGCCTCTTATTTATCTTATGGATTTATTTTTGGCTAGTTCAATAGTGAAGAAGTGTCGGTAGCCTGTTATCGACGATCTTTAGGATTTTAAATTGTTTCCCTCTGATTTAAGTCTGCCATATTTTGGAGTATTATTGTCACTTATTTACTACAGAACATATCCGTTATTTACTAGAGTTTCTGAATTAATTTTTGAGGAGTATTCATTACTATGGGGATTAAGGAATATTTTTAGTCGATTTGGAACAATTTTAAGTAGATTACACAAGTATCTACAGATGTTTCGTTTCGTTTGTAAATTAGGTCGCCACAAAAGGAAAAAATTCTGACGAATTTTACAAAAAAAAAAATTTAATTTTTTGATGTATCAACAATTAAAAGAGTGAGGTTAAGATCACAACAAATCCAAAAAATTCCATAATTTAATGTAAGATCCGAAATCATTTTAAAGAATATACGAGTACCACTCGTTCACGCTTTAAAAATTATATGTTGCTAAAAAACGGTAAAATGGAAAAGGGCGCTTTCTGAACACAGTAACATTAAAATCACGGCCAACGTTACAAAAATGTTTAGAACTATGAAAATTTATCATCAAATTGGCTTTTCCTATAGAAAGAGTTGAAGATATTTGCGTGTGGCAATGCTTTTGCGGGAAAAAATTAAATGACAGATTTATTTGGCAACTTTATCATCAAGAGCAAACAACTCAGAACGAAATTTAATGACCGCATCATCTCGACCAAAACGCAAAACTTAAACGTATCAATTTCTTGCCATTGATATAATAAGGATATCCGGCACAGTCTTAAAATTTACACTAACGATTTTATTTCGATACGGTCTTTTTTTCGGTCAGATTTTTCGATGATGTCGACAGTTTTCCTTGTTTTGTAATTTTCTTAGAAATTCCAATAAAAAAAGTCTGTTTTCTGCATTTAAGATTAGGTTACCATATTCTAGACGAATGGTATTGTAGTTTCTGAACACACAACAAGAAAGCACCCCTCTCAACTTCATCACATAAAGCACACCCCACCGAAAAAAAAAATGCAAAGTGTGAAAATATTATAAATTTTAATCAAATTTAATGCGAATTTAATGTCTTAGCTTTTCCTGTTTTCGAGATGAAACATATTTTCGTCTCGTAAACGAGTACACGTATATCGTTCGAACCAAGACGCTTTGTGCAAGTAGAATAAATAAAAAATCTTTAACATTAAGACGTTATTATTATGATTATTGTTATTTTTATTTATTTATTTTAATTTAACAACTACTTGTAAAATGTCTGTACATTATATATAAGATAAGACACAACAGAGCAAAGAAAATGAAATTATTTTTTACTGGAACATAAATAAAATGATTAAGATAAAAAATAAAAAATGTAAAAAAAAATATTAACATTTACAAGTTAAAGGAAATAAAAGATTTATCTAAATTGATTTTATACAAAAAAAAAAAATGAAAGAAAATGTTTACGTTTTTTTCCCCAAGTTTTCGCCTTGTTGGTGTTATTCTGCTTTTTTTCTATATAGGTATGATTTATTGTTGGAAACGTATAACGATTCTAATGTCTTCTGATCATTTAAAATTATAATATTTCTCATAAAATATAATAAAATAATGATATGCTGATGATAGTACCTAACTAAGGAGGAGCAAAGCAAAAAAAAAAAAAAAATTAAGTAACTGTCATAATTTTGATAGATTGTTATGGCGGTGGTTAAACCATAATTTGTCTCGTTAATAGAATATAATATTTTGTTCGAAACGTCAAATTTACATTGTATAAATTAGGATTGATGGCTATTATTAATTGTGTATATAAGAACGGGCTAGAATATAGGTCCATAAGAAGAGTAGGTTAGTTTTGGAAGAAATATTTAAAAATTTTCGAGATTTTTTTTACCCACAATTTTCGGCTTTAAAAGATTTTGGTTCAACATTTTTGGCCATTTTTAATTATAAATGTTATTGAAATTTTACTAATATGTACTGTGGTCTCTGACAAGCAGAGATATAGCCAAGTTTTCAATAATCAATATTTCAATATCAATATTTTCTGAAAACTTTCCTTTAACTTTATTGGTTGCACTATGGTCTTTGATTTCCTTAACCTATTGTTCCTACACTACAGTTATTTAAAATTTAAAAAATCAAGTAATTAATTTTAATTTAAGCTCCTCTGCGATCGTTACTCCTCGATAGAAGTGTGTAATATCCAGAAAGCATAAAGATTACTAAAAATATTTTAAATTCTCACTTTAGCAAACTTTTAGAATATTCACATGTTTTTCATATATTTATTCGTTTGAGTTAACATGTGTTGAAGGAGTTTACCATCAAAAAATTCCAAGAAGGAGCAAATCTTCCGGCTTAGACCGAATTTTCTTAACGATACTGATGTATGATTCATGATTTTGTGTCTGTAATAATGGAAGTTGGCTCGTTTCCATTATAGGGTTTCAAATTCCTCAATTGATTAATTCGCATTGGCAGTTACAGGCACACCTGTGTTGAGCACGTCAATGAAAAATCATGTTCAGTAAATTACATAATTAAGAGCGGTTTCAATAAACATGTAATTGTACGGCAAATTACACTAATTTTTCTAAGAAAATTGAAACTGGCGGTCCCAAAATTAATCACCCCATTTGTTTTCACCATATTTTTTTTTTTAAATAATTGAATATAAAAATAATTATAAATAGCAAATAATATTTTATTTCATTAATTTTAATATTTTCAGTTTCGAAAGACCTCTGACAAACACGTTTTTTTTCTAGAGCATTTTCCTGCCAAAGTTTCTTACCTGGGTTTATTAATGAAAACTTAATTCCGTTAATTATTCTGGCATTTCTTTCAAGGATGAAAGGGCAAGGATGTGAAATGGATTTGCTATGGATTCATATCTCCATAAAATATGTAGTTTCATCTGCAGTTTGTTTTACATAAAACTGAGCTTCGTCCAACATGATTAAATTTGAAGAAAAAGCTATGATTTCATTATTTACACAGTTGAATTTTTTTTTTATATGCGATGCCATTTGCTATTTTGCTATACGTCCGACATTTCCTTCTCTCGAAATTTGATGTAACCTTTGCATCGAAATTAAAACCAAATCTATTTACGGCAAAATTGGACCTTCGAAGTAGGAGTCAGATCGAATTTGGCTCCGATATAATTTGCATCGTAAAGTTAAGTGAGATTAAAAATTGTATTGAAATAAAAGACGATGTTATTTACATTGAAAAAAGCGACTTAAAACGAATTACATCGGAAATGATTTCGATGTATTATTACATTGAAAATAGAAATTTGGAGCAGATTTTGTATCGAAGCTAATTTCAATTTAAGTTGCTTCATAATGTAAGAAAAGATGCTAGTAGTAGCGGTGAAATCAAAATAATGGTACAATGGTTGAATCGCAAATAAAGAGGCGAAGCAAAAGTGTATCGACATTTTTGATTCTGAATCCGAAGCAATGGGTTACAGGGTGCAAAAAGGACCATAATACGGAATTTTTAATAAATAAAACCGGTAAAATTTTAATTAATGTTTCTATTATTTTTAAAACACTTTTTTACAATAAAAATTCTAACTGATATTTTAAAATTAGTACAATAAAACTTTCAAGGCCATCATGCATCAGATCTACGCTATCATTTTTGATGGTATTAAAAAAAACAAAGATCGTTGAGAACTAGTGTTCGACTAACTCCTTGTGTTTCAATCAAATTAATTTTTTTCTCCGGCTGTAGATCTCCCATTATATCATAGCATTGCGAAGTTCGTAATAATTTCTCTAATTTCTCTTTCTTCGGTAGATGCATTTTTTGTTATACTACGAGGCATGGTGCAAATATGTCAGAAATAGGCGGCGGAGAACGGTTTGGTAAAACCAAGTAAATCATTGGCAGCGAGATTATCATGGGCCAGAAATATTAGGATACAGTTTACTAAACCAATATTTTCTACAATAACACCATCCTTTTCTAAAAGCTTGATATCGTCAATAATCGGTTTAAGAATTTAATTTACATTAAAATCACCATGCAAGTCATTGACAAAAAACAAGGAAACCAAGAAAATATGTTGCAATTTTGATTTTAAATAAAATGGAAATTAACTATTGTAAAATAGATAGCTCCAAACATTTTATTTTATTGGGTGAATCCTCCTTTACAAATTCAATATAATATAAACGTAATTCCAGTATTTTGAAACAATTAAATTGTTTATTACACACATAGCAAAATAAATTCATTATTATCATTTAGTTTTAACTAACAATAAAATATAAAATTCAATACTTAAATAACTAAAACTTATCAGTAAACTTTAATATTCAACTAACCTACAGGTTGGATATTTCTATTTTTAGTTTGCTGGATATTTCTTTTACCCGAAGTGTGATCGATTCCGTCGATTTCATTTGATAGAAATAGCCATAAAACTAAAGAATGGCCTTATGGAACTATCAAATTTTTGATTAAAAATATATTGACTCATCGGCGAGAATTATAATTTCCCCCTCAACACACAAATAAAAACTGGAAATTGAAAGTTGGTTATTCGCAAAAGCTGTTATATACGGATGAATAACTTTTGCTTCCTTTAACTCGGTCAATCGTCAGATTTATCTAAAATAGGCAGCAGAATAATTAATTAGGGATTCTAATTATTCTTGCAGAACCCAGTTCCGCAATAGATGGCCTTACTCCACAACTTTTTCCAAAAATCATTTAAAAATCCCATTTCCATCCAACATATTCAATCCCATCATAATCGGTTAAAAAATTGCAGTTCCGTCCCAGATGGCCATATTCCAGAACTTCTTCCAAAAATCATTTAAGAATCCGATTTCCATCAAACATGCAAAATCACATCATAATCGGTTAAGAAATTACCGAGTTCCGCCCCCAGATAGCCATATTAAAAAATTTCTTGAAAAAATCATTTAAGAATGTCATTTCCATCCAATATCCCAATCTCATCATAATCGATTAGGAAATGGCCGAGTTCAGCTATAGATATCCTTACTCCAGAACTTCTTCCAAAAATCATTTAAAAATCCCATTTCCATCCAACATACCCATTCCCATCATAATCGGTTAAAAAATTGCAGTTCCGTCCCAGATGGCCATATTCCAGAACTTGTTCCAAAAATAATTTAAGAATCCCATTTCCTCCAACATATCCTATCCCATCATATTCGGTTAAGAAGTTACCGAGTTCCGCCCCAGATGGCCATATTTCAGAACTCCAACAATCATTTAAGAATCCGATTTTCATCTAACATGCAAAATCACATCATAAACGGTTAAGAAATTACCGAGTTCCGCCTCCAGATATCCATATTCCAAAACTTCTTCCAAAAATCATTTAAGAATCCGATTTCCATTCAACATCCTAATCCCATCATAATCGATTAGGAAATGGCCGAGTTCAGCTATAGATGGTCTTACTCCAGAACTTCTTCCAAAAATCATTTAAAAATCCCATTTCCATCCAACATACCCATTTCCATCATAATCGGTTATAAAATTGCAGTTCCGTTTCAGATGGCCATACTCCAGAACTTGTTCCAAAAATATTTTAAGAATCCGATTTCCATCCAACATATCCAATCCCATCATAATCGGTTAAGAAATGGCCGAGTTCCGCCCCTGGTGCCCTAATTTCAGAATTTCTTCCAAAAATCATATATGAATCTTATTTCTGACCAACATATCCAATCCCATCATAATCGGTTAAGAAGTTACCGAGTTCCGCCCCAGATGACCATATTCCAAAACGTCTTCCAAAAATCATTTAAGAATCTGATTTCCATTCAACATCCCTATTCCAACATAATCGTTTAGGAAATGGCCGGGTTCCGCTATAGATGGCCTTACTCTAGAACCTAAATCCAATCATAATCGGTTAAGAAATTCCAAAGTTCCGGCCCAGATGGCCAAGAGTCCGATTTCCATCCAACATACCCAATCCCATCATAATCGGTTAAGAAATTGCAAAATTCCGCCCCAGATGGCCATATTCCAGAACGTCTTCCAAAAATAATTTAAGAATCCATTTTCCATCCAACATATCCAATCCCATCATAATTGGTTAAGAAATGGCCGAGTTCCGTACCAGGTGCCCTTATTTCAGAACGTCTTCCAAAAATCATTTATGAATCTCATTTCCGACCGACATATCCAATCCCATCATAATCGGTTAAAAAGTTACCGAGTTCCGCCCCAGATGACCATATTCCAGACCTTGTTCCAAAAATCATTTAAGAATGCCATTTCCATCCAATATCCCAATCTCATCATAATCGATTAGGAAATAGCCGAGTTCCGCTATAGATATCCTTACTTCAGAACTTCTTCCAAAAATTATTTAAAAATCCTATTTCCATCCAACATACCCAATCCCATCATAATCGGTTAAGATTTTGCAGAGTTTCGCCCCAGATGGCCATATTCCAGAATGTCTTCCAAAAATAATTTAAGAATCCAATTTACATCCAACATATCCAATCCCATCATAATCGATTAAGAAATGGCCGAGTTCCGTCCCAGGTGCCCTTACTCCAGAACTTCTTCCAAAAATCATTTATGAATCTCATTTTCGACTAACATATCCAATCCCATAATAATCGGATAAGAAGTTACCGAGTTCCGCTCCAGATGGTCATATTCCAGATTTTTTTCCAAAAATAATTTAAGAATCCTATTTCTATCCAACATCCCAAACTCATCATATTCAGTTAGGAAATGGTCGAATTCCGCTATAGATGGCCTTACTCCAGAACTTCTTCCAAGAATCCCATTTCCATCTAATATATCCAATCCTATCCTAATCGGTTAAGAAATGGCCGAGTTCCGTCCCACGTGGCTTTATTCCAGAACTCTTCCAAAAATCATTTATGAATCTCATTTTCGACTAACATATCCAATCCCATAATAATCGGTTAAGAAATTACCGAACAACAGTTTTTACGTGAAGGGGAAGGATCGAGGAAAGAATCACGACGAAAGAATCAAAGTGTGGAACGGTGAAGTGTTTTTTTCCATAAAATTTTAACACGGCATACTTTATGAAAATCAAAATTAACAAACAACAACATGCCCTACAAGTTTAATTTTTTTTGCTGTCAGATCCACTTAAGGACTAGAACTAGACACACCAAGCGTCGACGACGAGCGGCGAATTTAAATATGCATTAATTTATTTATGTGTTATATAGAAACGATAGTATAAAAAATATATTCCAATTACATATTTATAAAAAAGATTACAATTCAGAAAATGAAAAATGACGCCATGTGTACTTTAGTGCGAATATTAAAAAATATTGTCTCGTTCGACCATATTCAAATACATATTCAGATTCCTTATACAAAAATATCTAATGTTTATTCATAATAGAAAAATGTAGGTATATAATAAAATAACTTTAAAACAAAAAGACTTACCAAATAGGTAAATGCATCCTTGTAAATAATAATAAATGGCAGTCACAACTAAAACTTTCACTTCACTCATGTATTTTTATCAATAATTAATTATACAAATACAAAATTAAAATAAATTAAATTAAATTTAAAAATAATAAAATAAAATTTTTATTTAATTTAATTTCATAGTCGACTGTTCTCGTCGACGGTCAAACACCAACTGCAAAATATGACAGCGTGAAGTTAAAGTGTATGACAAAATAATACGACCTACACGCTACACACGACCTGATTTGGTCAGGCGGTTTGATGGATGGATGACGGTTGGATGAATTTTCTACCTGACATCACCCGACCGAAAAATTGTCATACGACAAACCTACACACGACCTGATTTTATATCTGATCCACTGCGTGTATGTATACACATACATAGGCACTGTCTGATCTAATCAGCCCGACGGCCTAACCAAATCAGATCGTGTGTAGCGTGTAGGGCGTATTGTTTTGTCGTGAACATTATCTTCACGCTGTCATTATTGCAGTTGGTGTTTGACCGTCGACGAGAACAGTCGACTATGAAATTAAATTAAATAAAAATTTTATTTTATTATTTTTAAATTTAATTTAATTTATTTTAATTTTGTATTTGTATAATTAATTATTGATAAAAATACATGAGTGAAGTGAAAGTTTTAGTTGTGATTGTCAGTTATTATTATTTACAAGGATGCATTTACCTACTTGGTAAGTCTTTTTGTTTTAAAGTAATTTTATTATATACTTACATTTTTCAATTATGAATAAACATTAGATATTTTTGTATAAGGAATGTGAATATTTGAATATGGTCGAACGAGACAATATTTTTTAATATTCATACTAAAGTACACATGGCGTCATTTTTCATTTTCTGAATTGTAATCTTTTTTATAAATATGTAATTGGAATATATTTTTTATACTAACGTTTCTATATAACACATAAATAAATTAATGCATATTTAAATTCGCCGCTCGCCGTCGACGCTTGGTGTGTCTAGTCCTTAAGTGGATCTGACAGCAAAAAAAATTAAACTTGTAGGGTATATTATTGTTTGTTAATTTTTTTTTTCATAAAGTATGCCGTGCTAAAATTTCATGGGAAAAATAACACTTCACCCTTCCACACTTTGATTCTTTCGTCGTGATTCTTTCCTCGATCCTTCCCCTTCACATAAAAACTGTTGTTCGGTAATTTCTTAACCGATTATGATGGGATTGGATATGTTAGGTGGAAATGGGATTCCTAAATTATTTTGGAATAAGTTCTGGAGTAAGGCCATCTATTGCTGAACTGGGTGAATACTCGTATGTACATAGGTAAATATTAATCCTTAATGATCGAATAGTCAACGTGATCGAACTAATATTTTGTTTAAACAAATTATATTTGTTTTATTTATCTTAATTGGAAGGCTTACATCGAAAAACGCAAAATTTCTAAGAGTGTAGGATTAAGTTAATTTCGCAGTATTGACGACGTTTTATGAAATCAGCTATATTAAGAGATTTAACTAGCTGCATCTTGTTGGACAACAAGGTGTTAATCGGAACACATTATTCTGTACATAGTTATTATTGGAATCCCCAACTGTGTGGATCGTCAGCTTAAAGACCTATGATGATTTTCTACACTTTCTCTAGTACGCTCAACATTTTCGAATGACCGATTTGTTCAATTTTTACCTGTACGTCTACGATCACTAGTGGTTTCGTCCTACCCAAATCGAGCCATGAAACGTCGAATTATTTGGCCAGTACGCTTTTGATGTTGGGAATTCTCGTTACGAAGAGATAATTGAGTTATTGTTTCGGGCCATTAAAACTATTATACCACGCCAATCAAAATATATCAACATCAAATTCAGTTGTTAATTTTGGAACACCTTGGACTATAAATTTTATGGGCCGCTCGTATAGTCCTTTTATTTCATTTTGAGCATAGAACTATTTCGGTGTTGTGTATGGAAATGGGATTCTAAAATAATTTTAACAAATAATTCTGGAATATTGGCCATCTGGGATGGAAACAAGTTGTTTCTGCTCAGATTATGAAAAAGTTTTTTATGCTGCAGGAAATTCGATTCTAAAAAGATTTTTGGCTGAAATTCTGGAAGATGGCCAACTGGGACGAAATTGTTTATGCTGGATAAAATTTGAATTCTAACATGATTTTTAGAAGAAGTTCTGGAATATGGCCAAAGTAGACGGAACTAATCCGTGATCAGTAACTTGAATGGAAATTGGATTCTTTAACTCTTTTTTGGAATAATGACATCTGAGACGGAACCAAATTATTTCTGAACAGATTATGGAAAAGTTTTTAGTGACGGATGTAAATGTGGTTTTTAAATGATGTTTGGTAGAAATTCTGAAATATGACCAACTGGGACGGAATAAGGCTGGTTTAGAACAGATTATAAAGAAGTTTTATGCCGGTTTGATATAGGATTCAATAATAATTTTTAGAAGAAGCTCTTATCGGAGGCTAACTGGGACGTAATTAAGCCATTTCTTAACTAATCATGATAAAATTGGGTATGGTGGATGAAGATAGGATTCTAACATCTTTTTTAAAAGATGTGCTGGAAGATGGCTGATTGAGACGAAACTAGGTTATTTCTGAACAATTTATGATGAAAATTGTTATGCTGAATGGGATTCTTAAATGATTTTTGGAAGAAGTTCTGGAATATGGCCGATTTTGACGTAGTTATGCCATTTCCTAACCAATCAGGATATTATTGGGTGTCATAAATGAAAATAAAATTCCTAAATCGTGTTTGAGAAAAGTTTTAGAATAGTACCATTTTGACGGAATTAGGTTATTTCGGGACAAATGATGAAGAAGTTGTTTATGCTGGATGGAAATGAGATTCTAAAATGAGTTTAAGAAGTGGTTCAGAAATATGGCTAACTAGAACGGAACTAGGCTACTTTTTGACCGAGCTTGATGAAATTTGATGTTTTATGTTGTAAGTTCTGAACAAATTATGATGAAATTTTTTATGTTGGATGGAAAAAGGTTTCTAAAATTAATTGTGGATTTTCTGGAATAATTGAGCCAATTGGGTCGGAATTAAACAATTGTTGTGTATTTTTGTGAATCTGAAGAATTATTTGGTATAGAATACAATTCAGTGCTAACTTCTCATATGAAATGTATTTTAAATAAAATATAATATATAAAATGGGCGGGGCTAATTTCACACTAGAATGTGTGGGAAATGATTATGTTAGTGTTGCCTGATTATTTTTTGTCCTAAATTTTGGGAATAGAATCGCGGGATAATTTTATATTATATGTTCAAAGGCACATACATCATTTGTCCGAAGATTGTAGCTGTTCAGCACTGTCGTCAACCATTACCCCTCATTTCAAAGAACAGCTTCAAAACCTTAAACAAAAATAAATGTTGAGCAAAACTCTGTGTGCCCTAATTTATTTGTATGTAATATGTTGTATTTTAGGAGTTCAAGTTTCAGTCGGCCTCGATGAGCTTTTCCAGTGTCGTTATTTATTAGATAACATACAGTTTAATTTATTCAGATTCCACTCTTATTACCAGCTTAATAGATTTTCCTTGTATGGTCGAAAGCAAATAAATTCCCACTTCCACCACAAAAACATGTGCTTAGTATTCAAAAGACTTCCTCTAACAGAAGTGTTATCCAACAAAATTATTATTTAACATGCCGATTAACACAAAGTACTTCCGATTATACTTTATAAAAAAACGTTATTTCCTTATTGTCAGAACATTTGTAAAACACAAATGACTTTACCCTTTACATAACTCGATGTAATTCAATCCCCGACACAATTTAAAACAATACATTTCAAAATAATCTTGAAAAAAGAGATTTAAACAATATCTTGCTGCTGCAATATATAGGGAACAGCATGTCTTGTCATGTTATTATGCACCCAAAATGATTAACTATGATTGACACCCTTTACATAAAATGTGTCTCCAACCATTTAGGCCGTAAAACTGTTTGATTAAAATTTATTGAACATAAATTTTAATGCGGGTTCATTTTTAACGCAGCTTATCAAAATTTTTCCGACAAGATGAAATTTATTTGATTTTGAATCACATACAAATTACTAACCCAATGAAATACAAAGTCATAACCGAAACAAACCCATATGCTGTATACAATTAAAATTGCATGCATTTCCACCATTTCAAAATTTCTCACCGCATGTGTGTATAGTAGATACGGGAGTACGAGTATAGCAAAGCTCGTAAAACTGTGTCGTTATGATTCAAATCACGTCAATTAATTAATTTAACACAACATTGAGTTTTATAGCAACATAATTTCTAAAATATATTCATACATGTTCCGATATATACTTTGGGTTTACACACGCCCGTAAAACGTTTTGGGATACAAAAGCAAAAAAAAAACGTTTCCCTATTTTCCTAATCAATAAATTTTTTTTTTGTTTGCTGGATGTTACATAAAATTTATAAATGAAAATACGTGACATTTTCTCCTGAACCCGAAACTCGTTGGTATATATAAGGTACGTCAAGCAAGAGGTATATGAAGTAAAATATTCATAAATCAACATAAAATAGAAAAATTAAAAATTTTCCGAGTCTGCTTTGTTTTTGGTTTTTGCGAGATAGAGGAATGAGCTTTTTTTATTCATTTCATTGTATAGTAAAAAAGCTCAACTCACAAAGTGAAATTACGATAACGGGGAGGATCTGAAAATGTGAATAAATATTATTGTCATTTCCACAAGATAAACCAGTATAATGATAACAATGAGAAAAGGACATTATTCCAAAAACTAATAAATGGAGGTGGAAAAATTATTTGTTTTTCGTCCTGGATATTTGTCCTATGTTTTGATTAATAAATTACCATTATTCTATATACTATGTATAGAATACTGTTGAAGATGTACGAGTGCTCGTTTAAAATAAAATTATATTTTTCGTTTATTAAATTTGGGTGCGGATGTTGTACTATAGAAAAGTATTGTCTTGTAATTTTGATTATAATTAATGAGTTAAGTGAAAGGTCGAAGGAAAATTGTTTAAAAATGTGTCGCTCTTTTGAACTCTGCTCTCACCGCAATGAGAGTTTTAATGTGTAATGTACACATATTGGGACTCCAAATTTCTAGAATATTTTGAGGAGATTTTAACATTTCTGTGACCGGATTTTAGCTAAATAAACATTTTCAAGCACGGTAACATTTCACACAATTAAACATTTTTCGGTTGATCCTTTTTAAATTTCTGTTACACTGAATCACTTACTTCATCACAGAATAGTAATTCTACTCTAGCTGACTCTACTCATTAACTAAAGTTTACGAGAACATTATTTAAGGAAGTATAAATTCGAAATTATGTATCAAATAGTCTCACAATAATTCTGATAATTAGTACTATCGCGCCTGAATGGTGCTGTTCAATAAGCAATGCACGAATTGGTTTAAAGAACACGGAAAATTTAAAACTTTGTTATACAGGGTCAGGAGGTGTATGATACTTGTGTGATAAATCGTGGCGGTGCATTTGCTGGATTCTAAAGTTTACGGTATAACATCTTTTATAATCGGTTAACTATTTCTCTTAGCTTTAATGGAACAGTAGGCAGCTATGTTTCATCTTGCATTTTAGCCGCGTACAAATTGGAATAGTATTTTTACGAGTGGTTGCCATATTCGAATTCCCAGAAAAATTTGTTCAATTCAAATCGGCCTTCGAAGTATTTCAGTCGATCATTAAAGTATTCATCGTTTCAAATTATTTTAAGATAAAATTTTAGAAAAATTCCCAAAACCTTATTTAAAAATTTGGAAATTTGTTGTGTATAATGTAGAATTTAAATTTGTATAACAAATTGTTGAAAAATTTAATTTATCTATGTTACATCAGAATTTGTTATTTTCTTTAATAAATTGACATCTACCAAACCGTTTAAACATTAATTAAAAATTTGTTAAACAACCAGAAAAATGTTTACACTTTCCGTTAATGTTCTATTTCAGTATATGGGCTAACATTGATTAAATTTAGATCACGTTTTTCCCATTACTTGAGTTTCGTATTAGAAGTACCACTGAAACAGGTCATGATGACCTGTGTCTGCAAGTCAAAAGACAATTACAATGAAATTCAAATAAAGCGACCGCGAGGCGACAGAATAAAAACCGTCGTTATATTCGGATAGGAAGTAATTTTAAATATTCCATAATATTCATTTCATGGGTCTCATACGAAACGACACATTTCACAACAGGATGTGCTAAAACAGGATGTCACAAAACAGGATATCACAAAACAGTACATGGTACGCTACAGTACATGGTACGAAACAGGACCGATTAAAACAGTACAACACAAAACAGTACATGGTACACTAAAGTACATGGTACGGAAGAGTACATCGTAAAACAGTACATATTAAAAGAGAACACCACAAAATAGTTAATAGTCAATTTTATTTTACGGTTTTAATAACTAGTTGTGTGGGTACGGAAAAGTACCATGTCAAAAATTTATTTATATTTTTGAACCAACATACACATTTGTGCATTCCTTTCACACTTATTTTCGCTCGGAAAAACACTATAACTATCAACACAATTGTGTTGGTTGTACTTCAAATCAACCGATATTTTTTATCAAAACCGCCATTACATACTATGGTTTTTTACTCACACATTTGTGTGGTTTGGACTTAAATTAAGCCATTTTTTTGGTTAAAAAAGCGATATATTTATTTATATATTTATTTAAATTTTTGATCTATTTTGCAACGATCAAGTATTAGCGATTTAAATAAAAATAATGTTATATTGTTAGGTGAAGGGATATTTTATTATAACTTAAAGCAATTATAATTCTATATAGTATACTGTCTAATTACTCTAGGTGAAGGCAAATATCCACTTGATAATACCCTAATTACTAAACGTATTCAATAAAAAATATTTAACAAATCAAGCTGAAAAAATCCTTCAGCTTAACGTTCAGTAAAATGTACTTTAGTGTACCATGTACTGTTTTGTGATGTACTCTTTTTATCGGTCCTGTTTCGTACCATGGTAGCGTACCATGTACTGTTTTGTGATGTACTGTTTTAATCGGTCCTGTTTCGTACCACGTACTTTAGTGTACCATGTACTGTTTTGTGATGTACTGTTTTAATCGGTCCTGTTCCGTACCATGTACTTTAGTGTACCATGTACTGTTTTGTGATGTACTGTTTTTATCGGTCCTGTTCCGTACCATGTACTGTTTTGTGATGTCCTGTTTTATTACATCCTGTTTTGAAATGTGCCATAGTGAGCGGCTTCGTCATTTCATCCACAACGTAGATGTAGTAGACACTCCAAAACCAGAGTACTTTAGAGGCAGTTAAAGTGCTTTGGAGGGTTATAATGGTTCAGTGTAGTTTAGACCGGTTTAGCGCAGTTTGGTGCGGCTCAGAGAATATTTAATTTTTTTAAAGTATCGTCCAATATTAAGTACGATATCTAAGATTAGCTACAATTATATTACATAAAAGTAAACATTCAAATATTGTATAGAATACTGATTAGGTGATCGCGATTAGTAGACCATCCGATTGGGAGACGTGACCAGTAAATACAATTGTTGCACAATAAAAAATATTAAAACGCTAATTTTTTCATATTTTGATGTCAGTTGAGCCGAATTATTGAGGAAAATTTGTTTTAGATCGATTTAGAGCAGTTTAGTACTCTAAACATGGAGTGGTTTAATCTAGACCGGTTTAGAGCACTTCTGAGGGAATCATAGCATTTTAGAGCGGTTAATAAGGTTTAGAGCTATCCCGAGAATTTAAGAGAGGTTTAGAGCAGCAAGGGGTCTGGAGCAATTTGTAGCAGTAAATGTGCAAAAACACCGAGGTCAAAATTTTTCATAATTACTATACTTTATTTTACTACGTAGAAGAAAGAAAAATATTGAAATCCAAAAATTTTACGGAAACAACAAAAAAATGTTTGTATGGGCGTGCATACAGAACTACATACATGTTGGCGAGATTTGCTGGATGAAACAAGTAATTATCTAAAAGCGGATAAGACTCAAAAGTAGTAGATACATTTTTTCTTAATATTTATAAAAGTTAACATGATGAAATTGAGTTTTAACATAAATATTTGGCGACGGTGGTTTTTGAAAGGTGTTGATGTGTACTTTATACTGAAACTGCCAAGCGATCGAACCACCCCCCCCCCCCCCCTCTATCTTCCTCTTTAATAGCCAACCCTTCTGATCGATAACCTTTCAGAATATGGTACCTTTACAGAAACCTCTGTCTTTAAAGCTTTGTAAAAGAATCGTTACAAATAATACCTGTTGTATATGTGACCGACCCTAGGATTGATTACTAGGCCCTTTCAGTATAAAGTGCACATCAAGATTTCCCAGAAACCTCTATCAATATACGAGTCTTAATTTTTTTAGAACAAAATTTTTCGTTGGTGCTTTGTGCAACAATCGTTCCAAGAAATGCCTGACATTTATATAGCCGACCCCTAGGATTTGGTATTTTCCGCTCACATCAAGACCATTCTAGAAACCGTCTATATAAGCGTCTTTTGATTTTTAGAAACAAATTTTTTCGTTGAAGGTTTGTGCAACATTTGTTCCAAATAATGCTTATTAAATATACAGCCAATCCCTAGGATCGATCCCTTTTCCATCGCCAACATAAAGTACACATCTATAGTCTTTGACTTTAGATCTATTGATATTTTAGAACAAAATTTTTTGTTGTTTGTTATTTATATAGCCTTAAGAATTGACCATTTCACATTTAACTACAATTTCACCCCAATGTTGTTGTAGAAATTTATAATAGAACAAGAAATTTGAAAACTAATTTTCTGAATTAATTTGTTCAAAGAAAATAAACTTTCTACTTCTTGTTTATTTTACACTAGGTTGTTCTGAGGCGCTTCGCGCCTGGTTATTAGCAGCAAATTGTAATTAAATATTTTTTAAATAGATCGCAAGTAAGATTACAAAATCAAAAAAAAACTGTAATTATTTGTACGAACAATATTTAACTAAAGGATTTCTTTAAAAACAATATTTCGAGAAAATTTACGGTCATCGTTGAGAAGCTTTCCCTGCTGTGGATTATCCTCGATTCTTATTTTCACTTAGTGAGAATCTCTTGAGCGGGAAAGAGCGACATACAATTGCCCATGGGAAAACACTGCCGTTTGAAGATGAATTCCTACGTTATTAAAACACTGGCCTTGCGCCTTGTTTATCGTCATTGCGTATGCCGGAATTATTGGAAACTCTCGTCGTCGCAAAACAAATGGTAGATTGGTCTCAGAAGGTGCCAAATCAATTGCACTCAGAAATGATGTTGGCCTTAATAAAGTTCCATTGCACATACGTTTCTTAGGATTTAGATTTCGTACAAGCATTATGATAACACTCTTTTTCAAAAGTAATGAATGAGGGACATACCGGATGGATTCTGTTTATTGAGGAATTCAACGGGAAAGTTGAGTGCATCGATAGGATCCTCGCTTACTAACGAATCTGTAATAAACTTCTGCATCACCATGAATCAAGTCGATTATTCTTCGATTCATCTGAAGCGTCTGAGCATTCGTTGGAGCAACGATAACTTTTTTAGAGAACTCATCTGTTGACATTTGCTCAATATTATTAAAAATGACACTGATTATATCTTGACTTGTGATCATAAATGTCAGGTGTTGCAGGCAACCGACTTGCGGAAGCCATTCATTGTGCTCGTATTGAACTTCGCTGCGCATGTTGGTCAAAGAAAATTGTTAAAACTGGTTCCATAGATGACTTGATTTAATGCAGCATTCGATGATTTCATCACCTCTCGAAAGAGCTTATATCAATGCAGCGGAGACCATTCTTAGGAAGCATTGTAATTTCATCGATAAGAATAAGAACAGCCTTAAACTGCAGCTTCTGGTGATGTCATTCGCATTGATGAAATTGAATTATCAAGAAGTGGCACTGGAAGTTTAAATCCACTATGAATCGTGTTTTTTACATTTGTTATTCTTAAATTCTTTTAAATTTAAATTTTTTTATTGTAATCGAGCGCCGCACAGCGGTTGCGTGTCGCACGCTCGGTTCGCATTGGTCTCGCTTCTCCTTTATTTGTTTTCCTTTCGGCGATTATATTTTTTATTTTATTTTTGTGGTTGATTTTTCTTAAGTAAAATGAATTACTAATTTTTCGGTAAGGTGTGGTGAGGGGGCAGAGGTACCGTTCCATGTCGCTGTAGTGTTTGCGGTCCCTTGGTGCCCGCATCCAATTTCGAAACCAGGGCTTTGCCCCATTTGAATTCGAACGGATGCGCGCACCAAGGCACCTCTTTCCTTTATAATTTTTATCCGTTCCTCAAGTTCCAGCCGACGAATTTTGGCGGAACTCCGGGTTGTTATTATTATTTGCGTTTTTATTTTTAGTTTAAATTTCTGTAATCACGGTGTAAGCCAGAAGCCATGCAAGCCTCAAACCCCACGACCCATAGCACTTCTCCCTGAGAATGTAGCCGGCAAAAATCACCGTGTAGCTATCCTGTAACAGTGCGTCTTCTTCATGACCTACTTCAAAAACAACTCGTTGTTGATTTGGAATATCAACTGGCAGTGTGAATGTTAACAAATTCCATTGCAAGATAAAAAAACGCAAAATGTTGTACTTTAATAGCAAGTATAGTATAAAAGATTTTTTTGAATAGCAGTAGTCAGTGAGTGAGTGACATTGGGCGCTTTCAGGGCACCCAACAGTTGGGAACATGTTGAGTAAAATCGCGGCCAACGCTTTGAAAATGTTTAGCACTATGAAATTTTAAAATCAAATTGGCGATGATTTTACTAATCATGATAGGGGACCTGAAAGCGCCCATTGACGTTATAATATAGAAAAAAAAATTGTTTTCGTCACCCTGTGCGTTCTCGAGTGAGTCAGTGACATAAACGTTTATAATATTGTATACTTGAAGTTTTTCGTTTTGCCCCTAAATGTCCGTTTTTTGCGATTAACCAACATTTAGTGGCACAAATTAAACCTACATGTACAAGGTTATTCATATATGATTTTTTTTCTACCTTAAATTTTTATATATCGTACCGAGAACACGTCTGGTGGCCAGAGATAAGAATTTGTTTTTATGTTTAGAGTGATTTAAAGCAGTATAGAGCGGTTCAGAGCGGTTTGCAAAAGTTTAGAGCGGTCTAAAGCGATTTAAGGCGGTTTAGAGAGTTGGGATCATTTGACGACACGTGGAGCTGTGCTGCAATTGAGCCTCAAGGAATTGATTTCTGATACCAATTACTTGTTTTCAAATACTATTTCATTTTTTTTGAAAGTCTCTGTCCTTCCTTTCAATATGAGAAGCTAAACTAGAACATATATAATTCTTATATTTCAAAAGTAAACATTCAAATACAGTAAACCCGTTTTAACGTACATATTCAGTTTACAACGTAATCTTGGCAATAAGTATAATTATGGTCATCCTAATGTATTCTAAACACATTTCTGTGTATTTTGATTAGGTTTAACTTACCATGTTTATTGTACGTTGGAAGAAAATAATTTAATTTAATTAACTTCGTATAAAGCGTACACTTCATTCCTACAGAGTTCGTCGCTTATGATTTTATGTTTTTGTCATCTCATTTCATTTCTTCATGTCTTCCGTTTCTGCATTCTAGGTTCAATACTAGTTCCACCTTCATTGGTTTGAGTGAATTTTTCTAGTAGAAAAAATGTACAATTTAAATACGTCATTATCCAAAAGCACAACCAAACTTCATTCTAGAATCCGAATTCTCCTCGTTAAAAAAAAAAATTATAAAGAGTAGTAGCTTTATTCAAATTACTTCAAATAACTTAGTTTCGTTCAAATTTGCTATTTTCCACACCGTCATTCGGAAATCAAATTTTATTATGCCAAACTCACTATCATCCAACTTCGATTTTTATTGGTTGATTTTTAGACTTTTGTCACTTTCAGAACCACACCTGAAACTTATATTTTAATCCAATTTTCATAATGCAAACAGTTTTCTAACATTATTTTAAAATCGGTTGAAACACAGGTTTTTTTAATTCAAATTAAATATTTTCAAATTTCTTTATGCCTTTCAAACTGAAAAAATTATGAACAATTTGTGCCGGTTTAGTTACATTCAAATTGTCAGTTTTCCAAATCTCTATTTAGATCTCATCAAAACGCCATTTTAATTGCAGAAACAAAGGAGTGTCATCCCAATTCGGCTTTGAAACCGATCTTTCTAAAATCATTTTCTTGAAATCTATGATTTCCGCAATTTTTATTTTTGCTATTTTTGTTTCGGGATTTTAATTTCCGAGATTTTGATTTTCAGAATTTTGATTTCCGAAACTTATAATCCGGGAATTAGAGCGTCTTTCATAAAAAAACAATGGGTTGGTATTAATTTACTAAAAATTAAATTTACTGAAATAAAAATCCCGAAAATAAATACTGAAAAAATAAATCCCGAAACTTTGCAATTCTGAAATTAAAAATATTTAATAACAAAATTTTTTGAAAATCCGAAAAACTGAAAAATATTGTTAATATAAAAATTAAAGGGATCGTACTGAAAACCCGACGCCAAAAAAAAACTAAAAATTGTAAAAAAAATAATTTGTAAAATATTGAAACGAAAACTACTGAAAAGAAAAATCTCGAAATTATTGTTTATTGCTGCTCCTACGCCCCGCCATATTTGAAAAAGACCTCTCGGCTAATAATGGAGCAGCGCAATGATCTCATGTGTGACTGAGAGCTATCTAAGCTGTTAACCCTTGAATTCAATACGAACTCATTTTTAGTTTAAGCGAATTGCAATTTTTAAAAATTTTGCTTTTAAGTATTTTTAACTTTCTTTCAGTAATTTAATTTTCAACAAATTAATACCAACTCAAAGCTTCAGAAAAAATTTGTTCAATACAATTAAGAAACAATGCGCTGATGTTAAGTATTTTAAATTTTTTTCTGTATTTTTGTTTCAATACTTTGCAAATTTTCTCTTTTCTTCATATTTAGTTTTCATCATTTTCGCGATTTAAGATTTCGATTTTCAGTTTGATTCCGAAAATAATATTAGGACGTACATAGGAGAAGTTTCAATACGAATAAAAATGTCATTAAAATTTCACAACGGCCATACAATTTGTGTACGATGACTCGCTGACCACAATAATAATGCCGGGATTCCATATCTTGACATTGTGTGTCGTTTATCAATTCTTTTGGTTCCAGTGGTTCATTTTTCTAATGACACGTCTCCGTATTAGTTTATATATATTTATATATATATATATATATATATATATATATATATATATATATATATATATATATATATATATATATATATATATATATATGTATATATATATATATATATATTTATATTTATATATATATATATATATATATATTTATATATATATATATATATATATATATATATATATATATATATATAAATATATATATATATATATATATATATATATATATATATATATATATAAATATAAATATATATATATATATATATATATATATATATTTATATATATATATATATATATATATATATATATATATAAATATATATCACGCTTCCAGATATTAAGTCCTAACCATATTCTTATTCGCATACAACAACAAATCGACTCTCGTTCGAACTTTGAAGGCTACAGGCGACTTGAATAACAAATAGATCGTGATGTATGAAAAACAAACATGCCAAATTTTGAATCAAAATAAATAAATTTTAAATTTTTATCATCATTCTCGTATAATAATATTTCATAGATAACACCAATAATTCAGATTTAAATAAAAATTATCACAAATAACTGACATTTTTTATCCAAATTTTAATTAAAGCCAAAAAAATGGATAAATTTTTCACATCACACGTACAAACGAAACGATGCTGGCTGGCCAAATATTTTATAAACAAAAAAACAAATTTCTCCATCGCCAAAATAACAACCCAGTTTTTGGTTTGAATTGTTGAGGGGAGGGACGGTTACCCACCCATAGAGACGGCTATCTGCCAATATTTCTGTATATAGACACAAATAAAAAAAAAATTACTCGTACCTTTTATCGATCCGCTCGCGGAAGATTAAATAAACGGAAATTGATTTACCAAATTGGTCTTGACGTTGCTATGCGTGTGTACAATTTCCAGACCTATAATTAATGAAGAGAAAAATTTGAAGTCGTATAAAAAAACGAAAGTAATTAAAATTACGTACATGGTAAAAGGCGATACGGTTATTTGTGTTTCATAAACAATTTAAAAATGCGTATATGCGGTGTTGCGTAATTCGACGGATTAAAAAGGGTTTTATTATTTAAACCTTTCTTTTAACGTTACGTATATTTAAACCGCAGTATATACCCCTTCCATGAAGGAATAAAGTCTGCCGATATTTAATTACAACTATAACGTGCACACAAAATAATATATTTTCCGGCTTCCACAAATTCGTCATCACAGAATACGCCCCCCCCGTCTCTATTTAAATATAATTTCGGATTAAATTACCGATTCGAGTATTACATTATTTTTTGAAAGGACTTAAATTTTAGATTTGGTGTAGTTATTAAAAATGATATTCTACCGAAGACTATTAAAACTATTATTTTACGTATGCCTTGCGATAAAGTAAATAAATAGAGGCAAGATATGATTTTTGTTGTTATGTCTGCTTATCAGATTATACCAGGATTAAAATTGAAAAATATTTCGAGTTTTAAAAGTGTTTTTATTTAATCGTGTTAATATCATTAAAGCTTAATTTGCGCAATATGGTTTTAGATAGAAGGAAATCACTTTTGACACGCCGTAACCATAATACTAATCAATACTGGGTTAGACACATTCTTAAATGATTGTTTAATAACAAAACTTACACAAAAAAGGTGAAAATCGCTTAACAAAAGACACCTGTGTATAATGTATATAAAAAATGTAACATTTTCATAAATTTCCATCATAATCAACATCGTCACCGTTTGATATTAATCTGAGGGGATTTTTTACTTTAAAACAAAAGTGATAGAAAATTTTGTTTCCTGTTTTTCGTTGTCGTAAAGTTTTATCACAAACACAATAATGCTAAGTAAGGTTTTTTCTTGTTGTTAAAATTGTTGAAGTTTTTTTTAAGTACACAAAAGATATAACTGTTAATTGGTTTACAAAAGAATGGTGATAGTACGTGGTGTGGTATGCAAAGGTTAGCAAATCTTAATACTACCTTAGTAATTGTTATGTTAAGTGTAGAAGACTTTTATAAGAAGAGAAGTGGACTCAAAAGTATTAAATATTTTTTTTTTTGTGAAATTAACTCATCTAGGAGCTGCAAGGTTTACGATTTCCTTATAATTTCCTTTAATCTAACAATGAGCATGATTTATTTTTGACCGAGCTTTCGACCGGTGTGCCTAAAAGTTGATTGTAGCTCACGGGTTTAGAAACAATCCGGTTAGTTTAACCGAAAATACCCCTCATTTCGTACAAAAATCGAAAATACGATAAAATTTAGGGTGGGGTTAGTAACGTTTAGAAAATTATTATTATAATTCGCTAGATTAAATAGTTTATACTAATTTATAAACGAATAAATTTTACGTGTAATTTCCATTAATTCAAAACCAACCTCTAACAAAATCGGAAATTTCTGCTCCTCGTATAAAATTAATTCGGCTACATAGTTTAAACAAAAATAACGCCACATTTTCATTCTTCTGTGGCCTAAAACACTGTAAACATTTTCCTCGCAATATAATGAAAAAAGTTTGTTAATTGATTTTGTGTTTAATCTTTGCATTATGTTTTTGGAATCAAAACCCATCTAACTCTCTTTTTAGGCTTTTCACGTCCTACCTTACGCAGTAGCTAAATTGAAGACGCACGAGGTACGACTATCAACGTACTGACCACTTATTGAAATACTTGCAACGGAAGACCTCCAGAACTCCGATTGCCTCGAAAAATGATTATTGGCGTGGATGGTCCTGAGCATGGTCCTCTAATAGAGAAGCAACTCAAAGTTAATGACAGTACTCGAATAAATTCGACACGAAATTAAAACGAACGCAAATTTTTGTTGCAAGATACATTTTGAAATATTGGAAACGGGAAACCTCTAGTACCCGAATTTCGATGGGTGGTCCGAAGCACACTCTAATAGAAACGCATCTCAAAGTTAATTGCAGTCCTCGGATAATTTCGACACGAACGAAAATTTTTTTGAATGGTACAAATTGAATTATTGGCTATGGAACTATCCACAACTTCGATTCCCTCGAAACTGGTTATTATCGTGGATGTTTCTGAGCCTCCTCTAATAGAAATGTATCTTAAAGTGAACGACAGTAGTAAATTAACTGGAATTAAAACGAATGACAAACGAATGTTTGGTACATAACCATAAAATTATGTATATTCGTATGTTCGATATTTTGCAAAAGCCACTGTAATTTATGTTTTAGGCGATGGTTTTGTTTATTTATAAATGCGTAATATCATTTTATGCCGTCAGAATTTTTTATTCCTTAATTATTATTTTGGTATTGCCAGCCCATAAAATCGTGCTTTTTGGAGATACAATTTTGGGCCAACTTTACAAAGGTGGTAGCATTTCACATCGCATTCTCTCAAGCATGATGAACATTTAATTCTCACGGTTTGCATTTTCGAAATCGGATGTGTGCAGTAATACCTCGTTGAGAATTTGAAGTGTTTTGCTCTCGATGTGGACAATAATTGTGACTCTCTCGGTTTTTATGCATATTGCGCATTACTCGAGTTATGGTTGTATACGAAATAATATAATACGGACCAAAAGGTAATAACGGAACAAATGTTTTTCTTTAATAAAAATAACCACAGGATCAAAACAAATTACATAACAAAATTACCGAAAAGCGGATATTGCTATATGTATCTTCATCTTTATTTAAATAAGAATCCACAATCAACCTAAGTGGCCAGCACAATCTAATATCGAATATTTCCTCCACGGGCTCTGATTATATCTAGCATTCTTTTTGGCATGCTGTGCACCAGGTTTGCAATATACTCCTGAGGTATCATTTCCCATTTTTCCGGTAGAGCTGTTTGAAGATGTAAGGTTTTTAGAACGACTTCCCTTTGCCTTAAACGACACCCTAGATTATCACAGACGTGCTCAACGGGATTAAGGTCAGGGCTGCGAGTGGATCAAACAATTTGATCAACTCCCACCTCATCCAAATAATAAATGACAATGTTTCCAACGTGAGCCCTGGTGTTGTTATGCATTAATAATTCAAGTGTCCGGATTTTTTTGACGAGCTAGTTTCATTGGGAACTTGATTTAGAGCTTCTTCTGTTGACAAAGGTAAATCTAAAATGTATTCGTGAAAGTATACCATTATTACTAGTAACTCGGCTAATATTGTGAGCTTTCGAAGCCAATGGCTTATTAACTTACATAGGTTTCTTCATCTTGGGACTTTTTTTCTATTTGCTCTATTTTTATTTTTTTTTATTTATGACCTTAATTCTATTTGTTCTTCTTAATTCTCATTTTTCAATTTTTGAACCTTTATGACGTTCCTTTTCAAAACATTTTTTTTTGTTTAGCATTTTATTTTCCCTTGCTTGCAGGTGTGTCAGGCCAACAATTGCGTTTTATATTTTTAACAATTTGAATAAAAGTTTGCTCAAACATTTACATTTTGACATTGCCAACATTTCAGAAAACTGTTTTAGATTTATAGAATCACTCTCTGAGTGTAACGGTGGCACTGAACTTGATAAGACGCTTTCAGATGATTTACCAAGACATTTTCATAAATCTACAAAAGAGTAACTCCATGAGGATCCGCGTGGTATTTGAGTATATATAATGCCAAAACGCTGTAAAATATAAAGTCATGGGTGTGTTATGATATGGCTATTGACAAAAATACCGGAAAGATTATTTTTTCCACTAGGAACGAGTAAAAATGCTTTTTTGTAACCATTACCAGAAATTCCCAAAGTCCAACCTTGAAGTAACGATTTGCGGATTTCCACTGGTACTAACTATAAGGTTCTATATAAGGTTAAAACTTATGTTTTTCGTCAAAAATCTTGTAGTCTTTTAAAAATAAATAGTCGTTTTTCTCATAAATAATATACTTTTCAAAATATTTGCAAAAAACGAAAAAGCTTCTATGAAAGCTCCCATTTCTGGAAAAAACTTAAGTATGAAATCGCATCAGTCAATCCGTCTGGGATGTACGGATGTCAAATTATTGTTGAGAAATGCGTGTGAAGTTGGACCTAACTAGAGTAGAACTAATATTAGGAATAGTTTATCACAAACTTCACACGCGTGTACACGCTTTTGAAGTTAAAACTAAATTGATCTATCAAACAAACAAAAAATGAGAAGGTATTCGTAAAAATAAAATACAAATGGCTTTTAGGCGAATTTTTAAAATATATAAATCAATTTTTATGTTTGGTAAAACATATAGGGGACTAGTTTTGGGTTCATGATACAATTTGTGTTAAATACTGTTCTACTAAATGTTGCGTGAAAATGTTGCGTTGAAATCACGTAAAATGTTAAACAGAAAAACGTCGATTAACAGAATAATTGGGGAGTCCAATAAATCCGATTGTTCGTTAAATCCGAATGTTTTTAAATTTAATCGACTCAATCGAATTTAATCTACTACGGAACTTAGGCATTTCTTAGCCGATAATGTTGGGATTGGGTATGTTGGATGGAAATGGGATTCTTAAACGATGTTTAGAAGAATTTCTGGAATATGGCCACCTGGAACGGAACTCGATCAATTTTTAACCGATTATGATGGGATTGGGTATGTTCGATGGGTATGAGATTCTTAAAAGATTTTGGAAAAAATTCTGAAATATGGCCTGGGGACAGATAGTTTAATGCTCTCATTAAATCGGGGTCCGTTAAATCGAAGGTTTACTGTATATCGCTAAAAACAATTTCAAATTTTTCCATCGCCTCCAAAATCACATTCCCAAAAAGCATGAACTGCAGTGGTTGGACAATCATCGACTTCTTGTAATTAGCGATGACATACGTGATATTTAATTGATGACCTAATGTTTTAACAAACATTTGCGGTTTAGGTGGCGCTTGAACCCCTTTCGCTTTTTTTATTGTAGAATTATTCTGGAAGACTTCGTTACCATACACATCAATAAAATTAAAAGGAATTCTTTTATTAATAAACTGGATATTTCTCTATCATATAATACAGTATTTATTTTCTGAAAGGTTAAGATTAGGACTATCGAAACTCTAAACCATTTAAAAAGCTAATGCGATTAACGTAGACAAATAAATGTTTTAAAGATATGCGTTATATAGTAAGCATTTAAAATTTTCATAAGAAATTGAACATCTCGAGAATTAATATGTTTATCACCTACTTCAGAACTCGGTGAAAAACATATAATTTCTTGAGATATTCAATTTCTTAAGAAAATCAGAAAACTCTTACTATAGCGCAGGTTATTAAAGTATTTATTTGACCACGTGAACCCCATTAGATTTTTAAATGGTTTAGAGGTTCGGAAGTTCTAATCTTAACCTATCAGAAAATCATACAGAACTAGATGATAATCGGATAAATTCTGGAGATATTCAATTTCTTAAGAAAATCAGAAAACTCTTACTATAGCGCAGGTTATTAAAGTATTTATTTGACCACGTGAACCCCATTAGATTTTTAAATGGTTAAGAGGTTCGGAAGGTCTAATCTTAACCTTTCAAAAAATCATACAGAACTAGATGATAATCAGGCGAATTCTCGAGATATTCAATTTCTTAAGAAAATCAGAAAACTCTTACTATAGCGCAGGTTATTAAAGTATTTATTTGACTACCTGAACCCCATTAGATTTTTAAATGGTTAAGTGGTTCGGAAGTTCTAATCTTAACCTTTCAAAAAATCATACAGAACTAGATGATAATCGGATAAATTCTGGAGATATTCAATTTCTTAAGAAAATCAGAAAACTCTTACTATAGCGCAGGTTATTAAAGTATTTATTTGACCACGTGAACCCCATTAGATTTTTAAATGGTTAAGAGGTTCGGAAGGTCTAATCTTAACCTTTCAAAAAATCATACAGAACTAGATGATAATCAGGCGAATTCTCGAGATATTCAATTTCTTAAGAAAATCAGAAAACTCTTACTATAGCGCAGGTTATTAAAGTATTTATTTGACCACGTGAACCCCATTAGATTTTTAAATGGTTTAGAGGTTCGGAAGTTCTAATTTTAACCTTTCAGAAAATCATACAGAACTAGATGATAATCAGGCGAATTCTCGAGATATTCAATTTCTTAAGAAAATCAGAAAACTCTTACTATAGCGCAGGTTATTAAAGTATTTATTTGACTACCTGAACCCCATTAGATTTTTAAATGGTTAAGTGGTTCGGAAGTTCTAATCTTAACCTTTCAGAAAATCATACAGAACTAGGTGATAGTCAGGCGAATTCTCGAGATATTCAATTTCTTATGCAAATCAGAAAACTCTTACTATAGCGCAGGTTATTAAAGTATTTATTTGACCACGTGAACCCCATTAGATTTTTAAATGGTTTAGAGGTTCGGAAGTTCTAATCTTAACCTATCAGAAAATCATACAGAACTAGGTGATAATCGGATAAATTCTGGAGATATTCAATTTCTTAAGAAAATCAGAAAACTCTTACTATATAGCGCAGGTAACTAAAGTATTTATTTGACCACGTGAGCCCCTTTAGATTTTTAAATGGTTTAGAGGTTCGGAAATTCTAATCTTAACCTATCAGAAAATCGTACAGAACTAGGTGATAGTCAGGCGAATTCTCGAGATATTCAATTTCTTAAGAAAATCAGAAAACTCTTACTATAGCGCAGGTTATAGATTTTTAAATGGTTTAGAGGTTCGGAAGTTCTAATCTTAACCTATCAGAAAATCGTACAGAACTAGGTGATAGTCAGGTGAATTCTCGAGATATTCAATTTCTTAAGAAAATCAGAAAACTCTTACTATAGCGCAGGTTATTAAAGTATTTATTTGACCACGTGAACCCCATTAGATTTTTAAATGGTTTAGAGGTTCGGAAGTTCTAATCTTAACCTATCAGAAAATCATACAGAACTAGATGATAATCGGATAAATTCTGGAGATATTCAATTTCTTAAGAAAATCAGAAAACTCTTACTATAGCGCAGGTTATTAAAGTATTTATTTGACCACGTGAACCCCATTAGATTTTTAAATGGTTAAGAGGTTCGGAAGGTCTAATCTTAACCTTTCAAAAAATCATATAGAACTAGATGATAATCAGGCGAATTCTCGAGATATTCAATTTCTTAAGAAAATCAGAAAACTCTTACTATAGCGCAGGTTATTAAAGTATTTATTTGACCACGTGAACCTCATTAGATTTTTAAATGGTTTAGAGGTTCGGAAGGTCTAATTTTAACCTATCAGAAAATCGTACAGAACTAGGTGATAGTCAGGTGAATCCTCGAGATATTCAATTTCTTAAGAAAATCAAAAAACTCTTAATATAGCGCACGTTATTAAAGTATTTATTTGACCACGTGAACCCCATTAGATTTTTAAATGGTTTAGAGGTTCAGAAGTTCTAATCTTAACTTATCAGAAAATCATACAGAACTAGATGTTAATCAAGCGAATTCTCGAGATATTCAATTTCTTAAGAAAATCAGGAAACTCTTACTATAGCGCAGGTTATTAAAGTATTTATTTGACCACGTGAACCTCATTAGATTTTTAAATGGCTAAGTGGTTCGGAAGTTCTAATCTTAACCTTTCAGAAAATCATAGAGAACTAGGTGATAGTCAGGTGAATTCTCGAGATATTCAATTTCTTAAGAAAATCAGAAAACTCTTACTATAGCGCAGGTTATTAAAGTATTTATTTGACCACGTGAACCCCATTAGATTTTTAAATGGTTAAGAGGTTCGGAAGTTCTAATTTTAACCTTTCAGAAAATCATACAGAACTAGATGATAATCAGGTGAATTCTGGAGATATTCAATTTCTTAAGAAAATCAAAAAACTCTTACTATAGCGCAGGTTATTAAAGTATTTATTTGACCACGTGAACCCCATTAGATTTTTAAATGGTTTAGAGGTTCGGAAGTTCTAATCTTAACCTATCAGAAAATCATACAGAACTAGATGATAGTCAGGTGAATCCTCGAGATATTCAATTTCTTAAGAAAATCAGAAAACTCTTACGATAGCGCAGGTTATTAAAATATTTATTTGACCACGTGAACCCCATTAGATTTTTAAATGGTTTAGAGGTTCGGAAGTTCTAATATTAGCCTATCAGAAAATTGTACAGAACTAGGTGATAGTCAGGCGAATTCTCGAGATATTCAATTTCTTAAGAAAATCAGAAAACTCTTACTATAGCGCAGGTTATTAAAGTATTTATTTGACCACGTGAACCTCATTAGATTTTTAAATGGTTTAGAGGTTCGGAAGTTCTAATCTTAACCTTTCAGAAATTATACTGAACTAGATGATAATCAGGCGAATTCTCGAGATATTCAATTTCTTAAGAAAATATTATTTTATTTGGATGGAAAAGATTATTTATTTTAACTACGCCAATTCGAAAAATGTTTTTTTTAAAGATTAATTTCAATTAGAAAACTATTCAAATATATCATTATTTCGCCTAAATGTCATTTTTATTTATTTTTTACTATCACAAACACACTTTCGTTTTTTTTTGTTGGTTAAGGACTAGTTTAGGTCTAACTTCAAAAGCGTGTTGAGAAACAGTTTTTTTTTGTCAAAAATCATCATTCTCACTTAAACTTTTTAAAACTGATCTAAACCGGTCTGGCAAATTTAATGTAAAATCTTTTAGTTTCTAGTAGTTTTTCTCGTAAAAAATAAACTTTTCAAAATATTGTCAGGCTCCTATGGAAGCTGCCACCTCCGGTGGGCGGATTTCATCCAAAAATCACTGAGAAAAATCTGAAATATACCGACTTGCATGTTGTGAACAGAGCTATGATGGTTTCGTATCGAGTTTCTATAATGTAGTACGAAGGCCATTAACGGAATGTGTTCTATTCAACACGGGGTCGTATTAATTAGCTCTACTCTTAAGTCTAAGCGATTTACATGTTGTAAACTGACTAATGTTGATTTGTGCACGACTTACAACTCGTAAACAGACACAAATGTAAGAATCAATTTGGAGGAGTGTGATGTTAACAGGTTATTGTTAATATGGGGGGTTAATATGTTATGGTCAATACCTGATATTCTTTCACCATGAGTGTATAATCATAGACCTCGAACACCTCCCTCTTGATTTCTATAGCGAATTCCGCATTTGTAATTTTTAAACAGCCAGTTAGGACTATGCGTAATATTTGACCAAAGTTCAAATAATTTACGGTCATTTAAATTTCCAACAATTTCTGGATTTTGACCATAATCGATTGCGAATGAATTATTGAAAGATATTAGCTATTCCATTTAAATTCTTAAGAAAGAGGCGCCCACTTTTTGGAATTTTTATGTCAGGAATTTCGGAATTAGCCAGTTCAGCACATTATTTATTCGCATGAAATAGACAATTGTGTGAAATATTCAACTTCTTAAGTGCAGCTGTCACTATTAGAAAGCCTGATTGACTTTGGATTCAAATTTCATCTGAATTTTGTGATTTTCACAAAAGTGACTGGAAAATAACCTGCACTCCAGCCGGGTATATCGCCAGGTTTCAAAATGTTCCAATATGCATTTTCTCGATAAATGGGACTTGGATCGGCACTTCAGCAAGCATCACTAATATAGCTGGAATGTTTGATGTCCTTGAATGTCTGTTTCTAACGAAAGTCGAAAAGCTTGAAATTGACATTGATGTTAAATTCTTTGTTTGTAGGCGCAAACTGAATTTCTGTATGCAGGTACTGATTTATTTTTCTTTGCGTCTCTTCTTCAGCAGTCACAGTTTCCTTCTGTTTTCTGTAATTTTTGCTTTTATTTTCAAGTAGAACAACTCACCGATAATTCATAAAATTATTTTATTTTTATTAGGAGTCAGAACAGCTTTCGTTTGTATTTTCTACACTAGACCGAGTTCCACAACTCGGATGTGCGTCAAAATTTGATAAACTACATTCTCTTGAAAACCTGAAGTCTCTGTAAACTTTCAGCTCTATAGGTCATCGGACTCCTAAACCTAAAAAGTGGTTAATGACCTTCTGTGATAAATAGCACCATACCAAGTTAAAAATAAGGAGGGCTTATGTACGTAAAACATTTAATTAACATTTTACAAGTAAAATTCGGAATTGAAATTTATGTAATAATTTGTAGATCACATAATCGAAAATAGGCAGAAAATTGGAAATTTGGTCAAACAATGGCAAAAATTACATCGAGATAATGAATCGGGCTGATACCAATTATAACTTTATTTGTTTATAGATGATAGTGTAAGATGATTTGAACCTTGATTTTAAATTAAAAATTTATAAAAACTATTGGGATTAATTAAAATTTCGAATTGGTTACATATCCCCATAGTACCTTAATATATATTTTATAAATATAAATACAATTAAGAATTTCCATACACAATCATTCCCTCACCCACCCATAAAATTTAGATTAAATTATGTGTCGTTATTTTGTAAAGGTATATACAAAAGAAAACCAGAAATTTTCCAACGTCGTGTAAACGATACTTTTTTTTATGTATGTACAGGTAATATCGTTCCCTTTGTCGAACGTAACAGCATATAATTACTTGGCTTCAATAATTCATGTTTTTAAGTGTATGTAACAATGTAGCTAAGCACTTGCTGCAAAGAAAACATATTGCATGCACAAATTTGCTTTTTTGAATTTAATTTTCTTTACAAAACAAGTACTTCAAGGTACGAGTGTATAAGCTTTGGTACATCGCTTATAAGAAGAATATTTTTAAAATTTTGTACACGAAGTAAATTAAAAGATGGGTTTTGTGGTTTTATCTTTACATATTCCGTATATGTTTGTTGCGGTATGCCGGTACTGTTTTCCCATTTAATAGAAAAATAATTAATTTGATATAGTGGTTTATTAGAATTTAATAGTTAATTGCATAGATGTACATAACGAGTTTTCTGTTCTTGCTTTAACTATAATGAAGCGTATACGTATAGTGTTACCGTTGATTAAAGTGTAAATTTTCGACGATTGTTAACCTTAAGTTGTCACATTTGTAACAAGAACTTCATGTATTGGCGCCACATATGCACATGTTGAGTACTTTAATTACTATAGGTCATAAACTTAGTATCATTAATCGCTACTTGCTTGAGTGACTTCGCTAGGCTACGCGAGACTGCAACGCGTTTGAGCCTAAATACAATTTAAAACTGTTTGCTCACACAGCATACCAAGTAGAATTCCTTATGACTTTTCTGTAAGTAAAAAGTCATAAGGAATTCTATTGGGTATGCTCTATCAATACCGTCCTTTTAGCTGAAAAAATGAACTAACGAGACGATTGACTGATTATAACTCTTTTCAACCTTCGGAGTTGTGGTCAAAAACTGTTGCTTGCTCTCGAGAATACACATGCATTTGTAACTTTGGAAAATTAGAAGCAGCCAGTTCAGAGTGAGTTTGAAAATGATGTGGAAATTGTCAATATGAATGATGCAGTTTTTGAGACAACCAAGCGAGCAGTGAATGTGGAGCAACGTATAGATTTAACTCATAAGAAAGCTACAAAGTCAACAAAATGATTCTACAGAAGTCATCAAGCTTGTCATTACTGACAGTGCTGGCATTAAAAAAATTCACACTAAACATGTTAAAAGAACAAATCATGTATTGAATGAAGTAACATCATGCCTTCAGAAGGATGATATAATTTTTAATATGCCCCTGCTGAGTGGGACTACTTACGGATTAAGATAGTCTGCCGTTACTGACTACTGATCGACATGTAAAAAATAATTCCAATAGGTGTCAACTGCTCTTGTGTACTGGCACTAAGGTAATGTTTCGATGCAATGGTGACACAAGTCAAGGTCTCGTAAATGACTATGGGGTAATGGGAATCGTTTCTGAAATATTATCGATGAATGCAAATGTGCAATTAAGACATTCCACCGCTTCTCATTGACAAGCAAATACATTTCTACACCGAGTCATGTTCATGTAGCTTTATTTCGAGCACGATCACTCTATGTAGTCATTCTTGAAGAACTAGACTGCCGTAAGTTAACATTGAGCAACGTATGATCAAAAATCACTTAAAGAATTAGATTAACCGACGTATATTAAAGAGTGTCCCGAAAAAATCATGTTATTTATTTTAACTTATTTGTTTCTTAAGGTAGACAACATCACCCTCATGGCGCCCATAAATAATACGGAAAAATTTTGCTCGATTTCTTCTATGTTCATACAAATGGCAGTCATGGTAATACATATATAGTTTACAGCTAAATCGGTCACATGTTTACCAACTTTTGGTTAAGTACTTACTTTGGTTAGTACAGTAACAACTCACGTTAGTGAAAGCCTTCCTGTATTTCTATATTCAGAACCAAATATTTTTGCATCCAACTATATACTTTAAAATATTTTGTATAATAATGTATGGATTACTAAAGCAATTAATTTATTAATTTGGTTTATATATTAAATTTATCCTCGCATATTAATTTAAGCATAAATAAAATAAAAAAATAATTATAATTTTAATATTTTGTTCGCCGGGATTTACAAAAAATTAATAAATCCCTTTAAAAAAAATCAGAAAAATTAATATTTTTTTGTTTGCAGTTAAAAAAAAATTAATTAATTAAATTTTTTATGCAGAACACTGTGGTGAGGCTTAATCAAATATACGAACGAATATATACAGAGCACATATATGGATATGGGTTGGGAGCTTCTTGCAAAAGTGGATTTTAAATGAATGAGTCGATGTGTCGAGTGTTTGTGTCATTTTAATTGTGTTGATGATGTACAGTTGTTCCAAAATTCTTATTTCAAATAATTAAATGCTAATTACCTTTCGCCTTGGTGGTTAAAAAATTAGTTGAATTTATCAAATTCTGAGCTGTGCATCTTTGGGCAACTTTACTTGAATAATGAGAGGCAAAATAAAATCGATAAACGAATCATATTTGAAATTGAATTTTTATTATAATCTACGAAATTTTACTTGTTGGTGGGTATATTAACAGAGTTAACAGTTAGCAGATCATCGACGTAAAGATCCGATGACAGGATTCTCGCTTCTGTTGGATAAGCGCTTCTACAAGTTTGTGCTAGTTGTACAATGCTATTAGGGCTAGGAAACTGGCTGCTCTAGTTCCATAAGTATTATATTTGGGCCATAGGTTTGGTGCAATGATCCATCCTCAATAATTTGTGGTAATCTTGATTCTCCTCATGAATCCATATACTTGTCTGTACATTGAAGTATCGAACACGACACGGAGTTTGGTTGTTTTGCTGTCTTCCTTAAGCACACGTGCGATATGTAACAGCTTTGATTCACTTCGATATCTTCATGTACTTCAGGTTGATGTCCACTTGAATCATATATCCTTTAAATTTTACAACTGTTTAACCGTTCGAGCTGTAATAATCTGGCTACAGCCATTTTGCTTGATTCTTGCCAATAATTGTAATTGTTCTTTCATTGTCTTTCTTGTCACCAAGGCTGTTGCTGTTTAATGTTCGTTACTTCCAATTTTGCCGATTATAACTCACCCATATCAATGCATCGATATTTACAGATAAGTCTTCAGAAACTTTTGGTTTCAGCTTGATGTTAACAGCGTGTAACGCCAGCTTTGTTTCTACCTATGCCCGCAAAGTTTACGAGATTTTCCTTGTTTTGACATTCAATAGGTTGGCAGCCTTTGATGATACTAAGGTGGTTTGGGACAGTAAATCTATCAAGGCCCTTAAAATAAAGAACTATCCAGTGCCGGTAGTCGCTTTAATCACTGCGGTGAGTAGCAACACAGTTCCTTGTTGATTGACTAGGAGAATTTGAGTTGTACCCGTGCTGGAAGATGAAGCATTATGATGAGATCCATTACAAAGAATCTACGATATCAATCGACACTGACTTTTTTTTATGCTGGGCGAAACTACTTACGCAAATGTAATGTCTAATGCTGATTTCGGAATTGCTTATACTAAGTCGTGACGTTTTTTAGAATCCTTAACCTAGGCATCGCGGTTGTTTGCATTGCGGTTGATTTTTGCTTGCCATAGCTTCTAACGACTAGAACATTTTCTCTATGAAGTCGAAATACTCTCCTATCTTTGGTATTTCTCTTGGATTCGATAATGTTGTTTAATAAAGCCTTGCTGATACTGAATCCATTTTGTTTTTATAAGAATAAATGTTAAACATGGCACGAACAGGGAACTCATTTGAACCCGCTTTCTATTATGTAACATTTGTCTCGCGGTGTTGTGTAGATTTCATAAGGCCCCTAGCAGTTGTAACTTGTGTTGTTGGTAGTGATAGCAATGAATTGAAGTACTTGAGGTTTTCGCCGTTGTTATATACCAAAACCGTGACTGGTGGGTGAGGATGTTTGTAACCGATAACGTTGGAGTATTTGGCAGTCCTCTATTTAGCCATTGGCGCATGATACCTGCAAGGAAGGTCGTAGATCTCAACTATTTGTCGTCTCGTAGTGGGATATTGATCAGAAAGCTCCAAGAGTGGAATCACTGCTCGAACCTGTTGCTACGTACTCTAGGTATAGTGCCTTCTAAATTGCTTAAACAAGTTTCCAAATAGGTTTGTGTTTTGCGTACTCATCGTCTTTGGGCTCCCTGAATTAAAAAAGGCTGAAATTAAAAAGACTGACTTAAAAATGGTGTTTTATATGAAAAAATGGCACAAGAAAGTCATATTTCATGTCATTTTTCAAATATATTTTTTAATTCATTTTCAAAATGACTTAAAAAATGTAAACAAATGAAAGAAAAGAAAAAGTAAAGGAAAATATATTTTCTATGAATCCCCGAATAATAAAAAAAATATTTACCCTTGTGAAAAAGAAAAAAGCAAAAACCACCAATGGTGATAGAAAACTTCACATAGACAGGTTCATAGTAACGACAGAGCCATCGGACTTGCGAAAAGAGGTTGTGTCAAAGAGATAAAACACTTCAAAAAACAAGTTTGAGGAGATAGACAACTCACAAAGGTGACGAAAACTAAATTCTCAAAAGAACTCAAAGAAAGTACTATAATGTTAATGATAGTTGAGCGAATTAGATTGAATGAAGAGAATTCGAAAATGGTTGGTTAAAACACCATTTGGTAGAGAGTAATTTGTGTAAGGAATGCGGAGTCCTAAGGACATTGAATTCGAGTTCTATGTCCTTGGCAATAAAAGCAATTTGATTGCCAGTGTTAAAAAAGAAAGTATTTAAAGAGAAAAATACGATTTGCATCGATTATTACGACACTGATGGATCAAAGATGTATATATATTTTAAGATTACCTGTATTTAATTTAAATTTTTTGTCCTAATTTTATTAATTATTTCTTTCTAGGTAAGTGTCACCTTATATAAATGTCAAATTGCAAAACACAAAAATTATTTATAAATAATTCATCAAATCGTAAGTAAACGTTATAGAAGAATATGCCATTTGAATTCCTCCCCCTCCAGCCACTAATTGAAAATATTCAAATTTTAAGTTAAAATTTTGTTTAAAAAAAAATATTTCCAAATGATTTGTCAACAACACAGCAGAATTCAAATTCAATTTACATTAAAATGGATGTGTAGGTGTGTAATCATAATAAATTTATCACACTTCATTTATCTTTTATGTGCAGAGATAGATACAAACATTTTCCAGCGTTATCGCGCACATAAGTTTTCCCCATTACGTTCATATTATTTTACGTTTCCCACAAAATAATTTTTTGTTACTTTTTTTATTCGTTAATTCTGTCATTTTCAATTTTGTGATTTTATTTCGAGACTACACGTATCTGTGATAATGATGATGATGGTGTGATGATACGAAACAATAAATTTAGTGTTGTGCTGGATCTGGAAAAATTGTCAAAATACCGTTTTACCAAAGAAAAATGTCAAAATCTATTTTTCACTCGCATATATCTTCATCCGTATACCAAGAAAATTTATATAAATTCGGTGTTTATACGTCTTTTACATTAAATTATTTCTGAGTCTATTTATGTTTTACGTGCAGTCTTATACATTATTCTTATTTTCCTATAAACATCTTACTCTTGTAAATATATCTTAGGAAAATGATGTGGATAAAATTTACATAAATCTGTACAGTGTTTTATAATATATCTATAAAATGCATCAATTGGATTACGTTAAAACAACACAAAAATAATTTAAAATACATTTTTTTTTGCATGTATCGTACCATTAAATTTCAATGGGATTAAAAGAAAATTCTGTGTGTATTTTGTACCATACATTTTCCAGTGTTTGTGTTGTGTGTGTGTACACTTGAAAACTTGGAATTTATGGAGATTTTTTTGTGTGTGCACTGTTTGTATACAAACGTATACATTTAAAAATAGCATGTTGAAATTAAACAAAAAAAAACTTTTGGTTTAATTGAGTTTTGGTTTGAAGTATGTATGTACATTATAAACGGTTTAATGGTGATTTTAATCACTCGGGAGACTTGTTCATATAACGTTTGTGTTTCAGAGGTGTACGTTTTTAGGATAGGAGAAACGATAAAATTGTAAGGGTAGGTCTAGAATTAATTGGTACAGTAATTATATTCCAATTAAGTAGCTGGAGATTAATTAGAAAACTGTGCCACATTTACACATTTCCTGACTTTTCAAATCTCGAGGATCTATTTGTTCTGATGTTTGGACGTTGATCTTTGCACATGGCTCAAGGGAAGTTTTATTGCTAGTATATACCACAAAATGTATAAAATATAATAACTAAACATTTTCCAGAAACGCTTAGGTTGTCGTAAGTGGCCATTAATGATTAGTAAATGTTCATTCTTTAAACCGAAAGAGAACTTACTTATAAATTACACTTCCTGACAGTCTTTTAAAATTCATTCAGGATCGAATCTTGAAGAAAATAAATGTGGTCATAACTTTATATCAAAACTTTACCTCCAGTATTTTTTTTAACACTTTTCTTTATTTATTGAATCTTTCAAACATGAAAATAACAATAAGTTTTCAAATCTTAATAACTAAGGTAATTATGTAAATCTGCGGGAGCAGAATCTACTTCTTATCAATAACTAAACTTAATAATTTTATAATTTATGCTATTACAGCCATCGTTTTCTTCTTTAATCGCGATGACGTAGGTATATCTTGTAAGTTTCGCGCCAGCAAATTCAGATGAGATGCTAAGGTCCTTATGTATATTTTTGTTTTTTACGAACCAGGGTGCTCCTGTAATCATTCTCAGAATTTTTGACTGTGTTCGTTGGACAATGTCGATATTCGAATTTGAGGTTGATTGCCATAATTGACAACCATACGATCAAATTGGTTTAATCATTGGATTATACAGAAGAAATTTGTATTCTAGGTCAATAGTTGAATATTTCCCCATCAACCAATCCATTTTATCAACTTTTGATTTGCAATGGTCTCGTTTCATTTCAATATGTTTTCGCCAAGTTAACTGTCGATCTAGATGGACGCCTAGATATTTTGCTCCATTTGATTGAGGGATTGGTATTCCGTTCATTGTGACAGACGGACAAGTAAGCTTATTTAAAGTGAATGTTACATATTTCGATGTCATAAATATGTTGTTGCAGAATTTCAGACGCCGTTTGTGAGTTGTTATGGCTACATACGATTGCCGTATCATCTGTGAAAATAGACGTCAGAATTTGGGAAGACGTTGGTAGATCTCAAGTGAAAATTAAATATAACGTTGGGCCAAACACACTACCTTGAGGTACTCCAGCCAGAATGTTTTTCTCGTTCGATTTAGAGGTGTTGTATTTGACATAATATCTGCAATTGGACAAATACGACTTCATAAGTTGGTAAATTTCTGGCAATTTAAGATTAATTTTATGAAGCAGACCCTCGTGCCAAACTTTATCAAATGCTTGGGCAACATCCAAGAATACGGCGGAGGGGTATTTGTTATCTTCGTATGCTGACCTTATTTCTGTAGCTACTCGGTGCACTTGCTCAATGGTTCCGTGGTCTGAAACCAAATTGATGACTAGGGATAATATTTCGTTGTTCCGGTTTAATATTTCCGATGATAGTTTTTTCGAATACTTTCGAGACGATTGGTAGTAGGCTTATTGGTGTATATGACGAGACTTTGGTAAGATCCTTGCCAGGCTTCGGGATAATTTTTATAGTTGATAGTTTCCAGCATTCAGGGATGTATCCTGATTCGTAAATTGAAATGAAGATTTGAGCCAGTCGTCCAAAGGCACACTCAGGCATTTGTTTAAGCATTTCACCTGTAATTCGATCATACCCAGGGGCTTTGTTTAATTGAATTTGATGTGCAATAATAAACTTTACCAGTGGTTTCTTTATCTTAAATTTCCTCACAGGTCTGATTGTTATATTTATTGTTTGAACCATCGATAATCCAAGGTTTGGAGTGAATACACTTTCAAGCTGATCAGCAAAGGCTTTAGCTTTTCCTCGTCCCTTCTAGCAAATTCACCGTTAGAAAGACGAATTGGCGGATTTGGTTGCTGGGCCGTTTAAGTTATTTAGTGGCCTTCCATAATGAATAGTTTGTGTTCGAATGGGGAGATAATTGGGATACTGCACGTCAATGTCAAAGTATAAATTCGGCTACCCGAATTAAGAAAAGAAGAATTAAGAAAAGTGTTTTTTCTGAATTTATAAATAAGTGTTTTAAATTCATTATGAAAATGATTTAAGAAAAGTTGATAGAAATGAAATAATAAAAGTTGATTTAATATGTGCACTTCTTAATTCATTTTCTAAATATTTTAAAAAAAGTGAAAAACCTGAAATAAAATATGTTTTTTTTAAACTATTTAGGAAATGGTTTTAGAAAAGTATTCAAAAAATATGTAATTAATTTTTTCCCGGAAAATTTTGAAATTGTTTAAATTTTTTTTACTTAGATTAAAGTTATAAATAAGTAATTTTAAAAATGAAATAAAATGTGTATTTAAAATCGAAATGAAACGTAAAAATGTACTACAATAAAAACCCGATTATTTGGCATACAATTAACCGGAACACTTAGTTAACCGGAATTTTAATTTTTAGGAATTCTTTTGCTTTTTTTCTTTTCTCTTCATTTTCATTAATGAAAGCATTAGTTGAAAATTTTGAATGGCTTTAATTTTCATATTACAGTAAAAGCCCGATTATCCGGCATCCAAATAACCGAAATACCCAGTTAACTGGAATTTTAATTTTGAGGTAGATTTTTTTTCTTTTTTCTCATTCATATGCATTTTTTAATTCATTTTGAAATTTGCAATTGTCTTTGACACATTTTCAGTAATGAAAGCATTAGTTAAAAGATTTAAATGGCTTTAATTTTCATATTACAGTAAAAGCCCGGTTATCCGGCATCAAATTAACTGGAACACTCAGTTAACTGGAATTTAGTTTTTAGGAATTTTTTTGCTCTTTTCTCTTTCATATCATTTTTTAACTAATTTTGAAATTTGCAATTGTTTTTTGCACATTTTCACTAATGAGAGCATTAGTTAAAAATTTTGAATGGCTTTAATTTTCTCTTTCACAATGGAAATTTTTTTTTTTTTTTATTATACGAGGATTTACAGAAAATATAATTCCCATTACTTTTTTTCTGTTTTATGCATTATTCTATTTGAATTGAATGTCTAAAGTTGTATTATAGTTAGGTTAGTAAAATATTGAATATATTATTAAATTTTTGGTATTTATGGGCTTACTCGTATACATATATGTATGTATTTATTATTTGAAATAAATTCATTGAACTGATGTATGAAAGAATACTTTCTGGTACATAATTTGAAAATAAATAAACGAGAATCCTAAAAAATAATGAAATCAAGCGAAATTTTTGTAAATTTCTAGTTTTAATGAAACGTCAAATTATCCGGAATACTCTCATCCCCAAGTATTCCGGATAACAGAGCTTTTACTAAAGTATATTGTCAGTGAATTCCCGAATAATAGCAAAAATAATTTCCCTTGTGAAAGGGAATTATCCCTTGCAAAAAAAATTCCTAAAAATTAAAAATCCGGTTAACTGGTTGTTCCGGTTAATTGGATGCCGGATAATCAAATAATGCTTTCATTAATGAAAATGTGCAAAAAACAATTGCTAATTTGAAAATGAATTAAAAAATGCATATGAAAGAGAAAAAAGCAAACGAATTCCTAAAAATTTAAATTCAGATTAACTGAGTGTTCCGGTTAATTGGATGCCGTATAATCGGGATTCTACTGTAGTATGAAAATTAAAGCCATTTAAAATTTTCTGTTAACGCTTTCATAAATGAAAATGTGCAAAAAAGAATTGCTAATTTGAAAATGAATTAAATAATGCATATTAAAGAGAAAAAAGCTAAAAAAAAATCTAAAAATTAAAACTCCGGTTAAATGAGTGTTCCGATTAATTGAATACCGAATAATCGGGCTTTTACTGTAATATGAAAATTAAAGCCATTAAAAATTTTCAACTAATCCTTTCATTAATAAAATGTGTAAAAACGCAAATTTCTAAATGAATTAAAAAATGCATATTTTAATTCACAATTAACACACGAATAATAATTCATAAATGAAATTTATGAAATGCATGTGTTTTCTCACAATACTACTTTCTCACAATACAACAAAAAAACTGTAAGAATGAAGATTTTCTTAAAAACATTAAATTTAGCGTGCAAAAGTAAAAAAAAACAAATGTAAATTTTATTTTTATAAAGTGAAATAAAATACACCCAAACCTTTTTTTACCGTGAAAAAAAATCACCGTTCATACAAGTACGACTTTTTTAATTCACTTTTCTTATTTCAACTTTTCTTAATTTAGGGCGAGCCTGACAAAGCAATTATTATTAATAGAAATTAATAAAACAAAACAAAAATAATGAAAAAATAAAAAAAATAAAAAATTTCCGGAAAATCAAAAAAAAAATTCCGGAAAATTTTAGCTGTTCCTTCTAATAACTATTAATAAACAATCCTGCACTTAAAAATTTTAAAAATGTATACTCCTTACCTGATTTTATAGATATATACGTAAAGTAAACTTTAGCCTAATAATCTTCCATTCATTTTGAAAATGGATTAAGAAAAGTGGGCAAAACATGAAATAAAATTAATGTATTTTAAATCAATTTGAAAATGAATTAAGATAAATTTTCTAAAAAATGAAATAAGATGTGCATTTTTTAATTCATTTTGAATTGAGTTTTTTTTTGTTGTAATTAGTTTTTTAAATTCACGAAATTTGTTTAAAATACGAATTAAAATAAGTGAACTTTTTTCATACAAATACCACTTTTTTTAATTCACCTTTCTTAATACAACTTTTCTTAATTCGGGTAGCCTACAAATTCATCCTATACCAACCGAATTTGATCATAATCTAAATTGTAAAGTAAAATCAGCATGTTTAAATTCTAATTGGCAGGGCAACAAAATTGATCATAACAAGTCGTATTGATCGTAACAGTTTGAATCGAAATATTCTGGTTTTCATAGTATTGCATAATGGTCAAAATTGTTCCAACTGCCCTTCAAATACATTTCGTATATTTTTTTATAAATTTTTTATTTGATCATGGACATATCCAATTATTTTATGAACCAGATCAGGCACTCCTTTCAATTAATATATACTTTGTCTCTGTTACACTAATTTAAACTTGATTTTATTTTTGACAACCAAACTCGTCTAATGGTACATACATACATCTTTATATTTCTTTATTAACGAAATAAGTTTTGAAATAGTAGAATTCATATCAAATTTGCTATCCTGGAAGCTAATTTGAGCTTGGCTGGCTGGATGACCCCTTTAACAACTCATTTGAGGTTTAAATGAAACCTGAGCCGAATCTCAGCGGAGGGCATTTACCAATGGAATGGTCATTTACCAATGGAATGGCCATTTACCATTTTCGCCCAAACTCAAAATTGAAATACAAAAATTCATATCAAATTTGCTGTCCTGGTGACGAAGTTCTATTTGGACTGGTTAAATGAGCAATTTAAAAGCCCATTTCAGGTTCTAATGAAACCTGAGTCAAAATCTCTGTGAAAAGGCATGAGCTAATGGCAGTTTACAATTCTCGCTCAAACTAAAAACAGAAACAAGAGAATTTATTTCAAATTTGGTGTTATGGTTAGGGAATTTCGCACTTAGGCTGGCTTGAGGAGCAATTTACCAACCAATTTCAGGTCCTAATGAGACCTGAACCGAAACTCAATGAGGCGTGTTAATAATCATTTACCATTTTTGATCAAACTCAAAATTGACATATAAAATTCCGTTACCGATTTGCTGTCAGGTTTAGGATATTTCAGGTGATATGGGAGAGTTCAAATCTCTGAAAGGCCTTTTAATGACCGTTTATTATTTTCGCTGAAACTCAAATTTAAAATACAAACATTCGAAATAAACTTGCTGTCCTGGCTAGGAAGTTCCAATTTGTCTGGGTGAATTAGCAATTTAACAACCTATTTCTGGTTCTAATGAAACCTGAGCCGAAATCTCTGTGAGGCGTGTTAATGATCATTTACCATTTTCGCTCAAACTCTAAATTGAAATAAAAATGTAACGACTTTGCTGTTCTGGTTAGGAAGTTGCAATTAGGCTGCCTGCATGAGCAATTTAGCATCCTATTACAGGTGATATCGACCTGAGTCCAGGTCTCAGGAAAGGCCTGCTATTGGCTGTTTACAATTTTCACTCAAACTCAAAAATCTAAAAACTTATTATTTATTTAACGTTCTGAGTAGTAATTTCAAATAAGGTTAGCTAGAAAAGTAATTTAAAAGCCTATTTCAAGTGCTTGAGTCCAAATCTCTGGGAAAGAGTGTTAATGGTCGTTTACCATTTTCACTCAAACTAAAAATTTAAATAATAAATTCATAACAGATTTCTTGTCTTTGTTAGGTAGTTCCAATTAGCTGGCTGGATGAGCAATTTAAGAACCCTATTGCAGGTGCTACCGCAACCTGAGTCTTAATCTCTGGGGAGGCATATTAATGGCCGTTTATATTTTTAGCTGAAACTCAAAATTGAAATACAAATATTCGTAACAAATTTCCAGCCTGGTTAGTTCAATTAGGCTGGCTGGATGAGCAATTTAACAAACTATTTCAGGTGCTAGTGGAATCTTAGTTCAAATTTCTGAGATGGTGTGTTAATTACAGTTTACAATTTTTACTCAAACTCAAAATTTGAATTGGAGAATTCATATCAAGTTTACTGTCCTGGTTATGAAAATCTATTTGAACTGGTAAGATGTGCAATTTAAAAAGCCTATTTCAGGTTCCAATGAAACCTGAGTTCATGTTTCTGGCAGGGCATATTAATGGCCGTTCATGATTTTCGCTCAAACCCAAAATTGAAATACAAAAATTCGTAACAAATTTTCTGTCCTGGTTAAGCAGTTCTAAGTACGCTCGCTGCATAAGCGTAGCACGTTATTTCAGGTGATATCTAAAACTGATACATTATCTCTGGGGACTCATGTAAATGGTCGTTAATAATTTTAACTCAAACTAAAAATTGAAATACAAAAATTAATAATAAGTTTTTTATCCTGGTTAGTAATTAAAACTAATTATGTAGACTAGCCGGATGAACATCTGATGTGCGAACCATAAAATCCCAAAAACTCTGGTTCAAAATTCTGAAAAAAATAAATACTGAAAACAAAAATTCGAAAATTATAAAACCACAGAACTACGAGTAATATTTATTTCGTAATAGAATTATAATTTAATTTATAAAACTACTCAAATTAGTTAACTACTTAGTTACATTCACGATGTCTGTGACTGTAACCCAAAATATATCCCGAAAAAAGGCGATGGCAACACTATAATTCTAATATCATGACAATTTTCAATGTCACCCCAAAAAACCCGACGCTGTCACTCGCCTTTCATATTTCATCCCTGAAAAAATTTCACTGTCGACATTTATTATATCAGTACGGAAAAAAAAAATCTATCGCAATTGATTTTTTCGAGTCGTCCCGAAAAAAATATCTCACGGTAGGTTCTCATCTTAAAAAGAAATAATGCATCCAAATCAACAAAATCTATTAACTGTTTGTCTGATATAGTGACCTGGGGTCGACCTAGATACCAATTAACGAGTACAACTGCATGTTATTTTGTGAGTTAATAAAACCCCGTTTGAATTTCTATTTGTTGTTTCTCAGATGTAGTGCCCTGATACCGTCCAAACGGCACAGGTAACGGGAGGTACCGGATTCGAATCCTGATAGGGGCAAGATTCAAAAGGGATATTTCATCTTCAAATTACGATCTGTGATGAAAATGAACACAACTACGACTCCTGTCGCAGTACAGAACTCAAGGATCGATCCATCTTATAAAGGGTGATCCAATAAGAGCTTCTGGAAGTTGAAATAAAACGCATTAAAATCAATTTAATAATCAAAAATTGTATTTGTGACGTAAGTTCGGTTTATGACATTTATTGTTTGAAAATAATTTCTTTTAAATGTTGTCCGCGACTGGCTCTTAGTTGATCCATTCTATGAGTCCAACTTTCGAGCACTCTTTCGAGCATTTTGGCCGATTTCCGTTAATTACGCGTGTTACGTTCGCTTCTAATGCAAGAATCGATTGTGGTTTATCGATATAAACAAGTGATTTCAGATACCCCCATAAAAAGTAATCTAACGGCGTCAGATCACAATATCTTGGAGGAAAATACACGGGTCCATTTCTTGATATGATGTTCTCATTAAAATGTACTTTCAATTTGGTGGTTTGGCCTGCTGTGTGCCACGTTGCACCATCGTGTTGAAACCACAAGTTGGCTACACCAATATCTTGAATTTTGGCGCAATATATGTAAATTCATTGAGTATTGCTCTGTAGTTTGCGCCATTGACGTTTACACGCAGTCCTTCCGCACTTTTAAAGAAATACAGTCCGATGATGCCACCTGCCCATATATATGTCACCAAACAGTGAGCTTTTCAAAATGCATTGGAAGCTGTTGAATCTCTTCTGGCTGTTCATCAGCCCAAATACGACAATTTTTATTGACACATCCATTCAGCCAGAATGAGCTGCATCGCTAAACACAATTTTTTGATAAAAAACGGATCAATTTGGAGCTTTTCCAACGCTCATAAACTAAATCGATGACGCAAAGTAAGGTCAACCGGCTTTAATTCTTGAACAAGCTGTATTTTGTATGCCTTCAAACCAAGATCTCTCTTCAAAATACACCACAATGTGCAATACGAGAACAGTGTGCTTTACAAATTTTATAAATATTAGTTTTGAAATGGCCCAGGTTAGCTCAGCATGAACAGCTGCTACTAATCAAATTTCATCGTAATTCGTTAAGGAATGGCGAAGAAAGACGGAGTATTATTAAATTTCAAAATTTCATATACCGAGTTCCTTTACTTCGGAGATCAATCAATTTGTCATTTTAAGAACACTTAATATTTTTTCCGCCGAGATGTTTTAAAAATTCCACTCATTGGTAAAAAAATTACGACAGAAGTTTTCTTTTGTAATAGAGGGTGGCCAGTTGCGTATAATCTCTTGTTTTCCGCTGGAAATTTCCGCAGTAGAAATCATGGAATTTAAATCTGACAAGTTCATAAAATTACGGTTTATTCTTAAACTCTTCTTCTTCTCCTCACCTGAGTGAGAAAAATAAAGAGAAATTGGTTTTGTTGAATTAATTCTCGTTTTTTATATAATGTAGGATTAATGAGTTGGAAAAAGTTTTTTGGGTCTTTAAGCGAAATTTAAATAACATTTACGCATATATCACTTAAAATCTCAACAGCAATTGGATAATTTAAAAAGGAATGGTATTATCGTATTATCCGTGATTAAAGAAGCATTAAAAAATTCTTCGATGTAACTGTTGTTGTATCGCGGCTCTTAGAAAGGAATCGTGTATCAAATTCAGATATAAAGCAAGCATCGAAACTATTTGAAATGTTGTTTCGTGTAAAACTAAATGCAATACGTGTATCGAAAGAAATTTCGGTATAATCTGGGGTTAATTATTGTTTCGCGAATTTATAATAATTCGCTAATGCATTGTGTGTATACGTTTAACCGTGTATACGTATAACCTCAAAGTTTTTCTTTATATTTGTAGTCAGCGCTCTGCAGTGGGATAACTTACTTGTTTAATTAGAGATTTTAAAATCTCACAAAGTATAAAATATATTTCAACGGGCTTTATTGATTCAATGTAAATTATGTACTTCGTTTTTATTGCAAAGCAACTTGTTAAGAATTTAATTCGCATTTTTCCAAAATTATGTTGGATTGTTTGGGTGAAGTTAGCTTTGCATTCATAATACTTTTAGCGACTGTATATTTTGTAATTAGTGGATAAGTACTTTTAATTATTTGATAGTATAAGTGCATATAGGGGTAGATAAAACCGATAAATAATGAAAAGAAAAATTGCAATACTCGACGAGAGAATAATAATAAAATTTCGGGTTTTGGGCAGTCAAGAATTAGATTTAAAACGAAGAGGACGAAAAAGTACAAGTAATGTATTGTACCAGTAATTCAGGTGTTGAATTAACACAAGTATCGGTGATATAAAAGATATAAAGACAATAATCCACGTTAATATAAAAGTTATAATTATAGTTCTAATAAATAGATAATAAATAAATAATAATACATATAGTTATAAATATAATAAATAAATAAATAGCATAAAAATAAATAACATTAAAAATTAATTTCTAAGTGCTCAGTTAAACATTAAAAACGTGGTTAAAAACTGTTACCGCATAAACTTTTTGTGACCTTCTAATCGATCGATATAAAAAAAAAGGTTCATGTGCTATTTGTACAACGGAAAATTGTAAAGTACCTAAGATGAGTGACACAACAAAATTTAAAACCTAATAAACATTTATAATACGATAACTAATAAAATAATTACTAATTATAAAAACTTGGTATCACAGTATATGGTACATCAGTCATATGTGATTATCACGAATTTCTGTAAATTTGCAAAGTATATTTACAGTTAAATATGTTTAAACGGATCCGCAACGCCGCTACGATTATTTGGATTTACGCGTAATATGGATACGACGAAATCAGCTGAAAGGGGTTTTCCTCGAACATCGTTCAAACCTTTAAGTATTGCATTTTTATAATATCAAGTTATTAGTTTAGTTAAATTCTTCTTTTGTTCATAATTTTTTATATTAGAATTAAGAAATTTATTTGAAAATTTATATTAATCTTTCTATGGCCATAATTAATTTTCCTAGATTTAAGTATTAATACTGTATTGTGAGTTACACAAGTTTTTTGGCAAAGCTAATTTTACCAAATTATTCTTCTTATTCTGAATTCATGTATGTTTGATATGAATTTCATAATTATTTAATTGTAAAACAATTTATTTTGCTCACGTTACAATTAAGCGAATATCATTCTCTTAATGATGTTTTTTTTGATAAGTTATGTTTTTTTTTGATTTTTATTTTTTTTTATTTAAATAAATAAGAAATTAAATTTATAATATTTAGAATGAACTCAATTTCTTTTAATTTAATTCCGTAAATCATTATGGTTGCTTAAAGTTCCTCTGTTTCCACTGGTAATGTATTCTATTGGCCTCCTCTTTGTATTCATCCCGTCTAAATAACATCAGCAGCAATAATCAAGCTCTTTGTTCGGTCCACAAAAGAATCCCCCCAGCCACTGAAGCTAGCCAGCTGAAAAATGCTGCGTGGAACAATCGAACGAGAGTCTGTAATACGTTAGTTTCATGTTATTTTGCATGGCAGGAAAAGAGCGTGTTACAGTGGCGCCCAAACGGTATCGTTATCACAAATATAGGGGATAAAAATGAAATTTTTTTTGTTTGTTCAACATGATTCAATTTTATTTTAATCGGGTTTTTTATTTAAAATTTTTCTTGAATATTTATTGAGTGGGGCTTAACATTTATTCTGTCTTCTTGGACATTTATTTTGTTGATTTAATGTTTTAATTATTCCTCTTAATAGATATTCAATAATCAAAAATTTGTTTTCGATCCGCTAAATTGCGGTTTATAAAAAGCAAATTTCTATTTTTTTTTCTCAGTAAGGTATTGTTTCCATATTTTTTTTATGTTTTTGGAATATATTTTCTATTCCTCAAGATTTGACTACAATACTGACATGTGTAAATTGCATGCACTACCTAATTTTGTTATACGTATAATTTCCAATTAATAGCAGTTTGCAATAGTGTTCCGTTATACACACGTTTTGAAACATCATCTCATTGATTACTGTTGTAACTGGTTGCTTCGAATGCTATAATTTGCATATATTGTTTTCTGGATAACGTCTAATCCAGTGTAATACTGTTTGATTTTATTTTATTTAATGATAGATGTTTTGAAGGATAGCAATTATGAGTAGTAACGCATGTTGAACAGACATTTTGATTACATATTAATTTTTATATCAATAACTTTTGAGACAGGACCAGTTAAAGGCATTACCAGTGGAAATTTCTTAATGGTACTATATATTTTACATTTATCTTATTACGTAATATTATATTATACTAAATCTTCTTATAACATATTTTTTTATTATCATTTATAACATTTCCATTTTTATATTTTTTTTTTGTATACGTTTCTAATAATTTAGTTTTAGATTCCCTTATTTTTGCTCTTTGAATTGACATTTTTTTTTGTATCGAACGCTGTTCGGGTTTTTTTGGTAATTTTGTTTATGTATTTTTAATTTTCAAACAAACACAATTATAATGAATTATTTCTGCCAAAATGAATCCGAATTTTTTGAACATCGATGAAGTCGAAATTGAATGTGCCGTTCGCAATATTAGTGGTACTATTCTAGAATAATTAAAATCTTTAACAGAAATATTAATTCAAGAAAATGAGGGTAATGTGTCGGCTCCTAAAATTCCGCATATTGCGGCCCGGAAATCTCCAAGGAGAGAACTTGAATTATGTAACGCCAAACTTCAAGCCTTGAAACCTCAAGTTGAGAAAATCGCCAAGCTTAACGTAGACGAAAGAGAACCTAAACTTAAAATGTTGAGTACTCGTATAACTCATGTATGTGGTCGTTTCGCGCGTTTGTCGCATTCCTCACCCAGTTGTCGCAGTCAAGCAACTTATATGCTAAGTGCTTGTGAAAAAATGTTATCCATGATCGAGTCACTATTAGCCTCTAGAATGGAGATCGACGAATTTGAGAAATCATTCACCGACGCTATTTCCGAAGACCGAGTCACAGACGCAAACTCCGAAGACGGAGATAAGGGTATTCGAGTCACGGGAATAAATGACAGTGATAATGAGTATGCGACGAGTTCTGATTCCGAAAAATCCTTATCCAGTCAAAAACATCCCGGAATTTCCAATTCAGATGGTCACAAGCTTTCACTGAGTCGAAAGTCTAACATAGCAGGTTCCTCGAGTGAAGCAAAGAAAGACCGAATAAGCCCGGTTTCGGAAGTGATTTCAAAAGACGAATATAGGAATTTGATAGAATTCGTTCGCAAACTATCTATTATCGATACGAAAGGCGGCGAACAAACGAACGCTCGAAAAGTCCCCGTCAATACACCACCCGTCATTACTTCAGCTCGGGAGACATTAAAATCAAAAGGCGCACATCATCCAAACCAAGCCCTAAGCGTAAATAAATGGAATATTAGTTTCAGTGGATTGCCGGACAGTCAGCCTATCGAAAGATTTCTCTATCGTATTGAACGTTTGGCATTAAGTAATCATGTTTCCCATGATAAATTGGTGAACGATTTACACCTACTTTTGAAAAATCCAGCCTTGGAATGGTACTGGTCCTCGTTGGAGAAAAATGGAGATCTGCAATGGGAAGATTTGAAAAAAGACATGCTTGTTATGTTTCAGGATAGGCGAAGTGACGCAGAAATTCGCCAAACCATTGCATCCAGAAAGCAGAAGCCCGGAGAAAGCTTTCGAGATTTCTATATGCATGTTCAGGAATCCACGTTAGCACTTCGTCAACCATTATCAGAAGGTGATTTGGATTTCATACTTCGACGCAACATGAATGCTTCTCTTCAATATAAACTAGCTGGTCGTCGAATTGAATCGGTGGCAGATTTATTAAATCAATGTGCGGATATCGAAGACACGTGGAAACGGTTGGCTGCGGATCCGTCTCATAGAGCACCTCGTCGATCAGTCAATGAGTTATTCATCGATAAATCAAATAACTCTAATATGTTATTTGCACCAGAACCACAGCCTGTGAAACTAAGATCCGCAAATCAAATTCCCGAGCACAACAGCAATCGTTTTGATGAAGTCTGTGCCGTCAATCCGTATCAGCGCAATAATCTATATTCAAACACGCAGTCATTCGGTGATTCAACACAACACCCATTTATCGAGCATCAATTAGCCAATTGCAATGAAATTTGTAGGATCAATACGATAAAACCACCGCATGCTTACTTGCAAAGAAATTCTGAGAATTTGCCGCAGAGTCAGTTTTCCGAGAATAGCGTAAATTCATTTCATGATGTATGTGCAATTGATCCGTATCATCGTGGCACACAATCTTCAACACCTCAGTCTTTCGGTCATTCCACACGAAGCCAATTCAATAGGCCATCATCAGTTCAGCAACAACATTCTTATCCTCAAACAAGGAACCATCCGGGTGACAGATATTGCTATGGATGTGGGGCTCCTAACATTATAAAGCCAAACTGTCGAAACTGTAACTCTGTGAATACGGAAAACTCGAACCGGGAAATGAGTTTGACTGGTCCTCAGATTCCCAGACGTATAGAAACGACCAGATCATTTCAGAAGGAAGAAGCTGCTACCAACACCTGCCCCGAGTTGCTAAGGCGGCAAACCTAAACAGTAAAACAAAATTTCAAACATTAAATCAATTTTATCCACAACATCACACCAATCCATTCTTATATGATGATAATATAAATAATCAACCATACCATAGTTCAATTTGCAACAACCATATAACTAATCCATTTATCAATAATATTTTCGAGTTTCCGCAAGATAATATTAATCCCGACTTTAAGAAAACGTTCCGGCAACAATCCACTCAAACCGACAATATTTCACCTAAACCGTATAATCGACGGTTAAAGTACTGGATGTTGAGAAGAAAGATCAAGAAAATGATTTCCGAATCTGTATTTGAAAGCAGTGAAGATAATCGCCCGTACGCAGATGTGCTTATTGATGGAACACCATATCGAGGCTTGCTTGACAGTGGTGCAAACATCAGCGTGTTAGGATCTGGCTCTGAAACCTTTTTACAAAAATCTCACGTTAAAGTTCACCATCTACCCTCGTTTCTTAACACTGCTAGCGGAGAAAAACAACGAATAATTGGTCATGTCTTACTACCCGTAAATTACCAAGGAAAAACAAGAAAATTACGGCTTCATATTGTACCTGGTTTAACTCAGTCGTTGTATCTCGGCATGGACTTCTGGGATTTGTTCGGTTTAGCACCAGCGTTGGTAAATGAATTAGATTGTGAAGAAACGATTCCTGAGCTTAACACCCAACACTCACTTACATCCGAACTTCGTGCTAGGTTGTCTAGAATTATTGACAGTTTTCCATGTTCAACTCGTAATGGTTTAGGTCGTACTCATCTAATCACTCACCATATCGATGTAGGTAATGCCACTCCCGTAAAACAACGATACTATCAGGTTTCTCCAATTAAGCTCGCTGATATTTACGAAGAATTAGATCGAATGTTACAGTTAGGCGTCATCGAAGAAAGCTATAGCTCGAGGTCCTCTCCTATTACGGTTGCACGGAAGGGAAATGGTAAGGTTAGGTTGTGTCTAGATGCCCGAAAAGTAAATGCAGTTACTGTAAAAGACGCATATCCGTTGCCATTGATTGAGGGATTATTAAGTCGTTTGGATCAGACCAAGTATATTTCGACCATCGACTTAAAAGACGCCATCTGGCAAATCCCTCTCAATGAAGCTTCCAGAGATAAAACTGCCTTTACTGTTCCGGGTCGCCCCCTTTATCACTTTACAGTCATGCCCTTCGGCCTATGTAATGCGCCACAAGCATTATGCCGATTAATGGATAAAGTAATTCCTCACCGGTTGCATGACAGAGTATTTGTTTATTTGGACGACTTGCTTGTTGTATCAGCTGAGATCGAGGAACATTTTTCTCTCTTAAGTTACATATCTGAATTGTTAAAAACGGCAAATTTAACAATAAATGTTGAAAAGAGCAAGTTCGTACTCAAAGAAACTAAATATCTTGGCCATGTAATTGGAGATGGAATTATTCGAACGGACCCAGATAAGGTGGAATCCATCGCGAAATATTCCGTTCCAAAAACTGTCCGAGAACTCCGTCGCTTTCTAGGCATGGTCGGATGGTACCGGCGGTTCATTTTTAACTTTGCAACTATCACCGCTCCTCTTACGAATCTATTAAAGAAAAACCAAAAGTTAGCATGGAATGAAGCGGCCCAACATTCATTCGAGACGTTAAAAACCGCACTAACGTCCGCCCCAGTGTTACGAAACCCAGATTTCACGCGTCCTTTTTATGTGCAATGCGATGCTAGTTCCTGTGGTATTGGTAGCGTATTGTTCCAGGTTTCTGACGAAGGCGAAGAACACCCAATTGCGTACTATTCGCATAAATTGAATTCCGCACAACGAAAATACAGCGTGACCGAATTGGAATGCTTAGCGGCTGTACTAAGCGTCAAACGTTTTCGACCATTTATAGACGGATATCTGTTCACAATCATTACAGACCATTCGAGCCTGCAATGGTTGATGAATCAACGCGATTTATCGGGACGCTTAGCAAGGTGGAGTTTACAACTCCAAGGATACAACTTTAAAATAGAATACCGTAAAGGTAGCCAAAACGTTGTTCCCGACGCGCTATCCAGAGTTGATATCGACGCATTGTTTAAAGCTACGGATGCTGTTACTTCATCGTTGCATGTAAACCTCAATAGCGATGCTTTTAATCAAATTGACTACGTACAAAGAATCAATGCATTGGAGCAAAATTCGACCGTTGAGTCAAACTTTCGTACGTTGAATGGTAGGCTGTATATATTACCAAACAAAAATATAGATCAGACTAATGACCTATCTCAGTGGAAACTAGTTATTCCAGGCAGTTTAGTTCCCACATTGCTGCACCAGGCACACGATCAGCCTTCAAGCGCTCATTTTGGGTTCGCTAAGACAATAGAATTGTTACAGCGTCACTACTACTGGTCCACTATGGCCCGGGATGTAAAAGAGTACATCCGAAATTGCGAGACCTGTAAACAAATAAAGGCGACAAATTTTTCTACTCAGCCTGAAATGGGGTCGTATCATGAAGTTTTCCGGCCATTTCAAAAACTTTATATCGATTTTCTTGGTCCATACCCTAGAAGTATTCATGGCCATACTTACATTTTTATTGTATTGGATCAATACACCAAATTCGTTATGTTGGAACCTATGCGGAACGCAACCACTGCTGGAGTAATTTCTTTCTTAAAGAATCGGATTTTTAATATCTTTGGAGTGCCGGAATGTGTGGTAAGCGATAACGGTAAACAGTTTAAATCAGTCCTGTTGAAGGATGTTTTTAAACGTTACGGTATTCATCATCAATATACTCCCAAATATTCACCTCAGTCAAACGCATCGGAAAGGGTAAACCGTACCATTATTTCCGCTATAAGAGCTTATGTCAAAGACGATCATAAGCAATGGGATTCGCACCTTCAGGAAATCAACAGCGCTCTAATAAATGTCACTCATGGCTCAACAGGGTTTTCTCCATACTTTTTGACTTTCGGTCAACATATGATTTCGCATGGAACCTCATATTCATTAATGCGGGACTTGTATGTTCTTGACGATAAGTCTGCTTCTGTCATGGATATTAATCATCGGTTGTCTGCAGCTCAAGGACTGGTTTTAACTCATCTCCGAAATGCTTATGATCGAAATGTGAGTAACTATAATTTGCGAAGTAAACCTCGGATCTTTCAACCAGAGCAAATTGTGTTTGTTAGAAATTTCGTCCAGAGCAATGCGGGTGTACATTTTTCAGCTAAATTAGCTCCCAAGTTTGTTAAAGCTAAGATATTACGACGGGTCGGTAACGTTGCATATGAAATTGTGGATTTTAAAGGAAAAAGTTTAGGAATATATCACGCGAAAGATATACGCTAACTTTGATTTATATAATTTAAAATGGGAAAAAAAAAAATGGAAATGTTTAATTGTAAATGATGAGCCCGACATGAGACGTCTCAAGGGTGCTGGGTCTTCCCCACGATTGTTAAGAATTTAATTCGCATTTTTCCAAAATTATGTTGGATTGTTTGGGTGAAGTTAGCTTTGCATTCATAATACTTTTAGCGACTGTATATTTTGTAATTAGTGGATAAGTACTTTTAATTATTTGATAGTATAAGTGCATATAGGGGTAGATAAAACCGATAAATAATGAAAAGAAAAATTGCAATACTCGACGAGAGAATAATAATAAAATTTCGGGTTTTGGGCAGTCAAGAATTAGATTTAAAACGAAGAGGACGAAAAAGTACAAGTAATGTATTGTACCAGTAATTCAGGTGTTGAATTAACACAAGTATCGGTGATATAAAAGATATAAAGACAATAATCCACGTTAATATAAAAGTTATAATTATAGTTCTAATAAATAGATAATAAATAAATAATAATACATATAGTTATAAATATAATAAATAAATAAATAGCATAAAAATAAATAACATTAAAAATTAATTTCTAAGTGCTCAGTTAAACATTAAAAACGTGGTTAAAAACTGTTACCGCATAAACTTTTTGTGACCTTCTAATCGATCGATATAAAAAAAAAGGTTCATGTGCTATTTGTACAACGGAAAATTGTAAAGTACCTAAGATGAGTGACACAACAAAATTTAAAACCTAATAAACATTTATAATACGATAACTAATAAAATAATTACTAATTATAAAAACTTGGTATCACAGTATATGGTACATCAGTCATATGTGATTATCACGAATTTCTGTAAATTTGCAAAGTATATTTACAGTTAAATATGTTTAAACGGATCCGCAACGCCGCTACGATTATTTGGATTTACGCGTAATATGGATACGACGAAATCAGCTGAAAGGGGTTTTCCTCGAACATCGTTCAAACCTTTAAGTATTGCATTTTTATAATATCAAGTTATTAGTTTAGTTAAATTCTTCTTTTGTTCATAATTTTTTATATTAGAATTAAGAAATTTATTTGAAAATTTATATTAATCTTTCTATGGCCATAATTAATTTTCCTAGATTTAAGTATTAATACTGTATTGTGAGTTACACAAGTTTTTTGGCAAAGCTAATTTTACCAAATTATTCTTCTTATTCTGAATTCATGTATGTTTGATATGAATTTCATAATTATTTAATTGTAAAACAATTTATTTTGCTCACGTTACAATTAAGCGAATATCATTCTCTTAATGATGTTTTTTTTGATAAGTTATGTTTTTTTTTGATTTTTATTTTTTTTTATTTAAATAAATAAGAAATTAAATTTATAATATTTAGAATGAACTCAATTTCTTTTAATTTAATTCCGTAAATCATTATGGTTGCTTAAAGTTCCTCTGTTTCCACTGGTAATGTATTCTATTGGCCTCCTCTTTGTATTCATCCCGTCTAAATAACATCAGCAGCAATAATCAAGCTCTTTGTTCGGTCCACAAAAGAATCCCCCCAGCCACTGAAGCTAGCCAGCTGAAAAATGCTGCGTGGAACAATCGAACGAGAGTCTGTAATACGTTAGTTTCATGTTATTTTGCATGGCAGGAAAAGAGCGTGTTACAAACTTTGAAACTGTTTCTCCTCATCTCATATTGCGATGTATCTTGTATCGATTTTCAATATAACTTTTCATGAGTATCAAAAACGGGTCTATACAGCTTACGTTATATTATTATGCTCGTTCGTTTTCTAATTATTTCAACCACACAACCAAATTCGATTGTTTCCTTATAAAGTCAGAGGAAGGTCAACCACTACGATTTAAACGGCAACAACAACGAAATCGTTTTGCTTAAACAAATATGAAATAATATTTTATGATTTCTTGAAAGCCCTTATAAACGTAATTAAACCTCTTCCATTTCAAACCATACTCACGGAAATTTTAATTAGTAAAGTGCTATGTTACCCGAAAAGTCATCAAAGTCGCTATAAATTCAAGAATAAAATTTTTTTATGAGAGTAGGTACTTTATGTAAAATTATATTTCCGCAATATACCGATATCAATTTGAATTCGTTTTCGGCGCTTTTAGAGCTTTACACCAAACCAAATGCAATAAACCCGATTTTTATTTTATGTATACAATTTTTGATATTTATATTTATGTTAAAATAAATGTTATCGTAAAATTGGAAATATAAATTCGATCATCACGAGAGTACCGCGAGAGAAAGGTTAATAAAATTTTAAAAATGCCCTTATATATACATACATCTTTTACGATCGTACAATTAAACTCGTAAATTACCGAAGATTTGATGCATAAAATAATTTTTGCACGTTTCGATATCAATCATTGTTTTTTTTTGTTTGGTCGTTGCAAAATTTACGATGATCAATTTAAAAAAATTTAACCGTGCGCATTATGCAATTTTATTGCAAGCTCCCCAATCAACTTTTACTTGTTTCGACATCAGCATAAAAAATTAATGCCGATGAATAATGATGATAAAAAATATGTATATGTAATGTTGATGATTTGCTTGAAAAAGACGAGCTTTGGTCTCAAACAAATTCTTTGTCTCGAGTGTGTACATATTCCTTCATCTACACGCTATACATATCTCATTACCATCGATTATAATAATTTTATACAAATTAATGTCTTGTCGTTTATTATTTTATAAGAAGTACATGAATTGATATATTTCATGTGTGCACAGTTAAATATTAGATAAGTATCACATGGAGTTGCAGTAATAATTTCATTGCACACATGATTTTGTTTGTAATTATATACAATACAGGTGAACCATGTACAGCGTTATCTCTATTATAAATATAAATAGCAAATTTCGTAATTGAATACTGTAGATTATCAGAAAAAGGTTTGATTCATGAAATTCGCGGAATCATTTTCCAATGCCAGATAAAATGTGAAGTGCCAGCCAAAAAGATTAGATACACGATAATCGTACACGCATCGTTGTCGACGATGTCTGTGGCCACACCACAAATCAAACGGACATAAGTCGTGAATTCCAATTTTTCAGGAGACCAATTTGAAACTTTTATTAGAGCTGTGAAAAAAACGAAACATTAAAATGAATTTTTCCAACGATTCTCTAGGTACGCATTTTAGATACAAATATATTTTCTGAACATTAGCCAAATTTATCTTGTAGCTGGAAAATTTCAGAATTTTTAAGAATTTAACATTATTGCAATTTAATTTTGACTTTTAGATAAAGGGCATAATATCATAAATTATGCTATATACACTTGTGTCTTTTATTTCATGATTTATTTATTGCACAAAAAACATCGTGTTCAAGCTTTAAGAAAATATTTTATTCTGCATCATTGGGACTAACATCAGGATCGCAGTTAGGTTCTAAATTGTTTATAAAATTTATAAAAATGTGTATCCAACAATGGTAATAAATCGAGAAAATCATTCATCTTCTCGTAATTTATTCGCAAAGTGTCAGTATAGAATTTGTTAAGGCTGTTTAAAGTAAAAGAATTAAGCCTTCAATTAGAAATGTTCAGAACTCTAAATGGTTCCTCCAAGCCGAGTGACGTTTTAAATTTAATCAGACCAAATTTTTTTCGAATCGCATCTATCAAACCAGTTTCCAATTGAAAACGGATTTCCATCTCAGTCTTTGTCAGTTCTTAGTTTTAAAAAATTCAGAGAAATTGTAAACTTCTTTATTTGTTTAAATTTTCATTGTAGTTGTTTGTGCTTTCTTTCAATAACTGAGTGGTTAACATCATATTCCACATCATAGTTGCTACAAAAGAGTTTTTATTCCGACCTGGACAGAAATCGCTGTAGAAAACTACGTTTGTTGTATTTTGTGGAATAGAATTCAAAAATTGAAATAAGCAGGACGCTATGTCATTTCCGCCTCGTGTTGCAATGGTTTCATCCCACATATAGAATTATGTGGAATATTCAAAATACAATCGTGTGCTGTAAGATTATAAGTCCATAGTTGTCTTTTGTAGAACAACAAAGACGTTTTCAAATATGGTGTGGGACGACACTGTTCCAAGTCAAATGAGCAAACGATTTTATTTCTTTTGCTCGACTATCAACTTTTCAAGTTCGGCGTCAGTGGCTACGTCAATCTTACATCGGTTTTAGACGGTTTAAATTTTAAATTCATTTCTTTAAATACCGATGAATATTTTAATAAAGAAATCGGTTTGTTGTGGGATTCTGTGTAAAGTTTATACGTCACTGTTAAAGGTAAGTCAGTTCATACACTGGAAACTGATTTAAGTGGTTCTTAATTTCATTAATCACTTCTTCGGAACATGCATGAGTATTGAAATGCCTCTCGCGTGGATCTGTGTTAATTAGTGTCCCATCAATGAAGTTGTAATTAAACAGTGTAAGTGCTACATAAAACTACTGATGTCGGGCTCATCAAATTTGACGGTTGTTTTGTTGACGTAAAATCCAGTTTCATTGTTTTTTGTGGAATTATTTGAATAAAAGCAGCAACAAATGGAACTCTTTTAATCTAGTCACCAAGAGCCCAATATTTCGTGAACAGGTTTGTCTGCTGATCTATATTTATTCTTGATTCGCATTTGTTTCGGCAGGAAGTTAACTCAGTGAAGCGGCGAGCTGGCATTAGCACTCCTTTCGAGCTTATATAAGCTTTCTCAATATTTTTATTGTATTTTTGAATTTTTCGAGAGTTAAGCTATAACCAGCGAGTCTGTAAGAGTCAGTAACCAAACCTTACAGAATTTAACGAAAACGTTTTGTTACAGAATATTTGACAGTTTGACCAGCGAATCTGTAGCACGATTATTATTGTCAATTGAATTTTGGAATGTCAATCTGCAAAAGTACCAACTAACCACACCACAATTTTGATCAAAAACGATGATAAATGAGCTGATGAAAAATGTACATAAAATATTATATAAATTATTAAAATAAAAATAAATTGTACACATAAATTATAAAAATATAAACATACCAACATACCGCCATTTCAAATATACAATTTTGACGTTTCCTTCAGTTTGTGCGATAATTTTCGCTCTTGTTACAGATTGCTAAATGACAATTCAAATTTAACGAAACTGAACGAAAAGTACTTTGAGTTTCGCTGGTCAGTAATATCAATATACATACATTTTTCAGATGTCGCTTTGTTACTTAAATTTCTTTACAGACTCGCTGGTTATAGCTTTAGATGGCTGTAAGAATGTTATATTTTCTTAATTTTTTTAAATTAGTTTCTAGCTGTTTTGCCATAACTTTTATGACGGAGTCAAATTATTAAAATCTCGACAAAAAAAATCCCGACTTTTAAAACCCCAACTTCTAAAATCCCGGCTTTCAAAATTACCACTTTTAAAATCCTGAATTTCAAAATCCCGATTTTCAAAATCCCGATTTTCGAAATTTCAATTTTGCTGAAACCTTCAAAAATTTCGAGAATTTTTTTTTTTATCTTAATTTTTATTAAGAACTCGGTCTTTTTCTGGTCGATCTTGGTTAAATTTGGCTAATCGGATTTAATTTACATTTTAATATGAATTATTTTTAGAATTTTTGGAATTGGGCCTGCTCAACTGAACTTGGCCATTCCTCAAACAAAAATTGTAAAATTTAATTCACAAAATTGGGTTTGTATAAATATGTTCTTATAAAAAAATATATTTTTGGTCCTCCTGAAAAGAATGTTTGGGTTTTTGATGAAATATTTAATGACAAAATAAATAAAATTCATCGCTATTAATGCAACTTTATGGCATGAGCATTTAAACATTTAAAATTTTGCTGTTTCTTTCCACACTTTTTTTTTAGTGGGACGCGTTTACCAGCTTTCCATTTCTCAATGCGTGTTTTGCATATCATCATCTCTTTTGCAATTCTTCGATTAATTTATAGACCCCAACATGAGGTCTTCCGATTGCCATTTTTAGTCGGGCGTGCCAGGACTCAACCAAGTTTTTTGTTGTAGGGAATTAATTTTCATGGTTCTGGAATATAGTCCAAAACTCTGGACTGTATTGGGGTCTTCCTTGGTATCCATGAACACACCTTATATAATTTGTATCAAATTATTTTTTGATCGCGTTAAAATACTCAGAAACCTCTTCAGAAGGTACGAATGTTAAAAGATTCATCGATTCCAAATTTAACCTGAAAGTGTTCAGATTGTACTTTTCTCCATAATATTTGGCCGAAATGGAAAATGCACCCTTTGTATTCAGCCAAAGGAAAATATGTTTTGGCTGCAGCTATGCTTGCCTTATCAAATTCTGACACAATTCTCTTTGGATTTAACATGATGTTTCAATCACAAGCAATTTTACAAAGCTGAACATCTAAGAGTAAGCTTCTGTTGGTTTTGAGCTCATTATACAAAATAATAATGACACGATCTGGTCGCCAATTTTACCATGAATCGAGAATAACTCTCTCATTATAGATGGTACAACCTCGAAAGTACTGTCCATGAGCCAGCATTCAGCCTCTGCTACCAACAACAAAGATGTTGTTATTCCTAATAAAATATTTTTATTGTCTCCAAAATCTTTCGCCAAAAATACAAAGAGCTCTTCGTCAATAAACTTTAACTTTTCTGGAATGGAAATTTCATTTAAACTTTCCGGCTCTTTCGGTGATGTGGCTCTCACTGGAGCCATTTATTGTTTTTGTGCTCCGTTTGAAGGCAAATATAATCTACAATCGTGGTCGCATTCAACAATACTTTGTCTTATTGTTTGAGAAGGTCGCAACCCTGGTATTTTTGCCTAACTTTTTGCAGTTTTATTACCTTAGAAACATGTTTTTCGGAAGCCATGAGAGCGTGGTTGATGGTTCCTTTTTTAAATCATGTTTTCCTTCTTCTGGTGTGGTTGCTCTTGCTTTACAAAATAGGGTTTATCGCAACACTGTCGATAAGTTTGATTCTTGTCCAGCTTTTCAAGATGGTGAGCGTACCCATCAATAATCAGCTAATGAGGTATTCATTTTGCTCCTTTTATTATTATAATTTTTTTATTTGCTTTTATTTTTTTGCTTTATTTTTATTTGTAATAGGCCTCTTATTTAATTTTTTTTTCTAATTTTAAAAATTTAAATATTTCACACAATTTTTACAAACTAACACTTTTTTACTGATTTAATAAAATTTATTTTACCACAATAGGAACTCCATTAACTGTACCGACAATACGGTGTAATTAGTACTGTATCAGATTTAATTCTTTGGGCTTATTTCCATGGATATAAAATGGAATTTGTTTGGAATTTTGTATATTGGAATTTTGAAATTTAGCATTTTGTTTTCTGGAATTTTATATTTTTGAAATGTTTTTATCGGAATTGTCATTTCTGGAATTTTGTTTTTTGGAATTTTGGTTTTAGAATTTCGTTTCAGGAATTTTAGATTTGACGAATGGTACCCAACCCCGTTACCACATTGCACTCATTATAAAAACATTTTTAAAAATCCGATTTAAAAAAAAAAAGTTATGAATTTCCGGCCCGAATTTTTGGGCGTCCCCCAAATTCATAAAAAAAATTAAAATTTGGCCTTTTGAAAATCGGGACTTTGAAAATCGGGATTTTGAAAATCGGGATTATGAAAGTCGGAATTTTCAGGATTTTTATTTCGGGATTTTGAAAGTCGGGCAAACGACCCCAACGCCTCCTCCTCTATACCTATATTAACGTGAAATAACAATTCATTAATGCTGGCCCCTTGTTCATAATAAAGAAATATTTATAAATCTTACCATCAGTTTTAGCGTTTGAATCGGGAGATACCGTATTCAAATCCCGATAGAGGCAGGATGTATAAGGGATTTTTTATCATCAGATTACGGTCTGTGATGAAAATAAACACAACTTTGCCATGGAGCTATGCAATGTGCAAATGGTTACGAAATGGGATCTATAGCCGTACGTCCTCGATTTGGCATGCGACTAAGGACGTGAAAAACAAGCTGCAAAAGATTTGGGAGTGCTTCGTAAAATATTATAATATACACACCAGAAGATCCTACTACATTAAGTTTGTTTTATTTGATGATGCTGACGCAGCTATTTCCAACATTTTTTTAGCACAGTTAGAAGACATGTTTGTACCAAACTTGACATACAAAAACTCGACGTGAATGATTAAAAATCCTAGGTTTGAGCCTACGGCTAAAAATTTAAGCATCGAAGATGGGGCTTGAAATTTTGTTTAATGCCTAAATAAAAAACTTAAGCCTACCGATTTGTTTTGGGTTAAGGTACTTGTATTTATCATAAAGACCTAAATAAAAAAATAAAAAAGTTTGAGTCCAAAAATTGAATTTCGGCGCACCAGCGTGTTTTGGTTCTCTCGTATTTCTATTTACTTTATTTTTTTTTATTTCGTTGCATTTTTCTATACAATCCGAACCCGAAAAATGGTAGAGGCAGCCGAATTCTGAGGCACCAGTTATATGTAATATGCAACGTCCGAGAGAAAACACCTGCGCACACTAAAATTGAAATAGTTACTGCTTCTGAAATACCAAATCGACGATAATGGTATGAAAAAATAGCTGAGTCTGAGAAAAATTGTTTGGCGGTTAAACCGACCGGATATTCCAATGGTTATATTTGGTTGGTTATATTTTGTATGTGTTTCGTGATTGACGTTTTCTTCTGGGCTTCCGAATTTGGATATTCGGAAAGTACTTTCTCGTTTTTTTTTTTTTCGAAAATGAAACTCTATTCTATAGTATAGTATTTAAAGACTTTATTGAATGAAATATTCTCCATTTTGATCCAGTACCTATTGCCATCTTTCCATAATTCCATGTTTATAAACGTCTGATCTTTGCTGGCACAAACAGTTCCAATGCATTTTTAACGTCCTCTTTTGGAAAAAAAAGATTTTGCCGTTTAAAAAATTTTGTACAGGCCGGAACAAGTAATAATTCGAAGGTGCCAAATCTGGAGAATATGGTGGGTGGGGTGATACATCCGATTCAAGCGTAACAGCTTTTGTCTTCTTACCAAACTTGAGTGAGGTCTCGCGTTATCTTGGTGGAACATTATACCTTTTCTATTGATCAATTCTGGTATATTTTGTTTGAGTGAATCATTCAATTTGTCCAGTTGATGACAGTACACTTCAGAATTTATCGTGGTATTGCCCGGTAGAAGCTAAAAATGATTTCCTTAAAATCCGACTAAACAGACAGCATCACCTTTTTTTAATGAATATTGGATTACAAAGTGCTTTGCGTCGGTTCATCTTTTTTACTCAATGATCTCTTGAGTTTAAAATTGCTATAGACAACCCGTTTCTTAATGTTAAATGGAAGATTTTCTTGACGTTTGAGAAGAAAATAATAGACGTCAATGCGTCGAAGCAAATTACTTTCTGTGGAAACATGTGGAACCCATATGTCGAGTTTTGAATCTAAATCAAGGCGTTTTACGGATCATAAACGATCGAATTCGATAAATTTAATCTGTAATGATCTGTCGTTGTCTTTGACTTTTGTGTAACACGACGTGTTTTATTCGTCGTTAAAATATTTAAAAAATTTAAAAATTACATTTATTTTGTATCTGTGTATAAATAAGTAATAAGGGCATTGAGGGCTAAATGTCTTTTATGCAGTTCACAACAAGACTTGCATAACTTTTGAAGGTGATGAAGAGAAATAAGGCGTTCTAAATGTACTGCTCGACTCGTTAATAATCAAGGATTGCCACGGATCTTCTATACAATAAACTTCACGAAGAAATTGGCAACATATAATAAATTCAAATCTTAAGAGTGACACAGTTCATCATAAATGAGCTTTCTTGCTCAAAATAAGTTGCGTTTTCCTCAAAATTCTTGTAAACTAAAATAAATAAATGATATCTCAAGTTGTTATTAGGCGGTTTACAACAATCAATGCCTTTATTTTGTCTTGATCAGCTTCAACTGGCCTTCCAGAACGTAGTGCATCTTCAACATTAAAATTGCCAGAACGAAGTTTTGAAACCCAATTTTGAGACTGACGTTCTGTTAATACATCTTATTCATACACATCACACAACTCTTTTCTTGCTTGAACAACATTGTTGCCTTTTCGACAATAGAAAAGTAAAATTATTCGATAATGCTGCTTTCGATTTTCCATATTTAATATGGCACCCAACACCAACTATAAGACAGAATCAAACAAATAAGCCCTGCTATATCAGCTGTCAAAATATATAATAACAATGCGGCTTTAGTTTGAAGTTGGCTATGTTTCATTTTAGACCTCTGTTGGGAAGAAACGAAATTACTTTCTGAACAACCCAATACAATCGAATTATTTAGTTTATCGTTTTATATAATTTCTCGCGATAATTCTGTGGTAGGAATTCACAATCAAATGTAACCAAAAATATTTGCTATTTCTATGAATAATTGAATATTAAAATGTAGTACTGCATTTTGATCATCACAATGATCATTATGTACCCTTATCACCCGTTAAGTATATGCGGCCTTGCTCATACTCATCGGATAAAGCCGAAACAGAGTGCGTAGATTTCGATTTTTATATAGTTTAAAGAGGGGCATAACTCGAGAAATGTCCCTTTGATTTGTGACCACAGATATATTCGTATGCGTATCGCGTTCAACAAAGCACACCTGTACATAAAATTTATACACGAGGCAACCGGAAACATGGAAAGGTAATCATCGCGTTTATATGGGAGATATGTACATGAAGTATATTATGCTACATTCAAGCATGACGAGCGATAATATTAATTTATAACAAAAGAGTTTATGTATATAGCAAAAAAATGGCCAAAAACCTACAATAGAACAGAGTGATAAAGTAAAAGTTTTTTTGTTTATGCCTTGTTGACAAAATATTTGGAGCATTGTTAGGATAATGAATATTATTTTCACATTTAATGGCATCTAGATACATATGGACACAATACAAACAATACAAGTTTTAATTAATTACATTTATATGGAAATTATAGAGTGAGGTGTTGTATATTTAGATGAATCACAAACCGCGATGTATCCTATTGCTTTATTACCCATGGCTGCGAGATAAAAATATATAAAGCGAGATTTTATAGAGGTAATTAATCTTTTTCGCACGCTTCTATTTATTAATCTAAATATTTATTTGACGCATTCGATATTTTTAGATTTCTAAACTTAACTAATCCAATATTATAATATGTCTATTATGAAATTTACAATTTGCAACCGAAAACACAAAATAAATTATTATGGTTTTCTTGATTATCCACACACACATACACACATAAAAATAGATAATATTTCATATGAAGCCATAATAGGTTATATTTATACGAGTGTATATAAGTAGCATGACACTCCTTCGAATTTTCTTAATGTTTGCCGTCTACAATAACGTAAGACGTTGTGTAAATTAATAATTTTTCGACATTCTATATAGATTTTGTTATACAATATTATGTTTTATTTTGAAAATGATGAAAATTTATATATCAAAATTTTCAATTATGTGTATACTCGTACCTACCATGGATATGTTGCGACGAGTATGTGTATACAAGGGATCGACTCGACATAGGATAAACATATCAAACGTCAATGGTCCGAAATTAATGTTATCAATTTACAAATATATGAAACGACATACGATTTGCTCATAGATGGGGATTGCTTACGTTATTTATGTATTTGGCAATCAGAAAATCGATATATTATCGCACTCCATTTCTTTTCACTGTCTTTGCTAATTTATGATGATATTGATATATGTGCGAGGAAGAGATATATATTTCAAATCATTTCGACATAAAGAGGTCTCATCACCAAATTATAAAAATTAGAATCTGAAAGAACAAATTTGTTCCCTTATCCTAATTATAAATTCGAGTAAAGACAAACAATATTTAATGTCCTTGAATAAAATTTAATTTTAGTAACAAACTTAGTAAGGCTACTAAATGGTAATTTAATTTATTAATTTTAACGAGAGTGCGGAAAAAGGCTCATTGATAAGATTATTATGTTAATAGGCATTTTCTAGCTTTAGATGGGCTTCTAGAAAAATTCTTTTGAAAATTAATTCCATTTATTAAACAAAGTCAAAAGTATGTCTAGGCAGGTATACACGAAGGCGCATCGATTTCAATTACGATCTTGTGGTTCGATTATGTTAGGGCTACTGCAAAACGGATTATGTATAAGCCACCGCATTTGCAGTTAAAATGTGTCCGTTATGCCAGCCGGAATCATATCAGCCAGAACCAAACCAACTATGGCACAAGGCATCATTGTGATTTGTCTAATTTTTTACCCGGAACCTTATAAATCCAGCACTATATGATTTTTCGGTAGAAACCTTATAATTCCAGCCGGAACCGATGGCATGGTTAAATATAGCAAAACTAACTATGACACAAGAAGCACAATGGATTGTGCATTACTTTGCACTATGTGATTTTTCAGCCGGAACCGTATAATTCTAGTCGAAATCTATAATAAAGCCACTCGAACCAATACTACAGCCAACTATGGCATCAGAAGCACTAGTGCATCATTGTGCACTAATTGTTTTTTCAGCGAGAAGTTTGAGATCATCTGCTTATATAAGTTCCATAGAGTAACGCAATACATCCAAGAATCCATTTACAAATATTGTAAATAATAGTGGACCAAGGTGTGAGCCCTGCTGAATACCGGAAAGAATGTTTATTTGATTTGATTTGATGCGATTTAACTTAACATATTGAACACGATCAGATAGATATGACTACCCAATTAACGAATTTATTTAGTCATGGAGAATTTGGATGAGAAATGCGAACAACTGTGGAGATATGAAACCCTTAGGATTAAAATTTCCAACAATAGACTAGTTTCTAACACGTGTATCTGACATGATGGATGACTGGTTCCAAACGAATTAATAATTCAGCAAAATTACCTTGTTAAGAAAATATTGTTGATTATTGCGCGTTAAACCCTAAATCATTGATATACAACTGTATACAGGGCAAACATGTTGTCGGTCAATGTAAAAATAACAAAAGCGATTAACAGGCAACAAAAGGTATAGTTCCCTACTACACCTCGCGCAAGGAATGGATCCACTAATCCCCTCTATCAAGGATAAAACTCCAACAATAGAAATAACTAAACTTTACTCTTAACTCATCCCCTATTATTCTTATCCGACACCATCTACAGTATCAATACTCCCAACATCAGGAATCAAAATTGAAGACAATTTTGGTAGATGGGCAAAATAGCTTGCCTTTCTCGATTTTGGCTCGATTTATTCGTTCAAAACTAAAATTTATGTTAGCTATTTGAGGATCCCGGGAACCAAGACCAGAATTTCAGTCGTGGAATGGGTCACATTCCGGATTAGCCAAGGATGTAATAGCTCTCAAAATAAGATCTTGTATTGTCCATGATTATATTATTTCTCACCAATTGATGTCAGTAACTCACATTTTAGATATCTTAACTCGCTGGCTTTTTTTGCAAAAAATAATATTTATTTACTAGGAAAACTGGTTTCGGAAATTCATGCATATTGCAACCATGTCATCTTGTGCCAGACTATGTTTTATGACTTTTGTGGTGTGTCGTTTGTTGAAGGGATGTGTGATTCTAATAATTGTCGTCGATTTCTTTGCCAATTTCGGGCAAACAATCTATTTAAAGGCGCCAAAAACTATCTGCCATATCATTCACAAACGCCAAATGAATAGCTAACTTAATACGCACATGAAAACAGCGATGTAAGTGATACATTTGAACCAATCCAAGGTTTGAAGATTTGCTTTTTAGATCAAGTGCAGTATTTTTGACATACCTACAGCACCTATCAGATTGTCGATTGCTCCAGGTGTAATAAACTATTTCCCCGCCGTATACCTTCTAATTTTTTTTTTTTTAATTATCTTTGTTGGGGACGTTATTTATTTAGGATAAAACTAGTGTATTCATAACAAGCAGCATGTAATGTGATTTAACCGAGAATGAAAATTGAGTTGTACGATACCTTTGGTTGTTACAACACTTTGTTTTCAAATCTTTTTTACTGATAATAATTGGGCTAATTTATCAATCTCGTGATCGGGATGTAGGAAAACAGACTTATATATTTTTCATGCTTCTCCTGCCGTTTCATTTTAGCTGCTGATTTGAGCCAATTCGACTTTTATTTATTTGTTCCATCAAGGCAAGAAAGCCTATAAACGATGTATAAGTTTGCCTATAAGCTTAGTTAATTGTCGCAAATGTGTTAAGTTTGGGCTACCATCGTCAGCTCGAAACTCAAAATACCGAAAAACTAAAATCCTTAAACACAAAATACTGAAGAATAGTAAAGTTAATAAATTTTGAGTTAAAATTTTTGCGATATTGCTTGCATAATTATTATAAAATTGAATGTTTTTATGGGAATTATATTCCAATATTCAAGTTTGCCATTTAATAGTTCTTTAAACGTTCCATTTCACACTGTTTAACCCTTTGTCAGTCTCATGCATCACATATGATACATACGCGGTTTACCGAGACGCTTCTGTATCATCGTTGATATGTATGCATAAGACTGGCAAAGGGTTAAAGTATATTGTTCTTAATGTTCGGAGAGTTACACGATGTCATATTAGCAAATTTATCCGACTTTTTTTCTCAACCATCGATATTTTGGTCGGTTAGCTGCACCTCCAAGTACTCAAAGTATAATGGAGTTATTAACCACTTTTTCTTGCCGAATTTACATCGTAACCACGAACGATGTGTGTGATACCATCCTATTTGAATAACATATTTTGTAAACCTAATTGATCTAATTCGAGCATTTAAAAAAAAATATTCCACGGACACAGCAAGGGCAAATAGAGTAGTTCTTTTACGAGGTCGTAGAAGGAGTACTCCTGTTTAAGATCGTAAAAGTAAAATATCGCAAACTAACACATCGAACATAATAATCGAATATAAACCATTTTAAAGCAATAATTCTAATCCAAAATAATCCAGTTCTAAGCGGATTCGGCGAGTTTTTCAGTATGTATAAGAATTAAAACAAAACAAAATTGACAAATTTCACTCAGCATTGCGCAAAATAGACCAATGCTAAGCGGGGTTGACTAATGCAATGCGTCAATTTATAATGAAGATTAAAATTGAAAGTACAATCAGAATAATTTCCATTTTTAAAGTAAAAGCGGGTGGGGTGGTTTGGGTTGGTAGCCTCTATCCTCTAAAATAAACAGCGATAAAAATACCTTAAAAATATTGCGACCTAGTCGAATAAGTCTATCATAAATTCGACGACAAATTTTTGGCACATTGTCTTTCGATATTATAGTTTCGATGTTTTCGGAATCGGCCATTTAACCCAAACCGTTTTTTAAATCTTTCTTATCGTTTTCTGTCATTTTTGCACAAAATAATCCAATGCTAAGCGGCCTTGAAATATTCCTTTCCTCACGATTTCTAATCATTTGTTCGCAAAGTATAGACCAACGCTAAGTCGCTTTGGAAAGTTTTTCATTTTATTAAGTGATTTGAAATAAAGTTTGGATCGGAAAAGTTAAATATTGGCTCATAAAATCCCAATTTTGTATTCTAATATTAAAACAATTTCATATAGAAAGAAAAAGGGGTTGGTATCGAAAATCTCAAAACCGATAATACTAAAAATATGTTTACCAAAAAAAAATTATTCGAACACAAAATCTCAAAAAAATAAAAATATTGAATTAAAAATCCCAAAATTTACCGAAAATAAAACCAAATGAGTCAAAATCTGCGCGCGCAGATAAGTGTATTTTTAATTTAATATTTAATTTCAGTTATAGGAGTTTAAAAATCGATATGAGCGAGAGTATAGAGTATATGACCGGGTTATATCAGGGTCGCTGCGCTCCCGTCGCTTCGCAATGCACATTCTGTACCATATCGCGTTTTTTTAACTATATCGCGTTTCGAGCGAATCCCATTTCATTTTCATATTTTCATTTAAAAGACTTAAATAAATATAACATTAAATGAAAATTTTGGATTTTTTTTTTTTATTTTTTGAGATTAATTTTTTCGCCCAAACAATCAAAAATTTACAAAAGGTGGTTTGGGATATTTTTCGGAATATTTATTTTTGGCAATTTGGAATTTGAGAAACAGCCTACTAGTAAATTTTTGATCTAGTCAAAAACATCATTTTGGATTGGTAATAAAATATTCGGGAATACGATGGTATCCCAAAAAAAATATATTTTTTGAAACCGTTTCATTTCGATGTGTTCGGATTCGGCCATTTAACCTAGACCCATATTAAACATGTATGCAAAGTTTTACTTATATTTCGCAAAATTCTGAAAATTGTAAAATAGGAATTTGACCGACCGTCCAGCCTTTAAAGGAAATAGCGATCTAAAATATGTAGACTTAACAATAAAGCGATTTAGCCGAAATTCGATTATAAATTTGGCGAAAAAATCGATGTTTTGTTTTTCGATTTTTTCGAAGTTTCTTTTCAATTATTGTTTTTCGATTAAATTTTATCGACAGTTTATCATTTGGTAACTTTGTTTGGCAAACGGTCAATTTCTTTAAACTTAACAATACCTAATTTATAAAATTGCAAAAGAGTTGCGTTCAAACCCAGCCGCCACGATTGAAAATAGCTGGTTTTAACATTTTCTGTATTTTTTGGGATTTCAGGATTTCATTTTTCCGGATTTTGTTTTCAGGCTTTCGCTTTTCGGGTTAGCAACACCAATTGTTTTAGCTATTTTCATTGTAGTTATACAAACACAAGGTATAACTTTACTTTTAACGCTATTTGCCGTAGCCACTTGGCGAGACACACTAACACTTAGGGTCGTATCGACAGACGTGACTACGACTTTTAGCCGTAGTCGCGATTTCTTCGAAAATGATGTTCAGAAACTGTATTTTTAGACGCGGCTAAAACCACGAATTAATTCGCGAATTTATTGTTATTTTTAAACGCAACTTCAAGTACAGCTTTTCAAAAACAAGAAACCAACATAATAAAAAAAAATCAATTATCTGTTTCAATTTTTAAAAAATCTTTATTTTCGTTATGTCGACAAATATCGTAGTTTTTATTAGCCCGTCACTCAGCTCGTCATTGAAAAATATTTACGCTGTTTGTCATATTCTTTACCGCACAATAAAATTAATTTTTGTTGGAAATCGAAAAGAATTTGCCATTAGATTCAATTAAGTTTACTATAAAAATACAGTAGCATTTTTCGGGAAGTACCATTTTTTATTAAGAAAATAGAAAAAAATAAAAATGAGCCGTTTAAGTGAGGAGGATAAAGATATTATACTAAAAATAATTACAAAATATAAATCTGTAGTAGAAAATAAAAAATCGGATTCTACTTCAAATAAAGAGAAAAACAGCTGTTGGGTCACAATATGCCGCGAATATAATGCAGAAAGCATTACAGGAGACAAAACTTGGCAAAAGCTTAAATCAGCCTATAAAAATATGAAGGGCAAGTTGAGAAAAGCTATTGCCAATAAAAAACATCAAGTATCAGGTACAGGTGGTGGTTCAGCATCACCTCCTCTAAAGGAAAATGATGGTCTGCAATATAATTTAATAGCGTCTACAATAACACCACATGCTAATCGGTTTGACGATGATGGCAGCGATGATGTAAGTAAAAAAATCAAATAATTTTTTATGACATTCTATAAAATATTTTATGAAATTTCTAAATCTTTCAGAATGTAACGGAAAACATAAGCGAGAGTATCCCCGATTATATAGAAGAAGAATATCTTAATGATGACGATAACTGCCTAACACCGTACAACTACTTCGATCCCTCATCAGATCTTAATCAAAATAATCAAAATTCAACTCAAAAATCCACAGTTCGAAATATCCCAACCGTTCAGCGAAATGCACAAACAGATAGTCCTCATGCTACTACGACGTTACCGAATTCATCGAGTAATGTTCGTACTAATTTTCCTCGTTCTAGATACCGTGGGACCAAGAAAATTGACAATTTAATAAAAGAAGCTCAATTAGAGGCATTGAACGAAAAAGTTAAACTTTTAAAAATGAAACAGAAGGCAGCAAAAGCGATCTATCGGCATTATAAACAGACGCATAAAACAAACAATGAACAGCTAAAACACCAAGAATAGTTTAATGAAATTGATGTTTATTTAAATGATAATAAATTAGAAATAACTTGACATTGGAAACACAAATTGATTTTTTCTAGTTTAAAAATTTTGGGTGATTCTTCTGCGAAAACACTGATGGTTTAAATTGCATTCCACAGGATTAGGTGCCATTGTTGGCACATTATTACAATCATTATCCTGATCCCTCGTCATCTAAAATTTGATCCCCAAGATCAATGGCAATGTTGTGTAGCACTGATGTGGCTATAATTACCGTTAGAAAATTTTCAAAACGAATTTGTGATGCTATAATTATATAAATGCTTTTATTATTCAAAATTGTTTCTTTATATTTTATTTTTTTCATACCTTTGGCTAAAACAGCGAATCGTCGTTTCCACATTCCAAACATTCGCTCGACACAAGATCGAGTCAAACATAAAGCTTTATTGTAAGCTATCTCTTGCCTTGTTTTTGGATTTCGGTACGGTGTAATTATGAATTTGGTGCATCAATATCCACCGTCACCAACCAATAAAGCATTTCCAAATTCTCCAGCCTCAAATCGCCTTCGAAGTTTTGAGAAATTGTATATCGTCTGATCGTGTGCTGATCCATGCCATCTGAAATTTAATAATAATTTTAGGTAATTTTGATTTTAAATTATTAAGACAGGGATACACTAACCTAGCAACAACGTTTAAAATTTTACAGTTTGCGGTAAATCCTATTGCGGTAAATCTCGGCATTTTCCCCTCCAGGCGATTTAATTGGTATATGGCATCCGTCGATGCATCCAATACACCGAGAAATTTTTTTTAAATTGTAAAATTCCTGCTGTGTTTTAGACTGTTCTTCTTTTGAAGCTGGCATTTGTGTTGAATTTCCAAATAGGAATCAATCCCACAAATAAATTACTCTTAAAATGGTAAAAGACGACTTTTTCTTATTTGGGCAAACGTAAGAGTGACGTTAAATGTCATTCTCTTACTGGTCGAGGAAATTTTATCGAAAGGGTTTTGAATTTATACTTGATATTTCAGAGAAATTTGTTACTCGAGTAAAACTCATTGAGAGCTTTTAGCGAATCAACAATTAAATTATGAATTCGATTTTACTAACTCACGTGAACGGATATCTCGGAACATTTTGTTATTAGGGAGAAACGAACATTTACAATTTGTTGTCACTCTCAAATAGCAAAATTCTGAAAAATTTGAGATTATGTGGATCAGTAGGATCGGGTTTCTACTTCTAACGCAAAATTCAAAACCTCTTCATGAACATTGTTTTTGTTGTACAAATTTTGATTTCAATTCGTAGTTTCAATACAAATAAAATGACACAATTGCATTCATATCAGACATCAAATCAATTCATTTCGAACAATAAAATAGAAAAATTAGATAGCATGACTTTCCATGAATAAACAAAGCGATAAAAAAATTGCATTCCGGTTGAAAGGTTAGAAAAATACAAAACCACAATAAATTTTCTTATACACATACCTTTTCATTTTTTCATATCACAGATTAAATTATATCCACATCTATTTGTGATTTCAAATCGAAAATGATAAACTCGAGGTATATGTACATTAAAATACCATCAAGCAATGAATACGTCCCCTGTTGTTTTCAATTATATTTGCCACAGATAGAAAACTAAAATCCTTTCGTTATATATACATATCATGCAAAACAACATGTAAGGCATAAAAAGCATTTTCTTCAATTAAATTTACCTCATCTTCGTGTGGAGCTCACATACGAATACATAATATAGTGAAGACCACCTACAAGGAAAATTTTTATTTTATTATTATTTTTTTTTTTTGGTTCATCATCGTCTTCAATCATCTCGGAATTTATATCATTTCAGATAACCATTTTATATATGCCAAATGGACAGTATACGTTCTAATCAAATGACGATAATCTCTGCGGAAAATTGATAAACGTAAAAAGAGCTGCCTTGGTAAAATTCTTTTTGGGTAAATTAATTTAACTGAACTCATGATGATGAAGTTGGCGTACGATACAAATCATCACGAATTATATCAATAAAACAGACGAAAAAAAATTAGTCGACATTTTCATGGCGATACAACGATACGATATTCGTATTGAGTAGAAGAGTTAATTTTATTTGGAATAATAAAAAAAGCTTTTCTTCTCTATAGCATGTACGAGAGCTCTTCTATAACAACTATAGTGTTGTGGACTAGAGGAAGTAGAGTTTTTGCACAAACAACAATAACCAATTAAATTAACCTAAAAAGCTAAAACTCAACTAAACTGAATATGTGAACAAAACTGTTAGTATTACAAAAATAAAAATCAAAGTTCGTGACAAAATCGTATAAAAAAATAGAAAAACCTCGCTACACTCGAAATCTACTTTAAGAATCAACCATTTTCTATCGTATATAGGTATAGCTTTTTGACTTTTTTGCGACGACGATAACGATATATCGTGTGTGTGTGTGTGTATGTGCTGTTGCTAGTTTTGAATAATAATTGAAGTGGATGCTATATTGCAGTACTATGACCTGACGTATTTACAACAACAGCCAACGTACAACGTATTGTCATGTTTTTTGTTTATTTTGATGTTTGCGATTAGCGTTTCGTGATTAGCAGTGATATTGTTGTAGGTTGTTGTACATTACTATTACAAAAATAAATTAACGAGGTCGGTGATAATTTTTGCTGCTCGATAAGTTTGATTACTTCCGCAATAATTTCCGCGGCCAAATGAATTGGATGAAAGCATAAATTAATTTTTTTAACGATTACCATAATTCCCACGAAGGCCGATCGACAAATGGTTCTGAAAGAAAATTTGTTTTGAGGGGCTTTAGGATATACCGCACATTGCCAATTGGCTAATTTATAAACCTTATAAGAATTATTGATTACGATGAAAATATGTAAACTAATGAATATTCGGTATATCTTTTTACCACGAGTGTGAAGAAAATGCTAAAATTTTGCTAATTTCATTAATTGTGTTTGTGTTAGTGATATTACCTGGGTAAGACGGAAAATTATCGAAAATTAGAGTTACACAACCTCAAGTATATGGGGTGTTAGTTGGGGACCACATCAATTAGAAAATATATTCAGATGCTCCCCATCCAGGGGAGGGGTAAGTAAATAAATTTTAGTATTAAAGCGAAATATAATAAACATCCTCAGGCTGACTGAGATATCCCTAGAAAACTAAACAAAACTTCAGGTATATGGGGTGTTAGTTGGGGACCATATCAATTAGGAAATATATTCAGATGCTCCCCATCCAGGGGAGGGGGCAGGTAATAAAATTTAGTATTATGACGTAATATAATAAACATTCTCAGGCTGACTGAGATATCCCTGCCCTGGATGGGGAGCATCTGAATAAATTTTGTAATTAATATGGTCCCCAAGTAACACCCCATATACCTGAGGTTGTGTTTAGATCTCTAGGGATATCTCAGTCAGCCTGAGGATGTTTATTATATTTCGTCATAATACTGAAATTTATTAACTTGCCCCTCCCCTGGATGGGGAGCATCTGAATATTTTTTCTAATTGATATGGTCCCCAACTAACACCCCATATACCTGAAGTTGTGTTTAGATCTCTAGGGATATCTCAGTCAGCCTGAGGATGTTTATTATATTTGGTCATAATACTAAATTTTATTAACTTGCCCCTTCCCTGGATGGGGAGCATCTTAATATATTTTCTAATTGATATGGTCCCCAACTAACACCCCATATACCTGAAGTTTTGTTTAGATCTCTAGGGATATCTCAGTCAGCCTGAGGATGTTTATTATATTGCATCGTAATACTAAATTTTAATAACTTGCCCCTCCCCTGGATGGGGAGCATCTTAATATATTTTCTAATTGATATGGTCCCCAACTAGCACCTCATATACCTGAGGTTGTGTTTAGATCTCTAGGGATATCTCAGTTAGTCTGAAAACTTTTATTATATTTCGTCATAATACTAAATTTTAATAACTTGCCCCTCCCCTGGATGGGAATGTATAGATTTCTAGGCATATCTCAGTTGATCTAACAATTCTTAATATATTTTCGGTTATAATACAAAATTCTATAAATTGATCTCATCCCTATAGATAAGGATTTCCTCACTATTTGTCATACTAACGTGAGCCCCAACTAATAATTCATATTTCTCAGTTTGCATTTAGATCTCTATAGATATCTATAGTGGTCCTAAGAGCTTTCATTTTATTTGTTACCATTTCTAAAAATAGGAGTTCCCTGCCTTTGGAGCATGGTATTATTTTTTTAATTTTTCTATTATCCCACCCATTTTACCCTAGTGTGGGTTATAATTTCTCCGGTTATCTCATTTAATTTTAATAATTCTTCCTTATGTAGTTCAACGTGTAGTGTTTGTTACTAATCTGCCTCGGATACTAATTTTGTAGTTATTATTTTTTTACTTTTATTAACCGCAATATTCTTATTAGTGAATATTGATTAATGAAATGGTAAATATATTATATTTTCTCTCGGGTTATTTTAAAGATAATTGCCAAATATTTAAAATAAAACTAATAAATTAGGAAATACGTTAATTCCGCTTAATACAGGTATCATTTTGATATGCACCAACACATATAAACATTTAGCATAGATTTAGTAAAAACTTCACACTGCAATACAAACATGTGAAGTTTTTGCTAATTTTTTTTACTAGTAACACTTTAGAAGTAACTTCACATGCATCTTTTTACCGGAAAAATGTTTTAGCCAAAAACAACTAATTTTAAATTAAAACTTTTAAAGTTTCTATTAACTATTTTTATGATCATCTTTAAGAATTTGATTTTGTTTAATACTTTTCTAAACAGTACGAGTATTTCAAACCACATGACTGGTAGTTTATTGACAACGGTAAAGTTTATGAAAAATAAATTTAATGCGTCTTTCAAAGCAATGCATGTGAAGTTGAGCATCATTTGAATTTAATTTTTTGAGTTTTTTCCAGTAAGATTCATTTGGTGGCTATATGTCGTTGAGGATGGGTCACTAGTCGTTTTCGTTTGGTTATCCCTACGGATCATTTTATCGTGAAATTCGGTTAGAATTCAACTTATTCCGCAAGGATGACCAATCTTAATTGTAATTCTAAAAGATGTTTTGCAATTAAACATAACCAAGTTAAGAACAACCAATAAAATTTGAGTTCAATTGGAGTTCAACTTAAAAACCAATCCTATGAAAAAGACATTTTATTTTTTATTTAATTCGAATTTAATATTCCAATTGGATTTATTATTGATTATTCAAAATGTAAATTACCAGAAAAGTGACAAAACATTTTTGTTGAATTGCTACATGTTTGATTTAAACTTTTCTCATTGAAAAATTACCCATTGAGGTGCCACGCCTAAGTGATCTGACGAGGGATCAATCCTGACCAAAAGATTCTAATCGTCAATTGCATTAAACCTTTGGATATGTTGTTTAAAAACAGGATTTAGGCCCTCTATATGTAATAACATTTTTTTACCGGACAAGTGCGGCAATGGTTAAAGCTTCGGCACTTAGACCGAGAAATACTAGTTTTGCATTCCACCAGACACAGGATGCAAATCGAATTTTCATCATCGATTAAGATCGGTGATGTTAAAAAACGTAACTAAGACCCTCTGGTGACATGGAGCTTTCAAGGTGCAGTTGATAAACTATAATTGTGGGAGTAGGTGAATGGACACCGTGAATGACAAAGGGAGTATTAATTGACCTTAAAAGTTCATGAGTTCATGGCATGGCTTACTTTGTATACGTTTTTTCTATTGCATTATTTGCCTTATGTCATAAACTATTTTATCACTAAAGGCGGATTCAGTGTTGCGTTCTTTCGCTCCTTCCTTCGTTCTGAATTTTAAACAATTTCATTGGTTAAAAATAACGTTTTTTTCTTGTGAATTTTTTTCAGCAGCTTTGATTGATTTAAAAAAAAATTCAGAAGAAAGGAAGGAATGAACGAACGCAACAGTGAATCCGGCTTAACTGTTAGTATTGATCACTTCTTATACTAGCGGCATCACCAGCTCCTGTATATCCGAAATGTTTATAAATGACAGCTTCTTTGCCCTCCTATCATTTTAATTGGATAAACAGGGAGGGGGATGAATCTTCGGCCTCTCCATAAGAACTATTTAATTCAATTTTTTCATACCATGGGCCCAATCTGGTTTTGAATTCAAGGTTTTGAACGGTTCTAAAGAATTTGACAGGAGATTGAAATTTCAATGCGCATAGAGAACCTAGGCCATAATTCTAAGACTAGCTTGGATATCATTAAAAGAGTGGTGAGTTAACTTGAACAGGGAGCTGATACTGGTTTACATGTATGTTTATGGATAACGTTTAATAAACTGTTTATTGAAGCTTAAAGACGACTTTCACCTTCTTCTGTTTTGCTTTCCATTTCTAATTAAAACCTACAATTCACAGCATGAGAAGGAACATGATTTATAATACGCCTATAAGTCTCTTCCGAATTCATCAACAACGCAAAATTAAAAATATTGAATAATGTCAACGAATTGAATAATGTTCATTAAAGCTTCGAAATGCATTTTCGGCGTGAAGCCGCTCGACTTCTTGATCCAAACAATTTTGAAAAGTGGCATTCTCCTATCGACAGGTAAAGTTGATGTCATTTCAAACTTGCCAGGGCCCAATTTCAAACCCAAATCTGCCAAACAGTTCGTCGGTGTAGTGACTTATTACCACTGCTTCACACTATACGTTTAATAGAAGTGTTATTGTCTATTTACAGGCATTTATCACGTTACTTATGAAAGCGTTCCCTTGTTGAAAGGTCAAGCGTTACCTTGTCCATTTTAGCACATCCTTTAAACCACCTGCGCCAAAGTCAGGGCGTAGTCCCCGGCAATTACGAAATCCCGATCATGTTACCTAATACTCTACTGATATTCAGCACATTAAAGGTAAAGAAAATATGTTGAGCGACTGCTTGGTTCGTTTTTGTGAAGCATTTCTCACAGAACTTAGCGTCTTTTCCTTAGAAGCGAAGCAATTAATTGTACAGTACCAACGCGGCGACGAATTGCAGACCCTCCGTTTTACTCAATATGCGACGGACAATCTTCAATACCAGAAATACAAGAAATTGAACGAAATCTTACTAATATCCATGTTAAAAGTCTCCGTTTCACAATATTTCGATAATTTGCTGAACTATTCGAACATATCAAAGAGAACCCGTGAACATTTCTTGGGTAGATCCCGTTTAACACACACAGAGTGAGTTTTCACTGAGCGTCGGATAGCGGTGAGTCGGATGTAGGTGAAATCCTGTGAACATTTCTAGGATCAGTGAAATAAAGTTTGAAAATTTATTCAAATCTATGAAACTTCTATGACATTGTAAATATCATCATAACCGAAGCCCGTTCGGAATTATTGATAGTCGAATCTTTGAAATATTCTAAAGTATAGGGTGTCCCATTAAGACCACCTATTTTGAAATTTGAAAAAAAAACTCGGTGTTTATTTGAAAAGTTGTGATGTTTTTATTGCAATAAAGAGTGTAGAAGACCTGGAGGTTAGGTATGGTACACAATATCTAATTAATGGCGGCCTCGTGACTGATGGCATTCGTTGGTTCTTTTGACAACATTTTCAATGGTATTTTTACATAGTGTTGGATCAATTTCATTACCAGCGCTTTGAATCTCGTCTTTCAATTCAAGTATTGTACACACCTTTTGTTTCAAAATACGCCAATCGCATGCTCTTGGTGGCCAATTCACATCGCCGCGATGTGAGATTAAATTTCGTTTTGCACAATTACATTGCTTCATTCTCTTCAAGATCTATTTCAGTAATTTGAGGGCAGAAGAATTTATTTATCATATCACGATAATGAATGCCATTAACGGTAACCGCATTGTCAGCCGCATTCTCGAAGAAGAATGGTCCAATCCAAAATGTGCACTAAACAGTGACTCGTTGGATGCATGGGACGTTGAAAGATAACTCTTTCATTCTCAGCTCCCCAAATGCGACAATTCTGTTTGTTGACATATTCAACAAATACAAAATGCACCACATCAACTGAATCTTGGAGGTATGCAAATGCAGATCTTTAGTCAAAATGCGCTGTAAACTGCTTCGTGAAATTCTCAATTGCTGAGAACGATGGCGAATCGAGGTGTAAGCATTAACTGCAGCAATGTTTTCCTTCGACTATGCTGCACGAACACAGACAAGTCTCTTCTTTGATTGAACTGACTTAATCGCCTCAAATTTCTCGATTTATTAGGCCACTGTACTGTGAGAAAGTTATGGTGACCGAAAAATGCACGCCAAGAAAGCTGCAAAAAACGCAGTATATCCGACACAAGAAAATGGAGCTAAATTCTAAAGAGGTGTTCTTCCCTTTATAAACGTGGGCGTGTGAACATCTCTAGGATTTCATTTAATTGATTTTTTCTTACAATAAATCGGGTTCGTAGCTTATTTGTCAATTGGTTAAAATTCCAATTAGCAAAAATACCAAAATTTCCGATTGGGAATAAAATTGATAATTAATAAATTATAAATTTTGGAAGCCATGGTGAAAATTGTCATATACATATGTCCCATTTTCATAATAATGATCGAAAATTTCGTGATCTACTCAGATGCAACCCATTAATATTTCTGGGTAGGCTATATAACCGTCAATCCCGTTCACGACACATTAAGTTTTGACGAAGCTATCTAACCATGAAGGTGAGACCTTGTGGATGTCTCTAGAATCGGTGAAATACAATTTGAAAATTTATTTGTATAAATGAAACTTAAGGTAGCATGTATGGCACAGCAAATAAAACGTGTTCATCCCCAGGTAATAAAAAAAAGTGGAAAATAAATTGAACTAAAATACGCTGGACAAGTTAAAAATCATCATAATTAAATCCCGTTCACCACGCACATTGGGATTTCGCTATTCGGACTTATAGGTGAGATCCCGTGAACATCTCAAGCTAAAAAAAAATTTAACTCCAATTGTACCATAATTTGTTCGTGTTCATCTCAAATCGTTTGGAAATAACCTACCTTTACAACGACACCATTGGAACTCAGAGACTTTTATATAATAAGAGTTAAAGATAATCATAAAATTTTTTAATTTCGCGACTATAGAATATTTCAAAAAAAAAATTAATTTAACAGCAGCTCAATTAGTATGAGTTTCACATATACAAAGAAACAGCAAATACATTAACATTTGACTTTTCACCATTTTAACAGGCAATAAAATTCTTAATTCTTCCAATCCATTATGGATTTGGCCATCTCAATGTGGTCCCTATATATGGTAATTTGTTCCTCGGAATAATGATTGATTACTAGTCCATTGAATCCTAGCCAGATCTACATGCATACTGGCATGCCAGATGGAGTATAAATCCACTTTATTCCATTTTCGCACAAGCTTCCCATGCTGTGCTATTTGACGTCGTATGAAGTTGTTGACGCGTTTTCTCTCTATTAATACAAATTTAATAAAATAACTTTCCAGACTGTCAATAGTTATTGCTCACTTTATATTTGTCCTCATTTCTACTGTCGCGTTACAACCAGTGTTGTGCCTGTTTTTTACGTTACGTAATATACTCGGTTTTTTACATGTAAAATACGTATTTTACACATAACACTTATTTACAAAATGTAAAATACAAAAACTATTCGTCACTAATTCAAAATTACTTATAGTTTATAATCTCAATTTTTACGTATCTATATAAAGAAAATTGGATATAGGTATGATGTAATATGAGAATTGAACTTTAAATAATTGAATTGAATTGAATTTATTTATAATTCTTCTAATTTATTAATTATAATTAAAAGTAAAATATTTGTAGAAAAATATAAATAAAACTATTTTTTTTTTCAAAGAAAACATGGTTCGTTTCTCAGCTACTAACTTATTTTTTAGAATAGAAAAACAAAATCCGCAACACTATGGGATTGAAGTGTAAAACGATAAATCATCGAACTCATTCAATATTAATGCTATAACATTTTAATGTTATCGATTACAAAAATTGTTTAGATGATTACGAGAAATCATTACCATCTTTCGACAAGATTATTTAACTGGACACAGACAGAGACATCTGTAGTGCAATTTGTTCTCTATCGATTATTGCTTAAAATAAGAATTACATTGCTTAAAATAAACAACTTCATACTGCTCTAATATTGTAGCACAACGAAATAAAAAAATTGTTGCGCTATGTGACGTGAGGAGAAAAAATCAAAAAATTTAGGTGTCATTTGTTATTGTCAAATGTCAACACAAAAAAACAAAAATAAAATCAGGTATATAAAAATTTAAATATTATATTATATCAAAATAATATAATTATATCCACCAGCTCCAAATACACCAGCTCCAAAACTAGAGGATTTTATTACAGCCAAGGAATCAAGGATAGTGCAAATTTGCTTGAAAACGATATTTCGTATGAATGAGTTGAAGTTCAAAACTATGCTTGTTCGATGTATCGCTCATCTTAGCCTTAGCTATAAAAATATATACCAAATCAAAATTTGGCCCGAGATATTAAAATTTTACTAACCGTTTTCGAATGAGTTTTCTATTACTTATTAAATTACAAGTCAAATGAAACTTAACCAATGGCTCTTTGGCTCGAATATTTAAATTTTCTTAACTAAGTAAAATTTTGACCGAAAAATAAATATTTTGTTTACTTATGCTTATAATAATTATTAATAGAAAACAAATATGTTGTATTTAAAAAATAATTGTTTATTTATTTATTATAAATTCAGTTTTACTTTTAAAAGTAACATTAATGAAATTTTGTTTATCGCAAATCTTCATTATCATCACTATCAACAAATCGAATTAGAATTTCTTTATTATTTAAAGAATAATATTAATAAATATGAATTAATTTTTTAGACCTATTAAATGTCAGGCTATTTCGAATTAGGCAAGGAATTTGACCCCGATTTGAAAATATCCGCTCAATCTGCGCTGCCGATGCTGGAAGATTTAATAATTTCAGTGTTAAGTTGGATACGTTTGGGTGGCTTTGCTGCAGTGCTCCAAAAAATGTCTGGATTCTTTTGAGTATAAAGTTTGGAAAATTCCACATTGTTTTTGTAAATGTGCCAATCCTCAATCCTCAAATTTTCGTGGCCAATTAAATTTGTCAGACACCAAAATAGTTATGGCAAATATATCAAAATTTATTTTTGATAAAGATTTTATCGAAAGCGTACAAAACTCAAAAAAATTGTTTGATCCCATATGTAATCTTATAAATACTTTGTTACGTGGAAAAACTACTTTAGCGAATGCTGGTTTTATGTGGCTATCATCTAACGTGAAGGTAAGATTTAGAGATAAACTACAAATATTTTTCGAAAAACGCCAGCTTATTATGTGCATCCTTATAACCTTTTAATTGATAGTCAAATGGATAAAATCAATCAGTTTCAATAAATTTAAATGGCCAAGGAAATGAGGATTGGCTCATTTACAGAAACGAAAGTGGAATATCCCATACTTTATACTCAAAAGAAATACGAAATCCACAAGATTTTTGGAGCACGCAGCGATAAGCCACCAAAACTTATCCACTTATAACTTATTTGCACTGAATTTATTAAATCTTCGATCACATTCGAAACTTGTCCCTCCCTAGCCGAAATTTTTTATCAAACAGACTTAGGGATTAACTACGATAGCTGCCTTACAGAAATTAGTGCAAACCTATCTGAAAACACGGTAATATTAATCGACGGATATTTCTTCTTTTATGATTAATATTAATATTATACAAATTAATTAATTAATTTTACTAAGGTTTTTAAATACGCGTTTGATTTTATACAATATTATACGTTTTATACAGTAATTTAAGTATATTACCATTTTTTACGTAAAAAATGTATAAAACAGTTTTTTACATACAATTGCACAACACTGGTTACAACCACTTCACAGAACTGATTCTAGTGCATTGTGCATCTATTGTTTTACTCGGGTTATATGATTTATATGTAACACATTTTTTGGTCACTTTATAGTTCCTAATATCATATTTGGACCCGGAGCGCAGAATTTTTATTGTTTTGCTAATAGTATTCCCAAGTTGTGGCCTTATCTTTGATACCTGTTCTAAAAATAATTTTCATCTTGAAAGTCTTGGTTGTTAAGGTGCCTGCTACCATATTAAACACTTCAGCAACTTTAAATATTAGTAGTCTACCATTATATTAAAGCACAGTGGACTAGCTTCGAATTCTATAAGAATAAATATGGCATAGCAACATTTTTTTGAGGAATGGACAATCATATGTATGGCTAATACCCTGCTTTCTTTACTTTTCATGTGAATGGCAATAATGCGAATAATACGTATTTTGACAATAATTTAATTATAATTTGCAGCATTTCAAGAACAGTAATCAGTACTTTATTATATTAAATTTCACACTTTCAAGAACAGTAATCAGTACTTTATTATATTAAATTTCACACTTTTCATGGATTATACCAGTTAAATGTTAATAGCACTCCTGATTGCATACGATGTTGTCAAAAGCTGCCACAACACGTAACATAACATTTCAAAAAAAATTCCAGCCCACTCTCGTTTAAATGCAACACTGATTGCCACTTATTTTGAACGCGTCGAAAACGATTTTAATTAAAAAAAAATCAAGAATTACATAAAGCATAAAATGCAGATTGTAAACCTGTAATTACGACACGGTATTCTTGAATGAAATGATATCAATGCTTTTAAAGCCTCAATTATGCTAATCGATATATGAAATTTACAAACTTTGCATTTTCCCAGATCAGAGATCACGTATACGTCTGCGTACATATTTTTTCTTAATTCAAAACCTTCATCCAATTAAATCAAGTATTTACATCCTATGTGCAGAGTACGACGTATGTATGTAGGTACACTTAATAAAACGAGATCTTTTGTGCTTTCTTGATCTTTTCTAATCAAAATCTTTTTATTCTTGCTATGTAAGAGAAAGATACATAAAACGCGAACATAAATTATTTTCGTATACCAACCCAAGTACTTATACATAACATCCATTACAATTGTGAAATTATCATTATTGTATATCTCAAGTCTGAAGGTTAAAAAAATAACGTAAGAATTAAACCTAAGAAATGCTTGGCAACATAACAAGACGAGAAAGAATCGGCTTATGTATGTTGTGTGGCGGTTAATTTTTTTTTGCTTCATTCTTTCAAGGTCGATTGAAACTATTTTAATTTTTTTTTGTTTTGTATTTTATTGAACATTAAATACAATTATTATATTTTACATAAGATATGGTCTACCTACAGTACAGCAAATGAGAATCAAATCATTTTAACATATCCGCAGCAGAATTTATTTTTAGAACGATATTGATGGTGGGCTTTAAACCATTGCGTTCTGTTCCATTGAATTCTCATGCACTCGTAGTTTACACATAATTTTTCCTCATTTTATGGTTTGTTGATCAACCATTTCGGGTGCTTATCGAAAAATAAAATAATATCGAATTTTAATTTTAATTTTACAATTATATTTCATATTTTGTATATTGTTCGATTATACGAAAAACGGAATGAGGAAAATTAATCGATTTATTTTTGGAGAGGGTGCAAGGGTAAACTTAATTTTTTGGAAAATTTATATGTGAGTTATGGAATTTTAAAATTATATTTTTTTTAATAAAGCGACGATGCGAAACAAATTGTTGAACCCTTTTATAATTTTATTTCGAAATCGATTTTATTAAAAGTTTATTAACCGTTGAACAGAGCAACGGCGGAAGTAAAAGTTCTGCTAGATTCCCCTATTTGTACTGTTTAATGATCGAGAAACTTGATTGATTCAAGATAGTTGTACATACGGCTCTTTAAGGTAATTACATACCCTGTGATGTTGGCTGTCTGATAGCGTAAATTCGGCAGCTATTTAATGTTAGTCTATTTAATCAAATCATTACAAAATTCTAGGTTTCAAGATTTCCCTTGCTAATTCAACTCTATTGTTTTTAATTGACTATTTTTATTTCGATAGGGACAATAATGGATTTTGGACAAATTTCTGAAATTTTGCCATAATGCGTGGAACACTCTATTTTTTAACTAATTAAGTTCAGTTTTTCGAATGGGGTCGTGATTTGAAAAATGGATCTTGAATATATTGTGACCAACACCAGACTTTCTTTTACGACAAAATTACTATATCTCCATTACACCACACTTAATTATTAAATCAAAAAACTGAACCTACCGAATTTTTGATAGAAACTCTTGTATAAAAATCATTATTCCGGCTTAAATTTCAGAAAACCAACAAGGTCAACCCTTATTGAAAATTGAATGTTCACTGTAAAAATTGAAAACCTCCTACCTCTTACGGAAGCTGCCACTTCTGGTCCATGGATATCCACCACATTTCGCATGGATCTCCCAATTTATGGTAAAAGCTTTAGTAGGAAGTTTGGTTCCGAGGAGTCTATCCGCCTGGACTGTAGAGATGCCGAAATTTGCAAAAACCGAAACAGCTCCTATGGGTGCTACCAATTCCGGTGAACCGATTTCGTCTTGTTACTGGGATCTACACTTTTATGCGAAAAGCTTAAGTAGGAAGTTTCTTCCCGATCAGTGGATCCGTCTGGGCTGCAGGAAATCACCAAATAACATTTAGTATGCACGACACCATACACGATTCTGTTAATTTCCGTAAACCTTTTTCGACCAAAAATCGCTGGAATCTGTGATGCAACAATTAGTGGAAACAGCTTAAGTAAGTGGTTTCAATTAATCAATTCGTCATTCCCGATCAATCAATTCGCCTGGACAAAAAACGTCAGTCCCGCTTGAATTTTAGAAAACTGATCTCAAAAATATTGTTGCAAATTTAGTTTAGAATCTTTTAGTTCTTAATTATTTTTCTTGTAAATGATATACTTTTCAAAATATCTGAAAAAACGAGAAAGATCCTGCGGACGCTGCCTACACTCCCCGTCAAAAGTTTTTGACCACCCAAAAAAAAGTTAGTTTAAGAGTGTTTAAACAAAATTCAACGTTTATTTCAATTTCTTTTTAATAAATTCAATTTTCAAATATATTATATTTATTGAATTTAAACATAATTTTTTTTCTTAAATTTATATATTGGCTTCATTGAAAAGTCCTCCGTCCGCCTTTATAACCAGCTGCACATAATCTTGGTATTCTTAACAACAGTTTTTCGAGGGTGGATGACTGAATTCCATTCCATGCAATTGCCAATTTATCCCAAAAGCCTTATTTTGAAGTAGGGCATGTTTTTCGTACTGCTCGATCCAGTTCGTCCCACTACAGCTCGATAGGGTTAAGGTCGGGACTTTGAGGTGGCCACACCATTATATTCAATTTTCGTCTTTGGAATTCGATATTCAAATGATCTGTACATAACTTTGATTTTTGTTTAAGATCATTATCCTGTTGAAAAATGAATCCTTTTCCTATAATTCAAAGTTCAGAGGGGATAGCGTGCTCTCGTAGTATGGATAGATAACCTTCTTTGTTTAAAATTCCGTTTATTCGATTAAGGTCTCCCACTTTGTTGTTACTAAAACAACCCCATATGATGACAGAACTTCCCCCATGTTTTACGGATGGGATTATACAGTCGTCCGGATACTTTTCGTTGGCGCAACGGCGAACATAGATGTTACGTTTTGTATCAAAAATTTGGAATGATGATTCATCAGTCCATAGTACCTTTTTAAGAAATTACCATCGTTGTATAAAGTTACAATTGATTGACGGTCCAAAACTGAATGATTTCGTTTTTTGCCATTTTATTCTAATTTTAGTTAAAAAAAAATAGAAGAAATATAAATAATATTATTAATAGAACTATTCGTATTTTTGAAATTTCGTTTTACTATTCATGAACGAAGAGAAATTAGCGTAAAACACAATTCATTTAAAAATGGATAGAAAATGAATAATAAGCAACTGATAGTGTAGAACGCTGAGAAACACCAGTAACTCACCTGAACTCGTATTAAATGTTATTTTTTACTTTCGGTGATTCCCCGAAGTATGGAAAGAAAATCTATAAAGAAAAGGTTGTGTTACTACATTAATCATTGCACTTAATACAAATTCGCATAAAACAATTTTAATATTGATTTGTATATTAGTGAAATTGCAGATTTGAGTGGTGGTCAAAAACTTTTGACGGGGAGTGTATATATTGAATGGTAATTCTGCAAAAATCTCGATGCCATTTATCATGATTACTGTACTTTATTTTACTATACGTGAAAGATAGTAAAATGAACCATGTACTAAATTTTGGAATTCAGTACTTCCTAAGTAGAACTCGACGCTTTATCCATTTGTCGCACATTGGAATTAAAATGAATTTTGGACGGTTTATTTAGTTAATAATTTAGTTATTCTTAGTCGAAAGTGGAATTGTAGCATGGGATCGAGGTTTTTATATAAATTTTGAACGACGTTTGATAGTTCGACTTTCTGAGTCGATCCCGCTTATTTCTGAAAAGTCAGAAGAAAACGATCAGTTTCGGTGTGAAGGTTGGCGATGAGATATCAAAAAATTTGTTCAGAATCTGGAAGATATGATCAAGCGCTCAATAAAACTCGGCTAGTTCTTTCTTTTATCGGCTTTTTACTTTATATAAACACAGAACGAAATTAGGTAAACAAAGTCATAGTTCCCGGATCTAATTCTCGAACCCTGTTTTCATTATGCAAGCTTAAAATGAGTTTCTTTCAATTCGGTTGAGAAATGTATGATATCCTTTCAAATTGGTCATTTTTTAGAATATTTCCCGGGACAGTTTTAAATATAATCTGCATGATGCGGATGTTGTCCAGGTTCAGCATATACTCACACTAATACTGACTCGTTTAACGGGATTTTTTTTAAATTGCCTTCCTCCACGCAATGAGAATTTAATTTGGTACCCGGAGCATTTGATATCCGCCGTCGAGCACAGGTACATTATCTTCCCGTGCGGCATAGTACGAATTACTATATGCCGCCAAGGTTCAGGTCCAATCCGAATAATTGTTTCAACTTAAAGCAATAATACAAATTACAAAGATCAGTCGTTGCCGATTGAGGACGATGAACAATGCGAGAAGATACCTTCGTACCTTCGTCAGAGGAAACCCAAGCAGACGCAGTTGAAGCCAACGATACGCAAAACAACATAAACGAGTGACAAGAGCAAGCACCAAGACTAAGCTGTTACTTCACACTATCGCATTAATCTGTGCATTTGGACTAGTAGCAGCAGAAACAACAATAAAAAACAATATATCGAGATTCTCCTCCCATCCCGGGATTTACCTTAATAAAATTGGTCAACGAAGTTTAATCAAGTATTAAATGTGGAGGATCATAACCTACTAAAACCTCACTTCCTATTGGGCAGAACTAAATCACCTAAGGAATACTGCTCGTCAACTGGATATAGCTTTTGTTCAAATAGGACGCTTATGCAACTAGTACCAACTGAGCCATTGTTCCACAGATTCTGTTACACAGAACTGATAAATTAAGATACAGAACCTATAATCGTAATCTAAAGGATAAAAAAAGGCGATCTCAGACACTTTTGGAAATTTTTTAAAACCAAACTTTGACCTAGAAAAACGGATGGGTGTATGACCATACCACGTAAACATACAGCGGCAACCACCATATTTAACCGGGTGCAAGTCATACTACTTGACAACTCTTGAAAATAGACACAAATTACTAAAAAGTACATTTATTGGTAATCTCCTACTAGGCCTAATTGACGCACCGGATGTGCTAAAGTCAATTAAAGTAAAGGTTCCTGGTAGACAACTAAAAGATCCTGGCTTCCTCCACTTAGACACAGAACCAACTATGGCGATAATGAACCAGTGAAGATGATGTATAAAAGTTTCAATAGAATTAACTATTTACTTAATTTTTGTTTAACTAAAGATAATTTTAAAAGTAGACTAAGGCAATTTTATGCCTCTCAGTGATTTTTTACTTGTTACTTTACTTTTATATTTCAAATTTTCAAATCCAATGCGGATTTATTTTATTTTATATTTTATATTCTTAAATTAATATGTTTCAAGTCAAATTTGTAGACTTTTTTCAATATAAATAAATAAAATCACCACGTAGAAGAAATGAATAACACAAAGTATTAAACGCCCCTTAGGCAAAAATAAAATTACCCGCAAAAAAGGGCGCGTTTCGATTTTATAGGTACAACGACCAACGAACTATTTGGGGTGCTAGTTGAAAAGATGAAAAACTTACAAGGAAACCATAGAAAAATTAAATTCTAACCAGCAGCACCGCAAAGAGTTATTACAAAACCAGATGTCTTCATTAGAGTCAACCAACTATCAATATCACTCATGAATAAATAACCCAGAAATTCGAGGCACACAATCAAATTCTAACAACCACTTTGTTCCACGAAGTCCATTAAGGTATACTCGATCCCTTGATTCTAACTCCACGCCAACTTCAGGGCAAGTCTAACAAATCAGCAAGACTACAAGTACATCAAGCCATCTACTAGTTATTTATTGATTGCGATACATCACAATCAATATGTCTCTCTCCCGACGAACTGAATACTTGTACCAACCACACAATGATGAATATTTTTGTGATGTATTATGTACATCAATTACTGAATGGGTGTCAGTCAGATGCACGTAGCTGTAGATTCAAACTTTCCAGCAAACTAAGACCGTACCAACTAATTGTTGGATTCCGTTGCCCCGACACAACGCATGAATGTTTGTAATCAAATCCGAAGTTTTTTATTACATGATTTGCGAAAGTAGTATGCAATATGAATCCGCCCTTTCCCAATAGGTGTTATTACTAGTACCGCTTACGTGTACTGTAAATGGGGAATACTCATATTCTATAATACTTGATGTTAGCTGTCAAACGCAGTATGTGACATTTGGTTGTGAAGTGTAAAAAATCAGTATTTTTAACTCCTTGAAAATGTCGAATTTTATTCCAAATAAACATCATTTGCGGGAAGTTTTATTACATTATTTTTTTGCAAAGGAAAGTGCTTCTGAAACATCGTTTTCTTATGGAAATTTACGATGAGCATGCTCCATCGAATACAACGGGCAAAGAATGGTTTACACGATTTAAAATATTGAAGATGCTGAATTGGAAACGTTAACGGCGTCCGGATGTGGTACCCAAATCTGGCATCCGGTATCCGTATCTGGCATCCGTCGTGTGGCATTCGGATTTGGCATCCGGTGTAAGTGTGTGGATCTGGCATCCAGTGTTCGGCATCAGATATCATTCATCCGGCGTATCATTCATCCGGATGCCAGATTCGGACGCCGGATGCCAATCTGGATGCCAGATCTTAGAAATCATCTCAGAGTATGAAAAACAAGACATCAAATTACTATTTTTTTTTTTTAAATTAACTTTATTATCCAAATAATTATTTTAAAATTAAAATATTAAGATTAATCTTTGATAACAATTGTAATTAGTTTATACTGAGCTTCATTTAAATATTTTGACAGCCAAATTCATTTTGATTACAAAACGAATTGTTTAAACCTGTAAATTATATATATTAGTAATAGTTAACTTACTTATCTGTTAACTTATTAACCATCTTCTATCTCACAATTTTATCACACCCAAATGTAATTATTGTTGACGTTTATTATGGAATATATTTTAGAGTAAAATTAATTTGTGATATATAAAGAGAAATTCCGCGAAAAATTACAGTTTTGATGTTTCAGAAAATTTTAATATTCATTATAGTTTGGAGAGTTCAGTAATTAACATTGTGCTATAAATAAATTTCAGCGTTCCAAATACAGTTCACCCAAATATTTTGTTCGATTTGAGACATCAGAGCCGGATTCCAGATCCGCACCAAATCTTTGGATGCCAGACACTTGATGTTGGATGCCAGGTCCGGATGCCAGGCGCCGGATGCCGGATGGATCATAACATAAAACATTGTAAAAGAAAAATAGAGCGATCAGACCAATATCAGATAATTTTAAAAAATATTAGAGTTAAAATAAACGGAAAGGCTATAGACAATCATTAATTTTGAATTACGTTAAAAATTCCTGGGACGACATAAAGATCCATTTAATAACAACATTCAACAAAAGGGCCAACCCTTCTATTCGGATGCCGGATGCCAGATGCCTATCTAAACTAAATGACTTAAATACCTTCGAAACTTCAAATTTACTATTCATTTTACTAAATTTTAAAAATAAAATTTCAATTTCAAATTCTCAAAAGGCAGAAGCACTTATGATTGTTATATTTATGAATTATGAATTATTTCACAAGTTCGTCGGGATGTTGATGGCCTAATTCTAAAAAATACTTTATTTTTGGATTATTCAACTATGTATAATGATTGTATTTTATTTGTATAAATTACGGTTAATAATGTTTATGCTAATTAAATTTAAGAATAAGCTCGTCCCATATCCATAATTGAATTAATTATCTCATTACACCATACACAAAAAAAATACAAAAATAATTCATTTTCCAAACTTCTTCTCATACAGTGTAACGCAAACCAATTGGTTCCATCCAAACCAAATTTTGTAAAGAGTATAATACCCTAAGTGTATGGCATAAATCTGCCACATTCTGCTTGCTTATTCCACTGTACACATTCAAAAATAACAAATATTACGTACATACTTGGATAATTGAATTGTTATGGATTATAACTTCTTTGGAATCGTTCGTTCGTTCGTTCGTTGTTCTATATGAATATACCACACGATTTTTATATTGTTTATAATTTAAATGTTTTATGCTTTAAGCCGCTTATAAGCAATAATAATAATAAACTGTATTCTTGATACACTTTATAAATTCATTTCCATTTTGAATATAATTAATGAAAATATATATTTATGCCATTCATTCAGTGTCGAACAATTAATTTTTTTGTATATGAGGAGCAAAATAATGAGGCCTGAGAATGTGGCAATCGGCTGATAAATATTCTGACAAATCACATGTTTTGTTTCAAAAGAACAATAAATTAATTAAATATAAATATTGTGATTTTTGTGTACTACAGTAAATATAACAAACTTTATATCCAAAAACATTTACTATGTACATTATATAAATAAAACGCGCGACTAAATCAATAAAAGCAACATTCGTGTAAAAATTTTGGACAAAATTCAGTCAAAATTGACATTTTCTGTTCTTGTGTGACATACACAACAAACTGTTAAATGTATATTTTATGGTTTTTTGGTGTCGGCATTCTCGATTGTATATGCATTAGCGAAATATACGTGAGAATTTTATGTTCATCAATCTATCACCATCAGCTGTCAACAACTATAGCTATCGAAATAGTTTTCAATAGAAAACTTAATTTGATGATGCATCTGCATAAATTTTCATTATAGTCAAATTGATTTAAGGTATGGGACATTGACTTTTACACTTTTACATTGAACTAAGACCAAGTGTGGAAAATTTGTGAAAGCATGCTAAATTTGATTCATTTTTATATTAAACCATGCTTCATCACTTATTTGCTTGCAAGATACTTGTTGGTGATAATTGTTGAGTATGATTGTTTGTTAAGTGGAAGTAGTTCTTTTTCTCGTCTTGGGATCTTAGCCCAGTAACCTAAGCTCCGCCAAAAGTCTATCGAATTGGTGCAAAAATTAAAATCAACCAAACAGATCTAATCGTCTAATCAGTATATATATCTGGTATTTTAACGCGGATTTTTGTGGATGCCTTCCTTGATTATTACTTGAATCAACTGTAAACACCATTGCTAATTACAGTGTCAACTTTTGCCAAAAATGATATCAATCACAAATCAAATATTGTATTTAACTTAACTAATGTAATGGCGAGTTTGGGCCACCTACAAATAAATGTTAACAAATTTTAATGACACCATGCTGCAAGGCTTCGAAATTCATGTACGTAAAGTGGTGTTCCATAAAATAGCACACCATGTAATTTTTTTATTAGAATATAACTTTTTCAAATGTTGCTTCAACAATTTCTAACTTTTTCTACGTACTAAAAAAAATGTATACTGAGAAAATTTAATATTTTCGTACATTTAAAGAAATCCCTGAAAACAACATATGTATTCTTATAGTCAGCCCAGAAATCAGTTGTTCTTCCCGTATGCCATTCCCCAAAATAGGGGAAATTCCCTAAAATGGGGGAAATTCCCTAAAATGAGGGAATTGAAGGGAAATTTCCCAAAATAAAGAGAAATTCTCCAAAATGGGGAGAAATTCCCCTAAAATGAGGGAAATCCCCCAAAATAGTGGAAATTTCCTCAAAATAAAGGTTGGGAAAAATTCCCTCAACAATGGTAAAAATGCCCCAAAATGAGGAAAATTCTCCCAAAATGGGGAGAAATTCCCCAAAATGGAGAAATTCCCCAAAATGGAGAAATTCCCCAAAATGGGGGGAAATATACCTAAAATGGGGTAAAATTCCCCAAAATAGGAAAATTCCCCAAAATGGAAGAATGTTCCTAAAAATAGGAGAAATTCCCCCAAAATGAAGGGAAAATTCCCCAAAATGGGCGAAATTTTACCAAACTTGGGGAAATTCCCCAAAATGGGAGGAATTCCCCAAAATAGGGAAATAACGGAATTTTCCCCGAAATAGGGTAAATTAACCCAAAATGGAGGGAAATCCCCAACTTCTCCAAAATGGGGGAAATTGCCCAAAATGGGTAAAATTCCCCATAATGAAGGAAATTCTCAAAAATAGGGAAGTTCTCCAAAATTGGGGAAATTCCTCAAAATGGGAAAGTTTTCCCAAAAAGGGGGAAAAATGGGGAATCCCCAAACAGGAGGAAAGGAGCAAATGTAAATTAATTCGGATCATGTTTTAAATTTTACCGGAAATTAGAAGTTTTGATAATATAAAAAACTTTATTTCACCAAATTTTGGGAACTCCATAATCCAGGCGGATTGACTATTCCTAGCAAAATTTGGAAGAAATCCGTGTGGAGGCAGCGTTATTGGGAGCTTTTTCAAATTTTGCAATGCTGTTGAAACGTTTGGCATTTACAAAAAACCACAGGATTGATTTGTGGTTTAAATCAATGATTTTAATAAATTTAAAGATTAAATTTTCAACTAACAAGGAAGGGTTGACTTTGTAATTTAAACTGACATAATTTTTTTTGATTATACAATGCTGTTCTACCAAAAGTCTGGTAAGTTTAGTTGTTCCATTTAGCAATCATGAGCAGTGAGTTCGAGATGTTTGTATACATTCGGGGTAACAGAAAATCATGTGTTGGCTACAACAAAATCACCCGCCATTTTTTAAATTTTGATTTGGTTGATTGAGATGCACAAACAAGCTTTATTGTGCAAGATCTGCCGGAAGCCTGGGCTACATCGTGCACCCTTTTTGCATTTGTGTTGGTTGTTGATACAACATTTAGTTTAACCGTTCGAGTCCCAGGAGGTAAAGCAAACACATTACAAACAACGTAAAACCATTTGTAGTGCAAACGCAAACAACAAAAATAAACTCCAACGTAGTAAACAATCGCTTCTTGTGTTTGTTAGGTAACGAGATTTTCGTCTTTTTCTCTTCGCTCCGTCACATTTATTATTTTTATTTTCTCGACATGAAATCTCAACTTGGGACTCAAACGGTTAAGTATTTCCAGATCATTATCAATCGTTATTATAACTGTGGGATTGGTTAGGATTGATTAGTTTACTGGGGCTGTTTCCTCGAGCCATTCCTTTCGGGTGTCTTTCTTCTTTTAAATGATTCCGTGGCAGATTTAATCTGACTTAGTACAGTGTATGTTTTCATCAAAATATTTCCTAGAGTACCCGTTATCTCTAGTTAGATGATGTTAAAAGCATGTGTTGACCATTCTTTTGTAGAGAAATTTCATTATCGACCCTTTGGAAAGTTAAAATTGATACAAGTTACTGTAAACATTTTTTAAGCCGCTATTCGAGTTAAATTCGAATTATATATCACTATATAACATTGAACTTCTAGCACTAGTAAGGAATGTCTTGGAAAGCGATCAGGACTTATTTTATGTAGGATAATAGTCAAAAAAAATAGAAGCTGGACGACCCCCCTGCGAATCATAAATTTCAATTTTTAATTCCGCTACTGATTTGATATGATTTAAATGATTTGATATGATATGATATGATGATACGATATTTGATATGATTTAATATGGATTGATATGGTTTGATATGATTTTATATGATTTGATTTGATATGATTTTATATGATTTGATATAATTTGATATGATTTGATATGATATGATATGATTTGTTGTGATTTGATATGACTTGATAAGATTTGATATGACGTGACATGATTTCATATGTATTGGTATATTTTGATGATTTAATTTGATTTGTTATGATTTGATATGATTTGATTTGATTTGATATGATTTTATATGATTTAATATGACTTGACATGATTTGATATGATTTGTTATAATTTGATATGATTTGATATAATTTTATATATTTTGATATAATTTAAAACGATTTTGTAAGATTTGATATGACTTGATATGATTTGATATGAATTTGATGTATTTATGATGATATATTTTGATATGATTTAATTTGATTTGTTATGATTTAATATCATTTGATATTATTTGATAAAATTTGCTATGATTTGATATGATTTGTTATAATTTGTTATAATTTGATATGATTTGATATAAATCGATATATTTTGATATGATTTAAAATGATTTTGTATGTTTTGATATGATTTGATATGATTTGGTATGATTTGATACAACTTGATATGATTTGATATGACTTTATATCATTTTGTACGATTTTATATGATTTGATATAATTTGATATGATTTGATATAATTTGACATGATTTGCTATGCTTTGATACGATTTGATATGATTTGTTATGGTTTGATGTGTTTTGATATATTTGATAAAAATTGGTATGATTTGATATGATTTAATATGATTTGATATGACTTTCTATGACTTGATATGATTTGATGTGATATTTGATATGATTTGAAATGATTTGTTATGATTTGATGTATTTTGATATGAATTGGTATGATTTGATATAATTTTATATGACTGTTTATGACTTGATATGATTTGATATGCCTTTTTATGACTTGATGTGATTTGATATGGTTTGGTATGATTTGATATGATTTGATGTGATTTGATATGAATTGATAAGATTTGGTATGATTTGATATTATTTGATATGGATTGATATATTTAGATAGTTTGATCTGATATAATTTAATATGATTTTATACAGCTTGATAAGATTTTAATGATTTTATTTTATTTGACATGATTTGATTTGATATGATTTGACATGATTTGATATGATTTGTTATAATTTGTTATGATTTGATATAAATTGATAAATTTTGATATGATGTAAAATGATTTTGTTTGATTTGTTATGATTTCGTATGATTAGATACAACTTGATAAGATTTGATATGAATTGATATGACTTGATATGATTTGTTATGAATTGATATATTTTGATGATTTAATTTGATTTGTTATAATTTGATATGATTTGATATAAATTGATATATTTTGATATGATTTTGTATGATTTGATACCTTCTGATATAATTTGATATGATTTGATATGATTTGAAATGAATGATATGATTTTACATGATTTGTATGATTTGATATAATGATATGATTTGATGATATTTTTGGCATGATTTTATATGATTTAATATGATTTTAAAAGGCTTAATATAATCTGATATTATTTTATATGTTTTGATATGATTGGTATGGTTTGATATGAATTGATATGATTTGATTTAATTAGATTAGATTTGATATTATTTGACATAATTTGAAACAATTTGGTTTGAATTTATCTGAAATGATATGATTTGATATTATTATTTGATTGATATGATTTTTGAAATTGATGAATTAATATGATATGATATGGTTGATATGATTACGATTTGATATGATTTGATATAATTATTTGATTGATAAGATTTTTTTTAATTTAAAATAATTTAAAATATTTTATACTGCCTTCCTACGCATATTACAAAATAGTTAAAACTCCGGTGAATGTTTTTTGGTTTTAAAGCTTTGCGCGCAGGAATACAACTTATAAATGAACATTTTAATTAAATTAAATACTTACACTTGTTATTCAACAGACACCTCTGTCTGACTCATTATTCTCAGTTATTATGATTACATGTGCTTATTCCTTACAACCACTACTCAGTAATTCGTTGAAATAATTGAATTAAAACTGAATTTTCTCACCCTCCCACTCATCGTACCGTGAATCAATTTAAGTAATCAAATTGTTGACAGAATATTTTTTTTTGTACATGTTTTCACCAACACCAACATTTTATTTATTTATTTAACTTTTTATTTTCGTCAAGAAATCAGCGCGCGTTCGCTACGAAAATCCAGAGCTGTATACTACAATAACAAAAAAAAATACGTATATAATTAGTTAAATGCGTGCTAATATTTTTTCTTTTGTTTCAGGAAAATTTTTGTATATTTTTTTTTTGGAAAATTCGTCTTTATAATATACTTAGCTGTATAGTATTGTTGTTGTTGTTGTTGGTGCTGCTGAAATCATTTTAATTATCACATAAATTAGAATTATAGAATCTACACATAAAAAATACGTTAGGATTTCACGTTGTTGTTGTTGTTGTTTTCTACTCTACTTGTCTATGATAATGGAAAAAGTTTTATGAATTTTACTTAACACAGGAGTTTTCCGTTAATTTTTTTTTTTTTTTTTTTTGTATTTTTGGGAAAACTTTTTACGTTTCGTCTTGAGTTATTCAATTTTGCGTTCTTTTTTAATTAATTAATGAAAATTATTATTGTTTTGTGTTTTAGGCGGCATGAAATGCTTTGAAGTTTGGTTAGAATATACATAAGTAGAAACTGTTTGGTTATTTTTAATAGTATGATGGTTATTTATAATTTTGAGAAAAACTACTTGCCAGAACAGAATTTTATAATCCTCAATTTTCTTTTCTTTTTATTTGCAGCCGAAAGCGATTTGGAAACGTTTGTCCTCATCAAGAATCATTTTAAGGCGAAAAATGACATTTCAACATCTCTGTTCACAATCGAAACGCGAACGGAAACGTTACAAAAGTTATATGATGCTGCCGCTAAAACACCCGTCACCGTTATGTGTGAAATGGATCGCATCGTCGGTGTACAAAATGGTGAACGACGTGCGTCCGACTTATTCTTGTGCACACCAATCCTAGGACAATCACGGAAGCGAATGAAATCAAATGTTGATGTTGAAATTGAAACACGTTTGGTAAGTACATAACACTAACTGCCCATCTTAATTTATTTACTTAAATTTTTTATTGTAAAAATTCAATCCCTTATTTTCTTCCGTAAACAAATTATTTTTTATTTTGTTTGTCTATTATTGTGCGCGAGGGAAAATCATTTCCTTAGGGGGTGGGCTCTATATATGTGTGTGGTATATACACAGAACTAAGATGTTGTAGCAAAAACGTACTCAGAATTACAAGTTTTGTATGTGTAGCTATGTATAGGAAGATTTTTGGTTTCTGTTTATCAATTTTTTTTTTTGTTCATTGTTGGGTTTTCATGGAAAATTAAATTTCTATTATGGATAAACTAAAAAGCCACACAACAGAGTAGAGAAGCGTATAGAAGACGAACAAAATCAACTATTCAGCAATTTTATGATTTTCTTCGTTTCGTTGTTATTATTTTCTCGTTCTATGATTGAATTAACTTAAAGACGACGACGGCTAAGGAAAGGATAAGCAAGCAGATGATGATGGTGGAAAATAAAGGAAATTCTTGTAGATACACAAAACATTTTTGGGATTTTTGTAACATTTAAGGCTCTATATAGTTGTTGTACTATACTACTATACAGTTTATTTCTGGTTTGTGTGGAAATTATGTTTATGGCTGGTTGATTGTCGTCGGGTTATTGTGATTAGAAAAAATAATAATTTTTCGGTCATGTGGCGATTTTGGTTGTAATGCGATATGTTTTAATTTTGTTTGGAATTCGGTTGAAATTTTTATAGGATTTTGTTTCTTATAGGAATTACGAACCTAATCCTAGTCGACGTTATAGATTAAGGATAATTTTTTTTAAATGTCTAGCTTATCTTGAAATTATTTTTATTATGATATCCTCTATAAGCTTTACCTAAAATAAACATTTAGTATTTATTTAAAGGATTTGATCTTGGATTCAAATCAAATCGATTGATTTAAATTTGGGATTGGTATTTATCATCTCGCCCTAATGTTAAAAATATAAAGGCACACCACACTACATTTGTTTAGTGTGATCTTATCATCTGCTAAAAATGCCTCCAGACAAAATTATTAATTCATCCATCATAATATTTTATTCTCTTATGTACATACCCCCGCCCCTATTTAATTTATGTTTATATCCAGTAAATCAAAATAATTATTGTGATAAAATATTAGATAAATAAACATAAAAAAAATTTCCCAAGTTATTTTATTAATTATACACAGATAGGATATATACCAAACATGAAAGATTAAATGTGTCCCTTAAAGGTACTGACAGACAGATAAAGATTACATACATATATATTTGATAAGAATTTATGTGTGTGATTTTTTTCTTTTGCCTTTCAATTTTGACAAGACATAATAAATTTTTACTAGATTTCAAAATGTATATTCTCGTGTATGTTGCTCTTAATAAAGCGAATGAGTAGCAAAAAAAATTTTATTTACATACATTTATGATTGCTGTAATAAATTAACAAAGAAGGATTGTTTATGGTTATCATTTTTGTTACATATTTGGATTTTCATTTTATCAAAAGTCTGGTTTTATATATACGTATGATTTATGATCAGGATGAAAGGATTTTTTACATTTAAGCTTTAAAACAAACAGTCTACGCCCAAACCAATTTACTCAAAATCGGATTGGACGAAATTTTGAAAGATAAAACTCGACAAAATTTCTATTTTATCAGGGTAGAAAGGTCATAATTCTCTATCTCTTAGGAATTTTTGTCTTCCTTACCACGTGGACTGTTTTGCTTGTAAAGTTGCCTTTTTAGAATCCGTTCTCTAATTTTTATATAGGCAGGAGGTTTGGCAAACGGCACGGCACTTTTTAACCCCAAATTTAAGATACGAGGCAGCATTTCATTACTCTCAATTTTACAAATTCTCCACATAAAGATTTTTCAAGAGATCCTAGTGGCCTTACCAAGTCTGTTGGCATGCTGAATTATACTGCTATTAATCCAAGATTATTTCTAACAGGTTAAGGATTAACGCCCACTTGATCGTATCTCTATTGCTCTGTAACAAATGTGGGTATTAAAATATTTGCAATCCTTGGCCAATTTTGGCTTTAATAGCTGTACATAAAAATCTTATATCATACGAAAGGTAGTAGATTCCAAACCTCCCACCAGCCCTTGGATTCTCTAAAATAGCAAGATTTCTGGTATAGAAACCAAATAAATTAAAAAGATTTTCCTGTGCGCTACACTTGATCCGAGATTGTTCCAAACCTCGTTGAAAAGCAGCGGATTATGCCGTGCCTGGAATAAACAATTGCATTGGAGGCCAGAACCAAATGATCTGTAAAGCAAAAATTTTAGGAGACGACATATCCCCGTTACAGCCCGGCAAGCAATTCCCTACACAGGCTGTTAAGTTTTAAAACTGAGAATTTCAATTATTCGATTAAACCACGGTCCGCTGAACACCAGGAGCGTAAGATAGTATAGCTAAAATCATCAATTTATTAGTAAAAAATCGAACGTTAAGCTCCAGAATCTGTCAAATGCCCTTCTATGTACATATATTGCCAAAAAATTCCACCAGTTGTTTAAGCTTATCTTCAAGATGATACTTCTAAGACAGTTTATTTTCTAAAGTAACGTCAATGTATTTAATACGGTCTGACCTGAGAACTGCTTTAAAATCACCTTTTCAAAATTTTTGAGGTCGAAAACTTTCATTTCAATTCGGCGTTATAATGAGTCTCGACGTCGAAATTTTTCATGAGGCTATACTTTATATTAGTTTGTAAAAAAAATGGTATCACAATCCACCATATTTTTGCAGAAAGCGAGAATAATGGGACACTGCAAAACATCGATAAAATCTGAAAATTTCTCCTTAATCCATTGCCGAGTAAATGTTGCTTTGTGAGCTAAAAGCCCACGCTTGTTGGAAGCTCCAATGATTGTTTGAATAATAGAACATTTTCCTACAGTTTTTTATCAAACGCAATCCATAACTGATTTGATTTTTTGCTTCTGACAACAATTCGAGCTTTTCAAAAGTTGTTCGGTTGTGAACAGCCCCAAACTGTTTGAGTGACACGTTGCATTTTTCAATTTAAATAAAGCTCATTTTGCCCGTAAGACTTAACCACAGTCTTAACTAACTAACTGTGCTGTTTACTTGAAGACTTCTTCCCGATTGTATTAAAGTGCCTGAAAAACGCTAATTTTGCGTTGAAATTAGTATTCATCAATAGATCTATTCGAGCATCAGCTTACCAAACATTTCGGGGAAAAAATTGCGAATTTTAGACAATTCTTCCGGTATGATTTTAACCCTTTGTAGGCTGGAAATTTTCTTATATCTTTGACCGAATTTCTAGCTTCGTACAGTTCAATAATAGTGATATAACAAACAATAATTTAAAAACTCTCCTCATCTTTTATTAAGTCATATTGACAGCTTCGTGACAATGGGCTTTCAGAGCACCCAACAGTTAGAAACATGTTGAGTAAAATCGCGGCCAACGCTTTGAAAATATTTAGCACTGTGAAATTTTTAAATCAAATTGGCGGTGATTTTACTAATCATCATAGGGGACCTGAAAGCGCACAATAACTCCTATCAGAGCCATTTATGATTTTAAAGAGCCGTAATATTAAAAAGAGAGCTTTAAATAGAGGGGAAACTTTTATTGAATTACTATAAGAAACCATGGTAATTGGAAAATTTTTGAACATGAATTTATGAATAAAAAATTAAACAAATCATCTGAATTTGAATTTTATTTTATTAATAAAATATTCTACAAACACATATTTGAAAATCAGCCAACATAGTGTAGTATTTAATTATTAAATTTAATCTAAAGCGGAGCATAAATTTATTAATTTTCTATAAAAATGAGCTTTCCGTTTAGCTGTGTAGGTTTTGTAAAGTAAGTTAATAAAGGGTGCTGCCGCAGATTTTTCTTCCATCCAATTTAAAATTTAGTTTTATAAAAATTGAACTTCTTTATTAAATTCTGGTTTAATGTTCATCAGAATTCTCGAGATGAACGATGGATTTAATAATAATCTAAACAATCACATTTATAACAAAATTAAAGAGAAAATGTGAGCTGAAACAGATTTTAAGATTCACCATGTATTATTATTCATATAATAAAAAATTTGCATCTGAATTTATTTACTGGAAATATATACAACATCGTTGACATCGTTGATTTTCTTAATTAAATATTATTACTAAATCAACAAACCGTAGAAAACATCAATTTTATGTGATTCGAAAACCGAGCTTTCTGTAATTCAAAATCCGTTTACAGATGTCTCTATAATAAATTTACTTGAAATTACTGAAAAGAATAAAATAATTAAACAACTATTTACGAAAATAAACCATTATTAAGTTAAGCGCGAAATCTTTAATATAATAATTTAACATAATTAATAAAATTCAAAACAATTATAATTTTTATTTATAATACGGTTGGCGTAAATAAAGCTTTTCGTCGCAAAATATTTACCATCGTAGTTGCTGCGCGCTGTAAAACAATAATAGAAAAATGTCACATTTTTCCAAATTTTTTCTTTTCGTATTTCAATTCGCTCGTATTCGGTTATTTTCGGTTCCAGGAGATCTCAATAATCTATTGAACCAGGCAGTATACATAATAAATTGTTCAATTTTAGTTAACAAACATTTAGGTTTTAATATTTAGCTTTAATTTATACTTAGCGACATCTTTTGATTGGTTTATTAATTGCGAAAAGCTCTATAATATAATGTTTTTATTTTATGAAGCTCCGGTTTGTTTATACTACAGGATGAAACAGTATAGCCTGCGAATTTGTTGCAATGAAATTTTTAACAAATAACGAAAAAACAGTTTTCGAAGTTTGTTCATCAACAATGTTGTAATAGAATCCAGAACACAATAACCCCCATATTACATAGCTACTCAAAAGGCATTTTTTAACGAACGTTTGTTTTGGGAAAGAAATGCTGAATTTTTTTAAGGAACACTTTATACTAATTTCTTACATACACGTATAAACAAATTCTTATTTCTACAATAAAAAAAAAAATTGTGGTAGACTAATTTAAATATTTTTGCGTTAACTCGACATAATATGACGCAATTTTAAAATATGCTTTTCCTGAATATTGAATTAATCATTCACATTGAAAATTCAAACAAAGAATTTATGTTTTTATATACAAAAAAGCTTCTAAAAAATATTAAAATACACTGATTGGTATGAAAAAGAACGAAAAGCTTCCCCTCTATGGAAAGCTCATGGAAAAAATAGCGGAATCTTACGGCTCTTATATTTAGGAGGCTCTGATATAAGATTGCAATTAAAGCTCGGAAACATGAAGTAACCATCACTATCATCCCGTATTGAAGACCAAAAGTGTTAAATTGAATGTCTGATTCATCTGATTTATCGACTAATCAAAATTGACATCCTTTTGGGAATATATCTATTTTTAAGTTTACTGAGACCAGGGCTAATGCAGTTAGATAGTAGTGGTTTATTAGCGCAAAATACGATATAATTTGGATGGAGCTGGTCTATCGTACCAAACCAACCAGAACTTATCAACTCTATCCAGCTACGATTGTAAAATAGATGTTGATCGATTACTACAGCGATTCTAGAAATTGAAGAAGCTTTTATCCTCAAATAAACCAACCACTTATTCAGAAAAAGAGTATTTTGTGAAGAAAATTATTCAGGTAATGAAAATGGCAATAATTTAAGTGTCTCAGAAGTAGTTAGGACTTCCACTGTTACGAAAATTTAATAGGTATTGGGATTTTTGGAAAAGAAATGGAAAAAATTCGTCTCGAATGATTTCGGTAACGTTGAATCATGAAGCTAGTTGCATCAATACTCGACGCCATCGTGTTTTATAAGCGAATGTTATATAATGTTTTATAAGGGAAAGTTCGAATTTATTTTATATTAATTATATTATCCTTATATAAATGATCGATTTGATTCGGTCAATTATAATCTGCGTTAATCTTTCCCTGAAGCAATAACCACCATGTATCGGGTCATGTATCAGCTATGCACATCTATTGCAACTAGGCTAGATTAACGGGATAATTTATTGGTTTCGGTGTGTTTTATTATTATTATTATTTATGTCGTTGTTCGTTTTCTGTTGTGCTTACGGTAATTTAACACCTTGGTTAGTAAGTATAGGGTTTTCTCGAACTTGTTATGTCTGCTTCAACTCACTACCCTTGGCTTGGGTAAACGGACTTAAAGGTCTAGTCCGGCGAGTACAGACGTGTATGTGATAATATTATACTTACACTTATGTTGGATTTCCTTTTTTAAACACTTAGACTTTAGATTTAAAAATTTATTTAATAACTAAATACTTGTACAATAACTGTTACGGTTCTTAATTAATAACTGGTTCTTGATAATAACTTTAATAATTTTAATGACTTTGACAATAATGATTTTACACAACTACAACTGATTTAATAACTTGATAACAACTTTCTGACGACAACTGACTTAATGTAATAATTTCGCGGTTTATATAGTATTTGGTTTTCGTTAATAATTAGTTTTAATTTTATAAAAGGCGGGACTGAAAGATCCTTATTTTCTGTAATTTTAATTAAACTTATTTCTGATTGGCCCGATTTTGTCATCTCTATATTTTAATCGGGGCCTTCATTTATTACGAGACTATTTATTTTTTATGTGACAGTGATATCTTGCATATGGGTTTCTAGTGGTCTCGTAGATATTTGTTTACATTCAAATTTTTTGTAATTAAAATTTCACATCTCGGGATAATGTGTTGACATTATACTCATGTGGTTTAAATCAATTCATGTGTTTATTTTAAGTCAAAATACGTATCTTACTTTTTTATTGTTACAGTATTTATGTTTTGGGATCTTTCTAATGGTTTTTATTGCTATCTTTCATTCTATATAATTTAAAAGTTGTAATACATTTTGTCTGTGTTTTTATGCATAATATTTGTTGTTGTGTCGAAAATATGTTTCGGGATCTGAATTGAATATTTATTTTTGCTATCTTATGTGCTATATACTTAATTATATAATTTATATGTAATCAATTTCTTATCTTTAATGATTTATGCTATTATTGTATTTTGTGTGACCTGGACGGTGCTTTAACGTGTTTTGTATACGGGACACTGTCCTGGAAACACAACAATCGTGTGGTTATCCAAAAAGGGTTTAATATGGGCCAATATGTGGCCAACATCCGACTGTCTTTTACCACGAACGAATACCATAAATCTCGAATAAACCATACTTCATTCCTAAGCGAAAAATTAATCTTACCGGACTTTTTCTAAAACTGTCTTGTATATTCAAAAATTTGATAATTTAAACTTATTTTTATTTTTTAAGCTCCATGGACTTACCACTTCCGGTACACAGATTTCCACCAAATTTCGCAAATCTCCCAATTAATGGAGAAAGGTTATATATGAAGTCGAATTCAATTTGCCTAGACTGTGGAGATGCTGCAATTTAGCGAAATAAAGTCTTTTTTATCAGAACTCGTCATTTCCGGTAGAGTTTTAAAAAATTCTGCACAAATTTGGTTTGAAACTTGTATTAAGGATTTATTTAATTGACTTCTTGAAAACTCACATATTTAGGTTTAAATTTTATTTGGTGATTGAATTTTGGTTTCAGTTTCGTAGAAAACTGGGGGCTTATTCGAAATCGAATCAACATTTTTTCGATTTCGTAAAATTCGATCCGCCGCGAAAATTCATAATATGCAATTTTTTTCAAAATTTGAAAATCGTATAATCCGCCCTATTATGAACTAAAAAAAACCAAAATCAATTGATTATTTGCGAATCAAACGATGAGCTCTCAATAATTTGGTCATTCAGTGAATCTTCTTCATTTATTACTTTATTCCCTATTCCTCTTATTTTAGAGAAGATCTTTTTTTGTTTGGATTTAATGATCTTAATATGTGCTTGAATGATAAGGTGCTGTTCTTACGAACTGAGAATCGTTATTACTGCAAATTATCTTCGGTAAGCCAAAAGTAACGAAGATATTTCGAAGCATTTTAATGGTTCTCTCCGTATTTATTTATTTCTTTTATTTACATAAAAAAGAAATATACGCAGTAAAATTGTAATGCAAAATCTATGTGCAAACGTTCAAAATCTTGTGTTCGGTATTCCCAATGATGTTTCCTCAAAATTGATGCTGATTTTTTTTTTTAGCCAAGTGCCTTCATTCTAGTCAATCAACTCTCAATTCCAGAGATATATATATACACTATAATTTACTACATTTTGAATCCCGAGTTGTTTCTTTCGCGATTTCTTCCATAGTTACTGATAATGTTGACATCTGGTTATCTCGAAAATGTCTGATTCCTCCAAGATAACTTTCCCTTTAGAATCGATTGAAAGCCGTGAAAATGCATCCGAAGTTTTGTTTCATTTGGAATCTTTATTTTTTATTTAAATCCTTGAAGAAATATGACATGGTGTGGATACGTGTGCCAAATAAATGTGAAATGGTTTTACAAGGCGAGAATATTTGTGCTAATGGATTATGATCCATTTTTATCCAATTCAAAAAATAATAACAATAATATTTAAATTTCAACTTCAAACCACGTGACTAAAGTTCAACACTTTTTATGTAATAAGCCTGAATAAAAAGGTGATATCAACAGGTTCAAATAGCCAGTGTTTAACTCTAGGTAAAAAGGACTTCAAATGATTGTCCTTCCTAATGTCAATTGGTAACGCATTAAAAAAGGTTAGTGCAGCGACAAGACTAGAGTGACGGAAGTGGTCGTTGTTAAATCTCGGAATGCTACACAGAAATTGATGGTTACCACGAAAACTATAACGAAAATCGCTTCTCATTGTATGTTGACCACTTCGATTAAAAAAAACTCTCAATACCTTATAAACATACAAACCGTTAAAACAAGATATTCGATATAAAGAATAAATTCCAAGATGGTTCAGTTCTTGACTTTTTTAGAAATATCATCAAAATTATTTTCTGTTGAACATATAAAGGATACAAAGTACCAGCATAACAACCACCCCAGTACGCCAACCTATATTCCAATTTAGCCATAACTAGTGCATAGTAAGCAATTTTCACCACCGGAGTAGGACAGGAAGTAGAAAATTCTAGCAGTTGAGGACAGATACTGGTTGACTGAATTAACATGCGTTTTCCAATTAAGACAAGTGTCCAAGTGAACATCAAGATATTTAAACGAGTCAACTGGTTCGATGGCAAAGCATTCAGAGTGGCAACCAATAGACGCACATTCAGACCTGCTGTGATTAGTCACCCGCGGCACAACAGACAAATTAATTTTACCAGACAATTTAAACAACATGAATTTGAGATCAGAAAATCAAAAAATTAAAGTGAAAATTCTAATCAATAATTTTTTTTAAATGTACAGATACCATTTTCCATTAGGATTGGTTATGAAATGGCCAGTTTAGTGGCAAAACTTACTTTAAAATCCCTGATTAAAACTTACTTTAAAATCCCTGATTAAATGGCGGAAAAACAGAATATTGTTAAATTTCAAGATTTTATTTATCGAGTTCCTTTACTTCGGAGATCAATCACTTTGCCTTTTATGGATCACTTTTAATATTTTATTCCGCTGAGATGTTTTGGAAAAAGAGATACATAATGATTAAAAAAATTCCAAAATTAATTCTCTTTAGGGATAGTGCTGCCACTTGCGGCGAGTAGTGTAATCTCTTATTTTCCGCTGTCATGTATATAGTTGCTGTGTTTTAATATTGGAGCACTATCCGGAGCCAAATGGCAATTTTCTATTGAAACTGCAGCTATTATTCACTGGTGTCGCTATACTATAAAAATTAAAACTAAATTCATCAATAAAACAAACATTTATCACCTGAAATATATTAATTGACATTTATTTTGACATGACGTTATAAACAAAAATTCATTTAGCTGCGTTTTAATTTTTTATTGTAAGATTTAGTTTCTAATGGTTTCAGGGGTTTACAAAATTAAAAGCCTTTTCAAATTTCCCATTGAAATGGATAGCGCTCCCGATAGCGGCTCCCGATAAATAAGTGAGCCGAGATATTTTTTTATCGATTTTTAATTAAAAAGTTGAATGAAAAATCTTAGTTTAGATTTAAATAAATTAATTAAATGCAATAATAGCGCGCTAAATATAAGTTTTCACATAGAAAATTGGCTGCTCCGGATACAGCTATCGGGCGCTAATAAAAAAACACAGCAAGTATCATTTTGTAAAATGATTCTATTTCAACTGAAAAACACTTATATTTTTTAAAGAATGGTTTATTTGACATTTTTAGCTACTATTATACCATTTTTAATACTCTTTCTGTTTGGTAATTGAAATAGTTTACAAACACATTACTAGTGATCGAACCAAACCCTCTCAGATACATCTTACCTTACCACCAAAAATAGATAAAATTACATTCAAATCTTCCTTTATATTTATACGTGCATGCCCTTTTAAATTGATTGGAAAATATTTAGCTCCCAACAGATCTTTGATATCTATATATGTTTCATACGCCACCCTACTAAATATTTAAGACATATTGAAATGCAATTTAATTTTCTTCGTACGCCAAACTCATAAATAATCGTGTATTACTAGGAATTTATAAATTGCATTCTTTTTTCACCGCACAGATTCCAGCATCCCCGATAAAAAGGCACAATTCCCAATCGTTTTAAGAGGGTGTAAATTTTATAATAAAATATAGGGGGAACAGGTGCTAACCTTTATCTATATATACATATGTATATAGTAATTGTGTACAATTACATTTTATTGTACTCTGCTTTGGTGCACATAAAAATAAAAAATACGAATCTGGAAGATGTAACCGCATAATCCTTGTGAATGGCAGCATATAATCAAACAATTACACATAAAGTAATAAAAAACATAGCGATGGACGAATACTCAGACGGCAAAAAGAAGACCACAGTTTTATTCAATAAAACTAATTCCGCATAAAAATTTAATTAAACAAATATAAAAGGACAAATCCTATACCCAATGCGGAAGAATAATTCAAACTAAATTGTGGTAATAAAATTAAAACCAAATAAAATTTTGACAACAACAACAAATGGTTATTCCAATTCGGACTTAAAGTCGAATATAAATGCTTTAATCTTAAACTTTTTTGTGCTGTTTTTAGATGTAGACAAAATGGAACTTTTATTTTTTTGTAAAACAAAAGTTCAGTATTATTTGGAATTTTGATAAGTTATCTACGTATATAGTTTATATATGAGAGCTGGACATTATACAGGGTGACCCAAAAAATATTCTGAAAAGGAAATATTTTTGATTTGATAGAGATTAGCAAGATTATTTCCAGGCCATATTTTATTGTAAGAACTGCGATAGTGCAAGGCTCACCCTATATACAAAAAATACGAGTGCTCCAATATGAAAAAAAAAATTATAAAGTAAACGACATAAAGGCGCCTTAATTCACAATATTTTATGCGTCCTATTCCGTTTCGGTTTGGCTTTTTGTTAATTTTTATTTCATTTTTTATTTGGGTGATTAAAGAAAATTGAAAATAACAATTTATTTAAAATTTTTAACACGTTTTAAATTAAAAAGTTTTACTACACTACGAGTAGGATATTTTATTATGATTTTCCAGTTGGTGTGTAAGAGTACCTTATCGTAATGTATATAGCTTGTTGTTGAGCCAACAAAATAAATAAAACAAAACCCCAAAAAAAAAAGCTTTGCGTTTTAATAAATAACAGTTTTTCCGTGCTACGAATTTTATTTAAGTTTGAAAATTAGCAAAAAAAAAATAACATTGAAAAATTTACACTGAGGTTTCGTGTCTCGATAAATTACTTATGTAACATGGGGTGACATAGGTCAGCTAATCAATAAATTTATATAAAGTATCAATCATGAGTATTAATATTAAGTAGCACCTTCGTAGCTGAATATCGTACATAATACTGTCGATTTAGGTACCGGATTACATTAAATGTCAATAACAGACGAAACTTATTGATCATTTTCTGTGTAGAGAAAATTTTATAAGGCAAATGCCATACACTAAACTATTTACAAGAAGTTTATCTTTCATTGTTGTGACATGAAAATATGTTTCACATATTCTATAAAGGAAATTGGTTATAGCAACAAATTCGTCTTATAAAACAATAATGTTGTCATTTTCAATTTTCCATTCGACTTAATTTCACTTTTCTTTTGTTTTATTAGTATTTCTATTTATATATTATGGATCGAAGAATTTCTACCTTTGTAGGATGGGTGCTGCTAATTAATACAACTATAATCGATGTATTTGATATTTATAATAGTTAATAGGCTGAATAAATGTCAAATGTCATTAGACAAATGAGGGTAATTACAAAATTTTGATATTGAGTTTTCGTTACATGTATTATAATGTTTATAATTTATCTAGTAAATAATATCAAGATCATAGAGTTTTTTAAGTCGTCCCTAATTTGGTTTGCTAATTATCTGATATTTTATGACTAACGTCTAACTTAGAGAAGAGAAGGTACAATAACGCCGTTTTATCATATTGTACATTTGCTGGAAAATCATTTCAATTGCCACCCGTCTTAAATCTATCATATTTTATCTTGTGTGCCTCTATTTGTGGATTTGAGACGCACAATCCGGTGGTGGCAACCCGAAATTTTTTGAAAAATGAAAATTCAAAGCTATATCATGTTTAGTTGTGTGTTCGTTTACAGAACAACAACGCGTTTTGATTATCCAAACTTATTACGAAAATGGTCAAAAAGTTTCTTAAATTACGTTATGATTTTGGTCAACATGGACGTCCTATAGAGCTTGGAATTCACAAAATTGTTGAACGTTTTGAAGAAACTAGACCAGTTGTAGGTCGTAGAGCATATGAGCACCATCGTCCAGTTTGTAGTCGTGAGACAACTGCTATATCGTAGCAAGTTAACTGAATTGTTTCGATGATCTTTGGTTTCAACAAGACGGTGCCACATGCCACACAAATCGTGAAACACTCGACTTATTGGCAACCAAGTTCGATGATCACATAATTTCATGAAATTTTAATGTCAATTGGCCACCAAGATCATACGATTTGACACCGTTAGATTATTTTATTTTGGGGTTTTTTTGAAAAGTGATTGCAATGATCCACAAACAATTCGAGATCTTAAGACCAACATTCGAGCTAAAATTGAGGCTTTTGAATCGGATGGGGACCTGTAACAGGAGCCTTGGTGGTCACATGGACAGTTTCGATAAAACATTTTGAATTTTCAACATACAGTCAGTACGAATATGAGCACACAGTTTTATATTAAATTAAATAATTTTAGAAATCCAAAAATATAAAATAGAAATTCACTTACCGTTTAGTGCTGTCGCTTGCGACGAGTAGCGTAATCTCTCATTTTCCTCTGTCAAATTTCCGGTGTCTTGTACAACGTTACGATACAACAGAACGTAGTTTCTACGTGTAAAGTATCAGTAGAAAAGAGCGACAAAATATATTTTAAGTAAAATGGCACGGAAAGGTTTCATTGTACTATTTTGTAACGTAATAAACTTTAAATTATTACAAATAATCTTAAGGAACTGGTAGAATGGTTGCTGTAAAAACAGTTTGTATAAAAGTTGTGTGGCATTTTACAGTTTTGTTACATGCTGATAAGACAGCACAAGCCACCGATTACTCGTTCCTGATATTTTAGACTTGCTCATGTTCCTGATTTATTGTTGCGACGAGGGGGTCCGTCCCGACCTCTTCAAAGGATATCTACAAATTCCATTACTGTATACTGGCCCTTTTTCATTCATAATTTTCTCAACGCTAAGTTTAATTTCAATAGTCATTAATATCCTTTTCGATATTCTAAGGATTCTTTTACATTTAGAAATTCAAGAATCTGAAGCATATCAGCCATATCAACCATAGGTACAGAACGATATTTGTACGTTGTTCACTGCAAGATGTTTCTGTTGGAAACAACATAAGTATTAGATCATACATTGTACATGATTTATATATGACGTCGACTAAAGCAACAAGTTAACATACAATAAACTCAAGTACAAAAAGAAATGACCCACGTCGTACTGCAGCGAACAGACTGGATAGTACATACTCCAAACAAATCATATACACAACCCATTCAGCTTGGAAAGTCAACGCGTCTCTTACGAGAACTAGAAGTCATTCAATATAAAACCTCATCAAATTAGCACAACATACTCACAAGGGCGCAATAATTGTGTCTCAGCAAAGAGATGTTTCATCGTCACCAAACGGTAACACTACCTACACGCGCTCAACAGAATTGGTAAAAGGTTGAAAAACAGTACAAACTATACAGTGAATGACAGAAAGCCATCAACGAAAACAGCCAGCAAAGTGTATTCTAAATTTACAATTAAAAATTGATGAAATGAAAAAGAATTAACGGTTATCGTAGTAAGACAGAATCGACTTCCAAAGCACAGTACGAGTATCACACTAATCAGGAAGATTTTTGGAAAACAGAGTGAACATGTTCTAAAGGAAGAAAAAGTATAAAAAAAGTTGAATAATAATCCCTCTAGAGAAGCATCAACAACAAAAAATAAATGAACTATAACATCAAAAAAACTGTTAAAAAACACTTTCAAAACTATCTTTTACGAGAATCGAGACACCTACATATATGGAAGCCTGTTGAAAACTTTGAGTGGGGCTCATTTGTCGGTCACACGTATGAGAGTTAAGAAAGACCTGCATACAGGTGACACAGAAAGTGTTAAGGATTAGATTTCATCAAAAAAATAAACCAGGTAATTATTCTGTCGTTCAACGGCGCAAAAGTAAAGAAGAAATAGAGCCACTAATAAAATCAAAACAAATTCATTCCAAATATGTATAGATAAGTAGAAAAGATGCCAAGCGTAGGTTATATGCAAAAGATAAAGAACCAAGATGTAGTAAGTGTGTGGGACACCTTCTAACTTCAAAATGCTTCAACTCACATGACAACCTGCTGAAGTGTAAACATTGCGGAAAAGCTCATCCAAATAGCTGCAGAGCATGCATGATTTCAAAAGAAAAAATTAGAAACAATAAAATTAATAGCATGCAAGTTAATTATGTATATATAGTTAAATTTCTCACGCCAGTGGCAATAATAACCTGTATTTTTCTATTTACAGCAATGGATAATTATTTAAGTGTCACTGCTAAACGAATGTGTGGACTAAGAATTAATCACAAAGTGATATTATGTCAGATCATTAGTAGTAGATTTTGTGGCAACTAAGCCATATGATTGATAAGTCCTGAATGATCGCCTTCACTTTCAGAACAATTCCAAAATTATAGGGTTTTCCGTTTCGACGAACGACATATCTCTGGTTGATTGAAAAGGCGCCTATAGCAGACCCTGGTGCTGTAATACTTCAGCATCATAATAGAGTGGCAACATTCAATATTGTATACACGAATATAAATTATGCACTTGCGCCTCACCTCAAATTTGTAGGTTACCGATAAGGAGACGACAATATAACATCTTCAAACAAAGATTAAAACAAAACAAAAAGTTTTCCGACAAGTACAGACATTTTTTCATTATTTATCTGTTAAAAAGAGTTACATATTTACTTTTTAATAAATAGCATTTGAATACATGCATATACATAATACATAAAGTGCACATATAATAATTTACAATTTATTTACCAACAATTTGTTATTTTTAACAATGATATGATAATTGGATATATGCATATTAGTCACATAATTACACATTACATACACGAACGACGAGTGCATTTATAACACTCTCTCTCTTTAGTAGGTTTAGAAGACAAAACGGTCTGTTGTCTGTATCTGTCTGTGTACATACATAAAGTTGAAAAAGATATTTTTTATCCGACAGTCACGTTTTAGCTGCAATGAATTTCATACTTTCTATATACATAACGATAAACATACTTATACGTTTTCACCAGATAACTGGAAAAATTCTAATTTCATGCTGATTGTGTATCGATTAGGTTTTATTGGATATAAATATTATTGCCTGAAAGCATCCGAGTATGAAACGACATATAAAGTTTAGGTATACCATACTCATCACAGTTTTTTCTCACTGCTACCATATTTACACAATTTTTGATTTCCTGAATACTGTCGGGAAAAATTTTGTAAACATTTTTCTCAAAATAGTAAATTGACAAGTATTTTTTTTTTTTTGTGTGCTCTCTAATGTGTCGGAAGACATTCATGTATTTTTCTTATGGATAAAGTTTTAGTTTTTGTTCAGTCGAAATGCGATAGAATGGGTATGACATAAATATGGGAGTTATGCAACACAACACGAACGAAATATTTTTCAAGTTCTGTTAACATCAAATTGTTGCAAAAATGTTGAAAAAATTTGTAATGCAGAAAATGGTTTTGGTATAAATTTGGATTTTGTTTTTAATGGTTGGTTTTACATTTACAAGAAGAATATACAAATTATAAAACTTTTGATGTAAAGTGTTGTGTATTTTCATGATTTTTGTTAAATTGTAAAATATAGAAATCTCTATGGTGTGGTACAAAATGTATAGTGTCGTGAAACTCATTTGTTAATGTAAAATTTTCTTCTTGTTTTTTGACGTTACAGCTATCAAAGATTTTCTAAAAAAACTGGGTCGAACTAAAAATAGCTCTTTGTGCACTACGGAGGAATCTTAAACTCTGCTAATGCAAGGTTAAGAATGGAAAAACCGTATTAATTTAAAAGTAGTTTTTCTAATCGGATTTTATCTAATGCACCGAGCGATATAAATTGAACGTTGAAATAAGCAAGTCATCAGTCAAGTATTATACTCGTATATAAGTACGTAAAATAATCACTAACTCTACTGGGACTTTGTTTAAATTACATATTTTACACAAAAAAATTAAAATAAATACGGGTGACATTGGTAGCCGCCCTAAGCTCGATGCTGTATTTGCACTTCTGGCAAAAATATTGCATACATAATTCAGCCCACAAATTCTAGGGCAAACATTTGGTTACACTCGTCGTACCCGATTATTTTGGGGTCTCCTAAAGTTAATCATCACATGGCTGGACAACTCAGATTTGGGGGTACATCCGAAATACTCCCGCTTTTCAAAATCCCGCTTTTCAATATCTCGCTTTTCGAAATCTCGCTTTTAAATACCCAGCTTGCTAAAATCTCGATTTTGCTGAAATCTTAAAAAAATCCCGCCAGAATGGGATTTTTTTAATCATTAAATATTTTTTTATACTAATTTTTATTACGGCATTTCTTGATTGATCTTGATCAAATTACGAAATGTGATTTGCATTTTACCATGAGTTTTTGGAATTTGGCCATACTCAATGGAACTTGGCTATTCCTTAACTTACAATTGACAAATTTGATAAGTGGAATTGGATTTGAATTCGACTATGCTAATCGTCACTATGCCATTTATTAAGAATATAAAGTTCTGTAATTACAACATTCTTATGGAACTTGGCCATTTCTTAACCAATCATCGTCAAATTTATATTGTAGAGCTGGATTAGAATTCTTACATTCATTTTAGCTTAAGATTTAGATTTTGATCATGTTAGATATATCTTTGCCATTTCTTAACCAATCAAGACTAGATTAAAATTCTAACATTAATTTTGAGCGCATTTAAGGAATTTGGAATGCCTAGTCGAACTACGTCATTTCCTTTTTATATTGAATGTAATTTCGAGAGATGTAATGGTGATTGATAAATTATTTGTCGATTCTCTACTGTCCAGAACCACCAGTCAGGTAAGACAGGTCCCATAATTTTCAAAGAAAACATCTCTTTATAGTAAATTTAAAAACCTACAACAAAGTACACTAATTTATTTCAATTATTATCCACAAACGGCTATACGAGATTGCAGTATCGTGCTTTAAAAATATTATCTCTCCATTTATGGATGGTTAAGTAATAATTTTGTGCAGTACGATTTTTATTATGCATAATAATCACATATGCAATAAAAACAACAAGAAACAGGTCATACATAATAATAATTATTATTTTATAAGCATTCGCATAAAGCCAATTTAATTTATATGTTGTGCTTTGTTGATGTTTAGAAAGGTGTTTTACATATACGTATGTCGTTAAAATACCGCAACTTTTTCTAATACATATCTAGCAAGTATTGACATAAAACTGTCAAAAATGATTTAAATTTAGATTTCATTTTTTGTGTCATTGTACGATTGATGAAGGATATGACGTAATCAAAGAGCAACCTGCTGCTTTATAAAAAAAATATCTCTATTTCCTTTCACATGGCATATAGGCAACGCATATAGTGTATAATATTTCCGGAAATGTAACCATTTATTTAAACATTTCAAGGTGGTTCGCTTTTAATGGTGTTTTCGGTTCAAAAATCTCGCACATTTATCAAATATTTGCAAAGTATACAAAGAAAAATATGTATACGCTAAAAATCGTACATGCGTATACAAAAATTGGTTTGTTCATCTTCAAGGCACTCAACCATTAGAATATCATAATATTTATGTTATACAAAAAAAACGTAACATATTTCTAAATTGTGAAAAAAAAATTATAAACATAAACTTACTTGTTTACTACTGGTAACTTAATTTCGAAGCGTAATTGACTGCATTATTTATTAACTCGTACGATGTTGCCAGGTACCGAGTTAAAACGGGTTTTGTTGAGTACCATGAAACCGAGTTAACTTGAGAGCTAGATTATATTATATTTATGACACCTAATCCAACCGATCTAATTTTCTGAGAGAGATAGAGAGTTTCTGAGTGTATCATCTGTACTCAAATTCTGAGTCAGCAACGGAAAACAAAAAGTAATATTTTCTCTTTTTATTAGCTTTTTCTGCCCTCATTTCTATCGAATTCATGGTTTACGTCTATAAAATTGTTAGTTCGACTACGTTCTGATTGGGCGTTGAAACCAAATTTGTGGACGACTGGCAAGTGGAAATGAATAAGAGAAATGAAGAAAGGTAGTTTAAAACTTGTAAACTTCACATAAAATTTGTTAAAGTATTCACAATTGGGGAATATAGGGGAGGGTGGGTACAAACGTAACAATTTTTGAATTTTTGGCCATAAAATTAAAAGTTTTGGACTTCCATGAATAAAAGTGACCTACAAGAAAATCACACATGTCATTATCTTGAACCATAAAAATGCTATCTAAAGTATTTAAATTAAAGTTTATTTCAAAGCATAACGATAACATAATCGATAACATAATGAACATAATCGCATATAAAATAATAAGGAAATATCGCGAATCGCAGTTGCGGCATTAAAAGAAACGGTGTTGATGGACTTTTGCCCCACACACTTTTCATGGATGGACAAAATTCGATTTTGAATATGGAATAACATTTTCGACAGAAAATACAGAATCCGATGGGTGGCTTGAATAGGTGACATGTCTTGGAGAAAGTTCCTCATCATCAAAAATATCAGGATTAACTGGCCAAATTCCAAAAACCCTAAATGCTGATATTATATTTTTCGATGTGGCAGCTTGCACTCTTATGCAATTTTTGCCAAATCGGAGATGTCGTAAATTCGAATTCGTTTTCCTATTTAAAAAAATCACATAAGTTTTGAGTGTCCTACGTTTAGCTTATTGTTATTACCTGCATTTGTTTTCAGCTAGGTTGCTAAAGTACGACGATCCAATGGTTGCAGCGTTTGGGAGGAGAAAGGAGGAAATGTCAAAATCATAACGCTGTTTAATTTGCAGAAATTAACCACGCTAAGGGAAGTATGGGACTGGTAGTCCCTTGAACATTAAATTTTGTATTGCTCAGGGTTGCATTTGTATGCCTTACAAAACGTTGCATGAATTGTAAAAATTCCATCTGCATCCAGCCAGACTTACTTGCGGCCCATCTAATGCAGCCCACCAATCCCACTTTCAAAAAATTTGCATGAAACTTTTTAAAGGAAACATAAACATTAGACGAAGCGAATTCCCAATAGCATTAACAGATAGGCATATCATAACTAATGTTTTTTCCGCCGATGCGATGTTTCCGCACTTGCTTTTTTATCTTTTCGTCAAAATGTTTCTCGGCGAACCGGCCTTTCAACTTTTCGTATTGTTCTGTTCTCAATAATTTCAACGATTTTAATATTTTACAAACGACCAAAGTAGTAGCGACCAACCGAACAAAGTAAACTTAGTACACGTGATAGAAATATGTTCAATAGTATGATAAACGTCTTTTAAGAAACTTACCAATAAATAATCGGAAAAATACTGAAAAAATACTTCGGTATTTGTTTTTTACATTTCTGTTGTTAAATTTAATTTTCACTATTTTTATGATGTTTAAGTGGCGACTGAACTGCAAATTTTTTTGAGTACGGTCAGACACTACAGTAGTTGTTTCTACATCAAAAAGGTCTGTGTTCACGTATAGTCTTCGTAAAAATGACATTGTTTCAACACCGGGTCATGTTACGTTTGTACCCACTCTCCCCTACTCGGAAGTAACAATAGTCGATCACGTTTAGTGTCTATAATTCACGAATTGGTTGGGATTTACCTAAGATTTCTTTAATATTTTGATAAGGTGACTACCATTTCTAAAGCTGACAGTTAATAACAACAACCATATAGCAATCAGCGGTTCTTCTTGAAATCGGTTTTGAATTAATTTTGTCCAATCTAAATTGAATACCTAAAAATAGTGATTCAATGACTTTCATCGTTAGTGCAAAGATTCGATTTACTTGATAACGATAATATCTTGGGTTTTAAAAGTATTGAATTGTGTATATTGTAACAGAATACGGTGAGTTCCTTTAGGTATTATATGAAGCTCCGGCTAAGGTTCAGGGACGTACGCGTGGAAAGAAAAACACGGAATTTGTTGACCGGAACTTGAGGGAAAAAAATAAAAAATAATAATAAAACAGGTGTCCACATACCGGATCTCCTGGATGATTAGGACAAAGTCCGGTGAAGAGACCCTACCCCCACTTTAAATTGTTTAAAGCACTAGATTGATCTGTTATAGATAACTGTTACTGATTGATCTGTTACAGATACTGTTTAACTATGAGAATAACTAGAATATTCACGTCATTTCAGACTCAATAAATTAATTAAATTTTTAATATAATTTAATAAATTGTTTGGTAAATAATTAAATCTAATTTTAATTTACATAATAGTATTTAATTATAATGACGGAGTATTGCAAAAATTATAAGGATTAAAGCGTTCGTGTAGCAGATAATAAAAAATACTGATCAAGAGGCAAAGGTACGGTAAATGTACAATTCTGCGATCATAAAAATAAAGCAATGTCAGCCATAATAAAAGATGTTTTATATCTTCCGGAAAATTCGTCTAATAATTTTTGTCAGTGAAATAATTTACAAGAAAAGGTATAAATGTTGTACCAAAAACGAAGCATTTATCAAGAGGAATATTAAAGTTAATAATATTGGCGAGGCTTTTGGTAATCAATACCGTCTGAGATAAATGCATAATGTCAATATGGTAAACAGTGAGCGTACTCTATGTGCACATCAGTGGCACCGATTTCTCAGACCAAGAGATATAAATATTATAAGGCATTTGGACAATCAGTGAGTTAGTGAGTGGTATGAAGATCAAAAAATGCAATTACAGCGATATTTGCGAAAGTTTCAATGGGGTCAACCAAGGAACCGATGGAGCTGGTACACACAGACATATGTGGTTCAATGCAGATTGCATCACACAATGGTAATCGTTACATCCTTACATTCATTGATGTTTTTGTTCACGTTATATGAAGATTTATTTACTACAGCATAAATCTGAATGTTTTAATTAGTTAAAGGAATATGACAAAGTTTTCGCAACATCCAAAAATACAGAGTATACGGATAAACGAGTCGGTGGTTATCTTACAGGTATCGGAACAAGCATTCAATATACTGCTACATATTCGCCACAGAAAAACGACGTTGCGGAACGCAAAAATAGAAGCTGGATTGAGATGGCGCGTTACATGTTAGCCAATGCAAATTTAGATCATATTTTTTGGGCCGAAGCAGTTATGATGGCAACATTTTATATATCCCTGTTCCGGCCAGATTTTTTTTGCTTTAATTTAAGTCGACTGTACACAAATGTGTATATAAAAACATAGTTTGTAATGGCGTTTTGTTCTTTTCGTGATTCTCATTCGTACACAATTTTTACTAAAACATTGTGATCGCGGGCTAGAAAAGGGATATATTCGGACAGAAATGATTCGTATACACGTGCAAAAATAAAAAAGAAGCAAATTGGATCCAAAGCAGTGGAAGCATTTTTTATGGGCTACGATTTGGATTCTAAAGGATATAGGTTATAATCGTTCTGTGACATGCGTTTTGACGATGATCCAATTGAATCGATTGCCAATGCAATAAAATCCAGTTACGCAAATAAATAAGATGATAACCATAATTCGGATAACTAACCAAATGAACCAGATGACCAACAAAATTATGAATAAGAAGCGGATGAAAGCAACAGCGAAAATAACTTAAATATTCGTAGATCTTCAAGAGCCAACAAAGGTTATCCGAACCGGTTAATCAAAAAAATAAAAAAAGTTAATTTAATTGTTTCTGAGCCAAAAACAATTAACGATATTTTAAATTTTGAACATAAAGACGAATTGGTGCAAGCAATGAACGACGAAATAAATAGGTACGAAGCAAATGGCACCTGGAAAATTTTCAAATTACCAGCTGATCGAAAAACAGTCGAATATAGATGGGTTTTTAGGTCGTTTCGTGCAAAGTGACGAAGATTCATGTCTATTCATTAGACATAATAAAAGTGGCAGTTGTTAATTATCTATGTTGATGACATAATAGTAACCAGTAAGCAAATCAACGAAATCAATGAAGTTCAAAACAATCTTAATAAAAGTCTCCAAGTTGACAGTTTAGGACAGATCAAATGTTACGCTGGAATTGAGGCAGAAATTATGGACAATATATATATCAAGTAAGTCAAACATCTTATCAAATCAAATTATCAAACGATTTGGTTTGGAAAACGGGAAATGTTTGAAAATATAGTTGAAGGTCGAAAGCATAAGGATCCGACATCTCAATTAATGTTAAATAATTTTGAATATCAAAGACTTATGCAATGTCTTTTGTTTGTATCAATTAATACACGCAAATGTCGCAATAGTAGCTCATAAAACAATGAATCCAACTCAAGAAGATTGGGATGAATTGATGCGGGTGGTTAAATATTTGAAAAGTACCTTAAAATTGAAGCTCATTTTAAATGGAACTGACAATGTAAAACTGATTGGATACGCAAACGCAAAATGGGCCGAAGATCGATCAGATAGGAAATCTAATAGCGGTTACATTTTTATGGCTTTTATGGATCCGTTATAAGTTGGAGCTGCAAAAAATCCAACTTGTGTAGCTCTATAGTGATTCAATGACTTTCATCTTCAGTGCAAAAATGATTTGTGTTATTCTGTTTTATTCTTTTTTCGATTTGCTTGATAACGTTTTAATATCTTAGGTTTTAAAAGTATTGAATTATGTATGTTGTCGCGGAACACGGAAAGTTTAATTAGCAGACACGGCATCAGAGGTCTTTGCGGTTATATGAAGCTCCGGCTATGGCTATGGGACGGTCACGTGCGGTTTGTAGACATGATGCTTTTTGAATAAATCATAGGAAGGAAAGAAAATGCAAATTAGAAAGATATTAACCTGCGTCAAATTTCTCCGAATTTTCCAAAAAAATCAATAAGATTTAAATCAATCATTTCGGTCTACATATTTAAAAGTAACGGACACAAAACACCATTTTACTTCTTGTAAAGATTAACAAAAAATCCTAAATTTCAAAAAATAATCATTATTCATTTCCGTATTGGGCGAAAATAAATAAATTTAATATCGGTTGGTACCTCTGCTACAAAATTTGATGCAATATAAACATTTTGTTTTCCGCAGGGGAATGTATAAAATGTGAAGAAGAAGATTAGTTTACAAAATAAAGCGGTTTGGTTAGTTAATTTTTTCTCTTTCAATACTGTCAGTCAAATTGTTAGCGGAAATATGACGCGGGTTAACATAAAGTCGCCTTAAGCATTGATAAATGGATTATATAGAAAAAAAATATTAAATGATCACAATTAATCCACCATTTGAAATTTAGCCTATTAATCTATATTTCATTAAGATGAAAGTTTTGTAATTAATTCAATTTAATATTCTCAATAGTAGAAGATATTGTTCGATTTAATCCTCAGATAAACGTTAATTCTAATTTAAATAAGGAATAAAATAAAATAATGTAATATAATAAAAAAAGAAAAAAAATCGGTAATAAATACAACTAGCTGACCTGTAAGTGCATAATAAGTCACGTGAATACATTTTATTGAATTTTTGGTTAAGAAATGATTAAGAAGATTTCCATGATTTGTAGCAAGAAATTTCCCAAATCTTTTTCCTCTATAACGCCTATTCAATAATTTGTAATAAAATTACTAATAAGAAGATTAGCTGACTCGTTTCCATCTTCCTGTGTGCCGTAACCGGGAAATGGCTCCTGAATAGAAAAATGACTAAGATCGCAAATCGCAAAATGTGTCTCTTGAAAACTTACATTAAAATCGAATTGATCTTGCTCCGCCTCTTCGTCTGGAACCTGGTCTTCAAATGTGAAGAAGGCGTCTGCTGGAGATCCACTTGGAATGTTCAGCTCGTCTTGAGAGATCCATGAAAAAGTGGCTCGTGATGGCCCTGGGACTGGGTTGGCGTTTTGGGAGATCCATGGGGTGGTGTCACGTGATGATGATGGAACTGGTTCTTAGCTTGAATTTGGAGATTGTGATTTTCGATTTTGATCTTATATTTTTCGTTTTCGTGGGTCTCTTGATTTCCAAGGCATTTTGGAGAAAAGTGAAAAGAGTTTTGTTCAAAAAGAAAAGAAGTTTGTTTAAGACTCTTCGAGGTGAGAAATGGTAATGACTCACTCGCTGGACTGCTCGTTCAAAGTAGTGTTTTATTTATACTCGAGGCTTAACTTGATGATTACGGCTTTATCTTTTGAATTTCTTTCACATTTCAGTATTAAAATCAGCAAAATAAAAATATTTTGATTTTTATTCAATTTAGTATGGATTTAAATATCGCAAAATTGGTCACTCGCGTCATATTTTACATTTCAATGCATTTTTATTACTACATATTTGAAAATCGCTATTTTTGTCTTTTTTTACTTTAAAAAGTTCGTAGCTTGCTTTTTCAAAATAATTTCAATCCAATCTTATTTGTATCCGCTACTTTAAATTTGAATCGCGCGCCATTAAGCAATTTTGAAATTGAATCGCGCGCCAACTGATTTGCAATCTCTGAATCTGACTCTCGCGCCAACCGTTTTGCAACTTTTGATTTGAATAGCACGCCAACTGTTTTGCAACTTTGAATTTGATTCGTGTGCCATTAATTTGAACAAAAAAAATTTTCTTTTCAGTCGTTCCATAAAATTCTCAAATGATTTCATACGCACAAAATCTTGGAAATTTTCTGAAAGCACCTGAAGTACCCGTTTCGGGTACTTCCCGGTAGAATTTTTCCGATTTTTCTAGCCTACGCACAGCGCAATATTTATGTCGACCTACCCTGAAAAAGTTAACGGATCGGATCATGTTTAGATGGTATGGTCATCCAATTTGACCATAGTTCCTTATTGTTTCATTTTATTTTTTGGTGGTGAACGTTAACCAAATGACATATAACATCGCCCGTTTAAAATCGAATTTAAATCGATTGTGCTGGCTATTGCCATTAATATTATTTATCTGGAACCACTCCATTTCCTCCGTTTTGCCCATCGAGATAAAGCTACCAAATACTATGAAAATACTATGAAAATTAATGCCAGCGCCTTCAAATGCAAATTTTCAAAAATGATTTACGTTACGGGTGCTAACCCAACAACAAATTTTGGTCACATCCTTAAAGCTAAAATATAATGATTGAAGTTTGAGCAAGCGAAATAATTTCCAAATGTTTTGTCCACCAATTAATTATTTCGTCCGTTGACGTTCACCTCTGAATGCAAATTAATCTAAATAACATACTGCGATTCGTTTCTTTCCAAATTGGTTAATGGGTAGGCAAAACTGAACTTTATTCCATTCCAACCATTAACTACCATCAAAATGGATAAATTTGTAAACGTAAAATTATGCCTTTAACTCATTTAGTTAAATTCGATTTAAAAAAATGTTCATCAAAAAGCCTAGGTGTGTGAAACTTATTAATGAGTGAGCGCCAAATAGTTCACCGTATGAACGTGTGTATACACAAAGACATTTAATAAAATATACATACGCATATTTTATGGTGGACAAAATAATTTAATGGCTGTGTAAAATTGGTCAAATTGTGCTCAATGTGAAGACACAACTGATTTAAATTTAATTGGGATTTAGGGGTAGTTTACAAATGTCTCGTAATTTAACCCAAAACCTTTGGGAGCAAGCTCCGTTTTCAATGCATAGCAGCACTATAGGGAACCAGACAAAATTGGTTATTATTTGGACTAAATTAATCAACATGTTGACATTTACGGATGATTTTTGAACTTTAAAAAAACTTAATTGTTTAAAATTCATATAGCTTAGGGAGTGGGTTTATATGTGAATAATCATTAAAAACTCATTTGATTAGATTAGAATAGTATCAAATTTTTAAAATTTTTTAAAATTTTTAATAATGATTTGTACAAAGCTAGACTTGTTGACAAACGTAAATTTGCATTTTATGGCGCCGCTGTAAATTTCACTCATTGCCTTTTATAGCTTTAGGCGGAGCTGGGCATCACTTAAATTATTTGGTGGACAAAATTGGTGGACAGTTATTATAGTTTCGTAAAAGAAAAGCCGAAACTAGGCAGATATACTGTTTAAGTGCAGATAGTTCATGTGACGAATGGGTGAAGAAAGAAATAATGTACAATTCATATTTATTAGTGTTTGTCTTGTTTTTGCAATTGTTTTGATACCGAAACACTTATAACTCTTTTGTGGTTCGATTTAACTTTCTTCATATGCCGTAGCCACCAAAATTGAGGAAGTTCAGATTCAGGTGTGTGGGTGCCAGAGGTTCAGATTCAGGTGCCAATGTAATCTGATGGCATGTCGCTTGAAACATCGTAAACCAAATAATATTTTTACTTTCTTTTCTACTTTCACAAATTCAGCTACAGCACCTCAATACTACGGATCTGGTGGCAAATATATTTTTTTGTGTATGTCATTTTTCAGAATTTTCAGACCCTCATATGATTGTGAGGAACCATAATCTTAAGCGATGTTTTGTATGAAGATTTCAATGAAATATGTACGTGATTGTAAAAGATTTTACAAGATGGGTCATCTGTATAAATTTCCTGTGTTATGAGATTCACAACAGACATTTTATTTTATTGCAGTGATTTTTTCTGTGATGCATTTTTTGTGTTATAAGGAAAAAAATTTCAACCAAAAATTATTCAAATTTTAATTTAATAATTACAAAAATTGCTAATCAGTAAATTATTTTTTTATTTTTAGCCTGCCACCATGGATGATCTACGGAAATGGACATCGACCGAAGCTTTTGGTGACATAACAGTAACACCAGATTGTGTCGCACACATAAATAGTATAGCATCTCAGTTGAGTACAACATCGATTGTAAATAACACCCAAAGTGTATCGTTGCCCGGCCCATCAACCTCTATTGATGTTCCGGACACAACAATAGTAACAATAGCGAACACTACTAGTAACTGTAATGAGACAACAAATCAAGATGATATGCCCCTGGATCATAGATTACCATCGCCCGAAGAACAATGTCAAACTATTGCCTTAAAGTACCGAACAATTATTATAATTTTTAATAATTTATTCTAATATACTAATTTTGTAATTATTCAGATTCCCAGCTACCGTTATACAGGTGGATATCTCCGGTCGGCGATTCGATCGTATGTCTGCCACACGTAAATCAATGTTGCATGTACAAATGAATACGGCGGCCAGTAGTAGTTCGCCAGAGCATGAAAATGAAATAGAAACGGATACGGTAAAGAGGCGATCACGGTCACGTAAACCGCGCGGCAAACGAAGAAATACGATCGCGGGCACCGATCAAAAAGAAATCGAAGAGGCTGTTATCGGGTAAGTTCCGCTTGTTTAATAATTTTATTTTATTTCTCTATAAATTTTTTAATAATTTAAATTTCAAATTAAAATATCAAAATGTTAAATAACAACACTATATATATTTATTTATTTAGTTTTGAATGTTTGATTTATTTATTTAATTTTATAATGAGTTATTAAAAATATTATTTTTTACGTAATAATTTCGTGGAAAAATATACGTTAAAAGGTTGCATGATTTTTCACGTGAAAATTATTTTTGTTGGTTAATAATAATAATATTTCGATTTTGTGCATTTGCTGTTTTTGTGTATTTATTATTTATTTATAATTATTATTTTTTAATTAGTTGTATAAATAAAAAATATTATATTTATATGTTTAGTCATGAATATTTTTACGTACAAATTTATTTAATTAATTAATTAATGTTGTTGTAATTGTATTTTGTGTTGTGTAATCAAATATTTTATGCGTGTTTTTCGTTGTGTGTTTGCAGAAAATTTATGTACGTAATACATGTATTAATTTTTTTGTTTAAATCTCTCTCTATAATGAGATTACATTTACAGCGCAAAAATAATTTTGCATTTTTATTTTTAAACGCAATGGCAATAATTTACATTTATTTATTTAAAAAAAAATTTTATCGAGAGAAATATTTTTAGATGATAATTTACCATTGGTCCATTAAAAACCAATTTAATATTTTCCTGTGCGTTTTTCCAATTAATTAAGTTGTTTTTTGATAGTTTTTTGTTTTGCGGACTTAAATATATAGAATCAAGTCTGGAAATGATTTTTCATCGTCACCGGTCCTCAAAATGCTGCATGAGCATATTAACTTTTTTAATAATACATAATATAAAATGGCGATGCTTAACAAGATGGCCGTTTCGCAAACTGACTTGAAGTGTATATAAATTGTATAAAGTACAGGGGTAATTCAAGATGTAATTTATTTAAAGACTAAAAATTACCACACATTTTGAATGCATCGAAATGAAAGTCACACATCACCTTTATATATATTAATAACTAACATATGAATGTCACACAAAACTACCGCACAACCTACCACCCACAAAGACTTTTATATATAAATCTGCATGAACTCACTCAAAACCAAACCTCTAAACTCAAACAAGTTTGCTTGGTGATGGATACACTAGTAACGTGTTCCTAAAGTTTTTATTTATTAACATTTTATATATAATTATTAATAAATATTTATATAAAAATATATTTTATTTCACAGAATATTTAGCCACAGTTCATTCAATACTCGTAGTATAAATAATAATCAAAATCGTCAGTCGATGAGATTTCTATTCTGCTGCTGCTAAAGTACCTAAACTCTCGTGTAGAGCCATAAAATAAATTTCTGAAGTGCCCTAGGTAAATTTATATAAATAACCTTTTTTATTTACTGTTTTGTCCAACTTTTTTCTTGTACATAAATAATAATATGTAATTTTAACTATTTCGCACTTACCATAAACAAGATCATTAAAGTGCTATAAAATACTTCCATTGAGTTTTAGTTTTTTTTTTGGTTTCAGTTGTGGTTTTTTACTGCTTTAAATGGAAAATAATATAAAAATTTTATTTATTTGCACAGATAGGAATATGTAGTGTGTACCTGTGGTACATAAAACATAATTTTTTTTAACACATAAAACCGCTTTAATTTATTAAAAGCCACACTTTGTTATTGGCACTGAATTTTTTAACATTATTATGTATAAGATAAAATTCACGAGAAATCGTTGTGTTTTTTATATAAACACCTTTCTAACGCTTATTTAACCTCAGTTTTTATATGACCTATACCTTTATGTCATAAACGACTCATTAACGCAAAACTAATTACTTAATAAATACTAATACCAGTTTAAATTTGGTGAAATATGGCCATTTCTTCGAAATACCAATTTTAGATTTTTTTAGGGTGCAAACAAATTTAACAAATTTTAAATTGTCCCTGTCTCATCAAACAATTTCCCGTCCTTAATTGGAAATCCTGGCTTTGATGACAAAATAATCATTTATTTATTTGTTAAAAGCTTCGATTCACTGAAAAACGCAGAGGGTCCCAAATAGAGGGAATAGAATTATACCATTGCCATTGCTCTGTTGCTGTGTGCGTATTTATTTGTGATAGTGGCACCCAATCTCATCCAACGCCTGAGTCCCATTAAATCGTTCTTTATCTGTTCTTTTTGTTCATGAGCCACATGACTTGTTATCGCCCCTGCCGCTTGGAAAGTACTTCATTTAGATTTAATTCCTATACAGGGTGAGATGAAACTTCTTGTAATTGGACCTTTTACAAATACTTGAAACTTCTTTTCAGATCAATGCTAAATAATTCAAAACTTTTATTAAATTAATAAAAGAATAGCTACTGAGTAGCAGTAAAAATCATAATTTTTTGTTCATTTTAAATCTCCTAAATGACTGAAATAATTAAGCTTGTAAAATTTTGATTACAAATCTGAAATTGTATTGCATCCAACCGTAAATTAATTTAATTTTGTCTCGATACCCGTACATCATCGCTATCCAACTTTACAATATTCGCGGACCAAATAATAATTTTTAAAGATTTAGGCTGGACAATACATTATTTAATACAACATTGATGAAAATTGGTAAGAGTGGTTTTTCGAGGAGTACCAGGAGTCGAATGCGATTCGTTTAGATCGTCATCCGGTGTTTTTATATTTTTTTTTTTTTTTGGTTTGCGTCTTTTTGATAAAAATCCATATACTTTCAATTGGTAGGAATCGAATGCAGTTGGGTTAGATTTTGGGAAAATCCACTGAGAGGGTCGTCCGATGGACCCCGAGTTTCATTCTTTATTCATTCTGGTTCGCACGGTTTTTATGAAAATTGGTGAGGGAATTTTTTTGAATGCCTGGAGTCGATTGCAATGGATGCTAATTTCGGACAAATTCGTTCAAGAGGTCTTTTGATGGGACTCGGGTTCCTTTCTTTAATTTTTTTGTGAAGGAGCGTTTTCTAGTACCAGGAACCAATTGTGATGGGTTCCGATTTCGGAAAAAATCATTTAGGAGGGGGTCATTCGGTTGGAACCGGGTTCTATTATTTAGTTTTTTTGACACGCACGATTTTCATAAAAATTGTTGAAGGGAAGATTTTAAATGCCAGGAATCTATTTCGATGGGTTGCAATTACGGAAAACTTTGTTTAAGTGTAGTTCGGTAGGGTCCGGGTCTCTTTTTTATTTTTTTGCGATTCGATAAATTTTGACAAAAATGAGGGTGGGGTGATAAGGTCCTAATTTTAAAAAAATCCGTTTAGGAGGTCCTCTAGTGGGGCGCAAACAGTATTGATAAAAATTGCTTATGTGGAGTTTTTGAGTACTTACTCGGAATCGATTGCGATTCGTTTGGATGGTCATCCAGTGAAGCCTGGATCCCGTTTTTGTATATTTTTTTTTTGGTTTTCGTCTTTTTGATAAAAATTCATATAGGGGGGTTTTCAATTGCCAGGAATCGAGTGCAAATGGTTTAGATTTCGGGAAAATCCATTAAAGGACCCCGAGTTTCTTTCTATATTCATTTCGCACAGTTTTTACGAAAATTGGTGAAGAAGGGATTTTGAATGCCTGGAGTCGATTGCAATGGGTGCTAATTTAAGACGAATTCGTTCTGGAGGTCTTTTGGTGGGGCTCGGGGTCCTTTCTTTAATTTTTTTCGGCTCGCATGATTTTTAAAAACATTTTAGGAGGAGCGTCTAGTACCAGAAACCAATTGTGATGGGCTCCCATTTCGGAAAAATCCATTTAAGGGGTTATCCGGTTGGGCCCGGGGTCTATTATTTATTTTTTTTACACGTATCAATATCACAAAAAATTTTGAAGGGACGAAATACCAGAAATCGATTTCGATGGGTTGTAATTTCGGAAAACCTCGTTTATAGTAGGTGTAATTTGGTGGGGTCCGGGTCTCTTTTTTAATTTTTTTCGACTCGATAAATTTTGACAAAAAATGCGGGTGATAAGGTCCTAATTTTAAAAAAATCCGTTTAGGAGGTCCTCTAGTGGGGCGCGAACGATATTGATAAAAATTACTTTTGGGGAGTTTTCGAGTGCTAGGAATCGATTGCGATTCGTTTGGATGGTCATGCGGTAATGACTGGATCCGGTTTTTTTTTTGGTTCGCATCTTTTTGAGAGGGTCGTCCGATGTACCCCGAGTTTCTTTCTTTATTCTTTTGGTTCGCATAGTTTTTATTCATTTTGGTTCGCGATAGCGATGGGTGCGGGAAAATCCATTTAGGGGGTTGTCCAGTTGGGATCGGGTTCTATTATTTAATTTTTTTGGCACGCACGATTTTCATAAAAAAATTTGAAGGGACGATTTCAAATACCAGGAATCGATTTCGATGGGTTCTAATTTCGGAAAACTTCATTTAGGTCTAGTTCGGTGGGGTCCGGTGATAAAGTCCTAATTTTAAAAAAATCCATTTAGGATTCGATTTCGAAGGTTCCTTATTCATGGGGTTCTTGTTGGGCTTAAGGCCTCCTTATTATATTGCGTCATATTGCTCCAAGTTACATGATGATACATCATGTTCTTGATGTTAAATTTTTTTTTATCGATATCTTATGATGTTTCATTATGTTGCGTCATGAAGTGTCATGAATTGTTGTTGAGTTATGAGATGAGTCACCATGTGCACCATGTTGCGCGATTGTTTATCATTTTGTTTTGTGTTGGTTCTTGTAGTTTACGTTAATTAGATGTGTGGCCTTAATTCCATCATGTTGCGGAATGTTGCGCCATCTTTTATCGGTGGCGTTCGGTGACATGTTGTATGGTCGCGTTAATCGCGTTCTTTTGAAAATGTTGGCTGTTATTAGTAACAATATTGATTTGTTTCATTAGTTATCTAATTGAAGGTTTGACCTGGTACCTTTTTACATACTTTTTTGTATTTTCGTTGTATGTGGTAAAGTTGATGATCACGCATTAATACATTTTTACCATGATTTGATCAATATTAAAATTATTAATTTTTATTATTATTGAGCGCGCTCAGCCGTAAAAAATCGTTAAATAATAAAATAAACTTCAATGTTTTATAAATTTTTAATGAAAGTATCATTTTCGATGATGCAGCAAATAAAGCATATAAAAGCATATCTTCAAAATTTTTCTTGTTTCAAATGATTTTGACGACGTCCGGTGGTCCGTTTCTTTATATTGTTCGGCTTGCATGATTTATATAAAAATTGCTGAGGAAACGTCTCTGAGTACTAGAAACCGATTGCGATGGGTTCTGATTTCGAAAATCGGAATTCGAAATTGATTATTGCGGTCATTCGGGGGAGGGGGCCGGTTTTCTTTATATATTTTTTTCGGCTGGCACAATTTTGATAAAAATTGTTATATTAGAAATAAAAAGGCAGTTTTTAATTTCGATTTGTACTATTTTTGGAAAATTCTTTTAAGTGGTTGTTTCTCTTTTAAGTGAGTATGGTTTTCGTGTGCAGGGTCATACGATTTTTAAAAAAATTGTAAAGCGGCGAATTTGAATACCAAAAAATATGTTTTCTTGAATTCGCGAAAATTCATTTAGTGGGACATCCCAGCGGGGTCGAAATTTCCTAATTTCTGGTGAACTGATTTTAGCGAATCTTTTAGTGGGTCCCCTTCGCCTTTAAATTTTTAATTTTTCCCGGCTCGAACAATTATAATAAAAAACTGCGGTGATAAAGGTTTTCTAATGCCACGAGTAGATTGTGATGTTTTTTTCATTTTTCCGTGAAAGTCCAGTTAGGAAGTCCATGAAAACGTGTTCAAATGTTTGATAAAATAATTTTGCTCCAACGATTTTAATTAAATTTGGTTAAAGGAGAAATTTATTATCGGCAGAAATCGATTTCAATCGGTTCTTGGAGCTTAGGGCCTTAAAGACAAGGGTTTCGATTGCATGAGACGATTTCAAGGAGTTTTGCTTTCCCTTAAATGTATTTAGGAGTTCTCCAGAGTGGCCGTCATATTACACTGTACTGCGAGATATTGCACTATGTTGCATGATATTGTATCATATTGCACCGAATTGTTTGAGGTAACGGGATGTTGCACTATGGCGTGGGATGTTGGATCATGCTGTATAATATTGCACCATGTTGCATGATGTTGCCCCATGCTGTATCTTGTTGGGACATGTTCTGTGATGTTCCTCTACTTTGTATCATGCTACGCAATGTTGCCGAATCTGGCATCATGTTGTGGGATGTTGTTAAATGTTGCACCATATTGGGTGACACTGCACCATAATTAGATGTCTGGCGTTATGTTTTATCATATTGCGAAATGTCGTGCCATTTTGCTTGACGGTGACATATTGTGTGGTTTGATTAATCGCGTCCGTTTGAAAATGTTGATTATAATGAGTAAAGTTTTAATTTTTTTTTTGTTTTAATTTAATGTTTTTTTTAACGTTCGATTTTAATTTGAAATTATACATTTACTCACAGAATAGATTTATTTAGATATAAATAAAGAAATAAATAAAAGGTTACATTCGCATTCGGTATCTAATTTATATTTTACCATTGGTCCCTTTTTACATTTTCTTCCGTCTCAAACGATTTTGTTGATACAAATTTGGTAAGGGGGTATTCATGTGCAGAGAATCATTTGCCATAAGTCTTAACGAGCCAAAAATCTGCCACGCTCAAAAATTTTTCATAATTTATATTTCTATATAGAAGCTAAAGAAATAACTCAACTCTTTGGACTTTAATCCAATGGCGATTGGCCATGGAATGGCGATTTTTCACGATATTCACCGAAAGTTTCCAAGCACATGTTACAATCCAAATTTGTTCGAAATCGATTAAAAACTTGCCAAGGTCCAGTCAACATTGTCATATTTCAAAACTTCATTCAAAATTCTAGTTATAATCCAAACTTTGCCCTACACACGAAATGGCCATAGTCAGTCAGTTAAGAAATAATCGAATTCAACTCGATTGTTAGTCGAAGTTCGTTAAGAAAGAGCCGAATTTAATTCAGGCAGGCCAAATCCTAAAACAACGTCTCACATATAAGAACCGTATAATAAAATGCAAAACCATTTAACGAACTCTTCAGTACTGCATCCGAAATTCACGATATAAAACCAATTCGGTCCAAAATACTTGTTTTGGTCATATTCGGCTAGGAAATACAATGTAAAATTCCACATGAGCAACATCGGTAAATTCGAAAACTTTGTCCAAAATTAGTGTTTGTATTGGCATTATATAATAAACACACACGCAACTCATTTATTTATAAACCGACAATAATCGTAATCGGTGAATAAAGGTTTCATTCAATATACCTTACAATTAACGTATGGTAGGGTACAGACTATGTTAAACCCTTTGTTAAATATTTTGATCGGTTTTGCAAAATATAAAACTGAATACCAGAATTTGTTCTCTTTTTCATTTGATATCTTGAAATCCGGTAATTAGAGTTCCGGGATTTTAGTTTCCAGCATTTTAATTTCTTGGACTATGATTTTCAGGACTTTTTATTTTTTGTTAAATTCTCCACTTTTTGGCATTCTTGTTCAGCAGGTCCAGTTGTTGATTTCAATTTCCTGAAACCTCAGGATAAAATTGTAAATGGGAGGTTTTTCAAAATCACCTGATTTCCCTCAAAATTGGCAGTGGTAACATGGTTATTGAATACTTCGTTTTTCTAATATCGAAAAATAAATGAAAAATATATTTCGTAATCACCAGAAAATGGGTGGAGGCGATATTAAGTGTACTCATTTCTTGATCTGCTTTTATGATCAATATGTTCTCTGTTTGTTCGAAAGAGGTCCTCGTTGGGAGCAAGAATGAATAAAATATTAAAACTACATGCATGAAACATAAATAATCAGATCAGATTATTGTCAGGTATAAAATCAGTAACAAACTGATGATATCGGTTGCATATCCAGGACGGTTGCAACCAACGATGTCATTATCGATTAGTTTTGTTGAATACATTTTATATGTTCCAAGTTTTCTAACCAACGTTTCAAATTTAATTCGTGCTCGATGTTGACATTTTAAATTTATCCGAGGCTTATGTTCAAGTCTCTCAAAAATTTATTTTCCATTTGGTTGGAAAATAGTGCTCAAATTCTCAGCATGCTATCGTAATTGTGAGCAAACCCGACACAAGGAGCGAGTTCAGCATCAATTAATGTAAAAAATAATTTGTAATTAGGTAATACAAATTTCAATCTCAACCTACCAATGCTAATTCTAATCCTTGAAATTGAATGTTTGCAGAATTCGAATTCTCTTCAGTTCGAAACCAACTACCTTCCAAACTTTTGAAAAATTAAATTTCTACTAAAAAGTTCATCGCAAATCGACTCAGGAAAACATGCTGATCATCATCACAACTTCAAATTGATTATGTAAAAATTTGTTTTCCGGGTACAAGGGAATATTCTTAAAATGTTTACTTTATATAAATAAAATCCGGGAAAATCAGGCCATTTTTTTGTCGCCAGCACACATCCTCTGAGACGTGGATTTTCGATTTAACACCCATTTAGGGATCAGGGTTATGCTTGACATAATAATCCCCTGACTTTTGTTTTGTAAACCTCAGAAAAATATTTTTAACTCAGACAAAATGTTGCTCCATTGCTACTATGTTGACCGAGTTCTATTCACAATTTGTTTGAGACATCCGTCTATATTAAAGACGGTGTTTTTGAGAAAAAGATCATGAGACCGTTAGCTAGTTTTATTATCTTTTTATTGCTTCTCGGAGAAACTAAATCCAATGTTGTCAATGACGAAATACTGAAAAAATCTTCGATTAATTTTGAAAATACTAAGAATGGTATTTTATATCAGCAGGTAGATTTAATTGGCTACGGAAGAGACACATCTAATCTGTTGCAAAAGTGCATAAATTATGCACAATGGACACTATTATGGTTTTCCAAAATGAGGATTTTCTTTCACAGAAGTATTCCGAAACTACATGTTTTCACGTAGCACAGATACAGTTACATGACAAACGTTTCACCAGAACATATTGGGTTTACCATTAATATTGTGAATGGTCATGTCCACCATTAATATTGTGTCTTTGAGAACTTGTTCGAAAAGAACGTCGTTGATGGTTGTTTACAGCAGGACGGCTGTCAACTGCCATGTTCAACGCGTAGGTTGTTTTGTTAAATTGAGTGTCGTTTAAAATATCGTTACACCGCAAAAAGAATATAGTCGTCGTACCATAAGACGAAGTCCAGTCGTTTAAAAACTTCAGTTAGGAATGCTTGAATTGCTGGGCTAAGTTAGAAAGTTCAGATAGCAGGTAAGCTTTCCGAAGGTTTTATGTATTACACATCAACCTGGAGCCCACATTTTAATAAAAATTCCACGTTCCGCGTAAAACAAGTTTTCCGAAAATTTATAATTATTGACACAAATCATTTGCAAAAATTATGTGAATGAATTATTGCTTTGTCAGTTAAGGCTGTGAGATTCTTAAAACAATTTCCATTTAGTTCATTTAGGCCTAAAAATTTACTGTGATTGGTCTTTTGTTTTTTTTATAATCTTTTTTTTAACCTCAGAAAATATTGTTCAAACCCATGAAATCAGAGACTAGAATCTAGGGGTCAAATGTAAAATGTTAGCAACTCTGGTAAGGATGATGGAAGTTCAATAAGTGTGGCATTGTTAAAAATATTTACACTGATATGGGACGTATGAATTGAATAGTAATTTGATTCAACTAAATTTGTGACATTCTTCGAGATCTTTTCATTGATATGTAGCACTTATTCATTGTATAATAAAGATAATTAACCACTAGCGCCAAAATAGTAGATTTATGAACTAGAGTGACATCATCATCGGTGCAAACATCCAGAGCATTTTTTTCATTTTTCGGCCATTTTGAACGAAGGCCTTTTTTTGCCATATTTATCTGGTTTCAATAATTTGCTCTACGGAGGTTAATCTTTTGCTAAATCAATCCTCACTAACTTGAACTCGCAATGGTATTCATAGTTAGTTCAATCTGTAGTCCAGAAAATATTATATGGTTCGTTGTACACTAGAGTCTCGAGTTGCGTAGGTAATGCGTTCCAGAAAAATGCGACGCAACTCAAAATGATGCAAGTCGAAAAGATTATTCTCATTTTTTACCAATTTTTTGAGTATTGTTACTGCAATCAATGTCCTTTGAATAACGTCCTTAGAGAAAACAAAACAGAACGTTAACATTTGTTTACATAATCAAAAAAAAACTAAATTGATTGATAATTCATCGTTCTTCATCGGGATCTTCGTTTAAAAAAAAATATCAAGTCCATCAGATATTAATTTATTCGCTTTGGCAAGGCCTTTGGTTCATAAGGTTTTAGTTGCATGAAATTCTATTTCCATTAACTCCTCAGTTGGAATACTTAAATCTTCTTATTAAATAACTTCATCTAATCCTTCCAAAAAGTTTTATGGGGGCATATTCATTTTAGTCTGCTGTTCAATCCAAATTAAAAGTATAGATTCCATTTTCAATAGTCGAGAACTTCAGCTGCTACCTCAGATAATGCTTTAATTTTTACTGCATCTCGATTGCAAATACTTCTTACCGTTGAAGGAGCTAAGCTTAACAGATTAGCAATACAAAACTAATACGACTTATTTTGAAGCGTGAAACAGTGCTTCAAAGAAGCACAGTGTGAAACGGGCCAATAAATATGTGGTAGGAAGAAAATAATAATATTTCCGAGTTGCGTCGAAAATGTGTTGCAACTTGAAAGGATGGTATTAGATATTTTTGCGACGCAAGTTGAATCGGCGCAAGTTGAACCGACGCAACTCGAGACTCGAGTGTATAACTTTTGTTTCAAACATCTGTGAGGGCCTTAATTGATTTTAGGACTATTTTGACTGCTATTCTTTATTTGTTATTCTTGTAAAGAGGGGGGCTTAGAGAAAACAAAACGTAACGAAAATTAAATTTCAATATGGCTGGCTTGAGTTGAACTGCAGAGATATTAAATTAATGTGGAAATGAAATCCGAACCTATCGAATCGTCGTTTAAATTTGAAACAGGAACACATAATTAATCTTAACTAAGAACTACGAAAGCAACCCTCCTCCATTTTTTTTATAACTATTGAGAAAAAAGTTGGGAAGGAATCCTCTATTTTAAATTAAATATTGAAAGCATCTTAAAACATTCAATAAAAAAAAAACGTTGACTTTGAAACGACATTGACCAACTTATTTCGGGATAGACATGCTATAAAATTAAAATGAAAATCTTTACTAATCGAAAATAATTAGGCGTATCGATTAAAATATTTCCAAACCAAATATGTCGTCTAAGTGTCTAAACGTTAATGATTGTTTCGTAATTGATGATATCAATTAAACAAGTGATGGTAAAAAGCGGAAATTCAAAACGGAAAACCGCAAAAACTGTATACAAAAACTATCAAATTAGCAATTTAATTGAAAAACACAACAACAATTATTTTTTTTTAACATTAATTAAATATAATTTTTATACAAAATGGAAAATAAATATACAAAACAGCTTTTTTATATCTATAAATATAAATGTGTAATCAGCAAAAGCTTTTGTGTAGAGCTTTCATTGCTGCCTAAATGTAATAAAGCGAATGAGAGAGTGTAATTTAAATTTTATATAATTGTGTTGTTATAGAGCTTTTGTGCATATTCAGTAGTTTAGTGATTTTTAACAGTAGTTAGAATTTTTTGGTATTTTAATTATTGAAATTTAAATTACATTCCACAAAACAAGAAGCTTTTAAAGTTTTAAATTTGTTTTATCTAAACTAAATAATATTCATAATATACAAATAGAAAAACCCTATTTCAATATAACTTAATTCAATACGAACAGGGATGTCGAACCAACATCAAAAACACCAACATCTGATATAGATGACATCACAATCGTCCCGCGTAGTAAATCGAGTGATATACTAAAAACAAAAGATTCGTCATTGTACTTGTGCATGTCGACTTCATCGTCAGGCGACAATGGGAACAAAACTATAGCCCGATCACATTTTAATACGCTGAAGCAATGGGGCAAGAATCGATTGAAATTCATGAATCGTAGCAATGAGGAGAAGCAAAGAGATCGCAATGGCAATAATGTTGCTGACATTGATAATTTTAATGTAAGTGAAACATGTGCCGCGGCCGCATCCAATGGTAGAAATAAAAAATTGTTGGAGAAAGAAAGGAAACTTTCGGCGCACGAACGAAAACCTTCCTATTCATCTTCTGAGAAAAGTCTTACAATAACGCCACAAATATTGCCCGCCTCTATAAATCCGGTTAAGCTACGCGAATCATCATCGATTCGTAGACAGCGGCGTAATGGGCTGGGTTACAAAGATGAACCGCATTCGTCAAGCGGTAATTGGAGTGCTAGTTCAGAATCGGGTCGTACTTCAATCGGAAGCGAGATTACAGCTCAACCGAAATCTAGTGCTTCCAGTAATTCATTAAATCATACAATTCACTTGAGTAGTGGCCCGCCCAGCTCGATTATAAGTCGCCGCCGATTTTTGAATACATCCGCATCGAGCAGCGTGACCAGTGAAGGTACAGTGACACCCGATTTACAGACACATGACTTATACGATGACGAAACAAGTTCTGCATATTCATGTGACACAGAAGGTTATTACACATCATTCCATGTTGATTCTGGTTTAAAAACACTGAAAGAGGAGGAACCTCCTACACCGTTGCACACATCATCTGCACTCTCTAGCAATAATTCATTTGGTAGCACTAGTGCACAAACTGTTCTCTCGGCCGAAAATGAATACGAGCTTTTCGGTCGCGGCTCAACATCGACCACCACCAGTTCAGCAGGTACTGTTTGCACGACCCTAATGGCTTCGAGTAGTGATCGAAATTTAGTGACCGGCAGTGGACCGGCCGTACCCGAGCGTAAAAGTTCCCTCACAAAATTAAATCGTAGTAGCAGCACTGCTAGTAGTGGTAGTTTAGAACGAAGTTATTCTAGTAGTACTGTAGGTAGCACACTCGAACGAACTGGGACAATTAAGCGAAATGGTGTTTTGCTACAAAAAGAAGTTGCCGCCATTGTACATCAGCATAAGCAAGATCAAATCCGTACCGAATCGCCAGACAGTGGTAATAATACGAGTTCATCACCGGTCGAGTCGAATACAAATTCTAGCCCAACACAAGGAGTACGCAGCTGTTCAGAATTTGAATATAGCGAATCGTCCGATTTCGAAGGTGTTGACCGAATCGAACGAATTCGTGCAAAGACCACAATAAATACGAGCCGAATACCGTCCATGTGCGTAATCACCCCGTTAAATAGTGATGACGAATCGCAACATCAAAAAGATTCGCAACGACAGAGACTCGAAATTCCCGCGAAAAATCACAAATCACGTCCCACCCAAATTCAAAATGAAATTAAAAAAGACGTTCATCATTTCCGCAAGGCCACACTACTCCCGCTAAATAATATGCTCGGTCGTTTAAAAACCGTCCTTCCACACCTGAATAAAAAATCACCGAACAAAGAAATTCATGATACGTCCATTGAACCCGTCTACGATGCAGCTGGAGAATACGTCACAATTAAAGATGTACGGAATACAAACGCAAATGGGAAACAAAATCATCATTCCGGTGGTGTTTACTATTCGAACGACATTCTCAAACGTAATTTAACTACCGTCCTTTCGGGTAATTTAAACGAGGAAACCGAATACGTTTCATTGAATGAATTGCCTTGCAATATACGATGTGATACACACAACAGCATCATGTCTATGGATGGGGAGGAAAATCGTAAAATAACTAAAACACCAACAACAACAAGTTTGGGTAAAGAGATCAATAATGAGAAAAAAGGAGAAAATCATGGAAATGCGAATATAAATAGGGATGAAGAAGAAGGCTATAATCGTAGGGGTGCGCGTGTCACATTAGATGCGCAGGGAAAAGTTGTATACAGTTCAGATAGTTTGAAACGACGTAAAGGAGCACATACAACATTTGCTCCCGGTCCCTGTGTTAAAGAAATAAATAATTTAGATTTGATACAAGAAAATCCTAGTGGTGGTAATTTAGTGGAAAGTGATATATCCGCGCTCCCCGCATCACCCTTACACGGTGGTGTAGCAAATCGTAAATTATTACCAATAAGACCGGTTACAACCCAACCGAATAGTCTTACATCGCAATTCGATAAAATTGTTATACGTGCTGGGTCACAACAACAAAATCCGAGTGGTCAAAATATAAATATAAAACCGGAAATAATGCGAATGACACCAGTGGCAACAATAACGGCAAATGGGAATAGTCAACCGACAACACCGAACACATTTAATAATCATACGCCCCTAACAAATTTTAAAGGCGCGTACGTAAACATTCAAGATGCACCACATATAAATAGTCCGATTGGAAATGGTCGAGTGCTAACATCATTGCCGGAAACAGAATTTCAAGGTAAGCAGCCAATTAGTAGTAATCTAAATAAGTTTAATAATTCACAATCCATAAAATCGCGGCGGGGTATTAACCTGCCCGTTGTTCATTCACCAAAATCGAAAAAAACGAAAATACCAAACAACGGTGGTAGTAGTATACGTAGTAGTAGCAGCAGTTGTAGTGATAAATCGATAGTCGGTGACCTAATTTTAAATGGAACACCACCACCGAAATCAAAACAAGTAAAACGCAGTGATAGTTACCGTAAAGCAAATAATTCGCCCGCTGCATCGCCCGCGCTTTCATTCCGTAATTTTGGTGTACGCACCACAAGTAAACTACTCGAAAATTTTGAGCGTGAACTCAACGAAGAATTATGGCGTGAACGTATTAATTATCCGGCCACGGTCGCCCCAAAATTATTTCTTGAAACTAATTTCGATGTCATCTCGACGACGGAGAGTGACGGGGACGACGAGGAAGATTTTATTGAATGTGATATTGATACGAAAAATTCGAGTTTTATTAAATATAATTTAACCCCGAGCAAAGTAACAATACCGGAAGATTGTGAACAGCATCGGGCGCGTGTGCTTAGTTTTTCAAAACCGGATATTTGGTAGATTTTTATTTTTCATACGTGTATACATGTAGAGGATTTTGGTGGATGGACATTTTTAAAATGATATTTACTGGGACTGTGCCAATATAATATAAATAAAAATACGAGAATTATTTCTGATTCGTGCGAGTTAATATTTTGTTAGGTTATGCGAGAATGAGGGAAAAATTTATTATTTTGGTTGTTTGTTGTTGTATTTTTGGGAAATTCGTTCCCCCATATTACATTTTATTTTGTTGAATAGGAAAATGGTGAAAATGCTGTGGAAAGTATTGATATCATATAAAAAGCATGTGGTTTGTATTGTTTCTATAGTGATGCACGTTTTTGGGGATATACCAATAACCTTTACAATTTTATGTTTTTTGTGTAGAGAATTTTTCCTGTTGCATTCGTGCAACCATTTTGCACAATTTTTATGTATATGAAACATTTTTATTTTACTCCATTTTCCTTATCCAAAAATATTTTTTTTTACAAAATTGGCTTGCATCGCAATTGAAATTGACAATCACAAATCTCAGTTACATTAATAAATAAATTTTTTCTTCGTCATGATGGTCTCGATTTTATGACGCAGCATATATATCTTATCATCATAAAAGCCTTAACATTGCCTTCAACACACGGATGTCACGTAAAATATTGTATTTATTTTACGATTGGTTTGCCCATAATATTTCGATTCTCTTGTGGTGATGACGGCAATGATAATCAAATCCATGTGAATTACGTTATAAGCTAGTAATTTACTAGCCACAAAATTCCCAGTTACAGCATTTTCGTATTCGTGATATTAATAATTTAACCTTACTAAACAGCATAGGACATGAAAAAGTGATATAGATGATAATACGAGACGGATGAAAATCAACTCGAAATAAGTTAGTTAATTTTAGCATCGTGCTGATAAAAGACCGAATTATTATTTAACTCTTTAACAAGAGAGCTCACAAGTCCAGTAAAAGAGTTCATCCCAAATACATAATATCGATCGAAAGCTTAGTCACAATCCTTAAATAAATACTCCGTTACCCGTGTAAAGAAGCACGTGGAGCTTGGCCATCTCTGGTATAGAGTATCTGTAACACCCTAACCTTGCCTATCTCCACTACTTCGAGAGCACCATTTTCGGTTACACTTTCATCTATATAACCAGGTAAACTGACATGAGTGACAAAATTATAAACTGTATTTCAGTATAATAATGTGGACAGATGAGAATATGGGGTACATTCATAATTTAACAACACTCACTTGTTGAATAATTAAATAATAAAATTTAAAAATTAGCAATACAAAACATTGATTCAATTAAATACATTTATAAAAATAATTTTAAAAAAAACTATTATTTAAGATTTTTCAGCATAATCCCATAGGTTTGACACCAAAATTATGTTTGTCCTTAGTAACTGCTTTAGTCAAACTGCCCGCAACCATTTCATCTGTTGGAGTGCAATTTGCGATCGAGTTCATTAGCCAATTGCTTCAGCCAGATGGTCTCGTTGCTGAGGACATTGCCATATATTCGGCCTCAGTGCTAGTTAATGCAATGGTTGGTTGTCGTTTACTGTGTACCATGTAATAGCTGCATTTGCTAATTTAAACAGGTAACCTGTACAAGATCGACGTTTGTCCACGTCCGATGCCCAATCTGCGTCACTATATCCATTAATTGAATAGTCATCAGTTTTTTCATACCGAACTTTATAATTAATTGTATCATGTAGATATCGCAGGAGTCTTTTCACGAACTTCTAATGCGCACTACCAAAATTTGAATTGAAACGACATACATCATTTACTTAAAATTTATGTCTGGTCTCGTACATTGTGTAAGGTGTTGTAAGCAACCCACAGCTTGTTGATACGGTACGTTGTTTCTTTTTTGCCATCTGACGTCATACTTATTGAAAGTTTTTTATTCAAGTCACTAGGTGTACCAATCTACGAGGATTGATCCAGCTCGATGCTGTTTTCTTTTTGATGTATACGAATACCCACGCATTCCGGGGCAGTACTTAAATCTTTCATCTTGAATTGCGTGCATAAAAATTGCTTAAGCTAGATTTAATCTGCTTGATTTTTCCAGAATATCATCAAGTTATCTACATAACAATCCGATCCAATTCGGATTTTACTAAACCAAATTCCTTTAATACAGTTTCGAGTTTAATATTCCACTGGCGTCCAACTTGTTTGAGTCCATACATGGCTCGATTGCGTTTACAATTTTACATGCTCTATTCGTTCCGTCATTAAAAATTCCGCTTGCTCAATATACACATCTGCATCAATGTCGCCTTGTAAGAAGGCGGTTACAGCGTCCATTTGATGTATTTTCAAACCATTTTCAACTGGCAAAGTCATCAAAAATCTTATCGAAGCATAACGAGCCACAAGCGAGAAAGTTGCATTGTATATACTACACCATATTTCTGTGAGCAACCTTTCACGACTAAGCGGCCTTAGCATTACATTACGTCGCCATCATTGTCAAATTTGTGTTTGAATACCCATTTTGTTTTAATAGCGTTTCTTCCAGGGGCCCAATTTTGGTCGAAAAACGGGGATAAAACTTATCGGTTTTACCCTTGTTTCATATACGTACTAGACGTAAATATTGAAGTTTTTTTGCTATTCTCATAATTTTTATTCCCATTTTTTTGACCAAAATTCGGCCCCAGGCGGTAATTTGATGAGACTCCAAGTTTTGCTTTCTACCAACGGCTTGGTTCACGCGTAGATCTTCTCAATACGATTCCTGGTGTCGCAACATGTCCATCAGATTGATAATCGCAATCATCAACATTATCAATTTCATCAGTATCAATCAAAGTAATCCCTCACTTCACCTGGACTCACATTGTGATCAGTTGATAGCTTCACCATCAAATTACAATTTTTTTCATAAAAAATAACATCTCTACTTGTTACCAGTTGTAAGCTGACCAGATTTTGTAGAATAAAAAAAAAGGACAAAATATAAATTTTCGAAATTTCATCATTATATGTAGTTAAATTTGTTACAAGTTTATATAAATTTAAATAAATTTGTTTTAAATTCGTTAATTGCAAATAAAACACAAAATACAACATTCTAATTTATTTCGACTGTGTAGAATAAAATTATAATGATAGTTTTGTGTTCTTCATACACAAATAGTAAATAAAATAAATAAATTGAAATATGTATTTGAAACTTTATATGTACGCATCTAATTATATTTAGCCGACTGATGTACTTGTTTTAACAAAGTATCCTGGGTTTTAATTAAATCTGCAAATTCCATACACGACATATTTGAATTACACTTCTTCCGAACAGTCCATTTTAAATTGTGACTTTTCGGATGACCAAATATCGTTAATTATCGAAAAAACTCGTTCTACTGCAGCGTTAGTTCCAGGCAACGAATACGTAAATTGAATAATTTTTATCATTTCAGAACATGACAATTTTTTATCTTTTAATCTCATCATCATCTCTGATCACGCGGTTTCTCCACTTCATTCCATTCATTTATTTTAGCCTGATTACAATATAAGTTGACATATCTCAATTCATCTACCAACTTGCCGTCATCCAAATTCTGATTAGATAGCTCTAGTTTCTGAATATCTACAGATCGCCGCACCTCATTCCATTCAATTTGTCTCTGCAGTAAACACTACTCTAAACATTTTACGATTTCGAGTGATTTGGTCCATTCCATAACGTAATCTAACGCAGTTTTATAAAAGTTTTCCACATTTTTTGAAAACTGTTTTTCGAATTCATGATTAGTTTCGACAATCTGTCGTATTTTGCTTCTTATATTTATTTATTATAATATTTATTTTGAAGTCTCCAATTTAATGTTTCTTCCAGTTCTTTTAAGATTGTAAATGCCTCTACAGCACTTAAATTTTGAATTTATAATTTCAATATAAATTTTTTAAATATTTCCGCTTGATTATGCAAAAATTCCAAATAAATTAACGATTCATCGTTGCTAAAGAAGCTTTGAAGTAATTTTGGAGGTTTATCCAAACTTAAAAAATAGGTGCGAAGCGGTACGTACATAGACAAAATTCTCTACGCGGCCTTTGCAAGCGAAAGCCATCGGGTTGATGAGTGACCAATTATTTTTTTATACTCGACTTCAGCCTCTTCACATAGTTTTTTTGAGTTTTCCGTTCTGACGGTATATATATTAAAAAACAAATAGATTTGAGGAATTATGTGACCAATATCCACAGGTAACTGAGCGCTAGCTGTATTAATCGTGTTTGAACATATATGACCATTACATCCAATCCCAACTAAATTGGAATTATTTAATAACGATTTTAGTTTTTTAAAAATATTTTTCTCTCCCGCTCGTCGTAATCCTCCAAAGTTTGTATTGGTATTGTTAGCTGACCAACCGATAATTTTATCAACTAAATTGATTTGCTGCAAGATGTCGTAAATGTTGGTGCTGACGATTTCAGAACTTTCACCTGGAATTTTTGTGAGCTTCAGCAATTTAACTTGGACGCCACTTTCGGGGTCAAAAAATTGTAAAACAATAGGGTATAATTTATCGGCTTTGCGGTTCGATGCATCCCCCATTACTGTTAAGCAGTTGGTTTTCTCAAGTAACTTGCGAAGATTTTCTTTAAAATATGGATATAAAATATTTTTTACGATGGCTATGGTTTTTGACCGAGCACAATTAAATTTTTTTTCGAATAATTTTTGGAAAATTTGACTTATACAATCCATGCTGCGGAGCGACTGATTGTGCATAACCTGATGAAAACAAAATACAATTTCTTGGACGGTTAATTTCCGCTCACCCTCACCAAATTCTTTAGATCCAAAAAAAGTCGTTATTTGGTTTGATCTGGCTACAGCTTCTGCACTAGTCTTATGGATTTTATAATTATTATGTTGTATAATATCCTGTCGCCCCTTGTTTGCAATTGAAAAAAATTGACCACAAGTTAGACAATGCGCTTTAGATGAGTCCTTTGGTTCTCCCACAATATTCGGAAATTCTCTTTTGTGCTGCTCATTCAAGCTTACTTTTCGTTTGTTTAAGCTCATTTTTGTTTTGGAAACTGATAAAAAAGGTTATGGACATAGAAGCATAATTTTTAAATAAACTCGAACCAAAAGTATAAATACTTACATGCGTGTTATTCGAAAATTATTGCACGAATTGCCTTATTAAATCATTAAATGATCCTATATTACTTTAATATTGCATTAATTTTAACTAAATTAATTTATTTTATTACGTTAAATTTAATTAACTCTTTAATGTATCACAAATTAATAAATTTAACACTTAAAAAGCAGCCATCTTATTTATTGTCATTTGTGAATTTAGAAATATGAATCCTATAAGCAAAAACTATGTAATGTTTGCACATTGCATAGTCTTTGCTATATAAGTACTAATAGATTGCTTTTCGGACTACTTTTCTGGTATACATAAGTAAAACACCAATAAAAAGATGACAAACATTTGAAAGAGGACAAAAAGAGGACATAAATTTTTAAGATGACACATTCCTAAAAAATATGACTGTCCTCTTAAAAAGAGGACGTCTGGTCAGCTTACCAGTTGTTTCGTTTTTGGATCAATGTATCGAAAAGTGTTTGTATTGCTGTTATAACCCACGAATATCATTTTTCGTGGCTTCGAGTCGAATTTCTTCATTTTTCTTTAGGAACGTGTACCATAACAATGGATCCAAAAATTTTCATTTGAGATACATTTACTTTGATGTCAGTCCATACCTCTTCGACAGTTTTATTCACTAAAATTTATGAAATTTCTCTGTTGATAATGTAGGCTGCCATGGCAACCGCTTCAGCCCAAAGCATTTTGTCTAAATCAGCATCAAAAATCCTTGAACGATCACCTTGAACGTTTCACAATTGTTCGGTTCATTCTCTCTGCGAGACCATTTTGTTGAGGAGTGTACACATTTGTAAATTGATGCTGTATACCGTGTTGTTTAAGAAAACCTTCAAACTCCTTCGAACAATATTCAGTGCCATTGTCAGTACCGAATTTCTTTATTTTGGGACCAATCTGATTTTCTATATAAGATTTGAGATTAACAAATGATTCAAAAACTTAAGATTTGGACGACAAAAAATAGATAAACTGTTACCTTGAACAATCATCGATGAATGATAAAAAATATTTTGCGCAACCAATTGAATTTGTCTCCATCGGACCACAGACATCTGAGTGGATTAAATCAAGCACATTATCTGAACGCTTACCACTAAGCTTGAAAGAGAGAGTAGATTTTCATCTACTATATTACGTATGTCACAAAGTGTTTTGTAATTTACATGACCTAAACGTCTGTGCCATATTAATGCACTACTTTCTTTTGATTTTGACAACATGAAGGTTGAAATCTTGTATACATCATCATATTTGGCGTCATGTGACTTGACGCACCACTCTCTAAAAACCAATCAGAAGATTTTGATTGTGAGAATAAAGATACACCAAATGCTCTTAGCCGAATCACTTTTATTGCTTTTACCTCTATTCTGGTTTTTATTCTTCTCACCATTCGATTCGACGATAACTTCTGCTTCTCTTTGATCTTATTGCATTCAAAATTTGTGATTTTTACCACCACATTCATAATATTTATACTACCAGTGTGACGATCGATGTTTCGAATTTTCGATGAATTTTTACTGAAAAACGCATTGCTTTCGTTCGACTTTGATACGTACTGTGTGTCAAGTAATTTCAATTGAATGTGATCTGCGTTGATGGTTTCATTTGGCTGAAAACTCAGAATAAGAGGTTTAAATTCATTTTTCAAACCTGCCAACATAATTGCAGCCAACCAGTTATCATCTCTTTTGAATCCAATGCTATTCAATTTGCACGAAATTGAGTATCTCGTCGATGTAATTTTGTAAGTTTTCACAATTGTTTAACACGTTTACGCCGGCCCGCACTAGACTGCCTCATCGGGCGGTGCGTGCCACCAGTGGTACGCATTTGATTGTGCCATTATACGGCCAAAAGACCAAATATTTAGATCTCTAACACTTTTACTGCCGAAAAAGAAGACCTGAGAGTCACGCTTCGATCTCAGGTGACATGGCAGCCAAAGTGTTAAGTAGAGATAATTTCCATATTGCTGAAAATTAAAATAATGAAAATTTATCGTATATTCATTAAAAACATTTATTTTTAAAAACAAATTATAATGAATAACGTGTTAAAAACATAACTTTTGTTCAATAACGTAAACCTAATAATTCAGTAAAACTCAGTATTAAATTCAGTAGTAACTTAAATTATAGTTTTGTTAGTGGCATAATCTCGGCCCTTTTTCTAAATAAATATTGAATATTTTTCTTAAAAAATTTGTTCAAAAAGTTTAAAAAATCACTCGATCGATTTCGACTTGTTAGGTCATCAATCATCATCAGGAGTATCTACTGATTTATATAGAACAAAAAGCAAAAAATAAATAAAAGAAAGAGGGATAAAAAATAGGCTTTAAAAATTAATCTATTGATCGTCCCAATCAACTGTTAGTCATATGGAAAAATTAATAAAAAGGGAGAGGCGGATAGCAGATAGGCGATTAGCCATTGGCTGAGTAACAAAATTCAAGGTATATTGAAGTACATTTAATTACCCGACGTATTAGTCAAATTATTGCGTACGTGAGAATAGAAAAGGGCGGGGTCTGTAATTGGTGAGAAACGAATTTCTTCCTGTTCGTTACGCGTATTTTGGTAAAGAAATATGGATTTTCGAATTTCGTAAAATTCTAATGTATCTAAATGTCTGCCTTTGGGTTGTATATGTAATATGTCTAAATTGTTCAAGCTAGATGTATGATTTTCTGAAGTTAAATGGTTATGGAAAGTTGATTGATTGCAACCTAACTCCAAAATTGCGCCCAGTCTGACCAATATAGAAGAAACTACAATCGTTGCAATTAATCCTATAAATACCAGACTTGGATAGGCGATCAACTCTAGGTTTATTGTTAAAAACCATTTTCTTTATTGTTTTATTTATTGCTTATCCGTTGGCTCGTTTTTCCTATATACTCTAAGCGACGCCAATTTTCCCGCGTTGGACTATCCGATGGATAAATACCCGTTAGAGTTTTATGCTTTAGCTTTTTATTCAATAACTTTAATATAGTCCTACTTGCATATACGTTATTCGTTGCTATTTGAAGAATTATGTTAAGCTCAATGTTATAATTTGAATAACAGCGTCTGTATACGTGTATTTCCGATAAGTTTTGAAGTTTAAAGAAGAGTTAATCCTGGTTATTGTTATATCTAGAAAATTAATACATTTATTTTCTTCTTTTCCTAACGTAAAATCAATGGTGGGATATTGAGAATTTAACCAAGTAAGGAAAGAGTCTAATAGTCTATCAGTTCCACTCCATAGACATAGTATTTCATCAACATATCTATAACAAAAGATTATATAGTCCAGTAAATGAATGTATCAACCTGTAAGTTATTAGTTACGATTTTCATTTTCTGGTGATAAGTGGCATTTGGTATCTCATTAAAAATGAGACCGAGTTTTCAAAAAAACAATTCTGTTGTAAGGAGAGAAACTAGATTTGATTGAAGATCAGTTAATTTTCTACAAAAATGGTCCTAATGACTTTTCCCAAAAAATTGACCGTTTCCGAGATAAACGGGCCCAAGCGCACTTAGAATATTGAGTTTCTGTGTTGTATGCCGGAGAGCACAGTCCGTGCATTTACACATGAGCGGGCAGACAAATTATTCAATTACTTTTTTAAAAATGCATATTTTCTCATGATTCAAAGTTCACGTGCAAGAGGAAATCTACCCGCTATCATACTCTGTGACTTGAGTCACGATTTGACTCTTTGGCTATATTGGAAAAACAGGTAAACTTTCTGCTCCCGCGCAATTTTGACCTCATCAGGAATTTGTTCCTAGTTTTTTTTTGTATTGCACTAATTTGCTCCAAATCCTTGATTATGGGTCCTCAGAAGGTCCTTTGTCATCTGTGAAATTTGTATAATCTAATTTTCTTCCATTTTGATTAAAACTTTGATCGGATTGGTCTCTATTACATATCATTTGAAAGCTGAGAACGTTTACTTTTCGGCTGTGCAATTATTTTTTTTTTTTTACAAAATCGGCCATTTTCTAATAAATTTGGAAAACGCGTGCTCAAGGAAAAAACGCACTTTTTCTTTTCGTGGCTTTTTTCTCCCGGGTCTTAATTTCTGACGTTTTGACACCTTGACTAGTATAATGGTAGTATAACTCTCACCTTTCCATCAATCTATATAAAGAAACTTCACGAAAGTCAAGGTCATCGTGAAAATAGTCGACGACTAGTTGAATATCATAATTTTGTTCGAAACGGGTTTAACACTATCAGGCATACAGACAAATTTTGGTCGGGTTACTTCACTGACATGACTATTGAACAAGAATTCATGAGAATGGTTAAAGTTAGCGGCGGATTAGTTAACCGTGGATTCAATACGAGTGCCACTACCAAGTTCATCGCATCCCTTCCTTTCATAGTGGATATTTGATTTAAAGCGGTGGATTGAACGGGGCAACCCGTTCCCACATTTCGGGAAGCGATACAACTTCCGCTTTTTTCGTTAAAGAAAAAACGTCAATAGTCGCCAAATTAGAGGGAAAGGTTACGAAGAACAGAGACATGGGACTGGAAGCGGTCATTGAAAGTTTTAAAAACCATAATTTTCCCCACGAGACCGTATTTCAGGACGGGCCAACTGTCATTGCGTCGGTGTACAGCGATGATGAAACACAAACCCTGACAAAAATTAGATACGAGATCTTCAAGCGACTCACCAGAAACAGAAAAAGAAACCAAACCGCGCTCAAACTAGCAACTTTACTACCCACACCTGAAGATGCAAGGCAACACCTTTATCGGGTATATCTCCAGCAGTGGCTCGGAAACGAACTGTCACCAGAGAAATGGGGATGGAAACGTGTAGGGGGTATACTCATGCCGGTCCAAACCACTAAAGAGCCAGCGGTTCCGGAACCCTTAAAGATGATATTTTATCAAAGTAAGAAAGAATGTAAACCAGAACGTTGATGACCAAGAATTATTATTGGAGTCTTGTGACGGGGACTGGTGATTAACAGATTTATGTCATAATTTCAATGTATTTTTCTATATTTTTCTATAATAAATGAAATTTAAAGAAACCTTATAACTCTTTATTCCAAAAACTTCGATCAGTATGGTTGCAAAAAAATTTGCAAAAATTTGTCGAGAATCTGCACGAAATTGTTGTTGAGTATTATGGGTAAATATTCTTCACTCTTTAGAGATTATAGTTTTCGTTAAGAAAAACCTCATTGGACAATAGTTTGTCATATGGGCAAAACTGATTTTCGCTAGTTTTTCGCCAATTGGTGGGGTCCATCCTGCTGTAATTAATCTTATAGTCTGCTTTCCTAATAGGTATTACTTGAGCTCTCATCTCCGAGAAAAACAAGACGCTCGAGAACTTAAAAATTCTTGAAAATCACATGGTTTACGGCGTTTCCATTTTATGGCCCCGAGGATTTTGCCTATGGATGGATTGTAGTGGCGCCATCTACAATTGGTTTCCACAGTCCAAAACATTGAAAATAATGTATTTGAAACACCCCCACCCCTCTCTCAAATTTTGTAAAAAACTTGCATATTTCATGAGTCTCAAAATTTTGGATTTTTCAACCCAACTTTTTGCAAAAAATGCCAAAAAATGTCATATTTTAGGAGATATTCGCCGAAATTTTCCGGGTCGTTTGGGGCCATTTTCTCCCCCTACAACAGAATGTTTTCTTGAAAACTCCGTCTCATTTTTAATGAGGTACCAAATGCCACTTATCACCAGAAAATGAAAATCGCAACTAATAACTTACAGGTTGGCCTGTTTTTCTTCCCTCATTTACTGGACTAATATGGTGAAAATAAGGATTGTTATTTGATATGATCATTTGTTCGAAGAAATTCATCAAAATTCATGATTTTGAAATATGTATTATCAAAACAGAAATAATTTTGTTTAATACAAGTCCCGAATACTAGCTTCAGTTCACGACGTAAGCCCTCATCTACAACATCCCTATCTAAGTAATTACAAACTATTTAGGACAAAGTATTATAATTGAAAATAGAATAGAAGTGAAAAGACTGGCAACGTCAAATGAAACTAGTTTTGAATGTAACGGAATGTCGACGTCTTGAATTTTGTTAATCAATTCTACCGAGTTTTGAACCGAATAAGCCGAAAAGAAATTTGTATGATAATTGAAAAATTTATGAAACAGAGTACTTCCATCCAGTTCCATCAAACAACTTCTAGCATTGGTTTCTCTGCCAAGCACTATGGCTTTGCTTTCTCTAATAAAATCAGAAATTTTATTACATTAATCGACTTTTGTGAGCACGGTAATTGTATTGCCTTTATCCGCTTTACACGCTCTCAAGTCATGGTCACGTAGTTTTTTCTTAATGACACCAATCACTTTGAGGTTAGTATTAGAAGCAGCCGAAGAAGAGTTTAACGGAGAAGAAGAGTTATCAATACGTTCTTTATTTGTAGCGCACACACTCATTTTAATTGGGCTGTCTGGTCAAATAAGACTAACAGTTGATTGGGACGATCAATAGATTTATTGCAATGCCTATTTTTTGTCCATCCTTCTTTTATTTATTTTTTGCTTTTTTCTGCTATATATAACAAAATTTTTACTTTTACAAATCAGTAGATACTCCTGATGATGACCGAACAACTCGAAATCGATCGAGTGATTTTTTAAACTTTTTGAACTAATTTTTTAATTAAAATATTCAAAAATCTAATTTTGCGTAATAAAAACAAGTGTTTAATAAAATGTGTTTATTAAATACACTTAGTGTACTTCGCCAAGTGCCTACGGCAAATAGTGTAAAAAGCTATCATTTAATCTGATTTGTACGTTGCCCTTATGATGTAGCTCGCACAGAATCGTACCTGCTGTTAGATAAGCGCTACTACCATCTTTCTCATTCAATTAATAGGCAGCCATAGGTTTGGTGGGATCGCTCCTCTACAATATTTTCTGGTAATCTCGATCTCCCTCATGAATTTATGCCTGCTTGTACATTTTCGCAATATCGGCAGTCATGATAAATTTGTGCCGTCGCCGTCGGAGAAGAATTTCCACGAGGTCCTGCTGCAGCTTAGGCCCAGTCATCATTAAGTCATTTAATTAAAAACTGGCAACTGAAGACAAATATGGATTGCGCTCAAAATTTTCTTGAAATTAACTGATGATGGAATGTTGTCATACTCAATGAATATGTGTGATTGTGCTTGACTTGCAATTATTGTCACCATGGTTGTTGCTGTTTGAATCAGTTTTCTTTCTTTGATGTGGGAGCTTTAATAATTGTTATTGGTCGTTGTGACGTCGTTGATATTTAATATTTCAAAAGACTGCATGCAAATCGGGAGTTGTTATATGTCAGCATCGTTATTTTGTGGCAGAGTTGTAATCCCGGTAACGAGGTCGATCACAAGCTTAGTTGGCGTACTACGGATGGAGGCCAACTAGGTTGTGTTTCAGCATTGAAAAATCAGGCATCTGCTCTTATTTTGTTTAATACTGATTATATATATTACCACTGGTGGAGTTTAGACAATCAGAGTGAGAACTATATGGTTGTAAGATATTTTTAATTCTATTTTTTTTTTATTTAAAAGGTCTTATTTATCCATAAAATAATTGTTGTCTAAACAGTTTATACAGTGCGGTTCACTTGATTAGACGCACTTACAATTTTACTTTTAAATGTAATTTTTTTCTGTAATTTCTTGCGGAAGCAAAAAAATATTTTTATTGAGAAGAGAGAGAAACTCCTACTCAATAAATCCATAATCGATAATTATTGTGAGAAAGCAAATTAACTTGCCTTTCAATTTTTTTAAGATGAGTTTAAATTGAATGTAATTTTTTCGGTTCAAAAAATATTAAAATAAAAATATAAATGACTGCGTCTAAGGAATTCTTTTAATGGTTCTAGTTATTTTTAGTCTTGTACAGTACCCTCATTCTTAGAATTATATAAAGATTTTAAGTAGTCCAACGAGATCTCTGCCCACGCAGCTTCAATTCCTGCAATCAGCTGGACTAAGCCAGCGCAAAACATTTTCGATGATATTTAAATCAGGAGAATAAAGTTGCCCTGGTAATAATGTTTTCATGAAGTTGCACTTTTGCTACCCATTTTAATTATTGATCAGCTACTGAATACTTATTTTGAAAATGTTGAAAAAAATGTAGCAACTTACACCGAAATTTACTCACAAATACTTAAATTTTACATTGCGTCTATTCAAGTGAACCGATAAAATGCGTTTAATATAAACTATATTCCAAAAAAAAAACAAAGAAAAGTTCAATTAGATTGCTATGTTTAAATTTTTATTCATCTTTGTTTTACTGAGTACTAATTTCTCTCTCAATAAAAATAAATTCTTGTCTCCACGATTTTTACAGGAAAATTTACATTTAAAAGTCAAATGGCAAGTGCGTCTAATCAAGTGAACCGCACTGTATAAAATAGACAAAATAAAAAAATTGTACAAAATTAACCTGCACTGGAAATATTTTACATTGATTATTCTACATGTTGTATTCTCAACATGTATTGTTGACCCTGTTGAGCTTGTCTCTTACAAATTAGGTAATACTATTGCAATGTTCCTTACCTGTAGAATTGTAACATTGCAACTGGTCAGGTTATGGGTCGGTACTTTCACATGTTCTACATCATGCCCCCATGCATGCAAATAATTTAGATCTCTGATTTAGATTAAATCCTATTCAACAATTTGAAACAATATTAAAGCGTGACTTTTAACACCCAACAAAACCGATTTATATAACAGAAATAATTAACTTATTTTTATTTATTTAAATAATAATAATATTTTTAATTAATAATTATTGCACTATATTAAATGCTTAACAACAATAACGATCATAATAATAATAGTAATAAAAACAATTATTAATTTATTTTGTATTTAAAAAACTATAAAAAGCAATTTTACATTTAAAAAAAATTAACTATATTATTATTTTTTATTTATATTATTTTATATAATAAATGTTGTATATAACAATCACCATAATAATAAATTGCACTGTTTTTTATGTTTGTAATGCGTTTTTATATTGGTGGCACAAAACTATTTGTTTGTTTTATTTTATTTTCACAAACTTTTTTATTTTTAATTACGATTGGAGAATTTACTATTATGATAAAAATATAATAATAATAATAATTTTTTTTTATTATATTTCTATTTAAAAATAATTAATTTTTTATTCGTCTTTTTTATGTAAAGGAAATAATTTTTATGATTATTTTAATTAATTTTATATAATTTTTTTTTTTTGTATATACATACATACATATTTGTGTACATATAAAGGTGAAAGGTTGGTTGGTTCTATACATGGTGTGGGAATAATTTTATTTAATAACCGAGTTACATATTTCTTTTTATTAAGTAAACTTTTATGTTCTTATACATAAATTTAAGGGTATAGATTGATGTATAAACCGATAAGAGAAAACAAAATTATTCTACGACATTAGGATCGTAAGGTATGAGTGTATATTAATATTTAAATTGCGGTGTTGCTTTTTGGCAACATCGCAGTTTATATAAATACTTATAACTTTGGTATCTGATGTGTAAAATAATAAAAATTATCACCATTTTATTTCAAATCGATCTAACCGATAAAGCCTCGCTGTACATAATCGCTTTAAGCACTTAATCCCGCCAACACTAATAAATGTGCGCCTTTGTAACAAAAAGCACTACCAATTTTAAAAAAAAAACTTTCATTTCACCTTTGTATTACAAAAATAAACGAAACAAAAAATAATTTGAAAACTTTTTAAAGAAAATATTTAATTATATTGCAAATATTTACATTTAAATTTTAGAAAATTAGAATATTGTACCTGTGTTTGTAATTTGTGTTTTCTTTTATGTTTTTTGTTTTGATTTTCAAGTTTTTGGAATTTTATTTTAATAGCTAAGTTTTTTTTGTGTTTGTTTGTATATTTTTGTGTGTGTAAATAATTCAATAATATATAATTATAATTCATTATCACGGTATGGTAGATGTTTTTTTTTGTAATGATTTTTAAATATGTACCTAATACAATTAATTAATCATAATACATTTGTTTACAAGTGTGGAAGGCCTATGGTGAGATACATAAATCAAGGTAAGGAGTATACCATATTCTCATGGGAAAAATATTTGTGATTGTTAGGAGAAAAATTTGTGTTCAATATCTTATTTGTCTGTTAACTAAAAGTGATGTTTATATAAGAGTAATTTTAATGTTATTGTCTTTGGTATTTATTATTCTAAAGCCTTCCATGTTTTCGGCTCTTTTCGCATACTTAGCATACATTTTTTATAGATGTTTCGTGTGGCTCTATATTTTTCAAAAGAAATATCGTTATACGCTTATATTTCTGGTGGCAGTTTTATTTTGTCTGGCAGCATCGGCGGCTTCTTTTGAAAAGATTTTAAAATTTGGCTTGGATTTTCAAAATGATGATGAAAAATATTGAATCATTCCATGTAACATGGTTTCAGTAAAATTAGAAATGGTGTCATCTATTTGATTATAGAAATAATAGTTTTCCCAAGGGAAATGTTGAAAAAATGTACGTAAAGCAACCAAAGGGTGGTTGTCTGAATGGCTGTCTCAGGTGGTGTTTCGAAAGAATTTTTTACCGTTATAAGGTTGTGGTTAGAATTTTCAATTCTATTGATGTGATACAAAGATCCAGAATATGTACTCTTGTAGAATTTTGGTATTCAAATGTGGATTCGCTAAAAATCTGTGTAAGGTCATGCGAAGCGGCAAACCACTTCGCTTGGCGCCCAGCACAATTCGTATTTTGGTCATTCAACCATTCTCAGGGTGGGCATTAAGGTCACAAACTAAAATTAATTCGCAGTAGGGATGTTGATTGCGGCTGCCATCACATTTATCTGATAAACCATTGACGAATTTTATGGTTTCTGAAATTATGGCGAAAATGTTTTTCTTCTAATGTCAAGCGGCCGGTATGTGGTTTTTCAAGAACATGCATACTACACGTTGCAACTCGATTGCTTAACGCGGAAAATCATAAACTGTACGTAAATAATATTAAAAAGAAAAAATGTTATGGGTGTGAGTGAGATCCAACAATCCAACATTTCTAACCCAACAACCAACCCTGCTTTCTTAGTTGAATATGCCATAAAGATAGCAAAATCCAAGGGATTATCCTAACCTTAGCACACGCCACGATGTTGACTCAATCGAGTAACAGAAAATCGTGGTGATATTGTAAACTGTTTGGCAAAATCTTTTTCTAGTCTATTTAATATAATATACTGTTTCGGAACCGGCTCGGACGATTTTCATTAATATTACTAAATTGGGGTTTTCGAGTACCAAAAACCTTGGAGGGAGGGGGGCTGGTCTTGGTTTCTGGAAACTACATATGGGGTCCTCCAGTAGGACCCGGATTCCGTTTTCTATTTTTTTTCTCAGTTCAAACGATTTTGATGTATATGGTTGAGGGGATTTTTGAGTACCAGCAATCGGCTGCGATGGGTCGTGATTTTGGAAAAATTTGTTTAGAAGGGCATCCAAAACAATTAAAAATCGGGACTCAGGCCCCACCCCGGGTCCCATTTTTTAAATTTTTTTATGATTTTGTTAAATGATCAAAAACCGATTATGATGCGTCTTGATTACGGCAAAATCCATTTACAGGGTCATCCGATGGAGGCCGGGAGACTTGGAATTTTTTTTTAACATTTTACTTGGCTTGGACGATTTTGATAAAATTTAGCGAAACGGAGGTTTCAAATGGAACGATAAAGGAGTTTGATTTTTGGATAATTCATACAGGATTCAACATGAATTGTTGCGTCGTGCTGCGTGATATTGCACCTTGTTGCATGATATATGATGTTGTACGATATTAGATTATGTTGCACCACGTTGCATCATGTCCCACTATGTTATGCTATGATGCGTAATGTAGCACGATGTTGCGGTCTGTTGTGGGATGATGCACTATGTTGTATCTTGTTTGGTCATATTATACCATGTTGCTTGTTGGACCATGTTACTTGATGTTGCATCTTATTGGCTTTTATCTCAGGAACGGTGCAAGATAGGAAAAATTAAAACTCACTAGTTTGCGAAATATTGACGAAAGTTAGTTTTCGAATACTTTAAAACCTATGCTTTGGCAAAAGCAATGGAATCACGTTCACTTTCCATGCACAGTGGGCCGATTTTTGTTCATCGTCGGAATTAAGTGCAGAAATCCCGATTTTATTTCAGATACCGTTTCCCAGGAACGAGTGGTCAGTTTAGCTTATAATTAAACCTGCACCGCCAAAAATGCAACTGTTGATGTAGCTATGATATAGGGAGTGTTCTTGGATCAGACTTTATTAAAAATTAATTACATTGAACTAGTTAGTTCAATACCACCCCTATAACTATGCTTAAGAGTAAATTTCACCCCAATCGATTATTGATAACAAACACGTCAATTTAACAAACTTAAATAATTTTTACACCAGACTACCATCAGATTTTGGACAAATGTTGCACTAGAAGTCTTGTCGAGGGTAGGTCAACCTCATCCAGGTGTGTAATAAATTATGTTTGTGTTATATTATACGGAATTGGTATCAGCAGATTTAGGGATATAAAGCGATTTAAAGGTTGATTTTGTCACATTAAATAATTTATTACACCAGACCGCCACCAGATGTTGAGTCAAATGTTACTCCATGGACCTCGGCGATATTTAACACGTTCCGTGCCAGACTGTTTTTTGAAGACTTTCTGTTCAGGCCGCGTGGGCGTATGCGCCCCACGCTTTACAGTTGTATTGTTTGTTTTCTCTGGCGTATGCCTTACAATGATTAAAATGGCGGTGCCGGTTTAATTATATGCGAAACCGACCACTAGTTCCTGGGAAACGGTAACTATAATAAAATCGGGATTTGTTGCAATAAATTATAATAAATGTGTAACAAATTATAGTACAGGTTTTATTGAGGCGGGCTAATTTGGTCGGTGCAGGTTTAAAGAATTGAACAGAAGTAAACATTAAAGCCTAATATAATAACATCATGAAACCATTCTTTAAGTGCACGCATGAGAGATAAGAATTACGAGTCACGACCAACGGGAAGATAAACGGGAAGACCGACGGGTGGACATCTACCGGGAAATAAAATTAATAATAACTAGTTTAGCAAAGTAGAAAATTAAAGGGTTTAGCGAGTTAAATTGTTTTCCGCTAGAGCACACTGTACTATTCATGAATTATGTTTAACCATATTACTGAACTTTTTGATCTAAGCTTCCAAATTATGGGAAAACACCAATTTGAACTGGAAAACGAAAAGGCTTTCCCGACCCGAAAAATAATATGGAATTAACAAAAAACGCAATATTTTACAATGTTTACTAATTTTCTACATAATCTAGTAATTATCGACCTTTTCTACTACTCTACCTATTGTCTACACTCTACGCCATATTCCGCAATATTAGAGTAGAGCGGTTTCGCGCTCTAAATATATTTCAATAATAACACAACACAAAGTGTTTGTTGAGAACAACACAACATAAAATAATCAGTCTACAATATTTCCGGATACTCAACACCATCGCAAACAGTTTTTATTGTTTATTTCTCATAGTGAAAAACTAACCACTTAAAAAAACTAACTGGACGTGGAAGGATCCGTTGGATTATATAGCAAATTCCTAATGTAATGATTTTTCGTAGGTGGAAGTAAGATCATCGATCATGATTTTACCATATGGAATCTCTGCTAAGAGGGTGTGATGGTTGCTAGACCATTTACCGAATTCTATTTTTCCCTTAAGACGTAGTTTTACAATAGTTGGGATTGCAGTTGTTGAGCGACCATTGAAGAACGGTGTCAGCGCCCGTTAGGACATCTACATAAAAATCTCGTTTGAGAATGCGACTCGCCTCTGGATGTTGAGCGGACTCATCTTCAGCCAGTTGATGTAGTGTACGAATGGCGAGGTAAGGTGCTGTGGATGTCCCATACGTAACGGTAGTGCGTTGGTATTCTTGCAATGGTTGATGTTTATTTTGTCTCCAAATGATGGTTTGATAATCCTGATGTTCTTTCTGCATTCGTATTTCGCGATACATCTTCTCGATATCCCCGTGAACACTATCCGATGTAGTCTCCATCTCAGTAGTATGGACCACAAGTGGTTTTGTAGTGGATTTCCATGTCTGCATGGAAGCATCGAACACCGCTACCGAATTTTTGCGGTATCTGTATTTTACAATATCGCATGGTGAGGTAGATAATAGTTCTCTTTATTGGGTCTAACCGGCTTCATATGTTGCAAGTTGACGTACGTGGTCATGAAATTCACATATAACTTCCTCAGGTTAGTCCCGTTCCAATTTTTTCTTCAATTGTAAGAAACGTTGGAGTGCTTGATGTCTAGACCAATTGGTCTACTTGATGTTCTTTAAATGGGATTTGAACAATATATCTCCCACTCTGATCTCGGATGGATGTCCGCGAGAAAATCTGTTCACATTCACGTTCGATCTCCGGTCTGCCACTGATGATCGGAATTTCCTCTATTTCCCAGAATCTCTACATATCTTTCTCGTTTTTGTTGCCGATATGGCCTGCAGCTTTTTGAGGATCACCGTTGGTTTACCCTTTATAATTCGGGTGCCCTGTTATCTACCTACTATTGTTCTGGCTTCAGGCTATTGGTTGTTCGGGTACAACCATTGTAATTTTTGGCAACACGTATGTCTTTACCTTTAATTTGTATGTTGATGGGAAATGCGGTTTAAGGCACATTGTTACGATGGAATTTACCTTGTTTGTATGATTTGCCCCAATTCCTGATATATTTACCGTGGTTTGTTGCAGTGGTATAACACGACGTTGAACCTCGGATTTCGTGGTTCAAGAGACTTGTGATCCTGGATCTTTTAAAGCTCGTACATTAGTTGGAACGCCACAAATAGAATTGATCGTTACAACGGCTGTTGCTAATAATGTTGTTTGAGTACCCTTCTAGGTGCCGATTGACCAATTGATATCTTTTTTTAGGTCGTTGATCTGGTTCGTGTAACAGCTGATGATGTTTGTTGCAGGTGATACATTCGTGTTTTTCGTCACATACCGGATCCGTGTTATGCAACAAACATAATTGGTGCAGATTCCTGCTCTGTTAATGAAATCAATTCGTCTTTTTACATGCCCTTGTTCTTTTCAATAAGAACACGTGATCGTAGGTTTTAGTGTAATCGGCCTCTGGTGGCCGTTCTCCGTATTTATGAGTACTTTCCGCTAGAACTTGTACTCAGGTTTGGCTGCACGTGAAGTTACTAGTTTGTTCAATCCGGGGGCTTCCGACGCTTGAAACCTTCTCAATAAGAACTTTAAACAGTTCTTTAACGGTGGCACTGAAACAGTCGAGGCTGTTTCCAGAACGATCCAAAGTGTCGAAGTCTTACTTCTGCATTACTAGATGTGCGATGATGGCTTCAAATGGGTTTTCCAACTGAAGATTTTTAATGTTGTGCAGCATCTCGATGATGGTGTCATGCGGGTTTCTGATACTCGCGGCTGATGGATGTTGTATGTTGTGCAGAGATGTAATCGCCTTGAAATACGGTGAGGCCAACAATCGCTTGTTATTATACCTCGCCTGTAGCATCTGGCAACCCGCCTCGTAATTTTCTCCAATGGTCAGTAGATGAGCGATTATTTGTGCCGCTTATTGTTGGAGATGTGATTTTAAATACGTCAACTTTAATGTGTTTGAAAGTTGAGTATAGTTAAATTTGATGTATCAGCCGGGTGAAGATGCTAAACGCGTACCAATTTTCGTATTTGCCGTGAAACTTGTGTATTTCCACTTTTAGTAATTTCACGGGCGAAGTTGAGGTAGATGATTTAGTTAACTCTTCCTCCATTTTGATTTTTAGGGACTCTACTTCGGATGTTATGTTCCCTGTTATGTCAGTGAAGTATTTGTATTGACTATCCTTGTTGATTTCCATGAGGATACTTCGGTGCAGCCGATCAATTTCCTTCATCGCGGAGTTGAGTTGATGAAGTTTTAATTTTAGGTCTCGTCTGAAAACTCGTTTGAAGTAGTTTGGCTTTAATTGCGTCCATCTTTCGATACATTAAATGCATTCGGATATCTTGTTGACGGTAGATTTTGTACCGGACTTAAGCCTTCTTCTGTTGATCTATTATCACTTGAACCATGATGTTCTCAATTCAATGGTTCAGTGAGTTTCTTTTGTGACGTGTCGAACCTTCGATGTGATGTTTCTTCATCACTGTCTAATGATGTTTCGGTCCCAAAGATGTTGAGTGGGAGTTTTTCGGCTACGGTGAGCTTGTGGAAGTCCTCTTCAAGCTTAGAAAAGTCCTCTTCAAATCCCGGATGTCGTCCATCGCTTTCATGTACACCCGTTTTATCTCTTGGCGCTCGTCTAGATAGAGATGTGTTTTGGATAACGTTCCCATTTCGACAATCTGTTTGTCGTTTTTGCAATATTTTTTAAATTGCGCCTCTATGTTTGTTCTTTTAGGTTGACGCTATCGGCTTGATGTTTTGTCGAAATGAACCAAGTTTATACGACGGCTGTATGATGTTGTGTCTATGTTTTGGCCTAGACAACGCCTGATGATTCCGTATTAATGTTTTTTTACGGCTCGAAGGATCAACGTTAGTTAAATTACCACGGTGAGGTTTAATAAGATGTGACAATGAAATTGACCACAATCAACTCAGTTTTATATTCACACATCTAATTAAACCTCACCCGCGGTAATTTAATTAGATGGCAGCGCTATTCTAACAAAGCTTAGTCTTACAAACTAAACAGTACTTTTCTAGACTAACAGTGGTTAACGTTACGTGAAATGAGTTAGATCTCGTAAATTCTACAATGTGAGACATTATTTCGTTGGGCGTGAACCCTAATCAATTATACATTGACCCAATTACGAATTATCCCACCTGCCCGAGTTAAGTCATGTCGGTGTTCAATAAATTAAATTAATTCCCTTACATCGCCAGTTAAATATGCAGATGTTTTCACTTCAATTTAAATATTTCGGTTTTAATTTGAAAATTTTCTATTACCAAACTTGTATTTAATTTCTTATATAGTTGTTCGTTTAGGTAAACATAAACGAGTACTCGTAAGCATATAGCAAGACAAAGGAATTTTATAATTTTTACATCGAGCACAATCAAAATGTGATACATAATTGAGCTGCGCGCAAAGAAGATACTAAAAAATTCTCAGGTGCATCAAATTTTCGTATGTGTACGCGACATACCGCAGAAATAATTATGTCGTACATATATGTATATAATCCATGTGGAAAGAGTAAACATAACAATTCTTAAAGACATCGTCTATATACACGTAGTGGTCGCTTAATGGTAACAATAATAAATTTTGGTGTTAATTCTATCATGCGTGCAACATTAAAATAATATTTGTTAAGAATGTCTTTTATCGGTGGTGTCTTTGTGTTTGTTTAGTGTACACGTCGTTGTCTTCAATATGTAATAAAACATAAATTAAATAAACAACGCGACAACAGATACACGCGTATTTAACAATCAACATGTGTGATATGATGATGATGTTGATGATGATGATGGTGATGATAATGACATTTTAGTTTGGCCTTTTATGCGTTATTGTTATGAAGTGAAATTGAGTCCCAAAACAAATTCCTGGTGCTTTCTTATACATTGTTGGTAAAAGAAGTTGTATGCGGTATAAAAAGTTTTTCTGTTTTATTATTACCTAGCGTTTTGCTGACGTGATCAAAATATTATGCGATATAGCGGTGCGATACACTCCAAAGTTATGGTCTATTACATTTTAATGTGACTACAAATTGTTTATTGTTGTTATGTAAATGCACCGCTTGCAATTCGTGATAGAATGTGCATTGTGGAAAAATGTTATATAATTTTTAAAGAATGCCTAACATATTTGTGATGGTTGTGCTTGCTTATCTAGATCGGAAATCTTGGAAATTAATGTGTAGATTTGTAAAAGGTTCTTCATATAAGATGATTCTCACCTTAATATTTATTTGGTGTGTAGTTTAATTGAACAATTTATGAGAACTTTCATTTTTGGATGTCGTTTTAGTTTCCTATATATGAAGTGTATCCTTAAATATTATTGAACGTTTAGATTCCATACGAAAACATTCAATATGTCAATGATTTCCAAAACAATATTATTTAAACTTTAATGATCTAACATTAAAAGGTAGAGAGCTATTGAAAAGATGTTACGTATTAAAAGATGTTTGGTGGCCCATAACAAGTCATCGTATAGAGATGGTTCGTAATCGTCATATGCCGCCACACGGCTTTGTGAATTACATTTGATATTAAAATATTCGTCATTTTGTTAAAATGGCGATGAAGATTTTTTGAATCTGACAATAGGCCTTGGAAGCTATTTCTGCTTTATCTAGCATTTGTCATCGTATTGTATACGGTACCTTCGAAATATTTCCTCGAATATAGCAGTAACTTACGAATATAGCGACAATCGATAAGAGTGCTTTTTGGCTGTTAATAAAAGGCCATCATAAAGATGGCTACGTAACAATTGAAACAATTTGTTTTTTGTTGACATCATGTTTATGAATTTTGCTGCCCAATAACAAGCATTCGGGTGTGTAACGAAATATCGGTTTGCAAAATCCCGGTTTTGTATTAAAAAAGACCCGATTTTTAGAAAATCCCGGTTTGAATTTTTAAAACTTGGCATGTGGGAAAATGGGATTCTTAAATGATTTTTTGCCAAATTCAAAAATGAGTTTGCTATAAATTCTAGAAAATGGCTAATAGGGATAGAATTTGGATGGAGGGCTAAGTGCCCGTGAGAGTTATCGAAGCCGTCAGCCTCTACAATTATTGCATTTAAAAATGTTGCATTAACAAAATATTACTTTTTTTTATTAATCTTGCAACTACAAAATGTTGCAATTAAAAAATGTTGCAAGTACCAAATCTTGCAATTGAAAAACTTTATTAATTATTTTGTGCAATTAGAACTAGAAGAAAAGAAAATCGGGATTTTGAAAACCGGGATTTTGAAAACCGAGATTTCGAAGTACACCCCAAGCATTTTATCTCAGACATAATTTTTTAAATTCTATACAAAACAAACGTCGAGTAACGAGATCACCTACACGATGTTTACATGTGGTAATTGTCATCATTCCATCAAATTACGAAAACAAAAAGTAAAATTTCAGTACCCTCCCATTAAATTTAATTTAAACACATTCGGTCAAAAAACTCGTATAAATTGCAGAAATTTAACTAAATTCCTACATATCGAATATGTTTATAACACGACCGAGGTACAACGCGTCTTTGAACATTTTTACCTTATTTTGATTCTGAAAGCAATTTTTTAGCTAATAATAACAGTAGTTGAATCTAAAACTCGTAACCCGCACGCACCGAATATCTTTCGGTAAGCCGCCAATTTATTCTAAATATTCTTACAAGGCGCGATTAAAAAATCATTTTGTTCTAATTTCTCTCTCTCTGGCACTATATCCCATCAGGGAATTTGTCCGCCTCAAATGTGGTTTCATAATCATATTTTCATTTCGGATAATGAGTGAGCAATTCATTGATCCTAAACCAGCCGTGAAATTGTTTCCTTGTCACCACCGGGAATCGAACCCGGGACCTCCGGTCACTGGAGCATGCATGCTTACCACTTTGCGACCGGGGGAGCCACCTAATTGATTTGCTTCATGATAAATTATTTCAATTTTTAAGGTGACATCTTGACTTTCGTTGTTTATATTTTCCGTTTAATTATATAATTTAATGAACCACACACCACAATGTGAGCATGATAGTTCTGTTGTAATGGGGTGGGTAACACTAAATAAACACATTTCTCTTATCACTTAATATTTTAATTAAAAAAATTGTCCAAAAGTTTAAAAAATCACTCGATCGATTTCGACTTGTTAGGTCAACATCAGGAGTATCTACTGATTTGTAAAGGTAAAAATTTAATTATATATAGTAGAAAAAGGCAAAAAAGAAAATCAAAGATGGAGAGACAAAAAATAGGCAATAAAAAATAATCTATGGATCGTCCCAACCATCTGTTGTTTATACGGAAAAATTAATATAAAACGGGGAGGTGGATAGCAGGTAAGCGATTAATCATCGGCTGAGTACCAAAATTTAAGGTATATTGAATGACATTTAATTACCCGACGTATTAGTCATATAATTACTAGCGTGCGAATAGAACAGGGTTAAGTGAAATGTGTTTATTAGGAATTATTGAAAAGTAATAATAGAAAAATTATTGTATAGAAAAAAAAAATTAGAACAGCCCGAATCTTGGGTTGGATTTATATTCAGAATATGTTTGTATTCGAACCAGACAATAAAAAATTAGTTTTGATTATTTAAATTTACCCAGTGTGTTAAACTATCGATAAACAAAATTAATGCTCAATAAATAATGTTGAATTAATTTTCCTAATCGAAAATTTTATCCTAACACTAATTTTTGCCGATACTCCTACCTGAACCTACTTTACAAGCCTAATTGTTCCCTTTTTATAATTTGTTATGATACATATAACTGATTTCCATCTAAAATTGTTGTGACTCTTAGCAATTTATTCAGTAACTGAATTTATATTTATAGAAGTTCATTCTTACTCGCATACGAATGTACGCTATAATTTTAAAAATAACTAAACTTGAAATCGAAATCCCAAAACGGTCTTAACAAAGGAAATTAAATTCCGATACGATTTTCTGTAAAATGCCACGCATTTTACGTGTTGCGAATTGGATTTTAAAACACAAGTATATTGTCATTATATTGCAGTTCGTTGTTTAGTACTAATTTAATAAATTGTGACATTTGTCACTTAATGACTTAGGTCCAGAAATAATTTCAAAATAGTTTTAGAATCACTTCCGTTCTGTAAACTAAATTTGAGTCCAATCGTCTTAACATGATATTCAGCATCCAAGAATTCAATTAAAATTAAGGCTCGCCATCAGACACTTTCACTCTAAAGAAAGTAAATAATATTTTATTTTTGCTTGAGCTTTCGACACCCTTTCGGCGTCATTTCTTACAAAGCTATGTAACTGAACAACAAAATTATTTTAAAAAACTAAATGTCTGTATAGCAAAATCAACGAAACTAGGTTTTATATAAAAACGGCTATCTCAGGCACTTTATGAGAATGAAGAATAAATTTCTTAATTTGAGTGATTATTATCTACATGAGCTTTGTATGGAAACTATTTTTTTTAAATTTTTTATTACAATATTATGAAATATATAACGGATTTTGCTAGAATTACATAAATTAAAAACAGTCTTGCAATAGCTGAAATATGCCAGTTTGCGAACAACATTCTGTAAATAAACCAACGTGTCACATAAGTCAAAAAGATTATCAATAGTAATAAAAAATGTTGGTTAGTTTTTTTGAAATAAATAAACAGAAATACAAACAATGTATGTGCATACTACAGGGTGGGCCATCTATTAGTTTGTTTTTAAATCATAAACTATGGCAACATTTTTTTGAACGATTTGCTTGAAATTTTGATGTTTCGCTTGAGGGGCTTTTCGAAATATTGAAAACTTATTTTCAAAGTAAGTGTGTGTATCCGAAATCGTTCGAATTTTGAAAAGAAATATGGGTTGTGACGGAGCCCCAAGCAAAACCACTGTAGTGAAATTGGTGAAGAAAGTTCGTGAGAAAGGCTTACTATTGGCTTACAGAAGTGGTCCCCGAGCTCGGACAGTGCACATGCCCGAGAATATTGTGACTGATAGTGTAGCACAGAATCCATCGACTTGAACTCTACGCCAATCACTGCAACTGGCCATAAATCACACTAGCCTGACAGCCTAAACAAACAGAACTGACGGATTTGGGGTTCGGAACATCCACACGTTATCGTAGAAAAGCCAATGCGTTCACCAATAGTGACTGGTGTGGATTTCGGAGTGGTGGCATAATTGGCCCATTTTCTTCGAAAACGCTGCTCAAAACGACGTTACCGTCATTGGCGATCTTTACAGAACCATGCTGACCAACTTTGTATGGTCTCAAATTGATGCCATGAATGTGAACAATCTTTGGTTTCAATAAGATTGTGCCACATTCCTAACAAACCTACCGACAATCGATCTCTTGCACACCAAATTTTACAATCGAATAATCAGACGTTTTAGAGATGTCAATTGGTCTGCGCGGAACTACGATTTGACGCCGTTGGAATTTTTTCTATGGGGTTTTGTTAAGAATAGATGTTATGCGGATAATCAAAGACAATTTCAGATTTAAAACATAACATTGCTACAGTTATTCGCGAAATAGGTGCCGAAATCGTCGTAAAAGTTCTTTAAAACAGGAATAGGATGGCTTACTGTAAGGCGAGCAAAGGGAGCCGCATGAATGGAATGACTCCAACCTACACAATAAAAAAATTTCCACATTTTATAGAGTTTTTAAAAACAAACTTTTAAATGGCCCACCATTTGATATATGTTACCGTTAAAGTCCGAAATCAGTAAATGTCCGAACTTTTAATTTTTTAAATACGTTTACATAACTAAAATCAGTTCAAACTCATCAATCAATACCCCCGTCTCCCCTACATCCCTGTAGTTTCATTTATTCCTCATCACAGGACTAAACATTATGAGAGGCACAACTAGTTCCCGCGAGCCCGTTAGTACAGCCATTAGTCTCACTATTCCTAATTTCAATGTGCATTAATACTATAAAACATATTGCTTAGCGTGAAGGGTGAACTATTTCAAGAACATAGTACTCCATTTCATAGATTCGAAGCAATACAATTTTTTTCCAATTTTCATTCGAACTTTTACCGATTTCGGGCTTTTACCGTTACATATACATACGTGGTAAAGCAACGTCGGATGTTGGCGACAACATATTCACTACTCCATTTTTTAAATTTATTTACACAACTTTGACGCAATATGGTTCAGTTGTTTTAAAACCTTAGGTTTTTTTTCGTCTGTTTGCAGCCACAGAATATCTCAAAATTAGTTTGTGCTATATTTAATATAAGAATACAAACTATTGAATAGATAAGCAACGTTGCCAAACAGAAAACAAATTAGAGAACTCAAGAGTGAAAGAATTCCAATAAATGGCCGAGGAAAGCTTAATAACAATTTTTTGTGATAATCCTGAACCCTACTTTACATACCTAATTTGATCATCATAATTTGTTACGATAATAACTGATTTCTATATCCATTAATACTGATATTTTTAGCAGTTTATACAATAACTGCACTGAACATTTATAGAAGTTCTGTGATCTATGATATCAATAGAAATTCGAATCCAATTTTTTTTTTGCATGTCACGCTTGTTGCTACTGCATTTTCAAAATGTTACTGTTTTATTTTATTTTAAAACTCACCGTATGTTGTCATGTTATTGCACCTCGATGTTCAGTGCTAATTTAATAAATCTAGGTCCGGAAATAATTTTAGAAACACTATTCTGTTCTGCAAATTAAATTTGAGCTTTCTGAATTAAAAAAGGCTGAAATTAAAAAATTTGACTTAAAAGTGTTTTAAAAAAACAAATTTAATTTCAAAATGTCTTAAAAAGGCATATTTTATTTCACATTATAAATATAAAATTTTCATTTTCATTTGAAAATATAAAACATAAATAAATGGGCTTTTTATGCCATTTACAAACACTCTTAAATCATTTTCAAAATGACTTATGATTTGCATTAATAAAGTCAGCGTTTTTTATTTCATTTTCATTACAGATTTTAAGTCAATTTTAAAATGAAATGAAAACGCTTGAAAAACATCACTTTTAGCCAGCCTTTTTTAATTCGGGGAGTCTTGATTCAACAATCGTTCCAATATTCAATTAAAATTAAGGCTAATTATGGTTGTTGTGGATTAAGAAATATTAGATACTTAATTTTAAGTTGATGAAGTTTAAGGCTACTAACACACATTCCTCTTTCTACAAATTGCAATTAGTGATAATCGGTAGATAATTATAATCGGTAATTGCCGCCCCGGTAGCAAAGTGGTCAGCATGCTTGCTTTCATTATGAAACCTCATTTGAGGCGGCCAAATCCCTTGATGAGATATAGTGTCAGAGAGAGAGAGAGAGAGAGAGGGATAATCGGTAGAAAAATTACAGTTTGAACTCCAGTATTATTGTCTGGGATTTTGATTTCCGTAAGTTTGAAATCAAGGGTGTTCAGAGAAATCCGACTAGCTTACGTATGCGTTAGCTATGTTCAGCGAACCATTGCGCAATATGTGTCGGGCCGGGCATCAAATCGAAGGTCTAGAGATGAGAAACACACATTTTTCTATTAGAGAATCTATTTTCTCAAGTGTCAGCTTGGACATATGGTTTTATATGTATCATTTCATGGCTTGCTGTTATAAACATTTTGGAAACACCTGATTCTGTAATAATTACATTTGGTAAAAACTGACATTATAAATTATGAAAAAAAAAATCTTACAGTTCATTATCCTTTTAGTCCCGCCGGTCCTCTTTTGCGTAATAAACTTACTTATAAATGTATTTTCCATTTAGCTGAAAACACATAACGACGAAACAATAGCTATGATATGTGTGAAATCCTGTTTTATTATATACATACATGTGTATCTTTTTAAAATAGAACTGTACTGAGCTTTTAACATTGTTTATAGTATTTTATTGTGCTTTATTTCGCATACATAAAATATATTAGCACCAACAACAAACATAAAATAAATACATTGTGAAGGAAAACCCTCTTGAAAATTATATAAAAACAATAATAAATTATATCTCTCTGTGTTGCGACTCTCTGCATGATAACTCGAGTGTGTGTAGTGTTTTCCCCCCATTGCTACTCGTGCATAAATATTCATGGGCGCATTGTGCAATTTGTTTTCATTTTTTTTTTGTGATTTCTACACAAAATGCATTTTTAATCCTAACAATTTAGTTATCATATTCGTATAATTGCAAAGTGTAATTGTTAAGTGCACTTGAATAAGAAACATAAACTACAAGCGGCAGTAGGTACATTCTATTTGGATGGGAAAAAATTTGTTTTGTTAGATGCTTTACAATCAGGTATGAAACTACATTGTTGGTTTTTATTCAATTGCATGAAATTGATATAATTTTGGTTTACAGCCGAAGGTGTTAAACTAAATTTTGTACATGGTACTCTAAATTTCTTATTGGAAATTAAATAGCAGAAACCGGAGTCGAAGTTATTAAATAGTTATTGGGGTTCTAAATAAACATACTAATCTTTAATTCTGGTCTAGTTCCAACGCTTACATGTATATCAAAATGGAGCAGATTTTGACTGACACCTGGGTAAACTTAAATTATTGGCGGACAGCACTTTCGTCTTACGCAAATTATATACTAGCCCAGTAATTCGTGTGTTTTTAAAGTAGAAACTACTGTCTTCAAACTATTGTAAATAACGCATTCTATTGGCGGGAGCCAAAACAAGAATTATTTTAAAAATCTTAAAGAAAATTTCAAAATTAACACCCATTCAAATAAAACTGATGTCTTCTATCCGATTAAAAATGCGTGAAAAAATTTAGAGGAAAAATTCCGCATCCCTATACTCATCCGTCTAATAATCCGCAATATTAAAAGAAAACAGATTTTCTTCTCCATATAAATAATGATCTAGATTATTGAAATTAATGCAACTGCTCTAGTATAATTTCCAGGAAAATAATCACACAAACACTAAAATCTCTGTAGTTTTCGTCACTTTTGGTATACATTCCAAGACAAGCAATTCTGCCGCGGATAAATCTGCTTTAAGCGGATAGACTTTCATAATCCACAAGTCAAAAAATCCGATGTTATCTGCTTGTATTACTATCCAAAGTAGGACTCTAGGCTCAATCCTTGAATTCTACGAAATAACAGCGGATCCGTCAGGTAGTTACGGAAATATTTCTATAATAGGGGGCAAATGTTCCCATCTTGATCACTGTACCATTTGGTCGGCCAATTCAAATCAATCATCTTTCTGTTTTGAATACAATCAAATATTTCTATAAAACTTAGGTAATGCTATCATTCCCACTCTGTTTGACAGTATAATCTCTAAATCGGACTACTCAATGATATAGAAAGCATCTGGAAGTGATTTTAGATGCAAAGCTCATGGAAAGGACACATTGATTAGAAATTTCATAGAGCTTTTTCAAAATCATAAGGATTATCTTCTAAAATGTTGTTTTTTTTATATAAAATTCACTTATTCTTCCATTGCTACCTTACGCTTCTGTCGTCTGTTGGCCGCTTGTTATCCTTAAAGGTAACAAATGCAAAACTCAATCACATGCAAAATTTTGCGTACAAGACAACAACTGGACTTTTTTCGCCGACTCAACTTATTGCGAAGGAGGTCATTTTTTACCTTTAACACCTGCAGTCTGGTTGTTGGACGAAACGACATGAACACAAAATTTCGCCACCAATTAGTCCGTTCCGGTATTCTGAGATCCCTGATTGGTAAATTACTACACTGCGCGTTATTTGAATAAATTACACCCAGATACCTTCAAATAATTCAAAAAAAACCTTTGACCGCGCTGTTTTTATAGCCTCAATTAAGGATCTTTGGACTTGAAACTGGGCTCCGTTTGCGTAAACCTCTCTATCCCCCAAACATTCTCCATTATATTTAATTCCGGAGAGTATGGTGGCCATGACAAGAGTTCCACGTTTTGAGTTTGGATCCAGGATTTTTTTTTATGTTTGCGGGATGAATCGAACTAGCTCAAAAATGTTTTTGAATTATGGAAACGCATTTTCCAGAACATTTTAATATGACGTTGCGGTCAATTTTGTGCTTTTTTTATTAATTCGATTTGTCCAAAAAAAACTCATCCTTTCATGGATCGTGAACACAAAAATTATAACCACCAGGGCCGTCCGTATTGTATTTTTTCTCATCAGAAAACACATTACAACAGTAGGGATTTTACCTGTGGCCTCGCATATTGCGGTGTTTATAACTAATCTAATGCTTGATAAATACTTCGCCCACTCAGTCCGAAGATTAACTGAAATTCCCGATTGAGTTCTTAGGTCCTGATTACAGCGTTCCACTGGATAGGCTTGAGGATGATACAATGTTGTTAGACTGCTCAATTCCAAAATAGCACATATAGTATGCTACATGATTTCGGTGCGATCCATTGTCAGAAATGAGCCGCCTGGGTAGTCAATAACGTTAGAACACCTCGTCAATCAAAGATTTTATACAATCCAGAGCAGTTGCCGAGAAGAGCTCCAATAGTTCCCCCTACCGTGTGGCAACATCCTCCACTGTTGGTCCATTATCGAGGTTTACAAAAACCCGCTGCTTTTCAAATTGAAAAATGCATACTTCAGACAATCCACACAATTACGATAGAATTCGGTAACAGAACGGTGCATTCCCGGGCAGAAATATTTCTCCTCAACCTTCGACAGAGTTCGCTCAACCTCACTGAACATCTTCGATTTCTTCGTTGTTATAGCGATAAAGTACCCGTTGCTCCATATGATATCTCCGAGAAACATAATTTTTGTGATTCGGGTTAACAGGCTTCTCTAGGCTATGGGTAATCCTCGACACCTCTTTCTCTTCCACTTGCATTCGTCTTAACCCAGTTGGTGCTCGCTAGAGAAAATCAATCTCAAAGGCATTGAATTTGAAAACCTACTCGTGTGTTGTAGGTGGTCGAGACAGTACTTCCACTTTCCAATTTCGTTGTCACTAGCCATTTTGCACCCTCTAAGTAGCCTCGGAACTTGTTCCATGCCCATACTACTGCGAGTGCTTCTCGTTCAGTGGTGCTGTATTTTATTTCCGTAGTGATTAAACGGTTTACATATTTGGTCGGCCTTTCATCCATCATCGTTGAAATAGTACAGCACCCAAAGCATAATGACTTGTATCGGACATCAGGATAAACGATTTCGTAGGAAGTATTTGCCGGAAAATCGGAGAATCCGTTTATAAACGATTTAAATTTTCAAAAACAGAGATTTCAGCTTCACTCCAGGTCCACAATACATTTTTCTTTGTCAAATTGGTTATGGTCGCGCGACATCCGAAAAACGGTTGATCGATACCACTAAGAGGTTTGTAAATCGCTGCGAATTTGTGATACATTGACCGGTGGACTCCACCAAAATCGTAGACACTTAATTCGGGAACTGTACATTACGACGAAAAAAATTACACTTTTCCAGATTTGATCTGTTTGAAATCTCAATTCTATCATCTAGATTCGATGAATTCAGTTGGGTCTCGAGCCCTGGCTCAAAATCTCTGGAAGGTTGCTGACACGTTTCGAATTTGAGCAAATGCTTACTTTTGGGATCATCGTTAAATCAGAATAGCCTCTGTCCAGAATCGATAACAATTCCACCATCCATGATAAAATTAATCGCCAGAATTTTTGTATAAATCGGGAAAAATAAGAAACGTCGCGTTGCACAGTTTTTAACCCAATCGCAATCGAAGCATCACATAGAGTACATGATACACGTTTCACACACATGATATATCCTAAAATAATTTTCTTTGGTGAGACCTACAGTCTTACAATAATTACACGGATTTTTACATGATGGCTCTAATGCGCGGATTCTACAGAGAAACAATTTTTTTCAGTCAAAAATACTGGGAAACCGAAAAGGGAAGAGTATATTTAAATTACGTTAGGCGATAAAGACAGCAACTTTTGTATGTTTTTAGTTATAGCAAATATAGTCAAATTGTGACAGATTGGTGGCAACATAACCTTAAAAATTTTGAAAATAAACGATTTTAACGAAACAAAACATTTTCAAAATTTTATAATACCCTACAATGAACGTGTTGTACGTAGCAATCATAAAATTGTCGTAGTGTGCGAAAAATATTTCTCATCGCTTACTATTTTTTGAAGGTGTGTTAAAAATGTTGCCATAAAAAGTATTGAGTTTTATACTTTTTATGGCAACATTTTCCCCACTTACTCTATTATTTTGCCAGTAAATTTTACTGAACAATTTTTTTGTTTCTCTCTAACAAGTAAAGGATTAATATTTTTATCTAGTGTTAATTTTACTGAAAAAATGTGTTTCACTGTGAAATTCACAAGTTCACAGTTTATTTCTTTATTTTACCATTTCACCGTCCAGGTTGACAATGTTCATCATCCAAATCAGTCTCATCCCTAATGTACCTGGTTCATGTTTAATTGGCTCACTATATTTAGAGAACAAAACATGTTTAGTTCAATTCAACTCCATATTTTTTTTAGTTCGGCCAAATGTCAGTAGAGTCAGACAAACCTATATTGTTGGTGGCTCTGTTTAATAATAATTTGTATTTGGTCTGAAGCTAACGTTCATATTGTGAGCAACACGCCGATTTTTTTTTGTTTAAATTTTCGGCTGACTAAATTGATGGTTGGCTCATACCACCTGTTTATAGATGATACAAAACAAATCGCGCCTGAGTTTTAATTAAAATTTGCTAAATAAATTAAGATTAAAAAATAACCAAAATATTTCTAATTCGAGATTTATAAATCTGAACTAATTTTTCAGCTTCGAACTAATTATTAGGCATGATTTGATTTCTGAATATTAGAGACATCTATCGGTGAGTAGCATGAATTTACCACTAATTTAGTTAGAAATTTTAGTCGCGTTTTTTGAAAAACATTTGTTCGGGATCGCTATAACTTAAGTCAAATTTTGTCAAATTTAAAAATTAAATCTTATTTTTTTTTAATTAAACATCTTAGACGAAATTGCATAACACAAAGAATCCATCGAAAAGTTCGATGGTTTTCTTGTAATATGGTTGTTCTCAACAGTTCTGAATAGTTCTGTATAAAAGCAGAAATGTATAGAGTAAGGATATTATGGGAAAACCATCTAACTTGTATGATTAGTATTTTTTGGGATACATAGGTCTGTGTTATCTAAAAAAATCAACATCAGGCACATAATTAAAACTTCTAATACTTTGTGCCTGAAGAAGGTTTGTTCGGCTAAATTACTGAAAAGCCGAGCGCCCGATGCCGATTTTTTTTCTCTGAATTTCCGAATAACTGGAAATTGATAAATTTTACTTTATTCGGCAAATTTTAATTAAACATAAGACGCGATATACTTAGTATTATCTCTGAACGACTAGTGAGAATTAGCCATCAATTCGGTTAGTCGAAAGATTGGACAAGGAATCCGGCGTCAGGCGCAAAATATAAACTAACTTCATGTTAGTTCATACCAGTTATCAATAGATGGCGTAAAACATAATTGTTTATCAAAAAATGCATGGATTATGCAATTTAAATGGGTTATACAACACACTTTCACATCTTTATTTAGCACTTTATTTTTAATGCGTTCTATCAATAGGCGCGAGTATGACAATATTATTTACAAATAAAATAAAGAACTGTTGTGTAAGCGGCGGGGTAGGGTTGTATGACACATTTAAATTGCATAACCCACGCATTTTTTGATGAATTTTTTTTTATCTGTTTCGTTACTCTTATATAGTAGCCGTGTTTCATGATACCCATTGATTCGGATCAGTTCAAATTTTATATGAAAAACTAGATCCAAGTTTTGTTTCAGTTCACAAATTTTGATTTGAAATCTCGAACCGGCGGGATTAGAATTGGTTGTCTACGAGTAGTCGACATTGTCTACGATTAGTCGACGTTGTCTGCCTTGTCGACGAGTTGTCTACGCAATAACGTAAAATTAAGTAGATGATGCGTACGTAATCACCCATCTCTGGCACGTTGGTCTCCAAAAGTTATTTTCGCTTCGTCGTATATAGGAATGTACACTAGGTTTTATTCCATCCCACCATAATGCGGCCTCACCGGTTATTAAAATGCGAAAACCTCAGTTTGAATAGAACAACCACTTGATCCCGAAATTCCCGGAAAGTTTGAATTATTATAGCAATTGAAATTGTTTCAAATAAATTAAGCACTTGACATGACAATATTCCACCACACAATCTGCCTAATATCGATATAGTGTTATTTCGATGAATTGTAAAATATCAATAGGAAATCCTTTGAAAATCGCACGAAAACGAGCTGTCCTTAGATACGATTCATCGAAATTCTTCAAAATGGCGGCGTAATGACCGAGAGGGTAATGACCAGAGGATAATGACTGGGAGTAATGATGGCAGCCGGCGGAATTACGAGGGTATTGTTCAGGAGTGGTATAAAGTCCTAAACCGATCTAGATTGATCGATTTTCTAGTTTTTGTACAAAATTTTAATAAAATAAAACAAAACTTTTATTATGTTTAAATTTAGTGGTTTAAATAATTAAACCGCACATAATTAAAAATTTTAAATATTTGAGATGTTTATAATAAGGATAGTTGAGTCTTAAAAGAGTCAGCGAGTAAATAGCTAACACTCATAAAACCTATAGTGTAACTATAGTTTAAAAACGTGCCAACTCATTTCCCAAAATGTTTCTGCTGAAAACATCGACCTGTTTCAGTTTCCATACACCCTAGTAACTACTAAACTAAATTCGTTCGAATTTTGTATATCTTAAAGTTACATTTAAACTTACTTCGAACGAAAACTGCACATCTCCGAAATTGTTGATTATTCTTTAATGATGAGGGCACTCGAAACTTCAGTACATTTATCTCGATCTTCCAATTTTCAGACTAAATTTTTCCCATCACAAGTTAGTTTTTCAGATCCAAATACGTGATATTGTTCTCAATGGATTGACATTGGTGCCCGTTAATCTTCGCCAATGCAGTGAAGTTGTCCAAATATTTCGCTGGAGAGTTTCATATAACAAACAGTGTTTTTAAGAACTCCGTTTATGGTATGGTCTAGTCAGAAAAGACGAAAGATTTAAAATGTTTAAATGCCACATGTAAACTTAGGCACATTAGTTATTAAGTGCACTGAATATTTAAGACATGCCGAAGTAGATCTAATTGTTCTTTCATTAAATATAACAGGAGTATGTTTATGCTTACTTGCGATTAGGACCTCAGGACTGGCGTAATCGAATACAGTCGGAATATAGTGGAGTTTAATTTGTCAACCATTTGTTGCAACAAAATTTTTTGCAGCTGCTACTCTCTTCTACGAAGTCGGCGAGAATGGTAACATACAGATCGGTCATCTTTCAAAATAATTTTGTCAACATATTTTTGGATTTCCGTCCAACTGGTTGGTACTGCGTTATCATCAACATCGCATTCTTTAGTATGGCTGAATTTTGATGTTGTTTTCTCATCTCATTTCCCACCGTCCTTTTTAACATCGACAATTAGCGATCAAAAGGCTTTTCTCTGGAATTATTAAATTCCGATTACCTCGGAAGTGTCTGCTGCTGCAATAATTCGTCCTCATTTGAATTATTTATCAGTTCTAGTTAAATTTACACTGCTTCCGCTGCTTCCGGCTTATACGATCGAATCTCACCTTCTTACATTATAAATTTAATTGACATTTTGTCTTCAAATCCGCTCCTATTTCTCAACTGATTTAGATAAAACTCGTATTCATTTAAACCGGCTGTATTGAAGATACCCGTCCCATTTGAAAAAAACTGTCGCAAAAATCTCATCGAACTGACTCACACTCCAGATATCGTATGATGCTATTTATGACGCTGGGCAATGATAATCCGCAAAATATTAATAACAGAATTGTTCTAGGTTCTTCATGACCGAAGAGAAATTTTCAAAAAATTTGCAGGAACCAAGCAAAAATTTGTCGAACATAAAAAATTCTTTTTACAAAAAATTGGCAATAGCCGAGGCAGGTTGATTTATTTTGATTTTAAATTGAATCAGCCGGATGCCCTCAACGCAATTAATTGGGTAGAATTTGCTTTCCTAGAGCTGGTTCTGATCAATTCTGGATGAGAACTATACATAAATTATTGTTGACATTTGTAAAATTACAATCTAACCCATCAGACATTATACAGTGTTTTCAAAAAATACGATATATGTGTACACAATTTTACCATTAGGCTGTGAAAAAAACGGTTGTAATGATTTAGTTCCGTTTAATCGGACCATTTTTAAAACTACAAACTCTTCATACATTTCGGTAGAAAAATTACTTAATTCTATTCAAATTGGTCATTTTTCAGTACCCAAGCTTTGTTCTTCCAAATTCGTTGAGTTCAATTTAATTAAAAATTCAAATTTTTCCTGCAAACAACAACTGCTTGAACCAATTAAACCGATGTTGTGGGGAAGTTCCGAACTATGTATATTACTTTCTGCTTGTATTTTGATCCTTGCGTCGACACCTGTGGAATGGTAATATTTTATCCACCAAGATGGTCGTTCTCGATATGAATGACATTAAAATGTTGATATTCCATATTTCTAAAACTTTAACAAATCTCTTTATCTTCTTTTGATAAAAATATGAAAGAGCTTGCTATCTGGGTTTTATTGAGAGTTGCCACGAGACAATCAAAAGCAATCAATAACAAACTTTCAAGTTCTCAATATTTAATTTATACAGCAAAAAATTTTCAATAAACCCATCACAAACTATAAACTAATTTTCGAAGTCGATAACAGCGATTTCTTGAAAAAAAAATTTCATTTCAATTAGAATCAGAAAGCTTTTAAACAAGATAGAAACTTTCAGAAACTAATATCTTGTTGCATTGAAAGTTTTGTGCATTTTTGTAACCAAATCAAAGACATAACTAACTACTTGGTATAAGCAGCACTCTATTTTGATTTTACTAAAGTTGTTATACCAGAAACAACGCCATATACAGACATAAATGATTTTTGTGTAGCACGCAACATTTTATTTTCGTATCTGACTTTTTCTATCGTGATATCAACTGTCATGATAGAAATAGATGATTTATTCTATACATTGAGATTCTAATTTTTTTAAATGTTGTAAATAATGTACATAGAACATAAGGACTGGAGATGATTCTTAAAACGTAAGTAAAAGGCATGTAAGTTTGTTCTTAGGTGGATGTTGCCCGTTGCTTGAAGACTGTGTGTAAAAAATTATGAATAGGCGTTAAAAGGTGAGATTTTTTTTGTTGTCTTGTTTTACATAAAAACTTTTTAATTGCACTTTTTTCGTTGTTTTAAATTATTTCTTTTTTGTAATTATAATTTATTTTATTTCCTTTACATAATTTGCTTAATTGGACTTACACAAGACTTTTAATAATCATTTCACATAATCATCTCGTAAAATATTATATTCGTACACACACACACTTGTTACCTAATTGCGCTGAATTAATATATTAATTATTTTTTTTTTTAATTTTTCCGTATACCTACAGATTATCCACATTCATTCCATGATGAGAGTGACTCCCCCATAAAATATGGATCGTATTTTCCATCGACGTTACCACGAGTAGCCGGGTCACAACAATCAACTAGTGAGGAAATACCAGGATTAAATCCACCATTTCAACGAAGCAATAACGTGTATTGGACATTACAAGCACGTAAATCAGCCAATTCATCGAATAGTAGCTCAAATCGAACGAATAGTATTTATGACCGATCAAATCAGCATTTTATATCGCCTACACATCAAGAGCGTGTCCCAATCGAGGATTTGTATTCGACACCGAATAAAAATCGTAAATTGGATTTAAAAACGACACCGTTGGGGTTTTCAACATTTTTTTCGCCCATTTCAAAGCAAGATCTAAGAGAGGAGAATAATACGATTGGAAATGTCTCACCGATTGATCCGAGGAATTCGATCGCATCGTTTAAAACATCGACACCTTCGAAGCTGGGTGAATATGATCATAATCGCGTTAATTCACCGTCGCGTATTTTATCGGAAGAATTGAGGAACAAATTACGGATACATGAAAGTGGACAAGGAACTTTATCAGCCGGTAATTCTCCAGCCAGTTCGGGAAGATCAACGCCTCGCCTAGAACCACAAGCAGGACGAGGTCGCAACAGCTGGGCACTAGATAAAGAACAATCACAAACATGTTCCGATCGGCTAGGTACGAATAAAACTACACTTCTAGATTTTAAGAAGTTACTACTAGCGCAAGCAGGTAAGGTTACAACGAGTACTGTAAGCAAAAAACCATCAGCCGTCGAGTTGTTAAAAGTTGCGAGATCTGGAGCACAATCACCACCAGCCCAAACACCGATTAGTGTGCAACCAATACCGGCTCAGCCAACACCAAATAATGTTAAATCCAGTATGAATATTTTAGATTTGAGCGGAAGTCCGAAAACATTTTCGAACCGGCGGCACATGAATCGCCCAATAATATCACCGAATCCGAACTCACCGACAAAGACGTTAACGCCTCCGATCAAGCACTATGCATCACCAAAATCTAGTTGGCGCCTAAACAATATCCGGAGTAATGTTATGTCGACAGCCATACCCGAAGTCAACAGCGAGGAAGATAGCCCGAATAATTCTACAGGGCCGAGTCCATCATCGACCCTGTCACCGATCAAGGAGAGTGCCGTCATCGAAGAGAAAATCAACATGCGCGACAATATATTCTTAAAATCGGAGGAAAATAATTTTATGAAACATGAAATCACAACAAAAATCGGAGGAGGATACACAGCCGGTGGAGTATCACGTTCACAATATTTACAGGCACAGCGTGCACAATTTTTAATGGGCAATAATAACAACAATAATAGTAGTATTAATAATAATATAAAACAGCAACAATTTAAAAATGGCATATCACCGTCACCATCGATAGCGGCACCCGTATCTAGCCCAAATAATATTGATTTTGTCGAGAAACCGCGTACCGGGTCACCATCACTCGAAACAGCGCTTTGATACAAGTACAATTTCCATTTGCGCAAACATTTTTAGTGTACGTGTGTGCGTGTGTGTGTCTAGAGCTTTGATTTTTGTGGCACAATAATATAAATATTCTCAAATCTAAAACATATCGATATTTGTAAAACATAAAAATACGGTTTTATGTTCCTATCTATATAATATGTAACACCATACTAAACAGCGATAAAAACGCCATTTTGTATGCTGCCGCGCCATTTTGATAATTTTTTTTTAAAACAACCGTCCATTTAAATTTTGATTTTGCATACCATAATAAAATTCTCAGCACCACAAAAATCACAAAACTACATATTTTTAATTATTAAATATTAAATTATAAATTATTAATTAATAATTGACTGATACTGCCAAATAATTTATAATTAATTTTAAAATTGCCTTAATTATTTTGTATGTTATGATTTGCCCATTAAATTGTCTAATAATAATCATGATGTCATGTTTTATTATTAATTATTAATTAATTTATTATTTTGTTTTGTTTGTATTTTTTTTTTTATTAGCTAGTCCGAGGCTTAACATAAAAATAAACAATTAATTAAACATGACGTAAAACAAAACTAAATTATATAATTAAAACGCTTAATTAAAAATAAATTTCATTTTTTTATAAAGTGCTATGATTGGTTTAAATTAAATTTATAAATAAATATAAATATTTTAGATTTGCTTAATTCAATACAAAACAAAAATTAAATTAAATTAAATTAAAAGACGATTGTTAAAAATTTATAATTGTTAATTATTAATTATATATTATTATTATTATTATTATTATTATTTTGCTTGTTTTATTAATTTTATAAATACATTTAAAAATTAAAATAATTAACGAAAAAAATAACAACAAAATTATTATTGTATTTTAGGGATTTGATATTTATTTATATATTAAATTATTATTAAATTATTAATTTTTGAAACGAAATCATTATAAAATAAATAATTTTAAATGTTTTTATTTTATAAAAATATATATTTAATTTGTAATTTATTATTTTTTGTACCTTTTTTTCTACGTATAACTAAATGATGTAATTTAGGAATTATGATAATTAAAAATTTAAATTGAAAATAAAAAACATGAAAATTAGAACTTTTGAATAATTATAATTAAATTTAATTAATAAAAAATTATTAGTTAAGCGGTTATTATTATATTGTACACACATAATAATTATGATGAAAAAATTAAAGTAAATAAGTAATAAAACATTTATTAAAAAAAAATTTATTAAGGCCTAATACCTTCTTTACATTTTAGGTTTACTCTGCAACAAATTTAAAATATTTCTGATGTTTTATTTCAACGTTAAGCGATAAGCCAGAGCCACACATAATTGTTTTTTCGGGGCTTGATATGCACGAAACCAGCATCTCGACTGCAAACCAAATTGGCGACCAAATTAACGAGAAATAACATATTAAGACCAGCTGAAGTATGTTTGGAAACGGTGATGGAGTTCGCTATCCCCATGACATATAAAGAGGATCAGCAAAAATACTGGAAATGGCATCACTAACAAGCCTGCAGTTAACCTCTGGCTAACGCAAAAAACGCAAATAAACCAAACCAACCAAGAACTTCGATTCAAGGAGACATTGCTTGTGCAGGTCTAATGGACGCACGAAGTTAGTCCGGAATTTTGTATAAACTTCAAGCTTATGGTTTAGCTATGGGTTTCAAATATATAACAAGAAGCCAGATCTATGAACAGGTCCAATCGACAGAACAAAAGATGCCAATATTATGGACAAATATAAATAAAAAACAGGACAGCAAATCATGGATCAATTTGAAGTTTTGGGTCACATAACAAATTCAACTATTTGTGATATGTAAAGCATTATTATTTATCACAACGCGCATCGGCAAAGATTTTAACAGGCAGTCGCGGATACCTCATTTGTTCAGGAGCAGCTTATTTAAAGCAATTTATACTGTAAATCTTTAATTTAAGTTGCTGATACATTCAAAATTCTGGGTCATACATTGGAACAAAATAACAGATACTTTTGGATAATTCTACCAAAAGCAGCTTACCATCTAACAGTGAAAAAATTGTCAAATCACCTGGGATGTATCACTCTGCATTCCAGTCTTGCGTCATCTCTGAAATGGAATATGATATGACATAGACAAATCTATTTTTGATGGAAGACTATCGCTTTTCATTCCCGTTACAAGTGTCTAGATGCGCCAAAGAAGGAAAAAATTTCCAGATACGAAGAATTACAAACGATCAGTTCACATCACTTATTTTCATTCACGGACTGCAATCACATTGCGATGCTGACATCTAAACTCGATTGCTGTCAAAATTAGAAGATCAAAACACCACTATAGACAAATTTAGCAGACGAATGTGTACGGCATTTGAATTTAAAGAAATACGCAGCTCTGATTGAAAAACATAGCGCCAGCCATTAGTAAACCAAGTGCATCAAGTATCAAAGTCACGTTTCAACACAAAATTATCAAACAAACCCTTAAATTTCCTTAATACAGTGGTTGGCGTTCGTTTATACGCACTGTATTATTTCTTTTATTTCCATTTCAATTCCAACTATGAATACTTGTGATACATACATTCAAATATTGTAGCAGTGAGAGAAGTAACAGGATAAATTTTGTTTTGTTACATCTATTGTTTTAGTTGTGAAGTATTGTTTTTAGTGAGAGTGTCGATTTTTCGTGTTGCATACCTCTATACGCAGTTACAAAAAAAATGTTCCTATAAATTCATTTGTTTTAATAATATTTAATTTTTGCAATCTCTCAGTAAGTTTTTACTTTCAAACTAAAACACAAATTAAATACATATAACATAAAACGCTTTTGCAGAGGTGGGTAAGGGAAAACGTTTGAATAATGAAGAAATAGTGCAAATTGAAATATTGAAGAAATTAGGCTACTCTAATCGCCTCGTTGCCAAGGAAATCAAAAGATCTGAGGGATCGATCAGAAATTATTTAAAAAATCGGAAAACTTATGGTATCAAAAACCTACACGAGGAAATTCAAAGCTCAAAAGCTCAAAAACCAACTATTTTCTAGCCAAATAATTGCAAAATTTGATTTGCTGGTAGTCAAATCAACTGAGGACAGGCATGAGGACAACAAAAACCATTAAATGGATCAAACATAAATCGAAACCCCGTCTAACAACCACACATATGGAACGCCGTTTCAAATTTGCGCAGCAGTACATCCATTGGACAAAAGAATGGGACCAATTGATTTTTTCTGATGAAAAAAAAAATTTATTTAGACGAACCACACTGCTACAGTTGTTAATGGCATGATCTACGAAATCACACTGTCGTTCGGTCAAAGAGAAAATTTGGTGGTGGGACTGTAATGATGTAATGAAATTTTGATTCCATTTATTGATGATCGTATTGATAGTGAGTTCGAATTTCAGCAGAACAACGCTGCGATCCACGTTTCACAGGCATCTATAAGGATTGGTTTAAGTGCAGAAATATTCTAATACTAGAGTGGCCAGTATGTAGTCCAGACTGCAATCCCATTGAGAATCTTTTGGTGAATACTGGCTGCAAAGGTGTATGCAAATGGACGTCAATTTTCGTCAGGTAATGATTTGAAACAGTGTATCAAACAAAGCTTGGATGAAATCAGTCCCAATCTGCTCCAAAAGCTTTGGCAGTCAATGCCAAAACGAATTTTTAAAGTTATTAAGAATAAGGGAATTTCGGTGAAAATATGCAAATGCACATAAACGAATGCATCAGATTTCTTTGCAGTTTTGTAAAAAATATGAATTTAATGAATGAAAATTTAAGAAACCCACAGCAAATCCTTAATATTTATTTTTAATTACGATTGTTCGTATTCAAATCATAAATGTACCAAGTGTGAACTTAAAAGGCATAACGAGGGTTATTGTGCTTGTTACTCAAAATTAAAATCATGAAGCACTGATAAACCAAAAAGGTTATCCAAATAAACATAAAAAAGAAGTAAGATCGGTTCATCGGTACCAAAATACAAGGAAATAACTGTTTCCAGAACTATTCAAGGACACGATTGGGTTATGCAAAAAAATCCAAGTAAAACTTCATTTAAGCCGGATGTCAAACCTGTTGAAGCTGAACTGACAAGACTTGAAGAATTGGAATCGCATACCCAGAGAGCTTTTTGATAGATTGTTGAAAAAGTCATTTGACGGTCGATGAAGTTTCATTGGATGATTTTTGGTAGACAATTTACCTTAGAAACGGACCATAAGCCATTATTATCTATATACGGTCCCAAGAAGGGTATAGCAGTGAACAGCCAATCGGCTTTAGCGTTAGGCATTACAATTACTATTATATGATTTTAAAATTCGTTAGATTTCTATGACAGAGTTTGGGCGTGCCGTCGTTTTATCGAGACTAATCAATAAAAGGTCACGACCACATGAAGAATATTTGATAACTAGCATCATACTAGAAAAAAATGTACGGCAAATTGTAACTGACGGAGTAACTCGTCTTCTGATCACTTCAGCAATGATTATTAGTGCTACATCAAAAGATTAACTGCTCAAAGCAAATAATTACTTTTCGGCAAACGCATTGTTATTTCGCAATGTTTCCAATAGCGGGTTCTAAAGAAATTTCATAAATGCATCCGGGTATGTATCAAATGAAGTTATTATTTGGTGACAGTGAAGTTGAAAATTGTGTAAAAAGTTATGCAAGCGGCAAAGTTTAGTCAGATTATCAGGGTGGCCTAAAATGATGCAACCATGGCGCGTATTCATATTGACTACGCTAGTCATTGTTGACGCATATACAAAAGTTCTAGTTCTAGTCATTGTTGACGCATATACAAAAGTGGCCTGCAATTGTTGAGATGTCATCCAAAATGGGCAAACTGGCGGTTCGTAGACAGATTAAAGCGATCATAAAGAAAATCCGTGAATGAACGTCTAGGCTCGATCATCGTTACATATTTATAATAAATTAGATCAAATTCTTGGATATGGTCGTATCGCGCCTTTTTGGTCGAAGACCAAATAAGCAGCATCCCCAAGGCAAATCTCGGAACAATCGACTAAAACTTACCGGACAAGTGGTGCAGTGGTTAAAGCTTTGGCACTTAGACCGGGACGTACTAGGTTTGAATCCCACCAGAGGCTTGGATGCCAAAAGTGAATTTTCAGCAATTTGAGCCTTGCCGTTATTGAAAAATTTTAAAAACAAGCAACGAAATACGCAACAGTGTGAAAGGCTTATGACCCCTTATTTATATGAAGGGTTCTATTGAAGTAGAATTAAAGCACGAAGGTAAGTTGCATAAATTGTAATTAAAAATAGTGTTCGTTCATTGTTAGGTAAGATATTTTCAAAAAACTTGTTTGTAAAATTACAACAATAAATTCATTCATTCTTGTACACGAGTTTGAAAAGGGCAAAATCTCAAATCGAGTTAGTTGAATAGTTTGATTGAAATAAGATTTGTTTATTCCAGTTCTGTCTTTCCTATTCTCCGATTCGGGCACTATGGCCTTTCTAAAACCTAAGCGCCCTCTGGGTTTTATATAGCACTATACGAATGCAATTAAAAACTAGACTTTATTTTTCTAAGTTCACCAGTCCCGAAAAAAGTCGTTTTAAAAAGTGGGAGGAAGCAGTGCTGAACCTGGCCACCTAGAAAAACTAGAACTAAAATTAAACTTGAAATAAAACTGGATTCAATCATTTTTCAACAGCGTAACATAAAATAGGGGTGTGTAACAAAATCTCGGTTTTCAAAATCTCGGTTTGTCAAAATTTCGGTTTTTTTTTTCTAAATCTTGGTTTTCAAAATCCCGGTTTTGTATAAAAAGAACCCCCAATTTTTAGGAAATCCCGGTTTGAATTTTTAAAAATTGACATGTGAGAAAATGGAACTCAAATGATTTTTTGACAAAATTCAAAAATGAGTTTGCGATAAAGTTCTAGAAAATGAATAATGGGGATGGAATTTAGATGGAGGGCTAAGTACCCGTGAGAGTTATCGAAGCCGCCAGCCTCTACAATTATTGCATTTTAAAATGTTGTATATTCACAAAATATTGCTTTTTTATTAATCTTGCAACTACAAAATGTTCCAATTACAAAATGTTGCAAGTACCAAATCTTGAATTAAAAAGCGTGCAATTAGAACTAGAAGAAAAGAAAACCGGGATTTTGAAAACCGCGATTTTTAAAACCGAGATTTTGAAAACCGATATTTCGTAGTACACCCGTAAAACAGATTTTGAAGTTGCAGTCCCCTCTCAAAAGCCCAACTATACCGTCAAAAGCAATCAAGCATCAAAAATATAATGAGGTACTTCAAATTACAAAATTTCGCAGTCTAACCAAAATGCTCAGTGTCCCTTTAGATGAATATCTCAGGATGACTGTCCGCATTTATTCTCAATTTCATAACGAAAATTATCTTGGTAAAATGTTGAAAGTTCGAACATACTTCAAATCTAAATTGTTTTAACGCGTTTATAACCGATTTACGGACTAATGTTGAGAATCGGCAGGCAGCTGTTTCAACATAACAGATGGTCGACTTTCATTAGATAGGACTCCCTAAAATAATTAAACCCGCTGACACCGAACAAAAGCGATGAGAAATAGGAAGTAAAATGGACGACAATATAGTGCATCCGCCAAATCGGTAATGTCTTAGGTCTCAAAGATTTCACGTTTTCATAGAGGCAGAAAACATTTTCTAGAGTGAAAATTAATAGGATGAGACTTTGAAATAACTGTATTGAGTCATCATCATCTGATGAAGCATATAGCGTCGGTGGTGTAATGGTCAGCATAGTTGCCTTCCAAGCAGTTGATCCGGGTTCGATTCCCGGCCGACGCACTTACTTTTTTTATTTTTTAGTAATGATTTACATTAAATTTATAGAAACTCCTAAGTATACTGTTACTTGTCACAAAGATATCTATTACAGGCAAATCTATATGAACTCTCTACCATCATTTTGAATATACAGAATAAAACAATATTTTTGGAATATATAAATGTATTTTAAATTAGATCGAATAGATAAAATTTACAATAAAACTTCTTAAAATTACGTTTTTCATTCTCGAGAGATATTTCACTTCGCGCCTTGTGGATTCATTTGCATCGGAGGCCGTACCATCCCCATCGGCGGCGGTGGCCCCATCATCGGACCCATGGGGCCCATCATCGGTGGTGGTCGCATACCAATCATAGGCGGTGGCATAGGTCCATGCGGTCCCATCATCATCGGTGGCATTTGGCCGCCCGGTGGCATACCAGGTGGCATCATACCTGGCCGTGGCGGTGGTCCCAATGTATTAGGTGGTGGTATCGATACACCACCCTTAGGCGGTGGTGCAAACGGATTCTGTGCGATTTTACCAGCTTTGAACGCGGCTGTTGTGGCATCAATCAAATGCTGTGCCTGCTCCTCCATCCATTTTTGGTAGTAAAATTTTACATTGTCTTTGTGTTTGCGACCGGTACAATGTGTCTTACGAACGCTCGGTGAATCATGCGTTAGGTATGTATCACAATAATCGCAATAATACTTGGGCATAGTGATACCGAACCCCAAAACAACTTTTTTAGGTTAGAATTTGCGGATCAACCCTAAAATTAATATAAAACACAAAAATGTCAATAAAATCAACTTGAATATATAATTTATAATTAAATACGCACTTGGAAGCTATTTATTCGTTTAAAAACTGCTTAAATTTACGTTTTACTAATTTTTATACAGCTCACATCTGTATCTGTCAAAAATTAGACAACAAATGAGAGTACCCCACAAACCGATTTTATATAACAAAAAATAAAACGAAAGTTGTTTCGATAAATTATTCTAGTACGTTTTTCTGTTAAAATTTTCTTCTACTTCTTGATTGTTTTTGTTGTGTACCGCGGACTTGCCAAAAATCAATCGAGTCGAGAATGTGTTATCAAAAGTTTAATCAAAACAATTTGATTTAAAAAAATCTCATGTAGAAATTAGTTTAACGGTTACCTACTTAAAAAGCTACTATTTGTGATAATAAAATTTAATAAAATGTACAAAGCATTAGGTAAGCGATTTGGTGTTACAATTACAATTGAAAAACGGGTTGCGGAGTTAGTAAATTATAAACGTTTTAATTTATTGATTAATTACACGTTAATTATATTAAATAGTTTATAATATTTGTTTTCATCATTTCCGCATAATTGCAAAAGCTTTTTATGCACATTAGTGGATTTGTATTGTTTTGACAAGTCGCACATGATTTTTTGCTGTGGCTCGTAGGGGTGCAAATTTTATGTTGAATTCGCACTTTATTCGTTACGTTGCAAAAAAATAACACAACCTGATAAAATAGGTCACACAACAATCTGCCGAATATCCCGCAAAGCCCTATAAATTGCACGCGAATTTGATAAAAACGTAGTGTTTACCAATAATAAACGTTATTATAGGAATATCTTTAAAGGGGTCATCCTAATCATAAATTGTAAACAAAAGCAACCGCCAGAACTCAAAATAATATTTACATGTATGAATATTTAATTATTTCTAAATCGTGCTTCTCTGTTCCAACCACACGCACGTGACAACTTTAAATCATTTCATTTTAGGAAAATATTTGCAACTAGGAATGTACACTAGTAATAGGGTAATAAAGGATTTAGGGATTTTAAGTTGTCACGTGTTTGGAACAGGGAATCACGATTAGGAAATATTTAAATATTCATACATGTAAATATTATTTGTTAGTATTTTGAGTTCTGACGGTTGTTTTTATTTACAATTTACGATTAGGATGACCCCTGTAAAGATGTTCTTAGAACAACATTTAATGTTGGTAAACACTACTTTTTTACCGAATTCGCGTAAACTTTTTTGGGCTTTACCCAATATTCAGCAGATTGTTGATTCGTTTCATTTACGAATACGAGTACCCCTTAATAAAAATTAAAAAAGGAAATAAAGAAAATATTTCATAATCCTTGTTTATCATTTAGGCTCCTAGTGGTACAGAATGAAGTTCTACATTTACCTAAATTCCACTTTACACTTGAACCATTTTCGTTAGACCTTATTGCCAATTCTAGCTACCATATTTAATAAATATTAATTTAATATCAGAAATTCATGAAATGTACATTGTTTGATAAGTAGGGCAACCAAAAATATGCTCTTAAAAATATTATTTAATTGCGAGGCGAAATATGGTTAGTAGATTTATTTTGCCATGCCAATTGACACATTTTTTTAAATTTTAATTTGTTTTGCGATTGTAAAGTAGAAATACATGAAAAGACTGCGACCTCGGAAAATGCGTAAGAGTCTTTTCGTGTATTTCTACTTTACAATCGCAAAACAAATATAAATTTAAAAAAAATGTGTCAATTAGCATGGCAAAACAAATCTACCAACCATATTTCACCTCGCAATTAAATAATTTGCGACCGAATAGAGGATATACCAATAATGCCGAAACGATAAGGTTATTTAAATTACTGAACGCTTTCGGACGTTATTACGAGAGCTGCCTTTTATATTTCGGGATTAGATAACAAAAACAAATATTAATCATCGAAAATCGCTTTATTGTTTTTCAAAATATTCCCCATGAGGATCTATACACTTTTGCATGCGTTTGAACCAATTGTCGAAGCACTTTTTCCACTCTGATTGAGGTATCTCCAAAACATGCATTCTGAACGCAGCAACCGCTTCTTCAGGTGTCGAAAAACGTTGACCTCTCAGTTTGTTTTTTACGTACGTGAATAAAACGAAGTCATTTGGTGACAAGGTAGGACTATACAGCGGATGACTCATCAAATCGATGTTTTGAGTGCTCAAAAATGCAGTTGTTTGAGCCGATGTGTGAAAGCTCGCATTGTCGTGGTGAAGAGTGAACCGTCTTCGGCAGTTGGTTTTCCTGATTTCTTGGAAGATAACTGGCAAACAAATGGTTGTGTACCATACTTTTTACGCTATTGGCCGTAGGCACTTGGCGAAACACACTAATACTTAATAAAGACATTTTTATTAATCACTTGTTTTTTGTTTCGCAGTTATTTTGAATAATTTTCAAAAAGTTTAAAAAATCACTCCGAGTGATTTTTTAAACTTTTTGAAAATTATTCAAAATAACTGCGAAACAAAAAACAAGTGATTAATAAAAATGTCTTTATTAAGGTTGTGTACCACTCAAAATTGACTGTTCTGCGTTGTTCTAGTGGTACGGTTGCGACATGTCCATTTTTTTCCAAAAAAACAGGCGATCATTTGCTTGCAAGTGCTTCGTGCACGAACGACTTTTGTTGGATTCGTCTCATCTTGAAACACCCATAGAGTCGACTGCTGTTTACTTTCGGGCTCATACGCGTAAATCCACGATTCATCACCTGTCACTATGTCATAGACGTGTTTTGACCAATCGACACGAGCCTTTTTTTGAGCGATTGACAAATTGTGTGGGATCCAACGCGAACAAATTTTTTTGACATTCAAATGTTTATGCAATATTGAATGTATGCTGGTCACACTAATGCCTAAGGTTGTCTCAATCTCACGATAGGTCACATGATGATCTTGCAATATCAGTTCGGGCACAGCATCAATGGTTTCCGGAACAACAACTGATTCTGGGCGACCTTCACGAAATTCGTTTTGGAGTTAACTACGACCTCGATTGAATTCACCATACCATCGATAAACACTGGTCCTTGATGGAGCTTCATCGCCAAAAATTGAATTAAGTTCATCCATGCACTCTTGCTGCCTTAATCCACGTCGAAAGTTGTAAAAAATAATTGCACGAAAATGTTCACGATTTAATTCCATTTTTTCGCCGAGAAAAAGTACTGTAAACAACACAAATAGCGAGTACTGTAAACAACACAAATAGCGCTCGAATGTCAAAACGTTCTGAGTACGTATAATCTCAAAAATGTCAAACTTTACGATAGAGCTGTCAGTTGCCAGATTGCAACACTAGGGTTGTCCAATCCCGAAATATAATAGGCAACCCTCGTACCTATGAAATTTTACATAGAAAAATAACAATTTTTCAATCTTCAAGCAAAACCAAACCTATGGGAGTGGCGATGGGAGCGCTTGTTTACTCATATAAACATGACCTTATGATCCTCCAACTAATCAAAACATATTCCAAATAAACAATAACTAACTTTAAAATTAATTAGTAGTTGTTATTAGTTTACTATAAACCGTATAAAGAATTTTAAGGTATTAAGAATTTACATTACTGTAAAGCACTTAAATACATTTCGTAACATTAGATAAACGTTGTTCATATTTGATAATATTATTCTCTTGAAATTTCCTCAATTTTTGTTTTTCTAATATTGTTATCTTTGGAGCATGATTGATTGATTACTTGATTGCACTTTGTTTTCCGATCGGAATTTAATTGATAAAAATTACAAAAATGACATAAAATCAAGGAGACTAATATTTTAATATTGCTTATTTTGGTTAGTCGGGTAAATTTGTTGACTTGGCAACATAAAATATGTACAATATAAATTGGTGCATAGGAGTTCAGTGATCGTGTATAGCATTCGTTAAGTTGGTATGTTTTGACGTTTAAATAACATATTGGTCGTTATACGCGGGAAAATTCAATTGGCGCTCAAAACAGAACTCGAGTGGAGGCAAATTTTCATTTTTATTTTCGCGCCGTACTGCAACCAAGTTGATTTTAAAATTGAATTAAAAAATTTTATAATTTAGATAAATTTTGTAATGTTACTGTCGCTTTTTTAATATATCTTGTGTAAATTTTAGTTTCTGTAATTTGTTTTTTGTAAATTTTATTTTATTTTCGGTGATTCAATTTTATCAAAAAAAATCAAAAGGGCGGCTTGGAATAAAAATGGCTTCAACCACGAAAAAGGCGAATGGACAACCTTTTACTGTGTTGATCGAGGGCAATATCGGGAGTGGCAAAACAACATTCCTAAAGCATTTTGAGAAATTTGATGATGTGTGTTTGCTGACGGAACCAGTGGAAAAATGGCGTAATTGCGGTGGGGTTAATTTATTGGTAAGTTTCGGGTGATTGAACTTTTTGTTGTGGTAGCCATATATATATGCTAACATTCATCTATTGTGTATGGCTTTCTTTGGGTGTGTAGGAACTTTTATATAAGGAACCTTATCGATGGGCCATGCCTTTTCAATCCTATGTGACATTGACGATGCTGAATATGCATATACAACAAACGGATAAAAGTGTTAAATTGATCGAGCGATCGCTGTTTAGTGCACGGTACTGTTTTGTGGAGAACATGTTGAAGCGTGAAATACTTCATCCGGGGATGTACCACGTACTTCAAGAATGGTATAATCATTTAGTGACTACAACGCAGATACGGGCCGATTTGATCGTGTACCTGAAAACAACGCCCGAGGTTGTATTTGAGCGGATGCGGACACGCGCACGATCCGAGGAAAGTTGTGTACCGTTGCAATATTTACAAGAACTCCATGAATTACATGAGAATTGGTTAATAAATGGGCATTATCCAGTACCAGCTAAGGTAATTATTAATCGCGGGAAATTTGGATGCGTCACTCTTATATAATTAGCTCAATTTGGTTTCTGTAATTTTATTTTATTTGTCCTTTGTAGGTGTTAACAATAAACGCCGATTTAGATCTAAGTCAAATTGGACACGAATACCAGAGATCTGAGTTGAGCGTATTACATCCTATTATCGTGGAGAATGCAACACAGCAGCCGATTTTAGCATCGCCGAGTAAATCGCGATTCTAGTCGTATGTGAGAGTTTCGTACTAGCTGATCTCACTGTGGTCTTAGACCCAAAACTGTATTTTAAATTACATATAAACTTAAACAATTTAGGTAGGTTTAATATTTTTTAAGTATTAAAAAATTCCAATTTTTTATATCAAGAATGGCCGGACGAGACTAAATCGTCATAGACGAGTTAATATTGAAATGTCTTACATCACAATCGTGTTAGACCAAGCTAAACAATTCCTGATTTTTATTTAACAATAATTGAGTTGATTTCTATTTTCTAGAAATTTGTAAGGGGCAAATGTTACCAATAATCAAAATAAATATAATTTATTATTATTCTAATTTATTAAACATAACATTTTTCTTGATTTTTTTATAAGAAATAAGTTTTTTTTCCTAGAGTCCGATTCAATATGATTACTATATTTTGATACATAATAAAAAATTAACCAAAATACTAATAAAATTGTAAAACATTGAACAAAATTAAATAATAAGTAACCTCTTCTGTTTATTATCTGGAAGTTAATTATGACACTGAACAATTCGCGCAAATTTTAACAGTCTTATCAGAATTGTTTTGTTGTGATTGATAATCGTAATCTAAAGTATTTTTAAAACGCCGTGAATTACTAATTAGGTAAAGAGTGCCAGACAAGCAAGAAGTTAGTGAAATATCCTTAATGAAATGCTAAGGGGAAATCAAAAATGTGAAGGGCTTTCCGGAGTCACTTCTAACATAGTACAATCGAAGTTCAGGAGGGAAAATTGAAATACAAAATCCTCAAATGGTACAACTTTAATCAGCAAATGAATATCTATTGAAGTGTCTAAATTTTGATTTGCTTTAAAGCTGTGTGAGCTTTGCATAATTACCAATGACTTCAAGAAGTAAGTAAAATTTCAGTTTTCTAAAATAATTGAGTTAACAATGTTCGTTTCTTTCTGGTATTTTCAAGCCAAAGTTTTCTTCTCAAGGTGTTCTTTGTTTCCCCTTAAAGAAAAGCAAGTGTTATGGTCCATACCTTCAAATGACAGAAACTAGAGATAGCCTCTATTAGAAATCAGGACGCGATCGATTCGATTTGTTGTTTTTCGTCAGTTGGCCTCCTTCGCAAATTTGGTACTAATAATTGAACTTTTTCTGGCTGAATTGGATAATAATCAACAACTTAAACGCAGCTCTACTTAAAATTACGTTAATAACTCGAAATAATCGAAACATATGGAATCTGTGACAAGAAATTTTATCCGGTTCAAATCGGCAAGGCTATCAAATCAGCTGTTCAAATCGGCGAAACCATCAGGGATTTTCGCAAAAAATTGAGAAAAATTTTTTTTGTTGAAATTCCGGTTCAAAATGATTATAGGTAATGGTAATAAGATGTTTAACAAGAAACTTACGGTTGGTTGCATATGGAAGGTGCGGTTATTGGAAAAAATTCATTTTGAAATCCGCGGGTCTAATTTTGTGATCGAACCTGGATTACAGGCGAATGAGACGACATATTACAGCAACTTAAACGCAGCTCTACTTAAAATTACGTTAATAACTGGAAATAACCGAAACATATGGAATCTGTGACAATAAATTTTTGTTGAAATTCCGGTTCAAAATGATTATAGGTAATGGTAATAAGATGTTTAACAAGAAACTTACGGTTGGTTGCATATGGAAGGTGCGGTTATTGGAAAAAATGCATTTTGAAATCCGCGGGTCTAATTTTGTGAGCGAACCTGGATTACAGGCGAATGAGACGACATATTACAGCAACTTAAACGCAGCTCTACTTAAAATTACATTAATAACTCGAAATAACCGAAACATATGGAATCTGTGACAATAAATTTTATCCGGTTCAAATCGGCAAGGCGTTTAACCATCAGCGATTTTCGCAAAAAATTGAGAAGAAAATTTTTGTTGAAATTCCGGTTCAAAATGATTATAGGTAATGGTAATAAGATGTTCAAAGAGAAACTTACGGTTGGTTGCATATGGAAGGTGCGGTTATTGGAAAAAATGCATTTTGAAATCCGCGGGTCTAATTTTGTGATCGAACCTGGATTACAGGCGAATGAGACGACATATTACAGCAACTTAAACGCAGCTCTACTTAAAATTACGTTAATAACTGGAAATAACCGAAACATATGGAATCTGTGACAATAAATTTTTGTTGAAATTCCGGTTCAAAATGATTATAGGTAATGGTAATAAGATGTTTAACAAGAAACTTACGGTTGGTTGCATATGGAAGGTGCGGTTATTGGAAAAAATGCATTTTGAAATCCGCGGGTCTAATTTTGTGATCGAACCTGGATTACAGGCGAATGAGACGACATATTACAGCAACTTAAACGCAGCTCTACTTAAAATTACATTAATAACTCGAAATAACCGAAACATATGGAATCTGTGACAATAAATTTTATCCGGTTCAAATCGGCAAGGCTAACCATCAGCGATTTTCGCAAAAAATTGAGAAGAAATTTTTTGTTGAAATTCCGGTTCAAAATGATTATAGGTAATGGTAATAAGATGTTTAACAAGAAACTTACGGTTGGTTGCATATGGAAGGTGCGGTTATTGGAAAAAATGCATTTTGAAATCCGCGGGTCTAATTTTGTGATCGAACCTGGATTACAGGCGAATGAGACGACATATTACAGCAACTTAAACGCAGCTCTACTTAAAATTACGTTAATAACTGGAAATAACCGAAACATATGGAATCTGTGACAATAAATTGTATCCGGTTCAAATCGGCAAGGCTAACCATCAGCGATTTTCGCAAAAAATTGAGAAGAAAATTTTTGTTGAAATTCCGGTTCAAAATGATTATAGGTAATGGTAATAAGATGTTTAACAAGAAACTTACGGTTGGTTGCATATGGAAGGTGCGGTTATTGGAAAAAATGCATTTTGAAATCCGCGGGTCTAATTTTGTGATCGAACCTGGATTACAGGCGAATGAGACGACATATTACAGCAACTTAAACGCAGCTCTACTTAAAATTACGTTAATAACTGGAAATAACCGAAACATATGGAATCTGTGACAATAAATTTTATCCGGTTCAAATCGGCAAGGCTAACCATCAGCGATTTTCGCAAAAAATTGAGAAGAAATTTTTTGTTGAAATTCCGGTTCAAAATGATTATAGGTAATGGTAATAAGGTGTTTAACAAGAAACTTACGGTTGGTTGCATATGGAAGGTGCGGTTATTTTAAAAATGCATTTTGAAATCCGCGGGTCTAATTTTGTGATCGAACCTGGATTACAGGCGAATGAGACGACATATTACAGCAACTTAAACGCAGCTCTACTTAAAATTACGTTAATAACTGGAAATAACCGAAACATATGGAATCTGTGACTTTAAATTTTATCCGGTTCAAATCGGCAAGGCTAACCATCAGGGATTTTCGCAAAAAATTGAGAAGAAATTTTTTGTTGAAATTTCGGTTCAAAATGATTATAGGTAATGGTAATAAGATGTTTAACAAGAAACTTACGGTTGGTTGCATATGAAAGATGCGGTTATTGGAAAAAATGCATTTTGAAATCCGCGGGTCTAATTTTGTGATCGAACCTGGATTACAGTGCGAATGAGACGACATATTACAGCAACTTAAACGCAGCTCTACTTAAAATTACGTTAATAACTGGAAATAACCGAAACATATGGAATCTGTGACAATAAATTTTATCCGGTTCAAATCGGCAAGGCTAGCCATCAGGGATTTTCGCAAAAAATTGAGAAGAACATTTTTGTTGAAATTCCGGTTCAAAATGATTATAGGTAATGGTAATAAGATGTTTAACAAGAAACTTACGGTTGGTTGCATATGGAAGGTGCGGTTATTGGAAAAAATGCATTTTGAAATCCGCGGGTCTAATTTTGTGATCGAACCTGGATTACAGGCGAATGAGACGACATATTACAGCAACTTAAACGCAGCTCTACTTAAAATTACGTTAATAACTGGAAATAACCGAAACATATGGAATCTGTGACATTAAATTTTATCCGGTTCAAATCGGCAAGGCTAACCATCAGGGATTTTCGCAAAAAATTGAGAAGAAAATTTTTGTTGAAATTCCGGTTCAAAATGATTATAGGTAATGGTAATAAGATGTTCAAAGAGAAACTTACGGTTGGTTGCATATGGAAGGTGCGGTTATTGGAAAAAATGCATTTTGAAATCCGCGGGTCTAATTTTGTGATCGAACCTGGATTACAGGCGAATGAGACGACATATTACAGCAACTTAAACGCAGCTCTACTTAAAATTACGTTAATAACTGGAAATAACCGAAACATATGGAATCTGTGACAATAAATTGTATCCGGTTCAAATCGGCAAGGCTAACCATCAGCGATTTTCGCAAAAAATTGAGAAGAAAATTTTTGTTGAAATTCCGGTTCAAAATGATTATAGGTAATGGTAATAAGATGTTTAACAAGAAACTTACGGTTGGTTGCATATGGAAGGTGCGGTTATTGGAAAAAATTCATTTTGAAATCCGCGGGTCTAATTTTGTGATCGAACCTGGATTACAGGCGAATGAGACGACATATTAATTACAGCAACTTAAACGCAGCTCTACTTAAAATTACGTTAATAACTGGAAATAACCGAAACATATGGAATCTGTGACAATAAATTTTATCCGGTTCAAATCGGCAAGGCTAACCATCAGGGATTTTCGCAAAAAATTGAGAAGAAAATTTTTGTTGAAATTCCGGTTCAAAATGATTATAGGTAATGGTAATAAGATGTTTAACAAGAAACTTACGGTTGGTTGCATATGGAAGGTGCGGTTATTGGAAAAAATACATTTTGAAATCCGCGGGTCTAATTTTGTGATCGAACCTGGATTACAGGCGAATGAGACGACATATTACAGCAACTTAAACGCAGCTCTACTTAAAATTACGTTAATAACTGGAAATAACCGAAACATATGGAATCTGTGACAATAAATTTTATCCGGTTCAAATCGGCAAGGCTAACCATCAGCGATTTTCGCAAAAAATTGAGAAGAAATTTTTTGTTGAAATTCCGGTTCAAAATGATTATAGGTAATGGTAATAAGATGTTTAACAAGAAACTTACGGTTGGTTGCATATGGAAGGTGCGGTTATTGGAAAAAATGCATTTTGAAATCCGCGGGTCTAATTTTGTGATCGAACCTGGATTACAGGCGAATGAGACGACATATTACAGCAACTTAAACGCAGCTCTACTTAAAATTACGTTAATAACTGGAAATAACCGAAACATATGGAATCTGTGACAATAAATTGTATCCGGTTCAAATCGGCAAGGCTAACCATCAGCGATTTTCGCAAAAAATTGAGAAGAAAATTTTTGTTGAAATTCCGGTTCAAAATGATTATAGGTAATGGTAATAAGATGTTTAACAAGAAACTTACGGTTGGTTGCATATGGAAGGTGCGGTTATTGGAAAAAATGCATTTTGAAATCCGCGGGTCTAATTTTGTGATCGAACCTGGATTACAGGCGAATGAGACGACATATTACAGCAACTTAAACGCAGCTCTACTTAAAATTACGTTAATAACTGGAAATAACCGAAACATATGGAATCTGTGACAATAAATTTTATCCGGTTCAAATCGGCAAGGCTAACCATCAGCGATTTTCGCAAAAAATTGAGAAGAAATTTTTTGTTGAAATTCCGGTTCAAAATGATTATAGGTAATGGTAATAAGGTGTTTAACAAGAAACTTACGGTTGGTTGCATATGGAAGGTGCGGTTATTGGAAAAAATGCATTTTGAAATCCGCGGGTCTAATTTTGTGATCGAACCTGGATTACAGGCGAATGAGACGACATATTACAGCAACTTAAACGCAGCTCTACTTAAAATTACGTTAATAACTGGAAATAACCGAAACATATGGAATCTGTGACTTTAAATTTTATCCGGTTCAAATCGGCAAGGCTAACCATCAGGGATTTTCGCAAAAAATTGAGAAGAAATTTTTTGTTGAAATTTCGGTTCAAAATGATTATAGGTAATGGTAATAAGATGTTTAACAAGAAACTTACGGTTGGTTGCATATGAAAGATGCGGTTATTGGAAAAAATGCATTTTGAAATCCGCGGGTCTAATTTTGTGATCGAACCTGGATTACAGTGCGAATGAGACGACATATTACAGCAACTTAAACGCAGCTCTACTTAAAATTACGTTAATAACTGGAAATAACCGAAACATATGGAATCTGTGACAATAAATTGTATCCGGTTCAAATCGGCAAGGCTAACCATCAGCGATTTTCGCAAAAAATTGAGAAGAAAATTTTTGTTGAAATTCCGGTTCAAAATGATTATAGGTAATGGTAATAAGATGTTTAACAAGAAACTTACGGTTGGTTGCATATGGAAGGTGCGGTTATTGGAAAAAATTCATTTTGAAATCCGCGGGTCTAATTTTGTGATCGAACCTGGATTACAGGCGAATGAGACGACATATTACAGCAACTTAAACGCAGCTCTACTTAAAATTACGTTAATAACTGGAAATAACCGAAACATATGGAATCTGTGACAATAAATTTTATCCGGTTCAAATCGGCAAGGCTAACCATCAGGGATTTTCGCAAAAAATTGAGAAGAAAATTTTTGTTGAAATTCCGGTTCAAAATGATTATAGGTAATGGTAATAAGATGTTTAACAAGAAACTTACGGTTGGTTGCATATGGAAGGTGCGGTTATTGGAAAAAATACATTTTGAAATCCGCGGGTCTAATTTTGTGATCGAACCTGGATTACAGGCGAATGAGACGACATATTACAGCAACTTAAACGCAGCTCTACTTAAAATTACGTTAATAACTGGAAATAACCGAAACATATGGAATCTGTGACAATAAATTTTATCCGGTTCAAATCGGCAAGGCTAACCATCAGCGATTTTCGCAAAAAATTGAGAAGAAATTTTTTGTTGAAATTCCGGTTCAAAATGATTATAGGTAATGGTAATAAGGTGTTTAACAAGAAACTTACGGTTGGTTGCATATGGAAGGTGCGGTTATTTTAAAAATGCATTTTGAAATCCGCGGGTCTAATTTTGTGATCGAACCTGGATTACAGGCGAATGAGACGACATATTACAGCAACTTAAACGCAGCTCTACTTAAAATTACGTTAATAACTGGAAATAACCGAAACATATGGAATCTGTGACTTTAAATTTTATCCGGTTCAAATCGGCAAGGCTAACCATCAGGGATTTTCGCAAAAAATTGAGAAGAAATTTTTTGTTGAAATTTCGGTTCTAAATGATTATAGGTAATGGTAATAAGATGTTTAACAAGAAACTTACGGTTGGTTGCATATGAAAGATGCGGTTATTGGAAAAAATGCATTTTGAAATCCGCGGGTCTAATTTTGTGATCGAACCTGGATTACAGTGCGAATGAGACGACATATTACAGCAACTTAAACGCAGCTCTACTTAAAATTACGTTAATAACTGGAAATAACCGAAACATATGGAATCTGTGACAATAAATTTTATCCGGTTCAAATCGGCAAGGCTAGCTATCAGGGATTTTCGCAAAAAATTGAGAAGAACATTTTTGTTGAAATTCCGGTTCAAAATGATTATAGGTAATGGTAATAAGATGTTTAACAAGAAACTTACGGTTGGTTGCATATGGAAGGTGCGGTTATTGGAAAAAATGCATTTTGAAATCCGCGGGTCTAATTTTGTGATCGAACCTGGATTACAGGCGAATGAGACGACATATTACAGCAACTTAAACGCAGCTCTACTTAAAATTACGTTAATAACTGGAAATAACCGAAACATATGGAATCTGTGACAATAAATTTTATCCGGTTCAAATCGGCAAGGCTAACCATCAGCGATTTTCGCAAAAAATTGAGAAGAAATTTTTTGTTGAAATTCCGGTTCAAAATGATTATAGGTAATGGTAATAAGGTGTTTAACAAGAAACTTACGGTTGGTTGCATATGGAAGGTGCGGTTATTGGAAAAAATGCATTTTGAAATCCGCGGGTCTAATTTTGTGATCGAACCTGGATTACAGGCGAATGATACGACATATTACAGCAACTTAAACGCAGCTCTACTTAAAATTACGTTAATAACTGGAAATAACCGAAACATATGGAATCTGTGACATTAAATTTTATCCGGTTCAAATCGGCAAGGCTAACCATCAGGGATTTTCGCAAAAAATTGAGAAGAAATTTTTTGTTGAAATTCCGGTTCAAAATGATTATAGGTAATGGTAATAAGATGTTTAACAAGAAACTTACGGTTGGTTGCATATGGAAGGTGCGGTTATTGGAAAAAATGCATTTTGAAATCCGCGGATCTAATTTTGTGAGCGAACCTGGATTACAGGCGAATGAGACGACATATTACAGCAACTTAAACGCAGCTCTACTTAAAATTACGTTAATAACTGGAAATAACCGAAACATATGGAATCTGTGACAATAAATTTTATCCGGTTCAAATCGGCAAGGCTAGCCATCAGGGATTTTCGCAAAAAATTGAGAAGAACATTTTTGTTGAAATTCCGGTTCAAAATGATTATAGGTAATGGTAATAAGATGTTTAACAAGAAACTTACGGTTGGTTGCATATGGAAGGTGCGGTTATTGGAAAAAATGCATTTTGAAATCCGCGGGTCTAATTTTGTGATCGAACCTGGATTACAGGCGAATGAGACGACATATTACAGCAACTTAAACGCAGCTCTACTTAAAATTACGTTAATAACTGGAAATAACCGAAACATATGGAATCTGTGACAATAAATTTTATCCGGTTCAAATCGGCAAGGCTAACCATCAGCGATTTTCGCAAAAAATTGAGAAGAAAATTTTTGTTGAAATTCCGGTTCAAAATGATTATAGGTAATGGTAATAAGATGTTCAAAGAGAAACTTACGGTTGGTTGCATATGGAAGGTGCGGTTATTGGAAAAAATGCATTTTGAAATCCGCGGATCTAATTTTGTGAGCGAACCTGGATTACAGGCGAATGAGACGACATATTACAGCAACTTAAACGCAGCTCTACTTAAAATTACGTTAATAACTGGAAATAACCGAAACATATGGAATCTGTGACAATAAATTTTATCCGGTTCAAATCGGCAAGGCTAGCCATCAGGGATTTTCGCAAAAAATTGAGAAGAACATTTTTGTTGAAATTCCGGTTCAAAATGATTATAGGTAATGGTAATAAGATGTTTAACAAGAAACTTACGGTTGGTTGCATATGGAAGGTGCGGTTATTGGAAAAAATGCATTTTGAAATCCGCGGGTCTAATTTTGTGATCGAACCTGGATTACAGGCGAATGAGACGACATATTACAGCAACTTAAACGCAGCTCTACTTAAAATTACGTTAATAACTGGAAATAACCGAAACATATGGAATCTGTGACATTAAATTTTATCCGGTTCAAATCGGCAAGGCTAACCATCAGCGATTTTCGCAAAAAATTGAGAAGAAATTTTTTGTTGAAATTCCGGTTCAAAATGATTATAGGTAATGGTAATAAGATGTTTAACAAGAAACTTACGGTTGGTTGCATATGGAAGGTGCGGTTATTGGAAAAAATGCATTTTGAAATCCGCGGGTCTAATTTTGTGATCGAACCTGGATTACAGGCGAATGAGACGACATATTACAGCAACTTAAACGCAGCTCTACTTAAAATTACGTTAATAACTGGAAATAACCGAAACATATGGAATCTGTGACAATAAATTGTATCCGGTTCAAATCGGCAAGGCTAACCATCAGCGATTTTCGCAAAAAATTGAGAAGAAAATTTTTGTTGAAATTCCGGTTCAAAATGATTATAGGTAATGGTAATAAGATGTTTAACAAGAAACTTACGGTTGGTTGCATATGGAAGGTGCGGTTATTGGAAAAAATGCATTTTGAAATCCGCGGGTCTAATTTTGTGATCGAACCTGGATTACAGGCGAATGAGACGACATATTACAGCAACTTAAACGCAGCTCTACTTAAAATTACGTTAATAACTGGAAATAACCGAAACATATGGAATCTGTGACAATAAATTTTATCCGGTTCAAATCGGCAAGGCTAACCATCAGCGATTTTCGCAAAAAATTGAGAAGAAATTTTTTGTTGAAATTCCGGTTCAAAATGATTATAGGTAATGGTAATAAGATGTTTAACAAGAAACTTACGGTTGGTTGCATATGGAAGGTGCGGTTATTGGAAAAAATGCATTTTGAAATCCGCGGGTCTAATTTTGTGATCGAACCTGGATTACAGGCGAATGAGACGACATATTACAGCAACTTAAACGCAGCTCTACTTAAAATTACGTTAATAACTGGAAATAACCGAAACATATGGAATCTGTGACAATAAATTTTATCCGGTTCAAATCGGCAAGGCTAACCATCAGCGATTTTCGCAAAAAATTGAGAAGAAATTTTTTGTTGAAATTCCGGTTCAAAATGATTATAGGTAATGGTAATAAGGTGTTTAACAAGAAACTTACGGTTGGTTGCATATGGAAGGTGCGGTTATTTTAAAAATGCATTTTGAAATCCGCGGGTCTAATTTTGTGATCGAACCTGGATTACAGGCGAATGAGACGACATATTACAGCAACTTAAACGCAGCTCTACTTAAAATTACGTTAATAACTGGAAATAACCGAAACATATGGAATCTGTGACTTTAAATTTTATCCGGTTCAAATCGGCAAGGCTAACCATCAGGGATTTTCGCAAAAAATTGAGAAGAAATTTTTTGTTGAAATTTCGGTTCAAAATGATTATAGGTAATGGTAATAAGATGTTTAACAAGAAACTTACGGTTGGTTGCATATGAAAGATGCGGTTATTGGAAAAAATGCATTTTGAAATCCGCGGGTCTAATTTTGTGATCGAACCTGGATTACAGTGCGAATGAGACGACATATTACAGCAACTTAAACGCAGCTCTACTTAAAATTACGTTAATAACTGGAAATAACCGAAACATATGGAATCTGTGACAATAAATTTTATCCGGTTCAAATCGGCAAGGCTAGCCATCAGGGATTTTCGCAAAAAATTGAGAAGAACATTTTTGTTGAAATTCCGGTTCAAAATGATTATAGGTAATGGTAATAAGATGTTTAACAAGAAACTTACGGTTGGTTGCATATGGAAGGTGCGGTTATTGGAAAAAATGCATTTTGAAATCCGCGGGTCTAATTTTGTGATCGAACCTGGATTACAGGCGAATGAGACGACATATTACAGCAACTTAAACGCAGCTCTACTTAAAATTACGTTAATAACTGGAAATAACCGAAACATATGGAATCTGTGACATTAAATTTTATCCGGTTCAAATCGGCAAGGCTAACCATCAGGGATTTTCGCAAAAAATTGAGAAGAAAATTTTTGTTGAAATTCCGGTTCAAAATGATTATAGGTAATGGTAATAAGATGTTCAAAGAGAAACTTACGGTTGGTTGCATATGGAAGGTGCGGTTATTGGAAAAAATGCATTTTGAAATCCGCGGGTCTAATTTTGTGATCGAACCTGGATTACAGGCGAATGAGACGACATATTACAGCAACTTAAACGCAGCTCTACTTAAAATTACGTTAATAACTGGAAATAACCGAAACATATGGAATCTGTGACAATAAATTGTATCCGGTTCAAATCGGCAAGGCTAACCATCAGCGATTTTCGCAAAAAATTGAGAAGAAAATTTTTGTTGAAATTCCGGTTCAAAATGATTATAGGTAATGGTAATAAGATGTTTAACAAGAAACTTACGGTTGGTTGCATATGGAAGGTGCGGTTATTGGAAAAAATTCATTTTGAAATCCGCGGGTCTAATTTTGTGATCGAACCTGGATTACAGGCGAATGAGACGACATATTACAGCAACTTAAACGCAGCTCTACTTAAAATTACGTTAATAACTGGAAATAACCGAAACATATGGAATCTGTGACAATAAATGTTATCCGGTTCAAATTTGCAAGGCTAACCATCAGGGATTTTCGCAAAAAATTGAGAAGAAAATTTTTGTTGAAATTCCGGTTCAAAATGATTATAGGTAATGGTAATAAGATGTTTAACAAGAAACTTACGGTTGGTTGCATATGGAAGGTGCGGTTATTGGAAAAAATACATTTTGAAATCCGCGGGTCTAATTTTGTGATCGAACCTGGATTACAGGCGAATGAGACGACATATTACAGCAACTTAAACGCAGCTCTACTTAAAATTACGTTAATAACTGGAAATAACCGAAACATATGGAATCTGTGACAATAAATTTTATCCGGTTCAAATCGGCAAGGCTAACCATCAGCGATTTTCGCAAAAAATTGAGAAGAAATTTTTTGTTGAAATTCCGGTTCAAAATGATTATAGGTAATGGTAATAAGGTGTTTAACAAGAAACTTACGGTTGGTTGCATATGGAAGGTGCGGTTATTTTAAAAATGCATTTTGAAATCCGCGGGTCTAATTTTGTGATCGAACCTGGATTACAGGCGAATGAGACGACATATTACAGCAACTTAAACGCAGCTCTACTTAAAATTACGTTAATAACTGGAAATAACCGAAACATATGGAATCTGTGACTTTAAATTTTATCCGGTTCAAATCGGCAAGGCTAACCATCAGGGATTTTCGCAAAAAATTGAGAAGAAATTTTTTGTTGAAATTTCGGTTCTAAATGATTATAGGTAATGGTAATAAGATGTTTAACAAGAAACTTACGGTTGGTTGCATATGAAAGATGCGGTTATTGGAAAAAATGCATTTTGAAATCCGCGGGTCTAATTTTGTGATCGAACCTGGATTACAGTGCGAATGAGACGACATATTGCAGCAACTTAAACGCAGCTCTACTTAAAATTACGTTAATAACTGGAAATAACCGAAACATATGGAATCTGTGACAATAAATTTTATCCGGTTCAAATCGGCAAGGCTAGCTATCAGGGATTTTCGCAAAAAATTGAGAAGAAAATTTTTGTTGAAATTCCGGTTCAAAATGATTATAGGTAATGGTAATAAGATGTTTAACAAGAAACTTACGGTTGGTTGCATATGGAAGGTGCGGTTATTGGAAAAAATGCATTTTGAAATCCGCGGGTCTAATTTTGTGATCGAACCTGGATTACAGGCGAATGAGACGACATATTACAGCAACTTAAACGCAGCTCTACTTAAAATTACGTTAATAACTGGAAATAACCGAAACATATGGAATCTGTGACAATAAATTGTATCCGGTTCAAATCGGCAAGGCTAACCATCAGCGATTTTCGCAAAAAATTGAGAAGAAAATTTTTGTTGAAATTCCGGTTCAAAATGATTATAGGTAATGGTAATAAGATGTTTAACAAGAAACTTACGGTTGGTTGCATATGGAAGGTGCGGTTATTGGAAAAAATGCATTTTGAAATCCGCGGGTCTAATTTTGTGATCGAACCTGGATTACAGGCGAATGAGACGACATATTACAGCAACTTACAGTAAACAATTAGCGTTTGCATGATACAGACGTGTATTTTCTACTAATTTCTACAGTTAGAATTTAGATAAAATTTATATTTTTATATAAAATATAATTAATATAAAAGTGATATAAATAAAATAAAATATAAAATTCAAAAATAAAACAAATTATAACAACATTCATAAAAGACATACATTCATAAATAGTGCCTAAACTTAATAATGTGTGTACTAGTGAAAAAATTAAAACCACCATAAATAAAAGAAAAAGAACGTCAATTAATACCCAACTAGCTGTACTACAGTTAGAAAAAGAAAATAACATGGCAAAATTAAGGGCCAAACAACTGAAAACATGTGTAACGGACACTTCCAACAACAATAATAAAAATACTACGGCAAATGCTGAACAACAAATTATCTACGCTGATGGCATGGATTTAAATAACAGTTTCGATGGATTAAACGATAATGAAGATATTTCATCAGAAACCCATTTACAAAATACTAAGATTAAGAATCCACGGCTAACTATACCACCCCTAATCGTGCAGAACATATCTTACTTAAATACGAGGGAAATCCTGGATGAATGCAAACTCAAATATTCCATCAAAATTATAAGTGTTGGGTTAAAAGTTTACTTTCCATCTGACGAGTTCAAACAAATTGCCATAGCTGCATTAAAAACTAATAATGTTGAATACTTCACCTTTGAACCTATCCAAAGCAAACCTATTAAAGTAATCGCCTTCGGTATACCTGGTGCAATGACAACCGATGATATAGTATCCGGTCTAACGGAGGAGTATGATATAAACAGTAATGATGTGATACAAATTACTCCAATACACTACAACGACAACAAAAACAAAATCAAATACCACGTTCTAAAATTCAACAAAACGAATGTAACGAAACAAAAAATTTATAGTATTAAACACATAAACAATGTTATAATTTCAATTAAGCCGTTACGAAATTATATAAACAAACCAACTCAATGCCGAAGGTGTCAAATGTATGGTCACGGTACGAGTTATTGCTACAAGAAACTAACTTGTATGAAATGCAGCGGCAACCACCTGAGTGAAACCTGTACTTCAACGGAGATAAAATGTGCCAACTGCAATGGAATTCACCTAGCAAATTCTAAGGATTGTCCAGAATTCGAGAAATATAAAATTATAAGGCAAAACTTAAACATCAATAGAAAAATAAATAATCTTCGAACAACTCAAGCTGCAGAGACACACCTCCAACTATCATCAGAAGAACAACAGCAACGCAACTCTAAACAATTTAATAACAATTTCCCTGGACTATCGCCAATTAAAGAGACTTCACAACATTTAACATGGATTAACAAATTTTCAACTAAAAGCTCATCAAATATTAACAGTATCATAACATCTGGAGATCAAACTAATAATTTGTTTTCTATTACCGAAATAACCAGTTTAGTTACCGACATAATAACACAATTATCTAACTGCAAAACTAAACATGAGCAATTTAGTGCAATAACCAACTTAACAATAAAATATCTATATGAAGGAAAATAAATTAAAATCACTAAATGTAATTATATGGAATGCTCAAAGTATTAAACCAAAATGTATCGAATTATTTGATTTCTTAAACCATGAAAATATACATATATGTCTTATCACCGAAACATGGTTACTTGTCGAGGAAAATATTTACAATCCAGACTTTCAGGTGTACAGATTGGATAGGCCGGGTAGAATAAATTCAAGAGGAGTATTAACGGGACATGGTGGCGTGAGTATCCTAATTAGAAAAAATATTAAACATAAATTAATTCCCTCCTTTAACTTAAACATTATTGAGGCTATTGGGATTAAAGTATATAGTGATATAGGAGATGTTGTATTCGTCTCTGCATATTTTCCAGGTAGTAATGTTTCTTTCAAACTTGATTTTTTCAAAAATGACTTACAAAAATTAACAAATATATCAGATACCTTCTTTATTGGTTGCGATTTAAACGCGAAAAATCGGGAATGGAACTGTCAGAGGGGTAATCGTGCTGGAAAAATTCTCCATAATGAGTCTATAATTAAAAATTTCGACATACTACCTCCTCCGGAACCTACGCACTATTCAAAAAAATCCAAATACCCATCTACACTTGATTTACTACTAACCAATCACATTGAGTTAGTTTCCAATATTAGCGTTAAAAACTGCCTCAGTTCAGACCATCTTCCCGTCCTGTTCAAAACACATTTAATAGAAACATATACTATTAATGATTCCTTTAAGCAATTTGATATCAAAAACGCCGACTGGCCTATTTTTAAACAAGTCATTAGCGAACAAATCAATTTGAGTTCTAACTCACCAATAAACAAATTATCCAGTGCTATCGATATTGAAATTGCCATTCAAGAATTTAATAATATTGTAAACATTGCCACTAATATTGCAGTTCCTAAAGTATGCACTAGAAAATTACATAATATGCCTATAATCTCGGATAAGTTAAAACAAACAATTGCACTTAAAAATAGATTAAGGAGATTGTGGCAAGAAAATAGAAATCCTAATTTGAAAACAATCGTAAATTACTTAATTCGAACAATAAGATCAGAACTCTCCCTACTAAGGAACGACCATTATTCAAAACTCATTTCTAACATTTCCACAACAGTACCGCATAGGAAGCAATTATTCCACTTAACTAAACTACTTAGTAAAAAAAAACAAAAGATTCCTGTAGTACGACAAGTAGATGCCTTTAATAATCCTGCACTCCTCATTACAGATTTGGAAAAATCAAATGCATTTGCAACACATTTCTCGCAGATACACAGTGGCAATAAAAATATTGATCCTATATTTGCCCACAATCTTCGTGAAACATTAACTATTTTAGATGACACATCTCAACGGCATTATGTGTGTAGCAACCAACTAACAAAACCTAATGAAATTAGAACTATAATAAACAATCTCAGACGTTCAAAATCACCTGGAATTGATGGTATACCAAACCAACTAATTAAACAAATACCTCGCAAAGCCCTAGTATACCTAACTTACATATTCAATGCATCTCTCAAAATTGGATATTTTCCTAACATCTGGAAGAAAGCGATGATTCTTCCTATATCCAAACCCCAGAAAGATAAATCCTTATTGGAATCTTATAGACCAATTAGCCTACTTTGTGGACTAAGCAAAATTTTTGAGCGAATCATCCTATCTCGATTAGACAATTGGTTAGAGCTAAACTCAATCATACCAAATGAACAATTTGGATTTCGTGCTGGACACTCTACAGCCCATCAATTATTACGCATATGTAACTATGCTAAAGAGAACTTGGCAATGAAGAAGTCAACAGCCCTTGTACTACTAGACATAGAAAAGGCGTTTGATACAGTATGGCACGACGGATTAATATTCAAGATGATTAAATATGACTGCCCACTATACTTAATTAGAATAATTAGATCTTTCCTCCGAGACCGGTGCTTTACTGTATCAATCAACAAACAAATTTCTCAAGCTTTTCCCATCCTCTGTGGCGTACCACAGGGAGCTGTTTTGTCTCCGTGTCTTTATAATTTGTACACATCAGACATCAAATCTGTATTAACTGACGAAGTTGAATTTGCTCAATACGCTGACGACACAGCTATCTTCTCCACATCTACTAACACAAGCAACATTATATGTTATTTGCAGAATAATTTAAATAAGTTATATGCGTACTACTCCAAATGGGGAATTAAAATTAACGTCGAAAAGACTCAAGCTATTTTTATCACCAGAAAAACCGCCAATCGGAACCTTCCTATGAACAACTCCTTAAAAATCAATGAGGTACCGATAAAGTGGTCAGATGAAGTAAAATACTTAGGCATGGTCATTGACAAACGAACCACTTATAAAAGCCAGGTCAACTATTCTATTAGTAAATGTAACAACTGTTTTAAACTTTTATACAGTTTGCTTCATCGTAAATCGAAACTAACAATTCCTAATAAGCGCCTGATATACCTATTAATACTCCGCAGTGTTTTATTGTACGCAGCCCCAGTTTGGTTCTCTAGTGCAAAAACTAACATCAAAAAATTACAAGTAGCGCAAAATAAATACCTCAAACTAATATACGACAAACCAAAATTATACTCGACTCGACAATTACACTCACTATCTAGAGTTCCCTTAATTCTGGATCAATTAATTAAAATAAGAACAAAATTTAAAAATAAATTAAGATTTACAAAAAATGAATTGATTCGAAATCTTGCAACATAAATATCGATATATTATTGGAGTTAAAACTTTGAGGATCTATATAAAAAGAAAGAAAAACAAAAAAAAAAAAAAAAAAAAAAAAAAAAAAAAAAAAAAAAAAAAAAATAAAAAAAATATACACGATGAGTGTGTACGTATGTATGGGTGTATGAGTGATTGTATAGTATGTATGTTGTATATATATAAGATTACTATTAAGTACAATTAAAAAAAAAAAAAAAAAAAAAAAAAAAAAAAAAAAAAAAAAAAAAAAAAAAAAAAAAAAAAAAAAAAAAAATTACAATTAAGATTATGATAAGTAGAGTTAGTTACAAAGCGGTTTTTTTTCCATCGTCCTACTTTTTCCGCTACTAAATAATGATATTTATTATATACAGATAATATGCAAACGCAAAACAAGTAACATATTAATCATTAATACAAATAGTTAACAAATTAATAATGAAGAAGAAAAGCATACTGCTGTACTCCAAATACAATTTTATATGTAAATCTTATTTGTTATAATAATAAAGGAAGTATGAATTGAATTGAATTACAGCAACTTAAACGCAGCTCTACTTAAAATTACGTTAATAACTGGAAATAACCGAAACATATGGAATCTGTGACAATAAATTTTATCCGGTTCAAATCGGCAAGGCTAACCATCAGCGATTTTCGCAAAAAATTGAGAAGAAATTTTTTGTTGAAATTCCGGTTCAAAATGATTATAGGTAATGGTAATAAGGTGTTTAACAAGAAACTTACGGTTGGTTGCATATGGAAGGTGCGGTTATTGGAAAAAATGCATTTTGAAATCCGCGGGTCTAATTTTGTGATCGAACCTGGATTACAGGCGAATGATACGACATATTACAGCAACTTAAACGCAGCTCTACTTAAAATTACGTTAATAACTGGAAATAACCGAAACATATGGAATCTGTGACATTAAATTTTATCCGGTTCAAATCGGCAAGGCTAACCATCAGCGATTTTCGCAAAAAATTGAGAAGAAATTTTTTGTTGAAATTCCGGTTCAAAATGATTATAGGTAATGGTAATAAGATGTTTAACAAGAAACTTACGGTTGGTTGCATATGGAAGGTGCGGTTATTGGAAAAAATGCATTTTGAAATCCGCGGGTCTAATTTTGTGATCGAACCTGGATTACAGGCGAATGAGACGACATATTACAGCAACTTAAACGCAGCTCTACTTAAAATTACGTTAATAACTGGAAATAACCGAAACATATGGAATCTGTGACAATAAATTGTATCCGGTTCAAATCGGCAAGGCTAACCATCAGCGATTTTCGCAAAAAATTGAGAAGAAAATTTTTGTTGAAATTCCGGTTCAAAATGATTATAGGTAATGGTAATAAGATGTTTAACAAGAAACTTACGGTTGGTTGCATATGGAAGGTGCGGTTATTGGAAAAAATGCATTTTGAAATCCGCGGATCTAATTTTGTGATCGAACCTGGATTACAGGCGAATGAGACGACATTTACAGCAACTTAAACGCAGCTCTACTTAAAATTACGTTAATAACTGGAAATAACCGAAACATATGGAATCTGTGACAATAAATTTTATCCGGTTCAAATCGGCAAGGCTAACCATCAGCGATTTTCGCAAAAAATTGAGAAGAAAATTTTTGTTGAAATTCCGGTTCAAAATGATTATAGGTAATGGTAATAAGATGTTCAAAGAGAAACTTACGGTTGGTTGCATATGGAAGGTGCGGTTATTTTAAAAATGCATTTTGAAATCCGCGGGTCTAATTTTGTGATCGAACCTGGATTACAGGCGAATGAGACGACATATTACAGCAACTTAAACGCAGCTCTACTTAAAATTACGTTAATAACTGGAAATAACCGAAACATATGGAATCTGTGACAATAAATTTTATCCGGTTCAAATCGGCAAGGCTAACCATCAGCGATTTTCGCAAAAAATTGAGAAGAAATTTTTTGTTGAAATTCCGGTTCAAAATGATTATAGGTAATGGTAATAAGGTGTTTAACAAGAAACTTACGGTTGGTTGCATATGGAAGGTGCGGTTATTTTAAAAATGCATTTTGAAATCCGCGGGTCTAATTTTGTGATCGAACCTGGATTACAGGCGAATGAGACGACATATTACAGCAACTTAAACGCAGCTCTACTTAAAATTACGTTAATAACTGGAAATAACCGAAACATATGGAATCTGTGACAATAAATTTTTGTTGAAATTCCGGTTCAAAATGATTATAGGTAATGGTAATAAGATGTTTAACAAGAAACTTACGGTTGGTTGCATATGGAAGGTGCGGTTATTGGAAAAAATGCATTTTGAAATCCGCGGGTCTAATTTTGTGAGCGAACCTGGATTACAGGCGAATGAGACGACATATTACAGCAACTTAAACGCAGCTCTACTTAAAATTACATTAATAACTCGAAATAACCGAAACATATGGAATCTGTGACAATAAATTTTATCCGGTTCAAATCGGCAAGGCGTTTAACCATCAGCGATTTTCGCAAAAAATTGAGAAGAAAATTTTTGTTGAAATTCCGGTTCAAAATGATTATAGGTAATGGTAATAAGATGTTTAACAAGAAACTTACGGTTGGTTGCATATGGAAGGTGCGGTTATTGGAAAAAATGCATTTTGAAATCCGCGGGTCTAATTTTGTGATCGAACCTGGATTACAGGCGAATGAGACGACATATTACAGCAACTTAAACGCAGCTCTACTTAAAATTACGTTAATAACTGGAAATAACCGAAACATATGGAATCTGTGACAATAAATTGTATTCGGTTCAAATCGGCAAGGCTAACCATCAGCGATTTTCGCAAAAAATTGAGAAGAAAATTTTTGTTGAAATTCCGGTTCAAAATGATTATAGGTAATGGTAATAAGATGTTTAACAAGAAACTTACGGTTGGTTGCATATGGAAGGTGCGGTTATTGGAAAAAATGCATTTTGAAATCCGCGGGTCTAATTTTGTGATCGAACCTGGATTACAGGCGAATGAGACGACATATTACAGCAACTTAAACGCAGCTCTACTTAAAATTACGTTAATAACTGGAAATAACCGAAACATATGGAATCTGTGACAATAAATTTTATCCGGTTCAAATCGGCAAGGCTAACCATCAGCGATTTTCGCAAAAAATTGAGAAGAAATTTTTTGTTGAAATTCCGGTTCAAAATGATTATAGGTAATGGTAATAAGATGTTTAACAAGAAACTTACGGTTGGTTGCATATGGAAGGTGCGGTTATTGGAAAAAATGCATTTTGAAATCCGCGGGTCTAATTTTGTGATCGAACCTGGATTACAGGCGAATGAGACGACATATTACAGCAACTTAAACGCAGCTCTACTTAAAATTACGTTAATAACTGGAAATAACCGAAACATATGGAATCTGTGACAATAAATTTTATCCGGTTCAAATCGGCAAGGCTAACCATCAGCGATTTTCGCAAAAAATTGAGAAGAAATTTTTTGTTGAAATTCCGGTTCAAAATGATTATAGGTAATGGTAATAAGGTGTTTAACAAGAAACTTACGGTTGGTTGCATATGGAAGGTGCGGTTATTTTAAAAATGCATTTTGAAATCCGCGGGTCTAATTTTGTGATCGAACCTGGATTACAGGCGAATGAGACGACATATTACAGCAACTTAAACGCAGCTCTACTTAAAATTACGTTAATAACTGGAAATAACCGAAACATATGGAATCTGTGACTTTAAATTTTATCCGGTTCAAATCGGCAAGGCTAACCATCAGGGATTTTCGCAAAAAATTGAGAAGAAATTTTTTGTTGAAATTTCGGTTCAAAATGATTATAGGTAATGGTAATAAGATGTTTAACAAGAAACTTACGGTTGGTTGCATATGGAAGGTGCGGTTATTGGAAAAAATGCATTTTGAAATCCGCGGGTCTAATTTTGTGATCGAACCTGGATTACAGGCGAATGAGACGACATATTACAGCAACTTGTGCTCTACTTAAAATTACGTTAATAACTGGAAATAACCGAAACATATGGAATCTGTGACAATAAATTGTATCCGGTTCAAATCGGCAAGGCTAACCATCAGCGATTTTCGCAAAAAATTGAGAAGAAAATTTTTGTTGAAATTCCGGTTCAAAATGATTATAGGTAATGGTAATAAGATGTTTAACAAGAAACTTACGGTTGGTTGCATATGGAAGGTGCGGTTATTGGAAAAATGCATTTTGAAATCCGCGGGTCTAATTTTGTGATCGAACCTGGATTACAGGCGAATGAGACGACATATTACAGCAACTTAAACGCAGCTCTACTTAAAATTACGTTAATAACTGGAAATAACCGAAACATATGGAATCTGTGACAATAAATTTTATCCGGTTCAAATCGGCAAGGCTAACATCAGGGATTTTCGCAAAAACATGAGAAGAAATTTTTTGTTGAAATTCCGGTTCAAAATGATTATAGGTAATGGTAATAAGATGTTTAACAAGAAACTTACGGTTGGTTGCATATGGAAGGTGCGGTTATTGGAAAAAATGCATTTTGAAATCCGCGGGTCTAATTTTGTGATCGAACCTGGATTACAGGCGAATGAGACGACATATTACAGCAACTTAAACGCAGCTCTACTTAAAATTACGTTAATAACTGGAAATAACCGAAACGTATGGAATCTGTGACAATAAATTTTATCCGGTTCAAATCGGCAAGGCTAACCAACCCATCAAGAATTTTCGCAAATTTTTTTTGTTGTTAAAATTTCAGTGATTTCCTTGTTTATTCTACCATTAGATTCTTGCTCAACATGTTATTCTCGTTACCTAAAATCATTTTGAACTGGAATTTCCACAAAAAAAAATTTTCAATTTTTTGCGAAAATCCCTGATGAGCCTGTCGGATAAAATTTACTGTCACAGATTCGGTTTGTTTGGGTTATTTAGAGTTATGTATGTAATTATGAGTAGAGCTGCGTTTAAGTTGTTGTAATATGTCACCTTATTCGTTTGCAATCGGCCTGAATGAGAAATAAGGTGTTGTTTTGCGGTTTCGATAAGAAATTTGTTCATTTATCCAATAGAATAAAAAAACTGGGCAACGTTTTTATCAAATTTTAACGGCGCTTTATTCAAAATTAACTTACCTTAGTAAATATCACACAATTTTTAAATAAAACAATTTTTATAAATTTTGAAAATTTAGTTTTTCATTTACAAGTATATTAATTATATTATAATATTATTATTTTAATAATTCACCACATACATTCAATTTTTTATTAATTTTTTTAAATATGTATTTCATTTATTAATTATATTTTTTTCAAAAACATGTAATCATAAAATTTGACAATACATCTTACCAATAATAATAAAATATTCAATATTTTTAAAACAAAATAAAATAAAATCGCAATAAAAAAAATGTGTATATCAGAACTTATACAATAAATCTTATAAATAAACGTCCTCCCTTCGGGTAAGAGGACTCACTCGGAGGTTTCTAATTTTATATACTTGTATACGTAAAAAAATAGGACAAAACGATATTCAATAAAACGTAAAACGCACTTATAAAATAAACTCGCATCTTAATTCAGAATAATTAGCTTTTTTGTGTTACATTTAAACTTATTTGGGTTCTTCTAGTTCAATCAATCATTATTTTTGTGATATTAGTTAAATTTAACTGATTTATATAAAAAAAAAACTATTAATATCAATAATTTATGTAACCGAGTAAATAGATTCATTGGTGTTGAGTTGTATTTTTTAGTATAAACCGATCTAATCTAAGTTTATTGCAAAATGACTAGAAAATTCACATGATGCTGCGGAATGGGATCCGAGGGGATCACACACACGTTAAAAACTAATAAATTAAATGACAGATATATTTTACGGTGGTAAAAATATAAACTAAAATCTAAATTAATTAAAAAAAAAAAAAAAAATTATAAAATTAATTTTGTCTTTGTGGACGACAGCCTTTTGTAAATGTTTTTTTCTTATTTATTTTGTTGAGATTCTTAAAGAAACTCGAGAAAAGAGATAGAGAATACTTAGTTTATAGTGGAATCGATAGTGCGCGCGCGTGGCCTTTTTGTCATGACGTCATACTGATAAAAATCAAGCTGCGCGCGCACATTTTCTGCTAACTAATATCAAATACAATACATTTGGAATGTAATAGCAAATTAATTAATTCCACTATAAATTTGACTTTTAAATTATTATTATTATTATTAATTAATTTAATTGAATCCTAATATCACAAATAAATTAACGAAAACCTAGACATTTGAACTAGAAGATTAGAATTAATTAAAATAATTAAATTATATTGTAAATCACGCATCAAAATTAAATTCGACAATGAATTTAATAGTAAAATATTTTTAAAAACTATTTTATTTAAGTACAAAGAATTAAATAATAAATAATTTATAATAATTAATGATAAATTTAAAATTAATAATAATTTTGAGAATTTTGGTTGTTGTTGCATATTGTAGTAGAAGACAAAAAACATTGATAGGTGGATAGTTTTTATGATAGTAGTAGTAGTAGTAGTAATGATAAAAGTATTATTACTATTATTATTTACTTTATAATTATCATTTCTAATTAATTTTCGATTAATGGCAACAAGGAAAACGACATTTAGTATTTTATTATAATGATTAATTTGATTATCGTAGTAATAGTAGTAGTTATTCATTTGCAATGATGGATAATAGTTTTGACTGTTACAATTATTTATTATAGTTTTAAATAAATAAAATTTCCGTATAAAAATCATTTTTAGTTACGGACAAATTGGTTTTTTAGGTTTTTTCAACTCAGCTTCTTCATCCCGTTTACTTACTTCGGTGTATCGTTCCCCCTTCAACGAAACAATTTTATTATCACGATAGCGAACCAATTTTTTCGGTTCAACCTTCGGTACGACCGGTTTATATTCCCGGTTGCAAGCATTTTTATCGACATACGAGTATCGCGCAATTATACGATTTTTTAACTCCGCATCATCGATCGCATTATTTTTCGGGATTTGAATTTGTCCCGCATTCGATAGGCTTTGGCCCGTTTCCTGGCGATGCAACAGGATTTGAGTAGCTCGATCAATATCACCATTTGCAATGGTTACACAATGCTTAACTTCTAAAAAGGAACTTTCCGGAAACATTTCCTGTAGCACGTCACATTCCTCGGAGAAAAAATCACAATTCGAACTATCCGTCGAACCACCATCACTGGTCTCCGATAAATGTTGTACCCGTTTAATTTGTGTTGTTGGTGCGGCTGTATTTTGTACATCATTTGGCACCATTTCCGATATGGATGGGGGACGGCCACGTAATTTCACTTCTGGCGGAAATAGCTCGGAAATGCTTAATGAACTGTAAACAAAAACATTTTCTCTATACGGTTCGCAAAGAACACAAAGTGCTTCATTACATGCAAAACTAATACAAAATTTTAATTAACTAAAAACATTGAAGTGAATAGTAAAACAGGATATAACTATTTATATTTTATTTTATAGTTATATAGATCAAACTAGTAAATTAGGTCATATCAGGAATCAAAATAAAAAAAAATAAAAATAAACAATTTACTCTATGTTGCTACTAAAACTATAAATAACAAATATCGATTCTAAAAATAGGAAAGAAAATAGACGATAACGAAACTTACTTTAATGATAAATTTTGTGCTTCTTCGGTTTTTGATAAATTTGATAATTGACTTGCTAATTGAAATATCCAGCCACAAACGGTCCCAGTGGCAATACTTGAAAAATCAGCAAAATATGCGGTCATTATTTCAACAAAACCTGCAAAAGGGATAAATTTATTATTATTTAGTTACACTTAAGGGAAAACGACAATGCTTAGCGGTTTGAATATACATATTTTAGTAGTTTAATTTGTTTGTCCATTATTTTGGAAGTTAAAATTTAACATTTGGTACATTGGTTTCTGAATCAAATATTTATTGAACCAAGGAAATATCTCTTATCACATTAGCAACCTAATCCAATCCAAATAACCAGTATTTAGTACAAGTAATGGGCAGTACTGATTTAAGCCTATATAGGCCTATTGCACAAACCTCAACATAGGGTGTTTGAATCAGGGGAGATCGATTACACAATTTTAGGTTTCTACGAACCAGTAATTTAAATCGGAATTGCGTTCATAAAAATGATTCGGCCCTTTACACGTAGTAGACCATGAAATATTTATTCTTTTCCATGTGAAATATTTATTCTTTGTTCAGCTGGAAGACATCATCACTAACATCCCGAACCATGACATCAAAATTATTGTGGACACTAATGCAAAGCGCAGAACTTGTATCGGCCCAGTAACAACAGTCAACGCGTCACCAGAGTTGCTAGAAGGTCGCGCTCATATGCTAGGAATTCCAGAAAAGCTTGTCCCTCTGTGTAAGGGAATAACATTTGGCCCAGGGAGTATTATTGTAATGAAAGAGGTAGTATCTGACCCCTTCGAAATGACATGTGGTATGCGTCAGGGAGATGCGCTCCATTGCATATTCAATAAATCACGCCAAATTTCGATGATGACATCGACTTGGCCGAAGACGAAATGATATCAAAGACAGTTTAATACCGCTTGGCCGTAATGCGAAACGACTTGGTTTGAAAATCAACATCAGCAACACAAAATTGTTATCAACACAAAATTTTAAATATCTCGGGTCAACGAACGATATCCTGGAAGATATAAAAGCCCGCAGAGCGACTCTTCTAAGTACAATCAAAGTTGTTGCGATCAAAATATTTTTCGTAGACGTGTAAAATCCCATTTTTTTACAAAGCACTAATAAGACCAGTGCTAACATTTGGATGTGAGGGTTGAACCTTGACCACCAAGGTTTGTAGATTACTATCTACTTTTCAAAGAAAGGTCACTCGAACTATTTATTGTCTCGTTAAGGTTGCGTGCGATCGAATTCATTAAATCGAACCGAGTTAGATGGCAAGGCGACGTGAAAAGATCTCCATCAGAGCGAACGATACGTAAAGTGTTCCATCAACCAGAGGAAGACTAAGACTACACTGGCGCAACGACGTCAACAAGATCTTGTTATAATAGGATGTCGGAACTAGAGGGAGCGTGTGATAAACCGAGGTCGAGGCGGCCAAATTCCTTCATGGGATGTGAAAGTGAAAGAGAGAGAAAAAAGAGGGGAGAGAGAAAAGAGAGGGAAAAAGAAAGGGAGAGTGAAAAAGAGAAAGAAAAAGCACATCGTTTAGCATCTGATAAGCTAGCGGTAGCCAAAATGGAGTTCGAAACCGTGGAGAAACAAGGAATATGCCGACCTGTGGCTCCATTCCGGCTTTCCCGGGGAATTGGGAATATTTTTTACTGTTATTTTAAATTGCACTAATTACCAAATATTTATTTCCCGTTCCCAAATGTATATTCTGGTAGATTGAGAATAATTTTTCGGGGAAATCTTTTTTTATTTAGGTTTTTATAAACTAAAACATTTATTGCGACCTAATTAGTTTAATTTATTCTTAAATACATATTTATTAGAAAACATAAGGTTTAAAAATTCAAAAATGTACGAATTACAATTCCCCGAAAAAATAATGGGGGAAAATTAACGTCAAAACTGCTATAAAATGGAATTATTTTTTCCCCAATAAAAAAAACTCCCAAACGAAAGAATATACTTTGGGGAATAAAAAATTCAAGGAAACTGGTTGAACGTTTGGGTTGGTAACATATTCCCGAAAGACAAAATCCCGCGGTGCAAAATCCCACGAGTCATAATCCCAATGGTACAAAATCCCAAGGGACAAAATCCCGAAAGTACAAAATCCCGAGGGACAAAGTCCCGAAAGGACGAAATCCCACAGTCCCGAGCAAATCCCGAATAAAATTGAATTCCGCCCGGAATTCAATTTTATTCGGGATTTCCTCGGGATTACCAGAAATCAAAAGGTTTCCGAAGGTTTGTTTCATTTAGTTAATGATGATTATATAAAATGTATTGTCTAAATGTAAATAAATATGCTTTTTAGAAATTTATTGAAATTAGAAACATTTGAATGATGAAACTTGATTGAACGGTTACTTATAGATGAATAAAAAAAATATATATCAGATTTGTTTTTTTATACATCTTAATTTAGGCGTCTCTACCGAGAGAGGGACAAAATCCCGATATTTATAATCCCGAAGGTACAAAATCCCGAAGATTTATAAAAATCCCGAAGTAATAAAATCCCGAGGGTACAAAATCCCGAGGGTATAAAATCCCGAGATATCAAAATCCCGAGGTCCAAAATCCCGAGGGGATAAAATCCCGAGGGACAAAATCCCGAATACCTATGCAAATTTCAAAGTCTATTTGTTAGAAAATTATGGCTGTTATTGCAAATTTTAAGAACGCATCAACGTATTGGCCCAATATTAGTATACATTTGCTCAATAGGCGATATTTTATAAGGATGCCCCACTAAATCCTGTGCTGCCATCTAATGGATATTTCAATTTTTTACGTATTATTATTTCCGCTTTGGTTTAAAATTTAATATAAATTTGTTTAAGGTGGTTATAATTTGAACTAAAAACAAAAACAAAACACGTGTCATTAATATATTGTATATAATCCGCTCCTACGTGCGGCACGCAGTGCGACATGTTTGCTGATCCCCCCTACTACGTCCCCCGAAATTCAAATCTAAAGCCCCTCGGAGGGCTAAGCGGGGGGAAGCGCAGCGACCTCCCGCGTGCCCGTGAGAGTTATCGAAGCCGTTAGTCTCTACAATTATTGCATTTCAAAATTTTGCATTAATAAAATATTGCTTTTTTTATTAATCTTCCATTATCTTCCAATTGTACCACTATTTCCTTCCCTTCCCACTCTTAATTTCATATATTTTTGATTAAAAATTATTTTACCATCGGTTAACGAATAAAATTTAACTTTTTAGTTCATTTATATTTCAATAGATGGCAAGTTTGACATTCCGGCCCAATTCCGCGCATAATTCAATTTTATTCGGGATTTTCTCGGGATTACGGTATTTTGTCCTTTCAGGATTTTGTCCCTCGGGATTATGTACCTTCGGGATTTTCTACCTCGGGATTATGTGCCTTCGGGATTTTGGACCCTCGGGATTTTGTACCATCGCGATTTTATATTCTCTGGATTATGATTCTCGGGATTTTATTCTGCGGGATTTTGTCTTTCGCGAATATGTCACCAACCCGTCTCTACCCGTTGTTTAATGTGTAGAAATATTAGGGAGGGATAAAATCCCGATATTTATAATCCCGAAGGTACAAAATCCCGAAAGTTTATAAAGATCTCGAAGTAATAAATTTCCGAGGGTACAAAATCCCAAGGGAACAAAATCCCGAGGGGCAAAATCCGGAATACCTATGAAAATTCAAAGTCTATTTGTTAGAAAATTATGTATGCTGTTATTGCAGATTTTAAGAACATAACGTATTGGCCCAACGTTGGTATACATTCGCTCAATAGCCGATTTTTTATAAAAAGATCAAAGGAAACTTTTTGAAAAACCAATTAGAGCACATCGTCAAATTCTATTGCAATAACATTTGTCATATCACGTTGGGCCAACATTGGTCGATATTTTTCATTTGTGTAGCTGCGGCCTAACCCTTTCACATCCCTTGTACATCCGTATGTACATAGACTTTCCGAAGCTGTAGTTTATGCAATTTTATACTCTTTCCGCAAATTCATGTTTTGTTTGGTTTTGTAACTCTCTTTTTTATTTCTAATGAAAAAAACACAATTAGATTGAAATGTTATGTCATAATTAAATAAACTGTGAAGGTGTGCACCACGTTAAGTTATTCTTTAAAACTGACAGATTTTAAGTTAATTTAATTACGGTTTGAGGCAACTGAGGTAAGTCAAATAATGTTTTTTATTCTCAAAGGTGCAAATATGTGTATTTTAATGTAGATGTATAAATAGATTCAAAGGCTATGTACATCTCCATGTACAGTACATTAGTATGTACAAAGTGAGCCAAAGGAATAAAATTTGCCAAAGAAAGTTTATTATTATTTTGTCCGTTTTATAATTTTATGAGTTCTAGTAATATTAAAATTATAACTATAATTGCATTCGTATTATTTTGGTTTTAGTTCAAAATAGGTCGTAAATATACTACAGATGAAGAACTTGTTGCCCTTTTAAATGAAAGCGATGATCCTGATGCTATGGATGAAGATGATGAGCCAATTGATTTTTGGGATTTTGACACTATTTCTGAAAGTACTCTCATTACTAACAAAAAACCAAAACTTAAACCTAGAATTGAAGTCGAACAAACTGTGGAGGACAATAATCAAATTTTAAACAACGAACCGCTTAATGTTGGAATGGTCATCGCAGGAGTATCAAGCGAAGGCGTACTTTCAATTTCGAAAAATATCAATTTCGAAATGATAGATGAAATGAATTTCGAAAAAACTGGTAAAATCCCAAATCCGGAAAGCTCGTTCTACAGAACTCATACGCTCTGAAATACCATACCAACCGTCGGCAAATCATCAACTCGCTTAAGAAACTCCGGTACAATATTTTAATAAATATTTCATTGAGCAGCTGTTTGAAATTATGGTAAAATATTCGAACATTTATGGACTTCAAAACAGCCCAGGATTATTGAAATTAACAGATATGGATGAAATGATTCATCGGAATTCATACGTTTATCGGATGTACCAAATTTCCCCAAATGCATATGTATTAGAGCAGGCTAATCAAAATTGAGCAGGTAATGAAAGCTATGACGAAAAATAGGTTTTGGCAATTGCGAAGGAATTTCCACGTAGTAAATAATTTGGAAATTCCAAAAACCAATAAAGATGTATTTTACAAAGTTCGGCCAATAATAATTCTCTGTAACAGAGAGAGATGTTTACAGATTCCACTCGCGGAAAATCTCTGTATCGACGAGCAAATGATACCTTTTAAAGGTACGTTATCCGTAAAACAATACATCAAAAGCAAACCGTCACCTTGGGGATTAAAATTGTTTGTGCTTTACGGTAAATCCGGCCAACCGTTTGATTTTGTAATGTACCAAGGTTCAAACACAGAAATTTCCGATATTGTTCAACGAAAGTTTGGCTTTGGTGCAGCAGTGGTTCTTCACTTAATTTAACGAATCAAAGAGTAGGGTTATTATAATTTATTCGAAATTTTAAAAAGTAAAGGCTTAAACGCAATTGGAACTGCTCGAATTAATCATTTCTAAAAGCCAAACTTTACGGATGACAAAAAGTTTAAAAAGAACCTAAGAGGGTACACGGAACAATGTGTCAGTAACGATAATAATATAGCGATAGTGAAATGACTCGATAGCAAGCCAGTGCACATTGCCTCCAATTTTATAGGAACAGGAGAAATACATTTAATTAAACGATGGGATGGATCAACTAAACGCTACATAGGCGTTCCACAGCTGGAAATTGTTAGATTGTATAATGAATCCATGGGAGGAGTAGATTTATTGGATCAACTTATCCAATATTACAGGACGTTCATTAAATCCAAAAATTGGACTTTAAGAGTATTGACTCATTTTTAGGATTTTGCCGTCTGTGCTAGCTGGATTGAGTATAAATTCCATATGCAAAAGCAAAACAAACCCAAGTAAGAGATTATGGACTAGTTTCTTACGAATTTTTTCGCCAACATAAGAAAAAGAGGCCGCCCACCATCCGGTTTAACTAACATTAAGTCTCCAACAAATTCATTCAGAACTCACAGTAAAGTACGCCCGATTTTCGACACTAGATATGACTGTGTCGATCATTTCCCGGAATTCACTCAAAACAAAGAGGCTACGAGATGTAAATATGAGCGTTGTGGATTTCGTACGCATGTGCTTTGTGCCAAATGTGCTGTGCACATTTGCTTGATAAGAGACAGAAATTGTTTTCTGTTATTCCACAAAAAGTGATATGATTTTTAATTTTGACTGAAATCGAACGCTTATTATTATTTAATAAGTATGTAATTTATTTTATATAAATTTTTTATATGGTTTTTATTTTTAATGAAAATGTGATTTTTTAAATGAATTATTGTAATTTATAATTAGATAATATACGTTTACCTTGTGGTTTTAAACCAACATCAGAAAAAACTAATTTTTTAACTGCTAAAATTTGCAACCTTTGGTTTCATTTGTACATGTATATGTACTTTAGAAAAAACCTAGCCCGATGATTTTTTTTTCAAAAAATTTGATATACAGGGTGTTTTGCAGGCGGACCGACAACGTTTTATGGCAGATTGGGGGGGTCATTTGGAAGCTTTCATCCCATGGAGCCGATGTCCTAAGTCTCACGGTTACTGAGATATCATATTTTTAAGTTTTTTTTTTAAATTATCCAAAATCTCACCTTTAAATGGTCATAACTTTTTTGTTTGTAGACGTAAAGACACGAAATAATTTTTATTGTATTCTGCATTGTGATTTTATTCTAAATAAATCATTATTTAATACAATCGGTTTGAGAAAAATGAGTTATGGGCTTCCAAATCTTAAAAAATGTGTAAAAGTATAAAAAATGTCTACATTCTATATGCATTTAAAAAAAAACTAAGTAGCGATTGTTTTGAAATAACTTTTGTTTTAAAAACTTCTCTATTTTATGCCCTTTCCAACGGTTTGCTACATGTCGTAGGAATCACTCATTTTGTGGACGAAATAAGTGATAATATTTGGTCAGGATTATTTGTGTCAGGATTAAGAAAATACCTTTTGAGTTATTGATAAAATATTAATCAACTTCATTTATTACGTTTTGTTCAAAATGACCTCCACCACTCTGTATACATGCACGGCATCGTTTTTTATCTCCACGGTTGTTGTGTGGAGTTTCATTTCATTCCTCATTTGTTCAAATGCAGCACTTATCTTTTCTTTTAAAACTTCTTTTGTGGGTACCTCTGTTGCATACACCAATTCCTTAGCACGTCCCCAGACGTAGAAATCCAGAGGTGTGAGATCTGGGGACCATGCGGGCCAAGAAATAGGGCCACCTCTACCAATCCATGAGTTTGGGAACGATTCATCCAAGTATACCCTTACCGTTCGTTGGTAATGTGCCGGACAGCCGTGATTTTGAAAAATAATCGGCACATCTTCTTCTACAACTGGTAAAATCAACTCAGGTAGCTCATTTTGTAGAAATTCGAGATATATTTCTCCGGAAAGGCGTTCTGGCAAAAAATATGGGCCGATAAGGTTTCGACCAATAACACCAGCCCAAACATTTACACTGAATTTCTTTTGGAAAGAAACCTGCCTTTTCTTGTGAGGATTTAGGCCTTTTCTGCTCCAGTGATGCAGATTGTGTATATTCACAACTCCCTCACGACTAAAGTTAGACTCATCTGTCCACAAAATCCTTTTCAAGAACATATTATCCTCAACATTCGTATGCAATATAAACCTACAAAACTCCAACCGTCTAGCATTATCACCCTCTTCGAGACCTGGAACAATTAATTAAATTCGTGAGTTTGTGACAATTGCTCAAATATGATACGTTTCTGTAAACTGAGAGAAGTAAAAATTAGGTGTAATTACCATGAACTGGAGTGTAATGGAATGCATGCTTTCCTTCTACCCGTAGAACCGACCACACTCTCCAGACTGATAAGTTGAATCTGGCAGCGACAACTCGAATGCTTGTAGTAGGATCCTCGTTAAAAGCTTCTAAAATTCTTTCATCAAGTGCAACATTATGTTGCCTCACATTCACTGGCGGCTCGTGAAAATGTAAGTTGCCGGTCTCCTTCAGACGTCGATAGGTTGTTGAGAAGGTTTCATGGTGCGGTAAACGTCGAACAGGATATCGAGCCTGATAAATTCTTCTCGTTTCATGTCCATTGCAATTAGCACTGCCATACGCCAACAACATGTCAGCATACTCTTCGTTATTAAATATGGGCATCGTAACAACAGCGACGACAAAATCAACGAAAAGTTTTTAACGATTTAACACGAACAACGTAAACTTCCGGTAGCAGATAGGTGTAATATCAAGTAAACAAGTGAAGGCAATCAACACCCAGTTTGCTTATTTAAATTTAAATGTAATAAATGAAGTTGATTATTTTATCAATAAATTAAAAGGTATTTTCTTAACCCTGATACAAATAATCCTGACCAAATAGTATCACTTATTTCGTCCACAAAATGAGTGATTCCTACGACATGTAGCATATCGTTGGAAAGGGCATAAAATAGAGAAGTTTTTAAAACAAAAGTTATTTCAAAACAATCGCTAGTTTTTTTTAAATGCATATAGAATGTAGACATTTTTTATACTTTTACACATTTTTTAAGATTTGGAAGCCCATAACTCATTTTCCTCAAACCGATTGTATTAAATAATGATTTATTTAGAATAAAATCACAATGCAGAATACAATAAAAATTATTTCGTGTCTTTACGTCTATAAACAAAAAAGTTATGACCATTTAAAGGTGAGATTTTGGATAATTTAAAAAAAAACTTAAAAATATGATATCTCAGTAACCATGAGATTTAGGACATCGGCTCCATGGGATGAAAGCTTCCAAATGACCCCCCCCCCCCCAATCTGCCATAAAACGTTGTCGGTCCGCATGCAAAACACCCTGTATAAAGTTTTTTTATTCATCTATAAGTAACCGTTCAATCAAATTTCCTCATTCAAATTTTTCTAATTTCAATAAATTTAAAAAAAACATATTTATTGGTATCTCATCTCATCGTATTCCCGAAAATTTTATTACCAAAATGAAGTTTTTGACTAGATCAAAAATTTACTAGTAGGCAGTTTCTCAAATAGCAAATTGCCAAAAAATAAATGCCGAAAAATATCCCAAATCACCTTTTGTAGATTTTTGATTTTTCGGGCAAAAACATTAATCTCAAAAAAAAAACCAAAACTTGCATTTAATTTTATATTTATTTAAGTCTATTAATGAAAATATAAAAATGAAATGAATTCCTATAAACTAAAAAAAAATTCTAACTAGGGAGCGAAGCGACGAGAGCGTAGCGACACACACGCCTTATATAACCCGATACTCTCGCTTCTATCGATTTTTAAATTCCTATAAATTGAAATTAAATTTCCCCTCCATCCGCCTGATATAATCCGAACCTAAACTCCTAAAATTAAATATAAGTCTACATAATAGTATGTAATATATATTTTATATTTTAAAAAAATTTCTTAAGAAAAAATATCTAATGATTCCATTTTTTCAAATCTTCCGAAAATAGAACCAAATGAGCCGGAATCCGCGCGCGCAGATATTTTTTTGAGATTTTGATTCGATATTTTTTTGAGATTTTGTGTTCGAGCAATTTTTTTTTTGGTAAATATATTTTTCGTATTATGAGTTTTGAGATTTTTGTTGTTTGGATTATTATTTTCGGGATGCCATTTCGGGATATTTTTTATCGCTAATAAAATTTTTGGCTTTTCGATACCAACCCTATTTATTTAAATTTAGATGATACATTTTATATAATCATTAACTAAATGAAACAAACCTTCGACAACCTTTTGATTTCTGTTAATCACGAATAAAATTGAATTCCGCGCGGAATTTAATTTTATTTGGGATTGCGGGATGTTGTCATTTCGGGATTTTGTTCCTCGGGATTTTGTATTTTAGGGATTTTGACCCTCGGGATTATGTAACTTCGGGATTTTCTACCCTCGGAGATGTTGTAACATCGGGATTTTGTTCCGCGGGATTTTGTCTTTCGGGAATATGTCAACAAACCCGTTCCTGGAAGATTTTGGACCTCAGGATTTTGATATCTCGAGATTTTATACCCTCGGGATTATGTATACTCGGGATTTTGTACCCTCGGGATTTTATTACTTCGGAATCTTTGTAAACCTTCGGGATTATAAATATCGGGATTTTGTCCCTCTCCCGATATTAATTACCATCCCTATTGCTGAGATTAAATTCACAAAATTTTAGAAAAGTTCTACAGAAACTACTTTGTTTCTGGAAATAGTGGAAAAATCAAAGTAGAATTTGCTTGGAGCTGTATTATTACGTAAATTCTACCGTCGATACTTCTGATCGAATCAAAACTTAGGCAAACAAAATAACTAACCAGTACCACCAAACAGACAGTAATCCAACTGATAGAAAAGGATGACAAAAATTATTAAACACAACATTTTGTTTGGTAAGTTATTTAATATTAACTGGATTAAATTCTCTCAAAGCTCGGGAAAACCCGATGATACATACCGAGAGTATTGACGATGAAACAACCTATCTACTTCAATTCTATATGGCCCATCTAGATTTTACGCAACATTTAACCACGAAGCACTTTCATTAAAATAACAAGATCGAAATATGTTTCCCTTGGATGTACGGATCAGATTTTAAGCATTTTAAGATTATATGGCTCAAAAAACAACACAGGAAATATTTTGCATGATTGAGTTTGCTCAAGGAGGATTTCAGGGATTAGGTATACGATTCTCGCGACGAACATTATAAAATTAGCAATGCAGGCGGCAATGGATAAAAAAAATCAGAACAAGGTTCATGTATGGGACGAATCTCAGATTGACAAATTTTGTGGATTCACCTAGAAACTTAAAGAAATGAATCAAAACTTTCAGAAAATTTAGGCACCTTACAAATTATTAAACGGAAAAATGAAGTGACTTACCATCAACATCGAAGCACGGGTCCTCAGAGGCCTCCTCCAAAATCGATACGATATACGAAAGTACAATCTCGTCGACAACGCTCAAATCGGCCCCCGGCAAATTCGTATTCACAAATTTGAATAAGCTCTCCTTTACAACTTCATGTTGTTGCTCGATATTCGTCATCTTGGGCCATGAAACGAAAAGAAAAGGCGAAAAAAAATTTGAATCGCCCCATTCCTTACATAATTTAGGCAAATTTACTACAGAGAATATAAATTTGAAATTCAATTGAATTTTTAATAACACTTCAAGAATCGCGTACTCCTAAGCAATGTAAAGAAAATAAAAAATGTCTTGAGTCGGTCTTTACCATTACCCATCGTAAAATCGGCATTTTAATGTGCGGTCGGTCGGTCGGCGAGTTCTTCTTCGTCATGATGAGCACACAAATCGATATTTTGGATGTCTCGCACACAATTTTTCTGTACAACACAAAATCTCAAGATTAAGCATTTTAAACTCAAAAATATTCAATTGAATCTCATTAAGATGAATTAAAGAAATCCAAAAACATCAAAATGTAGAAACATAAAAAATAAATAAATTTCAATAGCCCCCATTGTTCTTGGCAGAAGACGGGGGACGGACGAAAAAAAAACCAATAAAATTTTTTCTGCTTCTCGCGCGACATTTCTTTCATCCATCGTGAAATTCGCGATTTGCTTTTACTTACATTACACCTTAAAATTAACAGAAATTTGTGGTATACACTTATTACACTTTTGGGAACGTGTTTTTTATGAATTTATAATTCTATGAATACAAATTTATGCCTTAAAAACTATCAGAAAACTTCACTTTAATAAAATCAAAGAATTTTTTTTATTTCTACTTCTCGTCGTTCCGTTCTGTCGCTCCTCGAATCGCACAACACTAACAACAGAGAAAATGAGAAACAGACGACGGGCACACAAGAACCAACAACAACAACAGAACACACACAAATATCAATAAACACAAACAATCGATAGACGGTCGCTGTTTTTTGTATATTAGAAAAATGAACGTTTATGAGGTGAAGAGACGCATGGTGGTGGTGTATCGTACTAGAGTTTGACATTTCGTATACGGGAAAATGACATAATTTTAAGAAATGGTTTGGATCTTTGACTAGTAAGGTCGCATAATATTTAAGAAATTGTACTAATTTGGTAGGGTTGGTTAAATCTTGAATCAATTGTGGCTGAGGTGACCAGATGTTTTGTTTTTTAGTTAGAGATAAATTTTATTACCTTGTATAGATTTTGGGCGTAAAAATGTATAACATAAACAGTATTTTGTTGAGAAAAATTAAATTAAATTTTGCTTTACTTTATAATTTTAACAAGAAAAATAACAAATGATTTAATATTTTATTATTATTTATATGTTGGTATTACTTATAATTTTATAAAATTATATTGGTGTATTCATATTATCCCTTTTCCGGCCAGAAAATTTATTGTTTTTCCTTTTAAGTCGATCGTAAAAAAATGTGTATTTAAATAATGACCGGTTGTAATGTCTCCCGGATTTTAATGAATCTTAGTTAAATCGAAATTCCTTTTGAAAAAAGGATAATTATTTGATTACATATAAATTATATAACATATTAATTATTTCTTTTTGAAAATATATTAGTGGTATGCACACATGAGTATGTTGGTTCAAAATACATACAAAAATAAATTTTATACATGATTCTCTTTCGTACACGATTTTTTCACGCACAATTATGATCGCAAGCCGGAAAACGGATATACAATAATTATCTTGTATATATTCAAACATTGCGAATATGTATACGGCCAAGTAGAAGGCAAATAAAACAAATCAGTTTGTATGTACGCAGGCCCACAAAACGTAAATACGAAAAAACCTTTCATACAAATATTATGAAAATTATTTTTTGTTAAGTTTTTTTGACTTTATTTATTTATATTACGCGATATAAATAAATAAAGTCAGAATGTGGCAGAAAAATAAAATTTCATTCCCTTGAGTGTGAACTTTGTTTATTTATCTTTAATTTTGTTTAATTGTTTTTCATTTATAAGTTGGTTTTCATTCATTGCTGTTCATAAGACGATCTTCAATTTAAAGCCATCATATTGGATAATGGTGAAGTTTTGAATGAAAACTTACTTAAAAATGAAAAACAATTTATCAAAATTAAAGGTAAATAAACATAGTTTAGGTACGACTAAAAAAAACTAAACAAAAAAAATTTCACGCGTTTGTATGGAGGTTTTTTTGTGTTTACGTTTTTTGGGCCTGCATGCATGCAAAGTCCATATATTGCAAGATGGCCGTATACGAATACATTTCGTTTAAACATAAAATATATTTCGACATCTAGTGGCAAGTATTATAATAAAAAATATGATTTATTATTTAAATGAGCCAATTTTTTTTGACTTATTTTTACCACGCTTTATTCAATGGACGTTTTTTTCAGTTAAAATGTAAAATTCAGATAGGTTTAAGATATTTCACAGCACTACTACTTATTTGGAAACTAGATGTGGTCTTCAATGGTATGCATAACCAGGCTGTCATATAAGTTTCGACAATGACTCAGTTAATAATAATAATAATAATAATTCCCAACGATCAATCACCTCTCCCTGACTGCACGCGGTGAGTCACCATCAACATTATTATTATTATTTTTTAAATATAATTCAGGAGAATCAAGATTATCATACTCCTAAATTAAAATTAGAAAATAAAATGTAAAAATATTGTAATTTAATATTAACCGAAAAAAATGTTAAAGCAAGCAAATTTGAAACTGGAGAAAAGAGAAAGAAATGCGTAAATGCGAGAAGAGAAATGTTTCGAATGATAAATACTAGATAAGTCTATTAAATAAAAAAAAAATAAAAATTAATATAAAACAATTATTGGTCTATCAGTTGGAAACAAATAATAGTTTCTTAAATCGGTTTTGCTAATGTGGTACACAAAAAATTCAAAATATTGAGTGGAACTTGAAATTTGTCGGTGAATTTCATATTTTCTGCATAATTGGAAATTGACGAGTTTTTCACAATGAAATCGACGTTGCTGACGGATAAGACGAAAAAATAGGCCCAAGAAGACTACCGTGCGATATACCGGAAGTAGCATTAAAATGAGCAGCTATCGATGGCCTTAAGATCATTTGATACCTGTGTTCCTTCAGATAAGCATCCATCTATTGTAGGAGTGGAGGTGCGAAACTAAGAACCCTGGATTTAAACCAAACTTACTTGCCAAATGCTTTACAGAAGTCCGTGGTAATAATATCAAACTCGTTTTTACTCTCCATAACGTTCAAGATACGAGATGCAAGTTCGGTTAAATTGGTTGTCGTAGATCGTTTTCTTAGAAAGCCATGCTTGTTGTCTGAAAATAATTTTTTACTTTCAATGTCAAAGAGAACCATATATAGTACAATACTTTCAAATAACTTAGAGGTACTGGATAATTTCGTAATTGGCCTATAATTGGAGACATCCGACTTACATCCCTTATTGTGGATCGTAAAAGAGTTTTTCCAAATTTGCTGCGTTTATACCACAGCTAAAATAGCAATGCTATTGTAGCAACTAAAGTAGTCTGCATCGGGCGCGTTGGGTCAGCGATTATTTCTGACTGCATAATACTGATGTAGCTATTATAGAGTTCACGAGACAAGCTCGGAAATTCATTGTAAACGTTCAGATAATTTTAGTAATCCGAGTTCAATCTCGTCTTTAAGGATTTTTCCAGTTTTTATTTCTTTGATTACGCAGTGAACGCAGTTCCTTGTTGCACCATGGAGGAATTGAGTTTAATTTTCGTACGACAAAAAGAACGGACTGTTGAAAGCAATTAAAGATCGCGTAATAAAAATTGAGCGTTTGGGTTTTGATTATTTTCTAGAATGGTTTTAAAATCCGTGTTATCTAATAACTCGTTAAGCATTTCAAAATCGGTCTCTTAAAATAGGTGGATGATACAAGTACTGAGAACCAAATATGTTTCCAAAACTCTGTAATTTTTGGCATCAGAAGAGGACACTAAAGCCTCAATCAGCGACCACTTATAGGAGCTTCAGTTGTATTCTATTTGGGGCACTTAGCGGAACGTTATGAAATGGTACAAACAACTTAACAACTCTTAAGTGTTCGCTGGTTGAGGCATAAGTCCAGCTGCCTATTTAGATTGTTCATCACGTTACTGATCTGCATCAAACCAGAATTTGAAAAGTTATCAGTAATGGAAGTTTCTTTTGTAGATCATGCCGACGACAAAAAGGACATCTAAAATATCCGTGCTATCAAAAACGAAATCGAAAGCATCTACGAGGATCTGGCGGGTGTCCGCATAACTATTAGCTATTACCAGTATATTGAGCAGTCAAAATTACCGTACACCACAATAAGAACGCGTCTACCGTTCAAAACACAAACAAATACTGAACCGCATTTGCGGAAAACATTATAACCTGACGTAAAATATTCATTTTTGTTGAAGTCGTTAATTCGTTTTAAATGAGTGTACGAATGTTATTAGAAAGTGCTTGAGTTTGCAAAAATACTTTGCGGGTTAGGCATTACAACTTGTGCCTAACTCTCTACCAGTGCTAAGCTCGAAATAAAATGCAGAGCATTGGACAACTTCCAAAGATAATTTGGGGATCAAATTTTCCTCTCGAATATCTCTTTTCCGGCCTGCCATCACAATTGTGTGGGTGACGACAGAAAGTCATGTTAACAATTTATTTTTGTATGTAATTTAGACCAATAGACGCACATTTGTGCATTCTGCTTAAATCGTTTTCGTCCGAAAAATAACATTATAATTTTAATAATAATAAAATAATTAATATGTTATCAAATTATAATGCTTTTCCAAAAAGAATTCCGATTTTACTAAGATCCGTTAAAATCCGGAGGACATTACTACCGGTCATTTTTTACATACACATTTGTGCGTGCTAGACTTATTTTGAAACAAAAAATAGTTTTCTTCCCGGAAAAGGGATAGAATCACAATCAAAGAATTCACTGGTGCTTTGCAAACAAAAATAAATTTTAATAAATTCGGCTCCTGGCGGTCATCTTTACGCTGATTGTTCGTTCGTGTTGAGACAGTTTCCCCGACATTGTCACAATTATCCAACCATTTTAAACTAGCGTTTTTTGTCTACATATTTGTATTTTCAAGATATAATAAAAATTTTGGGGTTAGTAAAAAGTGCACTTTTTTTAATTTGCAATTTCGATTTTATCAGTAGATTTATGTCGGACTCTTCAATATTGAAACCTTGATACTATTAGCTGGTTCACGCGCTTTATTGATTCTTTTAATAATAGCGTTCAAAAATGCAAGTTTTGTGCGTGCGGCTAAAATTGAATATCGATCGGTGTTTGACCTACAAAGACCAAAGGATTGTATAAACATAGATATTCATTACAATGTAAGCACGTTCCTGACCTTCCATGTACTAAAAAAACGTTTATTGTTATTTTTCTATTTTTCACGTGACTTTGAAAAATGTTATACTATTTAAAAGACAAACATACCATTTTTTATTATTAGTTACATTTTTGTATTTAGTTTAAATTTATTGAGTACACGAATTACGTCGACCGTCAATATCTATTGACTATATGTACATAGTTAGAAGCTAAAATTAAATAAAAGTACATCAAATTACTATAATTAAATAGTTAAAGGTGGACAGTAGCAAAATGGAAAATTTATGGGATTATTAATTTGCTTGAGCGAAGGAATGGTTGATTTTAATAACTGTATTAGTTGTTTAAGGTTGATTAAAAATGTTCAAGCAACTATGAATTACGAAATCTGATTTATATATGAGATGTATGGTTGACCAGATTGAAAGGCATTTGTTTTTATCCATATACCTTACGAGAAATCGACATAACAATATGGGTAATGTGTGCGTAATGCTGTTCTTCCGTAAGCCGGACATTTATTAAATTCTTTTACACGATTTTACCACTTTATCTCTCTCTCTCTGGCACTATATCCCATCAAGGGATTTGGCAGCATCACATGAGGTTTCATAATCATATTTTCATTTCGGATAATGTGTGATTTATTCATTGATCCTAAACCAGCCGTGAACTTTTTTCCTTGTCACCACCGGGAATCGAACCCTGGACCTCCGGTCGCTGGAGCTAGCATGCTAACTACTTTGCCACCGGGGCGGCAATTATTATTATTTTACAACGCGACCACATAATAATGTCCATTCAACGTCCTCGATTCATGATTATAAGTAAATGACAAACCTCTGTTTATTCTACTTATGCTGCCGTTTGTTATGTATATAATGGACTTCATTTTCCTTTTGTATTACCATAGTTTGAGCGCATATTGTTTCATTAATTTTGCACGCCTCTGTGACCCTTTCTAACGATGGATCTCCATTTATTAATTTTTCTTGCAAAACCAAGTTTTTAATTCCAAATATGAGTCTGCCTCGAATTAAACTTTCTTTTTAAGTCCCAAGCTTATAATCTCTACTTAATCTTTTGATTTCCGCCAGAAACTGATCAAAAGTCTCACTATATTTTACATTTTAGTAAACAATATTTTCCCAACTTTTCTACCAAAACATCGTAGTTTTCAATATCTTTGAAGGTTTCACTTATTTGAATCGTTTCTTTACCAACGAACTTAAGTAAAATTTCGGCTTTTACATCCTGTTTTTCTCTTCCAAAAATGAGACTATAATGTAATTCGTGATTTGTTTCTTAAACTTTATCCTGTTTAATCTTATATTACAAGAACAATTCATCGGTTCTGGCTTATTTAATCCAATCATCTGTGCGGTGCCTATTATTATCATAAAAATAGATTAAGTGGGAACCAGCCACCAGGAATAAAAACTAAATAAACAAATAAGAATGCGATAAATGGCATTTCAGTGTTATTACCCAGCTAAACTTAATTTTTATGTAAGAAATTCAACGAAACCTTCGTTAAATTTTAGTTGTCACTTAAGAAAAAAATAGTGCGCGCTATTTCTCGCTTCAAAATAAGAAAAACTTAAAAATACCATTTGTTGTTGTTTTTCATGTACAGCAGAAGAAGATAAATTATTGATGCGGTAATTTATTTTGCATACATATTTTTGTTTACTACTTTATATATTAAATAAAATCATTTTAATATTTTTTTCAGATTCTGTCATAAGTTTTAGTAATTTGTGATAAGGTAAAAATAGTGTTTTAGTGAATTTTGTTAAAAACTAATTAGTTAATGGTATGATATTATAGGATAGAGTTAAATCCTGAAGAGATGAAATGACGTTTTTTCCCATGTAAAATTTGGTATTTCATTTGAGACACGTCAGAGCAGGATGGTTATATAAAAAATGCATATGATGATCTCAGATGTCAAAGAAAAGGCTAACCGAACAAGTTTTTGTTGTAGTAAAAAGTGACGCATTAAATTTTGTGCTCTTAAAAAATCGTGATAATATTAATTAAAATAAATAAACTATTATAAAACAGTTAGTGGATCGTGTATTAGTGCATCGGTTGTTAATAAACATTGAAAACTTTGAACATTGTAACATTGAAATAAAGTATAAGTGTGTTTATAAAAAATAAAATGTAAATTATGTTAAAAGCAAAGTGATTTGTGATAAAATTATCCTTAATTTAAGTATAAATCAGAAAAATCTAAGAAATGAATTTTGGTTGTTGTTGTTGTTGGACCTTTTCTTTTTGTAAACATAATATAATCATATCTATCATACCTATCTCCATTAGAATTAGAACTCATGCATTCTCCACCATTAACGAAGAGACATCGTATGCTTCAAGACGGCAATGAAATGATTTCAAAATTAGCCTCGCTTCAGCGCCACAATAATGAACTAAGGACAAAATGCCAGCAATATGAGTTACAATGTAATAAATACCAAGATATTTTGGTAAACTTACAAAACAGAATCGAAACACTAGAGAGACAAAATAAACCTTCTACGTCTAGTAATGGTAGAAGTCAGAGCCTACAAATTCTAACCAATGACTACTTTACGGATGAAGAGGAACTTGAGAAAGAAACCCAACCTAGACAAAATAAACTAAATGTAAATAAAAGAGGAGACTCTCCAAAACTCCATCACCAAGGGTATCTCTACCGGAAGATAACGAAATACCAAAACAACCACAACACGCATACAAAATGGAACCCTTACCACCCACCACCAATCAATGTCAACAACGTTAGAGATTTTAATATACTCAGAGCTCAAGTATTAGCAGTGACAGAGAAACCTGCTCAGTTTAAAACAATATCCAATAACGACATCAAAATAACAACGCAGTCTGAAAATGACTACCGTAAAATTAAAAAACTACTTAGCGATATAAAAGAAACTGAATCCAATAACAAGGATAGTACACTATATAAGATGGAATACCATACTTATCAGCTCAAAAGTGAAAGATGGTATAGAGTCATAATACGCGGTTTACCGTCATCTACCAATCGCGAAGAGATCAAAGCGGTAATCGAGGACATGGTCATAAAGTAACCAACATTATTAACGTTCATAAAAAATCGACAATTAATAATGAGAAAATTATTAGACACTTCGCATTGTTTTACGTAGACCTGTTGCAGGGGGAAAACAATAAGGACATATACGAAATTAAGAACCTGCTATATTGCAAGGTGTCTATTAAACCACCTAAAAAGGTTATAGCTATACCTCAGTGTTCAAATTGCCAACACGAAAGCCGCGAAAAGCTGCGAAATGTTATACCAACTTGTGCACTGTGCGGAGAAAACAGGTCATCCGGCTAGCTATAAAGGATGCCTGGTGTTTCAAAAAAAACTAAACGCTCAACTACCGAGAAATATAACATTAGCAGAGCGCCTACAACAAAAGCCAAACGAACAATATGATACTATTAGAGAGGGGGTTTCCTACGCCCTGGTGACCAAAACCTCAAATAACAATCTAAATCAAGAAAACAGGCAGAAGCCTGTGCCCAACGAGCCAACCATTAGTAATATAATGAAAACTTACCCTTACTAATAAATTTACTGATTAGGAATTATTTAGAGAGAAAATGGACACTCTAATTGAGTTAAAAGTTAGTCTTAAAACTAAACAAGAACTTGAATTACAAACTAAATATTTTATTAAATCCATGCGTGATGCAGCTACAGAGGCTACACCCGTATTAGGTGAGAAAGTCGTACTAGAGATCAACTACCCCCTGGCGATTCGAGAACTGATAAAAGAAAGGCGTAGGAAAAGACGCGTATGGCATTAAACCAGAAATATTATTGACAAATGAGAATTTAATCGGGTAAGTAATAAAGTTAACCGATTAATTAAAGAACATAAAGAAGCTTGTACTGAAAATTATTTGAAAGGACTGGGTCCTGAAGTTGACAAAAATTATTCTCTTTGGAAAGCTACTAAAAGATTCAAGAGGCCAATAAGTGCCACCTATAAGGAACATAAATGGAGAATGGGTGCGACGTAACGAAGAAAAAGCAGAACTGTTTGCACAACATTTGGCATCAGTATTTCAACCACACGACATAATATCTAGGATTGATCCTAAACCAGTCTATAGATCTCCATCAAATATCAGAAGTGTCACCCCACTAGAAATTGCACAATAAGTGCAATTGAGTGTTTCAAGGTTGGACAAATAATCATGATAAAAAAACCAGACAAACCAGCCGAGCTAATTGCCTCATACAGGCCGATCTCTTTGTTACCTACTATTTGAAAATTGTTATTGAAACGACTAAAACCAATGATCATTATACCTGACTTCTAGTTTGGATTGAGGAATAAACATTCGACAATTGATCAAGTTCATCGCGTGACTGCAAAAATAGAACAAGCACTTGAAGAGAAGAAATATTGCCCTGAAGAAATATTTCTAGATGTATCACAAGCTTTCGATAGAGTGTGGCATGAGGGTCTTATCTACAAGATAAGTAAATTAGTGCCCTAAAAATTACTGCCAATTGCCCAAGTCGTATCTCTCCAAACGAATATTTAGAGTATCACATGAAGAAACATACACCAACTTTTACCCAGCCATAGCAGGGGTGCTCCAGGGTAGCGTATTAGGACCCATCCTATATCTAGTTTACACTTCTGATATACCGACAACGGGAACAACCTTCATCGGAACTTTTGCTGATGATACCGCAGTATTGGCATCAAGCGAATCGCAGAACCAAGCAGTAGAATACTTACAGCACGCACTCGATAAAACGCACTCAACCAGCCAATGGACCAGGGATTGGAAAATAAAGCTTAACGAGCTGAAATTAGTACATGTAACATACACGTTGCGGCACAAAAATAGCAACATCCATACATTTCTCAATGGGGTATAAATTCCCCAAGCTGAATCTGCAAAACATCTCGGATTGCATCTCGATTCAAGATTGAACTGGAAATATCACGTTAGACAAAAAGCAGAGCAAATAAAAATGAAACAACCGGCTAATAGGAAGACATTCTAAGCTTAGCCTGTACTGTAAACGCCTGATCTACGAATCGATTATTGAAAAAATTTGGACGTATGGCATCCAGCTCTGGGGCTGTACTAAACAATCAAATCGTTAAATTATTCAACGTTGTCAAAACAAATTTTCACGTGCAATAACGAGTGCTTACCGCTACATAACCAGCGAGGAATTACACAAAGACCTAAATGTTACTTTTTACACTATTTGCTGTATGCACTTGGCGAAACACAATTATACTTAATAAACACATTTTTATTAACCACTTGTTTTTTATTTCGCAAAATTATTTTGAATATTTTCAAAAAGTTTACAAAATCACTCGATCGATTTCGACTTGTTAGGTCATCATCAGAAGTATCTATACCTAAATGTTAAATGGATTGAGGAAGTGATCCAGGAATTTGCCATCAAACATAAAAGAAGGTTACTGCAACATACCAACAGTGAAGCAATACAACTTCTTGACATAACACAAGAACTGAGGCGCCTTAAAAGAATTAAACCGCATGAGCTAGTCGTCTAATAAATAAAGTTTCATTATTTTCAATTACCTCAAACACGCGTCACAAATTTATTTCGGCTTGTCGCCGACAGAAGCTAGAAAATTAGCCTTTGAATGTGCTGTAGCTTTTGGGGTAGACGTACCATCGTCCTGGCACACAAATAAAATAGCAAACTCGGAATGGCTCACAATTTTTCTAAAAAAAAAATCCAGTACATTCCATTAGAACTCCGAAAGCTATCAGCCTGGCTAGAGCAACTAGCTTTAATAAAACAAATGTAGCTGTTTTTTCAAAAATTAGCTGAAGTCCGCGATAGATATAATTTTATAGCCGCCAATATATGGAACGTAGATGAAACGGGGTAACTATACGGTGCAAAAACTGAATAAAGTTGTTGCTGAAAAAGGTGTAAAGCAAGTGGGAGGGCAATCAAGTGAAAGAGGAGTGCGATTTGTCGTGCTGTAAGTGTCGGTGGAAACTTTATACCTCCTATGTTTATTTACCCAAGAAAAAGATATCAGCCACATTTTATTAGAGATGGACCCACCCGCAGTATTGGAACAGAAAATGGTTCAGGATGGATGACTGGAACTGAGATTTATTCATAGATGGAACATTTTATTTCGCACGTACGTCCATCAATTACAAGCCCTGTTTTATTAACATTAGACAACCATGAATCTCATTTAGCTATTAAAACCATAAACCTTCCTAAGGCTAACTGAGTTGTGTTATTATCGTCCCCACCGCATTGTTCTCATCGACCAGCCTTTAGATAGGTCAGTATACGGCGCTTTCAAAAAAATTATGTCGGTTGCTCAAGATGCTTAGTTGAGAAATAACCCCGGCAAGTGTATGACGATTTATGATATTCCTGGTTTAGTGGCCCAAGCTTTACCACGAGCCTTCACACCAGAGACGATTACAAAAGGCTTTAGAGTGTCTGGAATAGAACCATTTGACATAAATAATTTTGGAGATTCAGATTTCCTTCCATCAATTGTAACTGAGCGACCTTATTCAGAATGTGGAACAACTCAGGTTCTTGTTACATCACCTAATGTGACTATTGGCCAAACATCAGGCTGCATTCCCAATAATGATGTTACAAGTTGCGAGATTGCAAAAGCTATCAATACAATTATTGAACAAATTGATATTCAGTCTTTACTAGTTGCAAATATTACCAGTGATTCTGATTTCCATCGATCATTTAATGAAAGTGCACCAATCCAGGCTCAGTTAGTTAATCGTAATATGACTATTGACCAAACATCTGATTCCATTCCAAATGATGATATTACATGCCTTGAGACTTCTAAACCTGGCAATACAATTATTGAAGAAATCAGTCGTTACCAATTATATATGCTACCGAAGAAGAGTTTTTGCAAATTGCTAATGGTAAGTACATTATATGTTCATCTTATAATCAATATACTATACATATTCAATTTCGAATTTATAATAATATAGGAAATTATTTAGGAATGACTTTAAACCAATCCAACGAAGCAAATCATTTGAACATAAACCCGCCTGGACCATCGCTAATTAAATCAACATCGTCGATTCCACATACAACAAATAAAATGAATACAATTTTCACTCCATATTTGGTTCGTCCTTTCCCAAAAGCAGCTCCAAGGAAAGAAAACTGCTGTGGACGGAAAAACTCCTTCTGGATAAACGTCAAAAGGTTAAGCGTAAAGTCGTACAAGAAAGAAATGATTGGTAACGTGCACGTATCGTGCAAATTTTGGTCCCATGAGGCATGCGCATGAGTTAGAAGGTATAAACGATATTTATCGTTGTCACGAATGTGCAAAATAGTATTTTTTATTTAATTGTTGCATTTAAATAATTTCTTTTTTTATTTATCTGTGAACGTTATGTATAACTGCTTTTTTATTTAATAAATATTGAATTTGTTTATTGTTAATTGTTCATATTAGTTTATTAGATATTATATAGTACAAGTTACCCCATACTATGTTTCAACTAACCCCTTATACAGGGCAGTTTGTAACACTAAAACTATTTTTTTTCTTTGCTAAATTGAAAGAAAACTTAAATAAAAAGTAAGAAATACTTTTCAAAAAATAGAAGCGAAAATACTAAATCTTTAAATTTTATATGTTTGAGTTACGTGTGGCATGTAGTATTCTAGGGGCTCTGGGTAGACCAACAACTATTTTCGTGTTAGAAACCTTGACTAAAGCCTGTAGCCTTGCCGTACACTTCTGTAGTCTGTACAGCTTGTATGACTGTACAGCAAAAATGTATAACCGATTTAGAGAGAAAAAGCCTTATACTCTTGATAGATTAGCGATTAGCTAAACGCGTTTAATCATTTTTTCGACTTTATCTCTTAATGTGTCAATTTCGAGATTAGCGAAACGGGTTTTGTTTTCGGTTTAGTAACTAAACAGGTTTAGTGCACTAATCTCTCAATATTTTGAAGTTTATCGCAAAACACATTTTTAAATGGATTTAGCGAGAGCGCCATCTAACAATGAAGGTTAAAATTTATAAATAGGACAATGCCATTTAGTGCTGTGATACAATGATAGATGCCGCTTACTTTTTGAGTTATCGCTTTCGAGTTAAATTTTTTTTTTGCTTCAATTTAAGTTCAACATACACAAATGTGTATGAAAATAATGACAAGTTGTAATGTCTTCCGTATTTTAACGGATCTTAGTTAAATGGGAATTCTTAAAGAAGAGCATAATAATTTGATAACACATAAATTATATAACATATTAATTTTTTGTTTTTGATAACATATTAATAATTTTATTATTATTATAGTTAGTGTTAATTTTCTGACTAAAACAAAATTAAGTGGTATGCAGAAATATGTATATACTGGTCGTCAATTTACACATAATTCTATGTTTGACACATTCGTTTCTCGTAATCAAAATTTGAGTACACAATTATGTATACTGGCCGGACAAGGTTATACCCTTTTCCTGCCTGCCATCACAATTGTGTGGGTAACGAAAACGAATAATGTTAAAAATTGATTTTTGTATGTGTTTTAGACCAACATACAAATTTGTTCATTCACCCGTAGAGTGCGTATTATATAATACCATCACAAATAAAAGCTGTTTTTTTTAAAACAATCGAGAAGATTTCGCGATAGCTATTTTCAAATTGGTCCAAAATAATTTTGATTAAATAGAAATCTATGTATAACCAAAAAAATCCATCATAAAAGTTGTATGGTTTTTTTGTAATATCGTTGTTCTGTATAATAGTTCTGTATAATAACGGAGTAGTTCAGATATTTGTTTAATACCGATTCCGGACAAGCATAGCGCTACCGTATTTTATTATTGAAATAGGGTTTGCTAAGCCACATAGTGTGTCAACCTAATTGGTTTTGTAGATTAACTAAACTAGTTTAGCGTCTTAATACGCATAAAAAATATGATCCAAATTTCGCGGGTGTCAATAGACTTTGCGGGACTGGTTTGATATTTTAATTATATCATTAATTCTCCAGATTTACAATTTTCAAATAACGCGTGGCTCCTGGTTAGTGTAAAACAGCCCCAATTCTATTGGCACTCGGCGGTTAATTTTTCTTATTTCTATTAGAACCTCTCTGTAATATTAATTTTGTCTATGGTTTCCTGTGGACGATAAACGTTATCAATCCAAAAAAAAAATTTAATTAGCACACATCGGATTATACCAGCAGAACTCCTAAAAGCTCGGAGATTATTCCTCCCTGGCTGCAGGAAATTTAAATTTTAGATCTGTATTAGACATCTTTACATAGAACTTGTCACCCTAAGAGAAATAAATTCACTCGGTGACAATCTCGAAAATTAAGCCGCATTCTATATTTATTATTAGACCAACCGCATTTTCACTTTCTTTTTATTTTGACTACATAAAACAACTACTCATCCGTATACAAAATCTATTGTACAGGTCAAGTAAAAATTCAATAATAATTCCGTAACAATAAAGGAGCCAAATAAACAATACATGAACATTATAGAAATCGTACTCGCTGACCACCTCACACCCAACCACCAATTTTCTATTTTAGAATAAAACAAATAGAAAAAAACAAAAGAAATCACACTACAAAAAAAAAATTAATTTGAATTTCCAATTTTCTCTATTCTCCGTCATTTCGTTCGATTGTTGTGTTAAAATCCTTTATAGTTTTGATTATCAACCACCGCCAACTTGAGTTCAGTATGGCTATACAGTCGTTGAGTTCAGATGGTCAGTTCGTCATTTTTATTTTTATACGAAACGAATAATTTTTATTTCAAATTAGAATCAGAAAAAACATGAGTTTTACATTAAAACGGTTAAATTTATTCGAGTGTGATGACACCCGGGTAGTCATCGTCGTGTAGTGAAAACTTGTGAATAATTTTAAATCGTGTAGTGTACTGGTGTCTAAATTAATTACGTAAAGTGCGCGAGGAAATGAAATTCCCGTGGAGTAAAGTTTCCAAGGGTATGTATAATGGAAAATCGCGGGGCGCGGCACCCCAGTGAATCATTAGTTCTGTCTCGCATATATTGTGAAGTGTTATTGAACTTGAATAAATTAAATTTATTTTTGTGGCCGTCTTTAAGATTTTATCGTATGTGAATTTATTAATTGATATCGTGATTTCGTATTTTGTTCTGATGGTATAAACGGTTTTATAATGGGAAAACTGGACAAAATTTGAACTTAAATATTTGTTTATACCACCCACAAATTTCCCTTGAAAAACGGAAATTTATTTTTTATTTATTTATAACCAATACAGTGTTATAAAATTTTAGAGGTTTTTGATTATATATGTGCCCAGTTCGATTTCTAAACTATGTAATTTATTAGGCGCGTATCTAAAGTTCATTGATTTATATATGAGGACATAATTCGAGGGTGTGTTGTTTAGCTGTTTGCTATATGTGTATACTCGTATGTGCGAGTTACGAGAGTTCGTACAAATGTAATTAAAATCCAAATCAAACTACAATACAAACACCGCATAGTTTTGTTTTTATGGTGGAAATGGAAACCAAACTGCGTGATAATGGGTCAATGATAAATAGTTAATGGCTCAACATTTTTTTTTACTGTTTGGTTTAATTTAGTTTTTTTGGACTGATTATAATTGCTTCTTGCTGTGGTGGTTTTATGTTTCAATGAACAAACTTTGTATAGAAGTTGATATCATTTCAATGAAACTATATTCAAATCAAGGTTAATATACTTTAAGTGGTTATACTCTTATTCTACTCTAAATAAACATACAAAATATTTTAGTCGATATGTTCTTGATTGACAGTTCGACTGGCTATGGTGTGTTTATAATGTACATTTAAGTATTTTGTATATAAATTACATATATGCTACGGTGTAATGAACTAAATTATTGTGTTCGGCTTCTGTGTTTAATTAGGTCCGTGACATTTAGGTGGATTTTTTTTACCAATACCTCTGTGCAATTTAGTATGGTTGGGGACCCCATGTTCGAATAATAGCTAACTCGTTTTAACTTCCATAAATCCAATTTTATTAAACGCTGTGCTACTCTGCTATAATTTGCTCTTTTTATTTGTCAAAAGACGCGTTTTTGCATCCTCCGGGGTATAACAAAGAGTTCCATTTTTCCTATGATTGTGAAATGCTTAAAAAATTAATACCAACAATTTATACTTTTAAATCTAAAACATTTCCAGTTGGATTAGGCTTGTAGCGTAATTGAAACATTGTTAGATTAATTTTAATATTTTACTCCAAATCTCTGTTGGTGGCATTGTAAATATATTTAGTACTAAATGTGATAATTGGCGCAACCAGGCGGTGATTTGTTTTAAAGTTAAAGTGTTAAATAGCGTAAAGGGGGTTTTTGAATAAAAACCAGCTCCCAAGTAAACTTATTAAAGTGATAGCGTTAAAGTGATATACGACAGCAACAAGACCACAAGATAGACGAGAGTTCCAGAACTACAGGTAATCTTTTAGTTTAATTAGCAGTTCATTAGATCTGTCCCCTAGATAGATACAGATTAAGGTGTCTTTAGTATATTGTCGAATTTGTTGCGTGCACTACACGAGACATGAATGCTTGCGTGCGTGTGTGAGTGCAGACTTAATGTCTGTATCCTCTCTACAGTCCAGACGGCTTGTTTGAAATTTTTTGAATTTATTATTATTATACAAGGAACTTGGCCATTCACACGGTGCTTTATGATTAAATCCATTACAGATTTTAATTTTTGTTTAAAAACTCAGGCAGTGACGTCATGTCTGTCAACTGGTGTTTGGCTGGGCATTAACTTTTTATTGGTTTCGGCGTCTACAATAGCAATCGACATATGGTTCGATGTAAGAAAATCGACGAATAAATTATTTAAATTTTTATATTAACCTATTAATGGATTAACCATTTTGAGGTTGAAAAGGTTCCGTCCTCTCCCTGCCAAAAGATCAATGGATATTGTAGCGTATCGTAAGTCCTGTGTGTTTCGGACACGCGTTTCAATTCATTGTTCCGACGATGAAGCACGATAATTCTATATTGCAAATTTTCTCCGACAATAACAACAGACACTTCGTCGATTGTCGGCGAATTGAATCTTCTTGCGTGCTCACCCACCGGCGTTTTGTCAGCCCTTATGACGATGTTATGGCTGTCGGATGGCATCCGATCCAACGCAATTTTGAATAATTTAATTAATTGGTTGTTCTGGTGAAGAAGCGTTTGCAATTCTGTGACAATGGCTCGTTTCGTTGTCGGATTGTAAGCACAACGCTGATTTTCATCAACATCCGAATTGCCGAATGTGATAAATGATTTCAATGTATTTTCTGACGCAACGGTGAATGATGCAGAATACAATTGTATTGTAATTACCTTGAAAGTGGGCATGAAATTGACCAGCACAATATGCGTTGCGCCAAATAACGTCATTAGGAAGTAACTGTTGTATTTTTGGATATTAGCTAGGAAATGAATAGAATCACTTCCCGTTCCAGAAACCAATGAGCGTAATGGCTCTGGTGAGGGGGGGGGGGGCAATTCTGGTAATTTTACTTTCCCACCTGAGCAAAATAATCCAGGAGTTTTGCCGCTGAATTTCAAAGCCTTACAATGCGACTGACATTTCTCCAATCGTTACTGATCTGTCCGCACTGTAATCGATTTCCGAATCGTAATTGAATGCCGCTCGTTCCATGTTTATAGAAGCACCGCGTCGGCGCAATCGGTCATGTTCATTGTGTTGTGTTCGCTGGCGTTGTGTTAAACGCGCACAAACTTGTTGCATTCTGAGTCTAAACGCCTGCCGTTCATCTTCTAACCGTCTTATATTATATTTCTACTAACAATTTACTAACTATTGGCTGCTTAGGTGTCTGTAACCGGGTCAAGTTTATCATATTTAACAACCTTTTCTATCCCACCATCTTTTTATGTGTAAAAAGGGTGTACGGTGTATTCGGATCCCTGCTTAGTCTTGGCCGTACAGTCTAATCAATCAATCAATCAATCAAATTTAATATATATTTTTTTGAGAATACCCCCCATAAAATGCTAAATGCTACACAATCCCAATGGAGGTAGGTTAAGATCTTAAAAACCCCCTTAAGGCTAATTCATAAACAATCACGAAATAACACAAAAAGTGAGGAATGAACAATTACTAGGACGACTAGGATTTTTGGGAGCGGCAAGAATCAGATACAAAAGATTAATTTTCTTACCATCTCTAAAATGGCGTAATAAACTATCTGATACAACAATAAAACTTTTAATAGATACAGGTTCCATCCAAAATATGAAAGGCCAAATATTATAACAAAAAGCCTGTTAGAAATCAAATCAATATCAGTGAAAAGCTTTCTTGGAACACAAAAACCCTCCATAAAAGGTATAATTACTTTTCTTGTGTTCAATCTACCCAGACAAACCTATCACCCAATCGATGGAAGCATTGAACGCTGAAATCGACTATCGAACTGGTACAATTCACCGAAAAGGACTATTCCTTTAAACAGCCTTCTGAATGTTCCTTTGAAAGGCGGAGTTTAACTGACTTGTAATAATAAATTCAAACAGAAAAAAAATAATTTTTATTATTAGAAATTTCTCACTTTAATAATGGGATTGTACTGAAAAACCAAAACCATAAATCCCGAAAACGAAGAGAACTAAAAATTCTGAAAAAAATATTTATTTTGCAAAATATACTGAAAAGAAAAATCTTGAAAATTAAATTACATACTTATATTCCTTTACAACAGCTCTTTGTGTTTCCTGCACGTTAATATATATGGATACCCTACCTTAATCAAGTGGTGAATTAACCCTATTTCGCCTGAACAAATTATAGCGCCTAGTGGCCAATGTGTAATGGGGAATATTACAAGATAAACACGTTTCCGAGAACCTAGTCGGAAACATAGATTTTAATAAAACCGAAGGTAAGGTATATACTACGTTAAAGGAACAATACTTATCTATTAACCAAATCCTTCAAACGATAATCCAGTGATGAAAGCCCCAATATTTATATTTTTTAAACAATTAAATTTGCTCGTTTTTCAAAATAAAAACAAATATGCGCGTGAGCTAGGCTTACTACGAACACCTAGTCTAGTGGTAGAAGAAGATTTAAAACAAATTCTGTGAAAGATTCTGAAAAATAACAGAAATTAATTCAAATTTTCCTCTTGTGTTAGACCGTAACGTTTAACCACAGACCAGGAGATATTTCATTCGAACAAAAAAATTAAAACAAAATTTATTTCTGATAATTCCAATGTCATCGTTGTATCTGTGATTTTTCGTTAAATTGCGTATACACTACTACGCTCAAAAGTGTTTAGGCACTGTCAAAAACAGCATAAAACATATGAAAACTCAGTCAACTCAAATGTGTAAATATTTATTTTTTAGGTACATACACACATATATTAATGGCAATATACTAAAAAATGTCAACATTAAAATACTTAATTAAAATTTTACTTTCATTTATGTGACCACTTCTTGATCGAACAATCGCAGTGCACAGTCGAGGTATTCTCGCAATAAGTTTTGCCAGAGTTTCTGGCATTATTGAGTTCCAAATTAATTGAAGTTTGTTCCACATAACAGAAGCTGATGTTTGAGCTGATTGCTGTACTTCTCGGTTCAGTTCTTTCCACAGTAACTTAATAGGGTTCAAGTCAGGGCTCTTGGGAGGCCATTCTATAATTTTAATAATTCCTTCATCCTCTAAAGGGCGAAGATAGTCTTTACAATATTTTCATTAATGTTTTGGAATATTATCTTGTTGAAAGATAAAATGTTGACCCAAAAGTCGAATTTCTGAAGGTATTAAGTTATTTTAATAACTCCAAAATTTGTCGGTACCCTTCTTTTCTTCGCATTTCGTCAATTTTCACAACGTCGCCTACACTAGGACCAGCAAAATAGCCCCAAATCATCACTGAACCACCGTCATGCTTTACGGTAGCGGCAATACACACTTTACTGGCCCGTTCGCCTACAGATCTTCTCACGAGTATTCGTCTTCGGGTACCGAAAATTCAAATTTGGACTCATCCGTCCATAAAACCTTGTTGCAATCTTCTATCGTTCAATGATGGTGTACACGAGCCCGATTTAAGTAACTTTTGCTTGTTTTGTTTACGTAGTAATGGTTTTTTAACCGTAGAAACACTAACTGGTTTTGGTTGACCAACATTTAATTCTGCGGTTATTCCCGAAGCAGTTTTGCGTCTATTCATCTGCAGATGTTGTTGCTCTTGTCCTTCCACTACGTCTTTTATTAAAAAAACTGCCACTTTCCCGATATTTTTTATAATAATTATCGTGTTCAGTACTAAAGAAATTTAGTTGGCCATGAATTTTTAAAGAATTTTTCTATGAGGCGTAGTTGAGATTAATTCCTTGAACTCAGGATCTTGATTTTTCAGAATTCTTGTATGACGTAAAGTTGAGATTTAGTTCCTCAAACTCAGAAACTATTTGTTGGCCGAGATCGGCTTTTAAATGGCGGTAGAGGCTTATGTCTGGCAATAGAAGATGAGTTAAAGTATTTTCTGTGATTTTTTCAAAATTATTCGAACGATTAGCCTATGTCTGTCAGTAGACTAAAAATTAAAGTATTTTCTGTGATTATTACAGAATTCTTGTATAAGGTAGAGTTCATCTATATATATAAAAATGGATGTTTGTAACTATATGTATATGTATATTTATATATGTTACCGTTTCACTCTAACACCGTTACACCGATCGCCATGAAATGTTTACCATGTACAAGTTGCATATCCAGAACCAACCTTACGATATTTTGGAAGGGGCTGGACCACGGGGTCAAGGGGCTGCGGTACAAATTTTTTCCGCAAATTATAATTTTCTTTAAATTTTTCCACGTAAATGAGTTTATGGGGCTGGTTATATGAAATTACTGACATGTTTGAATCCGAGGGTCCCAGCCCTGGATTAAAAATTAATTTTTACATGTATTGATACAAATATTTGATTATTCCAAAATGACTTCTCAGTCGCTCAACCGATCGCCATGAAATGTTTACCATGCAAATGTTGCATGTTCAGGACCAATCTTACGATATTTTGAAAGGAACTGGACCTCGGGGCCTGGGGGCCATGGTACAAATTTTTCCGAAAATTATAATTTTCTTTAAATTTTTCCACGAAAATGAGTTTATGGGACTGGTTATATGAAATTACTGACATGTTCGAATCCGAGGGGCCCAGCCTTGGATCAAACATTAATTTTTACATGTATTGATACAAATATTTGATTATTCCAAAATGACTTCTCAGTCCCTCAACCGATCGCCATGAAATGTTTACCATGCAAATGTTGCATGTTCAGGACCAATCTTACGATATTTTGAAAGGGGCTGGACCCCAGAGTCTAGGGGCCATGGTACAAATTTTTTCAAAAATTTAAATTTTTTTACGAGAATGAGTTTTGGAAAGAGGTTATGTGAAATAAGAGACATGTTCGAATTCGGGGGGTCCGCCTCTGGATCAAAAATTTATTTTTACATGAAAAGATACAATTATTTGATTGTTCTGAAATAACGCCTTAGCCGCTTTACCGATCGCCATGAAATTTTTACCATGTACATGTTGCATGTTCAGAATCAAGCACACGTTACTTTTGAAGGGGCTGGACCCTGGGGTCTAGGGGCTGTGGTACAAATTTTTTCTCAAATTTCAATTTTTTTAAGATTTTTAGACGGGAATGACTTTAGGAACGAGGTTATATGAAATTAGTAACATGCTCCAACCCGGAAGTCTACCATGGATCAAGAATTCATTTTTACATGTATAGATACAATTATTTAAATGTTCAGAAATAGCGCCTTAGCCGCAAATTTAGACACCCTAAAGGATATTTAGCGTGCGATTGTTATACACAAATCATACCTCTACTATAATTGATTTAATTATTCAAATTAATTTTATTAATTTAAATTTAAGACAATCTTTCATCACTTTAACTGAAGACAAATCTCTGAACACTTATATTATCCATACTAATAATCCATTTTTACTGGTTTGACATGTACTGTTTAGTGATATCCTATTTATCATATCCTGTTTTGAAATGTACCATAGTCAGCGAGTTGTAATTTCCACATAACCTCAGAAATAATTAACATTCTATTTTAATCCACTATTGCAACCGGCGGCTTTTAATGGAAATAGTAGTTTCATACTAAACGCCAATAGTTTATTACTTTATTTAGTTTATTACTTAAATAATCAATGATTGTTTCATAAAATCAATTCTAGGAAAGGTACTAAAAAATATTGTACGTATAAACTAATTTACTTTGAAAAGTACTAGCGTTTTATATTTGAAAATAGCATCTTCTACAAGAAACATCCTTGGATTCAAATTATTGTATGTGTAAAATTGCCGTAGTTTGAAAAAACTTCTTTTGTTTTTCGAAATGTCATTTTCAACCACAGTTCGCGGTAAAACGTATCGAAGTGGACGTAGTTTTAATCGTTTTGAATAAATTAATATTAATTTGTGTTTCGGATGCTGTTGTTCTCGATTAGTTAGCTATATTGCAATAAAATAATTATTGGTGATTATTTTCCAGGTATTAAATATTATTTCAAGTGAATATACATTCTTATTAGATTTAAGTTTTCAGTTTATAATCGTGTTAATCTACGATTACTTTTTGATTGTAGATAACATTTGATTTTGCTTAAAAAAAAAATTCCGTAAAGACATTTTCAAACACAGTTCGCGGTGAAACGTATCGAAGAGAACATTAAAATCGTTTTCATAAATTAATACTAATTTCTGTTTTGAATCCCCGTTATTCCTGATTAATTAGCTACACGTTTCAGTTTTGCTTAAAAATGCCACCGAAAAAAAGATCAACTGGGCAGGTAACTGCAAAAGAGAAGATTAGGGCCGCAAGGGTGGCTGAATTAAGCAAACAGGATGAAACACGACTTGCAAACGTTCGAAGCAGTGCATTTTCTTCTAGAGCTAATGAAACAACTAAACAGCGCGGAGCACGACTTGCAAACGTTCGAAGCAGGATGTCTTCTTCTAGAGCTGATGAAACAACTGAACAGCGTGAAACACGACTTGAAAATATTCGAAGCAGGATGTCTTCTTCTAGAGCTACTGAAACTATTGAACATCGTGAGGCCCGGCTGGAAGTCAATCGGTTACGATATGGACGATTAATAGAAAGTTTTAGAGGTGGTTTAAAGTTAGCAGCATTCAATTACGAGAAAGACTATGATTACAATGTTTCAATTGGGCAAATGGAAAACCTTTCTTTGTATTGTCATGCTTTAAAGTTTTACAATGAATCGCCTGGAATGTGTTGTTCAAATGGAAAAGTGAATTTGCCTCCTCTGAATGATCCACCTCAACCTCTTCTAGCTTACGTCTCCGTAACTACTGAGTTATCCAGACATTTTCTACAAAATATTCGAAAATACAACTCATGCTTATGTACCTCCCGTGCAACGCCGGGTAACTCAGCTAGTACTATATATAGATCCTATCGATTTTTTTATATCGGTTTACGTCTGACGATGGAACAAGATTTAAAGTATTTGTCGTGATTTGTTCAGAATTCTTCTCTGGCGTAGAGTTGCTATTTAATTTCTCGAGCTCAGAAACTATTCGTTGGCTGGACTATCGGTTTATGTTTGACGATGGAAGAAAATGTAAAGTATTTTCTGCGATTTTTACAAAAAATTTGTATGAGGTGGAGTTGAGATATTGATTTTCGAACTCAAAGAGTGAGCAACTCAGCGAGTTTTCAAAAAATTTCTGAATTATTTTCCTTATATGAGGTGGAGTTGAGATTTAGTTCAGATACAGAACACTATTCGATCGCAGGTCGATCGGCTGATGTCTAACAGTTGAGGAAGAGTTGAAGATTTTCTATGCCATTATTACAGAATTCTTCTCTGAAGTGGAGTTGAGATACAGTTCCTCGAAATTAGAAACTATTCGTTGGCCCAAAACTATTCTATCGGCTTACACCCGGTGGTAGAGGAAGATTTAAAACAATTGGTTAAGTTTTCAAAATTTTTCTATGAGGCGGAGTTGAGACATAGTTCCTCCAACTCAGGAGCTATTCGATGGCTGGACTATAGGCTTATCTCTGATAGTACAGGAAGATTTAAAGTAATTTCTGGGTTTTTTCAGAATTATTTTATTAAATGGAGTTGGAGATATGGATTATGGATACATTTTTCATTAGGTGGAGTTAAGATATGGTTTCTCGAACTCAGAAGATAATCGTTGGCTGGACTATCAGTTTATGTCTAGCGGTGGAGAATATTTAAATTATTTTCTGTGGTTTTTTCCGAATTATTCTGTGAAGTAGAAATGAGATTTAGTTCTTTGAACTTAGAAGCTATTCGTTGGCCGGACGATCCGCTTGAAGGCTGAACGTATTATCTGCGATTTTTACAAAAATTTTCTATGAAGCATGAAGAGCAGATTTCAGAAACTATTCGTTTTCAGCATTCTTCTAGAAGAAAATTTAATGTGTTTTCTGTTATTATTTTAGAATTTCTCTATAAGGTGGTGTTGAGATGTAGTTCCTCGAACTCGTGGTAAGATCAAATTTCATGTTGGGAGTTCAAGGAAATTTCGGAGTATGAAATACACGTACAAACTTCAACAATTTGTAAATACGTTTAAAGCTCGATTTATATTATACGTTCTTTTCAGTTCCTTCATTTATCGTATCAGACAAAAAAAAACATTGTTACATATATTTTGTATAGGATTATTTATATTATCCGTTCCTACACTTACGGAACGGATAATATAAATACTCCTATATAAAACATATGTAACAATGTTGTTTTTGTCTGATATACGATAAATGAAGGAACTGAAAGGAACGTATAATAAATATAAATCGAGCTTAAATTATTATGTCTGAAACGTATACAGTGTTATGTCTAGGAATCTACACCTTACGAATTGAATTATCGGATTATACCAAATTAAATTATGATCAAAATGATATTGTGATCATAATTTGTAGATATAGAGAAGAAAATGCTAATAAAAGACCGTAAGGTGTGGGTAACTGCAGCAGGGAAACTTTCGAATTTCAAAATGAAACTTGGCATACCGATTAAGCCCAATTTGTGCTAATTAGTGCTCATGGGAAAAAATTAGTGCTAGTCCAGGAGCCGAAAAAACGGGAAAAGAAAATTTAAATCCCAATTTCTAGAAAAAACCAGAAATAATTTAATCCTAATTTTAAAATTTCACAAAAGCAGCTCCACCGACGAAATTTGGGCTTATCTTAGAAATATGATTTTTATAAATTTTCATTAATAAATTGAGGAAAAACAAATTAGCCCCTAAAAGATACTATATTGAACATACAAAATACAGATATATACCGTTCAATAATATTTTTGTTGAACAACAAATTAAAAAATAAAATAACTTATTATAAAATCAAAGAATAAGCATTTCAGATAGCATATTCCTATCAGGTATGTTCCTTGCCATCCGAAAAATATAGTGGCTGAATTTGTGCTAATCCAGAATTGGCCCAATTCCGTTGAACACTAAAGACCGTTGAATGAACAATTTTCTGACAAAAAATGTTCTACAAACCAATGAAGTTGGCACTTCTGATTGCATATTCCTATCAGGTATGTTGACATTTTTATCACAGAAAATAGTTCATTCAACTGTTTTTGTTGTTCAACGGAATTGGGCCAATTCTGGATTAGCACAAATTCAGCCACTATATTTTTCGGATGGCAATGAACATGCGTGACAGGAATATACTATCTGAAATGCTTATTCTTTGATTTTATAATAAGTTATTTTATTTTTTAATTTGTTGTTCAACAAAAATATTATTGAACGGCATACATCTGTATTTTGTATGTTCAATATAGTATCTTTTAGGGGCTAATTTGTTTTTCCTCAATTTATTAATGAAAATTTATAAAAATTATATTTCTAAGATAAGCACAAATTTCGTCGGTGGAGCCGCTTTTGTGAAGTTTTAAAATTAGGCTTAAATTATTTCTGGTTTTTTCTAGAAATTGGGATTTAAATTTTCTTTTCCCGTTTTTTCGGCTCCTGGACTAGCACTAATTTTTTCCCGTGAGCACTAATTAGCACAAATTGGGCTTAATCGGTATGCCAAGTTTCATTTTAAAATTCGAAAGTTTCCCTGTTGCAGTTACCCACACGACCGTAAGGCATACATACGATAGTGTGTGCGAAGATTGAGTGGGTGTTGGTTTATATCTGCCTATAATAGAGAAAATATTGAAAATCTTCTCGAATCAATAAAACCATTGGTAAATGAATGCTGAGTTAATTGCAATGTCAGAAGAAATTAAGTTGGCCATGAATTAATGGAGGTCGAAAGTATTTTTTTTTCTGATTTTCCGGAATGCGTCGTATGTGGTTATAATCTTTTAATGTTAGTTTCAGTATCTCCCACTTGTAAGAGTGCGCACAAATCATCGAGGACTCATTATCAATTCGCACTGACAACGAGGAAGAGGCTTTGGAGATACCATTAAGTATGATTAATATTGCTAACACAGTGAATGGGACATTGCACCACTACAACTAGGAATTGGTGCCACAAAATATATTACTGTTTCTATCTGATTAAGCTTGCAGATCTTATTAAGCATGCCGAAATCATAGTTGAGTTTCATGTATGAGCAAAACATAAACAGTGCAAAATATCCGCAGATACCAGAATCTGATCGAAAATTCAGAAGGTTTTCAGTTCTTTTTGAGTATGAAACACCTCGTTCCACTGTCGTTTCAAAAATCCATTTCGAGTTCTATTTCATCGTGTATCAAAGAGCTTTTTTGCGATCGTATACTAAAAATAAATCATGCGCCTACAATCAAATTTACTTTCATATGGTTCGGTGTTGGTCGCAGTTTATTTTTTAAACTTTCTTCGTAATTACGTTTCTGTCAATGCATGTCTTTGTTGTTCTACATAGTTTAGATCTTTGATTTAACTTTATGAGAAGAGTTAAATCACAAATGGCACAATATTTAGTTTCTAAGTGAAGGGTTAACCCAGAAAAATCTCAACTAAAAAAAGTGAAAATCGTACGTTTTCATACATAAATAATCCAATTAAACTAAAGTACTTGATCTCTACATTATCAAATTTGGGTTTCTGTGCTCCATATTAAACGGGTATGATGCGGGCTTAATTAAAGTGTATGTCGAGTAGACACAGCTTCAATTTATATGGCAACAACAAAATAATTGACCTAAAGAAAAATATGCGATCAATCGATCATATGAGCATAATATATGATCTACACACATACACACTCACTTTTATGTACTCTCATGTCGTACCACGTACTTGTATTGAATATTTAATGAATTAACATTTTAAATAACAAAAACAAAGCCAACTAAAAATAATAGTAAGTAATTGTGTATTGTGTATGAAATATAAATTTCGAAGGCTCTTATAGTTTTTTTTGTGTCTCAAGATCGACTTGATGATTATTGTGTACTGGGAGTAAAACGCAACCATTAAAATTTCTTTTCTTCGTTTTATGCTGCAAAAAAGTCTTTCGAATTTAATTAATCCGAAGTGCAGTCACATTTTAATATTCAAACAGTTTTGTTGTGTCGATTTGTTTATAACGTAGAAAAAATTTATTATTTATAAATTTTTTTGAATCACGTGCTTTTTCCATAGTAGTTTTCAGTTAAGTTTTTATTAATTTGAATATTTTGTTTAATGTTCTACTGTGAACAAAATTTGCAATTGTTTTAATGATCGTTAAAAATTGATAAACAATTTTTTAATTACCGGATATTATTGTTTTATATAATTTTATTTTTTATTTTTAGTTGAAATATAGTTTTATAAAAGTTTTTGTGTCGTATCAAACAAAAAAAATAAGCCAAGTTGTTTTTGTAAATTCGAGATGAGGCTGATAAGTAAGTACCATACTTTGTATTGTTTTAAGATAATATTTATCAGCAAAAATTGTTATGGTTAGGGATGATATTTGAGCTTTTTTTAAGATTAAATTGCAATTATTTTTTTTGATGACGAAAACATTTCTTTTAAGACTTTAAAAGAATTTATGTATATGTAGTGAACATCTGTAAACTATTTATGCTGTAAAGTGCTTCAGAAAATCAGATTACAGTTTCTACTTGCGTGCGGCTAATTAATTTACATAGTCATGTGATATGATGTAATAATAGTGAGTTGAATAACAAACTCTTAAGGACAAACGAGTTTAGATTCTGCTATAGATTTCTTGCCTGCAGACAGGATCGTAATGTGTGTAAATTAAGTTTAATGGCAACTTACACTTTGCAAAATAAAATAAAATTTAAATTGAGATTGTTCCAGAAGCTAAATAGATCTGTGATATAACTTTTAAGAATTCTTATGCATAAGTTGATTGGCTCCGTTCTTCACATGCGCCAGTAGTCGATCAAAACATTTTACGAATTTTATAGTTACATTTTTATAGGATCTATTGCCAACTAGCAATGGATTTCGCTGTTTCTAATATACCGTAGAAGCGTTGACAATCTTCTCAGAACTTTTTTTATGTTTTATTCTTTGCAATCTGTTGGTCTTTGTTCGGCTGGAGCCGAAGCAAATTGAGGACCCATGCCTATGATTTCTGCACTCTGGCATGGGTCATAGTTGTGTTTATTTTTGCATCCTCCCCCAATCATGATTCGAACCCGGTACCTCCCGACCCAATCGCCAAATCTTTAACCACTGTGGCTTTTGGTCAGTTTCTAAGTACTTTATTTAGTAAATTTTTTCTATATTAATCTGCTTAGTTCATTCCCACAACTGAACATGTCATGTAAATATAAAAGTAAATTATGTTTGTAGAAACGTCAAATTTTTGTGTTTCACATTTTTGAACTTAACAATAATTTAATTAGTTATGAATTTGCGTGAAAGTTTTATTAAAGGACAAGGTAGTAGATTATGGCAAATTACAGGATTTTCAGAAATTGGCTTCTATAGTGGCTATATAGGTTAAAACAGACATTGGACATTGTCGAATTAGAATGACCTAAGGCCTATTTAGTGAAATTCGGCATAAACTATCACCACAGAGTTGGCTCAGTTACAGACACCTAGGTATACTCGATGGTTGGTAACACAATGACAACACAATTCTTATCTAATTAATAGCGATTAATAACCTATCTCCTTTCATGACTGGCCCTAAATTTAGCAATAATATTTTAATATTATTTATCCCATTACAATTATTTATTTCATTACCAATCTGAATTTACTCGATCGTAGACCGGCATACTATCACAGAATTCATTTCCATTGTAATACGGTTCTACGACAATTTACTGAAAATCAATTCATCGAAAACGACAATTCACTGAAGAAGAATTCACCAGAAATCTCAATTCACTGAAAATTACGACAATTCACTAAGAAATGATCGAAAATGACAATTCATACAAAACAGAATTTAGCGAGAACGACTATTCACCGGAAATGAAAATTCATTGAAAACGACAATTAACCGAAAAAATAATTCATTGAAAAACAATTCACCGAAAACGACAGTTCACCGAAGAAAACAATTAACCGAGAAGCAATTGACTGAAACTAAAAAATTTTCGAAAAAACAATTAACCGAAAATGACAATTCACCGAAAACGACAATATACCCAAAATATTGCAAACGCTTTGCATATTATTCGCATATTATTAAAAGGATGGCATTAATTTACTGAAAATTAAAGTACAAAAATACACAATCCGGAAAAAATACTGAAAAAATAAATTCCGAAACTTTGAAATTCTGAAATTAAAAATACTTAACAAAATCTTTAAAAAATTCGAAACATGGTTATAATAAATGGTTAAATTATGCTAAGGATTTTTATGTTCGATCTGTCAAATGCCCGTTGACGATTTTCAGAATTTTGTCATAGTTGTGGAATGGCCCACAAGCACTTCTTCGGAAGATGATCATCGATCTCACGATGTTTCTATGTTTGATCTACAAAACACCCATATCCATGTCAATTTTCAAAATTTAGTAATAGTTGTGGAATGGCCAGATATAGACCAGAAGCACATATCATTACTGTTTAAAGACGAATTCATCAGAATACTAGTCGAAATTTTGTAAGATGATCATCGATCTCACTATGTTTTTATGTTAGATCTATAAAATGCCCACAACTATGTCGATTTCCAAATAGACCAATATGGTTTTATTTTTTTTATCGTGGCCAAAGTGGAATTACAAGTTACTATAGAACAAATGTCTGTCTCTAATTTCGTTGAAGTAGAAATATCAAAATTTTTCTATCTATAGCAGACTGTCAAATAAGCGAGATATAAATATTGATAAAGTGTCGAATATGTGATATTATATGAGGTAAACCTAGTGCTTTAAAGAAAACTTCTTCTTCCAATAATACAAAAGGACGTCTACAAACAAGAAAATACAAATTGCGAGTTGAAATGTGTTTATAGTATTCCCAACGTTTTGATAAAATTTTCAAAACGTTTTTTAGTAATATAGGAATAGATCGGAATCAAAATCTTTTGAATACCCGAAACCGGTATAGGTTAGGTTAGATTTCAGTGGTTGCTATCGCACACTTAGGCCAATTATAGCTCATTGTGATAGCGCAGGATCCGACGTCATTAAATTCCTTTTAAACCCATTTAGTGGTATTCACAAAGTGTGAAAGATCTCGCACATTACAGCTTTCGAGATCAGAGAGGCTGTCCATAGTGTATTTGCCCAAGTATGATCATGTCTTCTGCCAGCTAGTGCAGGGCATGAGCATAAGAGGTAAACAAGAGTCTCCTACTCCTTGTCCATGCAGCTTCATGCTGAAGTCATTTGCATCCAGACCCAGCCTTCTCTCATGATCTCCGAAAAGACAGTGTCCGGTAATTACACTTACGATCCTAAATCAAGTTTTTTAAGGGTGATTATAGTTTTAGAGCGCTTCAAGTTCAGCACAGGCTATACTTGCTTCGCTACCCTACCAATTGGACTGGCAAGCCATCTAGCATTTGCGAAAGCAACTGATTTCCTATGGCTTGCCGCTTGCAGCATAGACATAGGTTTTTTTACGCTATTTGCCGTAGGCACTTGGCGAAACACACTTATACTTAATAAACACATTTTTATTAATCATTTGTTTTTTGTTCCGCAGAATTATTTTGAATAATTTTCAAAAAGTTTAAAAAATCACTCGATCGATTTCGACTTGTTAGGTCATCATCACGAGTAGATACTCCTGATGATGACCTAACAAGTCGAAATCGATCGAGTGATTTTTAAAATTTTTTGAAAATTATTCAAAATAATTCTGCGAAACAAAAAACAAGTGATTAATAAAAATGTGTTTATTAAATAGACATAGGCCTTCCTAAACATTCTCTTTCTGGTTCCAGTTGAAGAGTCGTACCGTACCTTACAAATTCATCTGCTCTGCAGTTTCCATCAACGTCAGAATGGCCTTGTACCCAGACCAACTGGATGTTGAATAGGTCACTCATCTCGATAAGAGATGAGTGTCAATCCAACGCCACCCTTGATGCCAGAGAAATAATAGCCGCCCAACTGTTCACATAGATAGTGATATCAGTCAACGATATTACACTATGCTTCAATCAGCTGATGACCTCGAAGCACAAACGGGGTATTTTGTAGTCAAAATTCACCAGTTCATGCCCCACTGAATTAACTATAATGGTTGAGTGCCCTTTTTGCAGGCACTTCCAACCCGAAGTCGCTGATAGCCAGGCGGCCATGTTAATCGCCATTTGCTTGCCGATAATATCCAACGGGAGAAGGTACAGTAGAAACTCTAGAGCACTAGTAAGGGTCGTTTTCAGCGCCCCAATAATTAACAAACAGGGTGCCCTCTGCGACTTCGCCATCATGTTCCTGTATATGATAATTTCTCCAGAGCTGGTCACCATACACTGCCGTGTAAAGCCAGTGCACCAGCTCCGTTTTGAAGCCCCATTTCCTTCCGATGGCATTTTTACAAAAGGAGAGTTCCACAGTGGCCATCTTCACTCTTTCTATCGTGTTTGGTTTCCAACTGAACTTACTGCCCAGAAGAATCAATAGGAATTTTGTCTTATCAGTAAGAACCAGCATATTACCATTCAGACTTGGTGCAACCATTGCCGGAATTTTATACTTCCTAGTGAAAAGTACCAGCTCTGGTTTAGATATATTAATACCCAAAGCAGGCCCAACCCGTAGTAATTGGTGGTTTCCCAAGACAGCTATCGCTACGATATCGGCATAAGCAACCATACCTATTTTCCCCTCCAGTTCCAATAGTAGTCCATTGATTACTAAGAAGAGGTGAGTGGACACCTCCCTGAGGTGTTCCCCGAACGACCCGTCTTCTGACGGTAACTTCCGCCATCTGCGCTATGGCCCTTGTGCTACGTAGCAAGTGGTTAATTAGTCTGGTTAATGGGTCTTCAATCTCAAGTGGCAACAATCCTTCCCTAATTGCCTCCACCTTCACGCACGTTGTTGGAAGCGTCCTCGATATCGAGAAACGCCACCAATGATAATTCTTGAAAATCAAGTGACTTCTCAATTCCCTGAACCAAGGTATGTAAAGCCGTATCTATACGGACTTACCCTTATGGTTATACGCATGCTGAGACTGTGCTCAGTTTCTGGGTACAATTCTCGAACGAATATGGACACCCAGCAGCCTTTCCATAATTTTTAGCAGAAAAAATGACAGTAATATTGGTCTTAAGACCTTGAGGTTGCTGTGCGAGCTTCTACCCGCTCTCCCGATAGATCATCCTAGCCTCCCTCCATTTATTCGGGATGTACCCCAGCTTCAGACATCTTTTGAAGATAACTTCCAGCCAGGGAAGCAAGACCTCCAAATTCATCTGAATTTCTGCTGGTACAATCCCATCCGCACCAGCTGACCTAAAAGGCTTGAACCCTTTAATAGCCCATTTTATCTTCCATTCCACTCTATCACGGAAGTGTCTCCGCGTTGTTTTCATTTTGTATACTCTGAGACATTCCTCCTTTTCGGCACTCCGCAAGTGCCGAGGTCCACCAAACAGGTTCTCGATTTCCCCTCAGCTTTGCTAATGGGCTGCTAATAAGCTTCCCTCATAGAGGTATTGCAAACCCTAGTAAGAGCATCCACCATTGAATGCAGTTCACTACCCGTGTCGGGGAGTCCTGGAACTCTAGATGGAATGATGCCCTCCAATACCTCCCTATATACACACACCATTCTGTCCTCCTGGGTATTTCTGAACCCGTACTGATTTGTAATTTGAAGATTAAGCGTAAACGTTAAGTTATGATGGTCAGAGAAGGAATACTTTTCCCACCGTCCATTCTCTGATCATAGGTGAAATAAATTCGGAGATCGGTATAAAAATATTCCGATATTTATGAAACTCTGCATAAATGTGATTCACCACCGCACTTGGTTTCAAATGTTTTAAATGTGAGGAAACAATGAAGCTCTCCATCTTGAAATTAGTACCATTTGATGTTTGCTATAACAAAACAATAATTTTCGACATTGTCTACATTGTTGACACAATTTTTTGAATAGTCTGTATACATTGTCTAGTGTGCAGACTAACAACATCACTGTAGCTAATTCTAAATGCGTGAAAATATTTCGAATATTTTAATATTTTACACTCGTAGAAATTTTCGAACGTAAACTTGAGATAGAAGAGGGTTTCTCTATAAAATATGTATAACTTAACCATTCTAATAAAGCTACACAAATACCAATGATTATCTTACTAAGTAGTTAAATCCGATAAAATCGTAAATAATAAAAATATGTAAATCTAATTAACAAAATTTGGCATTTTGTCAGAATGATTTTAAAATGCATAAAGCGATAAATAAGAATTCTTTTGAAGATCACCCAACCGCGCAAAACAATGCAGCACAACAACAAAAGCAATCCGTCAGATATTTATAGTGAAATCGAAAAACACAATTAAATGTTGCAGTCTCAGGGCCACTGTTGGACCGTGGACCAAGATCAATCACCAAAGTCAATTACCTGTCTGTATGATTAACAAAAGCAATTGGACCTGAAATTATTTTAAACAAGTTTTGTATGCTCTCGCAGACAGGTGATATACGTATACGTATATTTGAGTACATAACAGTAAACTACTCATAAGCAATAATAAAAATCATAGATACTCGTAAAATAGTAAAAAACATTGCTAAAAATTTGAAACCATATAAAAATTGAGTTACTGGTTTTTCAATGACACACAATTGAAGTATTTTCAAAGTAAGTACATACTGACATACGTAAAATAATTCAATATATGTAATTATTTTGTATTGAACGAGTACGAGTATACGTAAGATAAGACGAATTATTAATCACGTGAATTACATTTTATATAGTGGTGTAGTGGTGTATGTACAATGTAATAGGAGTTTCGACATTGAGACGAGCATTTTATTATAAGCGGGAGTTCTTGGAATTCAAGAAGGCATTGAATCGATTTCTTGATTTAATGGTTTGTTCTTGAATTTGTACGCGCAAACAAGTATTTTCATTCAGCGTATTACATACGCAGATTTCGCAATTTTAATCCACTGTATATTACATATTTTATATATGTATGTATACATATGACTTTTATGTATAATAATGTCGACCACAATACATTTCGCTTTCATTATGCGTTTGCGAAATGTTTTTTTTTGTGTCACAGTATCTATATATGTATAGTACTTTTACTATATTTTGATTTATGGTCATGTGAGGTATAAAACAAGATCATGTGACTTGAATGTGGGTAGATAATTCGAGGCAATTACCTATATAATTTATCATATTTAATTTGTAGCGGAGTAGTTTTAAGCAGAGTGTTAGCTTAAAGGCTTCGGGTGGTGGTAACGATACGTGAGCCTCGAGACATTTAAAGCAGAGGTTTAAGGCAGTTCTTTTCTAATTCTTCACTCGAATCAAAGAAAATGTCTTCCTGCAAATTAAAAAATAATAAAACATTGAGAATAGGCTTGAGTGAGGGCTTTATTGTGCTTATATAGGTTTCGGTGTACCTTTTCTAACGGCTGGGCTATTATTGTTACTTTGTGTTAACCGATCCTCCTCTGTTAAACGAATTTAGTGTTATTCAAAATGTAAATAAAATGTTTACTAACTATTGATTACTAAGGTGTCTGAAACCGGGTCAATTTCCATAATTCACCTTTCCTGTCCCTCCATCTTGTTACATGTAAAAGAGCGTGTGGATGGACCCACCGTCAACCGGGAATCTTACTTAGATTTGGTCGCACCTGCCAATCAATTAATCAATCAAAATAACATAGCCTCCAACTAACATTCCATATAGCTGGGTTTGTGTTTAGATTTCTGGGGATATCTTAGTTGGCCAAGAAGGATTCTATTAATATATTTGGCCAGAATACAAAATCCTATAAATTGTCCCCCCCCCCCCCCTATCTGACATGGTCCTCAACAAATACACCAAAATTGCTTTAAACCGCCCTTTTTTGTCAGAGTTGAATTTTGACAACTGCGGTTATCTCATTTGATTTCAATAATTCATCCTAATTAAGGATTCGACCTTTTCAAAATTTATAATCCGGCACCGAGGTAACCGTTTCCCTTAATTACTATTATTATTATTTTATTTTTTGTTTTGTTTTTATTAAATTAATAAATATTCATATTATTTAGGTAAGCAGCAATATATTAATTTAGTATTAATTTTCGGGAATTATACATACTGCTTGTGAAATAATATTTCTTTATAAAATTGATTGCTGATTGTGTAGTTTAGAGTTGTATTGTCTTGTTTTTGTGTTACTAACTATATCGCCTCTACCTAGGTGTATGGAATCGGGCCGATTCAATCAATTAGTTTTGTTTAGGAAGTTGAAAAGTATTAATATAGTATTCATTTTTAGGTGATTTCCAGATACATGTGAAATAATAACATTTTTTCCTAGGTTGCTGATTTAAAGAAGCAATTATTGATTACCAATACCATCATTATCCATTTAACCTATTAAATCTTTATCCTTCCCCAAGTAGATTAGTTTTGTGTTGTCTTTGTGTTACTAACTATCGGCTATACCTAGGTGTCTGTAACCGGGCCGATTCTGTCCCACTTAACTTACCTATCCAATCCTTCGGTTTTGTTATATGTAAAAAAGAGTGTACGGTGGGCCCGGCGTCACCCGGGAGCTCCTGTGTAAGAACTTGGTCGTACATTCAGAATCAATCAATCAATCAATCAATTCAAAATGTAAATAAAATGTTATTCACCACCAGAAAGTTTCAGCCAACAAATCCAACCTCATTTAAAATCTAGTGTAGATGGTGTTCCGTACAACAGATACAGAAGTGAATAATTACAATCTATTTGAAAAAGTTATTGAATATGATAATAATAAAAATTATGACAAGTCGTAAATTAGTATTACCTGTATTGTTATTGAAGCATATTCGTTTTGAAAGCTTTTAATGAACGATTGCTATTTGAAGATCTACACCACTTAAAAGAAGGAAGGATTCGTAAATTATAGACGATTTGGACCTACTTAACAATAACTTATTATCTAAACTCGTTTGCATCCAGTCTAAGATCGGACACCAGCACCTCTCTGTTCAAGTATACCGAAGGTTTAACCTAGGCTGACCAGTTTATTCCTTTGGCTAGGCTAGCCTCCCTCTTCCACTCTCTGCATTATCACTGGCACTAACTTTTAAGTCTGAACAAAACTATCTTCGTTTAATACTTTTAATTAAAGAATTTCGTCACAAATTATGGTTGCCTTTTATATTTCGGGACTAGAGAACAAAAACAAATATTTATATACCAAAAATGGCTTTATCCTTTTTAAAAATATTCTCCATGAAGATCAACACACACACTACCTCGAAAACATGCTTGTGAGAGCTCGCATTAATCGTGATGAAGAATAATCGCTCGTCGGCGGTTGGTTTTCTAACTTTTGTTGGATTTAGTTCTTATTGGAACACCAAAACCATCAACTGCTGTTTGGTTTCGGGCTTATACGCATAGATCCGTCATCTGTCACAATATTATAGACATATTTTGAGCATTTTGACTAGTGGAAAGAGCGGAAATTACAATGATTTCAAAGTCTAATAAACCGCTAAACGACGAAACATCGTGCAGGCCAATTTCTTTACTAACAAGAATATCAAAGATTTTCGAAAGATCGTTTCTCAACTATAGAGAGAACAAAATTTTATACCAGCACAATAATTTGGGTTTCGAGAAAGGCACTCAACGATAGAACAGGGATCACTGATACAATTGAGGAGATAATTTTTAGATGTAGCTCAAGCCGTGGCCCAAATCAGTTAGTGCTATAAAAAATAATAAGGAGAACCCGGATCTACCAGAGACTTTTATACGAATTTTCCTGAAATCACGGCCTATTGCTACTAATTCCTGGTACTCGAAATCTCCGTTTGAGTATAGTTTTCATAAAATTCTTTCGGAGGACCTCTAAACGGTTTTTACTCGAATTGGGAACTCATCTCAATCGACTCCTGGTTCTGATAACCCTATTTTAGTATTTTTCATGAAAGTCGTTTTAGCTGGGAAAATTAAAATAAAAATGAAACCCGGGCCCCACTAATTTTCCCAAAACCACAGCACATCGCAACCGATTTCAGGTTCTCGAAAACCTAAAAGGCTTAATCGAGGTTATAACACTTTTTAATTGAAATTGTTTGGACTGGGAAAATGTCCAATAATAATATGACGCAGTTCTGTAGATTAATGGTATTCATCAGCTTAGAGAACCTGGCTTCAGTCGAAGATAATTCTAAGATTCGGCAGTTATGGAAAGAATTTCATATTTCTTTCTTTTACGTATAGTAAAATAAAGTATACTAGTCAAGAAAAATATTAACCTTGAGATTTTTGCCGATTTACAGCTATATCGCCGAAGTCAAAAAATCTGTGTGTATGTGTGTGTGTGTGCGTGTGTATGTGTGTGGGTCTGTGTGTCTAGCCCAGACGGATTGATTGATCGAGGTTAAACATTTCATACAAACTTTTTCCATAAATTGGGAGATCCCAGTGATTTTTGGCGGAAATCGACCCACGGGAAGTTAAGCTTTTTGATTGTTCTGTGCAGACGTCTGTGATCTTTCTACAGCCCAGATGGACCGACTGATCAGTTCACCTAAAATGGCAGCTTTCACAGAAGATTGTTCGTTTTGAAAATTATTTTAAGAAATATCATTTACAAGAAAAACGGTTAAGAACTAAAAGATACCAAATTAATTTTGCAATAATATCGGTCCAGATCAGTTTTCTAAAACTTAAGCGGAACTGACATTTTTTAATAAAAAACGAATATTCAACAAAAATTCTTTGCCTGTACAGCCCAGATGGTTTGATTGATCGGGAAGACACTTCAAATTTAATTTTTTTCTACAAATTGAGAGATCTCAGTGAGTTTGGCTGAAATCGATTCACCAGAAGTGGCAGTGACCGTAGGAGATTTTTCTCAGTTTTTGCAAATATTTTGAAAAGAGCTTCCTACTTATGCTTTTTCCATTAATTCGGAGATCTCAGTAATTTCTGGCCGAAATCAGCCCGCCAGCTGTGAAAACTTCCACAGACATTTGAAACAAAATCAGTCCCGATCATTTTCATAACGTTAGGCGGAAATGATGTTTTTTGGTAGAAAATTCATACTTAAGTTTTTTTCACAAATTGGGAGATCGCAGTATTTTCGACACAATTGTTACTTTTGATGTAGCTGTGATATCGGGATAGTTCTTGGACCAGAATTTATTACGAATTAATAACATTGATTAAATAGTTCAAGATCAACCCAATATCTTGACTAAGGGTAAATTTCACTCCAAAGGATTGTTTATGACTAAAACATCAATTTGACCAATATTAATAAATTATTACAACAGACCGATACCAGATATTAAACCAAATGTTAATCCTTGGACCTTGTGGAGTGCAGATCAACTTTATCCAGGTGTGAAATAAATTATCTTTGTGTCAGGTTACGCGAAATTGGATCCAAACGGTAAGGGCTTGGATAAACGGTAAAAGTAATTTATTTACATTAAAATTTTCACGTTTTTAAAACAAAAATTTTATTTTTTATTTCAAATGTAATTTTTTTTAAAATAAAAGTTTTAGATTTTTAATATTAAAAATTAAGATTCTTAATTCAAAAACCTTCTGATTTTTGTGATTAAAAATTTTCATTTGATTTGAAAATCCAAATTTTTAGTTTTAATATCCCAATTTTTGAAAAAACAAACTTTTAATTCTTAAATGATTTCTAAAACAAAAGTAAAATGTTTTTTAAATAAAATAAAAATCCTTTTGGCGGAAAATCATGTCGCATTTCATTTGAATTTACGGAGTTTTTTTTAAATTTAATGTGTTTTTTCTTTCTGTGTAAAGGCTTCAAACGTGTAATTTAAAGTTCGATTTTACCAGTTTTAAAAATTTATTACACTAGACCGCCACCAAATATTGAGCCACATGTTACTGCTTGGTGTAATAAATTATTAAAGGTGGTAAAATCGAACTTTAAATTACACGTTTGACGCCTTTACCGTTTGGAGCCAATTCCGTTTAACCTGACACAAAGATAATTTATTTCCCACCTGTATAAGTTTGATCTGCACTCCACAAGGTCCACAGATTAACATTTGGCTCAATATCTTTTGGCGGTCTGTTGTAATAGTTTATTAATATTGGTAAAATCGATGTTTTTGTCATAAATAATCCTTTGAAGTGAAATTTACCCTTAGTCAAGATATAGGGTTGATCTTGAACTATATTTAATCAATGTAATTTATTTGTAATAATTTCAGGTCCAAAAACCATCCCGATATCACAGCTTCATAAAAGTTACAATTTTGGCGGTGTAGGTTTAATTAAAAGCAAAACCGACCGAATCGTTCCTCAAAAACGGTAACTGTAATAAAATCGGGGTTTGTGGTAATAAATTGTAATAAATATGTAACAAATTATATTACAGGTTTTATTAAGGCGGGTAATTTGGTCGGTGCAGGTTAAGAGCACTGCTTTTCCGGTTTTTGAAATTTTGTTTTTAAATTTACGTACTCAAATTCGGCCCGTATACTACTGTGGGCAAAAAAACGTAAGACTTTATTCATAATTTTAAAATTCTTTATTTATTTCTCCAATTCTATTTTGTCCTCCTCAAAGTAATCCTTCCCCCCCCCCCCCGGCCCCAATTCACTTGTGCCAACGTTTTTTCCAATCCTCGAAACAGTTGTTAAAGTCAATTTCTGGAATAACCTCCAATGCGCGTAGCGATTTACGTTTAATGTCTTCAATTGACTCAAAACGGTTTTCCCGGAGCGGTCGTTTGAGTTTGCTGAACAGCCAAAAGTCACACCGAGCTAAATCAGGCGAATACGGTGGTTGCTGAACGATATGGGTGGAATTTTTGGCGAAAAAATCACGTAAAACCAATGCAGTGTGAGAAGGTGCATTATCATGGTGCAAAAACCAAGGGTTTTCACTAATCCTTCCGATATTTCAACGATGCCAGTAAGGTCTCTGACTGTTAATCGTCGATTCTCGGGCACCAATTCCTTGATTTTATTAACGTGTTGATCATCAGTTGATGTTGATGGCCGTTCTGTAGACGTGGTTCGTCGTCAACACGTTCTCGACCCTCTTTGAACAATTTGTAAAAGACAAAAACACTTGCTCGCGACATACAATTATCACCGGAAGCCTTTTGCAACATTCTGAACGTTTCGGCACCAAAAATTGATTCCGCACACAAAATTTAATGGAACTTCTTTGTTGAATAATTTCACTCATTACGTAAAAATCGCCGAATGCACTTTTTGTACTTCAGAAAGATAAGCGTATACGAAACACTAATGATTATTTTGATGTGACATTTGGCACAGATGTCACTGACAGTCATACCAACATAGAAAACAAAAATATTTCGACGAATGGTTTTCTGCACGAAATTTAAATTAACAAGTCTTACTATTTTTTGCTCACAGTAGTACACCCCAGATGATTGAGCTGGATGAAACTTCATACTTTAGCTGTTCTATAAATGGAGATCTCAGTGCTAATTGGCCAAAACCAGTTCACCAAAAGTAAGAAGCTTGTTTGGAAATATTTAGAAAAGTATCCCAATTATGAGAAAATCGACAATGTACTGAAAGATTTAAATTTAATTTGCAACAATGTTGGTCCAGATCAATTTTCCAAAATTTAAGCGGAAAGGCCGATTTTTGACAGAAAATTGTTTGTTTCATTCACGGTTTATTTCATTGGGATGCAATTTCATACTTAAGCCTTTTTAAGATCTCGGTGAGTTTTGGCCGAAATCAGTTCATCGAAAATGTATAAGCTTCCATTGGAATTTTTTCGTGTTTCGTTGTAATTTTTTTGAAAAGTATAGCACTTAAGAGAAAAACGATTATGATTTAAGGCTGTGGGCCAAAATTAAGGTAAGTCGTTTACTACGGTAAAAACTTATTTCAGGACAGATTTTTCGATCAGTTTGTCATAGAGTTTTTGCAAAATAATCGAATTCACCGAATTTTTTTCTTAAAATTGACATTTACCTTGAATTTGGCACGCAGCCCAAATTAAATTTGTAACAATTACGGTACAGGTCGTTTTTCAAAAATTTAATTGGAGATGACGTTTTTTGGCAAAAAACTTTTTTTTCATTTTCAAAAAAATTTGGTCCTGCAAAGCCCATGTGGATTGATTGTTCGTGCTGAAACTTCATCCTCATCAGTATAAGTGATGCATCAGATAAGTCCACTGGAATTGACAGCTTCATAGGAGCTTTTTCGGTTTTTGCAAAATATTTTGAAAGGTTGATACAAAGATGCGGCTCTTATACATCCCAGGCGGGTGATTGATCGGAATGAACCTTCATTTCAGTGAATTCACCGAATTTTTTTCTTAAAATTGACATTTACCTTGAATTTGGCACGCAGCCCAAATTAAATTTGTAACAATTACGGTACAGGTCGTTTTTCAAAAATTTAATTGGAGATGACGTTTTTTGGCAAAAAACTTTTTTTTCATTTTCAAAAAAATTTGGTCCTGCAAAGCCCATGTGGATTGATTGTTCGTGCTGAAACTTCATCCTCATCAGTATAAGTGATGCATCAGATAAGTCCACTGGAATTGACAGCTTCATAGGAGCTTTTTCGGTTTTTGCAAAATATTTTGAAAGGTTGATACAAAGATGCGGCTCTTATACATCCCAGGCGGGTGATTGATCGGAATGAACCTTCATTTCAGTCCACTGGAAGCGGCACCTTCTATAGGAGCTTCTTTATTTGTTCAAAATACTTTGCAAAGTATCTCAATTATGAGAAAATCGACTATGGACTAAAAAGTTCTAAATTAAATTTGCAACAGTATCTGTTCAGATTAATTTTCCAAAATCGAAGCGGAAAGTTCGATTTTTGAAAAAAAAAACTGTTTTTTTATGTTTAGTAATCATAAAAATTTTTGACCTCAAGTTTTTTTGACTAAATGTCTGTGTCTTATGTTCAGCTCAGATGGACTGACTGGAAATTGGAAGATCCCAGTGATTTAAAGCCATGGATGTCCGATTGTCTCTTGAAACAAATACGTAATAGAAACAAGATTTTCCAACTGGCCAAGAAGCACCCTAATAATAATAGACTAAAACAGTACAGTTTGAAGTTGTGTGACTCTTTAAACGAGAAAATATGCGCTACTAAAAAACAGTTTTATGTTCGACAGTTCCGTAGTAATGGCAAAAACGCTCGCAAATACTGGCAAACAGTGAACGAAATAATAGTTGGCCATTCACAGCATGTTCCAGTTACAGAAATTATTGATGAGATGAATAATTCCATTCAAGGGTCAGTTGACATCGCCAACGCATTCAACAATTATTTTGCAACTGTTGGTGACTCGACGCAGTCTTCTCACAAAATGCACAATACTGAAAAAAACAGATTAATCACAGAACACTATGATATAATGAGTAGTTTCCATTTCTCATCTATATCATCTGGGGAACTGTATTCAATAATCAGTTCTCTTAGAAATCGATCGGCTCCTGGTATAGACGGGGTGTCAAATTGTACTGTAAAAACAACGGCTTGCTTTGTGGTTGATGTATTATCGTTTATATTTAATCTAAGTGTGGCTACAGGAATTTTTCCGATTACCTTAAAGAAAACCGTGGTAGTTCCAATATTTAAAAAAAATGTTAGAACATCTGTAAATAATTATCGTTCAATCTCCCTCCTCTCGGTTTCTTCAAAAATATTTGAAAAGGCTATGAAAGCTAGGTTTGTAAGCTTTTTAGATAAATTCAATATTCTATCTCCCTTACAATTTGGTTTTAGAAAGAACAGAAATACCGAACAAGCTCTATTGTCATTTTTAGAACAAATAAGTAAAAACACTGACCATAGTCTAAAGGCGTCCGTGTTATTTATAGATTTAACTAAAGCCTTTGATAGAGTGGAACATTCTACTCTTGTAATGAAGCTTTACCGCATTGGCTTTCGCGATACGATCCACAAGTGGTTATATTCATATTTAAATGGTCGTACTCAGGTAGTTAAAATAAATGGTCATTTTAGCCATGTTCTGCCAATTAATGTAGGGGTTCCTCAAGGTTCAGTCCTTGGGCCTCTACTGTTCCTGATTTATGTAAACGGAATTTTTAGACAACAATTCTGTGGCACTCCCATTGCATTTGCTGATGATTTTTCGTTGGCCTATAGTAGTCTTAGCTTACAAGATAACATTATGTATATTGATAGCAGGGATGGGCGATTACGCGTCGACTACTACTTTTGATGATTTCGTAGACAACTCGTCGACAACGTCGACTACTCGTCGACAACGTCGACTACTCGTCGACAACGTCGAGAACTACTTGATAAATTAATTTACGTCATCTATCGAAACTTATAATAAAACTCAGCATGAATTGTGTGTATATACGACTGATTGATAGCTGACACTTTATTTATGAAACATACTGTGCCTAATATTCATGTCATAAATTGCGTAATAAATTGATAATTATCCATTATCGATAAAAAAATGTTTGACAATCGAAAAAAGTTAAATTAAATTTGCGAATTTTAATAAAATTTGAGTGTATTGTAATTTCGCTCGTATGCAATTTTCAAGCTTCTGCCATTCGTAACTACGCAGAGAAAGAATAGTTAATTTATGAATTATAATGACGATTTATATAATTTTTATAATTTTGCTTTATTGTAGTAACTTCGAATAAGATTAATTACTCGTCTACTTTTATTAAATTTTTAGAAACTTAAAAAAAAAAATATTATTATAGCAGTGAAAGTAATGTCAAAATATTGACAGATTTTTTTTGTGTTAAGCACTCAAAGATAAAAGTATTAAAACAAAGTTCTTGGTGATGTGCATGTGATCAGCAATCTTTTGCATCTCTGTAGCTGGAAGTTGACTCGTTTATAGATTTTATTGCAGTTGGCTGAATTCACATTCGCCGATACAATTCTAGATCGAATCCCTCCGCACATGTTAATAGCCTTTGATTAAATTTTCGCTTAGAAATGTATTAGTTTTGTGTTTCTAGTTATTGTAAGCCAAAGATGAAATACTTTGTGTACGAGTATGTGCACTTGATTCATTAGCTGCCTGTCTATGCATGGTAGTGGTAGATGAATTGCCACGCAGTGATTTTCACGTTTTCCCAGAATATGTTTTACCTGCAATGGGCACGAGAGAAAGTGGCCAAAGGAATCTTACCACAATTCAAACCGTCAACCGACCTATCTGCCCGAAAACAATCCGGCCGATTACACATATTTCTTTATGTATTCGAGGATTGCATCTCTGTAGCTCGAAGTTGTCTACCTTATAAATTTTATTGTAGTTGGCTGAATTTACAACCGCCGGTATAACTTTATATCAAATCTCTCCGTAGCTGTACTTTGTAAGTTCCTTTGATTAAATATTCGCTTAGTAATTTATTAGTTTTGTTTAAATATTGTTAACCAAATTAATGAAAATTAATAATAAATATGAGGCGAAGTGTGCAAAAAATCTTTAAAAAATACGGTTGAATGAAAACTTGAAGCACACACGTAATTTTAATGACTTTCATACGTATTTACTGGTCAATGCTATAACTGTGAATTTATATTTTAGAAATCATTGTAAGTTAGAATCCAATGTAATTTTGGAATACTCCTAGATAATGGTGATGTTGACAAAACTTCTACGAATTCTACCGTTAATTTTCTGGACGAAGATATGGCTGTTTCAGCAAATTTTTAGCGAATGGTACTTTTACAATTGTCTAAGCGTCCGTTGCAAGAGGCGCTATTGCAGGCATAGATAGGCGGTTAATGTATCGAGTGCACATACTCGTACACGTGATATTTCGTCTTTGGCTAACAATAACTACATAAACCAAAACTAATAAATTTCTAAGAGAATATTTAATCAAAGGCACTCACAAAGTTACAATGTACGGCTACGGATGGTTTCGATATAGAATTATATCTGCGGTTATGAGTTCAGCCAACTGCAACAAAATTAACTAGCTAGATAAATTAAATATAGCTATATGTTTAAATTATTATTATAACTAAAATAAATAAATTTTTATACAGACATCAAGATGACGTGAGAAGAGGGCGCGTAAGGCCTAAATCTATTGAAATATTTAAAATATTCAATAGTTTTAGATGGATGTCTTTTAAATTTATTTGTAATTTATAAAATGCTTGTAAAACTGTCAGAATTAGATTTAAGTAATTTTTCACAAATTTTAATAGTGCGGTTAACGAAAAATAATTAAAAATTAAGTTTTTAATATCATTTTCTTAGTTATCGACGTTGTCTACGTTGTTGACGTCTGGAAAGCAAATAATCGGTATGTAATCTACGTGTTAGAATACGTGTCGACAACTACGTAGATTACCTTACGTAATCTACCCGCCCATCCCTGATTGATAGTGATTTGAATATGATCTCGGTTTAGCTCAAAGCTCACAATCTTCTTCTAAGTGATAAAACGAAAATATTACATTTTCGACACGGATTGTCATCACCACCAGCCATTAAGTATCATGAGTATGGTTGCAATAGGATCTGTAATTCCAGTGGATGTTTCATGGTTGACTTGGTTCATGTTTATCGTTATCTTGGCATTTTGATAGACGAACAATTAAATTGGAAGGCGCATATTGAGGGTTTGAACACTAAGCTTTTATTGCTAGCAAGGAAAATGTACGTTTTGCGTTCATATTGTCCATTATATTTATTGAGAATGGTGTATTTCGCATTAGCTGATTCAATCCTGCAATACGGTCTCTCCTGCTGGGGTAGCGCATGCAAAACCACATTAATGCCATTAATTAATAGGCAGAAACACATTGCTCGAATCATCTTTTTTAAAGAAACATGTTCACCCTCCTGGCCCATATTTCAAACTCTAGATATTTTGCCTTTGCGTCACATGTTTGTCTTCAAGGTTTTAAGAATTTTTTACAATATCAGCGGAAACTCTTTTATTAACTATTCAGACTATAGTCTTCGATCTAGTCTTCTATTCAAAAAAAATATTCCAAAATATAATTCACATCTCAGAAGAAGTTTTTTCAATGTAATTTCACCTATTATCTTTAACAAATTACCTTCCAAGATTCGTAGGTGTTGCACCTTATCATAATTTTCAAAACAACTAAAACATTGGCTTAGTACAACCAAGAATATTGAGGAGCTCTTCAGTTTTTATATTTGAAACTCGAACGAGTAGAGTTACACTTTCGGTTTATATTATAATAATTGGAATCAACTGTCATTAATTTTTGTCTAGAGATTATATTATTATCATCTATTATATTTAGATACTTTATTATCATTTTATACCGTAAATTATTAGTTAATTAAATTATAAGTTTATTTTATACTCTAAATTATATTGTTATGTTACATTTTTTTTTTCTAAGTATTTTATAATTTTAAAACATTTTTTCGTTAAAAAGGAATCAGTGTATCTGGCACGTGTTCTGTTGAACCAAAGGTACACTTTTCTTACCAATTTATATATTTTTAAATTATTGTATATTTTTTGTAAATAAAAATTGGTAATGATTAATAAAAAAAACAAATAAAAAAAAAAAAAAAAAAAAAAATTTCGGTCAAGATCGGTCCACTGAAAGTGGCAGCTTTTTCGTTGTTTGCAAATATTTTGGAACGCATATAGCATTTACCAGAAACCGGTTAAAAAGTAACAAGATTGTAAATTAATTTTCAAACAAAATTAGTTTAGATCATATTTTTATTTTGCCGGCAAATTCGAGTTTAGAGAAAACAACTTTATTTCACCAAAATTCGGCATCTCTAAAGTCCAGGCTGATTGACTAATCGGAATAAAACTTTACTTTTTCTACTAGTTAGGAGATCCTTGCGACATTAACAATAGGAATAACGGTTTTGGATTATTCAAGTCAGTTTTACCAAAATTCCAATAAGTTCAGTTTTACGCTTTAGAAGTCAAAGAGTAGTGTTCGAAATAAATTAAGTCATGTAACTGTTTTGTTTTTCATTATGGTTAATGCCTTTTTGCCAATTATTGGATCCAGACTCTCTTCAAAGCTGCTAAATTACTTGTTAGCATTCTCAACCGGAACTGAATTAGTTAGATCTCCTTCATACAAAAAACTAACCCAATTATAAAAGCCAATGTACATGGCATTTATCATAAAATAAAATCTGTGTTTTGAGTGTATTATTAATTATTGAAGTATAAACAAACTATATGATAATAGTAATTACTAATTAATCAATTTGGGTCACAAAATTACATGGTTTTCAATAGCCATAATGAGACCTTGCGCACATCGAGATAGGAATTCTAACAACTATTTTCTATTGAGGTGTTAAAATAATTCAGAGCGAAATAATTTTAGTATGAAACGTCAGAATAATTTTGCTAATTTCTATTTTTATCAGATACGTGCATTGTTAGTCGTTTGAAACGTGAGGAACCGCATATTTAAAGCAAAAACATTTTTGTATATTGTCAATATCTTGCAAAATAACTGAAGCGGAAAATTGATAATTTAGAACACATTTACGATTTGCGATTTTCACAATATAAAAATTGTGCTCTAACGGCTAATCGAATGCCTCGAAAACCATAAAATGTAAATAAGTGACGACACAGCATACGATCTAATTAACGAGTTGTTTTAACCATTTTGGATAAGTATATAAGCTTGTACTATTGAACGAGATTTAATTAGCATAAACACACTAAAAATGTATAATTTTATTCGATTTTTTTTTTGATATTAAATTACAGGTTTTAGTTATGATAATTTAATTAGCGTAATTTAAGAAAACTACGATGATAGTTAAAAGTTATTGAATCAGAAATTTGATTTGATTAGTATTATGTCATATATTGGTATTTTACCATACTTATAAATGTAACTTGTATAACAGTTTGAAGTGGAACAATTTTTTTCCTGCCATATTTAATTTCCTTGTAGCCAGGTTAGTAGAAGAATTGAATGAAATATCACCATGATTAAATACAGGCTGCAGCCATACAAGGTGCGGCATCTTTTGGTTTGTTTTTGAACTGTTATTTCACCGCTCATAGCAAATTCAGTATTATATTCCCAGTAGTATTAAGAATTGTACATCAGCGATAGGACTTTGTGAAGAATTTTACACAAAGGCCTCCGTATGAAGGCCTACAAAGTCAGATTGGTTCAAGAATTGAAGGCAGTTGACCATCCATTGCATTTTCACTTCGCTGCGATTTGACTCCGTTGGACTATTGTTTGTGAGGAGCCATCTAGGACAAATGTTATGCTAATTATCCTGAGACGATCGAGGCTTTGGAAGACGCAATTAGTGTGACTTTTGGTGAAATAGAGGGTCGACCGATTGAAAATGTACTGAAATATTGGGTCTACAGAATGAGGTACTGCAGATCCAGCCGAGGCAGTCATTTTTTCAAAATGTATTCTCTTGCTGCGTTTATTCCAAAAGGACAAGTGTAACCTGATTTAAACCCGACATTTTCATAGCTCAGCTAGGTAAAATTTTGATTTTATATATGAAAATGACATTTGTAGCATTATCAATTTAACTGTGGAATAAACACAGCATCTGATTTTCATAAATTGTAAAGAAAAATAGGAACATCCAACTACAAAGCCATTGCCTGTTATAATAATTTTTACTGCTTCCATCTCATTTAATCAATAATAGATCGGGTACCTTCTACACACAAGTACTTACCAGGTCCTTTGCTAATGCCAATGGAACCCTGGATATTATAAATTTGGATTTTACATAAAAATTGACGCGATTGCTAAGTCCACTACACCTGAAGTACCAAGCAGTATGACTTGATTCGTCATAAAACATAATTTGACAGTTTATTTTCTAAACTGCCACTAATGGTTACTTTCGTAATATTCATCAGAAAACCATAACATGCATAGTTTAGTAATAATATAATAACACAGCTCCACAAAAAAAAGAACTTCGGCACCCGAGACGAGAATAGGTGTCCTATATGTTTTTGGGGTCGCTGCACTCAGAATTGCCGTATCGCATCAACATTTTTTTTCAAAATTGCTTCTATGCTAAAATGAAATATAAAAAAGAAAAAAAAAGAAATCGCCAAAAAACAGACTAAAGTCCCGAAAAAATTGCGATAAATCGTAAAAAATCGTGGACAGACAGACAGGCACGCGGGTAGACATGCGAGTAGGTGAACTGGCAGGCTGACAAGCAGGCGGGCTTTTTTATCGATTTTCATAGATTTTTTGCGATTTATTCAAAATTTTGATGCGATACGGAAATTCTGAGTGCAGATTCGTGATCAGCGACCCCAAAAACATATAGGACACCTATCTCGTCTCGGGTGCCGGAGTTTTTTTTTGTGGAGCTGTGTAATTTAACACTTACCCACCACTAATCTGAATGAAAATTTGATATTTTTGAATTGTAAGATTTCCTTCGTTACCATTGACGTTTCCCGAGAAGAAAAACTGGAAAATAAAATAAATTATTGTATAAAACTATCATTTTATTTAAGCTATATAGGTCAGCCACTGCACCTAAAATTCTAATGGTCTAATTGGCTGACCAGCTATGGTAAATATGGGGCGTGCCGGAATCTTATATATCTCGCCGAAACCAAACAAACTAAGACACAAGTAACACAATGCGTTGTCTATCATTGTGAAGTAGCTGATTTTTCGGCTGGAACCAATAATTCCTCAATCGGAACCGATTCATGTCGGCTGATATCAGAGTTTTATCAACCGGATCCATTAAGAACTTGCACAATGAGCCCAATGCGTTTAACTGGTTGTGCAACATATAAGCTTTGTGTCGGAACCACAAGAAGTTCATCCGAAACCACTACACAGCCAAAAGTATAAGAATCCAGCCGGAACCATGTCAGCTGGAATCATACCAACAATGGCACAAACAGCACAATGCATTATGGATTATGCTCTATCTGATCCCCAGAGCCGGTGTTTTACGAGCCAAAACCATTTTTCGCTTACACAAGGAGCATAGAGTAATTAGGATGGTTGTGGAACATCCAAGCTTCCATCTGGGCCAGTAACAACATGCAGAACCGTAGAGTTTCGTTTACAAATTTAGCACAACTAAAACATTGATCTACTTAGTGCATTGGTAGACTGTTACTGCTAATGCCCACTGAATACTAGGCACTGATAGCCATGTATTTGGTCTACGCTTCATTGACATGGAGGCCGTTTTGGTTTTTTCCAACGAGAGCATGACTTCTTGTCCGCGTAAGATAATATTTGACTTGATTTATAATATAAGCAGCTGGGCTCTGCTATGTTGAGCTGGCGAATGACATATTATAATGAAAGGTTGAATAGAAATTGGTCTATTCATCATACGCCTGTTGAAAATCTATTAACAGAAAATAAACAGGTATGTCCTTTTCGTAGCACATTTCTGACACAATCCTCAGAGAAAATGTTTGATCGATTGTTGACCTGCCTAAAAATACGCTCACTGTAAATTGATAATTTGTCAGCAAATGAATGACTCCGCGATGGTTGTTATAATTCAGTTGGTCCCCCTTTTTATGTATAGTGAACAAATTAGTGCTATTTTCTACTCGTCTAAGATTCTCTCTGCGAACAGATGCCGTTCAGATGCCACTCTCGTCAGGTGCCTTATTATTTTTCATTTTGTATATGACTCATCTCACGTCATCGCAAAATGGAGCGAGTGGCAATGTCATTTCTATATTGATACCAAATTGGCGAAATGATGAAGGTGACGAGAAATAATTTCGCCACATTGTGAGGATAATATTTGTGTCCATTTGTAACTCTCCAGATTTGTTGCGAATAGGGCTACTACCTGGATGGGAGCCGGTAGCAGTTTCTTTTATAAAACGGTGTATGTCTCTTAAACTGACATTTTCGAATTAAAGAGCTTGTTGTTTGTGCTATCGCTTTTTTACACAGTCGCTTGAGTGTATTCTCGCGACCATGTAGCCGTTGTGTGATTACCTTCTTCATTGGGAGCGGTTTCGTTTTCATGTGCGATTCTTTTCGACAACTCTCATCCAGCCACGTGTTTCTAGGTTTTGATGTTTTTTTACCTAAATTCACCGTTGAAGCAGCCATTATCGCCAATTTTATAATGTCTCACTGTTCTGATACAGAATTGAGTAGTCATGGTTGGCTGTCGAGGATTTTTGATACGTTATAGCTTTGAAGTTTGCTAGGGTAACTTGATTGTTTAATGTTTCCGTATTCCAACGCGGGATTTGTTGGAATCGGTTTTTATACGTGGTGGATAGCGGCACAATTCGCAACTACCAGAAAGTGGTCAGACTCGATGTTGGTAGTATGTTTGGTTTTAATATGCTTAAGGCTAGAAAAAGCCTTTTGTACACGAGGATGTCGTCGATTTAATCTATCGTAATTCTATCGTTTGATTTCCACGTGCCTTTGTGGATTCGCTTACGTGGGAACACCTGCTATAGCTACAACCAGGTTATATAGGATACCTAGCTCGGCGGAGTGTATCCCGTTGTTGTTTAATGCAAGGTGTAGGGAATCTGGGCTGATGGTAAAATTATGAATACGGCCTGCATTGCCGAGTTGTGCGTTAAAGTTATCCAAAATAATCGTAGTCGTAGAAAGTGTCTTTGGCATATTCTACAATAGGATGTTGAAGCTACGTGTGGACATTCTGAATACACACAATCTAAATACTAATCATGCTGCTTCCAGTATTAGGTAGATTTAGGACGCTATGCCTATGATAGGGCGCTATGGTGCAAATGGTCAATATAGTTAAGGTGTCAGAGCAAAAATACACCTTTGGAGTATTCTTAGATGTACCTGGAGCTATTCATAATCTGTGGGGGTCTACTGTAATGAATGATCATTAACAGCTACTTCTCAGTTACCGTTGTTTTAAACCACGGCACGTTTTCTAAAAGTGCAAATAAAGGTTGGTCACCTCATAAGATTCGATTTTGAACCTATAACTTCTAGAATCATGTATTTAACAGTATAGTATGCAACAAGACTAGGCATCTAGAAGAAAGTGTGTACCATCATAGAGAGGATGGTTAATTGGCGCAATATCAACAAAAGCCATATATCCTCCTCCAAGACCGTTATAATTCAGCTAAAAGGTTCCATTGACGTTATGTGGCCACCGTTGGTGTTTTTAGAGATGTTTACATCGTTAAAGTGGTTAGGGGTTGATTTTGATGAAATATTCGGTGTAATCTGGCACATTTTTTGTTGCAGAGAGTAGTAGGAACGATTCTTTATGTTGAAAAGGTTATCTAAAGAAAGATGGAGCTATAAAGTACTTTGGCTAAGATATACGAGGAGTTAATGGGTGCATGTTGAGTGAACGATTAGCAAAATAATTAAACGGCGAAATATTAGTTGCTTAAATATTCTGATTCTAGGCAATCAAATAAGGCCGAATTTCCGGAGTAAGCTCAAAAGGGATATTTAAGATAGATGGAACCAGTCAATTCGACTGCTAAACTACTTATAGTCACATGCCAAAGGATCCTTCCTGGTAGAACATAAAATACGTTCTGTTAAGGTATTCAAAATTATTGATAACCTGCGTTATAAGAATAAACGGATACGCTACGATCTAAAATTTAACATTGTGGCAGGTCTGGTAAATCTTCAAAACGGATTATCCTTCCTAAAAAAAGCACCATAAGCATTAAGCAACCATAACCAAAAGTGATATAAAACGCACCTTCCGCACCCTTTTTATATTTTGATTATGAATGCTATATAAAAATAGGCCAATTTGAATAAAAAAAATTAAAAGGCTGATTTTTAACTAAAAGGCTTTTGAGCTAACCGGAAATAAGCGACTGCACTTTCTTTTCTATTTGACTGTTTTTTATAAAAACTTCTTAATCAGATAAATATAATTAATAAAAAATCAGTTTTTGGTGCGGATTGTTGCTTTTTAAGTGCGGAATGTGGGATAAAAAGTAGGATCTTTATACAAAAAGATTAGTAAAAGTACTTACGCAACAGGTCTATTCCACAGTTTGTCCCAAAATGCAAACCGCGCCTTTGGACTAAAATGTATGGACAAAATGGGTAACAAAAACGAGGCCTGTCTCGTAAAATAGAAAATAAAGTATCTATAAATGCTCCGTTTATTCAAAAGCTATCGGGGTTTGGAAAATTTGCATACAACTAGTTGTGAGTGTGATACTAGCTCCGAAACGGCTGACCATAATTTATTCGATTGTGTTCTCGCCGACATTGCTAGATATCAGATGCTATTTTAAATTGTAGACGAGTATGCACCTCCAAGCGTGACAGAGCCCAACAGTATACAGAATAAGAGCGACGCAGTGGGCATTGGATATAAATCTGGGTGCCATTCTCACAAACAAATACGTCCACAACAACAATGCGAAGAACACCTTGAAGTAGTCTAATCTGTTAGCCTTCTTATAATGAAACTTGGTGTAAACCTCATTTAACTGTTCTATCTGATTAGTGTGAATTTAATTTCATTGAATAACACTCCCACGGTTGCAATAATCGGCTAATTCATTTACATCGCATACTTCCCAATTTAAAATTCAACTCGCATACCGCACATATTATTAAAATCAAATTTGAATGCACTTGTCCAGAATAATAACCGCGCACAGATTAAAATTATATAATCTTATGAGAACGGATACGCTATTTTGAGCCGTCTAAGTAAATAAATTTTTATCTCGATTTACTTTGGTGCCGATATGAGAACCTTGACTGGTAACAAAAAAAAACATTAATTATACGTCATAAACATAGACTCAGATTGTACAGTGACCAAAAATAGATCTTTTATGCCTTATAAAATTTTATTCTTGGCATTCCCAGTTACTTTGCTATATATATACATACATTATCAACTGACATTTTGATAAACACTTAAACGAAAAAAATACGAAAATTGATAAGACCAATTAAGTTAAATACAATTTCACAAGACCATTTTTATACGAGTATTGTTCAATATATACAATAAACGAATAAATATCACAATTCAATTATCACTAGGCTATTAATCAATTATAAACACCCTGGCGAATGCCATCGTACATTATAGTGCGGGCGATTACGAGCGATTTTTTATGATAATAAGCTGATAAGGTCGACGAAATACCTTATTGGAGTGAGTGCTTCAAAAATATCTCGAATTAAGCTTCTTGCTGTAAAATATTCGTTAACTCTGTGTAAACAACAGTGATAAACTCTTTGACAATTACTTATATCAATATTTACCAAAAATGACAAAATATTTTTTATTGACATTTCTAAATATAAAAAGATTGTTGATTCGTTTTGAGTAAATATTGTTGCATTTGGTCAAACCGGAAAAATTTGTGTCAATCACGCGCCAGTATTTTTTTGTGCAATTTTGTGCGTCTAATGTAAAACTTCAATCACCACATCAACATAACTATGACACGTCCTAGAATTGAATGGGAACGGCGTACAAGTAGGACGGGAAAGCAATCGGTCCGAGAAAGGCATGATCTAACCGCTTAAAATGCATTATGTTCGCAGAATCTGTTGACAATGTAAGAGAACCTAGCAGTTTTCCAGTCAAATTATTTAAGTTCAATGTAGTTAATCAATAAGGCTAGGTGCACAAAAATCGCAGAATCCATATCAGCCATATGAAGACATAGAAAACTCGTATTTTAATCATTTCTTCAAAAGTTTAGTATGTATTTGAAAATTTTTATTTGGGTAATTTTTGGAACCCCGCACCTTTTATTATTTAAATTACTTAAACTGGATGTACTAAATCAGCGGTTAAAATTGACATTAGAAAACTATTAATTCAACCCAAATTTCAAATGATTATTAAAAAAAAAATTCTATTGGTGATTTTCTGCAAATCCCACATTTTATTAAACAAACAATGCAACAATGGGCCTTTGGTGCAACTTGTTAATTCTTTTCCAAATCACAATTGCATTCCGCTGCTTTGACAAACTGCAAGAGCTCGAATCAAGTCACAGAGGACAACTAATCTACATTTAAAGGTCTATAATCAGGAAACCGAGACCTAGCTGACTCGAAGGCTAGCTACCAACAAAAAATGAATGCTATCGTCGCCTTCTTGAAGACAAGCGACTGTCAAGTAGTCTCGAGCAAGCCCCATTCTTTGTAAATGGAGTTTAAAGTGGTTATGACCTATGAGAATAGTGACCAAAACTCGAAGTTAGTATTTTTCAGAGACAGAAGCGAAGTTAATTAATATTCTTCATGTGTGTGCTTTGTTTCACTTGTTTTTTGTATTTCATTTATTTATAATTTGCAAAACTGTAAAGAGTTAAGGATTATAGGTTGTATTGCCAAAAAAAAGTGAAAATTGTGTTAAAAGTGTGGACCACATTAAGAATAGTGGAACAAATAAAGTTTAAAACATTAAATTTAAGGGTAAGTGATTTCTTTAAACAAAAAAAAGGATTTAACGAGTCTATTTAGTTCTCTAAATATACGTAAAATGGGCAAACATAAAAACTGTACATCAGAATTACGGAAGCTCATTCAGAAATGCCATTAGGTCGTACAGTGATAATGGTAATTATGAAAATAGACCCAGGAGTGCACGACTTCGAAAAACAACAGCAAGGAAAGACAAGATCATTTGCTTTAGGGGCGATTTTTTTCTAATGGCCAGCGACATAAACAAAAACATTGCATCCAAAATTAAAAAAAAAATATGTCAGATAGGACCATTAGACGGCGGCTTCAAGAATCTGGATTGCATGGCTGTATTGCACGCAAAAAAACAAACGTTTCAATAAAAAATGTAAAGCTTAGGACAATGTTTGCACAACAACACCTACACAAACCTTTGGAATTCTTGAAAAATATCCTGTGCCGCGATGAGTCGTAAATAAATTTGGATCGGATGGTACGACCTACGTGAGACGTCCGAAGAATAAAAAATTGGATCCAAAGTACACGCACATGGGGGTGGAAAATGTTATGGTGTGGGGAGAATTTTCATGGTGCGTCATTGAACCAATATTTAGAATTAATAGGATGAGCCAATACGCACATCGGGATATTATGGAAAATGGGATGGAACCTTTTCCATTCATATACATGCCAGATTCCTTTATTTGTCAACAGGATATAATGATCCTAAACACACTTCTCGGCTAGTGAAGTGTTGGTTTAGGGATCACAACGTTAATGTTTTAGATTGGCCGCCGCAAAGCCCATAGGCCTCATTCCGATTGAGATCTTGTGGGCCGATGTCAAGAGGGGATTAAAATCGAGAACTTGGCGCAATTTACAAATATTGAAGATATATCTTCAATATTAATGAATTGTATAATATCCCTATCCAAATAGATTTGAAATAATATCTCTACATTGCATTGCCAAAAGTTAGTTACCAGTCATCCGAGGCGTTGTGCGGGAGTTCTAAAAAATAAGGGATATCCTTTACGTTTTTTAATGAAATTTCCAAATATAATTTTCATATACAATTTGTCGACAATGTCGAAACAGCTAACGGCAATAAGAAAATTCTTTGATTTATTTGTTAATGAAATTATTTCAAGATGGAGAGTGTCAATCCCACTATCCTCATTTGAAACATTTGAGCCCAAGTTTTTACGTAATAATGACGTGCGTATAATTATGGTCGGAACACGGAATAAAAAATGTAACTTTAGCTGTTTTAGGACAATTTCGAAATAATATAACAACGTGAGCCATCAACATCACCACGTAAACTTAATCATAAATTCAGACAAGAAAATAATAAAGCTAAATAAAATAAATCCATTCCGTTTCGTTCCGTTTTTATAACAAAATTCAGTTTTGCAAGTATTAGACAGAATGAATGGACTCAGACAGAAAGGTCGGACGTTTTTTAATAAATTAGAATTATCGAAACGGATTTACAGTTACTCACAAAATTGAGCGTACACCATTAAAAAAAACATATTTTGTTAAAGAATAAGTACACAAACAATAATTTAATTATTTTTTTTTATATTTCGCAATATTACATATCTCTAAACTAAACTAAACTCAAAAAAAAAAAAAATAATAAAGTAAATTCAACAGTTCCTAATAAATAGAGAGAAAACAAAAATCACAACATTTCAATGTCACAAAATTGAGCGTACACTTATTGAGAACTAGAAATTTTCCATTCAATTTGCGTAATTTCTTAAAAAAGTTATTTGTATGGCGAGTTTTACGTTGGAAGGATACTTTTACAATTTATTTGTTAAAATTTCGATTAAAAGCCATTACGATAATCTCAGTAAAATTAAACATTTAACAAATGGAAAGAAAAAGAAGAGAAGTCGATCAATGTACTCGAAAATTGGTCATTAAATCGTGCAGTCAAGGAAAATTGTTGCGTGAAATAGGCGAAATTGTCGGCCGACGTCATTTTACAGTGCAGAAAATTATAAACAAATGGAAATATGAGGGAACGCTAAAAAATAAAGCTAGTGTTCCAAAGCTTACATTGAAAATGTCAGAAGCTACACAAAAAGCCATATCAACAGAAACTGTTCGCCGTGTTTTACGCAAGAACAATTTGAACGGTCGAATTGCTCGCAAAAAATCATTGTTGTCAACCATAAATATCCAGAAACGTCTTGAATTTGCAAAAACATACATCAAGGAGCCTCAAAGTTTCTGGGATAAGGTAATATTCACAGATGAAACTAAAGTAAATTTATTTGGCTCAGAAGGGAGGAAAACTGTTTGGAGAAAGCCGAATAATTTTTTGAAAATGAAAAACTTAGTTTCAACAATAAAACATTGAGGAGGATCTGTTATGTTATGCGGTTCTATATGGCTGCGAGTGGAGTAGGAAATATGAAATTTATAGAAACAACTATAAATAAAACAGGATATCTAAAAATTTCCAAAAGAAATGTGCGCCCAACTGCAAAAAGATTAGGTTTGTCTGTTGATTATTATTATCAACAAGATAACGACCCCAAACATTCTTCATATTTAGTGAAGGAATGGATGCTATACAACGTTCGCCACCAACTTAAAACTACACCTCAATCACCGGATTTAAATACGATTGAGAATTTGTGGCGGGAAGTAAAGATAAGGGTTGCAAATAGCAATCCGTCCAATAAAACAGAGCTAAAAAATAGAACAAGGGGTGAATGGGAAAATATTGAGGCCTTTTATACTAAAAACCTGGTGGAATCTATGCCACGTCGTTTACAGGCGATTACAGACGCTAAAGGTGGCCACACAAAATATTAATACAGTAAAAATTATGAACTTCCCAAAAACTTATCATTTGTGTACGCTCAATTTTGTGAAACTGAAATATTGTGATTTTTGTTTTCTGTTTAATTATTATAAATTGTTTTAAATGGTTTATTATTTTGTTTTTGTACTTATTCCTTAACAAAATGTTTTTTTTAATGGTGTACGCTCAATTTTGTGAGTAACTGTATTTAGTTTCTAAGTGGTCATACAAGTTCATCGGTTCACAATCCTACTACACAAAATAAAATAACAATTCAGGTAATATAACTTCAGTAAACAAATGGGAAATGGTGTGAATCTCTCAGCCAAATGTAAATCGATTGTTACAACATATGTGGCTTATAAAATGTCTACAGTCCAGAACCAGTTTGGAAATAATCACTGTACATTCCCCAGTGCTTTGAGCACAACTTTACTATCACAAAATAATATCTTCATCTGAAGCAACGAGGCTAGAAGTATAAATCACACACCGCGTGGGAGAAAATCATCTGAAGCATAGTATGTTCCAAAACCCGCACCTACTTCAGAGTGAGTGGCAGGTGCAAAGAAAACTAATGACTCAGACACCGGTTGTTGAAATCTTGTGAAATCAAAGGACAACCGAAAGTGTAAACCACTGAGAAGGGAATGCCGAAGTGAATTCGGGTAAGAGTTGGCCATTAAACATAACGATTACTGCGGTAATCGGACTATATTTCCAAAAAAAAAAACAGCAGAGACCTGTTGAAGTCTACTATGTTCAATGGTATCTAATCTGGTATAGTAGTTTTCCCATTTCTCTCGTATTTATTCGTCAAGTAAGGAACAGTAAGCTGGCCTTGGTTCGATTAACGCGCTTTTTCAAGACATCACATTTCTACAACTTAGTAGAGCATACTGCAAGTCAGTTAGAGTACATTTAAGCGTTTACTATAAACAGTGATGACCAGATCATAAGCATAGTTCAGAGCAATAAAGTCAGGCTGTAGTTTAAGAAGTAAGTCATCAATCACCAGGAGCTACAAGCTAGGTGGCAAAACACCTTCCTAAGGCAACCTTTGCAATATCCAAAATCGTGCAAACGAGGAACTTTTTCATGTTCAGCGATCTTTCTATCCTTGTTACAACTTCATGTAAAGCAGTTTCACACTGGGAAATTTGATGAGTGGGAAAAACTGGCGATCTGAGATACAGCTTTAGGGTCAGTATACAATCCGAACTGCCAACTTTAACAGAAGCTAGTTCACAGAAACCTTACTATAGTGGATCTTACACTTTTTTATATTCTCTGCGTATGCAGCTAAAAATATATCCCATTTATTCTAAAGATAAGATCTTTAGAAACTATTCTTCAGTTTTCTGATAGTTTTCCTTAGTTTTTTAAGATTAGTACATCAATAAATCTTGCTTTGATTCTTTTGTTTTGTAATAAGAGGACAAGATTTCTCGAATGCTAAATTGGTTGCTAGTCCTATAATGAGTGATGAGGTACATCAGTATCGCAGCTTACCACCAGGGTTATTTGCTAATTCCTGCGCCGCACAACTCGGTTGGAGAATTATTCCGAAGGTGGAGGTGAAAAAGCATCAAATGAAGATAAGCGATGCTACTATTAGTATTTTATATGAAATCGAAGAATTAAGGTTGACAAGCACAGCCATAGCGTCACTCTAAGATCATTCATGGATGAGAAATAAAAATATAAGCTTTAATCTTGGCTTCAAAACTCTTGTAGATGGTCCGGCCAAGGTTGTGGTCCTGGACTAAGCATAAAAGTTGATGCTTAGCTGGGATGCAATTGATTACTAGAAAGTCAAATAATAAAAATATGTACATCCCTGAAATGGCCATAAAATGAATCTTCTCAAGTACGAAATGGAAAACAGATTTGAACCCTGTAATGTACTCGAAGGACTTCCGACCAACCCTGTATACATATGACTGGCGATTAGCTTCACGTTTGAGACGGAAAATCGTCCATTCCTTCGTCGAGACATTTGGATTCATCAGACCAATATTAATAATAACATCGTTTGGATTCTCTGGACGACCAGAAACCCATAAGTGTGTCTCAATATAGGTTTTGGAGATTCAGCGACTGTTAGTTTGCGACTATCCCAGAAATCTCGGATTTTGTCAACCTCTGTACAAAACTAGGTATATGTTCCAAAATTGCTTTTCTTGGAGATGAATTATAATCGTTGCCGTGATTATCATTATCGGGCGATATTCGTTTGCAAGTATCGTGATAATTTCTTGAATATGATTTTAAAATGAATTCTTACCTAAGCTCTTTTGTTAAATTTCCAGAATTTAATGGTTCTCCAAATTCGTGTGTATAAGCCCATGCAGTAATACACAACCAAAAACATTGTGAAGTCCAGTCTACCAGTTCAACCTCAGCCTTTTGGGTAACCGAAATTGAGACAACCATAAATAATCGTATTCCCATTTTATAATAAATTTATTTTGTGTTAAAAATACAAAATTTATAACATAAACATTTGAATCGTGCAAGCGTCGTGTCCAATTAAAGTTGCGAACAACGAATATCGGATTGATGCGAACCACGAAATAAAGCAACTTCTCGGAGGTAGCGATATCATCGTATTCATCAAATTCAATCGAGTAAGATGGCTCGGCCACGTTGCTTGGTCCCCACAACATCGGAGGATCAATAAAGTGTTCCATCACCAACCAGCTGACTACGCTGGCGTGACGACGTCAAACAAGATCTAAAAACGCGACGGAACGAATTTATTTTGTCTCTTGATTTATTGTTATTTTAACTATTTTCTTGTATAGGTATTGCGTTGTTGATCTCTTGTTTGACAAAAATGTTGGCACCATTGGTGCTGCGATCATATACAACATCTGAACTATATGTTATTGTAAACGTATTAGGTTGTCACCATTTCGTATTGCTGCTCAGCTACGTAGCCTGACTACGAAGCAGAACCACCGCCTTGTACTGTGAACAATTCAACCTGTCAATTTAACAAGAGATTCGATAAATCGCACACCATCCGATTTTATATCGAGAATATTTATAGAAATGATAAATGAGGTTATTAATTAAATTTCAGCAATATATTTTCAACCTTACCTACAAAATGAGTTTACTTATTTAATTAACATAAAAACATCACAAAAAAAACAAACTTAGATACGTGAAACCATATATATCCATCACACGTATGTCAGATACGATAATAAGCTTAAAGATGCATGTGTATGCGAGATTGCGAGACTAATTTTAAACTGATGTGATCTTATATTATCTCTAAAATTACACATCGCTTGTCTTGCATAACTAAGTACACGATTTTGCTTTAAAATGGTATTCAGAGCAACCATAACTAATTATCTAGGCGATTTTGTTTTGTGTAGGCGATGGAATTTGAACCGTTAAGTAGTGAACTTGACACCCAAATAGATATTATTTTTCCGCGAATACTACATAAGATGATACGTGTTAATATTTCGCGCCGAGCACGTCATAAATTCCATTTTTTAAATACCATGGTTTTATAATTTTTCGAGTAGCTTATGATTGAGAAATTTTGTGCATCTGGCAACATTTGTACATATCGTATTTCTCGAGATAACGTTGGCATCCCGACGTGATTATCACACCAGAAATCTCATAGATCCCGCTTAAACGTTAAATAATTTGATTTACTTTGGTTTAGTATTGCAAAACTGTGCATTCCAAAAACAATTTAATTCTCCTCAAAATTGGAGAGAATCCGTCCAAAATTTTCTGGCCTACTAAGAAATCTTGTTTGATCTAAATTTTTATAACTTAGAGCATTGAAACACGAATGTTTTCTATATAAAAATTTTATCAGCTCTTGAAGCGGATAAAAAGTTTGACATTTTTATTCACCACAATTTTTAACTTTTTAACTTTTTATGCGGTATTTAAACCAATTGAAACACGACCTTAGGAAATATTTTTTCCGTATCAAAATTGGATAGGAAAAATATTCCCAAATTAATTTTGTTTTTGAAAAAATTTACACCAACTGTTTACCATAGTATGCCAGAAACAAAAAATTTTGCGACAAAAATACTATGAAAATATTTTTTCTAATTCATTTTTCCAATAGGAAAGCCAGCATCGACCTGCAGTGGCACTATTCTGGTAATTCCCCGAGAATAGGGAATAGGGATTTGGGAAAAAAATATATATGCTATTTTTATTTAAACATTTTATTTCTGGCATACTGAGGTAAAAAGTTAGTGTTAATTTTTTAAAAACAAAATAATTTTCCCTGCAAATTTAGGTATGGACAAATTATTCCTAATTTATAGAGAACTGTTTGTAGATCTGACGGCAAAAAAATTAACCTGATTGGGACTATTTTTGTATGTTAATTTTTATTTTCATAAAGTATGCCGTGCTAAAATTTCATATAAAAAAAGACCCAATCAGCTTATTTTTAATGCGCTAGATGTCACTACCCCGTACATTTATAGTTCTCAATAAACATTTACATTAAACTTTTCTATTCAGTAGGCCGGAAAAAAAATATTTGAACATATAAATGCAATAGAATAATCAATAGAAGCTAAAATTAACGCATTGGCTGATCAATTAAAAAAAATCCAACATTATGGTATAGATTTAAATTACGTGAACGATCAGCATCACGAGGATCATCCACAACACATGATTCATCACGAACTGAATTTGGCGAAACAGCACGAAAATCTAAGAAACCGTGTAACTACCGTACAAAAAAAACTAGTTGTTCAGTCGGATGAAGGGGGAAATTGGATTGAAAATTATAAATCGAAAAATTTCATAATCCGTTTATACTTTTCGGATTTAAAGTTAAATAATCAATTTTTAACCGACACAGGAGCCGACATTTCTGTTTTGCCCCCAAACAAAAATGAAAGGCAAAAACCACCAAACCGAACAAAACTCTTTGCTGCAAACGGAACTCCAATTGCCACGTACGGTGAAAGAAGAATTTATCGTGGCCGATGTAAATCAACCTATCATCGGGGCGGATTTTATAAAACACCACGGGATGATAATTGACATGAGAGGAAATCGCTTGATAGATAGTTTAATCAAATTATCGGCAAAAGGTACACCTTCACCGGAAAAGTCGTTAGGTATTACCACTTTCGACGTTACGGATCCATTAGCGGATATTATACGAGAATATAAAGACATTACAGTGACACACAACAGAAGTCAATCAACTCGCACCAGATAAATTGGAAATTGTCTATACCGAATTCGAATATTTGTTGAAAATGGGAAAATGCCGGCCGTTCAAAAGTAACTGTGGGCGTCTCCACTACATATTGTGAAAAAGACGAATGGCGCTCATGTGGCGATTACTGTCTCCTGAATGCGATTACTATTCCGGATTGTTACCCGATTCCGTTCATTCAGGATTTTCCAAACATATTGCATAGTTGTACAATATTTTCAACCATGCCATTTGGTATATTTGAGTTCCCTTTTATTCCGTTCGGACTCTGTAACGCGGCGCAGACACCGCAACGCTTAATAAACGAGGTGTTAAAATAATTACCGTTCGTATTCCCGTACATCGACGACATTGCTATTGCGTCAAAAAACATCGAGGAACATTGGAAATATCCTACGATCGTGTTTGAAGGAGGCAGAACCCACTTTCAAAAATTGTAAGGATGATCTGATAAATACCACCTTATTGGCTCATTCGGCAAGCAACGGAAATTTGTTCTTGTTCAGAGATGCATCAGACAAAGCAGTCGGCGCGGTCCTTAATCAATCAGTAAGTGGTAATGAATTTCAACCATTAAGATTTTATTCGAAGAAACGGCAGTGAATTGACTGCAATATACCAAGCCGTAAAATATTTCCGACATTTGTTAGAAGGAGGACAGTTATGTGTTTATACGGATCACAAACCACTTATCTTCGCTTTTAGGCAAAAAAACAAACCGTCAACACCGCGACAAAACAGACAACTCGATTATATCGGGCAATTTAGCACTGACATCCGTCACGTTGCTGGTTCACAAAATAATGTTGCCGATTTGTTGTCCAGAATAATTTCGGCACATGTAACGGGCAAAGTAAATTTCGAAAGCTTTGCAGTGGCGCCGCAACGAGAACCGGAATTGCAGACAATTGCAGAATTTCAATATTCTACTATTATATGAGCTTTGTACCGATTATTTAAAATTAGTATTGAAAACTCTGACCAAATCTTACAAAAACACTTCTAACGACCCATAGATCATAATTATGTATACATTTTCATTAAAAACCGGATCCGCTCTAAACGCGATTTTTCAAAATGTGATATTTCGAAACGAAATATGAAAAACGAGATATGGTACAAAACACGATATTTCAAAACGCGTTATGGTACATAATGTGCATTGCGAAGCGACGGGAGCGCAGCGACCCGATTGATACCGATCCTATGTACTCTCGCTCCTATCGATTTTTAAATACCTATAAACTGAAATTAAATTACACTTCACCCGCATGATACAAAATGATCCTAAACTCCCGTTTTGTACCATATCGCGTTTTGTACCGTATCGCATTTTGTGATATCGCGTTTTGAAATATCGCGTTTTGAAATATCGCATTTTGATAATTCGCGTTTTAAAATATAGCGTTTCAAATGGGACCCATTAAAAACAGCGCAAAAGTTATTAAATGGAAAGTTTTCTATGGAAGCTGCAACTTCCGGTTCGATTTCAACCAAGCTTTACAGAACACTCTTTACGACCTATTATAGAACACATGTACATATAAATTTTTATCAAAATCGGTGACTAGTTCTTGAGTTTTTCGATCGAAAATCTCCTACGGAAGCTGTCACTACCGGTGCACCAATTTAAACAGAAAAAATATTGGGGGTTTAGAGGTCGCGACTTGAGCGCGAAGTTCGATAAAAATGGTATTTTTTCAATTTTTCACTTTCAAACGAACAGAAAAATTACTTTAAAACATTTTTCAGCCTAACCCAAAACTGTGGTAAATAGAGGAAATAATTATCTTTCTAAAACATCAAAGATATCGAAAATCGATTAAATAGCGAAATTATTGTCAAATTTCTAAAATACAAAAACAAGACAAATTATGACTAATTTTGTTATAAGTATTATAAATGCATAATGTTTCTTCTATACAATGATATTATGAATTAATTTTCATGATAAAAATAATCAATCTAAGATGATCTTCTACCCTTCAAGGTTGTTTTGGTATCTGTTGAAAACTTCTGAGTTCAGATCTTTACGACTTGTAGTAAATATTGCATGTCATCTTCATTTCTTGTTAATTTCTTATCAAAATCTTGTATTAACTTAACACTACGTTCTGTGATATCATTTATGACTTTAACGTGTCTATTATGATTCTCGCCTCACCACACCACTCGCCGTGACTATCTAAGTCACCCGAGTTCAAAATTGGTATTGTGATTCTCCCTTTTATTTTGGCGAGCCGTTGTTTGCGGCGTCGTATGTGGATTCTTGTATTTTGTAGAGTTTGTTATTTGTCGTTATGGAAACCATATAGTAATGTCAAAAAATTTTAGTTGTTTACAAATAATTTTCACGAAAAAATATTTTTGTATGTCTTCGACGGATACGATATTTTTACGATACAAAATAATTGTATAAAAAATATTAAAAATATAAAATATATTATATAAAAAATTGTGTAAAAATTGTGTATTAGATAAAAACAGATAATAAATACGTATTATGTATATGTGTCGATTTTATAAACTCGATACAGAGGACGTCGAGTTATATTGAAGAGAGTATTTTAAAATCTGATTACGAAGCTGAACAACCTGGAATAAACGTAAACATGTTATAGGGAGGAAAACGAGTTCGAGATCAAATTTTTAATTCCTTATAAAACTTATTTCATTTCATAAACATTATATGCATACATAAATAATAATAATAATAATATAAAAATTCAGTTTTTCATTTTTCAAAATACTTTGTCACTTGACTCTCACCATTATATTTTAGGTGAGCATATATGACATTAGACTCGCTCACTGTGAGAATTATAATACCAAAAATTCTATGCGGTGATTTCGAGTCGCCAAGCGACAGGTATGTGACGATCACTCACTCACTGCGAAAATCATAATACCAAAATAAAATTACAGTGACGACTCTTCACTCGGTGACGAGTAAGTGAGATTCATAATAGACCTATTATTTGACTGATAATCTACATTCAGTTGTTGAAATTATCATTCTGGCGCCACATATCTTTCAGTATTTGAATATGTTGTATCGAAGCAAGCCACCACGACATCGTCACTACTCTCTAATCGATTAAGTTTTGGAAAACAGCATCCACTATTTCCAAACCCGTTGATCTTGATATTTTGCGAATGCCGAATAATTATTCTCCATCTTCCGGGAAATGATCACCGGCAAACGATCCACGGTCTCCGTTCCAGATAACTCCGGAAGTAATTTTCCATCCCAATGTACTACGCCTGTTGTAAACTTGAAAGTCGATTTCTCCTATTTCAACTCTATTTGCTACGAAGACGCCTCAGTGTTGTTAAATTCAAAACGAGTTCATCAATAGAATTGTCAAGACTTTCGGCAACGGCACTGATCAAATGCATTGCCGCACGATCAGTAATCTTCCACTTACAAAAGCTGACAATATTCTAGGAGTAATGAAACATTTGCTTCCTCTAGAGGCTCCTTCTGCGCTTAGCATGGGCAAATCAATATTTTCGAGGCTCTTGTCTTTATCAAACATCCATTTGCTGTCACTGTCCGATGACGATAATAATGCTTCTGAATCTATTGGAAATGATTTAGTAAGTTGCGTATGTTTCCGTTTGCGTTTTCGTAACTTCCGATTTCCATACTGTTAAAGTTAGCCGAAAGTTTCCAGCCGAAAGATAATGCAGATAGTGTCTTGAATACAGCAAAAATCAGTCATAAACTAGAATTTAGAATGAATGTAGGATCGGGTTATATCCTTTGGGCGAAGGAGAAATTATTTCAATTTATAGGAATTTAAAAATCGATAGGAGCGAGAGTATAAAGAGAGTTTAACTTTCTGTTGAAATAGTCAAGACACTATCTGCATTATCTTTCGGCTGGCAACTTTCGGCTAACTTTAACAAGGTCCGATTTCCGCTTTTCTTTTCCAATTTCATATTGTATGACTCCAGCCAAACATCCGGTACGGTGTATCTCCACTGTGACAAGAGGAACCGCTTTCGTCTTCACTTGGTCATCAACGATTGGTCATCAACAACTAGGTATTGTTATGTGCGATATCGAAAATATCATCTAGCTTATTATTAAATGCAATTTCTCTTTCACGGTAAACTTTTGAAGGTTTATTTTTATGTGTCTATTATGATTCTCGCCTCACCACACCACTCGCCGTGACTATCTAAGTCACCCGAGTTCAAAATTGGTATTGTGATTCTCCCTTTTATTTTGGCGAGCCGTTGTTTGCGGCGTCGTATGTGGATTCTTGTATTTTTTAGAGTTTATTATTTGTCGTTATGGAAACCATATAGTAATGTCAAACGTTTTAGTTGTTTACAAATAATTTCCATGAAATGATATTTTTGTATGTGTTCGACAAAATTTATAAGGTTTGTAGTCTAAACACAATGGTTGTGAGTACTTAAAAAATTCAAAGTATATAAAATTTTCAACATGACATTTTTTTCATTTCATCCTCTAGGTGACCATAATCTTTCCATTTCTTCAACAAGTTTGATAAGAGAGAGTTATGGTAATTTTTACTTTATTTGTGACATGAAAAATATATTTCTGACATGAAAAATATAAATTAATTATTTTAATGTAAGAATATTAATAAAATATTATATTTTTAATACTAAAAATACTTTGTCACTTGACTCTCACCATCATATTTTAGGTGAGCATATATGACATTAGACTCCCTCACTGTGTGAATTATAATACATACCAAAAATTCTATGCGATGATTTCGAGTCGTCAAGCGACAAGCATGTGACGATCACTCGCTCACTGCGAAAATCATAATACCAAAATAGAATTATAGTGACGACTCTTCACTCGGTGACGAGTAAGTGAGATTCATAATAGACCTATTATTCTTTAGAAGATTTTTCCACTCACCATGCACTTGTTCCAATTTTTCAATAGAATGTTGTCCCTTTTTCATTCGTGTTTTTGACAAAAGAATAGACACTTCTTGGATTGTCACAGCTGCACTTTCATGATTAATTGTTTAATTTTACAGTTTAATGATTGTAAAACAAAAACTTGCGTTTTTGAGAGTAACTTAGAACCAATAATTTGACAGTACTCATGGCCAAGAAGATACAATTTTGTAGGGGACCGTAAATTAGCTGCTATTTTATCAACCTTAGTTGCATTTTCTTAAAAATATTAATAAAACTGTTAAACGGACTAGATTTAATTATTACAAATTTGGGTCCTTTTTCCGAGAGATTTGGATTTAAACTGAAATTAATTTGCATTTATTTTGTTTATATATTTTATGATATAATGAAATATATTGGCCATAGCAGATCATAATTAATGCGGTAGGCGTATTTAACATTTAAGTTTTTTTTTATTTTTTTTTATTATTTTTTTTTAGTTTTTGTTCTAAAAGAAAGTATTAATCATCCAATGGATTTAATGTCCTTTTAAGGTCAATTAATACTCCCTTTTTCATTCACGCACTCACCCACCCATTCACCTACTCACACATTTACAGTATACCACCTGCACGTTGCAAGCTCCATGTCAACCTGCACACTGACATGGATGGTGGGTCGGCGCTGAATTCTGCGCTCCAACAGAGGGTCTAAGTTTTAAATACAATAATGAGACGAATGAGTCATAAGGACTTAAGTTCGGCTTTATGATAATGGCATCATAAAACACAACTATGTTAAGTCCGAATGACTCATACGGTTTGTTATGACACCATAAAACATTCCATTGTATATTGGTTATAAATAATTTTTATTTATTTATTTTTTTCTGTAATTTTGAATATAAATTCCAGGATTTAAAAAAACCGTGTATTATTTGAGTTTTTATTAGTTTCGAAAATTGGCAATATTCTCGCTATTTGATAACCGATTTTCGATATCGTTAATGTTTCGGAAAGTTGAAAATCTCCTCTACTGACCACAATTTTTATTTAGTCTGAGAAATAATTTTTCAAATTTAAATAATTTTTCTGTTCGTTTGAAAGTGAAAAAAAGAAAAAAATTCCGTTTTTATCGAAATTCGCGCTCAAGTCGCGACCTATAAACGACCTTCGATCGACCCAATATTTTTTTTCTTTAAATTTTTAGCATAATTTCACATTTCTAGGGTGTGTCACGTTAGATATCTCAACACTTTTTTCCCCCATACAAACATGGGCCACCCTAATATATATATATATATATATATATATATATATATATATATATATATATATATATATATATATATATATATATATATATATATATATAAAGGTTATAACCATAGAGACAGGAAGATAACTTTCGTCAGTGGAAAAATAAGCAAATTGGCAAGAAATCATATAGGCAACGTACTTGTCTACAGCAAAATCCTGAGATATGGAATATCACAAACCAATAGCAATAAAATTGAAAAGGGGACCACCTAATCAAGGGGTTACAACATTTCACACGAGGGCTTTGAATTATGCAAGACAAATTAATAGATGATTTGTAAATCATTTGTCATAAATAAGTAATTAAAAAAAAAATATTTTGCAAATCATTTGGTCTAAGTAAAAGAAAATAACAATGTTGAAAACAACAACATTATAGCATATTGCTCAAAATGTATAAGACACATTTCTAGTATAGACCCCCGTTTGACATTCGCGGCCATTCCATTTCACACAAAATTCAATTTCACCCAAAATTTTCCGACCTACCTACAATCATACCGCACCGTCTTAAATATTTGTCAAATAACAATAAATTACAAGTATTATGATTTAATTTCTACACACAAAATATCTTTAGCATCTTTAATACAGAAAAAAATATATAACACATACACTTCACAAAAAAGTGTTATATCACAAATCTACGAGTACAACACAATTATAACCCAGCGAATTATTTTTTTTACTAAAGTTTCTGATAAAACAAATAAAAAAAAATTCTGTAATAAAAAATAAATTTATTAGTTGTACTTCATTATTCTTTGAGTGCGCATCGCGACGGGATTAAAACGAACCTCGTCGCTCCGTGATCTACTTAAGTATTTTGTTAAAAATAAATTCTAATAGTTTCGTTACTTGGTTGTGGTCAACACTTAAAAGGATTCTTGTTTATTGGATTAACGTAATTAGGTAAATTTTTTACAACAACTTATTATTTATTTACTTAACGTTTAACGCTTAAATTTAATTATATGTGCTTAAAATTAATTAAAAAAATTTAATTACGTTGATAAGCGCATGAATGTACAATGCATGCGGAAATAATTTGCGGAACAAATTATGTGCCGCAGATCATGTGATGTGGGCTTAATGTTATAATTGTGAGAAAGTGATTTAAACTATTAACCAGTGATTTTTGAAATTCTAAGTCATGTGCACTACCACTTGAATTGTTTGACAAGTTGTCTTGTGATAACAGACAAAAAAAAAAACAGAAATATTTTATATTATAAGAAGTACTTGTCGGTTATCTAATTAAATGTATTTGTATATTAAAAGTGTCACGTGCCATTTTATTGCGTATATGCGGTAACCTATACGAGATATATGTATAGGATAAACCGAATTCCAAACTGTCACTTTAAAAATGTGTACCATGTGATCGATCGTGTAACACCTCATCATGTGGTTTACGAGTGTTTAGTTTACGATGAACCAAATGCACTCTACTGTATATCCGGACTTCCGATATACCGATAATCATTAAAATTTTTGTATTGTTCAAAATTACATTTATTATGATCATTCTCTACTACATTAGAAAATTAATAGCTTGTGATTATACCGCGATCGTTGGGATCATGTGACCGCGTACTTCGTATTGTATTTTTTTAAAAAAAAATTTTTGAAATTCCATCTCGGGCGACACAGACTAAATTCTCTGTTTGTTGTTTTCACTATTAAATCGCGAAAGATTTATTTAGATGGTATACAGCGGCTGAATAAACTGTGTATTTGTATCACAAGGTAATGGCCATACTGTAATTTACACTCGACTACTGCCTATAAATTATAATCACATATTTTGTGTTACGCGACCCCAACAATATTCTTAATTGATTAGAAACTGCACGATTTTGTGCGGTTTCGATATAATTAAATTCTGTATTTGTGTAAATACAGTGAGCTGTTAAGAATAATAATAACAATATAATATAATTACTGTGCGCACACATAAAATTGCCTTAGCGGTTTACGTCATGTAAGTATCGCGTAAATATAATTTCTTATACTCGTATATTATGTGACGTAAGGTTAAATATTTGTTTATAGTTAGTTAGCTGTATAAAATATAAACAATACAGGTATAGTGTGCAACATGCAGTAAAGGTTATTGTGTATAGTCAGATAATATTGTATGTTGGTACTTATAATAAAATTAGATGAGATATAGTAAACTAGTGTACTGTACGGAGAAAATTGGAAAGGTGTGAAATTTTAATTGAAATGTGTTTGGCGGATTTTGTGTAATGCATCGTTAATTATGTAGGTCGATTTTTATCATTTTTTAAAATAAACATTGGCGTATAATGAATCGCCAGGCATTATCAAGATCTCCTGTGGCACTATTCTGGTAATTCTCCGGGAATAGAGAACTGGGGGAGAGAATTTATATGTAATTTCTGTTAAAATATTTTTTTCCGGCCTACTGAGGAAAAAAGTTTGAAGTAAATATTTATGAATAATTTTTTGGCTCCACCTTTCTAGCACCACATCTAAAGGTTTTGACAAAAGTGATGATTGAATTCGTTTGGTCATCATTTGATCAGGATTGGTCACTAGTTTTTTTCGTTTGGTCATTTACGATTAAACGGTAAATTTCAAAAAAAAAAAAAAAAAAAAACTCCCGTGTAGCACCTCATTGCAAGAAAATCATACCGTTTTTATCAAATTTCATTAAGTAATCGTTAGGTCAGGATTGGTGATTTTGGCGTTTGGGCAACAATGGGTCAGCTTCATTGCGAAAAACCAAAACCAAAATTATAGTAATTTAGTAAAATCAGGTTCGTTGCTTATTTGAGAATTTCATTTTACAAAATTAATAAAATACCATTTAGATAAAAATATTTCTTTTTTTTCAAAGAATTGTATCTAAAGTAGAAGACATAAGATATAATAAATTCAATTTTTTTGGTTCTTCATAATTCGTTGAGGATTGATCACTAGTTGGTTTCGTTTGGTCATGAGTCATTGAGAGACCAATCCTGACCAAACGATGGCCAAACGAATTCAATCAAATTTTTTGTCAAAACCTCTAGATGTGATGCTGGAAATGTGGAGCCTAATTTTCCCATATCTAAATTAGCGGGGAAAATTATTCCCAATTTAATTTTGTTTTAAAAAAAATTAACACTTAGTTTTTCCCACAGTATCCCAGAAAAAACTTTACATAAAAATTACATATAAATTCTTTCCCCAATCCCCTATTCCCGGGGAATTACCAGAATAGTACCACTGGAAGGCAAGGCCTAAAAAAAAAATAGATAATTAATTTTACATTTTACAGACACCTATTAAAGCCATTGCTTGGTATTTCATTAAAACCAGACTATACATTTTTATTGTTTTTTGATCGTTTAGAGATGGCGATCTCACTCACCTAATCTCAGAGTTTTACAGCAGCTAAATTAGGAATGATAGTAGTAAAGGCTCGATTTAAAAATCATAAAATCATAAATAAATTGTGAGTGGCTAATCATTTCACTGCTTCGGCGTGGCTGCAATACTCAAAAACTCTAGCTAATAAAAGTAAAAGGAGGTCCAGATTTCATGTAAATATTAATGAATAAATTATTAAATAAATCCAGAATTCCATTTATGCTAGCGTCTAGTTTTACGGAAACTATGAAAGTCATTATGAGTTTCTAACCGGGGACAGCTGCAAAGCAAACGGAGAACAGTTTCTTCCTTCTTTTCATGCTTAGCTGTAAAAAAGTGTCCCGTAGTAGCATCCACCACCACACTGATATTGCCAGACTTCTGAAGCAGTAATTTGCAATTAGCAAGTGGTATATCAACATTCGCCTGGCTTGGTGAAGTTGATCAGCTGAAGTTGATCAGCCTTTTCATACCACGCTATATTACAATGTCCTGGCAGACACATCAGGTGGGTGTTGAACTGATCTGCCGTCTCGTAAGCGAGCGTCTGTTGATTTGAGAGTCTTAATAGAAGCTGTGACTGTCCGTAAAAATGCGGATATCCCTTGCAGATATTACATTAGACGTCAACTAGTCAAGGACCGTATTCAGGATGCTTATGTTGCTTAGAATAGATGAGTGTCATATATTGTTTCAGTTCCACATGGAAATGAGGTTGAGTTTCATAGCTGAGGCCACTGCTATTTGTTTACCTAGGATATCTATGTGAGATGAAATAGAATCTCAATTGCTTGAGTGAATGTGCTCATAAGAGCCGCACTTACACACAATGCAGTTGTTCGCTGTACTTTCACCAAAGATTTTAGAAATATTAAAAATTGTAACTACTTTCAACGTCACAATGGTAGTTATGAGTAAAGGTGTTTAGAAAAATTGACAGCATTGTTCAAGACCTGTTCAACGATGTACGACAAGTATTGTAATAAAATAAAAATTAGCTACCAGCGCCAAAATGGTAGATTTATGAACTAAAGTTGTATCGATATTACTGTCTGATTAAAAACCTTTTAAATGATATTGTGGTGGTGGTGTTTTGGGTGATTTCCTATATGGCAGGTACCCGATCTCATATGTAGAGATAACAGAAGCTTTTAATTTTCTGAAGTAAAAATAAAAGAAGATTGGCCAAAAACAATCGAATCGCATAAGCCGTTCTTGAGATATCATCGGTACAGACATTTATCCATCCAGACATCTAGACGGACGAGTAAACTTTTTGGTACTTGACACTATGACAGTTTTGAACAGTTTAGTTTAATTCGATTTTTTTCGAAATTATTATGTTTCCGGAAATCAAATGACAAATTGGGGAGATCTGAAAATGGTTTGCAGTGGTACCTGGTAGGATCGATATGGTTACATTTCCTCAAAAAATTTGGGATTACAACCGGGATGTGTAGCAACATCGCGTGAAACAGTTTTATACATCTCCCATGTGAATGTATGGTTTGCTCATATATTCAAAGAAAGAGAGTTGAAATCATTCATGACAACTCGGTGAAGAGCTTGCCAATCGTTAACATGGTTAACTTCATAAACGACTGGAAGAGATATGATCTTTAGATAATAACTTCCATTTTTTAGTTTTTTGCTCCTCTCTTGCCTAATTTGCTTCTCAATAATTCGGCACACGGCAGGTGGTATCTTCAGTTTCGGGCATCTGAGAAAAACTGTTATATTGTGAAAACATCTTAAGATCATCTAGAACCCTCATTGTAACGATAAACACTTTGTATACATTGTTGCATGAGGCTAAATATTTATTTTAATATATTTATATGATATGATATTTTTGGGGTAAAAATTATAAACGTTGTTTTACTAAAAATATTTACCTGTTTTTTAATTGCTGCCTGAGATTGCACTAAATAACCAGCGGAAAATAGTAGAGTTATGTACTCATCACTAGAGGCAGTACTGTGGCAAAAGACAATTTTGCATATATTTTAATTCATTTGTATAGTTTACATATCTGATTTTTCACAAAATATTAGGTGAGATAAATCAATCCCGAAAGGTTTCCTTAAATTGATTTAAGACTAAATCAATTTAAGGAGACCCCCGAGACTAAAGAATTCAGGCTAAAGGATTTTGAAATTTTAATGACGGGAGTCAGCACTAATTATTATGAGGTTTGGTTTTTAGTAAATAAAAGTTCTAAGGAAGATCTGTAATCTCTCCAAACCGGACTTCTAGCAAGCATTGGTCGAAGTTCCGGAATGTGTACATGCTAAACGCTACTCGTTCGCGCTTTAAATGGTTATTTTGTAATTTAGTGGATAGAGTTGGATTAGAAATTTTCAAATCTGCATGTGAAATTTGAAGAAATTATATCGTTTACAACCCGCACCAACCATATACCTGGTAGTTTTAAAATTGGCCAGTATGCGCGCTGTACAAAACTATAATAGATCGACCAAAAACTGAAAATATATTAGATAGCCGCGTTCTCTAAAAAGTTATGGAGCGGATTTACGGATTCCCACTAAAACCAACATATTGTACAAAATCTCGTAACAACTTGTATGAATAATTTCCTCTAATAAATACATATAACAATCCGAATCGAGACTTAAAATGACCGAATTCTGTGCAGCATAGACAGAACTTCCTTCAATATTATATTAGGTTCCAAATCCAATCCCATGAACCGAATTTCCTATCATTGGTATTTGGTACCAAAATGATGGATTTTGGTTAACAGTTTCGAGATCTTTGAAAATATAGACTTACACAATATAACCGCCTACAACTTAATTTCATCATAATTGGTTAACAATTAACAACTGAGCTGTACGCCGCAAAACCAACATAACAAATTTTAAAAATATATCTCAGAATACAATTTAATAGTAGGTAAGATCAAAATTTTTAGCATTATCGGTTAAAATTTTACCAACTAAATGTTTAAAAAATGGCGTTCCATCCGTAAACCGATTCCAGAGTTTAGAACTTTAGGGCATCGTCCAATACTGTAAACAAAATTTTATCGTAATTGGTTAAGATCTCAAAATCTCCTAGATAAGATTCCCAGACCCCGGAGGTCAACCATTTTGACTATTTAAGGCAAACTTTTGGAAATTTATTCCACTGGAATGGTTAGAAAATTTCCACTGGTTGTAAAATAGCAGGAGTGATTATTTATGGCGTTGCTGCTACCTCTTGAGGTGAGTACCGTAAATAGTTATATTCACTATCTTAGATTTTTTTGGGATTAAGTTCTTCTTTTTCTTTTTGACAGCAGCTCTTTAAAGCAGCTGTACTAGTTTCTTTCGAATTGGCCGTTTATTGCTCAAAGTAGATTATTAAATCAACCTTGTGTACTATATGACGGTCCCAATGTAACAAGAACCATTTCCAGCTGTTACATCTGATGCGACTTATATAAGTATTCATTTCATATTTCATATCAGGCAATTAAGCCGAAAATATCCGTATTTTCACAAGAGTTGAAATAGTAATTTGGATGTTCCGACCTTAAAACTTGTCTTCTTTCTTCTTGTAATTTGTATTTACTTGATCCGGGGTCCACCGAACTTGCTTGAATTATTTAGAAAATTTCATAAATTCGTTCAGTTTTACTACGTCCAGAAAAACTTTTACTTTAACTTAGTAATTCGGCAATAAACAAACACCAAAGAAATTGGAAAACTTATTAAGAGTAAGGCTAAACTTAAGCTCTTACGGAGTAAATTACATCCGCAAGAACTTAAGTTGCACTTAATTTTGACTATTTACATTACGGTTAAGGAACAGCGACACTAGAGGTTTTTCATTGAATGTGGACAAAAAGAATTCAGTCGTTTGTTAATAAAAAATCAAAACGGGAAAGTTTCAAATAGAGTTTAACTTACAAGCTCTTTCGATCTCACATACTTAGTCAGTAAGCTATTTTTTTGAATAAGCAGATTACAACTTTCTATTTAGTTAAAGACTAGTAAATATGCTAATTAAGAAAAAAACATTTTTAATAGCCCTAGCTAAGATATAGCCGTGAACTGTGCCATCTCATAGGGCCCCAACATATTTCAATCTGAGTTTCCAATTTCCAACTAACAATTTAAATTAATACGTATTTCGAAATCCATTACTGAATTCTCTTATTATGGAGTGTTCATATATTAATGACTAATCCTGAACCAGACTCATACTTCTCGTAATTCAATAAACCTAGAATTTTCGTTGCAAATCTTACACCGTGTTTAAGGTAATTATACCACGGTCCTAATTTTACTCTTAAGTGATTTTACTACTTAAGTGCAATAAAAATCTTTATAAAAAATAAATTCACATCTACTAACGTATTGTTTAATATATTTAAAGGAATATACCAGACCTTAAACCAACTGATCGATAATTTGACGAATAAAGCTCAACTTTAGAAAAAGGATCGAAAAAGAAAATAATGAAAGTTAAAAATTACGAAAAATTTCAGAGGCGAGATCTTTCGATTTACATATGCTAGTTATGATCGAAAAATCTCGTCTCTAATTTTTGACTCTCATTTCCCTAGAAATTTGCGTTTCTTTCTCGATCAATTTTGGTGAGGTGGTTTTAAGTATTCGTCAATGTATCGTTCAATTGGTTTAAGTTCTGGTCTGTTCCGTTAAAAGTATTAAATTAGATGTGAATTTACTTGGCTACAGGCTTACAGGTATAAAAAAATGTATGTCATTAGGATGAATTATAAAATTAATTAAAAAACTTTACTCTAATAGCACATTTAGCACGGTAAACAATAATTCGGTGCCTATTATACAGGAAAAGCAAAACATTTCTCAAAAATCCGGAAGTTCTATGAGTTTCCACATATACACATCTTCCTTAAAGAAATATTTCCAGCTTGAACGAATAAATTAAAATATTGAGTTCAGTATTTCGAAAACCTCTTTTCCGAAATCCGCCGATATAGCGAGTGATGTCGAGATCGAAAAACTGAATTATGTACTCTGAAAAGATGATAAGATAAAAAGACATGAATTTTAAAGGGCATAAAAAAAATCAAATTTCGTTTATTTCGCACTGCTAAATTAATAATTTTCGAAATAAAATAATTTCATAAAGCAACCGTTGAAAAATGCTATCATTATTTTCGAATGTTGTGCTATTTAATAAAAGATGTCTCCAATTTAAATTGAAAAAGTTCTTCCCTTCGTTTCACGAATTTTATATACAGGTTTTATTTCCAAGAACACGTTATTCGAAAAACACGGTTTAGAAGAACACGAATACCCATTTCCTCAAATTACACGGTTTCAAACAACACGATTTTCGTTATTCTCTTTTATTTTATTTTTTGTATAATACAACAAAAAATAAAAAATAAAACGTAAAGTTAGTTTTTATTTTATTTTTTGTAGTCTCGAACAATACACAGTTTTAAAGAACACGGAATGAATTAATCATGTTCTTGGAGAGTTTCCTGTATTTATAAAAAGTATAGCAACTTTGTTGAGTATAGCAACTTTGTGCTGTTTTCGAAACTTGAAGGAGGAATAGGCTTTTTAAATATTTAAAAATGATAAATTTTGTGCTGCAGGTTCTGCTGCAGGTCGTTGGCGACACAATTCAAAGATTTTAAGCTTATAAAGATTGACGTCGCAAACAAAAATTGAGCACCAAAAAGTTAGCTCTTGTGCCTATGAGAAATGTTAGGTCGTTTAATTTGTCATGTAGTAAATAAAGAGTCGATTCGTGCTATACGTTAATTCTCTCGTTGTCGTTCGATCGGGCGACTTTATCGTTTTATTTTTTATTTTTGTCGTAAGTAGGGTTTTATGATTTTACTGTATTATATTTACACGGAGGTCGACTTCGGTGGGTTGTGGTACATTTGCGTGATATACTCTTTCTTGGTTGGAAAAGCGTTGTTGATAGTTCTGTGGTTTCGTGGTCAGGATCGTGATCTTGCGCAAGGATCGTTATTGGATTGGGATAATAGAGATGAACTCCGTGCTCTAAACATGAGCTGTTTTATTTGTCATTAGAGATTTGCTAATCGAACTGCGAACGTTTACGTAGTTGCTCATAATCATCCGAACGGTTTCGCATCTCTGCTTGCGTTACGTTTGTTTTAATTTGGTCCTGGAAACTTTCGTAAGATCAGTCGGTGTTAACACTTTAGATGTTTTATCTCTAGTGAGTATCTCTAGTGTTTTGCTCTTCGTCCGAGAGTACAAGTCGTTCTAATACGTATAAATCGTTTAATTGTTGTATACGATTTTTCTACCGGTCGAGCTTAATTCTTTTATTTTTATAAAGTGCTGCGCTATTTGTATATTGTTTACATACAATATTACCAATTTTATTCACGATTGCCCCGCCAGTAAAAAAAATTTATTTCTATAATGGTGGTGCGGTTCTTGTAGCGTGGTCACAATTTTGACACTTTTATTAGACAAGCTACCCCAAAAAGTAATTTCTGATTGTTTTCTATTATTTATATTTTTAACACTTATCTTTTTTTTGTTCCATTTTGTGTAGTGAGAATGGAAGTAGATATTCGAATTTGCTATGCAGAAAATGTAACACAACCCTCGGAACATATTCAACATTCGAATCATTTCGAAGATCATCAAGTTTTTTTTTTTTTTTTTTGATTGTTAACTATGCGATTTGTTTTGGGGCCCAAGGCTCACCCTGCTCTTCCGCAGTTATGCTTTTTACGTCCTTACTTTACGCCCTCAACTCGAGGACGTACGGCTATAGGACCGATTTAAGACCATCTGCACATTGCAAGGTCCATGCCAGCCTATACTGGTATAGAAGATGGGTTAGCCCACGGGGTTTTGCACACCGACAGGAGGTCATAGATGTGTTACATTTCACCACAGATCGTAATCATCATCAGTTTGAAAAGTACTTCGATACTTCCAAGTCAGTTCTAGTTCTTTTGAGACAATTTAAGAAATTTTATCCGCAATTCAGTACGATGTAATTTTTTTAGGAGGAACGTATATCAATAATGAATTTCATGGGGTTTCGGCTAGAACCTCAATACTCATCATATATATGATTTAAAGCACATTAACCGTCCATTTTATTGAAACCTCAAAAACATAATGAAAATTCAGTTCAACAAAAGGCTTACTATTTTCGAATATTGCTTGATTCTTATTTTAAAGGCAGTTCTAAGATTTATTGTTAACTTCAAAATTTCGGAAAATTGAAAATTCAAACTAGATGAAATTCTTGGGGCGATTGTTTGTGCGGCGATTGTGTTGTTGATACAATACCCAATACCTAAGATAGTCGAGTGATAACTTTTAAAATAATATATAATAATGCGGTTTGGCCAAGGCAAACATTTAATTATTTTGGATATCAGATAATTAAAATTTGTAAAGCGGCTTAAAATTAAAATGAGTATTTCTGTATGTGTTCATGTCATATAATATACTCATGTTAACCAAATGCGGGTTCAAAATATATATTTAACTGATAAAACTACTACCAGATTCTGAAAATATCGCTTAGCTACAGTTGAGTTGAAGTTGATTGGGTCATTTTAGTAATCGAAGATTTTATAAATTTGCGATTTCCATTTTGTAAATTATTTATAAGTTATAGAATGATGAGACTTCTAGTCACCAAAGTTTAAGTTGATTGAAGAATCTTCATTCTATAGCGTTACGAATATAGGCGTGTTTAAATTTATTCTTTAATAATCTAGGTGCTAGAATTAAATTTTACAAAATTTATCTGAATTGTGGTATCAACGAAATTATGACCCGGTGTTCTTTCCAGTCCAACGTAGCATGTATGGTAAGATTCTTGATGAAAAGCATTAAGATGATTAAACTATCACATGAACGGTGCAGAATTGTTTATCGATTTTTCGGTGTTTAAGTATTCGGTAAATTAAGCGGCACCAATATAAACTCCTCCAACTCCTCCTCTCTCCACCAATATAGCCAGAGAAAATTGCATCAAGAACTTCCAGGTTTAAAACCATTCTATAGCGACTGGAAGTAAAATTTTTTTTGCATTCTTCTTTCCCATTGTGGGAAAGTGCGTTAAATGCTGCAAAATCTGAGCATCTTTCTCCCGTTTGGTAAAAGTCAGTTCATAAATAAAAAAGTGATGTAAGGTTGTTTAATTTTTTAAAATATTTATGATGTATATAGTTGCATATAAAGCTATCTAATATAAGTTCCTATGTCTCTCAAGAGAATTTCTATATCTGATGGTAATAGTTCGATCGCTGATTTCACTACTAAAGAAGCAGTCGAATGGCATATTCATTTGTATAACACTATTGGATGATTGACATCGTCCTGAAGCAATGAATCGTCTTGTAAAATGAATTATTACGACTAATCATTCCTTTTGCAGTATCAGACGCCATTCCAACTATATTTTGCAATGCAACATTGCGATTTTGCAAACAGTTTTTAAAATTATCATATAATATTTTCGCTGTGCAATCAGTGGTATTTATATTAATTAATTGCAGCAATTTGGTAGTAACTTTCATCCACAAATATTGAAAAAATACTTTCAGTTAAGAGTAGGACTTTAGAATTATTTACATTAAAAAAGGTTCCTGCCGCGATCGGGTTTCTAGCATATTTTCTAAAATAATTTTGTGTTTCGCCCCGGAGTGATGTCGCTTAATTTCCGTGCTCCCACAAATTATATTTGTTTTACATGTTTTACAAAAAGTTTTCGTTTTATCATTTTTAACTGGCAATATCCATATTTTGTAAAATATTTCTTCTCGTGTGTCCTTTTCCTATGCAATTTAGTTTTTTCTCTCTCGTATTTTGTGTAGATCCTCATCATCTTTTACGGATTCTTCTTTTGATGGATTATTAGTCATTACTTGCTACTTGCATTACTACTTGTTCACATATAGTATACAAGAATCACAAAATGAATTTGACTTTTGACAGAATATTAAATTGCTCAATGAATATTTAGTTACTTTTGAATGAAACTTTCAATATTCAATGTATTTTTTTGATATCATTAAAAATCCCACATTTTACAAGAGTTTTCCGTTTTCCTGTTAGAATTGAAATTTTTTGTAAACGGGTAAAATTTCAGAATCTGGCAACACTGCATTACATTTTGCTGCTGAGCACGTATACATAATTTAAAATTGCTAAATTCGGTTGATAAAAAATGCTATTTTAAATATAAGCCACACCTAGCTAATTTTCTACACGGTTTTTCTATAAGGACGCTCTATTTTTAAATGTAAATAAAACAAGGGGTGTGTGTGAGATACCCACTCAATTTTTTTTATTTGGGAACAAATTTTACGGCATTAAGTATGGAACATAACATCGTTAGAATGTCCGCCACGATTTTGCACTGTAGCATGTAATCGGGAGGTCCAGTTTTTGATGATTTCGCATAGACCACACAGACCGCAGTTTAAAAGCGTTAAATCGCCTTATCTTATGGTAGCCAGTTCCCAGAATGTTGCAGAATGTCCACCGTAGCATGCGCACATGTCGTTGGTATTCAAATCATCCAGTTTAAGCCACAACAAGGTGAATTTTATCGATTTGGTTTAACAATGATTTTATCTTATGTTTAACAATGGTTTTCTCGTGATGTATTTGGTGCTGGTGTATCTTGTTTGGATTGCTCTTGCGCCAAATACGACAATTTTGCTTGTTCACATATACATTAATCAAAAAATGGGCCTTGTTGCTAAATGAGATTTTTTTTGGCGAAATTTGGGTCAACCTCCATCTGCCCGAGAACCCAATCAGCGAGCACTCGGCGATATTTATGGTCGTTTACCTTAAGTTCCTGGGCCAGTTGAATTATACAGGTGCAGATCCTAGTCGAATTCTTGTGAACGACGAGAAATTGACTTTGACTTGACGGGTTTTCCAGTACACTCTCGCGTCGAATAATCGACTTGGCAGGGCGTTTGTGATGAGGATAAAAATCACGTAATGCGTGTAACGTTGCTCGAACGGAGCACTGATTTTGAAAATAAAATTTTTATGATTTGCACCATGGTGATCTCCCATGCGCTATTGAACAATTCACAATAAATTTGACAGATATCCCGAATTGTTATTCCTTTTATAATTACAGGAATATTGTCGGAGTCGGTAAAAGTAGTTTCACGCTAGTTTTAATACTCATTTCCTCGAAAATTCAGTACTTTAGATTTCTTGCCAATAATAACATTCAAACCAACTCCATAAAACATTATTACCCCATAAACTATCACAAGACACTTTTATAAAGTCATAACAAAGCAATGCAGTTAACAGAATTAGTCAAGCATTCAAGTAAATACGTAAAACGTTATTAATCTAATCGCGTTTAATCCAACCGCGATATAAAAATACTCAACAATAAGTACTCGTACTAATTTATAGCCGCAAAATTTTATCAGTTAATCCAATAACATGTAGTATAACTTTATTAAGTGGGCGTTAAGCTCTGTATTATAATTTACGCATTTGTTTGATTAAAACATCAACATCCAGGCGTTTTATAAGCTTAATTATGCAATCGTAATTTAGGCGAAACTTAAAAAACCGAAACTTTTAAGTTAACAATATTTGTTCGGTGAGAATGCACCTTTAAAAGCAAACTAATAAAAATTAACACATGTCATATGATCATATGATACACAGGTAAAATAATTGGATGAATACCTTAGTCGTGAAAATATTTATGCAGGTAGTTGTACTCATATCTTATATATAGTTGTAAATAAGTAAACGATAAAAAAATCGTACCTTGTGATAACGATAAATAACATGATTTGTGTAATTATAGATTTATTTTATTATTTTATGGATTAACTTTTATTGTTATGTATTGACACGATATTATCGCAATACATATAGTCGCGATCGCGACTTGCGTATTAAATATTGAATCGCCTAGTTTATATTATGAATGAATGAACGAACGATAAGGTATTTAATATCGACAATGATCGTCATTGATCATAAATATTGATGAAAATATACCGTCAAGTTAGTAACATCAGTATATAAAGCTTCTGGCGTTTTTAACATACGCATGCTAATTACTTGTAATCATTCCCTGTAATTGTCTTAAATTAGCAATGCCATGAAAAAAATAAAAAAATATTTCTTAATGAATGATCAATGATCATTTGTGTTTTATGTACGTAGCACAGTGTTTTTTTGTCAAAGGTCATTTTGTTGTGTAAAAATTTCTTGTCTTGTGCTTCATCTTCGTCAAACTAGTTGGAAATCCCAAAATTAATTATTTTAATAAAACTCGCCACAGACGTAGTAATGGATGGATATAAAATGATCGAACACAAACGAGTGTAAAACTATATAAAATATTTCCAAATCGTTATAAACCGGAATCTTAATCTCGGAAAGTATTTAAATTGAGTTTATTATCTGTGTGGTGTGCAGTGTGCATCTCGAAACTTTTCTATTTATAGCAAGGTGGTTTTATAATAATGAAAGTGAGGTTTAGAAGAATTCTCGATTTGTTTGAAATACTACAAACGTGAGCTTAATCGTAAACGCCGACAGAAAAGTAATCGTAGCTATTTAATGACTCTTGTTTAGGTCGAGGCTTTCAATTGTTTTAAAGAGAATTGTGTTATATTAAAAATAAATTATGCAAGTCGTACTTGAAAGAACTTCAAGGTAAAATGCTTAAATTACAAAGTTAAGAAGCAGGAAGCAGATATACGTTTTACCTCTTGACAGTCTTAGAATTTATAGCTATATTGGAGTACTCAACAAATAAATAAGAAACTATTAAATATTTAAACTAAAAAATATTATAATTTCCAACAGATGGTTCTTATTAAACTTTTAATAAAAACAAACATTTTTTACCCTTTTTCCTCTGATATTTGAACTTTAAATGTAAGCGACGGTTTGTAACTCTCAAAGGTACTAGGGGCTAAATCTCTACGATTTGGCACATCAGATTTATATTTTCTGAGCGTATAGTCCATTACCCCGTAAGCTAAGAATTTTAAAGATATCATTTTATCATTATTTTTGGTTCTAATTAAAATAAGCGGTAATAATGATCGTACTAACTAAATTGTTGACTTAATTTATACCATCCGTTCATATAGCTAAAAGTACTCAGAATTCAATGTTTAATTCAAATTTGCTCAATATTTTAAAAATTTTCAATCTTCCATGAACATTAGAGACATCTGTCAATAACTAGCATGAACTAATCATCAAAATATTTCCTAATCACATGAATTTCGTGGTATGCGGACCAAACATGATAGGCATGTTTGAGTAGGAGAAATTTACGAAGCCGAGAGCAGATTTACCAACATGTTCTCCAAAATTAAGCGAAATATCACAGATAACGCCCAAATCCCGGATGAAGTTCATCTTTAACACGAAAACGCCATTAATACACGCAAAGTTCAGTAAAGGCCCGCTTGCAAGAGTAGGTGATGGAATGGCACTTGCTTACATTCAGTCCCAGGTTGTTCTTTGTACACCAAACCAGAAATTTGTTTCCATCGTTTTGTAAAAGTACGGAGTCCTCTGGTGTCAAAATTACACTAAAAATGTTCAAGTCCTCCGCGTAAATAGAGATAGCCGCATTTTTAATTACACATTGTACATCGTTAATTGAGTCAAATGACTACCTTGAGGTACACCAGGGGAATTCTGATCAAGTGACAAATGACAAAAATGTGCTATTTATTAAATTAGTGCTTATAATCGAACTGCTGTAAAATTACAAAGTATTTGTGAGTTTTTAAATCTGATTCATTTTGAAAATGTGACAAGAAATTGCGTTACATTTTGAGAAAATTGTCACCGAATTTAATTTCAGTGACATTGCAAATGTCATTTTTGAATTTCGTATCCTTTATCAGTATTTTTAAAAAATTTTCTTTTTTTGAAACTCCTCTAAATTGTCACAACTCATTTTAGAATCGTAAATTTGTCGTGATAATTTTTTCTTCCAGTAAGAAATGTCTCGATAAAATTATCATTTTATCGGAATCTAGGCTCAGATATTGCTTGGAAAGAGACAAATCGTGAAGATCTAAAAATGATCTAATCATTACGATATTTAAGGTAGGGGTTCACTCAAATCAGAATTTGGGGTGGAAAACCTTTTAGCTTTAATGAGATTATTTTATGAGAGACCCTGGTCGAACGCTTTCTTAAAGTCGGTAGGAATCATATCAACCTTATTACCATTCTCCGTGACATTTCATGTGTGTGAGACAAATTCGGTCAAGTTAGTTATAGTAGAACGAACTTTTGCACATACAATCATGCACCATACTTTCAAACCACTTAGGAATTCATAAACATTTTGTAATTGGCCTGTAAATGGATATGTCCAACTTACTATCCTTTTTGTGGATCATATGTGATAAATGGAAAAACATAGCGCATTTCTTTAAGACAATAGGGGTAAGCCATCTCGACCGCATTAAAATTTTTCATTTACTTATCACCTTATCAAACACAGTGTCGGCACAGTGTTATCGACCGTAATTAAAGTTTTGGATGTTTGTGCAGTTATTTGAATACCTAAAGTAAACCGCATCGGGTTCAAAATCACAGGTAGAGATTGCTTGATTAAAAAAGTCTGCAAGCATCGTTTCAAGAATGAGCATTATACTACAAAGTGGGTGGGTAACCATCCGATTTTTTATTCATTTTAAAGACGCCTAGGATCTGAAATAATTTCGGTTTGCATATACGAGTACTGTATCCGTTTTAAAGTTCATTGGACAGATTCGAAAAATCATAAAAAGCATTAAGATGGTTGAAGTCATCTCGTTCTGATTTACTTTGTAAACCAAATTGCCAATGTTTGTTTCTTCGATTTCGGAGGAAAAGGAGTTCTTTATTATACCATGAGGGAGAGGACAACATATTTTTGGGCGAATATAGGGTACACATTGCTCAAAACATATAGTTGAGTAGAAGTGGGCAGTTAAGATCTGAAGATCATTGTGATTTAAAATTGCACTGAAATCGATGTTCGTTGAAAAATTAGTGTTTTGCAATATCGGCCTTGCGAAGATTAAAAAATCATCTTGTATGCTCGTACTATCATGTCAGGGAGCTCATGTCAGCCCAACATTTAACTGCTTTTTTTGTTGTTCACGTAATAATTTTAACACATGATAATTCAATGTTTTCAGTATTGGGAATGGCAATCATTGAACAGCGAAATCTTGCATTCACCGCTATAAATAAGCCCCTGCCGTTTGAATTCGATTCGGAAGTATGTTCATCATTCCGGTAAACAATAAAATCCGTTGTAAAGAATATTGTTGTTTAAGTCCTTATTTAAATTGGTCTCCGTTACAGCATACACATTGAAAGGAAGTTCTTGGGTTTTCAAAAATACTTCCCGCGATTTTATGCTTAGTCCCCTCACATTTTGGTAGTAAAAAAGAAAGCGAATTAGTTTTTTGATGCAGAATTAGAGTTATTGTCGTTATTCGACATATTCACAAATTCCTGCAGAAATGTTGAGTCAGGCCATGGCCAGTTGATACGATCCGTTAATTGATGATCAGTTCATACCAGCCATTCATGACACAAAACAAACAGTGTTTGTTGCTGGGGGGTTGCTTAAGTTCTGTAAACGTATATGAAATAACGGTATTAGAAATTTTTTATTTCTTTTTTTTTATCTTTCTATTTATTTTACTGACATTGAAAATTTATTAAAATGAAAAATCCTGATTAATGTGATCAAATCATGTTGAGAACGTTTTGATGAACGTAACCGACATAGTGTTTCAGCGGAAATTGACGGGCTTCGATATTTCTCATGTTTCTCTAGCTGGTAATCTAATGACTTTCATGCATGAACTGAAACAGATCAACTTACACCATAGCTAAGCAGCTTAAGTTGCTACTTGCTGCATCTTAAATAGATATATCATGTCCAATTCAGGATTAGATCCAATCGTTGCAGAATCCTCTATAAAGGGTCCGACGTTAAGGTTAGAGCTTATGTTTTTATTTCTCTTAATATTAGTGCGACTCTCATCCATACATTCAGTTCAACAGATACTTATTATAGTGGTTTTTCTCTACTTAACTATCTAAGCACTCTGGTACCTCTGCTGGTTTTATTAGCACTCGAAGAATCCTTTTCCTTGTTTTGATTTTAGAAAACTTAAGCAAAAGGTCTTTTTCAAATTGGGATAATTTTTTTACAGCTCATAAAGAATATAAAAACAGTTGAGATTCGTTTAGTTTTGCTCCATCATGAGTATCATAATGATACAATCCGCCCGGTTTACTTCAAAGTACACCGAAAAAATCTCTTAATTAGAAAAACTACCGTTCAACCATTGAAGACCTCTTGGTACAAACTCCTTCACAAATACCCTGGCAGACCAGCAAGCTAGAGATACTAGTTCCGGAAAGATGTTGTGTGGAAACAATAATTTGAAAGAAAAACAGCGCTTAAACGTAAGTTTATGGCATTTTATCCCACATGATGTAGTGTTGACTTTAAGAGTGTTCTGTATTTGAGTTTAACTGGTTTAAGGAAGAAGTTCAGTGAAGATGATGGACATCAATTTTAGTATTTAGTCTGCCCTTAGGAATAAGGCTAGGTCATTAGATACAGGTTTAGAGCAGGATTTGATAGTAATTCTGAGGTTTCGGAAGATGATAAGGTATATTATGCTTTCTTCTTCTTATGTTGGGTAGAGGTGTTTCGGATGTTGCGGTAGCGTTTGGAGAGCCACAAATAACAGCAGGGCTTCCGTTATTGATAGAGAGGTTAATCTCATCGTCATAGAAAGCACTGACGAGCATTTGACATTTTTAGCAATCGGCAACTGATTAGGTTTATGCTCAGAAATAATGTTTGCCAGTGTATTAAATACTTAAAGAGTTTTAGTGTGAAGGGATCTGAGTAAGCATAACTTCAGATTGTTGTTCAGAAAATTTTAAAAGTTCATTAGGTACTGTAAATAGTCTTCCAAGTACAAGTTCGCTTGGAGTTCTTTTAAATTCTTCACTATGGACTGCTTATAAACCAATCTTGACTGTAAGTATGTAATATATTCACCCAATGTATTCCTTCATGACACACAATCTCCATCTTAATAGCATTTTTCGTTTTTCTTTAATCACGACAACTGACAACGGCTTGTAGGTTGCTGTAGGTTTGAAAAACTTTTTCCGAAATTGGCAATGTGTTTTCTGGATTATGATAAAAATATTAGATCAGTAACTTGTGAATCAGTAACTTGTGATCCGTGAACAACGTAAGCCCTCGACCTCTCTTTTAATTTTTTTTTTGCGTAATGCGTATTTTGCTGTAGAAGGTACATTTGCTAGAAGAGTTGCTTCGCATACGTTCTCATATAATCGGACTCTTACTGATTTTTTTGTAACCTTTCAAAAAATCGTTAAATAAAGTTTGGGTTCCAAATGCTGCATTGAGAATGAAATGAACGACGTTACAATTTTTGAATTCGTTCAAATCTGTCGGTGTTAGGTAAAATGGACTCTGCATTGACCGGATGTCCAAGAAATTCTATATTGTGAGAAGCAATTACACAATCGCTTCGATTATTGTTTCGTTAACTGGTAATTTTTGTATAGAACTACTACTAAATATTCTAGATGGCCTTTACAACATTTAGATGCTCTCATCTTTTTAAATCCTTCTCTCTCTCTCTCTCTCTCTCTCTTTCTCACTTTCTCTCTCTCTTTCTTTCGCTTTCTTTGTCATTTTATTCGACTTTGCCTCGGCAGCGCATTCGGGTATTCTTCTACGACGTACACCGGCTTGATGTTGTGGGACCCATTTTTGATCATCTGTTGTTTCAGGATCTTTTAATGTGACCTAGCCAGCTAATTCTGTTGGATTTAATGAATCCAATGATATCATTGTCTCCTTAACCTCGTTAGGGGTCAAAGCTAGGTCTCACTTTCGAAAGCCAGCAGAGGTTTTATGAGTGCTTTATAAAGTGAAAATATCACTAAATATACGAAAGTATTATTTAAAACTAGCGAGTTTAAAATCAGTACCAATGATGGGTAATGTTACGTTTATGGTAATGAATTCCCATTTAAAATTTTGCATAATTTTCGCAGAACAACAGATACATGGCGTCGATGTCAATTAAAAAGTTTGCTGTTGAAATAACACCAAAAAATTAATAGACGACGCCTGATGTAATTTGGCATTAAACCCATTATTGTAGCGGGATCGTGAAGAATTCTTAAACCCTTTACTTGAAATTATACATGGTTTTCCATCTATAAATTTTGAAATGATGAGACTAAAGATGAGGCGATAGAAGAAGTGTCAGAATTGGTGATAAAATAATAACTCAAATCAGACCGCTAGCACATATATATCATCATTTTGTTAGGTAATTAGAACGACCACAGGATGAATTTACGCAAAATCTTGAACGCGGGACCATTTTGACGTTGATAAATCAAAAAATTCGAAATCAAACCTTCTTAAAATCCTCATACATACCTCTACCATACTATTTAATAATGGTAAGTCTATAGAATTAAGTTGTTTGGGCCTATCTGACGACCCTCTATATATAACATAAAATAGACACACTCTGGCCCTGTCTAATTTTATAGTTTCATTTTGCTTGATGATTGATAGAACCATCAAACAGTAATAATGATACCACGAAAATTTTAGGGTATTTCCGGGGCGTTGTTTCCCAATGTTTAATGTGAGTTCTACTTTATCTTTATGATCGTTCAGAGATATTAACGTTTATTGTATTTAAAATGTTTTTAACTGAATCATTAAGTATATATTTGTTAGAATTCCCTACCCATGCTAAAAAGAGACAACATAATTAATAAATACTTGAAGTAATATTTTTATGTATTTTCGAATAGTCGATTGATCATGAAAATAAATTTGTTATCTAGAGCAGCTTTGATCGTTATTGAATGCCGTTTACATTTTTAAGAATTAAATGACTTGATCATGATCGAACAAAACTTGAAATCTTATTTGTTTAGCGTTTTAGTGATCTTCATACCAACTTAATGCACGGAAATAAAATATTGTACCTCAAGTATTTTTTCATTGACCTGAAAACTCTCTTTTTATTATATATTAATGATCTTTATAACTTTCACTGATCATTATGGAATTAACGATTGGTAAAGATTCGATTTTTTGGGTTTAGTGTTGCGGCCGGCCCAGACCGAAGATAGTATTAGTTTATAAAGACGGGGAAGTCCGTACACCTTATATGTATATGAGTAACATTCTGTCTTGCCTCATTAAATTTATACACGAAATGTACGTAAATGATGCCTGACAAAATTAAAAACACCAAACCGATTCTGAAAAAAAAAACAAATTTTATGTCGGTGCAGTAAAAATTACATAAGCACAAAAACCTGTTGTCACAAGCAAATAATAATATTTTTTAAAGACCTATCGATATGTCATAACCACTAGAATTTCATGTTAATTGATAAGGCCACAAAAATCTTTTTGACGCAAAACCTTATTTTTGTATGGTGAACTGAATATAGTAAACATTTTATCGTTCCATAGTCTCAAAAATAGCGTACGAGTATTTTATTGCATTGAATATATAGTTAAGAAATTCAAACTAAACTTGATCCAATTACGAATTCTAATCAAATATTATAAAACTTTTTTATTGCGTCCGTACAACATTTTTACACCTTTTTGTTATAGTTTTTTTTTTGATTGTGTTACACAAAATGCGCGATACGTTTTAAACAATACGCTGTTTGAGTTACCTGTTGTGTATAGAAAGTTAGTGATCGTGTGCGCGTGCGCTCCGAAAATTCGTCGATCGTCTCTGGTTTATATAAATAATTTAAATATTTTTTTGTATTATTTATACATTTTATTTTTTTTTTAATAAAAACAAATTAAATAAATAAAACATAAAATTACGATAAATAATTTCGTGTGTGTGTTTGGATTTGTTGTTAACAGAAATATTTATCGTTGTGGAATAAAGATCTTTTTTCGAGAACCAGAAATACGATCGTAACCAAATACAACAATAACAATTCAAGACAAGGCGATATAAGAACATTAAACAAATGAAAGAAAATTATCGTGTTTTTTTATATTGTATCCAAGACTTCAATTTCATTTGTGATCTTGCGATCGTCGTGGAAAGATATCGCGTTTGTGTATAGTATATAGTACGCGAGGTGCAATGATCATGCGGTTGTGATTCGAATATTATTTATTAGTGACTAAACCATATATATACATACATATTTATATACATAATTTTAAATAGTTTTTAATTAATTAACAAAAGATCGTTATACAAAATGAGTCAAACAAGTGTAAATTCCCGTACCAAATATGCCAGAAGTGCGTGTGAAAATATTTTTTGGTGCCCGAGCTAAAAAAATCAAAAATTTTGTGATCAGTGTACAATAAATAATATTTGAATTTTGTTTTGTTTAATTTTAGTATCGCCTGGTGAAAATTATCCCCCCAACGCCAATATGGGGTCGATGTTTCGTAGCGAGGAGATGGCACTGTGCCAAATGTTTATACAGCCTGAAGCTGCATACTCATCAGTTTCGGAATTAGGTGAAACCGGCTGTGTACAATTCCGTGATGTAAGTACAAAACGTAATTTATTTAATGAACTAATTATTAAGAAAAAAAATTGTAAAGTAATAAACATTTTTGTGTTTTGTTATGTTTTCCGGTAATTAAGTTTCTTGTGTATGTGCACTTCACCCTAGTTCTTTAACGAGCAATATTATTGATAACAGCCAAACTAAATATGGTTATAATTCTACCTTGAACATTTTCTATACACTTAGTTGTTATATTATTAAACAATGTACAAAACGGCTCCAGTTTCAGTTCGTATTGTGTGCACAACAACTTATAACGAAATTTACGGTCAGTCACGTTTTTACTGTGCTGTGATTACCTGTGTACTAAAATACTAATGAATTAATTAATTGATTAGCGTAGGAATTTCCATAACTTTTACATGCGTATTGAACATGATCGATATAAAATCGACCGACTTTGTGTATAACACTAACCTGACATCATTTTTTTTAAACCGGCACAATTTTTGTAAAAGTATTGCCAGACGGATTTAGTTAATACCAGGTTTAGGTACTTTATATCTAATCAATCATGGATTCCGGAATAAAAAAATTTTGGCAAGCATAGCATAGCTTATATATGGGTTGAAAACTACTGCACATTTGATTTACAAGTGTTCATTAAGTAAACTGAATGTGTTAATTTATTACGATAATTCAATTTGTTGTTGTATCCCGAAAATAACATAAGTTTATAATTATTCATAAACAACTTATGTAAACCATATATGAATACCTACATACTGATTTTCAATATTTAAAATACATTTGAATTGAATAACTCGACAATATCAAAACGTATAGCATGCTCGTCTTAACACGATGTTTACAGTGCCAATGCCAATAATTTTATTTTTAATTTAAATTTCGTTAATTAATTTTATTCATTTACATAAAGCTTTTAGTGCTCCACCTATTTTGTTCCGAGGGCCGCAACATTCTAACAGTTTTGCTTAATAATCTGGCACAAATACTTGCAAATTCAGCTGAAATGCAAATCGGTGAGTTAGCCCCAAAATTGTCACTCCGAAATTTTTAGTGTATATTTTGGCTAAAGTGTAGTGAACCCAAAATATTGTAAATGTCATAAAAATGAGAGAGAGGTGGGGGAAGGGCGTGAAAGGGGGAAGGGGTGAAAGGAGGGAGGATTCTGCCCGACGCCGGACGTTTTTACCACGTACATATATCTCGAATCTACCACGCTTGATTTCTAAAGCGAAAATTAGAGACCTGACTTTGGTTAATTTCCAATCATTTTGTTTTAATCGATTTTCGTAACTGCTACATACCGGATCCGCTCGAAACGCGATATTTTAAAACGCGTTATTTCGAAACGAGATATGACAAAACGAGATATGTTACAAAACGCGATATTTCAAAACGTTATATTTCAAAACGCGTTATGGTACAGAATGTGCATTGCGAAGTGACGGAAGCGTAGCGACCCGATTTATACCGATCCTATTTACTCTCCCTCCTATCGATTTTTAAACTCCTATAAACTGAAATTAAATTTCCTCTTCACCCGACTGATACAACCCGATCCTAAATTCCCGTTTTGTACCGTATCACGTTTTGTACTCTATCGTGTTTTGAAATATCGCATTTTAAAATATCGCGTTTTGATAATTCGCCCTTTAAAATATCGCGTTTCAAATGGGACCGCTACATACAAGCGCCTAAAAAAACTGCCACAGGTGAACCGATTTCAGCCAAAATACTGGGATCTCCCAATTAATGAAAAAAGATCAAGTATGAAGTTTATTCCGTTTAAATATTTGATCTGACCCGGTATTGTTTCAAAATTTGTTTAGAATTTTTTTGTTTCTAGTCGTTTTTCTCGTAAATGATATACTTTTCAAAATATTTACAAAAAAATAAAAAAGCTTTCAATTTATGGAAAAGCTTAAGCGTCATCCCGATCAATGGGTTGTATAGGCATCGAAGTTTTCTTTGCAAACATTTTTTTGTAAAAAATCGTCATTTCTGCTTAAATTTTGAAAAATTGGTTTGGGCCGGTATTTTCAAAATATTTGCAAAAACAGTGGTCCGATTTCGGCCAAATATCTTTTGTCATCGTTTTGTGCTTTTGAAAAAAGTGGAGCTCCTCTTTTGGTCAAAACCGTTGTTTTGAGACCCAGCACGTATGAAGAAATCTGCGACAGATCCCTTTATTTGTTTTGGTCCTAAGAATGGAACATGCGTTAGTTTTGTGATGTCCATGTTATGTTTTAATAGAGAAGGCTGTTCTGTTGAACCTGAAGAGGCGTTTTTTTCATTATAGCAGTCGTTAGACAACAAATTATCAATTTTTACAGATAAAGAACTTGCTGCTATTCTTCTACTTTGAGTATTAATGTCAGAGTAGAAGAAGAGGTACATCCCCATAATTGTTGATACATTTTTTTGATTCTTTCTTTATAGTGTCGAGCCTTGACATATGCCATGACAGTTGTTTTAAACAAAAAGGCTCCTATGGAGACTACCATATACCGGCGGACCGATTTGGGCCAAAAATAATTGGACTCTCCCACTTTATGGAAAAAGTTTAAGTGTGAAATTTTACTCCGATCGGTCAATATTTTTGGGCTGTAAAGAGGACTTATACTTTTATTCTGCATGGCACCACACCACAGACACGTACCTACAGCGAATTTTTGTAAACCATTTTTTCGAAAATTAAGTATAGTAATAATGAAAAAATTTTGACCTCGAAATTTTTGGTGATTTCTTATGCGCTATATCGCCGAATTCCGAAAAAGTGGTTTTCAAAAAGTCTGTGTGTGCCTGTCTATGGTACCTGCCAAACTAAATATCTGTGTCCTCTGCAGCCCAGATAGATTGACTGGGTGTACCACGAAATCCCGGTTTTCAAAATCCCAGTTTTATTTTCTTCTAGTTCTAAAGTCTTGATTTTGAAAAAATATTTTTTATTGATTCGGCGGCCGACCCCCCACTAGTAATATTTTAACATAAAAATAAGATATGTTGCCCAAAAATTTATTAGAAAAAATCAAGGCTGCGAATTCAGAGGCGAGAGTCGGTTTCGTGGAGTCGGTGCTATTTTATCGGAGTCGGAAAAAACTGAGCATTTGTCTTTTTTTCCATTTTTTTTTGTCAAATTACAATAACAGTGTCATATATTGACACCCGCTCTAGAATTAGTCGAATTCCTAGTTTTTGATGATTTTCGAAAATTGAAATGGCAATTCCAATTTCTTGAAAAATAAAAAAACGACTATTACAAAACTAAAACAGTAAAATCCATACATAGTAAAAAAGTAAAGGATCAGGATATATAAGTCGGGTCGCGACGCTCCCGTCGCTTCGCCCTCTAGTCAGAAAAAAAAAATCAGTTAAGAGGAATTTAAAAGTCGAATCGAGTCGCTGCGCTTCTTTAAATTCTTTCCGTAATCAGCGAAGCCGGATGTCAAAATTCCACGTATCCAGTCAGTGACACATTTTGGTGAAGGAAAATTTTATCAAGCAAATTCATTAATATTTGATAAAAAAATTACGAAATATTCGGCGTTCGTCATTTTGCCATTCGATATTCGGTCCTTCGACATTAGCCCTTTGTTATCACACCGAATTTTAGAGGCTTCAGTAATTCTCGCGGGCACGCAGGAAGTCCCATCGCTCCTGCCCCTTCGTTTAGCCATCCGAGGGCCTTTAGAAAAAAAAATTCCAGGGAAGCGGTGTTCAAAAACATGTCGGAAATAAAGGAGCAGTTATACTAGTTTTATTCTAAGTGAATGACTCGAATTCAAAACTGATTTTTTAATACAGTTCTAGAATACGGTCGATAGGGATGGAATTTGACCATTTCTTTACTGATTATGTTAAAACTCTACAAGTAAGGTCTAAATGGGATTCTAAAATGATTTTTGATAAAGCTCCAGAATGTGCCCATTAGCGACAGAATTTTTATATTTCTTGACAGATTTTGATTAAATTCGACATATGTGATGGACATAAGATTCTAAAATGATTTTTTGACTAAGTTCTGAAAAAATGGCCCTTTTTGTCCAGATACGCAGAGCTTTATCAAAAAATCATTTAAGAATCCGATTTCCATCGCACGTGACAACTTTCAACATAATCGATCAAAAAACGGCCTAGTTCGATCCCTAATGACAATATTCCAGAACTTTATCAAACACAGATTTAAAATCCCATTTAAATTCTACATGTCGATTTTCGGCATAACCGGTTAAGAAATGGCTAGGTTTCATCCGTATCTGCCATATTTCAGAAATTTATCAACATTTTTTGAATCCCGCATTTAGGACCCACATGTCGAATTTCAACTAAATCGGTTAAAAAATGGTCTAGTTTCATAGCGATGACCATATTTCAGAACTTAACCAAAAAATCATTTTAGAATTCTATTTCCATCGCACGTTTCGAATTTCAACAAAACCTGTGAAGAAATGGCCATATTTCATCCCTGTTAGCTATTTCCTCGAATTTTATCGCAAACTCATTTTTGAATTTTATCCAAAAATCATTTAAGAGTGCCATTTTCCCACATGTCAAATTTTAAAAATTCAAACCTGAATTTCCTAAAAATCGGGGTTTTTTTTAAACAAAACCGGCATTTTGAAAACCGGGATTTTGAAAACCGCGATTTTAAAAACCACGATTTTGAAAACCAGGATTTTGACAAACTGGGATATTGGAAATCGGTGATTTCGTTACACACCCAGATAAATTGGGAAATTCCAGTCATGTTTCGCCGAAATCTGTCTACCGGAATTAGGAGCTTTCTTAAGAGCTTTTCCATTTTTCCAAATATTTTGAAATGATAAATATTTGCAAGAAAAATGACTACGATCTAAATGATTTTACCTTAATTTTGCAACAATTTCGGTTTAGATTACTTTTCCAACATGTAAGGAGATATTACGTTTTTTGACAAAAATCTGATTTTCGACCAAAATTCAGCCTCCGTACGATCAGCATTGATTAATCTGGATGAAACTTTACACAAAAGCTTTTTCCTTAAATTGGGAGGTCCCAGTGACTGATGTTTAGCCGAAATCGGTATACCGGTAGTGGCTATAGAAGCTTTTCCATTTTTACTAAATATTTTGAAAAGTATGTGAAGTTTACGAAAAAACGATTAAAATTTGTAAGTTTTCCAAAAATTTGCTCAAATCATTTTTTAAGTTTTACCGGAAAAGACGAGTTTTGATAAAAAAAGTGTATTTCGCCAAAATTCGGCATATCTTCTGTCCAGGCTGATTGTAAAATAAAAAATCATAAATTAGGATATCCTACTAACGAAATTTGGTGAACATTTGTGCAATTTTCAATTAGTTTTTAGTGGATCAATACCGTACCAAAAAATGTCTGTAAGCATTTTATTACATGTTAAACAAATCTCTGACGTGTTGCTGAAAATTGGTGAACGAACTAGGTCATTCTCTCCTGGTAAATCATTTTTTATTCAGAAATACTGATTTTTTGAGAAATAAAGTACAGAATCCAGCTCTAAAGTGCTTTCTGCACTGAACTCACATCAAAATAGGGTTTTGCTGGAGCCAAGTCGCAATTTTAATTAATGCATTCTTGCACAGCAGAGATATGCAGACAGTAAGTCAAATCGATATTAATGACCTTCACCAAGTTCATGTCAAGAAGATCTTGCAATTTACTTGTAATTGTGGATAATTTGAATCAGTTCATTCAAATCAGTGGGATTTTAACTATTTAGTGCCGCTGGTGCTGTTATTGAAGAAGCTCAAAGAAAATCATTAAAACTGTGACAATCGTGACGCTCGATTTTATGCTTGAGGAATTGAAGTGCATATTTCAGTTTCCTATAGTCTTCACCTACCACTTCACTTAGCAATTATTAATGCTAATACTGGAACTTGGGACTGCTAAGAGCGACGGAAAGTAAGTCCAAGTTGTCTGTCAAATGTGATGACATTCAAAACCAACATCCCTATCTTGCATCTATGTTGAATAACCAAGATACGAATTGTGCTGGGCGCCAAGAAGAGTTTTTGTTGCTTCGCAAGATCTTACACGGATTGTTTGTGATTCCACATTTAATTCTCAAAATTATACAAAAGTCTATATTCTGGATCTTTGTCTCACAACAATTCCCCTTCCATGGAAGCACACGTCGAGGTTGGAATTGGAAATTCTGAACATAACCTGTAAACTATAAAATAAACACAACCGGAATTCAGACAGAAATTTACAACCATCTTTTCAACATTTCCCTTGGGAAAGCCATTGTCTCACGATTGTCGTTTTTAATTTCACAGAGACCGTGTTACATCGAATGAATAAATATCATCATCATTTTTCAATTCCAATCGAAATTTTAAAATCTTTTCGAAAGAAGCCGCGAGCCGAAAACTACTTTTACCGCTGGGAACTTTTACCACATGGTCACATCGGTTACTATATTTCTAAAACATTCATTTCACTATTGAAATATGCAGACGGTGCTTTGGCGATCGATCCATATTTGCTTGCCAGTTTACTCGCAAACGATTTCAAATCGAACCCAACCTTAGTCGTCCCCGATGGAGGTTACGCCTCCGTGAATTCCGTTTTGTGATTGCAAAATGAACCCGATTAATATCTCGGAGGAAATTATCTTCAAAAACCTGCAGACAATGAACGCAAGTAAGGCTACCGGACCCAAAGGAATTTCAGATCGAATATTGAATGCGGATGCGAGTGACTCGGCTCCATTATTAACTTTAACTGTTCTCCTTTCCTATAAGGAATGTAAATACCCGTAGTGCAATTTTGGACCACCGAAACTTCCAACCAATATCAATTGTGACAGCCATGACAGCGTAATCAACATCTAGTGAAGTATCTTGAAATTAATCAAATAATTTGAGATAAACGGTGGGGGTTTCGTGAAAGCCACTTCACAACCGATTCCTTGACGTATGTCGTAAACAAATGAAATTTGGCCTAGAACAACTTGGAGTGGTCTTTTGACAAGGTTTGGCATGAGAATTTCATTGGATAAAAAACTTCCATATTGACGACACATTGCACTCTCCTATTTCTTTCGAGGTTAAACAAATTCCTTCAGAACTTCAGTACAATACTTGAGCGAAGAGAAAGAAATCAGGTCAAGTTTAACGAGAAAGAACCTAAATATGCATATTCTCGCGCAAAAGAAGTCACAATGCATACCTTATTGTTGTAATGATCTTGTATTCGTGGGTTGGACTGAGTTCGCCTGCTTAGCGTTCAAATTAACAACAATGTAAAATTAGATGAAGACATTGAAACATGGAATGGACGCATTGGCTGTCAGCTTAGCAAAAGCTTGGGTTCCTCGGTTCAATGCATATAAGTTTACGGTAATGCTTCCGTTACTTCGAATTGAGGAAACCAAGTGTGAATTGATTTATCGAACATCCAAGAGGTGGAATTCACATAATGGATTTGAATTTCCATTGGATTACAAAATGCACAAAATTAACCGCAGCCATCAACCTTTATTACAATGATCATGCGTTGGGTGCAGGGGCTCTAACAGTTACAAGGATCTAGGAAAGCCTTAAAGTTTGCCCTGCACCCAATCAAAACTAAACGTAAAAAAAGTAGTTATTGGATCTTTTTGAACACTCAATTCAACTCTTAGTTCCCAATGGTTTTACAAGAGCGCGGTGTCCGTTGAAGTATTTATTTTAATGACAAATCATAAATCAGCTGTCGCAATGGAAAATATCCTCTTCTAGCACATTAATCAACAAATTGCCATAGTCAAAAGTGCGGTATAAATTTACCACATAAGGGCTTCTTTAATTACCTTTCATTACCGTAATGTGCTTTTATATAAGCATTTCAAATACTGGAGAAGCAAATTTAACGAGAATTAATAGATTTAAAATTTAAATGTATTATCGGAAAGAGTTTAATTTCGCATGCCTTTGCTAAACTTTCCACTTGGCTCAAACTATTAAACTACGTTAGTAGCTTGAACCCAACCCATGAAATCCAATGAATTGAGCTATTGTCATTCTTTTCTTTTACAAAAGTGTTCTTAAATACAATTACAAGTGACATTTCTAGAATTTTCTCTACTTTTCATAAACCAAAAGTAACGAAAAGAGTACTATAGTATATCGATAATATCATCCTGATTGCCTTGATTGACTAATTTACGCCGAGTTAACCGTCCCAAGTGACCAATCTACGCTGAATTATGCCAATAGGAGAAATTGTGATAATACCTATCGAGAGACAGTAGATAAAACTGGGTAACGTATGTACAAAATTAGGCTAAATGTAGACATTTTGGGTGCAAAATCGTGAATTTGAGTGCAAAGTGTAGCGTTAATAGCAAGTTTCGTTTTACAGATCGGAATCCATATTAGACATAAACGATCCTTCCGAAATTTATGAAAGGAGAAATTGAAAATAGCACTCGTGACCAAATAAAATGTTAGGATATAGAAGCTTCTAATAAAAATATAAGAAAATCAAGCTTAGATTCAACACCCCACATTTTTCGACTGGCGATTTGGAAATTCGAGCTGTAGGCGAAAATAAATTTCTGTTCGTAATATATTGGTGCGAAATCCATTTTCAAAATTCTCCAAATCAAAATGAAAGTGTTGTTCATGTGATGCAGCAAAATATTTACAACCCAAAATTATTACGTTCAACTAAAACAAACTATACGCGTAATTTAGTTCTGCTCTATTAGAGATTAAAAAAAATCATCAAAGCGTTCCGTCATGTCACACCAACAGAATTATACTGACGCTAGTAAAATTTTATTGTTATGCTAATAAATTCGTACCACCACACTAACCGCGCAATAATCGAAACATTTCGATTCCGCTTATTTCGTGATTTGGTAAATTATATTATATTTTCTTAATGACTGACTGATCTTCAAATTAAATATTGAGTTAAAATTGTTCTCCTTGAAGTTTACGCTTGTGCCCTTGCGGTGTTGAATAGAAATAGTACGGCATATATAAAGCAAACTGATAAATTTTAAAAAATAATTAAAGCGTTGAGTAATAACTGATTAATTTATTATTTATGTGTTTGTTTTATTTTTCCAACAGTTAAACGTCGATGTAAACGCATTTCAACGTAAATTCGTGAACGAGGTACGCCGATGCGATGAACTTGAACGTAAAATCCGTTACGTTGAGGCTGAAGTGGTAAAGGATGAGGTGAAAATTCCCGATCTCGAGGGTGAAGTGCCCCGAGCACCAAATCCCCGTGAAATCATTGATTTGGAAGCGCATTTAGAGAAGACGGAAAATGAAATATTGGAGTTGTCCCAGAATGCGGTTAATTTAAAATCGAACTATTTGGAATTGACCGAATTGCGTAACGTGCTTGAACGCACCGAAGGATTTTTCACCGACAACGATCCGAATTTGGATTCGTTGCGTGGCGGTAATATAGGCGAAGATGCTGAGAAGAATCGTGGCCGATTAGGATTCGTTGCTGGGGTAATTGCTCGCGAACGTGTACCAGCTTTTGAGCGTATGTTGTGGCGTATTTCACGCGGTAATGTGTTCTTGCGCCAAGTGGAACTGGAAGAGTCTTTAGAAGATCCACAGACTGGTAACCCGCTATTTAAAACCGTATTCGTTGCATTCTTCCAGGGTGAACAACTTAAGAATCGCATAAAGAAAATTTGTGCAGGTTTCCATGCCTCGTTATATCCATGCCCCAGTGCCGTAGACGAACGTGTCGATATGATTAAAGGGGTACGCACACGGCTTGAAGATTTAAATATGGTTTTAAATCAAACGCGAGATCATCGCCAACGTGTTTTAGTGCACGTTGCCAAAGAGCTTCCAAATTGGGCAGTGATGGTTAAGAAAATGAAAGCCATCTACCATACATTGAATTTGTTTAACATGGATGTATCTAAAAAATGTTTGATTGGTGAATGCTGGGTTCCAGTACTAGATCTACCAATCGTCCAAAAGGCGCTTGCCGATGGTTCAGCTGCAGTCGGTTCTACTATTCCATCATTTTTGAATGTGATCGATACCGCCGAACAACCACCAACATTTAATCGGACCAACAAATTTACCCGAGGCTTCCAAAACTTAATCGATGCCTACGGTATAGCTTCGTACCGTGAAGCCAATCCAGCTTTGTACACCATCATTACTTTCCCATTCTTGTTCGCCATTATGTTTGGTGATATTGGGCACGGTTTAATTATGGCATTGTTTGCCGCCTGGATGGTGATTTGGGAAGGAAAACTAGGAGCGAAAAAATCAGACAGTGAAATCTGGAACATTTTCTTCGGTGGCCGTTACATTATTTTATTGATGGGCATGTTTTCGATTTACACAGGTTTCATCTATAACGACATATTTTCTAAATCTATGAATATATTTGGATCGGCATGGTTTACCAATTATAACACTACGACTATAATGGAAAATGCTGAATTAACTTTAAATCCGACTGAAAATTATGCTGAAAGTGTTTATCCATTTGGCATGGACCCATTGTGGATGATGGGCACAAACAAAATTATCTTCTTGAATTCGTACAAAATGAAACTGTCGATCATATTTGGTGTACTACACATGATATTTGGTGTAGTTATGAGTGTTGTAAATCACACCCACTTCAAGAGGAAAATCAACATTTTACTCCAATTCTTGCCCGAAATAATCTTCCTAATATTGCTCTTCGCCTACATGGTCTTCATGATGTTCTTAAAATGGATTTTGTACACAGCCGAAGCGGGGACTGAAAGAATTTATCAACCTGCTTGTGCACCATCTGTTTTAATCCTTTTCATTAACATGTTATTGATGAAGAGTACAGCACCACCCGCTGGTTGTAAGGAATTCATGTTCGAACAACAAGAGTCGCTACAAATGGGTTTCGTTGCAGTTGCATTGTTATGTATTCCATGGTTGTTACTAGCGAAGCCATTCTACATTATGTGCACACGTAAAAATAAGGGTGCACTTGTAGAACATAATGGAGATGTAAATCAGGGTATGGAAATGACACCAGAACCGAATGAGGTACCAAAACCATCTGGGCATGATGAAGGCGGCCACGGTGATCATGATGATGAACCAATGACTGAGATATTCATTCATCAAGCTATTCACACCATCGAATATATTCTTAGTACAATTTCGCATACAGCATCATACTTGCGATTGTGGGCCCTTTCATTAGCTCACGGACGTAAGTGATACCCTAACATTCAGCACCTAAACATGTACAAAACTAATAATTTTATTTATATTTGTAGAGCTTTCTGAAGTACTTTGGAACATGGTGTTACAACAAGGTTTAACCGGAACCGATTACATCGGGGCGATAATATTATTCGCTGTGTTCGCTGCATGGGCTTTCCTCTCGGTTAGTATCCTTGTATTGATGGAGGGATTATCTGCCTTCTTGCATACGCTCCGTTTGCATTGGGTCGAATTCATGAGCAAATTTTATGAAGGTTTGGGTTACATTTTCACACCATTCAGCTTCAAGGCGATTTTGGAGGGTGAGGAAGTCGAAGCCGAATAAACACAAAATATATTTGTGGATCGCGACAAAACGCTAATTATAGAAAAAGTATTAGAGAATCGGGTATGGATTTTTTTGTGGGAAATCATTCTTAGATTTAATAAACTCAATATAGCAGCATTGAAAAATTAATTTTTTGTTTTAATTTTGTGGAGGTATGCGGCAAGAAGCCGATGAATGGAAATTTTGGTTTCCGGTTTGTATTTGCTGTACTCTAATTTTTCGAAAATATTTATACTAATTGTCACTAGATGGTTGAAACTAGATTTTAATTCCGATAGCAGAGACATCTATTATTTAATAGCAAATTAATGTACTAAAATAATTATGTGCTAAAAATTCAAGACACAAACCAACAATTTAATCAATTTATATTCAATTCTATATTGAACATAAAAAAAAAATATTGAAAACTATTGAAATCCAATATCTTCGGCCTTAAAAATATTATTTTTCATTCTGTTTAAATAAACATAACATTAGGGTAAATAAGAAATCGAATTAAGTAAATAATTTTCGGTTTAGAGATGAATTGATTTATCTGAAATTATTGTATGAAACAAAGCTTCGTTTTGGTGCAAGGATGAGGGACATAAATATTAATAATTTTGTGGTAAACCAATATTTATTTTGGATAGAAGTCCATATAATGCGTGATCTAGTTTCGGTTATGTAATTGATAAGTTTTTCATAGTTGTTGGTAGAATGTTTGCATTAAGAACAGGGGTTAGTATGGAAACTAGATCAAAGGGTTGTTATATAACACCTCAAACTATGGTACATGCTCTGCAAAGTTTTATATAAAAGGTTCTTCTATCATTCCTTATAGTCCAGATAGCAGAAAATGAGAAGCGGCTCGAAATTCTAGATTATTAGCAGAAAAAAAAATCCCGGAAATCAAAAAACCCTGATATCAAAATGCTGGATATTGAAAAATCCCGGATTTCTTTGCCAATTGGGATGCAACTTAGTTTATAGAACGAAAAAGGAATTTTAATGCGATTAATGATTGTAGTTCAGGAAATTCGCTATTTTGAATAGAACACGACAATTTCTCAACCGATTCGGGTAAACCAGAGTTTGTCTAATAAAAATAGGCAATATGAATAGAACAGGTATGGGATCTGAAAATTACCCAAATTAGAATTAAAACAATTCATTTATCAAACGATTGTCATGAAACAATGTTTTTCCGATTAAAATGAGAGCTTAGTTCTAAAAACTGATCAAAACTGACATTTCAAAGTTGAAGTTCATTTCAAAAGGAAACGGATGATTCAGTTTTAAACTTGGAAAATTGGAATCATATTAATAAAAATTTGGTCTCTATATTGAAATTGTAAAGTCTTTGGATATAATGAAAGCGTTATTTTTGTTTTTATCAAACGTCATGCCTCGTATATTGTTCAGGCTGCTGTTGGTAGCTCCAGTTTATTATTCTGTAATATAAATTTGATAGTGTCACTGTGTTGCCTGGTGTACTACAAGGCAGTGAACTTGCCCTATCCTGTTCATCGTTTATACGACAGATTTACCTAATATTCGTACTTAGCTACATTTGCAGAGGATGTAGCTATCTTAACAGTTGGAAAAGATATATCGGAAGCAGCAAACTTCAAAATACATTTAACACACAGAGTAACTGGATTAAAAATGGTGCATTTATGAAATGAAGCCAAAACCATGACCCTCGATGCTACTAAGCTAAAATGGAAATAATCAAATAATCAATAGAAGGAAGAAATCCGCAAGAAAACACGCTCAGCTATTATCTCGGCTTGAGAATTCAGATGTATACGTCGTATGTTGGGTACCACCATTGGAGTGATAAGATTTCAAAGGCAGAAACCGCTGGAGGTGAGCAGTTTTAATAAGTGATTACTACAAATTTTAAGAGGTTCTCTGGCTACCGAAAAGTGGAGTCACGGAACATTCGAAAATTAGTTGAATTCTGTTCCGACTGGATTCACTATTATCCTTATTAACTTTTACACAAGCCTTAAAGAGAGCACTAAACGCAATGTTCAATTGACACAAAATGGCATAGATCACTATATTACAGTAAAACGAAAAAGGGATAGTCCAAAAACAGAAAAACTACTGATAAGTAAGAAATCGAACGTCGAAAAATTCAAACTACCGCTAAACAACCGATTTGAAACGTTCGAAAAGGATGCGGAAGAGACCCATACTGTAAATACAAATACTCAAGAACAGCCTAATCGAAAATACAAGCCACCTCCAATCTACTTACGCAAAATCGATACGCACAAGGTGGTGCAAGAACTCAAATCAAGCGTGCTAACGAATGGAAAAACATTTCACGTAACAAATTTACTTCGAGGCAAAATACACGATGTAAAAATTCAAACACATGAGATCAACGACTATAGAGAAGTCGAATTAATCTATTATGTTTCTGTCGTTATTAAAGGCATCGATTTTCAATTTGAAACAACCGACATCCAGGCTGCACTGGTTGAAGATGGATTTAAGGTACAGAATGTATATAGGATCATGAATCGCTTGAAGCACCCACAACCAATGGAAAAAACTTCCATCCGAAAGCATTTTGAAAAAGAGAGAGGTTCATCCAATATATAAATTAAAGTATACCTCATAAACAGACGCATAACTGTTGAAGAACCAAAGAAAAGGTCCGCACAAATACATAGTGTTGTCAAGAATATGGTCACTCAAGGACAAGTTGATATTGCAAGTTGATTACAGTGTGCAAAATTTAATCTTACCGCAAATTGTAGGCGACTAAACTGTGAACTCCCACTTAAAACACTTGTTGTGCGGAGGATGTAATTCTGGTACTTCCAATGAATTTAAAAGCTATGTTATGTAGTTGACAATTTTGTTTCGATAAACAACTGTATGTCTATGATCAACAACTTAACTGTTATATTTCATCAAGTAACCTTCTTAAGAAGAAACACACATACGGATTTGAAGAACAGTGTAAACTTTTAGGCACAATCGAATCTTATATCTGGGTGAACTTCAACCTAGTTGTTGAATGCAGGATATTTTTCATTAATAGGAATATTAAAATTTCTCCAAAGGCTTCGCTACCGCGAGTAACTACCTTGTTAACATTATTGGCTTCATCATGTCCAACCTTTTAGTTGAATCTGAGCCGGTATTAACATATTTGATAAGTAACACAGAATTACAAAATTTCACATTAATATGAGCTTAAGTAGTTTTAGTTCTGTGTCTTAAGTTCTCTCTTGAAATAATAAGGAACTATCCATCTCTTTCTCGATGGAGACCCACACCTTCAATTTCTGTGAGTTTTGTGGTCAACTAAATTTGAGAATGAGGTAATGCAGTTACTCTTTGTTGTTCGGTGTATACTACAGTGATGTGGGGGTTGGGTATACCAAAGAGATAATTGTAGGTGATTTGGTAAAGCATCATGTATATAGTACGTTCGTGACAAGTATTTGTCACAGCCATAGAATGCAATGAATTCTGGCAGATTAAATCGTTTTTGTAAATCTCCAACAAAATACAGCTCAAAATAATTTACTACTGAATATTTCACAATGAGCTTAAGAGTTGGCAGGAATCCTCCTCCAAAAACTATATTGGTTTCAAAACAGATTGAATATTTTGCAGGGAGTGGTTTAATTTGAATGTAGTGATATATACAGAAATGTTTTCAAAGAGGGTGATGATTCCGAACGTTCAGGCAAATCGTTAATCATTTCCTTTGAAACAACACCATTAAGGCGACTTTTTATCCCATGTACCAAATGTAACTCAAATTTGTACAAAAATCCAATACTAATTATTTTATCAGATGCGTAATTATGATGTGTGTACCAAAATTATTAAGTCTAAATTAGTCTAACAAACACATTTTTTCTTTTTTACGAAATGTGAATGAGTGTGTTTTGAGACTAACCTGATCCATAAGGAAAGATTATTTTGTTTCACGTTTATTTTTCAACCAAACTTTACTAATATCAAACTTATCAATTTATTTGTGAGATTGAAGTAAATTATTGGTTTTGAAGCTACCAGTATAAGCTGGACGCGTGTAAGTATGAAATTTAAAAGTAGAAAATCATACTGGTACCTTTACGATTCGCGGCCAAAAGCTTTCGTAACGCACATAGAAATTTGGTATTCATAAAGATTTAAATGAAAAAATGTCAAAAATTTGGGTTATGTTTGAAAAGTACAAGATAATTTATTGCAAATCGAATTAAATATATCCGCTTAGCTTCGAAACCCTTGAAGGGTGAAACGACGATTATCACAAATGTTTGTTCTCACTGCAATTGATAAAGGAATGAATCAGCTGACGAAAGCAAAAAATAAGACGATTTACCTAACTAAATATTTGAGCTTGAAAGTAAAACTGGTTGAGTATCTGAAACTTTTATGAATTATTTTCGGGAAAGGAAATTTTGGAAGGTTTAATGGACCGATCTGAAACGCTCTCCAACGCCACAGTTGCAAAGATTCAATCATCCCAAAAACTGTTGTAATATTCCAGCCATATATGAGAAATGTGCTAAATGAAAGACAAACAAGAGAAAAGTGAGACTATTAGACGCGTCTATTGAAGCAACAGCAAATGTTATCTCATTTATGGATAGGGAGAAAGAAATTGCAAAAATAAAAACAACGGATCGAATGGAATACCGAATGGCACGTGATAAATATTTTCAACTATACGCAATTACAACACCAGCAATGAAGAAGGCAAAGACGAAAAAGAAGAAAAAATTAAGAAAAACTAATTAATGGACAAAGTAAAACGGCAGCTCGAGAGTAAAACTAATTGGCTTAGATTTAAATAATTCTGACAAAATTATTGTCGGTGACATAAATATCCCTGTAAACAAAAACTTGGACATAGTTATGGATTACAAAAATATTTTAATGAGTTCGCGATGATTGTCTCCAATACATTTGCTACAAGATCTGCCAATATTCTGGACCATTTAGTGTGCAGTTTCTCAAACATTAAGGCTGTTCATAATTTCACAATTTTTTTCTGAAATAAGTGACTAAAACTACGGTTGTGAAGTTTGTCCCAAAAAAAAATCCCGTGTACATATACAAATCCAATTAGAAGTTTGTAATGCAGAACAGTATTAGTATTTACACTGTTAAAATAAAATATTCGCGAAATAACTCTGTTATAATAGAAAGAGACAGAAATAGGTGCCACATTTTTTCATATTCGATTTATGTATTTTGCAAAGATGAAAGAAAGAGTGAGAAATAAACGAGAATAATTAAAACACATTAAGCCCTCGCAAATCTAATCGATTTTATTGGTTTGAGTAGTTTAAACTTAGATAAATTCTGAATATCCTAGAGTTTGTCGGAAAATTTCACTATGTCCAAATGTTAGCTCCAGGTTTACACAATCAAATAAATCTAGAGTCATTTCTATATCTAGGGGATAGGTGTCATTTTTTGCTCTCGCAAATCTAATCGATTTGGTGGTTTGAGTAGTTTTAATTTAGATAAATTCTGAACATTCTAGAGGTTGTCGGAAAATTTCACTATGTCCAAATGCTAGCTTCAGATTGACACAATCAAATAAATTTAGAGTCATTTCTATATCTAGGGGATAGGTGTCATTTTTTGCTCTCGCAAATCTAATCGATTTTGTTGGTTTGAGTAGTTTTAATTTAGATAAATTCTGAATATCCTAGAGTTTGTCGGAAAATTTCACTATGTCCAAATGTTAGCTTCAGATTGACACAATCAAATAAATTTAGAGCCATTTCCATATCTAGGGGATAGGTGTCATATTTCACACTCGTAATTCTAATCAATTTTGTTGGTTTGAGTAGTTTTAATTTAAATAAATTCTGAACATCCTAGAGTTTGTCGGAAAATTTCACTATGTCCAAATGTTAGCTTCAGATTGACACAATCAAATAAATTTAGAGCCATTTCTATATCTAGGGGATAGGTGTCATTTTTTGCTCTCGCAAATCTAATCGATTTTGTTGGTTTGAGTAGTTTTAATTTAGATAAATTCTGAATATCCTAGAGTTTGTCGGAAAATTGAACTCTAGGATATTTAGAATTTATATAAATTTAACTACTCATTAGATTAGATTTGCGAGAGCAAAAAATGACACCTATTCCCTAGATATAGAAATGGCTCTAAATTTATTTGATTGTGTCAATCTGAAGCTAACATTTGGACATAGTGAAATTTTCCGACAAACTCTAGGATGTTCAGAATTTATCTAAATTAAAACTACTCAAACCAATAAAAGTGATTAGATTTGCTCACTTGATTTGGTTCACTTGATTTTCTTCTCTGTCTGGATATCCTCTTATCGTGTAAATTCCACATAGTGGCTTTCTACACAATTTTTTTTTTACCATATATTTGGAGAGTACTGCGGTTTTTATACCCGGCATTTAGATATATTGAAATAATTTATCTTCTGCAAACTACTTATAAATGAAGAAAAATGGAAATGATTTTCCGGGGTATTATGAAGAATGTCAAATAATTTTTTTGAGTTTATTTTCTAGTTTTCACTCAAAATTCTTATAAGAATTTTTTAACAGTGTATATACTAATACAGGTTTATTTTTGTTATTTGGGACATACTTCATTGCCATCTATAACTTAATTTTTTCAGTTTTTTTTTAAAGAAAAATTGATTAGGCAAAAATTAGAACAAAAAACTATGGGTTTTGGTAAAGTTGATACAAAATTTGATGAATTCTTTAAAACCACTGAATTTGATTTGGCCGACCCCGAAATAACGTTAAAATTAGTTACATATTGAAAAATACAATAGTTTAATAGAAATTCATACGTTTAAGAAAAGTATTGTTGCTAAATTAAAGAATAATTCTTGCCCCTGAATGACATTTAACTTATGGAAGCTTATTGGGAAACGGAATAGAATTTTAAAATATTATATATTGCACCCTTATATCGAAACTAAAAACCTACTACATTTCGTTAACAGAAAAAAATATCGTCTGAGAAGTATTTTGCTAAGAAACGTTACTTTGAAAATATGTTTAGCAATGTAAGCCAGAAAAACTTGTGGGAACATATTAATCAAATATTAAATCCGATTGAAACCATAGTATGTAATAATTGTAAATTTATTAATGCCACTGATATAGTTAATGTATTTAATAATTATTTTGTTAATATAGGAAATTGTCTGGGAATTGCAATTGGACGTGATAGGGACATTAACAAATTTAATACAATACATTTTAATCCGAATTTCATATTCCTATAATCCACTACTCCTGTAGACATTTTCAATATTACCAGCAGTCAGTTTCAATATTATCAGTTTTAAAACGTAATGTTTCCCTTTCGAGCATCCTTGCTGAAATGATCAATAAAGCATTTGAGATTGGTGTTTATCCGGATTTTTTAAAAATTGCCAAGGCCGTTCCAGTTTTTAAAAGCGATGATAAAGACTTAATTTCTAATTACAGGCTCATCTCAACATTATCTGTACTTGATAAGATTTTTGAAAAAGTCACTAACACTCGTTTCAGCAGTTCCTTAAATTATTCAAAAAATTTCTATGCGTATCAATATGGTTTTAGGGAAGGCTCTGGTACTGAACGAGCTCTTGTGGAGATTTCAAACATGATCAGCGCATTTGATAGTGAAAAATATGTTGGAGCATTATTTCTTGATGTTAAAAAAGCATTTGATACTGTTGACCACAAGTTGCTTCTTCATAAATTATACTGCTATGGATTTTGGGCATAGTCCTATAAATTAACTGAAAGTTACTTAAACAATCGTCAGCAATATGCCAAAAATAAGGATACGACTAGTAACACTTTGACTGTGACCTGTGGGGGGCCATTACATTTGGGACCATTATTGTTCCTCATTTTTATTAATGATATCTCAAATGTGCCCTTGATTTCCATGTACGTATTTTTGCTGATGATACTGCCGTCTTCTATGAGACTAGTGACCCACTCTCAATAACTAGTAGTATGGAACAAGACATGAATATTTTATTTGAATACTTTAAATCAAATGTTATTTCGTTAAATTTAACCAAAAAAAAATTCATAATTTTTTACTCACCTCGCAAAAGCCTAGTTAATATATTATCTTTTAATATAAATAATATTATTGTTGAGAGAGAGAGGAATATATTAAATACTTAGGGGTAACATTTGATTCTCGTATGTCTTGGGACGGACTCATAAAAACAGTAAGTAGTATTGTATGGCTCGTTTGGTAAGACTGTCTTATTACGTGCCCAAATATGTATTGAGAATAATCGAAGCCGTTCACAATGGCACATTTCAAAACAGGATGTAATAAAACAGGACATCACAAAACAGTACATGGTACACTAAAGTACATGTTACTTAACAGGACCTGTGAATTCGTTTAGTAATTAGGATATTATCAAGTGGATATTTGCCTTCAGCTAGAGTAATTAAACAGTATACTTTGGTTTAAGTTATAATAAAATATCCCTTCACCTAACAATATATAACATTATTTTAATTTAAATCGCTAATATTCGATCGTTACAAAATAGATCAAAAATTTAAATAAATATATAAATAAATATATAAATAATATATTTATTTTATTTATATATTTATTTAAATTTTTGATCTATTTTGCAACAATAAATAAATCTTAAACAATTTTTTGGAATTAAAAACCTTCAAGAGTTATTAAAATCATAAAATTGACTATTAGCTATTTGGTGGTGTTCTCTTTTAATACGTACTGTTATATTTGGTACTGTTTTGCGATGTACTCTTCCGTACCATGTACTTTAGTGTACCATGTACTGTTTCGTGTTGTACTGTTTTAATCTGTCCTGTTCCGTACAATGTACCATGTACTGTTTTGTGATATCCTGTTTTGTGACATCCTGTTTTAGCTTATCCTGTTGTAAAATGTGTCGTTTCGTATGAGAAACGAGAATAAAGTATTGTGAATTTATTCACTCTCGTATTTATTATCGAATTATTGTTTATGGTAACGCAAACTGGAATAAATTCACAGAATACAAAATAAAAGTGTCAAAGCTATTCTAAAACTTCCCTCATTGCAAGACATTAAAAGTATCCTCTTTTCTATATAATTTGGAATTTTGTAGTTCTAGTCATAATTACCATATGACATTTGTGGTGGACCTATCACAAATGAATACGGGCGGAAGTCAATAATGTTTTCTGGTCCAGCAATATATAATAAACTGGCAGAGTCATTATAAAAATTCTCTATTTTCTCAGATTACACGGTTTCAAACAACACGATTTTTGTTATTCTCTTTTATTTTGTTTTTTGTATACCATAACAAGAAATAAAAAATAAAACAACGTTTTTTTTCTTTTCTTTTTTGTAGTCTCGAACAACACGGTTTTAAAGAACACGGAACGAATTAATCGTGTTGTTGGAGGGTTTCCTGTAATGTTAAATTCTTTTGAAAGGATACAAAATCCATTAGGAAATTGATATAAATGTAATTTATTATTATTATAATTACTAAAAATGGAACTGTAAACAGTAAAGAAATAAAGAAATATGTTAATTAATTAATTAAGAGCAAAAAAGATATCCCTTTCCTGTGTTATTTTGACATTAAATTTGTTTTTGTAAAACACCTCTTTTAAGCCAGAAAATTTGCTAAACATATAACTTAGAAAGTCCCATTTTTTTTATATATTTAAAAACTCTTTTTTAAGTCAAAATTTTTAATTTCAGCCTTTTTTAATTCAGGGAGGCGAATATTTGTATAGAGAATTATCGGTTTGGTTAAAAATTTTAAAAATTTACTGTTGGTTTTTAAAAAAATCATAAAAAAAATAGTTTTCTAATACTCGTAGTGATATGGCGCAACACATATTTTATGCTAGAAATTTTCTGCTATCTCATACAGCATCTGTAAGCACGTGTAAAGTGCGATTTTGAGCTGCCTAAATCTAAATAAGTATTGATGAATCAAACTGTATTACTAATTCTCCCCATAATTAAAAATTAGTTTAGTCACCCGCCCAAAAATTAAAATTTGATGTTATGCGCCATATAAAAATCGGTAAATATAGTTCACATGAGTTACTAATTTAGTAATGATATTATCTCGAAACCTTGCCAAAATCAATAAAAATTAACAAAATAAAATTATTTTAGGATAAATTTTAAACCAGATCTCGAAATAATAAATTATAAATAAATTTTGTGTGTGCAATCAATTTTACACTCATGTACAACTCGTTTGGCGTGGTCGGTGGTGGCTTCTGTTTTTCCAGTTCGCCAGAAAATCATTATACGTTCAGTATTATAAAAGAATTTATATAGATGATGTTAAATCTATTTTAAATTCCATTAATTCCAAAAAATTATAAATTAATTTCGACAGAAATTTAGACAAACATGTTAATTATCATAAATTATCAAATGTTCATATATAAAGTTAATTTTAATTATGAAATCATATTTTTAATTCCACATGAAAACGGTGCCGTAGAATAGACACAAAGATATACGGTCCAAACGCAGGTTAAACCACTTATATCGCGCATACAAAAATGTTCATTCATAAAATATTTTGTTAACGTATTCGTTGCATTACCGCAAAACACTTCCTATTATTAGTCTCGCCACTTATGTGAGTAAATATAGTTTTAGTGTTTGTAAATAAAAAATAATAATTTGTGATTGACAAACATAACAATAAAATTTTTACAAGTATATGCATACTACTAGAGTGTATACAAAGTACTTATGAAATGAATTTTTTTTTTAGGAAGAATCAATTAAAATTACTTGAAACAATAAAAATCTACTTGTGCGCTGTATAGACGATATAATATTCGTACACAAGTGGGTATTAGGAGGTGATAATTGTTTGGCCTATTGAATTGGATTAGTAACAAAATTTTATCTACGAGTATCTACTCGTACTCGTAATCTAAACAACATTATTACACATAAAAATAATTAGGGAAGTTCTTGATTTGTTGTTAATTGGTATGGATTTTGAATTGTTCCGACGGAGAAAAATTTGGCATGGGATTATTTTCATAGACGTACTGGTGGTTGAGTTCGAAAAAACCGTTGTTACATTTACACAAGCTACATAAAATTTTGTTGGTAAACGATTATTATCTAATAAAAAGCAAAGGGGCAGAGATTTTCATAACATAAAAGCAGACAATGTGCACATTCTAAAATTTGAACATTATGATCAAATAATGGTAACCAGCGCGGTTTCCTAAAATAACACTAAATGTTATAGTAAATATTCAAACAACCTTCCCCTTTAAAAACTTAATCTAGAAAGAATACATCCACCGCGCGAGTTAAAGATTTCGCGAGTGAAAATTAAACCCCTCAAACCAAGGCTGCCTTGCCAGGAATCTCATAAGCATATGTAATTTCGATTCATTCGTTGGCGTTTGTTCGCTATAATTCTCTATCAATACCACATTTGCAGCATGCGATAACACGCGAAGAGAGAAAAAAGTTTATGTACGAAAGGTATAAACTAAGGCTACCAGCACAATTTTTTTCTGGTTTGCTTTTTTCCAAACTCACAAATAAATTTATAAAATTTAATATTTAAGCAACAATAGTTATACTTTTAAATCAGAATAAAATTCCATTGGGTTGAAAAACTAAAAAATTATAAAAAAATAATATTTCCTTATGAAACAGGTCAATCTCAAAACACACTCATCTTTTTTTTATTTATAAAGCGTCATATTAAGAGCCAATTAATTATGTTTAATTTTTTACAATCTTGATTCATTTATCAGGGTTTTTTTCAAAAACTTTTCTTCCAAACTTCAATTTCACTCTTTCGCTCAAAATCATATATGTATAACCACCTTCTCTCATAAACTCAGTCAAACTGTTTTGTGTTTTCGATGACACTGCACCAAATGTTCAATATGCTTAGGGAATCCGCACTGTTCACACAAATTACTCTCAAGAGAGTATCACATAACTCACCGTACTTTATTCCTTGCACCCTACACGAATTTTCATATTCGTTCACTAATTTATTCCAAATCATCCCTTTCAAATCACGAAGTAACTCTTTCATGTCTCGCTTCACAAACGTTAGTCTTAATTCTTCCTCAAACCCGTTATTCGCTAGCATATATATTTGCCTTTTCATTACAATCAATCTGTCTATGCGAATAAATCCAATGTATAGACACTTAGCATTTACGAAATCGAGCACACTAATATATTATATCCACTGTCTTTGTCGGGCGCAAAAAATGTAGAGATATCTGACGCGACATCCCCTAAAAATGTGCGGTTATGCTAAAAACTTAAACAAAATGACGGGCAAGGTTCGGAGCAGAACTCTATAAGCATTTATGTTCATACACCACCCACACAAACCCTCATCCTCCAAATTCCAAATTTCCACACCAAACCCAAAACACCTCATCCCATCCCCTCTCCACTTCCCATACTACCACTCCCATAACCACACCACCCACACAAACCCACATCCACACGAGATATATTTTTATTCCACATTCACATGTCTATAAAACCAAAAAAAATAGAAAATAAAAAAAAATCTATCAATTTTTTAGGGAGGAGGTTAACAAAACCCTACATATCTCCGAACACCCTAAATATTGACACAATCGAAGATGGTTTAGAGGTCGCGAAGTTCGATAAAAACAGTTTTTTTTAATTTTTCACTTTCAAACGAACAGCAAAATCCCGACCTCTAAACCATATTTTCGATTGACCCAATATTTTTCTGTTTAAGTTTTTAGCATAACCTCACATTTCTAGGGGGTGACCCGTTAGACATTGAAACTTTCGAAAATAAGGTCTATTTGCATTCCATGAAATTATCTCGCATTGATAGCCTTTATTCCTTCCAGCATCTCTATCAATTGTGCATTATACAGATCCCATAATCTTCTTAATATTTTTTCGACACTCATTCCTGGAACGTACACTTGATTGTCAATACTTTGTTGTCATTCACACAAATTCCATCCCCGAAAAATGCCATGGCAACACTAACTATTGCTATCATGACATTTTTTACTCTCAGCCCAAAAAATCTCCTTATTTTTACTCTCAGCCCCGAAAATATTTGCTATCATGATAGTAAAAAACTGTCAGGAAAGTTGAAATTTTCGGGGCTTAGAGTAGATATATTACTTATAAATACATGTTTGTGACATAAGCCCAATTTTGTTACGTGTGTGAAGATAGGCTAAATGCAGTCTGGAACATGGATGGAGGTTATGGGGCAATCGGTTGTGGGAGTCAGCTTTTGCCCCTTCAAACTGACTCTCTGACTCTTTTTAGTTTAACAACTCCGCTGTCGTCTGACTCTCCTTTCTGGATTCTATCTGCTCTTCGTTTGGTCTACGCTTCATAGGAGATGGCGACCTTCCTCGTTTCTTCCTAATCTCCCAGCAGTCCCGTGAGATGTGACCGGTCCTATCACACACCCAGCATTTAATCTTGCCACTTCCATCTCTGAACCTTGGCGTAGCCCGCTCGGTGTCTATTCTGGAATCAAGCTCTACTCGGCGAATTTTCATTGCTGGTTTGACGATGGCCTGAGCAGTTTCGTTTGTTAACGCACAAGCGATGGTTTCCGTAAAAGTTGCCTTAGGTGACAACATCACTGCTCTGCGTATCTCAGGATCTCGAATACCGTCAATGAATGCATCTATTTTAATTTGCTCCATGTAATCGGCCGACATATTTGAATGTGCTAAATGTGCGAACCGCTCAATTGCCGATGAAAATTCCTGTAGCGATTCTCCTCCTCTTTGGTATCGACCCTTCAATTCCATGCGATAGATTTCTCGCTTATGGTCACTTCCGTATTTTCGATCTAACGCTTTCATAGTTCCGATGTAAACGTTCCGTTCTTGCTCGGGAATGATTTGTAGTGTTTCCGCCGCTTCGCCTTTAAGAGCCACAATTAACGCTCCCACACGTTGTTCTTCATTCCACTGATTTTGCTTAATTGCTTAATCTTATTGTTTCGAATTGGAACTTAAAAATGCTGAAGGATGTTGTTCCATCAAATGTTGGTGGTTTTAACTTAACTGCGTTAACCGTCTGAATAACTTGACCTGTTGTTCCATTCGTCTTGACATCTTTGAGCTGCTTCTCGAGACGTTTAAAATCTTGTTCAATCGATTCAAATTTTTGTTGAACCGTCCCTTTAACATTTTGAATTTCTGCGTGTACTTCTGTTTGCAGTTTTTCCACTTTATTGTGTAGTGTAGAAGATAACTCCAAAAACCTCTCGTCCATTTTCTTTTGGCCATCTTCTATTTGGTTTTTAATGTCCGCTCCTTGTTGCTCCACTTGTAACATCTGTTGTTTCATATCCTGGTTCAATTGTTTAATGTCCGCCCCTTGTCGCTATTTGTAACATCTGCTGTTTAATTCCCTCGTTCGATTGTTTTATTCCCTCCAACTGTTGTCCCATCATTTGATTCATAGCAGCCATCAACTGCGATAAATCGAAACTTCCGGATGGGTTTTGTGTTGTTTCGACCATCGTTTGTTTTTCCTTTTCTTTCTTGTCCACACTGATCTCATCCGTGTTGTCCTCCTCGAAATCATACACATCTGGATTTAAACCGTCCTTCTCCATGGCCTCACGTAGTCGCTCCACCAAACTAGCTTTTGTGCCTTCACTAGCCAAACCTCGCTGCTTCAGTTGCTCCTTTAATTGCGCAAGCTTTAATTCGTAGAGAATCATTTTTCTTATTATTCACAATCCCACCGCTGTCGCCAATTGTTACGATTTTGCCTTGTCAATCAAGGTTCGAATCACTGGATTGTGAATAAATACACTGCTTCAATTTTAACTCACACAATTTTATTTACACAACACAATTTATTATACAACACAATTTTCACAATTAATTATTATAATTATAACACACTTTTTAATTATCACTTTAATAATCGCTTTAATAATCACTTTAATAATCTTTCTATTTAACCTTCACTGTATCACGTTTAAAATAAGACTCAGCAATACACGTCAACGCGCGCCTTTATATACCAAAATATTTGTTTCTAGAATAATCCTAAATGCGCAGCAAATATGTTAGTATAGAAATACGCCTAAATGTTGAGTATAAATTATAAATGTAATTGAACAATTAATGAAATTAACTTATTCTATTCTATTCTAGGTGTCACCGTAACAATACGAGTGCAATGAGTCAGTTATTCAGAAAATACAGTACGCGAAGGATTAAAAGGGAAAGTGAACAGTGCGAAAAACTATTAGTTGTGTTTTAAGTGGAGAAAATTGCACAATTTATTGTAAATTGTGGAAAGTGAATCAATAATAAATATTAGTGAAAATCATTTGTTGTTGTGCTTTTAAGTGTTAAGGAAGTATTCTAGGGTTATTTTTAGCAGTTTCAGGAATATTCCGAAAGTGGTGTAAACTACACGTATTGTTGGAAATCGCCGAATTCAATAACGTCATTTACAATCTGGTGAACCAAATACGATTTGACAGCTCAAATTCGTAACAATATTATCAACACAATTCTTGATAGAACGAATGAAATTCGAAATAACTTACTTGAGAAACTCCACAAAGTGCGGATGGGTTCCAGAATACCAAATAAATGGAAAGAGAGCAGGGTGGTTTTCATTTCTAAACGGGATAGGGATCCGAATGTGGTAACAATTTTTCGGGGCATATGTTGAATGTTTTTATAAAAATGTTGAATGGAATGATGAAAAAGCGAATGGAACATTTATTAATGAAAATAATTTGTTGCAGCGACAACATTCGGATTTCGAAAGAACCACTCTGCAATCGAGTTGTTCCGTGGAAATTCCGTGGCAATAAATTCTTTCGAATTTTGGTTTTTCACGGAAAGTGTGTATGTGGATATAAGATTTTATGACTGAGAGAAAAATTGTTTTGAATGGAAGTGGGTATAGGTTGGAGGGAGTTACGAATATAGGTCTTTCACAAGGAAGTAAAATATCTCCAGCTCTGTTAAATATACAGTATGTCACACTCGTATTCGTAAATCAAATATTTTCCAAAAAAACTCGATTAAAAAAATATACAAATGATATTATAATTTAATCATTTGCATAATTCTTAAGTTTTCAATCTTAATCTTCATTATAGAATGAAAAACAGGTTTCGATAACGGTGCAATTCAGAAAAAAATTTAAAATCTGTACATGAGGGAAAATAAGCGTCACATTCATATTCGTAAAATTCCATTTGTGTTTGAATTTTACCGTTATTTATCATTATCCTTTTTTTGTTTTTGCGGTTTCGCTTTGCACTCAATATCAGTATAGCATTTAGTTTCGAATTGACTGGAAGTTATCTTAATTTAATCCAAATTTTACATCGCGAAGCAGGGAAACATTTAAAAAAATCAGCCAAATAGTGCAAAGAAGTATTTCTACAATACAATACATCGTAAAACAACACCAAATTGAAAATCGAGTAGAAAATTTACCGCGAAACACAAACCGCAAAACGTTTACTCTTGCAGAGCAACGGTATATTGTGCGCGAAATTAAAAGAGATCCTCGTTTATGTGCTCCAAAGTTAACAGCGCAAATCAACACTTCTTTTAATAAAAATGTACGCCCAGATACTGCTCGGCGCATGCTAAAGAGAGCTGGATATAACGGTAGAGTAGCCAGAAAAAAAACATGGATCAGTAAGAAGAATCGGAAAATAAGATTAAATTTTGCAAAGTGTCATGTAAACAGGATTTTCGAGTTTTGGAAACAGGTTTTGTTTACAGACGATGTTTGTGTCTGACGGGTGACAAATTGTATGGAGAAAACCAAATACCGAAATGAATATAGAGAATTTACGACCTACAGTAAAATATGGCGGAATATCTGTAATGGTATGGGGTTGTTTCTCGGCATCTGGAGTGATAAAATTACACATAACAGAGGGAATAATGAATAAAACAAAGTACATCAAAATTTTAAAGGCAAATTTACCTGTAAGTGTGATAAAATTGGGCATACGAGACGATTTTATGTTTTACCAGGACAATGATCAAAAACATAAAGCTTACGATACACGACAATGGTTATTATATAATTGCCCAAAAGTCATGGAAACCTCACCGCAATCTCCCGATATCAATCCCATTGAGAATCTGTGGCAAGAATTGCACAGTAGAATTCGAAAATATTCGATGTCTAATAAAAACGATTTAACATATCGATTGAGGACGGAGTGGAATAATATTGATACGAAAATAACAGATACGTTGGTGCAATTAATGCCAAATCGTTTGTCAGGGGTGATCAAAACTACGGGAAATCCAACTAAATATTAATTATTAAAAAGACTTAACTCTTTTTTATTTAACTTTAATTTAGTAACCTTCTGTGATGAATTACGAATACGAAAGTGATATTAATTTTAGACTAAGTTCAATTTATTATAATTTTCTTAAAATATGTAACACATACGTACCTCACACATTTTTATATTAAAATGAAGTTAACTATAGTGTTTCTGATTTAAAAATAAAAAAATTAAATTTTTGATGCACGTAAGTGTTTTTTATTCATTTATCGTTTTTAAAACTGCAATTACGAATACGAGTGTGACATACTGTATATCTAGCGAGATATTTCAATGCAGAAATTAAATCGTTATGCAATTTGCACACGATTTTGTAGTGTTTGGAAAAGATAGAAGTACTGATGCGGCGGCTCAAAAGGCCCAAAAGGGAATAGATGAATTAATGGGAAACCTAAAAATGCTAAATCTGAGAGTATATTCTAATAAGTGTGGGTATATGAGTTTTATTTGTATTGACAGACGTATGAATTTGGGGAACAAATGAACGTTTAAATGTGATTAAACTCGTGAGCAAACCTAAATAGGGCGTGCATCCAAGAGTGACTGATATGTTGAGAAAGGCCCTTATTGCCTCCAAAATTGGATATGGTATTAGCGTGTTTCGGAATTTTTCGAAAGGAGCTTCTAGCCAATTGATGAAAGGAATGAATGCAGGTGCCAGAGTGGTATTGGGTACTATTAACTCAACCCCAATACACAATCTGTGGTCTGAAATGGGTGATTCACCTCTCGATTACAAGAGAGAGTGGATTACAGTGAGAGAGTCAGTGAGAATTATAACTAAGAAAAATGAATTTTCAGCGGTGTTTGCAACAAGATATTGTTTATACAGATGCTAGTTTGGGTGAGAATGGAGTAGGTGGTGGTATTTTTGTGCCTAGTAAGAATGTGGAAAAATGTTTTAAATTGGATGATAAAATGTGGTGTATAATGAACGCTGAATTGATTGGAATATTTGAAGGTATTAAAGAGTGGTTTATGCTTGCTAAATAGTGGAGGTGAACGTGAAGGCAATTGGTAAGTGGATATGATTTCTGAATGTGTTTGTTTCTGTCATCGTGATGTGACTATACAAAGGATCCCATTACATAGACAGATTGAAGGGAATGAACGAGCCGGTATGTTAGCTAAAAAGGGTGCATTGAATGGCATGGTTCAGGAGTATGGATGGAAAGATGCAAGAGACGTACTTCGAATGCTTCAGATGAATCTGTGGAGAAAATGGGAGAGTGAATTTAACGAGAGAAATCTATCGAAAGATTTTTCTATAAGGTGCTCAAAGGAGATATGAGAATGTTGCAAACGATTGAAAGAATCAGGTTGAATCATGGCAATTGGAAGGAATGTTTGTGGCAATGTCAATTGAGTGAGGACAAAAATTGTGGAAATTGTTGTGTAGAAGTGTGGAGGATGTTGAACATCTGTTACTGGCAAGATACAACCAATGAAGTTCCAAGTTCAACATCCTTCGAACTGCAAGAAATAAAAGTGAATTAGTGAATGAGGGAGGTTTAGCTTACAAAGAAATGTATGAATTTATTAGAATAAGTGAAATAATTATTTAATACTAAAGGAAGTAATATACGACAAATGATTGTAGGGACTGCCAAGTTTTCTTAGTAAAAATATTAAAATGATGTAATTATGATTTTTGGCAACATTTGTAGAAAATGTGATGTTCAATAAGCAAGCATGTTGACATAAAAATGGCCAAACCCAATTCTATATATTGCGGTTTATTAAACCGTGGTCTGAGATTTTATGGACGTTAAACCTATACTCAACCTTAATTTTGCCTAGTCTGTTCACAACTTAAATTTTGCACATATCATCAAATGCACATTAGTAGAATTGAAAGCATACAAAAGCAATTTCTCATTTGCATCGCTCGGAAAGATGGATTAGTACAAATAAGTTCTTTATATTTCACCTGCTACATTGAAAGATGTTTGACCAACCGAATGGCCTAACCATACAATTGCCTACGCCATTTACGTTACAAACGTGAACTGCAAACCGGTTATTAATTCATTTTCAAGTCACGCAACTACATAACTTGTTCTGGTATTACTACTTCCTGACACCATATGATAAATATTTAGCTTCTACAAAATTAGGAATAATATTAAAAACACATACTTTGCAACATAAAGTCAAAAATAATAATAATTAAATTTTTTATCTGCAGTCGTAATATCATATTCGGGCACTTCGCGTCCATATGGGGTTAACATAAACACGTTGACAGTGAAAGCCTAGAAGTACCACCTGGTCTACCGTCTATAACTACTGTAACGACCCAGAAACAACCAAGAAGTTACCTGCTAAATTATAAACCATATTCAAACATTTCCTAGTATGCACGAAAAACTTATTAACACCCGGCTTGTTCGTTATACGAGTACATAATCGAAAATTTATTATTCATGTACTAACATAAAAAAGGATTAGAGGAACGGGGGACTAAGATCTAAAACCCATAAAAAAAATTAATAGCAGCACGCCTGCAACAATTGTACAACGACTTTTTGTAAATTACTCAGTTCACCAAAAAAATAATTTTCTACTCAACTAATTTTTCTTTTACTATCTGTGTGTGCGTATATGTACTACATTTTCTCACGTGTCGAGTGGCGCCAAACGACAAATTTATTTGATTTTTGTTTTGTTCTGCAATTTGTTTCTTCTTTGATAAATTACATGGACCAGAAAAAGGACGTCACATCACTCAACAAATATTTACTACACGCAGGCACATTAAATATTATGCTGCTCCGAACATAAACAATTTATGTCATATGTTTTAGTTTTTTTTTATGGTTTATGTTAAATACTTTATGATGTTACATGTTTTGTCAAAAAGATGCAAATTTATTTTCTATCGGCCGAAAAGAAAATAAATATATAGTTTTAGAGAATTGTGTAAAGTGCATTTACAGTCTGGCGCGAGTGTGATGAAACAATGAAATTTAATAAAAGTTTGTGTATACATGTGACGAGAAAGCTTTCAGTAGGAAATGAGGCTAGATCAAAACAATTACTTTGTATCAGAATCCATCCCATTGCAATATTGTTTCACCCGAGTGTATCGTATTGTGAGTTTTATTGGTTAAAGCAACAAACTCCATAAGAAAACTATTCACTTTTCATCTACGTACAAAATGAAAATGTATACAACGTTGGTACGCATGTTCTTGTCAAACCGAGTAAAATGATCCGAACATGAAAATATTCTGACCTATTGGAGAAACTCAATCCCCTCTAAAACATGTATACGATTGAAAGACACACACAAACATTCGATTTATGATTTATTTCATAAAAGTTTTGTATATTCGAAAGATAAACTGAAAAATAATTTCCAATTAAACAGCAGCAGATTTTTTATTTTTTTTTGTCAGTTTTGTTTATCGCAGAGTGAGTATATTAAACTGCTATTACCCAACCCAGCTGAGTGAAATGTCTTTATAAACAACAAAAAATTGTGTGCGTGTGTATATTGTTTACATATCAAACTAAATGAGATGTGTAAAATGTGGATCGGTTTTGAGTTTTATTTGAGGCAAATATATTTTTTTGTTTTTGAATCTGTTATTGATATGTTGTTTGTGTTTGGACAGAGAGAAATGTGAAAAACTCATAAGTCATAATTTATAGGCGCCAGTGTTTTCATAAATAAAACAGCAGTAACAGAAGAGTACGCAACGCACGTACATGGAAATCAAAATAATTTTGTCAGTCGTTGTTGGGCAAATTTGTTTATAATTTTGCTTTCGAATATTTTTTCCGGGGAGTATCAAGTACCTTGTTATGGCAGAATTAATATTTCCGTGCCTAGTTTGCTTGTTCGGTACATTTTTTGAACGTTTTGCTTAATTTATATTATCACTAGTTGTGCGAGAATGACATGTTTGGCTAGACTTTCATCCTCAGTAGTTTGCGTATATAAAAGCTTAGTATCAAACAAGACCCAACAAATAAATACAATGAGAAAATTTTTGATAATTCTGATAAAGTACAAATATCTAGAAAAATTCCGAAACAAACATTTAATTGCAACTAACACTGGTGTTTCAATGATTCAAATCCGCCCGGTATAGAAAGAGTGTACAATTTATAATGTTCACTTAACCAGAAAAAAATAACAGGACTTGGTAATGTACCGGACGCGAGCGGGTTAAAACCCGGATTATCAAAATTACGAATATTAAAATCTCGGATACTAAAATGCCAGATATCAGAAACCCTGGGACTTTTAAAACTCTGGAGGTCTAATTGGGTGAAAATGGACCTTAATATGAAACTTTGATGGGGCTCGGAAAATGAAAATTTTTAATCAAACTTTCCATGACGAGGAATATTATTCAAGTATCAAGTATTCAAGTATCCTGTAAACTGTCACCTCAGGAATGCAAGTGAAGTTAGGTCTAAGTTAGGTCTAACCATATAGTAGAACTAATTTTAGGAACAATTTAGCAAAAATTTCATATACCCGAGTACGATTTTGAATTTAGAACTAACATGATCCTAAAAAAATGAGAATAGATTTCTAATTACCAACATTTAGGCGAAAAATAACTATAACATTTAGGTGAATTTTTCAATCAATTTTTCCATTAGTGCAAACTACTAATCTTAAAAGGAAGAGTTTTATTAAGTAATTGAACATCTTCAAATTTAATATGTTGATCTATAAGGTCCAATTGGGTTTTGGTTAGGAATATCATCCTGTGATAGATTTTTGAATCTTGTCTTCAGCTTATTTTTTTTGCGGGAATTGAATGGAATTTGATTTTCGAGGTCTAGAATTTCACGTTGACGAATATGTTATGAGCATACTTTCGATTGAATGCGTGTTCGATCGATTCGAAGTTGAAGCAAAAATCAATGATTTGATCTAATTTAAATGTACGGTATGGATTATTCCACAGTTTCATAATTGATCAAAAATTTCAAGCATTCAGACGAATAACTGTTTAGGTAATTTACGCGTAGAAAAACAGCAAGAGGTAAGCTTTTGTAAATTGGGGGGCATCGGTAAATATGGAGAAAATTTGAAATTTTTAGTTTACAGGAATTAAATTGAACTTGATTTTCGCGTCCTAGAAACTCAGGTGAACGAATAAATTTTAAATCTTTTATAATTTCTGAATCAGTGTCACGTTTTATCGTCAATGATAACAGTCACAAATCTTTAGAATTAACCTAGAATCAACCAACTGGGCAATAACTCTCAGTTCTAGTGATATAAATGAAAATGTCGACCACTTTAATGTAATTAGGGGTCAAGTGTTAGAACTTTATGTGCATATGTGCTGTAAAACGCGAACTGCTATCCCTCAGTGGTTCGATGATAGAATAAACTTAAAAAATCGAAAGTCGAACGCATATGCAAAAATGATAAAAAGTGGATTAGAATTGGACTAAACTACGTTTCTACACAACTTGTTCCACACTGTCTTCAATTCCGAACTTGTTTGAATTAGTTGTATGCAAAAACTTTCAATTCACAATAGCATGTCATATATCAGTAAACCAGCTGAATTTATAAATGGCCGATCAACATCGACTTATCTGGATTCATACCAGTAAAATAATTAACGAGATAGAAAAACATGGTTATGTAGCGTACACGGATTTCAGTGAAGCATTTAATTCGATCGCACTTTATATACTGATAAGACCTGTGCTGGCTTTCGGAAGCGAGAGCTGGACCATGACCTCTAATGACTGTAGATTATTATCTACCTTCGAAAGACAGGTCATTCGCTCAATCTTTTTTCCAATGCGTTGCGAACTACTCCTCCGAAAGTAACCCCTCGGAGGCAGTGATATCATCGGTTTCATAAAATCCAATCGAGTGAGATGGCTCTGGTATCACGCTGGCGTGACGACGTCGAACAGGATCTACATATACTAGGATGTCGAAACTGGAGGACGAGAGCGATGGACCGAGACGGATGGAGGAGCATAGTGCGGCAGCAAAATCCCTTCATGGGATGTGAAGCTAGAGAGAGAGAGAGAGAGCGAGAGAAATTTAATTCCATCTGTATAAAGCACTCCAGAGTTTATCCGCATTTGGGTTTGTTCACGACTACATAAATTGGTTCAAGTCATATTTAATAAACCGGTTATAATAGGAAATAAGGAATCAAATGGTATTAAAGTGTCGTCTGGTGTTCCCCAAGTATTACAATAGATCGATTAATTGAGATAATCAAAAACCTAAACGTGTCTATATTTGCAGACGATGTAAAAATTTAGACTACTGTCAATGGAATGGTTGAGCTTCTCCGTAGCTTCCAGAAGATATAGATAGAGAGAGTGGTGCGATCGAAACTTGCTATAATTAAATATTAGGAAGCCAAAATCATGTCTCTTCATCGTAAAAGAAAATCATCCGTTATTCCTTTCATACAAATTCAACAGAGATATATAGTCAACGAGATTATGGATTTAGGAATTTTGAAAATTGTTATGTTTGGATTTTACAAACGATGTACTCTCGAATATTAAGATATTCAAACCTTATTTTCACTCTATTTCGCTTACGATCGATCTCAACTGGAATACGTAACTGTCTGGACTCCTCCATACTATACTGTGCACATACAAAGAAGAAGCATAGTTTCAAATTGAAAAGAAGAGACTGACTTTAAAGTTATAGACCGATTTTCAGATCAAAGACATTCCATGAAAATATCGCTCGGTTACCTCCGTTCTCAACAAGATGTGCGGATTACACAATTAGCGCACGGATTACAATATATGAAGCATTTGGACATTTTGGACATTATATCAATTTATGTGCAATGCAAGACATTTCGAAATCGCAAATTTTCATCATAGATTTCTTTAACAAACAAACAAACTACTGCGATTCGTGTGGCCAGGCTTCAATATGAATAAAACAAACTTACCAATAATCACTGGAATTTTCATCACCTCAGAAACGCGGATTAGTAATTATCAAAGTATGCATACATTTTCACAAGATTTTTACTTGCTTCCAAGCACGAGATAATTAGAAGATTTTTACTATGATACACTTATCACTACTAAAATTATAGTAGTTATACTTTTATAATCAATTTATAAACACAAATCACTAAATGAACAAAAAATGCGAACACGAACAAACTTGACTAGACTAGATATTTTACGGCCAATACCAAAATCATTAACTATTAAAACAAATGAATTTCAGCATCAATAAGAAAATAATTTCGGTTTTAGAGCGAGATAACTCTGTATGCGATTGAAACCAAGCGGGTACAGTAATTTGAACCTGTATTCATGTGTTTTTATTTGAAACTGCTTCAAATGTAATTCACCGTTACAGTTGATTGTTGTTTGCTATGTCTTTTTCGGTTGTTATTGTCTTAACACCTATCCACATTTTTACGAATATTTTGCATTTAATAATATAACTTCCATGTGAACCTTTTCCAAAATTGCGCCATAACAACTCGAAACTTGTTGTTGTTTTTTTGTAAAATAATTTCAAAAATTTTTTTTTGAAGGAGTCGCTCTCTTCGCTTATCTGGTTTTGACGCAAAATAATTTCAAAATATGTATTTTGTATTTTTTGCTTTTCTCAGGTTAATATGTTATAACCGTTATTTTAACGGTTTAACATACAAAATTTTTATATTCATGTACAAAATTAAGTTTTTTTAATTACACGCATTACATGGACTTCATTTTGACTATAGTAACTTTGGAGTTGGAAATTTTAGTAACATTTTTGTTGTAATCATTTTCTTCCCTAGAATAGGCTAAGAAAGAAACAAACGAAATTCAATGATAAATAAATATTAGTAGGAAGTACACCAAATATATAAATTGAAAGATTAAAATTTTTATTCGAAATTTGATTTCGAACTATAATAAAACATTGATTTCTTTGTTTTAAAAAATTCGGTCGTCTCATCAGAAAGCAGTGACCAAACTACAAAAATATTGAGAATACTTTGAACTTTCATACAAAGTATAATCACAATGCAACTTGATGTAAAAATATTATTTGGCAATCAATCCAGAATAACCCAAAATTTCATATAGAAATCGCATGTGTGCGTTACAGGTGAATTTATTTGACTCTGTAGCAAAATTTTCTGCAGAAAAATTTGCTGCAGTTGAAGTGAAGTTAGGAATTTATTTTTGTTAAGGTGCCTGCCTTCAGCAAGTTAATCTACAGAATAAATAATTTTTATTCCGTAGGGGCAATAAATTTTAGAAAATGAAATGTAGGGGAAATTTGTTTACAAAAATATAAACAATAAAGCTAATTTGATTGGCTATTTTTGCTCTCTCTCTCTCTTCGATTTTTATTCTCCAGCTAATTTTGTGCATACATTTTTTGCTACAGAGTCAAATAAATTCACCTTAAATACAATAAAATTCGAGATTAAGAAGGGGTTGGCAATTGCGTAGCGAATCATTAAAATTCGCTAAGGCATTGTGATTATACTTTGTATAAAAGTTCAAAGTATTTTTAATATTTTTGTAGTTTGTTTACTGCAGTCTGATGAGACGACCGAATTTTCTAATACAAAAAATTCAATGTTTCATTAGTTCGAAACCAAACTTCCACCGTCTTGATAACCTCACCTTGATGAAAGATTTAAATTTTCACGTCATCAGAAAATTCGTAAACCACTAACAGGCGTGGTGTGTATTTCACTAACGCAATAAGGCTAGATGGCTTCTTCGGGAAAAATAAAACTTAATGAAAAATAAATAGGAGGATCTCTTAATTGGTAGCAGGCCTGACATTTTAAGAAAAACTTACTACTTAGGACATGCGAAATCTCTTAAGTGAAAACATCAGACTGTCACAAAGAGATGAAATAAGGGTGTCATACCAAACAAGATAACCTGCTTATAAGCATTAAGCACAGCGCAGCGGAAGCAACTATATAACTGCACCTTTGATAATATTCAAAAGAGCGAAGTGATATAAGTTAATAATGGTTTTTGATCAGTTAATTTAGTAAGTTCATATCTTTTCACAAGCTATAAAGATAGATAAAGAATAACACTATTTAATAGTGTCCATTACAGTGTTGTCAAAAATACCAACTAAGCATACACGGGATACAATACCACAGGACGTTACACCTAAGCTACCAAGAAAGTGGTGCGACAAAAACAAACCCAAGTTTAATAATATCGATTATAGAATAAAATACACCGCTTCAGTCAGTGTATATAAGAAGATGATGTTAATAAGGATTCCCTTGCTGGAGCTGGAATAATAAAAACCAGCAATAATGGATCCAAAATCCAAATAATGTGAACGCCGAAATCCTAAAAGAAGTAGTCAAACTTAATCCTTCTATTAGACATTCCGCTAATAGACGCACCACCCAAAAAAGTAAAGTTATACAATGAGTGATAACAAACCTGAAACGGAAACTGAAGACTTATCTTCAGACCCCAACGAGCAACCAATTTAATATCTTGCTGGATAACGCAGTCAAAAAGCACAACGCAACAAACCACACAGTTAGATCCTGCCCACCTGTAACCATAAAACATGTGAACTACAGCAAGGTCAAACAAATACTCACAAACACAAGTATTCCCGACAACAAAACCAGGATCAAATTGACAGGCAATGGAATAAGGGTTCAATGCCAACAAGCTGCACATCACAAGAAGTTAATTGAGCATTGCAAAAATAATAATATTGAGTTCTTCTCTTACCAATTGGCAGAGGATCGTACGACAAATTTTACAATAAGTGGTTTGTTTGAAATGGATGTAAATGAACTTAAAACTGAATTAATAAATTCCGGTCTGAAATCACTAGTCGCCATAAAATCTCTTCTGATTAGAAATAAACGGTACGATGATCACACAGTATATTTAATCAAAGTCAAAAAACACGCTTTTCTACACAATTGTGAAATGGGACTACTATCGGCGCAATAAAAAAGGGCCGAATATCTGTTCAAGATGCTCGAATTATGGTCACGCTGCACAAAATTGTAATCTGAAACTATACGTTGCTCGTATTGCGGTAATGAACACAAACGAGAGGATTGCAACTTTCTTAAAGACACGGAACGAGCGAGTAATTCAAATGCCAGCCATCCCAAATGCTGTCCTAAAAATCGGAGTTTTTTGCAAGCCAGCGACATAAATCTCAAAACCGTATACGTATGAGAAATTCGACCGAAAGACCACCACCTGCCATTGCCGATCTATCCGAATTTCCAGTATTAAGTGAGCCAAGTCATTTGATGATACAACGAAACCCCGTACAATGCAAGGAAATCTTAGGTAACAATTTTACTAACAGTACTAACAATAATATAAACATAAACAATAATACATTAAATAACAGTAGGGATAATAATCTATTTTCATTAGGCGAGATCAATAAATTAATTAATGATATTCTCTCAAATATATCAAATTGTACAACTCGGTCTGAACAATTTCACGTAATTATGAATTTAGCCGTTGAATACCTTTATGGTAAATAATAACCCAAATTATACTTCCCAACCAAATAATAGGTTAATTAATAATACCCTTAGTATCATTTACTGGAATTGCCATGGGTTAGCAACAAAGGTTATTGAATTGATGAATTTTATGCATGATAAAAATATATCTATTGGACTACTTTGCGAAACTTGGCTAAACCAAAATTCTCGATTGCGTTGCCATCCTGACTATAATATACACATAATGGATCGTTTAAACGGTGCCCATGGAGGAATAGCCATTATTGCCAAAAATAATTTAAAATAAAAATTGCTTCCCCATTTCAACAACCTTAAAGTAATCGAGGCATTAGGGATAAGCATTGAAGGTCCTTGTGGTGTTACAAGAATTATCTCAGTATACTTTCCAGGAAGCACATCCCCGATAGTCAAATCAAATTGCCAAAATATATTTGGGGCTTTCAATAAAAATATAATACAACGTGCTTACACCCACGATCTCCTAACCCTCATGAATATGAGGGATGTCATCATATGCGGGGATCTCAACTCTCGTAACGGCTCTTTTAACTGTGCTCGCAATAATACTGCAGGTAATACATTATATGACATCCTAACACGCAATTTTAGTTTTAAAATACTATTTCCGCCAACATCAACATACATTCCACTAAAGCAAAACTCTAGATCTTCCACAATAGATATAATTCTTACAAACATTCCAAACTTTATCCGTCATGTGAATGCTCTGAATCAATTTTCCTCAGACCACCTTCCAGTTAAGTTCGAATTAATTATAAAACACTTTAAAATACACAGAAACACGTCATATCCTGATTATAAAAATGCCATTTGGCCGCTTTACTAAGTATATCATTAATCAAAACTTGAACATATTAGAATATAAGAACAGATTCGAAAATGCAACACAATATAATATTCAACATGAAATTGACAAACAAATTAAACTTGTCAATGAAATTATAATACACGCAAGAAACGAAGCCATTCCAACAAAAACAGCAAACTCAGACGGCAATGGAACAATCTACACGATCCATCAACAAAACATGTTATCAACATTTTAAATAGATTGATTGCAAATGCAATTAAGAAGCTTGTTATAGCCAATTGGAATAACATCCTCTCCAAAATTAACCAACAGACGTACGATAGAAACAATAGTCACATATGGAAACTCAGTAAGGCATTAAGAAGGAAAACGACACATATTATTCCTTATTTAGAAGCTGATGGACTAAAATTTATCACAGATGAAGAAAAAACCAACCAAATTGGAAGGACTTTCTTTAATTCTCATAGAAATTTAACTACTGCAACCAGTTCGACAAATGAGAATATTTATCCGACCATCGTAAATTTTAACAATACACTAAATACCAGTATAAATGAAAATTTCGCATTCACTAATCCCGCAGAAATAAGATCAATCCTAAAATATTTGAGGACAAAAAGATCCCCTGGGCTTGACGGGATTACTAACATCCTAATAAAACAATTTACAAAGAAATTGTTTGTAACATTAGTTTATATCTACAATGCTTGTCTGAAATTTTCTTAGTTTCCTACAATCTGGAAGGCAGCTAAAATAAAACCGGTATTAAAACCCAACAAAGACCCCACCAACCCTACTAGCTATAGACCCATAAGTCTTCTAAACGGCCTCGGCAAGATATTTGAGTGTATCATTCGGAACCGAATCCAATCTCATATTTCCGATGAACAACCTGTCCATAAAATAATTCCAGACCATCAGTTTGGATTTAGACACGGCCACTCCTGCACACATCAACTAAGTCGAATAATAGAATCAGTAAAAATGAACCTTACAGAGAAGAGATCCACCGGTATGATCCTCTTGGATATCGAAAAAGCTTTTGATACTGTGTGGCATGAAGGTTTTATTTTCAAATTAATAAACAAGAGATTTCCTACTAAAATAATAGGGATTATCCAGAGGTTCCTCGATCAAAGAAAATTCCAAGATCATTATCAAAGGACAACATCTGATTGGTATGAGATAGCGTCAGGATTACCTCAAGGATCAGTTCTCAGTCCAGATCTCTATTCATTATACACAGGTTGCATCCCAATCCCACCAAACTGCTTGCTAGCTACTTTTGCCGATGATACAGCAATACTATCCTCCCATATTGACCCTAATCATATCATAAATAAACTCGAGAACTCATTTAATATACTAAATATTTATTTTGATAAATGGCGGATTAAAGTAAACCATAGTAAAACAAAAGCAATTTATTTTACAAGACGGAGCTCTCTATATACTTACCCGGCAGAAGACTTAATCTGAATGGATCAGTAATAACCTGGGAGAACCAGGTAAAATATCTCGGTATAACTCTAGATAGCATGCTGACCTTCAAAACACATATCGGAGACAAAATTAAACTATCCTAAAAACTCGTTAAAGTGCTTTATGGCTTATTATGCAGAAAATCATACCTACATAGATCAAAAAAACTATTGCTTTACAAGTGTATTATTCTACCTACTTTACTATATGGTTGTCCTAGTTGGAGCAAAACAGTTAAACCCCACATACAGAAAATCCAAATTACTCAAAACAAAATTCTGAAAATGATTTTAGATAAACCAAGGCACTTCCATACGAAAACCTTACACCTAATATCGGGCACTACCACAATCAGAGATTCAATTGCTTCTCGTAAATACAAATATATCGCCAACTGTAATTTAATGGATAACACAGCTCCACAAAAAAAAAAAAAACTCCGGCACCCGAGACGAAAATAGGTGTCCTATATGTTTTTGGGGTCGCTGATCACGAATCTGCACTCAGAATTTCCGTATCGCATCAAAATTTTGAATTAATCGCAAAAAATCTATGAAAATCGTTAAAAATCGATAAAAAAGCCCGCCTGCTCGTCAGCCTGCCAGTTCACCTACTCGCATGTCTACCCGCCTGCCTGTCTGTCTGTCCACGATTTTTTACGATTTTTCGCAATTTTTTCGGGACTTTAGTCTGTTTTTTGGCGATTTCTTTTTTTTTTCTTTTTTATATTTCATTTTAGCATAGAAGCAATTTAAAAAAAAAATGTTGATGCGATACTGCAATTCTGAGTGCAGATTCGTGATCAGCGACCCCAAAAACATATAGGACACCTATTCTCGTCTCGGGTGCCGGAGTTTTTTTTATGGAGCTGTGTAATCCGTTGATTAACACATTAATTAATTTTTAGCTATATTTTTACCTAGTTTAATTTTTTATTTATGGTTTAAGTTAGTATTAATTAGTCGTAAGTTTATCCAGGGAGTACAATAAACCCAATACTAGTACCCCCAAATAAGAAAATAACAAAAAAAATAATTACTATATGCTACGGTTAGTTGCCAAAACATAAAATAAAATATCTATAAAAATATTATGTATGTATTATAAATAGATAATAATTCCAATGTTAGTTATACATTTATCGAAAATAAAAAGGGTATTAAAAAAAAAAAAACAAAAAAAAAAGTAACTAAATATATTCAATTAAATAGTAATGTGCTAGAACATTATTGTTTATTATTACAAATCGTAACTAATTTCTCGTCTTGTTTAAAAAAATGCAATGTCAAATTAACAAAAATCACTTTTATATTTCTAAAAGTACATATTTACTAAAACTTCCCTGGTGGTGAACATTAAAACTAAAGGTAGAATAGAATTATTCTATACCAGCAGAAAAGATGGTTTAAAACTATTCCTAATTGCATTCAACGGATTTAAACACAGGTATACAATTTTCAACAATTTATGATCCCAATAAATTGTTTACATGGTGGATAAACATTTATGGAGTTAATTCTATAAGGAAAAAGTCTTATTTCTCCAAACTGATGTTCTCAGGAATATTACATTGTGACTTTAAGTATATTCCTGTTCTACCTTTCAGTAGACGATCTCCATAGCTAGCACAAGCAGCATCACTCTCTTCGCTTGTCGCTTTGCGTTACTCTTTCTTGCAATGAATTTAGATCTGATGACTATTTCTTTTTCAACCGCAGTCTCATCCGATTGCCTTGAGGTATCTTGACTTCACTAAGCGTTTGGCCATGGCTTTTTATCGTTAGATAAAAAGCAATATATTAAATCATTCAAGCACTACTTGAATCCAAATTATTTTCTGCATAAGACACTTCAATTCTTCAATCGCATACCGATTTGTTATAAAGAGTAAGAGCTTGAGCTAAATGAATAATACCTTAATTTTAAAACGACAGTGGGCATCATGCTGGCTGAAATATTCTGCGATTAAGTTACAACAACTTTAAAACCACAAAAACACACAGGATGTGTGTAACACCAGATCAAGAATTTTTTAAAATTTCTTAATTGTTTTGATGATATTGAAAATCGATCCTTCACTTCATCGCCGTTCTCCATAAGTTTTTTCATAAAAAAATGAAGCAATAACTCTCACCATATCATGTATGGGAATTATTTAAAAAAAAACATTAACCGTCATAAATAAATCACAACAACAATTAACTCATTTTAGTAACATTAAATTTTATTTTTAACATTTTGCATTTTTAAACAATTTAAAATTTAATATCAGTCACAATATTTACACGAAACAATTTACTAAAACACTTTACTAAATTTATTTATTTAAACTATAAAGCTTTCAACACTAAAACTAAGAACCTAACAAATGTTCCTAACATTAAAAATATGCTTTCGATTGTATACCCGTCGGATCGTACGGCGACGTATTTGCACTAATGCAATATGAATTATTTTGCGGTAAATATGTATCGTACTGTATTCCGTACGCGGGATACGGCGGTGGTGGTATGTGCAAATTGCTATTTGAGTAAATCCCCGGCGTTCCATTTCCTGTAGCCATATTCATATTTTTGTCTTGTAAACATTTAATTTTATCGTAATTATTATAACTATTTGTATTATTATTATTATTATTATTATTTATGCTAGCATTACTATTATTATTATTATTATTATTGTTTGTATTATCACTAAAACTGGTGGGGAATTTATTACCCCCGTTGGTGCTGGTTTGATCTTTACTCGTTGTCTCGATTTGCAGTCGCTTCGATTTATATCGTCGATTTTGAAACCAAATTTTTATTTGGGTTGGTGATAAATTTAATTCTTGGGCGAGAATTTCGCGTTCGGGTGCAGACAGGTACCGTTGTTGTCGAAATCGTTTCTCCAACGATAGCACTTGGGCTTGTGAAAATAAAACTCGCGGTTTTCGTTTCGCGCGCATTTTACCATTTTTTCGTAGCTCACACCGAGACGAGGTGACAATTTGGGTGCCGCATTCTTCTGTAAAGATACCACAAAAAAAATAGTTTTACACTTTGAATTTAAACCGTCTGAACGGAATTTTATATTACTTTGTACATTTTCGTCAGGTTTTTCGTTCAGATGGCACATACTATCCAACTCCTGAACATGTTCCGATGTAACCGCAGTTGTGTTTGTGGTTTGAAATGGAGCTTCGGATATGTTATACTCATCCAAATTATTTATGCGGGATGCTTCGTTTGGACACACCAGAGGAATAATATTTTGAAACTTTTTACCCGGACTTGCGTAATTATTACTGTGCGTGTCACTTTCGATATCCAAACTTTCCGAACTCGTATTCAAGTCATAGTGCAACGTTTTCATATCAGGTAAAATTTGATTGTTCGCCATATGGTTCACTTGTGTTTGTTGCATGTACGATTGGTAATGGTGTTGCGTCGCCCCCGTGTAATCATACTGACCGACATATCCGTGATGTGTTTGGTGTGACATAAAATTATGATGCACCATGCCACTGTATCCATCGTGGTACGATGATGAGAAATCGTATTCCGGTGAATATGGGTAATATCCATGAGATGTTTGAACACTAAACATAAAATCAAACCATTATAAATCACTCACTTTACGCAAAAATTTTGTTAAACTCACTTTTCCATTGTACACCCTAAATAACTATCACTTTGCTGATCGACCAAATTCAAAATATCTTTAACCGAAAACGGGGTTGTATTACACGAATCGGTGATAGAGGTTTGTGTATCGAGCTCAAATAATCCCGCTTGTTGTAACATTATTAACAAATCATAATTTTTTTTAAATTTACAATCGAACACAAAACTAACAATTAATTTAATTTAATAATTAACACGAAAAGTTTAATTTTTTAATTTTCTTTTGTTCTAACGACTTTACGACTTGACAAACAGTTTGAAACTGAAATTAGAATATTTCCTTGTTTGAAAAGATGAATGATTGTGTAGAGCAACAACAAAATATGTATGTATATATGGGTCGGTACATATGAACATTTTGAGGCCGAGTAATTGAGAGATGAAGGATCAAAAAATTAAAAACAAAAAAGAAAATTTGTGTAAATAAAAGATGTTTTGTATTTTGTGAAATATTTGAGTAATTTTTGATGTTTTCATTTTGGCTTTTCTTAAAATAGATTTTTGTTAGTGCATTGCTTAGATAAATTCAAATCGAATAAATTTTTACTGATGGCCTGTCCCCATCAACTATAGTTCATCAACTTAGATATTTTAAATGTCGGGCTTTAAGGTGTTAGATCCTAAAATGCCCAACCTTCCAACTGATTTAAATTTTTTTAAAACGATCGCTTGTCGAAAATTCTTAACTTCAATTTGATGAAATGGTTTAAAATGCGAAATTGGGCTCATCTAAGAAGATTGTACATTGACAGATAACACATTTTTTGTCAAAGTTAGTCCCGCGGCGGTTCACAATATCATTAATTCGTTTTCGCTAGTTTGAACACCAAAAATACGCAGATTTTGAGACCTTGGAACACGCGAAAAACCGACCGTAGAGTTGACCATATGAGAAGTATGGTGTGCCTAAATAAATTCCTACTACTCGGGTTTGACCGAAACTGCAACCACTTGAATTGAAAAGGCAAGGTGTTCGTTATTTAGGAATTCGTAGTATCAGGACTTCTCGATGACACTTAACCTGGTACCATTGCATAATCTAGGTGTGTCCAGTTTATGCATCAGTACAACCGGCACACCAGCCTTTTAGTCCGAGTGAATGAGACAAATACATGAGACAACTACAAAGAGTTGAAAAACTCAACGGGATAACTCAGTGGGTATTTTGTCCAGGATTGTTTTATACAGGGTGTCCCAAAATTGGCAGATCAAACAAAACAGGGTGATAGAGGAGCTCATTTCCAACAAGAACAGCCAAGTAAAGTTTTTTCGAATTGTTGGTGGTGCAAAATTTATTCCACTTTTAGTGTTTTTTAGTGAAATCGCACGCGCGCTCACCAAAAAGTTAATTTTTAAAGAAACCAAGAGTTCTTTTGTTTAATTTTCATTTTTAATACGATCTAGAAGAGTGTGCCTTTCCAATAAAATTATTTTTATAAGCTGCATTATCTTCTGTCAAATAAAAACTTTGGTTTTGTAAACTTTTTTTGTTTCTCAAATTTTTTTGTTTGAAGTTTAAGTTACGCCAGCGGGAAAAGAATGTACTACATAAAGTTGACCCACTATAAAAAATATGTGACACTAATACAGATTTTAAAATGGTGGGCTATTCACAATAAAATGTTATAATCATTTTTTTTTTCACAAAGTAAGTCGTGTTTATTAAAAAACGCATTTAACAAAATTTCGAGTTCTAAAATAGATGCTTTGTCAGAAATAAAACAAAATGAATAAAATAATTTTTGTTTATTAGTTTTAAATATTTATATACGGATTTCCTTCGATTTGCCCCGGATTTCCACAATATTTCCTGGATTCCCAGTTTTCTTCCAGATGTTCCCCGAATTTCCACCAGATTTCTCCCGAATTTCCCAGGATTTCTTGAGGTTTCCTCGGGTTTCTTCCGGATTTTCCGGTTTTCTTCCGGATTTCCTAGATTACGGCAGAAACCCGGTGCAAATCCAGTGGAAATCCGTTGAAATCCAAACCAATCAGCGGAAAATCCGGGAAGTTTGAGAGGAATCCGAATAATAATATTTAAAATTAATAAAAAAAAATATTTTATTAATTTTATTTTATTTCTGACAAAGCATCTATTTTAGAACTCGAAATTTTGTTAAGTGCTTTTTCTAATAAACACGACTTACTTTGTGAAAAAAATTGATAAAAAACATTTAATTGCAAACAACCCGGTGTGTGATACTATTTTAAAATCTGCATTAATGTCGCATATTTTGCTAATAGTGAGTCATCTTTCTGTAGTACATTCTTTCCCCGCTGGCGTCACTTAAACATCAACAAAAATTTTGGAAACAAAAAAAGTTTACAAAACCAAAGTTTTTATTTGAAAGAATATAATGCAGCTTATAAAATCGATTTTATTGGAAAGGCGTGTCTTCGTACTAAAAACGAAAGTTTGAACTCATGATTTCTTTTAAATAAATTTTTTGGTGAGCGCGCATGCGATTTCACTAAAAAACACTAAAAGTGGAATAACTTTTGCACCATCATAAATTTGAAAAAACTTTACATGGCTGGTTTTGTTGGAAATGAGCTCCCCTATCACCCTGCTTTGTTTGATCTGCCAATTTTGGGACACCCTGTATATTTTTGAAACTGACTGGTTTTGGACGCCAGTATGATTCGCTCAAACAGCCAATGTTCATCATGAATGAGCTCGTCTTCCGAATTTACAACATGACAAATTTGGTGTGTGGAATGGATCACTCTCTTTTCGTCTGTTTTCATTCGACCTTCATCTACCTCGTGTAGTTTCTCCGCGTAAGCACCGGACTAAAATCACTGAACCCTGGTCCATAAACGTGACTCATTTAAACATGTGTTAATTTTGTCCGCAGGAGTCCGTTGCTCAATAAAATGTAGTGCTTGTCGATAATCCGTCGCATGTAGCACAACCATGCCGCTCATCGACAACCGATTGCCGCGGATGTCGTAGGCTACCGCTCGTCTGCGTGGCATTATGCAACCGTTTCATTATTTAAAAACTGAATGTGCCGTTCCCCTATTGCTTAGCAATGTTTTTGTAATCCCGGACGAAACGACTGAAACCTTTCGGTCTATGCGGATTCTTATCATAGAAGTAAAGTGAGCAAACAAATTTTTCCTGGAACCACGAGTGTATCAAGAGAGACAAGACTACTTTATCAATACGTTCCAATATTTTGGAAAGTTCCGTTGCTTTAGCAGTAGCCGTGGTAGAGTTTCAGTCACGTGTATACCCAAAACGGCCGTATCATACATAGTTCAGCTCCCTACGAAACCTCACCAGTATGGTTGGTTTTTTTCTCGAAGATTTCTCAGATGGTTGTAAGCTCAGTAACCGGTCTTTCCACTCTTCCTTGATGCATTCCAGGTGTAGTCGCCAGGCTCTTCAGCGTCTAGTAACATTTTTGTTAACGCATCATTTTGGCATAGCAAGAAGAACACTGTAAGATTCGTCCTAGATAGTCACTGCTCTATCTCTAAAAATAATTTCTGTGAATTAAACCCTCTTATCATTTCAGTTCAGTTTCCGTGTTTGGAATCTCAGGTTTTATTACGTCAACAATTTGGTTATTGCGTAAATTTTCCAACGAATATTTTACCGTTTGTAAAAAGAGCTGCCAACTTTTGAACTTTTATTTCAAAAACTTTAGCTGTCAATTTAAGTGAACACGTGCTTTGTTTACTCGTGCAGGTAATGTGTGCTGTTCACAAATAATGACGAGAGGATCAACGAGAACCAACTGTCTCAAGCTATTCGGATATACACCCGATCACTTTTTACCGCATCTTATAAGACACGGTTTGTTTTGGTTTAATGAATAAACCTCAAGCGTTTTCTCTCCATCTTCACGTGCATGTCCTATACTGAAGTAATAAATTTAAATTGCCTCAACGCACTTTTTGTTTGCAATGGGCGCTTGATACCTGGATTCATCTGAGGGATATCAACGATATATCCCTACTGCTCTTTCCAAAAATTTATTGGATACTCCAGTGCATCATAAAACCTGTGCGTGCTCGGAACTCTGTTTGATAATTTATTTGAGTTTTGGAAATCGTTGTGATATTTTATTTCAACTAGGACATCCGAAACCTTGATTGATTACGTAGATTTGACAACAATTGGTTTTTTGTAGCATAGAAGTTAAAGAACTTCGACTCAGATATAAGATTGAATAAGTATATCGATAGCTCTTCCTCGGGACAGTAAGTCCAGTTGATGTGCGACTGATTTAAAATCAACAATGTTGGAAGTTTGCCACGGTTTCATACAGGATAATGTGATTGATGAGTCGTGCTAATAAAATGCTCATTCAATATTGTGGTTTAAGATTTCAACAATACTTTGTGTTTCCATTCAGTGGTACTGCAATATATAATTAGCGGCAGAATGGTCCTTGAGAAGTAGTTGGACTGAAACACGTCATTCAAATTTAAACACATAGATCAATAAAACTGTTAAAAAAGATTCTGCATCTACTCGTAATACTTAGTTTGTAAAATGTGGGAAATTTTAAAGTTTGGAAGTAAATTAGCAGAAGTCTCAAAAAGTAATAAAATAGTAAATTCAAATTAGTCAAAAATTGTGCGAACGATTTTGAAGATTTGATGAATCTTATGATCTTATTTATAAATTCTATGTAAGCTTTGCAATTGTAAAATTTTCGATATGTACTAAAACGGTATTCTGAAAATGTAACTATAAGGCTTTGTAAAGGTAAGTTTTGTTCTATAACTTTTCAGCACAAAATTTGACCTTACACAAGGTTTGGCGGCAGCGCATACTTTATCTGATGTTTTGCAAAATTCATAGATTGTAACAAGCAAGAATATATTAAAGTACTTACGCAATTTCAGCTAGCTTGCCACCCGAGGCATTCTTATGACCTTTTCCTCGACACTGGCCTGACCAAGGCGTTTTCCGTTGAAGTGGAGACACAAGACGCACCTGTAATGAAAAGCAGAGAGATTCGTAATAAAAATAAAAGTACTCTGTAATAAATATAGTAAATATTTAGTAGTACCAATGCCTGTGTATGTATACGGCCATATCACAATATATGGAGATTCTATGTAAGCTGTTGCGTTGATTATGTGACATTTTAACATAAAATGTTATACATAAAAAGTTCGTTTTTACGGTCAAATTGGGGACTCCTTTAAATCCGATTGTCCGTTAAATCCGAATGTTTTTAAATTTATTCTATTCGATTGAATTTAATCTGGGGCGGAACTCAGGCATTTCTTAGCCGATGTCGGATTGGGTATGTTGGATATAAATGGGATTCTTAAATGATTTTTGGAAGAAATTCTGAATTATGGTTTAATCGATTATGTTGGGGTTGGATATGTTGGGTGGAAGTTGGATTTTTAAATGATTTTTGTAAGAAGTTGTGGAAATAGCCACCTAGGACGGAACTCGATCAATTCATAACCGATTGTGATTGGATTGGGTATGTTGGATGGAAATGGGATTCTTAAATTATCTTGGGAAGAACTTCTGGAATATGGCCAGCTGGGACGGAACTTGTTCAATTCTTAATGATGGGATCGGGTATGTTGGATGGAAATGGGATTCTTAAATGATTTTTGGAAGAAATTCTGGATTATGGTTTAATCGATTATGTTGGGGTATGATATGTTGGGTGGAAGTGGGATTCTTAAATGATTTTTGTAAGAAGTTCTGGAAATCGCCACCTGGGACGGAACTCGATCAATTCATAACCGATTGTGATTGGATTGGGTATGTTGGATGGAAATGGGATTCTTAAATTATCTTGGGAAGAACTTCTGGAATATGGCCACCTGGGACGGAACTTCTTCATTTCTTAACCAATTATGATGGGATCGGGTATGTTGGATGGAAATGGGATTCTTAAATGATTTTTGGAAGAAGTTCAGAAATATGCCCAAATGGGACGGAACTCGATCAATTCTTAACCGATCACACTCCTAAAATGCACGAACTACGCAAAGATCTGCAGTGTTTGGATAACCATCGACTTCTTGCAACTAGCGATGACATACGTGATTTTTAATCGTTGACCTTATGTTTTATCAAAAATTTGCCGTTCAGATGGAGCGTGAACCCCGTTGGTTCTTTTAAGCTAGTTTTCATTCAGAATTTCGCATTCTCCGCTATGCTTATGATATCTTTAATCTACCTACTAATGCTTTCATTAATGAAAATGTGCAAAAAAACAAATGCAAATCTCAAAATGAATTAAGAAATGCATATCAAAGAGAAAAGAAAGTGAAAAAACGAAAAAAATCCTAAATTTAAAATTTCGGTTAACTGATTGTTCCGTTTAATTGCATGCTGGATAATCGGGCCTTTACTGTAGTACATTTTTACGTTTTATTTCGATTTTAAACATACATTTTATGTCATTTATAAACACATTTCTTAAATCATTTTCAAAGTGACTTATGATATGCATTAAAAAAGTCAGCTTTTTTATTTCATTTTCATTAGAGATTTTAAGTCAATTTTAAAATGAAATAAAAACGCTGGTTTTAAGTCCGATAAAACACCATTTTTATGTCAGCCCTTTTTAATTCGGGGAGCCGAATCTTCAATCCAAACATGATAATCCAGTATTTATTTAACATCTGACTTTATATTTTACCACAAATATATGTACTTAAATCAAGAATACTGCACGTGACAAGTAAAACAAGACTACTAAGTTTTATGGTCCACAAGAAGCTCATGTATCAAAATTCAACACTACCACGATTTTATATTAATTTTCTAGTCTTTCGAATTGAGTTGGTTTGTGGTATGATAAAAAAGAGCCTATATTAGCATCTCTTGGTTGGTTGATATCCGATCCGCCAAAATGAGACGTATGTGAGTTTATCCCCATATTATATCCCCGAAATTTGAAAAAATTAATCACGGAACACTAACATAACTATATTCCTCTAACTCTTGTGTTAAGTTATTCCCGAATTTTATTATACGAAAAATAAAAATGTTTGTTAAAATTATTTTAATTCAGAAAACACACAAAATAAATGTAATAATTTAATAAAATGAAGTAAAATAATTTTTAAATTGGCTCATAAATTTGTCAGATTATGATAATAAGACGGAAAACACATATCCCACATTAAGAAAACACGAAAAAATCGTACCGTTGCAACCTAACGAAATTAGGCTCCGAGCAAATTATTTACATGTAATACGTTTTGGACCCAAAATAATATTTAATTTTACATGTAAATTTGTCGGATCAGAGCTGTACTGTTTTGGAGTAGCCAGACGCCTGCGTCACTTTTCACAAAATTTGAACAAAATCGTACCCTTGCAACCGAGCGAAAATATTATAATAAACACAATCAGCCGTTCCACACGGGTTGTCAAATGAAATCTGCTTCACGCTTCAAAATAATTCGTAATAGATTTTTATTGCTTAATACAGATCCGTGTTTTCCTAATGTGGGATATGTGTTTTCCGTCTTATTATCATAATCTGACAAATATATGAGCCAATTTAAAAATTATTTTACTTCATTTTATTAAATTATGGCATTTATTTTGTGTTTTCCGAATTAAAATAATTTTAGAGGAATGTTGTGTTAGTGTTACCTGATTTTTTTTAAATTTCTGGGTTTGCATCAGGGGATAACTTCACATACGCCAATTTGAGTGTGCCATTTTTAGTACCGGTATGTAAATATTTCAGAATTTCATAAAATTTAAACTTTAATTTCTTAAAGGTTATGTTCGGATTTTCCCTAAAATCGTGATGTCCACTAAAATTTTATAAAAATTAAGTGAATTAATTTTGTTGTAAATTTAATTTAGAAACCATTATTGTTCTTAATCGATTTGAAAGTTGTCACTTCCGGCAACTTTTCGGTTTTCGAAAAAATTATTGTAGAATTTTCTTATTTTTGGAAACGGTTTAAGTATATTACACCTTGCTCAACTCTTTTAACGGTAAATAAGTCAGATTTTAATAAACAAAACTGTTTTTGGTTATAATCGTCTCTTCCGCTTAAAATTTGAGAAAATCAACGGAAGCCATTTTGTTAAAAATATAGCTAATTTAGAATCTTTGTAGGTAAATTGAATCGATTTTTTCGTAATAATTATTTCACTTTCGTTCTCTCTCTCTCTAGCTTTTACGCAGATCAGGTTTGACCTCGTAGCACCAGCGTAGTCTAGGCCACTATTCTTGGCGTTCGTTTTGTGCAGGATCTTTCAATGTAGTACATTCATTAGTGGTCAGGTATCACATTCCGAAAGATAGCATATGTCTTTTAAATGTTTTGTAAACTTTGACTATGAGTAAAATAATTGATATCCCAGGCTTATATATCTGCCTGAACATCATTTGCTGATGGTATAACTGACCCGGGATATTTCAAGTCTTCGACGATGTCAATGTTATGGTCATCTATTCCGAAAAATTTGGCCTGACTTATTGAATATACCGCGCGAAGATTCTATACAATCTTTTCTTACCATGTGCTCGAGTACCAGATTAAAAAGAGCAGGCGCGAGCAAATCTCCCCATCGTACACTTAATGTTATTAGATTATAAGGAGAGACAAAATTAGATCTGCTGAACGATTATGTTCTACTCCCATCATTTTTTTAAGATCATCCTCGAAGTAAAACATTAGCCACTAGTTGATTGGTTGGAACGAAAACCACATTGGTAGTAACCGATAATACTTTCGCCAAAGTATTCTGGCAAATACAATATTAGTAAACACTTTATAGGGGATGTTTAAGAGTGCTATGCTACGGTAAAAATCACATTTGATACAAGCGTTTTATATGCAACAGATGTATGAGTCCGTCCTAGATGGCTGTATTACAGAAGTTCTTTTAAAAACCATTTTATCGTCCTATTTCCATCCAACATTCCCAATTCCTTCATAATCAGTTAAGAAATTCCGAGCTCCGACCCAGGGGGCGACCCACTTAAAGAATTTGTTCAGAAAACCGTTTTAGAATTTAATTTTAATCCAAAAATAAAAAATCCCATCATGCTCGGTTAAGAATTGGAGAGTTATGGCCTAGGTTCCTTCCATTCAAAAATCCTAATTCCATCATAGAACTTCTTCCAAATATAATTTTAGAATTTCATTTCCATCCAAAATGCAAAATAAAATCACAATTGCTTAAGAAATGGCCGAGTTTCGTGTCAGGTGGCCTTCCCAATTTTATTTTCATCCCAAATGGCCAATCCCGCTATAATAATCTTATAAAATGGCCGAGTATGCAAGCTATATATCAGAACTTGTTCTAAAACCATAGAATTAGAATACCTTTTCCGTCCAACACACCAAATCCCATCATGGTCGATTAATAATTGCCCAAGTTCTGTTCCAGATTGCCATATTCCAGAACATCTGAACATTCCGAATCCCATTATAACCGGTTAAAAATGACCAAGTTTCAAACCAACAAACCCAATTCCAGCATCATCGATTATGGAATAATCGACCAATTTTCCAGAACTTTTTCCAAAATTGATTTTAGAATGCTATCATCCGACATACCTTTTTCAGCTTGATAGGTTGAAAATGGCCAAGTCCGTAATCAAAATATTACAACAATTTTTATTTCTGGGATTTTTATTTCATATTTCCAGGATTTTGATTTCTTGGATTCATTTCTATCAGGGATTTTGACTTCCGGGATTTTAAGTTTGTAAAATTTGATTTACGGGATTTTGGTTGTCTTAATTTTGATTTTGCTTTTCGGGATTTTGGAAACGTGATTTTGAAATCCGGATTTCGAGGGTAACCCATTTCAAAATCACGTTTTTTTTAAATTAATAATATAATTGTTTAATTAAATGAAATATTAAACTCAAAATGACCTTGCATCAAATTTTTGCGTGCGTCGGTTCGTACATATCTTTATGTGATATAAATTACACTACAATGTACTAAAACTAAAATTATCTAGCATTTATATTCTAGCAGCAAATAGAAATGAAAACTGATAATGCACAAAGCGATCCCGCCTATAAACAAAATATTTACATTTCCTATACCGACCAATCGTAACCTCTCTTTTGAATTTTCTTTTTAATTTCTTATTCCACTGTATACAGTCAAATCGGCATCGTGCTTGCTGGCACAAATCGATGCTTGAATACAACAAAACGTCGTGATGGAGATTTCTTGAAATTCTCTTAATTTTCTCCATCTTCATTTCGTTGCTTTGTTATTGTTGTTATATCATCTTAATTGCTGGGATTTATTTATTTTTTATGAAAGTTAATTTGTCTTATTATTACGTTATTAAGACGCATGAAATTATTTTATTAGACTGGGGTACAATTTTAAAAGGGTCTTTCTTCTATGATTCTTATGATGTGATGGAATGAAATTTTGGGGGAGACGCCATGCATTAATAAAATATATTTGTAATGTAACTGATAAGAAATGATTTTTTTTTTTTTTAGTAAAATTAAAAACGAATTTTGTAATCTTTGATGGATTCACTTCACTCTGATATTTGTGCGTTGTGATGTTTGGTGGGAAACAAATTTTTGAATTTTTTTTATCTTCTCGAAATTGAAAAATATGTAGCGCGATGCGGTTAGGTCAAAGTTTAACACAGTAATTGCTTCTTGAATGTCATAATTATATGATAAACGTATTTATTTGAAGTTTAACACGGGGGACTTTATAATACTGACCGAGAATTCGTTGTACACTAAACCGTAGCTGTACGGTTTAGCTTATAATCTCACGGCCCTTATATCGTGACACAATCTCACATATGTTAAAGGACATTTTTATCAAAAAGGTTTAACATTTTTTTTTATATGTCGCGGTACAAGGTAAAAGGTCGGGATATGGAAGTGTGTCGCCGCTTTATGTTCTTTGTAAATACAATTTACATTAAAAAATCTTTTTAGACTTTCGTTTTAAATCTTAAGTGGTTTAAATAAATTTGGTTTATGAGGATTAGTCCTATACTCGTATATATTTGTCGGAAAATTAATTTTGTTAATTGGAATTTGGTTTGAATAAATTTATTGCTTTAAATATTTTTCATGTTTAATTGAAATTTGTTTCTTGATGTCGCTCGATTAATAGTTTTAACCGCGTTGAACTTGAAAACAACTACTGTATTCTAATTAGACAAGGAATTATTAAAAATAATCGGAGATATGAGTTGAGTTAGTCATGAGATGCAAATGAAATCAGAATTCATACTTGAGTATTAAATATTTCTGTTCTTTCCATCGATTTGAAAATTTGTTACGATGTAAAATCTTACAATCTTAAATCGGCGAATGATCAAACTAAGCGGCTAAGTACATTATTAGGATACAAATCAAACCATTCGTATTTGATTGCCTTACTTTGTGTTTGCTTTTTGCTTGAAAGCAAATCAATGTTTATATGTTTGGTATTTTTATTTAGTCAGTTTAATTTATGAGGGAAGTTTGTTTTCGAAAAAACTGATTAATTTGAGGTGGATATTCGACTAACCCAATACGCATATCACCTTGTGAAAAATCTAGTTTGAATCCCAAAGGAAGAGAATATACGTCTGAATGCTTTTAAGAGAGTGCTTACGGTTTTGGGAATCACTTCAGAAAGTTTTGCAAAAACAACGTATATTTTCAAAAAAATTAGAATTTTGTGTCCAGGAGAATAACCCAAAGACGCGACTAGATGATGAAATATTACTACTGTTCAAAATGGAACTGAAGCAGTATGCTCTAGATGGAGTTAAATCTACAGTTCTTGTTGAATATTTTTAGTTATACAGACTTGCTTGACAATGTCTTTTTTTGCAGATCCAGCAATGATAAAAAGATCAAATAAGACACAAAACTGCCCTTATTTCACACTTAGACTGCGAAACAATTCAAGACTTATTTTTTGGAAATCGACTTAATTGATAGTTTACAATAAGTCTCCTCTTGAGTAGGCTTATTGTAGATTTGCTTGACATATTTGGAAGAGTCATAGGTTTGGCCGGAGGCCTCACAGAAAAGTAAAATAAGTCTTTAATAAGCCTATTCCTGTCTATACATTCCTTACAGTCTTACTTTCCGAGTTACAAATTACATACATATTTGATTTAAAATTCATAATTAAGAAAGCCACAAAAAATTAAGGAATAATGTCATACACTTACAATAATGAAAGGTTAAAAATTAAGAATTATAAATTGTTTAAAATGAAAAACAGAGTGAGCTAAATAAAGTAGTATTTCAATTTTCAGTTAAATTCTTATTTGGATAATCCAAAATCAAACAGATCTGGCAACTTTCAGAATTACTTTGACATTACCTTATTGGCTCATTCTCACCGTAGTTTGTACGATGTTTCTCTAGCTTCTAGCATTAACAGACTACGTTATTTAAGGTTCCTGCTAGGTACATTAATTCTGACATTTTCAAGAAAAAAAAGAAACTCGATGTGATCATATGCAGCACATTATTTTGACTAATTTAAAATTGTGGCAGCTTTCGAAATATGGCTGTAAAAGAATGGCATGATATCGCATTGAGTGATCGTAATTTCATTTCGTTTTCTTCATGATAAAATAATAATCGTTTATAAATACATCAATTCTGTTAATATAAACGGCCTGATATGGACACCCAACTGTATTCTGGTCTTTGATATAGATAGTCCACCGGCGAAGAAAACCAAACATAGGTCAATAAGTCTAGAGAAAGACATATAACTGACAAAAGTGACTTCCAGGTCTATAAATTCCGTGGTCCATTCCAGTGGCGTCCCACTGATGTTATAGTTAAAGATTACTGACGTTATCTATCTATGAAAATACATTAGCTTACATTTATTAAAATTTAATGGGAACTGATTAGTATTACATCATTTGTAGATTACCTTTAAATCTTTTTAAAGTTTCTCCGCGTCGAGAAGTGAATTTTACGAAAGGTTTTGAGGTCATCCGCAAAAAAAGTTCATCAATAAAAATCAGAAAAATCCAAAGGCCAATGTCAGATCCCTGAGGAACTCCAGATATAACCATGATGCGTTACGATTTTTTCCACCTATTTCAACAAACAACCAATCGAGGTACCATCGAGGTGCCGGAAATAATTGTTTATGGTTTGAACAGCGTATGATAAGGACCAACTGTGGCCAGCCGGGTAGTACTCCCGCTGTATGATAGGATTCGCGCAATCGGCCAGCTTCTTTATGGCCCAATAGAAAAATTAGTGATTAACCTTCTCTTAGGAATATGATTAACCGGAAATGATTGATATATGTAGTTTGAGTTGGTAACAGTAAGGCCTTACAATTTCCGAAAGGACAGTACCAGTCATATGGTATGATTGGCGCAAATGGCCAAATTGGATAGGATTGATACAGTTTTTAATAGATAATAGTAAAGGCTTACAGTTACTAAACTTACTAAACTTAATATAAAATCTATTTAAACTGAAACTTATCTATTTGTATCCGGAAAAAGTAAAAATTTAATGTAATTCTTATAATTCATATCTACCAGTATACATTTTACAAGAAGAAATATAGGTTTTTTATGATGAAATTGTTTAATAAGGTTAAGTTATAGAGTTTCATACATCTTAGTTATAGAAGTGGCATATTGAAAATCGTAGCCTATATAATTCATATAAAGATATAATTCGCTAAATCGAAAAGTTCTTATTTTGTACTTAAAATAAAAGCAAGAGTTGATTTTTTGTACTTTGGTCGTTACTACAAAGCTTCAAAAAGAGACCTTAGTTCTCATTTTTGTAAGGGTTTGTGTATCTTTGTGTACACAAGTACCCTGGGGTTAAAATGGGGGGAGTGCATTTTTCTATTTTTGTGGTGGAAATATTGCGAATAAATGGCCTCGTTGTTTTCTACGACTAGAAAAATCGTAACATTGATGGGTTATGATGGGTGCCATTAAAAGTAATATTTTGTCCAAAAAGCCGAAAAAATCGACGCTAGTGGAGTATACAACTTTTTTATACCCATTCTATTATAAAATTTTATACTATGACTTATATAATTATTTTAAACCCTTCAGCATAAAAAAAAATCATAAATTTATATAGATATTTATAAGTGATGCAAGTATAACATTTATACGTTTTATTTATGGATTTATATGAATAACAAAAAGTATTAATTTTATACTGATATTTTCAACCGTGTGGCAATTGCCAAGATCCATATGTTTCGCATATAAGAATATGCGAAAACGCTGGCCAATTGCACGAATCCCACTATACGAGTGGTATATCCCAGATTAACAGAGATAGTGTTTACCATAAGCTATTCAAAACGTAACCAATCATTTCCGGCAAATCATAACCCTATGCAAATTGCACACTTTTCTTATATTCTTATATGGGGCTATTTATAACTTTGCAATTTGCGCCATTCCTACTATAAGACTGGCTCTCTTAATCACTTCTATTACCAACTGAAAATAATATCATACATGTCCTGCAAATCATATTCCAGCTATTTAAAACATAAACAATCATTTTGAGCAAGGAATAATGACACGCTTAATCTTATATTCTTATATGGGGATAACTGGAACTTGGCCATTTGCGCCAATCGTACAAATCATCTTACTTAGAGAAAAACTATTTATAATTATGTATGCGTTTACATGTACGGTTGACGAACAACAATTATAGTATATGAAAATATCTGGGATGAATATTTTATTGTAGAGTAAAAAATTTAAAATGTTTCTCTCGTTTTATAGGAATTTAAATAGGAAACAATGGGATGAGGAGAAATAGTAAAAAAAACTGGGCTAACTTATGGTTGTAATAGCCGAGCTTGCGGTTGATCTTTTATAGAAAGCAATCGTTATTTTGATCGTCACTATTGTTGTTGCAGCCCTCGCGGCGTCCGTTTCTTCATTTTTGAACGGTTACCGTATAATACTCGTTAATGAAGAGAACGATGAAACCAATGAAATGGCGATGGGTATCCTTGTTACCGTGGTGACATCTGTTCCAATGTTTTGCGTGGAATTTTTGCCAAATTCTGATTTTTCCGCCTTCATAAAGAGCAGTATTTCTGTCTTTCGATCACAATCTTCTGATCACTTAGGAGGAACTCTAACTGTTCGTGGTTCTACTGAAGTAGATCATTAAAAAAATTAAGTTATAGGTCGGGTTCGTTACTGCTTGAGATTATGACATGTATATAGGTATAACATATATATAGGTATTTTTTACTGTCACTCCTCTCGCACCCAATCTCATAGGTGATTTCTGCAAGAACAAGCCATTTTACTTTATTTTATATAATAAAATAAATTTTGACATTGAAACTTAGAGTTTTAAAGTTTTAAAAAAATATCTGTGTGTGCGTATGTATCAAGTTCCATGCAAACTAAATGTCTGTAGCTTCTCTACAGCTCAAACGGCTTGACCGATGGGGTGAAACTTCATCTTTAAGCTATTTCCATAAATTTGGAGATCCCAACCACTGGGAACTAAAAGATTGTAAATTAATTTTGTAACAATACCGATCCAGAGCAATTTTCTAAAATTTAAGTGGAAATGACGGTTTTTTGTCAAAAACAGGTTTTCAGCAAAAATTCGTCCCCCATTCAGCCCAGACGGATCGGAAATAGTGGCCTCTATTTGTCTTTTTTTGTTTTTGCAATGATGTTGAAAAGTTTAGCATTTCCAAAAACCAACATCGAATTGTTTTTGATTATACAATACGCCTCAAACCAAACATAACATCACCCTTTATTTAAGATACGCAACATTTATACTTCCAAAACACAGATCAATTGGCATTCCTTGGAACAGGAATGAAACTGCGCAGTGTAATTCTTACCAGTTAAAATTTGTTAAAAACATAATTTTTTATTCATAATGTGCTGAACTCTGACCTTTACGAAACATTTAAACGAATAGCGCCGGCAATCTGTTTTATGAAAATTCATTTAGGAACCGCCAAAAATAGGCGCCACCATACGATACGGTCCATTTACAAGAATATATCATTAGCCAGGTCGCATCTAACATCTTAACCCGTAACTTGAACTTCACATAAACCATTGTATAATCATTAAATAGTAATGTAATGGTAGGTTCGTGAGTGAAATGTTAGATACCACTACTGGTATCGTTTTAAACTTTTTAAAGAATTTCTGCAATTACCTATCCGCCTAAATAGCATAACCTTCTCCTAAATGTAGCTAGAATATTTTATAATGCAACATGCAGAAAACAAAAAAAAATTCTATACATATACTTACAATGCGATTCATTACTATTTATGATACGAAAAAAATTTAGTTCCCATTTCTGTTTCTTTTCATATCAAATTGACAAATAAAATAACATATATAATAATAATTAACAAATACATAATTAACAAATAAAATAGTAATAAAAATAATAATTTTATATGAAAACAAACAGAAATGGGAACTAAATTTTTTTCTTATCATAAATAGTAATGAATCGCATTGTATTACTCATATAATGACGCTCTCATTATATTTAAGTCAAAACAGTTTTTACGCTCAAAAGTAAATAGAAAATGTAACAAAGATGATGGAGAGAAAATACCGATCGCAACTAAGTTGGTTTTGTTTTGAATTGCAACAATGTTTTCTAAATTATAGACAAATAATTTTGAACGTTAAAATATTCGTTGAAAATTATAAAAAGCTAAAATAATTGAAGATTGTCCATAAAAACGATCTACATTTAAATCCAATTAAAGATTATTTTAAATGATTTTGTAGGTACAACACATACACATTATTTGTTCGTTTCGATAACTATATAGATAGACCACCGATGATATACATCCTTATTTACACGCACACACTCAGCAATTCAATATATGTAAAAGGAAATCATACATCTACACACTACAAAGATTTAAAAATTGTTTGCAAGTTAATTTCGTAAATTTGTTCGTTTAAAATTTTATTGCTTGTCGTCTAATCGTAACGCATGTAGCTTTGTGTTTTCTTATTTTTAAACGTTATAAAAAGTTCATTTTGAAAATTTGTGTATTAAAACTTTTGTGAATTTGCGTGATAAAATGGTGTGTGCTTACAAAAACTGCTTAAATAAAAATGACTGTAAATCCACCAGAACATTTTTTACGGTGCTGCATGACCATCGTCGTGTGTTCGACAAGAATAAAGTTACTTCCAAACGCATAACTATTATGAAGAACTTTAATTGTAATGATTTCAAAATAAGTAGTTTTAGAACAAAAAATATTTAAAAAACTGTCTTTCCCCAGCCAATTAATAATCTTGTTTGTAAGTGTAAGGTCAATGACATAGATGCACGATGCAAGCGTTTATTAAAATTCGATTTTCTTTTAAATAAAAAAAAATTGATTCCAAAAGTTTCGCGTACGATTTCCAACCAGACACACAACACTGAGAGTCAAACAACAAGAATATTGAAAACACCTGACTTCCCACCTATAACATTGAAATATGAAAAAGGGCCTCCAAGAACTTATTTAAAGAATTATCAAGTTCCACAAATTCCTCATGAATGTCCCATCTCACCATCTCAATTTCCTAGTCCGCAGCATCAAATTGAAGACGAAAATAAAGAACCCGTTCAACCTTTAAACAAAATTCTCAGGTTTATATTAAATACCCCTCAGAAAAGTAAAATGCAAACAGAAGAAAACACAATAAAAATATATTAATTGATAATACACTTGACGATCGACCACAAGTAAACACATTTTGTACTTGCACAAATATTTCATAAATTAAAATTATCTTGGACCCAAGTTGAACAAAAAATGTATTTGGAATTTGATTTTAAATCACCTTCATGTTACAAGCATTTATTAAAGAAAGGTTTTAATTTGCCAGATAAGGATAAAAAATTGTATTATTCAGTATAAAAAAAACTAGTACATGTTTTAAAATTTTTGTATGGGTTAAATTTTAATTTTATTTTTATGTGACTTAGAAGGGTCTTAGAAGGGTATTATGAAAATTGTAAAGAGATTAAAACTCTAATAAGCAAGTTAAAAACTACCATTGGCGATTGCATTCCTATTTAAAATACAATTTAGATAAAAATATTATTGTTTTATCTTATGAGAGATTAATTTGTTTTTTAAGATAAAATAAATTACAACAATTTAAGCTATTGTAGCAACAAGAACTTTCAAGAGCCCAACTGAAATCCTTCGAGCTTTTATGAAAATAATGCTCCCATTTAATTAACCTTAATTTTTATTTAGCTCTTTGGTTCTGTTCAAAACGGCTACTTATTTCATTCTAACGCCCGTTGCACATTTCAGCTAATCTAAGCAAGAAACGTAGTTTCTATTAGCATAGTTTAGCTCGTACAGCTCATTCCGCTGCACATTTGAGCTAATTATATCGCTCACACATTCATTTCAATACAAGTAAAATTCTATGTCTGTCAAAAATTAATTAACTAATTTTATTATATTATTTAAGAATTCAACCACTTTTCTGAATTTGATCCACAATACCAAACACAACAATACTCAAATGTCATCCACATTTCAATATTTTATAAGTACACATAATAATAGCAATGTGAGCAATATAGCTGACTTTTGCAATCCAAAGACAACCCGAGCTAAGTTAGTTTGTATCGCTCAAAACAGAAAAACATAGCTCGCATAGTTTAGCTCAAATGTGCATCGTTCCATTAGGTCCGTTGCACATTTGAGCTAAGCTAAGCTAAGTGATGTCAGCTAAGTTCATCGCTCTTGGTTGAAAATAAAGAGTTTTAATGAAACGATGCACGCTTGAGTTAAGCTATGCGAGCTATGTTTTTCTGTTTTGAGCGATGAAACTAACTTAGCTCGCGTTGTCTTTGGATTGCAAAAGTCAGCTATATCGTTCACACATACATTGCTATTATTGTGTACATATTCACCTATGTGACTATGTGATTCTAATAATATTTTAGCAGACATATAGCATTTTACTTGAATTGAAATGTATGTGTGAGCGATGTAATTAACTCAAATGTGCAGTGGAATGAGCTGTGGATGCCAAACTATGCTAATAGCTGCGTTTCTCGCTAAGGCCCCTTGCACACTTAAGTTATGTTCTTTTAGCAAAGTGAGCATGTTTTGAGATCACAGCTTTCGATTTACTTTGCAAAGCCTAAATAAGTGAAACCGAATTAGCGAAGCTTAACTCAACACACTCGTACGTCCCGATTTATTTAATTTCTTTATTTAAAGCTGTGGGATAGAAACATAGCTGATTGTGAGCTGATAATTAGGGCAAAATCAAAAAGTCGTAATTAGGGCAAATCAAAAAGTCTTGCAATGTTATATGAAAAAAAAGAGTGAGTGAGACAGCAATATTTTTATTTTTCGACATAATCTCCTTTAAGGTTTATACATTTGTCACATCGATCAATTAACTTGCCTAAACCCTCTAAAAAAAAGATTTCTTTTGCTCCTTAAAATATTCATTTACAACAGACTGTACTTCATAGTCACTGGAAAATTTCCGGCCCCTTAGTGTTTTTTTTTTAAATTGGGAAACAGAAAGTAGTCACAGGGTGCCAAGTCTGGACTGTACGGTGGATGCGGAATTTCCACGAAGCCGCAGTCCTTTAATGCAGCTTGAGCAATATTAGCCTTGTGCATTGGTGCATTGTCGTGAAGAAGCAAGATTTTGTTCCTAACTTTCCTTGGTCGTTTTTCCCGGATCGCTTTTTTCAATTTTCGCAAAACTTCTGCGTAATATATGCCTGTGATTGTGGTTTTCGGTGCAATATAATCGATTATCAAAATTCCTTCAGCATCCCAAAAAACTGTTGCCACCAGCAGACGGTTGAGTTTTGAATTTCTTTGGTGGTGGTTCACTACGTTTAATCCATTGCTGTTATTATGTTATCCAAGAAATTTTCTGGATGTTCTTTGTACATATCTAAAATCGCCTTTGAAGTTTGAACACGCAATTTTTTTTTGTTCTGCATTCAACAAACGGGGAACCCATCGCGCACTTACTTTCGACATGTGAAGGTGGTCATGTAATATAGTATATGTGGTACCGTATGAAAGAGAAAGTCTCCACGCTAACCGCGGAACAGAAATACGCCGGTCCTCCAATACAATAGATTTGGCCAAAATTACGTTTTCATGGCTAATAGCATCTGCTGGCCGACCCGAGCGGTTGTCGTCTTCTAATGACTCCCAACCATTTTTGAATAATTTTACCCACCTTGTTACCGTGGCATATGATGGTGCAGATTCGCCGTAAACTTTTGATATATAGTTGAATATATAAATTGCATTTCGTCCATTTTTATAGAAAAATTTAATAACGGCGCGATATTCAATTTCATTCATTTTAAGAAAAATTCTAAACACGTGTTACTAAATTGACAAAAACAAACGAACTGTAAAATTTACATCGAAATGATCTTCTAGAAGTTTCATCGCGACAAAAAATGGTTTTGAAAAATATTTTGTTGTCTCACTCACTCTTTTTTTTCATATGATATTGCAAGACTTTTTGATATACCCTCGTATCTCCAAGGTGAAAATAAAAATTTAAATACATTGCTTTACAGATTGGGTAGACCCTGAGATTTATCTACAATGTTTCTCTTATTTGACTTTGGAAAGAAACCAAAACGTGAAGCTGTTAAATGAAAACATAGCTCATATCAGTCAAAATACTTAGCTCAAGTGGGCAACGGGGCTTATAAAAGTTTTTTATATACAACCAAGAACGATGAACATAGGTCAGTTCGCTTGTCTGAGTTCAGCTGAAACAGGCCTTATTGTCTTATTAGTAGCCATCGTTCATGAGTATGCAAAATCATCCGAATTGATTCAAAGCGATTCAAGATGGCTGACTTTTAACCAACAAGCGCGCATAATTTTTATGCCTTAAAGGGAAAATCTGTTCAAGTATCATCACCTTAAGAGAGCTCTCACAATAGACAATTTTTTCTCTAAAGTAAATTTTTTTTCTAAAGTTTGATTTTCAAACAAACTTCTAAGGCAAAATAAAAATTGTTTTATTGTGAAAGCTGTTTAAAGTCTCTCTCTCTCTCTGGCACTATATCCCATCAAGGGATTTGGCCGCCTCATATGAGGTTTCATAATCATTTTTTCATTTCGGATAATGAGTGATTAATTCATTGATCCTAAACCAGCCGTGCAATTTTTTCCTTGTCACCACCGGGAATCGAACCCGGGACCTCCGGTCGCTGGAGCAAGCATGCTAACCACTTTGCCACCGGGGCGGCAAAGTCTCCAGAAATAAATATTCGTTTCGGAAAGGTAATTAAGTATTAAAACAGTGTAAGACTAAATACAAATTAAGGTTAATTAATTAAATTAAGACATAAAAATAAAATTTTACAATTTAGAGGAAAATAAAAACTGATTTTTTTATTCAAAATAAAATACACAACGCATTTTTTATTTAAAAAAAATAATTTGTATGGTACATCAAACTAAACAATTTAAAATTAGCGTTCGAATAAAGACGGAACTTAAAAGTAAGCCATTATTTATCCTGCCATAAAGAACTGAAACGTTTTCTTTCAGACAATGCTGACCAATCTCTAGCTTAACTACTATTTAAAAATAGTTTTAATTACAAAATAGTGAGCGGCAACCTAAACTCGTAAGCTATTCACTTGTATATTGAATTTATAAAAAATATCTTATATACTTCCTTATATGTAATTCATTTGAGATGGATTAATTCAGCCCTCAATTTAAACAATAAAATTTATTAGAGATTAACAGATTAGATTAACAGAAAAATGAATTTAAGTTTTGTTAGCGAACCTTAAATGCTCATAATTAGATTATAATTATACGCTCTAGATTTGCACACTGTAAACACCACATGACTCTCATTGGATTCTGTGACAAAACAGATCAAGTCAGACATGCATAATAAAGGGTTATCCAATTCAAGCTTGATAAAGTAAACTTAAAAAAAACACACAAAATATTCGGAATGTATTGTAATTTTTATTTCATTTTACAGATTGATCCTTGCCATTTTTAGTTAAACAAGATATCATTCAAATGTAATACCACGGGACTTCTTACAGGCCTTGATTCTTTTGAGGTAATTTTCAATGACTTTTCGGCACATTTCGGGCGGTATCTCGGCCATTACCTTACGAATATTAGTTTTCAATTCGTCAAGAGTTTGAGGATTGTTTGCGTAAACACGATCTTTCGTGTAGCCCCACAAAAAGAAATCCAAAGGCGTTAAATCACAGGATCTTGGAGGCCAATTGACATCAGCCAATCGCGAAATCAAACGTCCAGGAAATTTCTCTTGCAAAAGATCTCGATTTGCTCGTGTTACGTGACTGGTTGCTCCATCCTGCTGGAACCACATATCGTCAAGATCATAATCTTCGATTTTCGTAAAAAAAATAATCGGTTAACATGCGGCCATAGCGCTCAGAATTGACGGTAACGGTTCGTCCATGGTTGTTCTCAAAAAAATACGGCCCAATCACACCACCAGACCACAATGCGCACCAAACAGTGACTTTTTCCGGGTGTAATGGCTTCTCTACAACCAATTGTGGATTTTCTGAGCCCCAAATTCTACAGTTTTGCTTATTAACGTATCCACCAAGCGAAAAATGAGCTTCATTACTGAAGAAAATTTTGTTCGAAAAATCAGCATCAGCAGATTTAATAATTTTAACGCGTTGGTCGATTGTTAAATGCTCCATATTCTTAAATGGCAGAATGTCAACTAAATAAATGACAGCGTACTTGACGTTTATCTTTGACAGATGTCGGTATACAGATTTCTACTTTATCAACCTCGAATTGGATAACCCTGTAGTTTTGGTTGAAATTATAATCTTTATAATGACATCCTCGTTTTTTCTATTCCAATGAGAAACAATCCCTTAATAAGTGGTTGATTGAAAGACAATAATGAAAAACGACATACTATTGTAGTATGTCCAAGTGACAATTTTCCTATTTTTACGTACTTCTCTTACGTAATATTTTTTATGATAAAATCGAATTAATAAATTTTATTTTAATTCTGAAACAAATATTGGGTTCAATGCCCTTGAACTTTCACACAAATTTGGATAAATAGAAAATTTGCCTTTCCATAACAATACATTGTTCTTAATGTATGTATATTAACGGGTGATTTTTTAAGAGCTTGAGAACTTTTTTTTAAAAAAAAACGCATAAAATTTGCAAAATCTCATCGGTTCTTTATTTGAAACGTTAGATTGGTCCATGACATTTACTTTTTGAAGATAATTTCATTTAAATGTTGACCGCGGCTGCGTCTTAGGTGGTCCATTCGGAAAGTCCAATTTTGGGCAATTTTTTCGAGCATTTCGGCCGGAATAGCCCGAATTTCTTCGGAAATGTTGTCTTCCAAAACTGGAATAGTTGCTGGCTTATTTTTGTAGACTTTAGACTTGACGTAGCCCCACAAAAAATAGTCTAAAGGCGTCAAATCGCATGATCTTGGTGGCCAACTTACCGGGCCATTTCTTGAGATGAATTGTTCTCCGAAGTTTTCCCTCAAAATGGCCATAGAATCGCGAGCTGTGTGGCATGTAGCGCCATCTTGTTGAAACCACATGTCAACTAAGTTCAGTTCTTCCATTTTTGGCAACAAAAAGTTTGTTAGCATCGAACGATAGCGATCGCCATTCACCGTAACGTTGCGTCCAACAGCATCTTTGAAAAAATACGGTCCAATGATTCCACCAGCGTACAAACCACACCAAACAGTGCATTTTTCGGGATGCATGGGCAGTTCTTGAACGGCTTCTGGTTGCTCTTCACTCCAAATGCGGCAATTTTGCTTATTTACGTAGCCATTCAACCAGAAATGAGCCTCATCGCTGAACAAAATTTGTCGATAAAAAAGCGGATTTTCTGCCAACTTTTCTAGGGCCCATTCACTGAAAATTCGACGTTGTGGCAGATCGTTCGGCTTCAGTTCTTGCAGGAGCTGTATTTTATACGGTTTTACACTTAGATGTTTGCGTAAAATCTTCCATGTCGTCGAATAACACAAACCCAATTGCTGCGAACGGCGACGAATCGACATTTCACGGTCTTCAGCAACACTCTCAGAAACAGACGCAATATTCTCTTCTGTACGCACTGTACGCATTCGTGTGGTTGGTTTAATGTCCAATAAAGTAAACTGAGTGCGAAACTTGGTCACAATCGCATTAATTGTTTGCTCACTTGGTCGATTATGTAGACCATAAATCGGACGTAAATCGCGAAACACTTTTCGAACCGAACACTGATTTTTGTAATATAATTCAATTATTTGCAAGCGTTGCTCGTTAGTAAGTCTATTCATTATGAAATGTCAAAGCATACTGAGCATCTTTCTTTTTGACACCTTGTCTGAAATCCCGCGTGATCTGTCAAATACTAATGCATGAAAATCCTAACCACAAAAAAATCACCCTTTATAAGAAAATTACTCGCACAAACATATTTTCAATTATAAATTACCATACTGTAACAGTGCAATCGACGGCATCCTTTTAAAAAATTGTATTTAGTTGTTCTATATAGATTTCTACATCGTTTTCATTTTTAATCTTTATTCGTTTGTGTTTGTGAGAACAGATGTATTTAAAATAAACAATAATACACAGCTAAGTACTCAATATATTAAATATACATATGTATATATCCTATCGTTCATATCTCCTTTCCAATAATGGATTTATTTGATTGAACAATACATATTCTTTTGCATTTCTATCATAGAAAAAAAATTATTTATGCTAATTTTTATAAAAAGAAAATTGAAGTAAGGTATTCACGATTTGTTTTATTGTTTATCACAAAAAATATTAAACACATTTTCTACATGACCTTGACAATTGTAAAACAATACGAGTTGAAATAAATATATTCTGTGTTAATATGTAGTATAATAAGTTAGAGTGAAGCAATACTATACTGGTTAATGTATACAAAAATACGCCGTGTGTACTGTAAGTGTATTTAATCTTGCTAACATTTAGGCGAATTAGTAAAATTATTGCATAACTTAATTTCGATTGACGCGCTACCTGGATTTTCACCATCTAAAGATTTTTTTCGAATGATGGTACTACTATATATGTATTGCTATGCATAAACCCATAACAAATAATTACACGAGTCAGTAAAACTCAACAAGTGTTTTCTTCTATTCAACCGAAATTATTTTTTGTGTTTCTTTAATTTTCTTCGTTTTTTTTTATTATTAAAAATATATAAATTAAGATGTTTATAAATATGACAAATTTTATTAAGATTTTTTTTTTGGGTTGATCATAAAATCGTTCGGCTTAACACAAGATGCTATATTTACAAACAAATTTTACGAATGACTTTCTTTTTTTATATTTTTTTTATTACAGTAATTTATTTTACTTTTTGATAATTATTTTTCTTTGGTTGGTTATTGATAATAAAATTCAAGTGGTAAAATGTAATAAAAAATATTGTTTTCGTTTTTAATTTAATCATTAATTATTTGGAATCCAAATTGAGAAAATATTTTTTATTAAATGAAAAATGAATTTGGACCTTTCGCATATTTTAAACGTGCGTGTGTAATTTTTAACTACGTAGTGAAAATTTTAGCTTAAAGTCACTTATTCGCTAATTATATAGAATTTTTGGTATAAAGGGACTTACTTATAAATTTTATAGTATAGCAGAATCAATTGTGACACAAGTGCACTCTACTTTCACCACATATATTTTTATAACCTATACACGCTTGTTTAGATAATACGAAAGCTTTGTGATAGTTATTCGCCCTCCGTGTCAAATACACTTAGGACCGATTGGAGTGCCATTGGATAAACTCAAATTTGTTATGGGGATTGAATATCAATTTTTTAACCATATATTGTTATAACTATCGATACTCTTGTAGATGAATCGGACCCATTGCGAATCTAGCGATCTCTCAGACCAAATTTTATACTTCTGTTTTTTATTTTCATTGTTGATCAACGAAATCGAAATAGTCAGAACTCTCATTATGCTTCGAAAAGTTTGGCTAAATATTTTCAAAAATTATTTTATTTGCCGTATTCTTGAAATCGGTGGAAATTTCAACAATTTGAAATGTTTTATATTATTCGAATTTTTCGCCGGCTACTTTAATCCTTTTTTTTAAATTTCCTTTCTTTTTTTAAAATTAACAGCGCATTTGGGGTCTTTCTTTCCAACAATTATTAGTTTATTTTATCTTTCTGTTTTCAGAAAAATAATTTGAGATCCGCGACGGCGAAATATTAAATGTGAATAACTTAAAAATTGGAATTCTGATCGAATTTCATTGTGAAGGATTATCATCCTAGAAACGAGAACAAAAGTTGTGGATTTTTTAGAAAGCTACGGCGCTGTGTATACCATTCTTAATTAATGTGAGGTACACAGCAATTTGTCATGATACGATGGCATTGAATATGGATATCGGGCTGATAATTGTACGCTAAAACGAGGGCCGAGAGAGAGAGAGAGAGAGAGAGAGAGAGGGAAGCAATTCGTTAACAAATTACTAAAGACTTTTGGAAAGTCTCCTACGGTGAAAATAAGGGTACTCTTTTGGCCTCGTTGGTACTCTTTTGACATCAACAATCTTAACGAAACGTCTAACTTATAATGAAATCCATCAAATCCAGTAATACAGATCAATAATACTTAACGATTTTATCAAAATGTGTATCTACGATCTTATGAAACATAAGGCATCTAATAACCTCAAATTATTTGGTATATTAAATTTTATTTTTTTACTCTCAACGTTACACATTAAATTTTAATTGAACCAAAAAGAGCTCTTGTGTTACATGCATTTTTTCTGTTTCAAGCCATAGTTTTCGGCGGTTTGACTTTTTCTACTTATTAATTTGTCCCATGAAATTTTCGTAACGTCCAAAATTACAAAAAAGTTTCCACTGCAAGATAATGAGACCAATATTAAATAAACTTTGGTATCAAAGTATCAGATTCAAAATATAACAGGTCTAGTGACATTGATTTGTTAATTGGAGCAAATCAGAACTGACGTATATGAACCCTTTCTGCAAAATGCATTGTTCGGATGAATAGTTTCAGACTTTCCTGGATGTTTTATTCTGCGATTCGAAAGATCGAGGCAGTTTCGCAAATACATCTCGATTTTATTATCGTATTCTGCAGTTGAACCATTATGTGAAAATCCCTCCTCCAAATGCTAAGGAACAGTATTTCTATTTGCCTCATCACGGAGTAATCAATTGAACTATCTATGTAGCCATCTCGGTTTAGACAGAATATAATATAATTTCCGGAGACATTCAAATAAAGGTACCAGCAGTATAACGTATCTCTAGAAGATTCGCAGTTCTAATACATTTTTTGGCGATTAGCTCTAGTGTTATATTGGTGCTTTATTAATTATCAAAAGTGCGGCACTAATCAAACAATAAACACTTTCACAACTGTGCGTTGAGGTATTAGCTAACTCTATTAAAATTAATTGGAAGATCGTATTAGATTGGCATGGGACCCATTTGAAACGATAGAGTACCTTCGTACCAAATTTGCAACAATTTTAACGAAAAAGCAGCAACAATTGTACCGATTTTATTCTGTTATTCCATAAAACTTTACAAATTCGTTGTATTGCTAATTATGAAGTTTTTCATTGCGATACCACTGTTCAAATTTACGATATTCCATAAGTAAGAAAAGTGTATAGTTTGTTTTAGTTTTGTGTTGCAATCAGTTAGAGGTAAACCAAGCTAAACCAAAATTTTAAAAATGTCTACAAAAATATATAAAAAGTTAAACGATAAAAAAGATATAACCGATAAATTGGAAGTAGCTAAGTTTTTGGAAACCCACAGCGAACGGAAACAGCTAAACATTTTGGCATAAGTAAGACCACTGCGCATAATTTAAAAAAACGAAAGCATGAATTTGCGTCCAGAATTTGACAAAAAGTACCGGTTATGAAGATGTCAACAATGCCACATACCTATGGTTTAATAAGCTTAGAAAGCTTAGAAGCATCAACGCACGAATTACGGGACCTATGATACAACGAGCTGCGCTTAAAATTGCAGGTGATTTTAACTACCCTGACTTCAAAGCTTCTAATGGATGGTTGAACACATGTTCCGCAAGAAGTTGTAGGCAATATTAAGAAACGAATTGCGGAGTTTACTGCTGGTTATAAAACAAGCTACAGTTTTAATGTCAACGAATGTGGCTTATTTTTTAAAGCACTGCCAGATCGGATATTTTTATTACAAGGTGACACATGCAAGAGTGGAAAATTGTCGAAAGAACGATTTACGGTTTTACTATGCGCAAGTTGTGAGGGAGAAAAGCTTCAAACTCTAGTGTTCGGCAAATCACGGGAACCACATGCGTTTTTAGAATATGAAACTGAATCTGCCCGTAATATGGTGAAATAATCCACAGGCGTAGATGAAAAATTCATTGTTTGAAGAGTGGTTGCAAACTGTAGACATGCACATGAAAAAATCTAGGCAAAATATTCTTGTAATTGTTGATAATTGCCCTGCGCATAATGCTACTGTAAAGCTAACTAATGTTAATTTGAAATTTCTGCCACCGAACACTACGTCAGTGATTCAACACATGGATCAGGGAATAATGAAAAACTTTAACCTTTATGTTTTCAACCAGCATACCCGGGTATGTCCATAATTCCATACATTTAGTATAGAATGATAATTTGTAATTTCATTTTAAATTGATAAATACATTTTGGCAAAATGTAATCTAAAACAAATAATTGTTATTAGCAAATAACTAAAGATTTCAAGCTGATAAGTGTCTCAAATCCATAAAATTTTAATAAAACACGAAAACTTACCCGGGTAAGCGGTTGTAAACATAAGGATTAAACAACACTATACCGAAATTTGATGATGACATCGATTATTGCCCAATCCACTGTTACCGATGCAACATTATCGGCCATGAAAATCAACGCTTTACAATCAATTAATTGGATGGTTCTGAGCAATTAAAAATCAGCACCTGCCTTAGAAGAAAACGTATCTCTAGTTTCCGACGTTTTACAATACGAAAACATGGATGAATTCATTGGAAATGATGACCTCCTCTGTGTTTGCGAGCAGTCAGATGCGAGCAGTCAGATTTATTTGAAATTCATCAGGATGTAGTAAATGAGATTAATGGTCAATCATTGGAATGTTGTGAACCATCGGATTCAGACAGTGAAGGAGATTTGAATGAAATTGCCCCGAAAGAAGAAGAAATTGCAAAAATGTTGCAACACGTAAACAATTTAGCATTAATGAAATGTGCAGACTTGCTACCATCTGTTCAGGAGTCAGAATTAATTTTTCAAAGATTTTTAGTGAATAATACTACTATGCAAAATTAATTACATGTTTGAATTTCTGATGAATTATTTTTTATTTTATTGATTAATAAAAAGCATTTTGTTTCTATGATTCAAAAACACTAACAACCTTATTTTAAAATGATTGATTAAAAAAAAAAATTCCTTAAATTGACCACCTCCATAAAGTGACCAAAAATTGGTGATCCCTTGGATGGTCACATTAGAGAAGTTTCACTGATATCATTTTTCTTAATGGTGATGTCATCTAAAGTCCAATATTTAAACTAACTTATTGAGTGAAAAAGTAAAACTTAGCTGGAAAATTATTGTTGTGTCAAACTTTTAACAATGTCGAGGGAAGGCAACCTAGGTAAAAGTAAATAATTATTTATATTATTTATAAATTAACTAGCTGACCCGGCGAACTTCGTACCGCCTCAAAATCAATAAATGTTGTTTATAGTTATTATAGCTTAATTAAATTGAGTTTTTTATTAAGATAAAATGAATTTCTCTCTCTTTCTCTCTGGCACTATATCCCATCAAGGGATTTGGCCGCCTCAAATGAGGTTTCATAGTCATATTTTCATTTCGGATAATGAGTGATTAATTCATTGATGCTAAACCAGCCGTGCAATTTTTTCCTTGTCACTACCGAGAATCGAACCCGAGACCTCCGGGACGGATAAAATGAATACTCCAATTTAATTAAAGTCAATCAAAATGAAATATATTTTAATTACATTGAAATGAATGTAACTCACATGCAGCAAGGCATTCGTTTTATTGAATTGATTCGAAATGATTTGCGTAGCATTGTTGCACTACTTTCTTTTAAACTATTTCCTGAGTGTGTTGCAATAGGGTCGATTCCCTTCAGTAAAGCGTCTTGAGAGAAACATTCATTTTCTAGATTCAGGCCACAAACACTCAAGAATTGGCCTTGTTATTTGTTGATCTTCATGGCGAATGCAAGGCGAATCGGAAATTGAATTCGTTTAAATTTCGAATGGCATATCGGTTGGGATCATCAGAATTCTCGGAATGAGAACTTCCTCACCTTTGAACTTTCCTTGAGTTTTCTCAAAACCAAACGCGTTCCGTTACATAGTTTTGGTTGATTCAGGTTTCGTAGCATGATGATTACCGCACCAACTTTCAGTTGTAAATTGAGCGGTGGCAAGCCAGCCAGATCCAATGAGTTTAAAAATTCAGTTGGACAGTTGGCTGATTCGTCTTTGTTTGTCACACAGTCGATAGATTTGAAGGAATGAAGTGCACCGACGATTAGATTTAATTGTGCAATTTAAATGATCCACATCTTTGTTCTTTGCCGCAAGAATTACTCGTTCACTCACCCAATTGTAATTTTTGTGGTTAGTAATATTGTTCGGGCACACTTTGTTGATGAGCTCGTCGTTCGTTGAGACAAAATTGCAAAAGTTCTGAGGAAACGAGATCAATCCGTTCGATTTGTCGACCGGAACACGGCCATTACCGATAGTCAACAATTGCTTGGAGAAATCTTCGGCAGATGGATCGTTTAACCACGGACAATCAAATTAAATTTTTCCTTCGAGCTAAAAAATGAAAACAAAATATATTTCTGATAATTCCAATGTCATCGTTGTATCTGTGATTTTTCGTAAAACTGCATATACGTATACGCAAAAAGACAAAATATTTTTGGTTGTTTGCGGCTATTTACAGAAAATGTACTCGCAGTTTAAATTTTTACGTTTTCGTAGAATGAAATATCTCTTTTAGGTTGTCTCTGGTTTAACAATGCAACTCGCATGTTTGTCGTCAGCTGAAGTTTCATCACTTAGCGCCACGCAGAGTCGATGATTTGAGGCAAGCGTTTATTTCATCGACAGCTGTCGATCTTGGAATCACTGGTATTTTTTGATGGAAATCACCGGACAGTATAGAATCATTGCGCCTCCCAAACATCTTGAGTTATTGAATAGATCTTTCATAGTTCGATTGAGTGCTTCTAATGTGCATTTGTGCGACATTGAACTTTCATAATAGATGATGATTTTACTTGCTACCAAAACTTTCGACACTGCTGAGTGTTTCGCAATGTTGCAAGTCGGATTTTCAGGCGATTGGAGATTTAACGACAATTTCAACGCTGAGCAACTGCCACAACAATATCGAATCTCGCACAAACAGTGGCCAAAATCAAAGATATGAGGAATGCTTTCTCAGTTCCACCAGGCGCATCGAAGAAAAATAAAAATATCCATCATGAATTTTATAGCTAAGTAGATAAAAAAAAAATTGGATAAAAAATAAAACACAAATTTGCATGCAGCCTCCAGTCAGATTCGAATCCAGTACTTCACGGCCCATAAGCGTCGAAGCTTTAACCACTGCACCATTTGTCACATACAAACTACACCTAGTAAATTCATATAAAAAATGGTTTTTTATTAGATTGTTGGGATTTTTCTTTTGAGTTTTTCCGATTTTTTTTCCTAAACCACCACTGTATTGAGGTGAACAAAATCAAAAAAAAAATCATCGAAATAAGTGAATCCATTCTCTAGATATCATCATAAAAGCCATTCAATACAAAATGTATGAGAAAATGAATTTTCTTGATAAATTTTTTTTTGGTGAATTTTTCCAATGTTTTAATAGTTATTATGCTATTCGAAACGGAGTCAAATCCAACAAAACAAAGATCATAAAAATCGGTCCAGCCGTTCTTCAGTTATAAATGGTGTAACTAACCCGACTTGTTAAATGGTAAAAAAAAAACGGTAAATGTGCATGCAGCCTCCAGTCGGATTCGTATCCAGTACCTTGCGGTCCAAGCGCCGAAGCTTTAACCACTGCACTACTCGTCACATAGAAACTACACCTAAAAAATTCATATAAAAAAAGGTTTTTTTTTTTAGATTTTTGGGGCTTCCCTTTTGAGTTTTTCCGAATTTTCTTTTTCCTAAACCACCACTGTATTGAGACGAACAAAATAAAAAAACAAAATGTACTAAATATATGAGAAAATGAATTTTCTTGAATCGGTCCAGCCGTTCTTCAGTTATAAATGGTGTAACTAACCCGACTTTGTTTTATATATATAGATATAATTTTATGTGAAAATATTGTTATTTAAATATTAAAATTTCAATTAATTTATTTGAAATCACAAAAAAAATTGTATCTAATACTAATTATAAGTAAAAATCACGTACACAATTGTGCTGATTGAGCTTATAATCACAAAAAAAATACTATACCGATAAAATATTACAAATTTTTCATAGCTGTATTTAAATTATATTACAGGGGTGTTTGACCAGGGCCAATGGTTAATCGACCAGGAGGAAACTCAAAGGCTGATGATGAAGATGATTTACCTCAAAATACATCGGGAAATGTATCTCATCCGACAGTTCCAGTGTATGGGCAGAAGCGTTTTCTCCTAGGATAATTTTGCCAATTCAACACACCTGTTTAAATAAAATTGCACTCCTGAACCCAATTTAATATTTTTACAAATATTTTGATGATCAACATATCAAAGACACTGCTCTTTATACTATCACGTATTGCATGAAAACGATCAGTATAAAGAATTAAAAATCAGTGAGTGCGAAATCAGGAGGCTTTACGGAATTTGCATGTATATGGGCTGCATTCCTTATCCCATGCTACATTTATTTTGGAATCAAACTATCGGATTTTCTAAAATATGCAACTGCATGCCAAGTCAAAGGTTTCAAATTTTACGGGCATCCATTGATTTTTTAGATACATCAAACGTACCCGACCATATAACAAATGTTTTCTGGTAGACACAGCCGATAATTGACTCAGTCAGACGACGCTGTCACAAAATCGAACGTAAAATAGGCCACTTTTCTATTGACGAGCAGATGATTCCCTTCACTGGCCGCACGCCTGCTCGACAATTTGTTACAGGAAAGCCTCGTCCAGTAGGCCTCAAAAATTTTGTGGTTACTACGTCGTAGGGTTAAGTCTTGGATTTTGAGTTATATCAAGGGGTAACACCTAGTCTAAAATTTAGGGAGCTCGGATTAGGGCCAAGTGTTATGCTACGTTTAACCGAAACACTGACTCCTGGCAGTTTCTTTTATTTTGACAGATATTTTTCGATGGTGGGTATATTTAAACAGTTGGATAAAATGGAATTCTAGGCCACAGGAACAATAATGTTAAACCGGTTAAAACAGGTTATTTTTAAAATTGATCGATAGTGAATCACAAGAATTTATGTTGACTGTGCAAAATTCAAGTATTTCGGTAGTGAAATGGAAAAACACAAAGTGCGTAACACCGATATCAACTATCAGCGGCATCAATCCTGCCTGCACTGTCGATCGGCGGTGTAAACAAATAAAAATGAAATTAAAATCGAAACAGTCATACGGGGGTCGTAATTTGTGATCAGCAATTTGAATATTATATGACGTATATAAAAACAAAAAAATGGCCTGTTAAAATCGCGCATTATTTTATTGACCTGGCCATTATTGTTAACTCGGGGATGTAGTGTACACTCGATTGCGCAATCTTAGGAATACCAAAGGCAAAATCCCTTAATTTATTAATGTTCAAAATGGATGTGGCACATTCTTTAATCTGTGAGGAACCAATACAAACCAATGGGACTGATACTAGCGGTATACGGATGAGGAAAACAACCAGCAAGAACCAGTAACAAAAAAGATTATAAAATGCAATAACTCCTGTTTTTGGGGAGACGATAATCACAATCGGGTCTGGTTGGTGTTAGTCCATGGTTCCGCCCCAGCCTTCTGAAATTATGCACACCCTATCCAAAAAAGCATTCTTCTGGCAGGGTGACTTTGGGTTTACCTCCCATTGAGAAGACAATGAATTTTGTAAAACGGGTCAAATTGGTTGTGTGATGCTATTAAATCTGAATGGTCGCCAATCAATCAAAGAATTATGGTTAACACCTAGCAAACACATTTTATTAAACACTTGCTTTTTATTTCGCAATAAATTAGATTTTCGAATATTTTAATTAAAAAATTTGTTCTAAAAGTTAAAAAAATGTCTCGATCAATTTTGACTTGTTAGGTCATCATCAGGGCAAGTTGAAATCGATCGAGTATTTTTTTAAATTATGTGAACAAAATTTTTAATTAAAATATTCGAAAATCTAATTTATTGCGAAATAAAGAGCAAGTGTTTAATAAAAAGTGTGTTTCGTCGAGTGCCTACGGCAAATAGTGTTAAAAGAATTATGGTTAAGCCAAACAGGAAAAGACCCAGACAATAACCACATTTACTCTTATATGCGCGACTTCAAATAAAAGGTTCGATTAAATGAACCTAAAGTACTCGTCATTTCGCAGAATTCAAAGGTCATGTGGTAAATTCTTCGATTTGTCAGCAATGTAAAGAAACGAAATACATCTAGAATCAATGACGTTTATCTACGGTGAGTGAAGTTGGCTCAAATCGTTCAATTTATTTGGTCTGTTAATAAATCGAATGGTCTTGTTACTAGATACGAAGATTTTGGACTGCTTCCAGTTGATGTGGAAAGCATAGTAATAGTTTATTTCGAATATATAGTTATCATCCCGTACATCAAAAATCTGCAATTGCTAAATTAGAAATAAACTTGGTTTGAAGTATTATTCGGTGTGCGCAATCCTTCATTCGGGTAGAACGATCAGGAAATGGAATAAAAAATAGTAGCAATCTGTGTAACCTTTAATTTCTGTTGATGTGGCGCATTGCCATATATATAGTTATGATGGTACCATATCCCTCTGTGTTACCCACTAGCAAACACAATTTATTATTTTCTAATACATAATTTAATTATAATTAAAAATAAAATATTGATAAATTAAATCTAAAATCATAATGTTTCAACATTTTTTTATTGTAAATGTCCGCTATCTGGAAAATTAATAATTTTCATTTCTATTTTATAAAAAAAATAAAATAATTTTTAGTTTTCTTATTCATCTTCTCAAGACACCAGCAGCAAACATACAATTAATTACTCATATGTAATTTATTTTTTTTGTGTTTCATTTCTTTCTGGGTTATCGAAATTGATGTCTTAAACACGATGTTAAACAGATGCCCTTTCCGCATTTGCTGTGCTGCGTATACGAGAGAGAGAGAGAGAGATACGCTAGATATTTTTAACATTTAAAGTTCGGGATTCTGTGAATCTTTTGTGACTTTGTGTGTTTTACACACGCAGCACACTACTTTATACCCATACAGAGCTCGTACAAATCATCATTTTATTTTTAATCTCGAAATGTCTGTGCGCGGCGAAGGAATACATATTCAGGAAATCTGGAATTTAATTTATTTGGTTTCATTCATTAAATTTTTTTTCTTTATCATCTTATTTCTTAGATGGTTATGATGTTTTACAAACAGCATGGAATCGGTGTCTCTTTGTAAAAATACATTATATAAAATATTATTTTTAAAATATGAGTAATGCCACAATGTCATATTTGTGTAGAGCAATTACTGTGAATTTTTGTGAATTGAAGTGGTTTTTACCTCTCTCGTGGGAATTTTATATACGCTGTGATGTTTTGGAAGCAGTAAACAGAAATCAAATGTCACGTGCGGTTTAAGAAATGCGGATTACTCAATTTGCTGTAGTTCAGATTTATTCATAAAAAATATTGCGATTCTGTGAACTAGCAGATTGCTATTTTTACCTCCCTGAACATATATTTTTCTATAAAACGACGTGAACCGGTTACTCAGTGGTCTGTCAAAAAGATAGTGTTACATTATGTGCTTGACTGCAATTTATACCAAAAAATTATATTTTCCTGATTAGACTTTATCCAAATTATTTCCTGTAATTCAAAGCTTACCGTGTGTGATTTTTGTTATTACTTTCACTGGTACGAGAAACTCTGCTAGAATAGAACGTTGGCCGAAAAAAAAATCGAAAAAGTTTTTAGGAACTATACATTCAGCTTGAGAATTTTTTTATCGGGAATTACTTGATAGTCTTAACGGTCAATTTTTAAAATTTTGTGTGTGAGATATATTCAATCGAGTTTTCCCGGACTCCCAACATTGAAATTAACCTTACGTTTTTAAATGAGAATTATTAGATGGAGTGTCATTTAAAATATTCTCCAAACTTTTAACTATGGATGCATTTCACGTCTTCCCTCCCCAAACATCTAAAAAAGCACGTATAGAAATTTGGTTTTGTATATTAGTTTTAATTTTTTTGAATGAAAATTTCTTTTTTTAAATTTTTTAGTTGGTTTTTAGGAAGAACAAAGTAATTCTAATATAAATAGCATAAAATTCGTATTTGCATTATCGTCATTTTTCGGCTGAAGTCGGCTAACTTTAGTAGGGTCTGATTATACACTGTTTCGATATCGGTTATTGGTTTGATGGGCAATTAATTCAGCAAGGGCGAGATATTTATTCAAATTGCGCATTTAAGATTTAGAAAATTAATAATGTGAGATTAGCGACATCTAGGTTTAAGTAGTAGCATTTTGATAGTTTTGTGAGATAGTTTTATGGTATTGCAGATTGTAATAGTCTAGAGCAGACCCGTCGAGAATATTACATAGTTCTATATAAATCCAGACGAGTCTAGAATATGTCATCGATATATAAATACGGGTGCAACGAACACAATGAGTGATTTGGGAGATTCGGTACGTGAAACCTTAAAATCGAAAGTGAATAGCGCAAATTATTGTAGGAATATTATTGTAGGAATATTTCAGGAATATTCCAGTGGTGTAAGGCCCTGAGAAATTATTTTCGATATTTTCGGAAATTTCAGTGATACCCCTTTAAGGGTGAAATTTACCGTCCAGCAAATCACAAGGGTGGTCTTGAACTAAGCAATGAAATGTAATTAGTTTGTAATAAAATCTGATCCAAGAACTATCCCAATGCATTGGTAAACGAATTAAAATGCCATTAAAATATAGCATATTTAATTATCATGTCACAAGAAATCGAAATGGACTTCTAAGGTTATACTTTGATGTTTGTCTTACATTGCTTATATAGAATCACCCTCCCTAACTTTTTAAAATAATAAACTAAAACAAAACACCCCACAATGAAATTGAAACCGAAAACTAAGCCAACACCAAAAATTGTCTACAGTTTCTATATAAATGTAGATCAAAATTAAATATCAATGATCCAACACAATTTATAAATATGTATCGTACATCGAGGAATCAAATTACCATAATTTTTTGTCTATCCATATTCTAATTTTTAAACCATGGAACCACATAAATATTTGACGTACATGCAAGAAATTGTTTGACATGACATAACTCTGTCTATGTATGATCTGGACTCTGTACCATTCCATGTACATACAAATTGTCTAGACGACGTAATACAAGATTTGTCTCTAAACAAAACATGCCAATGTCCAGAATTGTATGAATTTGATGCAATGCCATGTAATTTATTGGGAGGTCTACGCATATCTAATTATTTATGTTTTACTAGTTTAAAGATCAAATAGCAACCAGATGTGTGTACAGCAACCAAGAAGAGACTTTATGGTTAGAAAATCTATTTGTTTAGTAAATCCTTTCTAATGGTTATTTAATAATATTTGTAGTTTAAAATATTCATTCATCTATTGTCAATCAAATAGTTTTTTTTTGAACTGATACTTTCTTAAAATAAATAACTTCAGAATTTTTATGATTATACGCTGGCTCAGTACAATGAGATGCATTGATCACTTTTCCGATATTTTGTTAATGTTTATATATAAAATGCTGGAGTGAATGATGATCTTTATGACACTTTGATGCGTTAAAATATTTATATGACACTCGAAACGTGATAATTTGAATTTTATATAGAACCGAGGACGAGAAAAAATTTAACCGCATTCAATTCATAGGGATAGTTCTTGTCAATACATGACATACGGTATAATATTACCAGGCGACTCCGGTGCCGCTTAGTAACGGGTTTGCACTTTCCACAAATTGTTTAAAGTAAATCATTATAATAACACAATTTGCAATAACACAATATTCGTTCATGCGCGTATTTCCTATCTAGGTGAATTGAAAAATTCTCATGCTGACCTGATAGGGGGTATGATTCCATTTATATTGGTTCATTGGTTTCATTTATATTGGTTATGTACTGGCTCCAACAGTACCTTGAATTTTGAGAGAACTATACTTGAAGATTTTATTTACATACTGACGACATGTTATTTGCTTGAGATTATCATATTCCGTTGATCGGAATTTCGATTTTCGACTATACCATCAACTGTCGGAGCCGAATTACGTATATCGAATTATGATAATGTGTCATGGTTTTAATATTTGGTTTAGGGTGTGATCACGTACGCAAGTGGCTTTAATATTCGATCTGTTTATTTAATGATTATTGCAACTGTCCAGTTCCATGGTGTAATTATACTGTTTTAATGTATACGCATGGATGTCTTTCCTACCCGTGTTACCACCTCACAATATATCAGTATTAGTGCTGGCACGACCTCCTATTCTACTGCGCTGGTAAATCAAAATCGTCCAGCAAAATGTTGCCGCTGTCATCGAGGAAAGTGAATTGTTTTTTCGTGTGGTTCGCATCGATTTTAATTTCTCTCTTGCCCATTAGTGATTCGGTTACCATACGATAGTTTACTAATCCGCATCTCTTCATAATGACTCCGAATAACAATTTCCGCGTATTATTGCTGAAAGTTTTGACCAACCCTTGCTCACCAGCCTCAAACTCTTGCAACTTTGCACCATGCTGTCATTCAATTGGAAAGGGTTACTTCATCCCAAGAGTAAATAAATGTGTGTACAGCCAATTAGACTGTGAATGAAACGGTGCCGTTCTAATGTGTTCGATGCTGTTTTCACTACAGAATGACTTAAATTCTTCTTACACAAATTTGGAGACTATTGTCGAAAACGATAGTGTCACAGAGTCCCTGAAGGAAAAAAACGTCGTTCAAAGCGGTCGATAGTCTTTCCGGTCGTTGTCAATTTCATTTTAAATGCTAAAACTAATGACCACCAGCTACCAAAAATCATTTACGGATCCTACAAAATCGATGTTCACTCTTGACCTTTAGGATTGGTCATGACTGCAATATGGTTGGTACACCGTATACCCAGATAACATTTTTCACAATATCAATCACTGAAAATATGGCATTGCTCGACTCCATATTTGGCCTTAGTTCATATTCCGAAGAAATCATATCAGAAAACGTAATTATGAATAAATAAACCACTAATTCATATTTGGGAGAAACGAAGAAGGTACATTTAGAAAATAGGTAGATTAGAGTAGTAATTTTAAACTTTCCTTCACTCAAGAAAGTAAATAAGATCCTTTCAGGAAAAGTTTTGATTCTGTCATCGTTTTATCGCAGATTCGGGAAATTGGTGAAGCCAATTCTTAAATCAAGAAAAATTCTTAAATCATCAAACGCCGATCGCGTTTCTGTGAGACCGCTTAATAAAACATAGGTGCTAGCTTAGGAACCATTGAGTGATAAACTTCCATGGAAAATTTCCTGATGATCAAGAAGGATGAACATATTTTCGGACCATACGGCTATTGGAGTTCTACGCAATAAAAGACAATGGTAACAAGAAAAGATAGAAAGCCTTCTTGGAAGAGTTCAACTATATGGACTGCTATTTAACAGAGATTACGAGGACCTCTATCAAATATTACAACAAATTCAATGCAATAGAAGATATCAAATTACTCCTTCGCAGGGGGAGGAAGGTTAAGAGAGGAGCACCCGTCATATGTGCAATGTGTCCAAAACTATTTATTCATTACATTCTGAATTTTAATTTATGAAATGTTTAATGAAATCTATACAAAGCTTTTTCTATATTTTTACGTGTGTTCAGCGTTACTTAACCTAGCACACCTCTTTTAGTCAATAAGAAATTTAATCCAATTTCATTATTATCATCGTGAATATCCAATTTGTGACATTTGTGGTTATTTCTTAAAATTTAAAAATTTACATCGATGCTTTTGTTAAAATTCGTCTGGCTAATACCCCTTGAATGTGATTACGGTAACGACTTGGTACAACGAGTCGATCACCATAAAACACGCAAACTAATATAGAGTGTTCATTAATTATCCTCGTCGAACAAAAAATTTTGCAACATCTGGCTCCCTTATCTGCTTAGGTGGAACGCGGTCAACCGTTCTCGATGAGAGCGGAAAATTTTAATAATGTTTCGTACTGCAGGGTCTCAAATGTTACTGCACCGCTTTATCGATTGCAAGACATCCGTTGACGCAGGTTACATTCCCCAAATTCCCAAAGACGATTTCTTCAGCTTTTTCGATTTCTTCTTCCTCATGACCGGCAATTAATCGCGAAATGAAATCTGCATACATAAAGCTCTTCGTGTTCACGTATCAAAAGTTCTCACCATCAAAAGTTATAAGTGAGCAACATCATAAGTGAGCCGCTCAAGCGTAGAAGTGTACACTGGAACGCCTTTCTTCGAAGCATAAATCGCAATTAGCGGTTTATGATCGGTCTGAAGCTCGTACTTGCGACTGTCAATGCGTATCGATGAAACTGTCTCAGAGCGAACATAAATGATAATGCCTTTCGCTGGAACTGCGGATAGTTTTTCTCGCCTTCGTAAATGACGATGCAACGTGTATCAATACTGCCCTCATTCCATAGCTGATGCGTCCGACACAACAATAATTTTTCTTCTTAGGGTCATAGTGGGTTAACGCGAATTAGCCGGGAGAATTAGCTTCGCGAATTAGCCTTGCGATCGCCCAAGTCTGTGTTATTACATCGTTTTTATGTATCCGTAGACGGTCTAAGCTTTTCTGTCCCGTTTTCATTTCCTTTAACTTTGACAATTTTTTCATTATATCTCGATGCGGTAACCTATTCTTGTAGAGGCTATAGAAACGGTTGTTAGGCGTCACGATGAAGTTATTTTTATTTTCCCCCTCTATACTATTAATTCCAGATCGTCAGAAATAAATTTTCTTTATGTGAAAATAAGACTTTCAACTATTTACACGAAAAAGCAGTTCTCGCTCGTCGAAGTACTCTCTGCTTAATCTCACCAAGCAAGGCAAATATCGATAAGCCACTTGCAACGTGAAAACTAATGCTTTAGAATGCAGATGTGATACTTACGATTAAAAAATGAGCTAAAAGCACTTCATGAGTATTATAACTGGACTAGTATGGGAAAATCTAGATTTACTTAGGCTATAGAAGCCTGATATCAATAAAGCGCAGAAGCATCATATTAGCGTGATTGCGAGTGGTATTATATATGACACTGTCTTAGGCACACAAAGACTTGGTGTCTCCTCACGTAATCACTGTAATAGCTGCTAACTTGAAGATCAGGAAGAAACAATGCTCGATTTTTTTTGTACTTGTCACCGTTTAACACTAGATAGAAATAAATTTCTGGATTATTCTGATGCCATTTTATTGTAAAAATTATGAGAGACTGCAATTTAATTTAAGGATTGAAATATGAAAACAAAAAAACTACGAAAAATTAAAGGCGATGTCTAAGTTTTTCATAATATTGGCGAGTATGACCGAGGAGTACCCGAAGAATAAGAAATAATGAGTCTATTACGTTAACTGATGAATTGCAGTGCGTAACGCACATCCTAAACCACCAATATTGTGGACCCAAATTGTATTGAGAATAAACAGCTGATTTAATATAAGAAATATTAAATTCCTTTCACAACTCTTAAAACGCTTTGCAAATGAATTGTGGCCCATTATCTGTATCTGTTCAGGGACCCCAAACACCAGAAACACGTAATTTCTGAGAATTGCAATTATTTTGTTGTTGGTCGTGCTCGAGCTAAGAGGTTTAAGCACCACAAACTTGCTGAACTCATCCAATACTACTAAAATGTAAGTGTTGCCTTGTCATGATCTAGGATGAGGGCGATCAACATAAACGTTCTGCCACGGTCTCTCTGCAAACTTATTGTGTACAAGTGATGGCTTACTTCTACCGATGACGTTAAAGCTGAATCATGTAATTCTCGAATTAACAAAGTGGTCATTTTGGGAGGGATCAATAGTTTCCATAAAGAACTATTGGTCAATTTTGGTTTGATTTTGAATGCAAGTCTAATGAAATATGGCCTTTATGTTAAATGCTGGATATTTTTTGGAACCGATTTGATTTTTTCACGCAAATTTTCATAATCATATTATAGAAACGTATAGCAAGTTCAATTGTTTTTAGCAAATAGAATATGTATATGAAGCTAGCCCGATACTAGACCCGAAAAATGCGGTGGCATTATTAACTACCACTATCGTGCGAAATTATTGTTTAACATCGAAATTATGTCTCTGCTTTATCGACATTTTTCAACTAGCTATTTATACGAATCTGCCGTACCGACTTTTTTAGAGACGAATGATACAAGTTGTTTTAATCTACATTATCGCCATTTTACGGCTGATCATTTTTAGTTACTATAACCGAATCTGTATTATCGACATTTTCGGTTGATACATTTTTGCTGTTTCAACCGAATCTGCATTATTGAGATTTTTCGGTTGGAGCGAGCCGGCTAACTTTAATAGTATTATAATCAGTCCTGTTCAGATGAATTAAGTTGTCATGTCACAATAAGACAATGGCAACACTAAACTAAAAGGGATCCAGGATATTACTATCAGCCCAGAAAATTTACCATCCCACAATATTTCATCCTATAGGAAAAACTAGAACGACAGAAAACTATCGTCCCAGAAAAGAAATTTAGCCCAGTTTTTATCCCTAATGCGAAAGTTTACTAAAATCATTAAATTCCTCAATCTTTTGATAACGCTTGCACAGCCTATTCTATAAAAGTGTCGGATTAGGACGAATGTTTTTTAGATACCCCATAGATGCCAATAAAATATCTTACCGGTTCCCACCTCATGACAGTAATCCGCTTCAAAATAAATTTAATATCGACATAATTTTATTTCGATGTGAAAACTTCTTTGAGAACCGAAAAATGGGCGAAAATGTATTGTGGTAAGAAACAATTCATCGAAATTATTCAAAACGTTGGGGGGGGGGGGGGGCTGCTAGTTATCGAGAGCAGTGACGGAGGGACCATGACCGGGGGTAGTTGCGAGGTGGTTATGACCGGGGGTAATGGCAGCGGTGATGAATAAGGAGTAATTAATATTCGGGGCTAGTTGGCCGGGGTAATTGTCCGAGGGTAATATCTGGGATTGCGGTGGGGGGGGGGGGGATTCAGTCTAGCCTCATTTCGACGATTTCGGATCAGTAAAATTATTTTTAAATTAGATTCACAGATTTACTGCTTTACTGTGCCCCTTCGCACCCAATTAATCCCAGCCCCAATCGTGTCATGGAATACTTCTGGAAATTATTCTTTGATTGAATTTTGATATGTAACTATATCTCATGTTTGGATTTTGACACAAATGTGATTGATGGAAAAATTCCCTGAATGGACCTTGGAAATTGATGGATGTGAAAATGTTCAGCTTTGGAATATATCAAATGAAACATACTCCTTCCTGAAATGTAAGGTTGAAACAGCTTCGGGTTGATCAATTTTTTTCCATGTGTCTGTCGAAATAATTGTTATTGAAGCTGATTCAAAAAATAGTGTAACTGGACTGTAATTTATTTCAATTGTAAAATATTTCCGGGACACTTCCGAATCAATTTGAAGCGCTTTTTTAAGACTTTTTTTGGTTTATCCGCGATTGATGATGATTTTGAGTAGCAAGCACAATGACCTTTTTCATACCCTTTAAGTTTATAGAAGTTAATAGAAGTTATGGCAACGCATAGCTATGACGAAATCAGCATACTTACCTATATATAGTAACGTTGAGCTTGATATAGGCGATGAGGAACTTGCAAGAAAACTAGCAAGGGGCCATTCTCTTAAAATGCCTGAAATATTGGCCCAGATTTAAGTAGTTTCTCGCGACTTTAGGCAAAACTGATGTTCCACGTAATTGCTCAGCATGGTATAGAGAATAATCATGTGTGTTTCCAAGACGATTGGAGCATTTTTAGGAAATAGTCATTTGTTTGGGTAAATATATTGTTCAAGAGTACTTTTCGATTTTGAAGCATCACTTGACGAAAAAAACCATATCTAAGCTCATAGTTAAAATATCATGAAACGGTTTACTGTTTTAGATATTAGAAGGACTATACTTTACGTATGTTAAATAATATATGTATGCATATTACCTGGGATTTAGAATGATTTTTAAATTGGGTGATCGAACTGACGCGTGACAAATAATTTGAATTTATTTGATATTCAACACATGTTTACAATTTTTTGTGACATATAGAGGTGTTGACATTGTCAGTTCTAGATTCAGCTTTTAAAAACTAATAAATAGAATTTTATTCCAGACGAAGCAGTATATTATCCCAAAATCAGCAGATTTTTTGCTAACGTTCTCATGTTTTTAAATTTTTTTTGCCAATCATCATGTTTCTAGTGCGATTAGACATCAAAACTCTCGTAATCACAGAAATACATTTTTTTAATAATTTTGAATGGTGTCAGACGATCCCATAATCATGTAATTTTTCTAAATAATCCAAGGGAAAGTATCCGGGGATAATGCCCTGTTACGAGGTCGACGATATTAACGAAATGGTTCATTCTTCGCCCGATAAACTATTTGATATGAATGTACTGCCTAGACAGGAATTGTATTGTTTAACGGCCGCCATATCTGTCACGGACGCAAAGAGAGTTCCTGTGCCTCCTCTTCTCCACTTAATTATCCCAAGCTCAATAAACAATATTACAGATATTAAGATGAAAGGATCAGGAAACATGTTGGTAGCATTGTTCCCATTTACAACCAATTTTTTGTATCATATAAAGGGAGTTTTTTTTTAATAGACTCACGCCGGAGCCACGCTTCCAAATTGTTGAATTTTTTTTTATCAAAATAATGGTTTTGTTCGCCAACCTCATCGTGCATTACGTCCATTTTACGGTCGTCATATGTGTCCAGCAGAGTGGGTAATTCGGTTAACTGTGGATCGTTTTCGCACCACGTATACTGTAATGATAATACGCATTAAGTAAGACATCAAACAGTGCGTATCAAAGAAGCGATAGACGCTGTACAGCGTAACAATGAGGGAGACCCAAATCAGTCAATTCGACGTCGTTCTCAGCAACTGGAGATGTGTCCAGCCACCAACTTGTGCAGGAATTACAGCCATCCGACCATCGCACACGCCGCCAATTCGGCCAATGGGCTGAAACACAAATTGATATAGATCTTGATTTTCCAAAGAAAATTTTGTTCAGCGATGAAGCTCACTTTTGGTTGAATGGGTTAATAAACAGAATTGTCAGATTTGAAGTAAAGATAATCCACATGCCTTTGCCGAATTACCATTACATCAAGAGAAAATCACAGTTTGGTGCGCTTTATGGGCTGGCGGAATCATTGGTCCATATGTCTTCAAAAACGAAGATGCGGGCGGAAATATTAATTGGAAGGGACAATTAATTTACTCTACAATTAGATTATTTTCGTTTTGATATGTTAAGTCACTTGTCTATGCCGATAAATCAGAGCTGATTGAACGCTTGGAACACAACATTCGAGCGAGTTATTCACGTAGTATGGCCGTACGTAATTGCTGCGAAAAGCGAGTGAAAATTGGACATCCAGATCTACGCGCTAGTCTCGGCGGCCACATGGCCAAAATCATATTCAAGCATTAATGGCATAATATTATCTATCTCATTTCATTGATATTCAAAATATTTTTTATTTGTTCTATTTGAATTTAAAATTATGAACCTTTTAAAAAAAAACACCTTTTACATAAATGTTGATGTGATGAACCACATAAAACTTTGGTTCAAATCGTTTAAATTCGTGGAAAGAATGAAGCTCTCCATCTTGAAATGATTCTATTAAAACAGAAATCATAAAATTTTGTTGATTGGTAACAGAAGATGAACTGATTCTGACTACGAACATGTTCTTCCTTACCACGTACGGACTGACTCTGGTTAATAGGAAAAAATTACTTGAGGCAATGCTCATTGCAAATGTACTCCTGGGAAAGAAACACTCATATTACATTCATGGAAGCCTAAATACTTATGCTCATACCGAATCTTCTACAACACGAGTTTTTAAAACCAGAGCTGCATTCATTTAGAAAAAAGATTACTACCAAATACTTGGTTCAATTAATTAGGTTGTTTTAACACACAATTCTGAGCTAGATAAACCAAATATCTTGTTTAATTTAGAAACTTGGTTTTTCTTTATTTGGTTACTACAAAAAATGGGTGAAATTTGAGTTACCAGGATGTTGGTACGTAGTTTGGTTTAACTTAATAACAACAGATTTTGTTAGGAGAACAATATTATTGTTATATCCAACAAAGTATTTTGGTTTTTTTCAATTATTTATTTTGACCTATAAGTGTTGTCATATAAACTAAGACTTGCTAAAATTGCAATATTTACGAACCCCTTCGACAGTTGCGTAGCGAATCATTAAAATTCGCTAAGGAATTTAGATTATACTTTAAATGTAAGTTTTTTTTTTTTTGTTTTTTTTATTTATTTGTTTAATTGTTTAAAGAGTCTTAAAGACTATGACAAACAATTTAAGTTAATATAAATGTGTACTAGCATATACATACATTAAATAACGTTAACAGAAAAAAAGACTATTTTTTATCAGAAAAAAGAGTTACAAAATTTATGAGCAACAAGAAAATTATGATTAAGTTCTAATAAATAATATATTTAACTCAACAATATATATATGTTATTCTTTTTTTCCCGCTCCATTATAATTTTTTTTTATTTTCCTTAATGAATTATCTAATAAACTTAATTGATTATTTATATTTATCCTATTTTATTTTTTGTTATATATTTTTTTTTTTTTATTTTTTTATTTTTTTTTTTTTTATTATTATTTTTTTATTTATTTTTTTTCCTTCTATACATTCATCTATGAATACTTCACTTCCTCTTCCCCTACACTTTCCGCAAGTAAACATTTTGTTCGCAATCGACAACAATCCTGAAACCGAGAAATCGCTTCTAAAAGTTTATTCGATTAGGTCTCGAGCCACTTTGTAATTAAATATGATTTTAGTGACATCTGGTATTTGTATATATTTTGCTCATTTTTTAAAGACCCTGGTAATTCATTAAATAAAAAGAGACATTTGTAGAATGGGTTATTTTGTCCGCGTATTGTGCTTACAGTAGGTATATAAAAGTTGGTATTGTTATTCCTTCGGGTGTTGTACGAATGTATCTCACCTACAGTAGTAAGGTTAATGTTTGATTTAGTGAGACCTAACTGAACTTTTCTAATGAACGTCAATAATTGAAATTGGCCTAAGACGTCAATAGGCAATATCTTGGATGTAAAGATGGATTTACTTGCCGTTAATAAGGGTAAACGTTTAACGGTTTTAATTACCCGATTTTGTAAAATTTTCAGACTTTTCTTTGTATTTTGAGACGCAGTTGTCCAGAGTGAGCTCATATAGTTAAGTCTAGAATTAATATAAGCATTGTAGATCATCCAAGCGGTTTTTTCATCAATGTAGGTCCGTATTCTTTTTATTGCAAAAATGTAAGGCCAAATAGTTTTTTTAAGTTTTATTGTGTGTTCTTTCCAGTTAAGATTCTCATCAATCACTAACCCCAAATAAGTCGTATTTTGAACTTGATCGATTTTGTTATTATTTACAAACAGATGAGATGAAAAATATGTTCGAAAATCTTTATTTTGGAAAAATATGTAATTAGTTTTCGACAGATTTATATTCATTTTGTTCGCACATAGCCAATTTTCAATTTTAAGTATATCGTTTGTGATTTGTTCGATAACCGTTTGAGGATTTTTGGATTTATAAATTAAAGTCGAGTCATCTGCATACATAAACAATTTGCCTGACAGTTCTAAATTAAACATATCGTTAATAAAAAAATTAAATGCTATTGGTCCAAAGACTGACCCTTGTGGCACACCCGTTAAGATTTGTAATGGTCTGCTTTTAAGACCATTTATAACAGTATATTGGACACGATTAACAAAATAAGAAGAGAGTAGTGAGAAAGTTGAGTTTGATGGATTTAGCCTTTTTAATTTTAAAAGTAGAATGTCATGCTGGACAGTATCGAAGGCTTTTTTAAGATCTACTGAGAGCATAGCAACATAGTCCTTGTTATCCATTCCTAATAATATTTCATTGAGAACAGACATTGCAGCTGATTGGGTACTCGATTTTTCAACAAAGCCAAATTGGTAGGGGCTTATGATCCTGTTCTTCAGAAAATATATATGTAATCTTTCTACCATAATTTTTTCAAAAATTTTCGAGAATACGTTCAATATAGAAATTGGATGGTAATTAGCAGGTATCATTTTATTACCTGATTTAAATATAGGGTGTACTTTCGCAATTTTGAGACAGTCTGGGAAATGTCCATTACCTATGCATTCATTGATTAATTGGACAACACGTTTTTTATTAAACAATTTATGTTGTGTACTGTGATATAAGACCACAGAAGTAAAAAATATGGATTACCATTTTTTCGGCACTTATTTGACTTCTCTAGTTCTGGCGTCGACTTCAAAAGAAAATTGAAGAAACACTTTTCATAATTCTATTAAACGCATACAACCATTCACTAATAAACCCATAGGGTCCCATACACGTTCAAATAATTTGCGCAACATTCGGTGTTGTGCAAACATGTTGATCGTGTATTTTGCGTTGTTGACTTGTTGCACACAATAGGGTAAAAATGGCAAACACAGTTAATAATAAACAATTTTGGCAAGATTTATTAATTTAGTCTTACAGCTGTTGAAGAGAAATTAACAATTGATTCGTTCTCCAATCAGCTGCTGATATTTCGAAAATAACATGGTTTTCAACGTTGAACCCGCCTTGACAATATGTTTCTACCTTTTTTCTTCGTAAAAGGTTGTGTAAATGGCAGCACGCTAGAATAATGAAACATAATAGCTTTTTCTGGACGTAGATTTATTTCTCTAGTTCGATTTATTTAGTTCCAGGTAAATTTTCTGGTACACGTATGCAGAGGTTTTTTCGTTGAAGCTTTTTATTAAAAAGTGTGTTTGAAAGCACTTCCCCGTCAGAGGCCCGTCCGTTAGCTCGTACGCCTACAATTAAAAATTCATAATTGGAATTTGCGACACCCATTAAAACAATGCTAAACGGTCTTGTAACAAATTAATTTCTTTTTCAGGATATTCGTCAACCGTCGCAAAAAACTAACTACCAAAAGGAATCAAAAAAACGAAATGAGCTTTTACAAATGACTTGTGAACATTTGCGCACTGCGAATTCGAAAGTTGAAATTTTAAGTAAAAACTGGGCTATGGATTTCATAAAATAGAAACCAGATCAGCAAATTTAGGCGTAGTTTTACTTACGTATACATCGAGAAAATCAGGTAAAGAGTAAAAATTTAGAAATTTTATTAAAAATTTTTAGGATGAAGAAGCTAAATTTTTCTGATTTTTTTTTGATTTTCGGGAAAATTTCGGCTTTCTATTTCCAGGCAACCTTCATGAAACTCCCGAAGAACAAATTGGCGAAAAATTCGATTTTGAATAAATTAAAATTGAAATTTTGAATTAACAAACTACTTATTATTTTATTTATTTTTATTAATAATATAATTGCTTCATCAACCTTGCAGACACAGATCAAAGAGCTTTTATCGCTCTTATCGCTTCTTCTGATAGTGCCAAAAATGTTAAAAAAATCAATTTTTGTATATAAAAGTTTTTTTTAAATGTAATTTTAATTCGGAATTTATATATTTCTTCAAATGTCTAATTTTATTTAAAATTTTAAACTAAGTAAAAAAAAATTTGAAAAAATTTCAAATTTTTTCGGAAAAATTACAAAATTTTCCCGGAAAAATTACTGGTACTGTCGAAAAACTGTTAAGATACAATCCTTATATTAAATTTTTTATAAAAATTACACATTTTTACGTATTTTGAATAAAATAATACTCAATTTGTTTAAGTGAAAATTTATCCCGGAAAATGGGGTAATTTTCCGAAAAAATTTAGCTTCCTCCTCCCAAAAACTGTTGATAAACAACCCTGCATTTAATATTTTTTAAAATTTATACTCCTTACCTGAGTCTCTCGAGAATTTTTATTTGGCTCTGTAGACGGAAAAAGCGAAAATGGCGCTATCAACGTGTGCTTAAGAAAATTCTAATTTAATATTTTCCCATCATTCCTATAAAACCCATAATCGTGCTGAGGTTGTATTTTAGAAGTGTATGTAGAATCAAATATTGTCAAATAAAAATTGTTCAATATTACCAGTCAACAGAATTTATATTCATTTGTTGAATAAAATTTCGGTACTAAAAGACTTTTCAAATAAAAGGTGTATACCCTAGCTAAATGATTTAATTTTGTACTAAAACATATCGATTCTGTGTCTTGGGTATTTAGTAAAAATTATTTTGGTTAGATGTCACTGAAACCAGTTAGAACATATACGCAAATTGTAAACGATTTACAATTCAACTAATCACTTTCAATAAAATCGAAATTAAAATTTAATTTGGTTTATTGCATTAAGCTGTGATTATTAAATTACGTAAATAACACAAAAAAAGTCGTAAATTGATTATAATTAACTTGAGTATTCATCATCACTTTTCAGCTTCGTCATAATAATAATAATAATAAAATATATTTTTATTGATTGTAAATCATCTCTCAATTTGATTTATCATTTATACCAATCAATTATTTAACAATACAGTAATTAATGAACAATATATCATAGAGTGAGGTTCATCAATTGATGCTGATTGCCTTCTTCTTCCTCCGTGTCGATTATCTCCGGTGCTATAATATGGGGGGATGGTGGATGTTTGATATTATTGACGATCGATCTCGCGTTCGTGTCGAATGCAAAGAAATGACTAAGATTTTGACACTTTCGTAGTTTATGTGCATGATGATCGATTGATGAATCAACAAATAATTAATTATTTTTGGTTTTCTATAGAATTTTGTGGTTTTATTAATTTATTCGAAAGGTCGGTCGTGTGTATGGCAAAAGGGTATGTGTTGGGGGGAGGTGTGAGACTAAATTTTATTTTGGTTTTGGAGAATTCCATATTTGTTCTTATTTGTTTAAGTCTAATTGATTACTGGAAATATTTTATAAAGGTAATCGGTTTCCAGATGTTTGGACATTTTTAATATTGGTTTAATGCATATTTAAAGTTATTATTCATAATTCTTTGTATGACTATCGTTTCAGATTTAATCAAATACTTATAAAGTTGGGATTGCTTGTTTTACTTGAAGTATTATGGAAAATACACATTAATTGTGTCCTACGATTCCCGATTTAAAAATTTCCAGTATTAATTCTAGTATTCAATAGAGGGTCAGAACTATAATTCCAAACCACGTCAAAATCATTGAAATCGTTTATGGTATTCATCAGTGTATACCGGGTTGGCTTGTTTATCGCTAGCTTAAAGGAGTAAAAGTTGGCTGTGTCCCTATTTCCAGATAAGAACGAAGTGGTAACAGCTTAACAATTATAAGAGGTGATTTTGATAGGAATAGTTGTGTGATTACTTTAGACATAGGAGCAATACACACGATTGTTCGAAAAATCTCATCAGTTCGGGGTAATAATTTTCCACACGAAGCACTGGTCACTGATATTGTCGATGAAATCATTCTAGGTATGGACTTCATGAGAACAAAAGAGAGATTGACCACCGAGAAGAGCTGTCACTAATTACAGAAACAATTATTCAGGAACGATAGGAGGGAGGTTCTGCGTCACCCAAATTGTGGGTTGTAGTAGCTAATGAAACGAGATGAACAAAGGATTAGATAAGTAATTAAATATAGTAATACCAAATAATGACCATAGAGTGTAATCTAGATCTCTAAATTTCTCAAATGAGGAAAAACAACCATGAAAGTGACAATCGTTTTAAAATGTGAAGAGGTAAGTACCACTGTGAAATGCGAACAAAAAAATCCGGGGAGGTCAACACAATAATAACACTGAACTTACTACAGCATTTTTTTACATTTTCTGTGGTCCATTAGAGAATAATATAAGGTTCGCTATAGCAAAACAAGCCAAACACCTATAGAAGATTGCCTTTGGCAAAACAAGAAGAAGTCGATTAGTATGCAGCTCACCGGTGATGTTGGTTAAAAGGAAGTACACTTGAATCTCGATTATCCGGGATCTGATTATCCGTGAACCTCGATTATCCGGGATTATCCGGGATTTTGTTTGTCTCTTGGTTAATGAGAATTTCATCTTATTAACCGGGATTTTTTTAGTTCTTATAAAAATCATTCGATTAACCGGGATTTTTGATTATCCGGGAAGTCCCAATCATCCCGGATAATCGAGTTTCAAGTGTATATCAGTATGAGATTTTGTGTAGATTATAGAAAACTTACTGATGTGGTGAAAAAGGATCCGTTACAACGAAACGACGACACATTAAACACATTATCGGACGCTAAAATGTTCTCCATTTTGGATCTCCAAAGTGGCTATTAGCAGATACAAATTCAAGTATAGAAGATCATGAGAAAATGGCTTTTAGTTTAGGCAACGGATTATACAGCAATTCAATGTAACGCCCCAGCGAGAACGTGCTTCGTATATATTTACAATAGTAATATGGGAAAAACTTTCGAAGAGCTCGTAAGGAACCCTGCTGAAGTCCTCCGACGAATACAATCCGCCAGGTTAAAATAAAGTCAGAAGAAATGTTCACTTTTCAGAAAAGAGGTAAAGCATATTTCATTGGCTTTGGCCACAAAGTAATCGCCAATGAAAATCATTCAGACGAAGTAAAAATTTCGACAGTAAAGACAATGCTTGCGTACCCTATACTCAACATGAAATCTATTCTCGATACCGATCGTTACTTGAATGGTATAGAGAGAGTGTTTTCGCAAAAAATCGAACTATTGCGTGACGTAAAAGAATAATTTAATATTATTTTTGGGTATAGTGGAATGCATGTACTATTTTCATAAATACCTCTATAGCCAAAAATTCCATTTACAAACATACCATGAGGCCATGAAGTTGAATTTAATAAGCGAATTTTAATATACTAAACGCGAATTATCAATAATATTGCGTTATAAGAAGGAGGTTAACCAACATGGAGCGAAAATTCAGATAAGACACCCTTAGCGACGGCATATTGATCAGAGTGGGAAAACCTGCTCTTATACTGAATGGCTGTTTGAAACGAATATGGGAGAGCTCGGATGGCAAAGCTAAACATTATTAAAAGTGATGCCGAAAATTGTTCAAATGCTTGAGGAGTATGAAAGAAAAGTAAGTGGAGACCACTTCGGAATTAATAAAATTCTCACAAATATTCATCAAAGATTTTATTGGTCCGAATGTAGACGGTCGGAAGTAGAACGGAGTCAGACATGCAACCAATGTGCAGCAGTGAAAGAACCTACACAAAAAAGCCGACTATCAATGCGACAGTAAACTTAAATACTTTTCGGGAATAATCTACGATTATCAGCAGATCAGTTTAGTGCTGTTTCACCATTAGCGTTGTATGGCCAAGATTACGTCGATAAAATACAAGAAACAACTTGATGAAATACACAAATTTGCACGAGAAAAAAGTTGATTAGCAAGCGATGGAAAGAAGGTTATGCATGACGAAGAATTATCAACGAAACTCCAAACAGCATAGTATGGGGCTAGGGATTGCATTCCTGGACCGTTTTATGAATCCCGGGACTACGGGGAAAATCTTTCTTACATTTTCGAATTATTTAAAAAATATGATTTTAAAAAGCATGATGCCTTAACCGATTTATCGTTCAGCGTGGTTCTTAATTTAGAAATAGTATTTCCGGAAGCGGAAAATGCTTGTTTCGATTCCGCGCTTGTCGGTGGAATGGTCAATAAATCAGTATGTAGTCGCTGCAAATGTGGTCCTCTGTGACCGCTTTGTTAAATATTCTTATTTAACTCCCGATCGCGGTCACCAATTTAATATTTACGTTGCAGTTCGTTTTCCAAATTCTCTTCCTCGACGCTTGAAACCACATCTTCATTAGTTTTTCCGGTGTAATAATCCTTGCTCGATGATGCAACATTTTCATCCGTTTCACATTCCGCGTCTGTTGCTCCATGTAATTCTCAATAATCGCTAATAAAAACTTAAATGCGGTTTTGACTTGGGTCAATAAATATATCTGCATCATTAAAAGCAGTGTCGCCGTTCTGGAAATAATTTAATATTCAGGATGTTACTTGTAATTTACTCAGCACAACGGCATCGCATGGGCTGAAGGTTTTTGTATCTAATATGAACATCATATCTTGCTTTTCACATTCTCTGACATACTTTTGCAAAACACTATTATTTTTTGTTGGGGAACGTCGAAAAACTCGAACTATTTAACGTATTTTGTCGATTATTGGTTTAATATCATTTGATTCGTCAAAATCAGAACATATTTCGGTTTCATCATCATCACTTGAAGAATTATTTAGTACAATATCATTTTCATTATCATCATCCACTTATAGGAGTTAGGCTTAAGCGATTAGCATTCCGTGAACGAAACAAATCTGATGGTAATTTGTTACTAACGACCCATCCTTTACCATAACACTTGCCCCATTCGTAGTCATGCAAACAAACACAACGTCATTTTCTAAAGAAATCCCAAATTCGTCTAGCTTATCTTTAAGAATGGATACACATTTTTCATTGGAAAACTTGCGATTGGCATCAGTTTCACTGGCTAAATTGTAATGAATATTTACATTCATATAACGACGATTGCGTTTCGGCGTCCATTGAGCAAATGTAATACAAACTCCTCCTTTAATACTTTTGAACTCAGCTTTTACGTGGTCCTTTATTTGAGCGTAATATCCCAAAACTAAAGTTCTTATAGTATTTGGCGATTTTGGTATATTTTTAACCCCAAGTGCTTTAAGACATTCCCTTAAATCTAATGATGAAAATGCTTTGATGTTGTTTTCGAATCCGTTTCGTTTGTTCATAGTCATGTTTAGACATTGGTACGTTATTCAATCTGTTTATCATCACAGATCAAAATAACAACTCAAAGCGTGGTAGTTTTGATGAACTAATTTTGTTTGAAACTTAATTTACAATCTTTTTATTTTAATTGCAGTTGCAATATACTAAAAAGCTCCTATTTAAGCTCTCACTTCCGTGGAAAAATGAAAAAGCTCTTGAGGAAGTTGTCACTTCCGGTGAACCGATTTAAGTCAAAATTTAATAGGATCTCCCAATTTGTCGAAATTTTAGGTATGAAGCTTCTTCCCAATCAATCGGTCCATCTGGGCTGTACAGGGTCGATAATTGGCTGAAAAACGATTTTTTTAAATCGTCATTTCCGTTTTAATTTTTGAAACTTGATCAAGAACGGTATTGTTGCAAAATTAATTTAGAATTTTTAGTGTGTAATCGTTTTTCTTGTTATGAAAGCTGCCACTTCTGGTAAAGCTTTCCGGTAAAGAAGCTTAAGTATGAGATCAGTCAAACCGCTTGGGCTGTATTACAGGGAGTATAGCTTAGTTTTTCGGATTTTTTTTTGCAGAAAAAACACTTATTTCTAAGAAAAGGTAAATTTTATTTTAATCAAAATATTTTCTACCGTTATCAAAATCATTTTCGACGCAGGGCATTGCCGTGAAGCAAAATCACTTTACGCTATTTGTTGGCTAGAATCGGATGACTTTCATTCAATGCATGGTTCAAATCTATCAATTGGTGTTGATAACGTTCACCGTAACAATTTCGTTCGGTTTTAGTAGCTCATAGTTCACCATTCCTCTCTGAGCCCATCAAATGCACGACATATTATTACTTCCTTGAATGTTTCGTTTTGCTGTTGATGTGGATGGTTTGCCTGGATGAACCCATGATTTTTTGCGTTTAGGGTTATTGTAGTTAATCCACTTTTTATCGCCAGTCACAATTTGAAACAACTTCGGTGTCTTGTAAGCAAAGAATTGCCATCCATTAAACGATTTTCAATGTTGGCTTAGTTCATGTGGTACCCATTTGCCTCCGTTTTAAATCATTTTTATGACATGTAAACGTTTGCTTATGGCTGTTTGAGTGACATTTAACTGTTCTGCAAGTTTCTTTTTTTTGTGCTGAGTTTTCCTTCAATAATGCTTCCTTGTTCATCATCTTCAAATTTTTTTGGTTGACCAGAACGTTCTTTGTCACTGACATCAAAATCACCACTTTTGAAACGTTTAAACGAGTTTTCGCAAGTCTGTTGAGTTGGTGCATATTCACCATATGCTTCTTGAAGCAAACGAAAACTTTCAGCAGCTTTTTTCTTTGCAAATGCTATTTTATTGGGATTAAAAAATATGTTGTTTACACTTTTATTAATAATGTCAAGCTAAATTTTAATGTGGAATGTCAATAGTTTAAAACGCCGTAAGTGTCATTATAAAAGAATATTTAGTACTAAAGTTACGCCATCTCTTAGCAAATCCAAAACACTAAGTTATACACCCAATAGTATGCTATTGTGGCAGTTTCCATTGGAGCTTTTCAAATTTTGCAGCCATGTAGAAAAGTTTGCCATGTAAAAAATTAAATTTAAAAAATCTAAACCATAATTTTGGGCAAAACATTTGAAAATCAGGGTTCAAGGAGATATTAGAAAAGCAAAACTATTTCAGCCACAGTGTACAATTTGTCGCATATTAAACTATTTTAGATCAAATTGAAACCACGTACATTTTTATATAAGATCAATATCGTATAATTACTAGTGAAACCAAGCAGGATCGTCAACTTACAACTGTCATGAAGCACTCGAATTAATCAAACCAAAGAACCTTGCTAAGACGAAAAGACTCGGAGAACTATACATTTCATAACATAGGAATGTTCAAGACGCCCGGTGTACTTCTCTTAGGTCATTTATGTACATTCACCATTGTATAGTGGTTCCCTTTATAGAAGTACCTATAGTGCTTATTGTATCCTGACTAGTAGTTTTAGCAGTAGTCAATATTTACTAGTAGATCGGAAATTGCGACCAATTAATTGGCTTTTGCTTGTCCGTATACTTTGCTACTGCAAGCAGCACCCACATAGTGTGGTTTCAGTTCTTTGTGACCGGAATATTGCTTGATTCTACCATTCAACCTAGTTCAAGGCGGTAAAGATTCTTCACTATTTCCTAAAGCATTCCGGGCAGAGGAGTCAAGATTTGGTGGTCAGAAAAGCTCTAAATCTTAACCATGTGAATGATGAATAGAGCTTGGGGTGAGAGCAATATTTAGAACCTTACACCTATTTCTCGTAAAAATGTTGAATTCTTCACAAATGCTTTAAACTAAGAGGATGATGTTTATTATGTATTCAAAAATAGTTTTTATTGATGTTCGTGTTTCTGCAGATTATGCTTTGTGATTTAACGTCATATCAAAGTGTCGCACCGATTGTTTCGTCTCTGTTTCGATAACTAGCTGTCCGACAAATACTTAAATAATTTTTCCCAAGAAAACATGGTCCAATTATCTCAGATTATTTGAGTAGTCCATACGAAGATAGTTCTTGTAATCAGAAGGGGATGTCAGCTGAAGTTCTTGTATGAGGTTATGATCGGAGAATGTTTTTCTTTTTTTTAACCATTCTTTAACCCAGATTTTTTTCTTTCTCTTCTTGGGTTTCTTTGCATCATCACACGCGAGATAAATGGCAATACCAATTAGAGAATTTTTATCCATTTCAATAAATTGACGAACTCAAAAAAATATAATATGTAAACATGTTAATTGAATTTACCCAGGACGAAAAAGCTTTATTGACTGACAAAATAAATGGATGAATGAAGATTGACTTTCTTGATTGACCGAATATGGAAGTTATCAATCATCACTAGTGAATGTCGATCAGGTTAATTGCCATTCAAAACTGACCGTGTATGGGGGGCTTAAGGGTGGTTAGGTGGGTCTGGGTGAATGTGGGTGGGCGTGATATTTGAAATACGCAAATCACACATCACATCTTTATAGACAACAAAAATGCTTATAGAGTTCGGTTCCGAACCTTTCCCGTCTTTTTTTGATTCGAAGTGGAAATTCAGCATGATACATATATGTAATTATTTAAATATTATCAAACATTTGTTACATGCACGAGTATTTGAAGTGAAATTACTATTATAGTGTTCAAAGTTCAATATAAATTGCAGTGATAAAAACACTATTTTAAAAGTAAGGTGTAAAGGGAATGGATAATAATTCGGTTGAAAATAATAAAATGCCACATTTATTAATTACGGGATTGATTCGAGTAAGTATATTTAATAATTCCTTTTTGTAGAAATCTATTTATTTAAATATAAATTTCAATTTAATTTTGCAGATACTAGAGATTTTATTGTGTCTCTGTTATTGAACGCAATCCTTTATCCCAAATGTTTAAATAAGAGACATAAACCTATAATTTTGGAAGCTGAAGAAGATTTTGTTTTACATCTGACGTCATTCAATAAAATGCAAGAAAAATTAGAGAAGAAAACAAACTGAGAAAATCTAAAATTCAACCAGGAATTGTTGTAGTAGGTTCAGAGTTGACTAATTAAACTAATTTTACGTATATTTAGATGGATTAAAATATTAATTAGGCTCTTTCAAGAAGTGTCTTCATCAGGTAATAAAAGTTAGTTATATATTTCAATTAAAATATTCATAATTAGCCAAACAAGTATGGTCATTTCTAGAAAACTATTTTTTGAATTAGAATCCGAGGTTATTAATTTTATTAATATATTAAAAACGCAAAATTTAATCTTAAAATGGCCAACACTAATTTAGATTGCTTTATGTGTGAACCAATTTTTAAATCCATAAATAATTATATAGAAAAATACAAAATACCCACAACATTCTTAATTAGCAATCATCTATCGGCAGTTATAGTAAAAGGTGTCCCCATTATATGTCCAAATAAAGTAGAAGGTTCTTTAATGGACATACAATTCCAAATTAAAAATCATTTTGAAACCGCCACTATATTTTCTGAAACTCTAGAGAATATGAACAAATTAAAGAGTTCTAAATATGTTGAAAATGTTATAAACGGAAACTTTTGGAAAAGTATTACTTTTGACAGTGAAGGAATTATTATTCAGTTTTTCCTATATTTAGATGACTTTGGCATTGATGATCCGCTTGGATCTAAATTCGGCCGCCACTCAATTTGCGGTGTATATTACTCGTTTCCAACAATTCCTCAATACCAATCTTCATTATTACGCAATATTTTTGTAGCCGGTTTTATAAAATCTAAAGATTATGGAGAATATGGTAATACACTTTCTTTTAGGAAGGAATGACGTTGAATATTAAAAATAAAAGTTATCATTTAAGATTTAAATTAACTCAAATTGTAGGTGATAACTTGGCGCTAAACACGGTGTTAGGATATAATAAATCCTTTTCCTCACATCAATTCTGCAGAATATGTAAAAGAAATAAACTTCAAACCGAGTGCGATAGCTGTGAAATACTTAGTTCACTACGGAACAAAATTAATTATGCCGATGACTTGGTCTCCAACAACTCAAAAATAACTGGTATTGGAGAGAATTCCATATTTAACGAACTGGCCAATTTTCATGTTACATCTAATATTGAATATGTCGTTACGGATTATCTAAAGTTTTTAATCATTTTCTTTACGAAAAGAAACTATTTTCTCTAGAGACACTAAATTACAGAAAGCAGATGTTCAATTATGGCGATACCGAAATAGGTAACATTAGTATGCCAATTGAGAAAAATCATATTGATAATGCTTCATTTAAAATGAGTGCTTCCCAAATGAAAAGTTTTTGTCATTTAATTCTTCCTATGATTGGAGATCTAGTAATGCCCAATAATGAGATTTACAAATATTTAATTCAATTAGTTAAAGTTTTGGATTTGTTACTTTTACCAAAATTTGATGCTGGTTCTTCATTACAACTTAAGCAAGCAATATCCCACCACCACATTCTTTATAAGAAATTATTTAAAGATACTTTGAAACCTAAATTTCATTTAAGTGTACATTACTGTACTATAATTGAACAGCTGGGCCCTCTTAAACATCTGTGGTGCTTCCGGTTTGAATCGGAAAACCAAGTACATAAAAAGTATGCCACAGCCATTGATTCTAGAGTTCATGTGCCGCTTACATTAGGAATAAAAGCAGCCCTGAGATTTTCACATAATCTAATGACATATTCAATTTTTCAAAAAGAAATTGTTTTAAACAAACCGACAATTACCACTGACATTAAACTAACTAAATATTTTTCACCTTGTTAAAGTTAGGCCAGCCGAAAATATAAAAAATGATAATGCAGATTGTGTCCTTGGTTAGATAACCTAAAATAAAAATTAAACAATGTTGATCAATATATTTCAGCCGAAAGTTCCGATACCAGCCGATATTAAAGAAAACTTATTTTTTCCATACTGTTAAAGTTAGCCGAAAGTTTCCAGCCGAAAGATAATGCAGATAGTGTCTTGAATACAGCAAAAAACAGTCATGAACTTAAGAATTTACGAATTTAGCATCGGGTTATATCATTCGGTGAAGGAGAAATTATTTCAGTGTATAGGAATTTAAAAATCGATAGGAGCGAGGGTATAAAGAGAGTTTAACAAATAGTCAAGACACTATCTGCATTATCTTTCGGCTGGCAACTTTCGGCTAACTTTAACAGTATATTTTTTCCTTCATTTTATTTACTTCTTTAAATGATATTAAAAATAAAAGTTTTAGTTTATGATATGTTATGTCTACATTTGGTCCGGAAATTGTAAATTTTCTTTTAAAAGGATCAATTTGTGAATAAATTCATTGTATGGCTTATCGCTCTTGTTTAACCTTAATTCGCATTGATGTCACCATGGCCATTTGACAGGCCCTAATGCCGACTTTGTTAACGACTTTCCAATTTTAAAGAAATTCTGATGGAATACAGGGGTGTAATTTGACAAGATTTCCATAGTTCAATTTCTAAAAAATTCATTGAATGGCCTGGCACTCTTATTTAATCTTAATTCGCATTGATGCCACCATAGCCGTTTGATAGGCTCTAATGCCTGTTAACAACAATCCAATTTTAAGGAAATTCTGATGGGGATACAGGGGTGTACTTTGAACAAAAGTCCATAGTTCAATTTCTGAAAAATTCATTGAATGGCCTGGTGCTGTTGTTTAACCTTAATTCGCATTGATGCCACTATGACCATTTGATAGGCCCTAATGCCTGTTAACAACAGTCTAGTTTTGAAGAAATTCTGATGGGGATACAGGGGTGCAATTTAAAAAAAAAAAAAAATAAAAATTCCATAGTTCAATTTCTGCAAAATTCTTTGAATGGCCCAGCGCTCTTGTTTAACCTTAATTCGCATTGATGCCACTATTACCATTTGATAGGCCCTAATGCCTGTTAACAACAGTCTAATTTTGAAGCTATTCTAATGGGGATACAGGGGTGTAATTTAAAAAAAAGTCCAAAGTTCAATTTCTGAAAAATTCATTGAATGGCCTGGCGCTGTGGTTTAACCTTAATTCGCATTGATGCCACTATGACCATTTGATAGGCCCTAATGCCTATTAACAACAACCTTTCTTCAAAATTAGACTGTTGTTAACAGGCATTAGGGCCCATCAAATAGCCATAGTGGCATCAATGCGAATTCATGTGAAACAAAAGCCCCAGGCCATTCAATGAATTTTTCAGAAATTGAACTATGGAAATCTTGTCAAATTATGCCCCTGTATCCCCATCAGAATTTCTTCAAAATTGGACTGTTGTTAACAGGCATTAGAGCCTATCAAATGGCCATATCGGCATCAATGCAAATGAAGGTTAAACAAGAGCGCCAGGGCATTCAATGAATTTTGCACAAATTAAACTATGGAAATTTTTTCAAATTACACCCCTGTATCGCCATCAGAATTTCTTTAAAATATGAAAGTTGTTAACAAGCGTTAGGGCCTATCTAATGGCCATAGTGGCACTAATGCGATTTAAGGTGAAGGAACAGCGCCAGACCATTCAATGAATTTTTCAGAAATTGAACTATGGATTTTTGTTCAAATTACACCCCTGTATCCCATCAGAATTTCTTCAAAATTGGACCGTTGTTAACATGCGTTAGGGCCTATCAAATGACCATAGTGGCATCAATGCGAATTAAGGTTAACGAAGAGCGCCAGGCCATTCAATGAATTTTTCAGAAATTGAACAATGAAATTTTTTTCAAATAACACCCCTGTATCCCCATCAGAATTTTTTTAAAATTAGACTGTTGTTAACAGGCATTAGGGCCTATCAAATGACCATAGTGGCATCAATGCGAATTTAGGTTAAACAAGAACGCCGGGCCATTCATGATTTTTACAAAAATTGACCAATGGAATTTTTTTTTTAAATTACACCCCCGTATTCCCATCAGAATTTTTTAATTGGACTGTTGTTAACAGACATTAAAAGTCGGCTGATATCTTTCGGCTGAAAGAAATTAATCAACATTGTATACTGTTAAAGTTAGCCGAAAGTTTCCAGCCGAAAGATAATGCAGATAGTGTCTTGAGTGCATCAAAAATCAGTTATGACCTTAAAAATTTACGAATTTAGGATCGGCTTATATCATTCGGGTGAAGGAGAAATTATTTCAGTTTATAGGAATTTAAAAATCGATAGGAGCGAGAGTATAAAGAGAGTTTAACTTTCGGCTGAAATAGTCAAGACACTATCTGCATTGTCTTTTGGCTGGCAACTTTCGGCTAACTTTAACAAGGTCAACATTGTACCTTGTTAAAGTTAGCCGAAAGTTGCCAGCCGAAAGATAATGCAGATAGTGTCTTGACTATTTGTTAAACTCTCTTTATACTCTCGCTCCTATCGATTTTTAAATTCCTATAAACTGAAATAATTTCTCCTTCACCCGAATGATATAACCCGATCCTAAATTCGTAAATTCTTAAGTTCATGACTGATTTTTGCTGTATTCAAGACACTATCTGCATTATCTTTCGGCTGGAAACTTTCGGTAAACTTTAACAGTATCAACATTGTCCAAGTTGTTTACTTTCGGCTGGGTTAGCGAATACACTATCTGCATTATTGATTTTTTATCTTTCGGCTAACTTTAATAGTATATATTTTTCGTCACTCAATATTATGTGTGAAGTAAGTAATTTTACCTGTGTTCAGACTACAGATATTATATTTAGAGAAACTGTTTATAAAATAGGACACGTGGTTACCATAACTTGCGAAAATAATTGCCCTCGATCATTTGAGCTAATTGATATTTTTATAGACCAAAATCAATGCTATTTCGTATACAAAGAATGGAAAATTAGTCGATTTTCCGAACATTTACAATCATATATTATTGATATCTGCGAAGATCAAGTGTGTTACTTATATAACGTATTGGCATTCGATGGTCCACCGATACATTTTTATGTTTTAAATAATGGAACCAAAATTATTAGACTAAAGTGTTATTTTTTTAACAATAAATAGAATAAAATTAAAACTAAATACAAAACTCGTAGAATTATTTTATATTAATTTAGTAACTAATGTATTTATATTTCTTTGTATAAATACATATAGTGAATTAATTTGAAATGTAATTTAATAAATAAAATTAAATGATCTAAACAAATTATTATGTTTTATTTAGTTTTCCAAAGTTACAGCTGAAATTTTCAAGTTCAATTTTAAACTAAAATTTAAAGCCCCTCAAAATCCTAAAAATACAAAAAGACGTCTTCTTAATTTTACGTTATACCCCATTAATTCAACACGATGAAAATATTGAAAATTAATAAGAAGGCACGTTAAAATCATTAGATATCTAATAATAAATTAATGTGATATCCTATAAAAACACGTGAAAACACATTCTAAATTTTACTCGATTTAACGTAAATAATACGTGAATTCACATTGAAAAATTGATTAGAAAACTTACGTGATAATTCACGTTATTTTAACGTGACCATCCTATTGCCTAAAAACCATAGGGAACCACGTACATTTTCTTCTACATTATACGTGAACATTTTTCTGTGTGTAACAGACGATTCACGAGCACTTCGCATATACCAACGGATACGTTGAAGTTTGATTACAAAACTGAGATATTTTCAGAAAAAGTATCTGGAATTATGTTGATATAGTCGCTTGAATATTGCCTCACAGGCGGTTCACGTTCTCATTTTATTCTCTAAGTTTGTAGTCATGACTCCACGAATGCGGCATGAATCGCATGTGAAGCGAGATTAAACGATTATATGCAGATAGTTCAAGATAGAATTTTTCAGAAAATCTGTCAGCTTGTAGTGAAAACTATATTCATAAAGTGAAAATTAAAATTGTGGGCTGAAAATTCATGCACTTCATGGAGATCAATTACTGCGATAATTAAGTTTCCGAATTGTCTTTCTCGGCTGTCTAGGCTTCCCAGCAACTGAAGGATAATTTTATAATACATAAAAGTAATTTTTAAAATTTCGGGCTGAATGTTATAAATGTCATGCAAAAGGCCATGACATTTTTTACTGCCGCAATAGTGACACTTTTTTCTTATATAAATGCTAAGTTTTGATCTGTCTAGGCAAAAAGGTAGAGAAGGATAACTTAATAATACATAAAAGTAATTTTAACATTTCGTACTGAATGTTATAAGTATCATGACACTTTTTACTGTCATGATAGTGACATTTTGTGAACTGGGATAGTAAACTCGCAGGATAGTGATAGTTTAGTGTTGCGAATACGTTTTTTCGGGCTGAATATCGGACTAGCTTCAAATACATACGAAGTAGTCGCCAACAAATTCCTAATTTTTGGGCTAATGGAATAATTCATTATTACGGTGTTTGTTTTGGGGCTAATGGGTCCAGACTGGGGTTTGTTTTAAAACGTGTTTATCTATGTTGGTTAGATTTTGTTCCAACATCTCAGTTCTAGTTATTTGAATCCTGTACCGTGTGTTCTGCTTATCACTTTTTGGGGTTGTTGCTCCAGAATATGGGGCTTCTTCATCTTCATCAATTTAGTAGAATGTGGCAACGTTGGCAATATTATAAAAAAATTATTTATTTAAAATTGCAAAACTGTGATGTTTCTTTAAATTTATGTGTGACGTTTTAATTTTACACGTTTTTTTAAGCACGATCGTTACCAGTGACAGCAATTTTCTCCGTAGTTCGGATAATTTGCGGGAGGGGGTGCCCCACAAATGGTGTAAATGGATAAAGACCGTGTGATGGGCCACTTTTCTAATATTATCTTTTTTCTTGATCATTCAACGATATTATAAAAGTAACAAATGCAATTTAAAGCTTAAGTGTTGTTTTCGTATATTTACAAAATGCCTACTATAAAAGATATGAAGTAAAAAATTATAGATATATTTACGTTAATTAATCATTCGGCACTTCGTATTAATGACATTAACATTAACACCAGGAAATGCACAACACAATTAACACAAATTATGAAAAAGCTTACGATCATAAATTGATCGCACAATAAAAAAAAAAATTAAATTGATTGTTATAAATTCATTTTAATTTTAATCCATCATAAAAATATAAATAAAAATTAATTTTTGTTGTTGTTATAACAATAATTTTACTTATAAAAATAATAATAATGATAATAAATAAGCATCATAATAACAACAACGATCATAATATTTAATTTAAGATCATAATAAAAAAAAAAAAAATTATATCGTGATCGTTTTTGTATTTTTTTGTTGTGCGCGCTCTTTTCGATCGTATACGTATATTTCTTCTCCGCGCGATCGCATCATCTCTTGGATATTCAATTGAAAACCGATTTTAGAAGAGGATCATCATCGATCGCACAATCGCGTATACCTAAACAACATTAATTTGGTTGTTGATATATAATTTTATTGTAATCATCGCGCGGCGATCGCGGCGGCACATTTTGATATGATGTTTCAATATCTCGCTCGACCTTATATTATATTCGTATGTGATGTTGTTGTTGTTTATAATTTTTAATGGTTGAATTTATTTTATTTATTTGTATTTATTTATTTAGCTTGGATTTTTATTTATTTTTTTCTTAACGAAAGTATTCAAATGACAATGCATAAAAGTTAAATTAAAGGCGAGTATATCGGGTGTGATGTAAAGAAGTTGGCTGTACTTTATTTTGTACAGCATCTCTTAGTGTATTTTATAAAGCGACACGTATTACGCAGCACCCTGGTATAAATATGTCTTTTGATCAAAATTGAGGGGTTTCTTTGTACTTGAACGAAATATTTATATTTGAAATTGATTAGAATTTTTTATTTAAATAATGAAGCAATTATAGATGAATCGGGATTGTCATTTAAATGAGGTTTAATTGTGGAGCGAGGCGATTTAAAAATGTTACAATTTTTCAGTTTTATTGAAGTGTCATCCAATTAAATTTATACATATTAATATTATATTGGATTTTGTATTATATTGTGCAATAAATATATGGGGATTGCGGTACTTGATTTCGCCGTCGCATAGAACTGTTTATGAGATTGACGAAAGAATCAATGCCGATTTGATCGTTAAAAATTTATTATGGAATTTTCTTGGAGAAATGTATGTCGAATAAATGACGATGTCGCATAAACATGGACCTCAGATCGAATAAATACGTCAAATTTTAACTTTTCACTTAGACTTTTACAAAAATTCTATATAATAATAATAATTCTCAACGACATATTATCCGTATCTGTATAATTCAAATGAATTATGAGCAAGGATATCGAACTGCTCACCAGTGAAATTAGATAAAATTGGGAAGTTAACATGCGGCAAAATGATTATGGAAAGGCAAATTATAAGTGAATAGCTAAGAAAAACGATACTCGTCACGGACGGAAGGAAAACAGAAGTTGGGCCTGCTTAGTCAGAGGCGGGAGTAGGCGATTGTTTAGAATTTGCCCACCTTGAACTCAAGGTTGTTCTTTGCACACCATCCGGAGAAGTTATTGCGGTCAAATTGTAATAGGCTCTTGGCGGTGGTGTTTGAAATCCTGACAATTCGGACTGGGAAGCCAAAAACCCCAAGCTTAAACAAAATAACTTCGTGAGAAATTCTTACAAACGCCTTACTAAAATCATGTTTGTGAAGTGAACTCAGTAGGGTTTGTGCTTGTGGACCGTGCTTTAAAAAAAATCTTTGCTGATTGTCTGAAAACAACGGTTTACAATAAAAGTACAGTGAATCATGCATCATATTCTCAAACAGCTTAGGTATACCAGACAATTTTACAATCACTAATTACAGGCGTGTGTTTTGCAGCCGTTCCTATGGATCGGGACTACTATATAAAGGAACTTTTCCAAATAATGGGAAAATTCCAACCGAAAGCGACTTTTAGAAAAGCATCGTCAGCGGCTGAGCAAAAATGTCACTGCAGTCTTTTAAGACAATGAAAATCTTTTGTACTACGGATTCATAATAGATTTGAATGGAAGTCAAGGTTGTTTGAACGCAGTTATTTACGTATGTGAAGTAATCTTCATCGGGTTCAAAATCCCTGTTGAAATATTGAAAATGATTTTTTATGACTTTAGGATAGTTAGAGGAATGATCTTTATAGTTCAGAGTGGAATCATCAGAACTATTTCAATAGTTAGAGTAATCAGAGTAATATTTAGAGTTTGAGAATCTTTGCGAACGTTTGTTTCTACGGTTACGTAACGCTCGTACGTTTGCACCCCTGTGGCAAAGTGATCAGCATGCTTGCTCCAGCAACCGGAGGTTCAGGGTTCGATTCCTGGTTGTGACGAGGAAAAAAATTCACGGTTGGTTTAGGATCAATGAATTAATCATTCATTATTCGAAATGAAAATATGATTATGAAACCTCATTTGAGGCGGCCTAATCCCTTGATGGGATATAGTGCCAGAGAAGGAGAGAGAGAGAGTAACGCTCGTAATTCACTAGCATACGAAGCAGTTTGGGTTTCTATTATCTTGTTCACGTGGTCCGTAGTGTAGTGTATTATCTCACCACGTGAACAGAGAAAAAACAGTACCAAAGCGTATTATCAACTACGGTCAAAATGCTGTAGTGTATTTGCAACTACGCACCACGTGAACACTTGGCGTAGTGTAGTGTACTTAGTTTTGACAGTTCGGTTGACATTCGGTTTTTCGAGTTGTTTGTGTTAATAAGAAAATTATAATCATAATTTTAAAAAAATGGAAATAAATAGTGAAAATATTGATATTGACAATGACAATAATTTAAAATTAAAATGTTTGTGGGAAACAGTTGAAATAAAAACTTTTTTAAAAATATGTATAGATCAAAAGGTAATGAAACAAATAGACAAAAAGATGCAAGTATTTTAGGGATTTAAATGCGCTGCTAAGTCGACCGGACAAATGCAATAAACGAGAATGGTAATATTGCGCCAATAGTATGGGATCTTTGGTCGCCGGATCCAAAAGTGTGATCTCTCCCCGAATCTCCTCCAATTTCTTGAGACACGTTGAGATCTCGATATCCGGTCTCTTTGATGCGCTTGTATGCATTTTTCCGGGCGTCGGTTTAGTCTCGGCCTGCTCGCTTCGGACCGCTTCCTCGAGTTGATGAATTGCATCGGGCGTGTCGAAGCGAATATCACGAAGGAGAAACTCCACCTCCACTTCGTCTCGTTGCAGTAGATTTACGTCCATTTTGGATTAGATAGGGATAAGGGAATAAGCTCGCTCGGTTTAACTCGGCGAAAAATATTGACGTAGTCTTTATTAAATTTATTCAAAAATACAAAAATTTAATTCAAAAATAACTTTAACTGAAACGGTGAAACCGTCCGTTTCAGTTAAAGTTATTTTTAGGAGTTAAAGGAAATTACAACTAAAAATATTCCACACCCACTATAACTATATCATAAAAAATATAAACACGAAATATATTTGATTAATAATAAAAAAATGGAATGGATACCTTGTAATGGTTGGTGGGGCCCGTATTCCCACGGTTGGTTTAACGACGGATAGGACGAGATACCTCCGAAAGTGGCGCTGTTCGATGGGAACTTATTTTGGGGGGCTCGTTAAAGTTCAATTACAACAATAATTCCACGCATGATCAAATCGCTATAAACAACCAGAAAGTTACCCCGTGCGTTGGATAATACCCAATTCGAAGACGAATTGGATTGATTTCCACTTGGTCCCACGGATAATAATGTATGGATTTGTGGTTCTACGTTGGGTTATCCCACACTGTACGTCTTCGAGGCCTTTCTGGCGTATCCCACGGATTTGGATTCATACAACAATAATGATAAATAAATTAATAATAATAATAATAATAACGTAGACAATGAAACTACCAACACACCCAGAAGTACGCGGATAGCAAACAAGATAACTTAACAATGCAAACTCGCAAAGAAAATACAACTAGAATAATAATAATAGCAGAAAAGAATGGTTACCTTATGGTGGTTTGTGGGTCTCGTATTCCCACGATTGGTTTAACGACGGATGTAGACGAGATACCCCCGAAAGTGGCTCTGTTCGATGAGAACCTAATTTGGGGGGCTCGTTAAAATTTACAAAACGATACGAAAGAAAAGGGATAAGAACCAAGACTACCAGCACACCCAACGATGCGCTGGCAGAAGGCTAATACAAAACGATACGAAAAAGAAAAAATAAGATCCAAAACTACCAACACACCCAGTGGTATGTAAGTAGAATGATAGTAGAAAAATACAACCAAAAGAAAAATATAATAAATTGAAGTACTAAATTCCCGAGGGTTCCAATACAACCCAAAAAAAAAAATCAAGAGTCAAAAATATCAATATATATATAAAAAAAAAAAAATTTAAATCAAAACGAAAATATGGATGGTATGATGAGAGTGGAAATCCCACTCCGTGCCACCTAAATAAAAAAATAATAATAAGAAAAAATAATATAATAATAAAATTGTTGTTCCTCAAACTCCGCTCGAGGAAATTCGGGGCAAGGGAAAATGAAACTAAAAGCTAAGCCCTGGACAAACGACATCCGAGCTCCACCACAATCAGACACAACATAGTGGAAAATGGAAGGAGCTCGGAAATCGGATGCCCGAAGAATAGGGGTATGACACCACCATCTACGCGCAATCAAACAGCACGAGCTGGTTGCTATCACAGATGGGAAGTGCCAACCGGGAGACTGGCTTTGGTGTGCACGTCCATGCGAATTCAAACAATGTGAAACACTGGTTTCGACACTGGACGCGCACGCCAAAGGGAGTGAAGCTACAAATCATGAAATAAATTAAAAATTATTAAAATTCGCGAAGGTTGGGCGCCACTGTTACAGGATGGCTACTGCCATCCTGCAGTTTATCACTAAGCGCATGCAGAGGCCTCCACGGTGATTTTTGCCGGCTACATTCTCAGGGAGAAGTGCTAAGGGTCGTGGGGCTTGGGGCTTGGCTCCTGGCTTACACCGTGATGATACAAAAATTTAATAAAAAGGAAAAACGCAAATTATAAATAATCATAAAAACCCGGAGTTCCGCCGAAATTCGTTGAACGGAACCTGAGGAACGAACAACCCAATAATTATAAAAGAGAGAGGTGCTTTGGTGCGCGCATCCATTCGAATTCAAACGGGGCAAAGCCTTGGTTTCGAAATTGGATGCGGGCACCAAGGGACCGCAAACACTACGCCGACATGGAACGGAAGTTCCCCCTCACCATATCAACCCGAAAAATTAGCAATTCATTTTATTTGTTTTATTCCCCGCCGAGGAGACGAAAACCAACCACCCGCAAAAAACAACAATAAAATTCGAAAAGAACAACGAAGAAAAATATTGAGGCGAGACCAATATGCACCGAGCGCGCGATCTGCACTCGCTATGCAGCGCTCGATTACAATTCCACAAATTTACTTTTACAAGGATATAGAAATATAAAAATTTAAGAAAAAAGGAAAATCAAATAAAAAAAAATATAAAAAAAAATAAAAAAAAGTCGTACCTTAATTAAATACCAAAAAATAATAATGTTGCGGCCTTGAGTGGCCGTCATGCCACAGGGTCGCTGCCCGAACCGTTGCGGCCTTATAGTAGACGTTATTCCTCTCTCCACCGGTGCGACCCAAACGCCAGTAAACTTGGATAGCCTCGACCGGCCACCCGTAAATTCCAACGTTGCGGCACGTCCGCCGTTATAGGTATCAAAATAAACAAATTGCGGCTTGAATATGCCGTATTTCAACGGTGCGGCCCAACCGCCGGTAAACTTGGATAGCCTCGACCGGCCACCCGTAAATTTGCGGTGTCCGTTCACCAAAAACGTGCCAAAATTATTGAGCGTTGGCTCGCCAAAACTTCGCACAATAAAATTGAGTGGCCTCACCTGGCCACCCGCCCAGATAAATTTTACAATACAATTTTTATTATACCATCTCGCTTTCCAAGCACAGTAATATTTTTTTTTTATAACAAACACCGCCACAACAATTTTCTTAATTCTAGAATTTTCTTCTTATACGAAGACTTTACCCACAATTTTTTTGCAGCAAAACACTACCCAATCGCTATCTTTAGGTGGAATATGTGTTTTCTTTTGTAGCCGTTAACAGTTGGTAACCAATTTATTTTCTTTGGCTGTAACAATCAAAAATTGAGCGCGCATGGCCCTCCCCACAAAACCAAAAAAAGGTTTTTCCTCTGTTATTCAATAAATTAATATTTATAAAATTATAATCACATTAAACTATTAATACACATCTATCCCAACTCAGGATTCTCATTTTTTTTTATTTTTTTCAATATAAATTTAATAGAAAACTTCAAAGTTTACAATAATTTATTTGTAATTTCAACTCAACCACAAAAAAACTCGACCTTATAAAAATCAAAACTCGAATGATTTTCTAAAAAAAATTCTCACGCCACATAGCGACGCGCAAAACATTCCAGAAGAATTGTCTTTCTTGTCTGTTTCTCATTTACGTCCATTCGCATTGATGTAAACGAGACGCATATAAGAAAAACATTCTTATGGAATGTTTTGGTTTTCGTACACCCGATGTACATTGGTCTCGCTCTCGAAATTTATTTTTCCTTAATGCCGCACCATCACAAAAAAAGGTGTACCAAACACAACAAACAACCGGTAAAGAAGCAAAGACACAAACCGAGGGAAATATAACATAAACAGCGTTGGTTACGACCACGTAATCGTAACAACATAACTACACTACACTACACTATGGACCACGTGAACAAGATATATGTCATTATTATTATTTAAAATGGAATCAAAGTCGATGTTTGTCAAATGCTAATAAATCACTAAATTTCACAAAATCGGCCTTACGAAAATTGAATCGTGGTGCAGTTTCAGAGTCATTTATAGGAATACTACCTTGTTCCAGACAAAATCTGATTAAATTAATTGGGAGGATGGTATACATCTATGGCATGGAGGGTTAGATTGATTTCAGAAACGGCACTATTGTTGATAAGAGAGGAAAAAACCAGACCGAGACGCCTGTTCAGACTGTTCTATTGTCAGTGAATGAGGTCTTTGGCGGTTAATGCATTCGAAGCCACATAATGTATGTTATCATCTGAATAATGCAATTTAAATATTTTTATGATGGTTGGGTTTATGATCTATCTATACGTGAGCAATATTAAAATCTTAGTTAGCGTCAGTGCCCTGCTCGGTGCGTTACTCGTATATCCTTTGCTAAATCATTTACAATAAATAAAGTAAACCGTGCGAAAAGTAAAAGTGAACAGTTAAAGTGAACAATAAAAGTGAATATAGTGAGCAATTAACGAACGCTTGCAATTTGTAACAATATATTTCAAAACTTGTACTATAAAATAGCACAACACCAAATCATTACCTTGTGTGAAGAATTAACTAAGATTTCCAGTAGATCTAAAGATCGCAATGCATGAGCTCACCTCCAAGTGCACCCTCACATTAAAAGCAGACCACTTGCGCATATTTTAATAGTGTGTTTTATAAAGACGTAACATTCTCATCAAAAATATTCATCAACATAATGCTACTTTTATGTGCAACTTGCCAATTTCCCCTTCGGCATTTTCACCATGTAGTTAAACACAATTGAATTTATCGATAATATGGTTGAATGATTTTTTATTTGTAGCATACATAATCAAATAATAAAGTTTATTTGTAACATAATAAGAAAATTATATCATCATCATCATCATCATCATCTTCTCATGATGATCAACATCCCACATTCAGTTTGGAAAATTTCATATTGAACATATAATATTTAGCTTTATACGGGTATAACAAAACTCATTTTTCGTTCTATTTGAATGAGCTCCATTCGATTGGAATTCTTCCACTTCTTTAAGTATACCACAAAAAAAAATTTATTTCAACAGGAAATTATTTTTCGAAAGAAAATTATTGTAAAATTTTCAATTTCATATCATAATAATTTCACAATGTACTCTTTTTATATAAAGCGCTAAAATTGAATTTATTGAGTTGTTATTTAGTTTATGGTTTGGGTACATTTTACTCGTATGCTGTAGGAGTTGAATTATGTGTTACATACACACACAAGAATCCCTCTTTGACTGATACCAACCACCCACTCGATGCCAAATAAATATAAATTTGATATAATATGTAATTTTTATATATACGATTTTATTTGACAAATCAGAATCGATATTTCAACAAATAAATAATTTTGTGTGCGGCCTAATTTATAACTTTATTATACATAAGACGCTACATTTTTAATCAAAAATTTCTTATTAATCAAATAAATCGATAAATAATCAAACATCGAAATATTTCAACAACGACGAAGCGCGCATTCATAATAAAAAATACAGATCGATCATCATAATCAAACGAAATATTGTAATGATCGCCATCGTTGAAATACAAAAACATTTTTGTATATTTTAAAATCAACAAGTCACCGAATTGTTAAATTATTATACAGTGCCACAAATAAATGCGGTTAGAGTACCGCGATATGCTTGATAATCGAGGAAACAGTAAAATAACATAATTTGATTGCCGTATAGTAAAATGTACGCCTTTGCAAGCTGGAAACTTATCGCGGTAATTTGAATTCTTTGTATTCACCATTAAAATTACCGTTGCGTCACTTCATCAAGACTCAAGAGACCAAAAATGCCTATATACATATACATAATCGGCTGGTTGATTTATGTAAAATAATGAATCATCTCCAAAGCAACCTTGGCATACCTTTAACCACGATATACACAACAATAATTATAACAATAACAAAAAAAAAATTTATTAAATAAATAAGAAAATATTTTAAGTTATAAATAGAAAAATTTATTTACTAAACGGATGATTATAAATTCATTTATCAAAAATTAGACGGAATGGAAAATATTTTTATTTATTATTATTTTGTAAATAAATACAAACAATTGTTCATTAAATTTAATTGAAATGGATATATTAATGTACAATTGGTTACAGTGGTTTAGGTAACTAGTTACCACAATGAATAATATTCAAATTTATTCTGCATGGAAAGTACAGTTGAATAGTTTTGCACTACTGGAAAATTGTTATAAATTTCATCTCAGCTGGACACGATTAAAGATTGCTATATTTACATTAAAGTTGATGTGATTCTAAATCCTTATTTTTGGATGATGCAAATTGCTGTGCAGACTGATCTTTTCCATCACAAATCGTAATGCTTTAAATTGATCCATGTATGGGGAACCGAAATTAGCGGTTTGTTTTGATTAAAAATTAATATAATTTCTAAAATTCAGTCCCTGTACAGACCAATCCATATGGATTGAGAGATCGGAATTTTCAATTTCAAACAAAATGAAGTGACAAGTTTTGATAAAAAAAGCTTCTCTTCAGTCCTGGTGGAATAAAATTCAGGAATCAATTTTCAATAAACAATGGTTGGTCCTAGGTTTTCTGAAATTTAAACACGATACATATTTTTGATTATATATGTACAAGGGTTTTGCCAAAAGTTTGCATAATTAATTTTTTCTCTTTAGAAATCAGGTGTGGTGTATTCGATTAATGTTAAAAGAAAGTCGGGTGTTGGCCACAACACCGGAACAGTTAGGGATACCAACATTTGGGTTATGTAATTATGGCCTTAGTCTTATTACCCTAGACATTTTTAAAAAATTTCCTCATATTTAAAATATTCAATTGAATTGTGCTCATTGACAGTTATTTGCAACTTCGTTGAAGTAACCAATAAAGCTACTTTTAATAAAATAAATACTGTTTTGTTCAAAACCAGCCAGACACTTCGTAAACGAACTGTCCACCTTTTTTGATCTATGAGATTGTGAAGAGGCCAAGTACACTCGATGCAATGATCAGAGCAACAAATTATTGCAACAATTCTAGGGGACTGCCATTCAGTGATTAATTTGTTAGACTTATCATCTAATAATTAACCGCATCATATAATTCTAACCAAATCAAATCATGTTATCGTAACACACGTTATTAAACCATAAGCTATAATACATAAATAGTAATTGTTTACCTGTTTATAAATTTTAAATACAACATTTTTATTTTTATTAACTTCTATTAACTCTGAATAATAAAAATAATTTGATAACAAAATCACAAAAATTAGTAAAATATGTGATTTATCCGTAATCCATTAAAATCCGATATATAAAAATAATTAATACAAAATAATAAAAATAAAATATTAAAATAACAAATTGGCCTACATTTAAAACACACAAAAAAGATTCATCACGATTACCATCACATACTCGATATATGTACTCGTATACAGCCGTATGTATATCCATTTATAACCCACAACATTCCACAAACTATTTATAACAACAATAACAACAAGTCGACTAAAAAACCAATTAATCGAAATAAACAAATTTTTAATCGCGGTATTTTTTTATTAAAACTATTTTTAAAATATATAAAATAACAAAAATCAACTAAAACTATTTTTTTTATTTAAATAAATTTTTTGTTGTACTACAACATACATAATTTAATTTATTATTTTGTGTTTTTTAACATTACAATATATCTTAAATCAAAAGATGTTACAACAAGAAAAAAAACTAACAAACAAATAAAATACCGCGACTTTGTTTATCGACTTTGGTTAACATAAGATGAAAATGCAAAAAATATAACAAATACGTAAAACAACTTAATAATGATATTAAATATTAAAATTAAGTTAAGCATTTAATAAAGTGGATTAAAAAAATTATTGATTTTCAATTAAATCTATAAATTTGTTCGAAAAAGAGGATATCATTAAATAAATTATTTTAATAATGAATTGATGTGACCATGTAAAAAAAGGTTCATCTCAGAAAAATATTGCAATATATTTTTCATTTCAGGTAATCACTGTCAACCCAGAATTTATCACCCCGGAAAAAATTACAGAGTTAACTATCATCCCAGGATCCACGAAAATTTACAATCAACATTAGGTGAACGTTCAAAAATCGAACCATTCAGTGCAAGTAAAGGATGGTTCGAAAAAACGTTACGGTCTCCATATTATTAAACTGAAGGGCGAGGCGGCGTATATCGATATCGAAGCAGCTCATGTTTATCCTGAAATATTAAAAAAAAATGATCAATGAAGGTGGATACGTACCGCAACAAGTATTTAATGCTGATGAAATTGGGCTTCACTGGAAGTGGATGCCTAACAAGACATATAGTTAAAGAAGACCTGTCTGCTCCGGAGTATCGGGTTTCGAAAGAAAGATTGGATGACTGCTAAACTTTTCGAGGATTGGTTCAAAAATGAATTTTGCCCATCGGTTAAAAAATATTGCGAGAGTTATAACCGCAGTCATAAGGCATTACTCCTCCTAGATAATGCGTCAGGACATCCTGTGAATCTTAATGAGCTTTCAGATCACATACGAGTTGAGTTTCTTCCAAAGAATACCACATCCCTGATTCAGCCAATAGACCAAGGTTTAATATCGACGTTTAAGGCCTATTATTTGAGACGAACATTCGCCAACATATTGGTGGCACGGATGGCAAAGATTTTTAGCTAACCAGAGCATTCTGGAAAAATTATAACATTACGGACGCAATTAATAATATCGACGAACTTTGGAGAGAAATTAAAACGAGCACGATAAGCAATGTTTGGCATACGATTTGGCCAGGAATACATATTTCGGACCCACTTGCAAAATGATAGCCTTCAAGAAGTGCAACAAAATATCACGTGTCAACTTGGTTTTGAAAACGTAGTGGATTCTGACATAACTGAGTTATTATAGGTACAAGGAGATGATTTATCAGTTGAAGAATTGTTACAATTAGAGCAATAACTTAGAGATAACCTTTGTTAGTTATCCCGTAGTCATCCCAGGAAATGATTATATATAGTTAAGTATGGCAACACCATTATACATTTAAGAATATATATTGAAACTACAACTATCACGATATAAAAATATAAAATGCAAACCCATCTTTTTTATTGCAGATTCGGATTCAGCGGGAAATTTTACATCCGAATTGGTTAAAACCAAAAAATGTTTCGTCCAGTTTTGGGTCCTATGCAGCGTTTTTTGTTAAAAAATCCGGGGGCGTCTGGATCATTCAGACCAGGGGGCACATATCGATATTTAGGTTTTAGGTCTAGTAGGTAAGTAAAACAACTGCAATTCTCATAATTTTTATTTCATTGTTTGATCAAAATTCGGCCCCAGGTGGTGACTATGATTTTCAAACACAAAATAATTTGCGATGACAAATGTTTACTACCGTGGAACATTGTATTGACGGTATTGATTTCAATATTGGATTTGATAACATAAATCCAGTACCATACCCAGGAAAATATTTCCCGTGTGTGGTATGGGCACATGTGCGTCGAGTCTTATTGTATTCATTTTGCTTAGTGAGTGCGAAAGAAAACATCGCTTTGAGACTTCCTAAGCCCAAACAACAAAACAATTTATCGCTGAATCCGAACCTGCAATAAAAAAGATGGGTTTGCATTTGAAATTTCAAAGTTGGGCCTCATATCTCGTATAAGACCCCATCGGGCCCAAAATCTGATGGGCCCATTCGATTCTTCGGGTGAAATTACTAAAGACCCTAGTATCAGAATTCCGATTTTCCACACGTGCGTGAAATAAATCCACCATTTCCAGACTTTTGGACCACCTTGTATATCTAGCTAATCGCTATTATGACGAAATAAAAATTATATAATTTATATATAAACGAGTGGGTTTATTGAACAACAATGTCACAAAAATTTGGTTTCTACTAAAAATTGTCAATCACATCGATTACAGAATTCGCGGGAGCGAATCGAGTGCGGATTGAAAACTGCATATGAAAAAAATTAAAAACAATTGCTATAAATCATAGTAGCCTGGAAAATACGTATTAATTTCCACACAAATCATTTTTTATGATTCCCCGCGCAAACGCAATAAAACAGTTGCGGATCTAAAACAAATTTTACTTTACTAATTGTATCAAAATCCATAGGAATTTCTAAGATACTATGATCTAAAATATTGTTTGTTGTTATTGTTTTTTTATTTGCAGTTTTCAATCCGCAATCGATTCGCATCCGCGGATTCTATAATCGACGTGAATATTCCAGTTTAATTAATATATTTAATAAATAGACTTAAGAATATAAATTACTGTGTACTTCAAAGTATTGTAGTTCAGGAATTGGCCTGTTTAAATAATAAGAGACAACAAATTCTATGATTTAGAGCTTCGCTACAGTCATCTGAATTTGTAGAAGGTTACCTCTATTACCAGAAACCGTACTATATAGATGACTATAGCGGGGCTGTAAATCATAGAGTTTTTTGCTACTTGTTGTGTAGACAGGCCAATCCATGAACAACAAAACATATATAGTCTGGTTTCTGGTAATGGACTTCTACTAGGAATTCAGACGATTATAGCGGAGTTCTAAATCATAGAATTGTTTTGCCACTTGCATTATTATTTTGGTTTATTTTGTGTTTTCCTACTCGTGTACCTAATTTTACTATCAGCCCGATTATAGAACTTGCCTTGATTATCGAAACCGACGGAAAACTGCTTATGTAGTGTTTAATTCTCGAAAGAGTAAACATAGTCGTGAAAATTATTTTGTTTTAATAAAATATGGATTTTTTTTATATATAAACGACGAAGAATCGTTGTTTAATAGAAAGGAATAGAGAACATCAATTCGTAATTTGTGGTATGACATATTCCAATTGTCTGAGAGAACAGTATTGACTGAGTAGAAATTTTTCTGAATTTGTTATTTACATAGGTTAGAATAATGTTTTTTTTAGATTTGTTAAAAATTTTAGGCTAAATAAAGGTGTTTTTTTTAAAGGTGCTTAGTTAAATCAACAATTCTCACTCCAGAGTTTAAGCTTGCCGCACCCTTAAGATTTCTAGCTGAAGGCGGCTCCCAGAATGGTGTTGGCTGGGATTGTTTTGTCGGGATGACACAACCATACACTTTTTCGCAAAATCCAAAATTCTGGGTATGTGTATTGATGGGACCCATATAAAAATCGCAAAACCAGCAGGAGACACAGGACATTTGTTTTATAACCGGAAAAGCTACTTTAGTCTGAATGCGATGATAGTAAGAAGTTGATTTTTGATTGTTTCTCCTTTTACATAATTTTGTTTTAAGATTTCTGACCACAAACAGAGAATCCGGTGTGTAGATGCTACCTATCCAGGGTCGTTGAATGGAGATAAGAGCCATAGATTACTTGGTATGAATACTTTTTATCTTATAAATAAATAAATTGATTTTTAATCCAAGCGCTTTATTTATTCTTAAAATGTTACAAAAATTAAAAGGTGATGCTGAATACCCTTTATTACCCTGGCTTATTACGCCTTTTAGAAACGCTGGCGTTAACACACCAAAAGCCCGATTTAATAAGGTTCATAGTTCTGTCCGCAACATTATGGAGCGGACACTAGGCTTATAGAGGAGGGGGTGCAGATGTCTTCAGAGTGCAGCCCGCCAGTTGCATTCTCCCCAGAAAAATCAATGAGAATTAAAAATATTGCAGCAGTGCTACACACATACGCATTCATTGCCATGTTCCAGAATATGGACAATCACAGATCCAAGACGAAACTGAAATAGAAAATATCATTGATGAAACGAATTCCACAGAAGAGCAAAATTTTTATACAGAGCAAATGAATTTACGAATCAAATTTTGATGAATTTTTAAAATATTGAATGTAGTTTATCTTTTTTGTTTTAAATTATATTTTATTTTTATTTTCAATATGAACAGCCTTCGCGGGTAGTTTCATTATTGTCTTCTACAGTTGGCTATTACAGTTGTTACAGGTGCTATATTTAGAGTTGAGCTTTATTTATCTCAATTTCGAGGATTTGCATCTTTATTTGATTTGAAGAGCAAAACGCTTCATTTTCTCGTTATGGCTCTTCTGTTCTGCGAGCTACTCTTGCAAAATCTCGTTATGCGTCTTCTTTCATAACACTTTTGTTGTACATTAATTTGTTTTTCGATGAGCTTTACTGGGTTTTGCCCTTTGGACTGTGGAATTTGTCTCTGATTTCGTTCTTCGCTGTTTAATTCGTGATCATTTGAGGTGTCGGGTGCGAGGGCTTCTGTAGAATCGCTAAAACCTTCGATATTCGGTATTTCTGTGACCGAGAGTGTACTATTGTTGATTTCGTTATATGTCCGCTTGTGCGGAACTCCAAACTTATGGATGTTTGCCACTCCATCGACACTATCCCTTAATCTAATAAGCTGGATACCCGCCTTCTCTAGAGGGGTGAAATCAAATTGTGTGTTATCACCGCCTCCAGTACTAGTAATCTCACGCTTATTGTGCGCCAATTTATTTTTAGTGACGACTTGTAGTCACTCCATGCCTAAAATTTTAATTTATGAACATTTGTATTAAACCTAACCTAACTAAAACCTTCAACTAACCTTTTTCCATTCGATGGTTTCTTTTATGGGGGGGGGGGGGGGGTTTCCCAAGCTGTTTACCTCATCCTTATGGTTTTGCCAAATCTCTTGCACTTCTTCTACAGCAGATTTCGTGTAATTTCTTGCTATGTCCGGGTGTTTTTTCATGATTTCAACTATCTTCGCAAATTAAGCGCGATTTGTTGTACGTTTCCTAAATTATAAACAAATTTAATTAATTAAATCTATTTAATTGTTTTGTAATCCATAACTTACGTTTTATTGGTGGAATTTTTCATGATTTATAATAATTTTTTAACAACACCACACCAGACAGCTTAAAATCCGCAATAAATGTTGCGTATTGAAAATGACACTTTTTATATGGAGTGCTATTCACGCGCGTATTTGATAATACTAATTTTTTACACTGCATTACCATCATTCGTTTACTTTTCATTCGACGTATTCAATAATACGTTAAACATCAAAATCGAATGAAATTCCCGACGCACCAAATCCGGTGAGTTCTATAATCGGGCTGATTAATAACTTTATATATCATTTCATGTTTTTTTGATTACATACACGTTTTTTTATTTTCAAAAATAATTTGTTTTCTTGTTAGGAAATTTAATGTGACATAATATTTTCCGGGTTGGCATCAGTTTTCAATACAAATTGTTTATAAAATTTTATGAATTGATATAGTAAAAAACTGTCATGACATACTTTTTTCCCCGTGATGACATTGAAAAATATCGTGATATTTGTATTTTAGTGTTGCCATCGCATTTTTCGGGATGGTTTACGGGCTAACCTTCACAGTTGTCGAGGCTTTAAACAAAGTTGAAGAAGGGCTACAGATCTTAAATGAAAATGATGTTATGGAAGAACGTAGTGGAAAAGTATCACGAGAGGTAAACTCACCCATCAGCTGTTATAAGGAACTTTATGCTGAAAATAGAAGGAATTCAAAAAAACAAACATTGCATTCGTTTTTCCAACCAGCATCATCATTCACAACAAAACCGATTGAACGTAACAGCAACAATGTGGGAAAAAATATAAGGTTATCTGATGAAGAATTTTAACGCCGTACGATTCTATGGAATTTTAAAATCGAGAATTAATTGTTTATAATGTTCTTGTTTTTTTATAAAAATTAAACTTGATTTTGAAATGTGAATAAATGTTTCTGTTTTATTTTTGTACATACATGTACAACGAACATAAACTTGTTTGATTTTCTTTAATTTTTTATTAGGTGAAACGAGTCTGTAGACAATGTATAGAAAATTTTGTTTCGATTTACGTACAATTTCCAGGGAACGGAATTGTTCCGTAAATCAAGGGAAAGGTGTATACTGTTGTTGCGTTGTTATAGTTCTTCTTCTAGCTGTATCGAATTTCTAATTGGAACCTGAAGATCAATATTATTCTCAACCAGTTTCTGGAATTTCTCAGAGCAGGTTTTGTAGATGGCCGAGATGGACTAGTTTTCTAAACAACCGTTGCACTGATTGCCATAATAACAAGCCTGCCTCAAACAGCTCTCTTACCCAATCCATGACCATACTAACTTCGAGTACCAATCAAATTAAAAATTAATATTTATTGTCCATCTTTTCAACTATTATTTATATAAATTTATACATAATTTATTCTTATATGTAAAGAACATCTTCATTTATAAAATTTTACATATATTCGTTTTTCCAAATGAAAAATATATTCGTCTATGTGATTCCCAACCATAAAATCTAATTTGAATATTATTCCGTTTGTCAGCGACTCAACGAGTTATGAGGCATACATATAACTTCATATATGATGATGAAAAATGTTCTATATGCAGATTTTAAATTTCGGTACGTACGGGGATCCTAAATAACAAAAAATTATACATATTTAAGACAATATAAATCTCCTACAAAGATGCGATCATTTATGAGTTTTATGCGCTATGCGAAGAAATTTATTAACAATTTTTTTTGTGGGATTTTGTGTCCGCAGCGCGCTCAATTGGTAAGCCAAATCAAAAGATTTTTTTTTCTTTACAACCAAAAAATTAAAATTCACATTTTAACAAAATAAATCAAAAAATTGACAAATTTTTGGGGTTTTAAAAATTAAATATTATATTTTATAAAGATTTGTGCGCCGTTGTTGTTGTTGTTATTTAATAATAATTTTGTGCGGTTGATTATTGTCGTCGATTGATTTTTTTTGTTTGAATATTTATTTGGAATTTTGGTTGTTTGAATATTTTTACTCATTCCGCATTTATATCGCTTTATAAAATATCAATACTGCTGCTTATGGATGTTATTTATTTGATTGTTATTTGGTTTTTTGGTACATCTTCGCGTTTTTTTATTGTATATAGTTCTTAAACTAAAATATAACACAAAATAAATTGGTTGGATCGTTTCAAGATCGAGGGAAAAAAACTATTTGACCGCAAATCAAATACCGCGCACGTATTTAAAATTATGCTAATTTGCTGCGTCGATCAATTAGTTAAAAAATTTTGTTAATAAAATTATAATAATTAGGAATTAATTTTTATTTTATTTATTTTCATCGTGTTAATATTAAATAAAATTCGAATAAATTTTAAGATTAAATACAACTGTTACAAAATTGCTTGATTATGCGGAAAGCTGGTTTAGCACGGCTCGGACACATTATTATTTGCCACGATCTCGAAATTAATAATTATTAAAATATTCATATATAATCAATCATAACAATCAAAAAAATTTTATAAAGCCATTATATACCAACCCACCACTAATACACGATCGAACGGTCAAACTAATTAAATCCTCCAAAAAATCTTAATTAAATTTTATATACATTTGACTCTTCTTAATTATACAAATTTTCGAATGTTTTTTGTTCTTGTTGAAATACATTTTAAAACAACAAAACAACACAAAAACACATAATAATAAATAAATTAGTCTCTTTTCTTATTTAAATTTTTGGTAATTAATGAATGCCAATAAATCACCCGAAATTAAATTATACACTAAAAAAAATAATAAAATCGATAAAATTTCATCGATTAACAAATTTTTTTAATTAATTAGTCTTCATTCAGCTATATATGAACACAAATAAAATCGAACCCAAACCATAAATTTGTATGTCGTTTACAAGACGAACATATTCAAGTTTTGTTACAGCGAGCGTTCCTCTTTATCCCTGACAAATTTTGATAGTATCAAGATAAACGAGATAAGATAATTGCATTTTTGAAAATAATTTTTAATGATAATTAAATAATTTGACTTTTTATAATAAATTAAAATTGATCGGTAATTGCAAAGGAGGGCAGCGTGTTTAATAAATTTTTTGAGTTTTGTAGTTACAAATTATGGCTTATAGGGTCACGATATTTTGATATCGGATAACTATGGAATTTTTTTCTAAGAAGTTGGAAAAGAAAATTGAAAAACCGGTTGATCTGGTCCAGCATCAAATATGCCGTATCATTCCAATCTACGCCAATGCAGAAGTCTTAAAAAATCGCTCCTTCTACATAAAAGACAGATCGAACAATTCCACATTTTCAAAGCTTAAGATCGTGATTAATTGCATGAGACACAAAGTAAGTGTCAACGACAGTATCGGCTTCACAACGATTCTCAGGCAGCACGTGGCCGCGCATAAAAATTCTCTTACCACTCTCAATATTTATTGCAACCGAACTCGAAAATGGTTTATGCATTCTGTCAGAATAAATTTAATGGTACTACCGGCTCTAATAATAATTTCCATAATAAATGTCCATGTTATACAATACATGAAAATTTGTTTAATCGCTTTTAGTAGAACCGGTAAAACCGTTTGGCTTTACGATTTTCTCTAAGCAGTTTATGATCTTTGACCTTGACCGCGCTCATATGTCCGTTGCATAAAAAAGGCGATCGTCTTCTATCGTCAACTATCGTGGTATAGCTTTGTTGAACAGTACTTAGAAAGTGTTGGCTAATGTTGTACTCGCCAAACTCATGCCTTTCGCCGGACCATGACCTCTAACGATTGTAGATTATTATATACCTTCGAAAGGAAGGTCATTCGCTCAATCTTTGGTTCAATTAATGTTGCGAACAACGAATATCGCATTCGTACCCGGAGGCAGCGACATCATCGGTTTCATCAAATCCAATCGAATGAGATGGTTCGGTCACGTTACAAGGTCGCCCACAACAACGGATGAGCAATAAAGTGTTTCACTAACAACCAGCCGGAGTGCATCTACGCAGCGATGACGTCGAACAAGATCCACCTAGGATGTCGAAATTGGAGGACATGGGATATGAAGCTAGAGAGCGAGAGTTTGTGATCTTTCTTAAAGTTAGGACCAAGCACCGTCTGACGAATATCAGAAGCAATATCACAAAGTAGACGGTTTTTAATAATTGTTCAAATTATCAGAATCAAAACGGAACTATCAGCACTTTGGTGATAATGAAAACAAAATCATTTAAGAGATTTAGGAATATAGTAGAATCTTGAAACAAAAATTTCAGAAATTTTCACCTTGGTTCGTTTCAACCTGACAAAATTGCACCGAAAGCTCTGCATATTCTGATATTGTTTTAAAAACAATATAGAATCCAAACCCGGTACCCGGTTTCCTGGGAATCTCGGAATTTTTCCGGCATCGAAAACCGGTTCTGCTATCAGCCAAATACCCGGTTTTCGAGTCTTTTCTTTAAATTTTCTTTTCCATTCAGTCGTGAATAAAACAAACAAAGAAATGTTACTACAAAACGAATTAAAAAAAATGAAAACAAACAATTTAAAAAATTTTCTTTTCCACTCTTACACTTACATACCTACGAAAAAGAGACGACAGAAATACGAAAAAAATATACTTGTCTCAGAAAATTAACCCTTTTAGACCTGTTGTACATGAGTATGTACAAACTTTTCAAAGAGACGTAGTATTGACGAAATTCATATTTTTCCTCTATTGTAAGTTTGTTTCAGTTTTTCATCTCTTTTTCATCATTCTATTGCAACACATTCCCTCAAACTACTAAAATGAGATCAGTATTAAATATAAGATCAAGGTACAATCACGTATTTTTTAGTAGTGGAAACCCTTTATTTTTTAGCCCAATTTTAGTGGAAATAAAAAAAATCCGGTAAGCCAAATAATGTTTTTTATACATTTAAATATCCAACAATGTATATTCTAAAAACAAATTGTCGTTTAAGTCATATTCAAATGTGGTTTTTCTCAATTTAATATAATGTACATGTAGATGTACAAATATAACCAACGGTCATGTTCATCCTCATGTACATTGTATAACATCATGTACCTTGGGACTTTGTAGCAATACAAGTAACAATAAAAGACGTCCAACAAGAATCGAAGTAGAACAAGCGGTTGGTGAAGACGACGAAAACGCAAACACCGATCCGAAAACAGTGGCTGCAACTGTTATTGAAGGAGTATCAATCGAGGGAACTGTAACAGGAATTTCAAGAACAAGAACTGAAATTTCTGATTTCCCTCAAAAACAATTTGGGTTTGGTGCAGCAATCGTCTTCCATTTAATTCGAAGAATTGAAGTGCCGGGACACAAACTGTATTTCGATAATTTTTTTACGACTTACAATTTATTGGAAATATTAAAAAATTGAGGAATTCATGCAATTGGGACCGCTCGAATTAACCGATTTCACAAGTCAGATTTTTCGGAAGACCGCCAATTTAAAAAAAAGGATTGCAGTTATTTAGAGCAATGTGTCAGCAAGTATGATAAAATCATTGTAGTCAAATGGCTAGATAAAAAACCTATTTATCTAGCATCCAATTTTATGGGAAAGGGTGATACATATAAACACAATAAAAAAGATGGGGCACATCCCTAAAGCAATATGTTGACTTTTCACAACCGTAAATTGTACATTTATATAACAGCGGTATGGTAGGAGAGGAGTTGATCTTTTAGATCAACTAATCCAATATTATAGACGTTTATCAGATTATAGACGTTTATAGACGTTTATCGTTGCGAGCAATGGCGCATTTTTTAGATTTTGCGATAAGCGGACGTTGGATTGAGTACACGTGTATGCAAAAACAAAACATACTAGCTAAAGACATACTAGATTTGTTGGAATTCCGGTTACATGTGTCACTCTTTCTGATGAATTCTTTCACCAATCCACGAAAACGAGAGCGTCCTCCAGCGAGTATTACCAATACCGAATTTCCATCTCACTAAAGAAGAATTCAGGACGACATTCGTGCAATCTCGGATATTTGGTATTATTGATCATTTTCTTAAATTTAGTGGAAATAAAGAGACAACTAGATGCAAGTTTGAAAGCTATGCTTTTCGCACGTACGTTTACTGTGGAAAATGTTCTATACATCTTTGTCTACTAAAAAAGAGTTTTTATTTATTTGATGTTACTTTATTTGTATTATTTTTTTATATTTTTTATATTATTAGTTACTTTTGCTAGAGGCAATTTACGGGTTATGTGTTTTTAATTATTTTCGCATTTTAAATACACATTTTTAAGTTGGAATTTGAAATAATAAGTTTATAAACTTTTTCTTTATTGCCAAAATAGTTACTCTTGGCTCGATTTGTACATGTGAGTGTACATTAGGTAAAACCTACTTTGACTTATTTTTTCCATTTGTTTTCTTATTTTTGCTTAAAATAGTACCCAAGCAACCCAAAACATGTCACAAGAAAAATCTATTCGGCCCAGTTTTAAATCAGGACTCAAAGGGTTAAAACACAACTTACAAAACTTTTCTTTTCCACTCTTACACTTATACAACTTCGAAAAAGTTCAAACGTTCAAACGTCAAAAGGTGGTGAGTGAGGTGAGAGAAGCTTCAATAATTTATTTTAAAATTTAGATTGAATCGGATTTGAACTGACAGTAAGTATTATACGGTAAAATTTTATTTAAGAAAGCAAAAGAACATTATAGTTTACACAAAAATATTCATGCTTATTATTATAGACCCCCTAACCCAGACATGTCTACAAACGCCAAATTTGAGTTGTGCAGTCATCTACTCAGGTGACACTTCAGATGAGTGTGCCAAGTGCAAAAAGTGTGAAAAAATATTAAAGGCATCTGTGGCACTATTCTGTTTTTCTCTGGGAATAGGGAATTGGGAAAAATATTTTCATAGTATTTTTGCCTAAATTGTATTTTTCTGGCCTACTGAGAAAATAAGGTTGGTGTAAATATTTTCGAAACAAAGTTGAATCGGAAAAAAATTTCCCTATGCAAATTTTGTGGAACAAAAGGTTTTCAAAATTTTTGCACTAAACTTATTCTTTCAGTAGGCCAGAAAAATACAATTTGGACCAAAATTGCTATGAAAATATTTTTTCCAATTCCCTATTCGTAGGAAAAGCCACTGGTGAAACAACAAGCTATCTCCATAAGCACATATTGTTATCGATTCACAATATTGTTACAAAACCTGTGAAGAGACCCGCACCTGAAAGTACAACACCAGGAGCACCAGAAAAGCGACTACAAAAAATATCGATTACAAACTACCTCACTTTTAGTGATGACAACTCCCTCGAAGCTGTACTAGCTCGTATGACGGCTAGCGTTTACCATTCAAAATTTTTATAACATCAGTCAAGATGCGGAAATTGATAAACCAAAATCGGCTACTACGATTCGAGGCATGGTAATGCAATATGAGAAAATTCTGCAACAAAATTACAAGATTGAATTTCAAGACTTGAAATCTCAAGGTAAACGTTTCAGTCTCTCTTTTGACGAATGGACTTCGTTTAAGAACCGGCGTTATTTGAATATAAATGCGCATATTAAGTGTAAATTTTTTAACATGAGACTGGCTCGAGTACGTGGATCTTTACCGGCAGAAAGTTGTATCAAACTTATTGAAGAAAGGCTGGATTTATTTGGATTAAACTTACACGAAGACATCGTTTGCATTACGACGGATGGAGCCGCAGTGATGCAAACAATTGGTAAATTACTTTCAGTTTCATGTGAGCAGCAACTATGCTTGGTCCATGCTATCCATCTAGGAGTTTTGGATATCCTTTACCGAAAACTTAAATCCGTACCAAATGAAGAAGTGAATGATGATGTTGATGACGATGGCTGCGACTGCGTTCCAGGTGATGAAGATGAAGAAGATCAAGATGACGGATTTCTAATTGTTTGCACCGAAGATAAATCAGAAAAACATTTTTCAAAAATATGTTAAAGAAGAATTTGGAAAAGAAATTCAATTATTGATTGACGTAAAGACACGATGGAACAGCCTTTATCTTATGCTAGAACGTTTTTATAAAGTAAAAAACAGCATTTTAAAATCCTTAATCGATCTCAACCATTCAACAATTTCGTTTGAAAAAAATGAATGGGACATGATTAATATTTTGGTGACAACGCTTGCACCTATAAAGTTAGCTGCGGAAGCACTATGTCGCCGTGATGCAACATTAATATCAGCTGATGCAACCATTTCCTTCATGATCGATAATTTGAGCAGCAAAGAATTGGCTCTTCAAATGAAGGAATCGCTTTCCCTCCGAATGAATGAATGGTGAACCAATGCAGCAAGTTTGCTGCAATATTTGCATACATGCATGCAAGAATATGGCTCTGAAAAATTAGAGCTAGACTCCCCATTAAAGATTGCGCGTCTAAGCAACAAGACGATTTTGTCCATGATTACTGACATGTCAAAACCACACAGCATTAATCTGTCATCTGAATACGACTCAGAAAATGATGTCGTTGTTGACGAAATAGGATTGTCTTTGGAAGAAAAACTGGATAGGACAATTCACAAAGAAGTCAATTCCACGATTACTCCGCAATTAAAACCAAAAATATTATAACCAATGTTATAAAAACAGAATTGGCTATTTTTGAAGTTGAGGGTAATCGTGGAAAGAATCTGGATAGGTGCTATGATAGCCTTAATTCAATACCACCTGCCAGCGTAGAATCAGAGCGCGTGTTTTCTGGCTGTGGAAAAATTGCCACCAAAATTCGGTCACGGCTAAACGACAAAAGTTTGGATATTTTGTGCTTCCTCAGATCACATTTTAAAATGGAAGCAGGAAACGAATGGAGAAGTTAGGATTCTTCCGATTCCGAATTTATTTGTTATTGAATTTATATGTGATTGTTTTTAATTTAAAAATTTTAAGAATCGGTTCTAGCACCGAAAAACCGGTTCTGAGAAATGCTTCGGTTCTAAATTCTATAGAATACAATATCAATTTTAAAGTAATAATAGAAAAAAATGTACGAGGGTTGTATAAGTATACCCGTGTTTGAAAACAGTCAAACGACCCCATACTAAATGTCAGTATAGTTCACGGATTAGTTTTTATTTGGCAACCATTTGTATCACTCGTGTTTCATCTTTCTATATACAATGGAAAAAGAGCATTGTCGACTGCCGTAATTCCCTTTTTAGTTTTGAATGGAAAAACATGCGAAGGAATAAAAGCGAAGTTGAATGCTGTTTATGGAAACGCTTCACCATCTATGATAGCCATGAGATGTGGGTTTAAACAATTTAAACATCATCATCCAGCTGTTTTTGGTGATGAGCACCCAGGCCGCCCGACAGACGTTGTTAAAGAGGAAATCGTTGAAAAGGTCCACGAAATGACTCTCTCGGTGATCGCCCAATTAAAGTGCGCGAGAGGCAGTAGGCATGTCGTATGGTATGGCATTTAATATTTTAAGTGATAAGATAAGTGTGAGAAAGGCATGATGGATGCGATTGCAGACATTGTCCCGAATTGTCAAACTGCATGAACTGCACTACGAATTACTGCCGCACCCATCGTGCTTGCCCGACCTGGTTCCCTGCGATTTCTTTCAGTTCGCCAAAATGAAAACATGGCTTGGAGGAAAACAATTCCAGCTCAAACAAGGAGGTTATTGCTGAGCTGGAACCGCATTTAGAAGAGTTTGAGAAATCGTATTTTTTTGGAGGGGTTAAGGAAACGGCGGAAACATTGGGAAAAAGTTATCGACCTAAAAGGAGATTAAGTTGAAAAATAAAAATTTAAAAAACTTGCGTCTTCATTCCTAACACGGGTGGGTACTTAGTGATCGACTCTTGTCATGAAAGATTAAAAATTAATTAAAAAGTTTAAATTCTAATTTAAGAACTAGAGGTTATGAGCGGCCCCGCCAATATTTTATTTCGCACTATGTTTTCTCGATTAAAATTTTTTTTTGTATTTTTTTGTGGATTTTACAAAAACACCAATTTTTTATTTTTATCTTGAAGTTTTTTAATCTCTTGCTCAAGAGACTGCTCAATTTTAATTTTTAGGTGAAAGGAGATAGGCGCAGGATGATTTCCATCGTGTTATATGTTTGTCAGATTCGAAATTGAGCAGACTCATGAGCAAGGTCGTCTCCTAAACGACAATCGAGAATCTACGAAGAAGATCATCGGAAACAACCCTATCGACACTGTATAAGATTTAGGGATCGCTTGGCAAGTGACGTATCTGCCGCCATATACAACTCGATTTCATGCAAAACTCAATCATGTCTGCTCGATTACCTCTAGGTACTACTGAAAAAGTCTATCTGATATCACCAAATGACCTTAAATTTTTAAATGATTTCTCGTCATAATTGTAACATCATTACTACATCAATGAGCTCAAATGCCTTACGTTGCTTTGAGAGATAGCTTCTATTGGTGGATTTCCTTGGGGAGAAGGCAAGCCCAGGGGAATAGTCTAAATTGATGTTTTCTTTAAATTGCTCTCAAATGATTATTGAACGTGCTGTCAGACCAAGGCAAAGGATGGGAGCAAAAGTATTCCCTACTTTCAAGGCATTTAATAAGTGAATGGTTGCTCTAAATATCGGACTCACTCGAGGACAGATTCTAGCAAACTATTCACCAATTTACCATTCCTTCACTTTCAAGTCAGCTGGAGTTTGGCTTTCTTTTTCAAATTAAACAGTTTTATGTTTTTAATTAGAATTGATTTTCATTGTAAATATTACATTTTGATTTTGTTGGTGTTGGCCAAGCTTTAATTTGCAAATGGTCCCTATATAGGAAGTGGCTTTTGCCAACATCTGCATCCCATTACAGATTTATTAAAAATTTTTCATTCAACTTCCAAATTGAATATGTATTACATTATTTGTAAATAATATAAAGGAAAAAGCCATAATTGGAATATTATGGGGCTCCACATTCCAAGAAGAACGAGCTCTAAAGCTCAACGTGCGGTGTGTGATGCAAATCTAAATTGTAGTGTTAATGAATAAATAAATAAATATGTAAATAAAAAAACAATGAAGGAGCGTTGAAAGAGGGATGGGCAGTTTCCTCGCAAGATGACCGCTTAATATGTTCAGAAGTTGTGACCTTGACTTGCGGTCGAAATATAGCAATTAGTAATTTTGCTGAGTAGCGCTCGGCGAGGTGAGGACAATCAAAATCAGAAATTTGATCTAGTAGATCAGAAACAACTTCAAAAAATTAAAACTTATTAAACATTTTCATTGTTAGGGAAATGAACTACTTCAGCCTCCGATCATATTCCAGAACTTCTTACAACAATTATTTTTAGCTTACATTTCGATCCAACATACCCAGTTTTCAATCCCATTTCAATCCTGCAGAAATAATTTCTTTATGATCGCTTATGAAACAGAATAATTCCGCTTCAGTTAGCAATATTCCTGAAATTCGTTTAAAAATCATGTTTGATTCATTTTCATATGATAACCTCAATTTCTTTGCATTTTTCAATGCCATTTTCATCTTACTAACTCAATTTTATGATAATCGGTTATGAAATTGCCTAGTTCCATACTAATTAACCATATTCACGAGCAGCTTCCAAAAGTGTATTTTAGATTCATTCCTATATACCAATAGGATTATGATCGAGTAGGATATGCCATTGGACCATTGAAATCGGCCTAATTTCTGAACTTCATTCAAAAATTAATTTACAATTTCATTTCTACGCTGCGTACCAAATGTCATCTTCACCGATTATGGAATAGCTTAGTTAAATCACAGTTGGCTATGTTGCAGAATTTATTTGATTAACTTAGAATTTCATTTCAATCCTATATATCCAATTTCAGCATAACCAATTATCAAATGGCCTTAACCGGCCTTAAACTTTAATGTACAGCCCAGTTCAGTCGGCATATTCCAGAACTATTTTTTTAACTTCCATTTCCATCCTTGATCCTTCATATTCAATTTTATCATGATCAGTTATGAAATGATTTGTTTCTGGACATTTACCGGGTTATGGACGGTTTGTATGATGGTATGTGATTGAATACTGGAAGTAGTTCTGGAGAACTTTTACTCTAGAGCTACTTTCAGTATTCAATTACCATCACACAAAACGACCATAATCTCCATAAATGTTCAGAATTACCCTAGGACGAGAAAAAGAGATCTTGTGCAAAAACGGGGACCTCTTAAATGTACTTTCCAGAAATTTTAACTCTTGGGTCTCTCTTAATTTCTATAAACATCGTACAAATTAAATATACGAAATACAAACCCTGAGGGGCTATTATGTAATTTTTCGATTTCGATTTTTTTCGATATCGAAAAAATTCGATTCGACGCGGATTATTATGAAATTTTTTCGATATCGAGAAAATTCGATAAGTCAACAAGTTCGACAAATAAATTGAAAATAGTTTTGACAGTGATTTTGTTATTTCATTTTTCCGTTATAGTATGTGATTAATTTGTGTGAAACATTTCAACAATTCATTAAAAATTGAATATGGACTGTATCGGCTTTCTGCCCATTCAATTGATGAAGACTCTGAAGATGATGTGACGGTGATGTACGAAAAAAAAAAGTTTATTTAGAATAAAATCATATTGTACAATGCATCAACCTGTGCTTTGACGACTACTAACAAAAAAGTTATGACCATTTATAGACGAGATTTGGTGTAATTGTAAAGATCTTTAAAATATCATATGTCAGTTACCATGGCACTTAGGACATTAGTTCTGTGGGATGAAAGCGAAACAAATGAATTTGAATTTAGAAATGAAACCCCTCCCCCCCCCCACCTACTTGCCAAAAGAAATTGTCGATCCACACGCCAAGCACAATGTATATTTAGTGAACTATATAATTTTATAAATAATTTTAAATACATTTTTCACACACACAAATGATTAATATCTTTGGAAAAATTCGAACGGTCGAATACAAAATTCGTCTACCAAATGGTCATCGTATAGTGCATTCGGAAAAAATCGCTTCAATGTTTTTTTAATTTCATAAAAAGGCGAAATTTCTCGATATCGAAAAAAATCGAAGTCAAAAAATTTCATAATAGCCCCCTGAGTAGCTTACTCATATGACTTATATTCGTTTGTTTGTCGTTTGCAGAGAAATGTTTTACCTCTCGGTGAATTGTCTTTTTCGGTTAATTGTCGTTTTCGGTAAACTTTCGTTTTCAGATAATTTTTTTTTTTTTTTTTTTTTTTTTAATTAATATATTATAATTGCTATTTCAGTGATGTAAATTTTCGTTTTCAGTGAATTGTTTTTCGGTGAATTGACGTTTTCGGTGAATTGTCGAGCTACCATTCTTTATATATCTATACCATGATAATAAATTTATAGATCTGTATACTTTGACCCAGGAAAAGAAATCTATATAAGTATTAAGCCTTACCTCAATTACGTATCGTACCTATACTTGTTTGAATTCAATTCCTAAAATCATTGCATATATTGCTTTACAATTGGTGTAATTTAAAGTTCACAATGAGTCACTACTTCATATTACCACACACACACATATATTAATTGTTCAATTGTTGAATTACTTTCATTTTATAAAATTATAACACTTTATAATTTCAAGTCCTGATTTTATTTGTACATAAGCATAATGTACAAGAACGTGTATGCCAAGTTTAAAATATGCCATTGATTTATGTATTTGACTTCAAATGTTGCAATCGTACAATTTACTCTTTTCTTCAATTACTTTAATTATAAATAAATAATGGATCTTTTTATTCATAATAATAAAGCTAACCTTATTGAAACCTCCAATTCTATTATAGAAGTATTTTGATTTTATTACTTGCTAGTTTTCAATTTGATTCTAATTTAGCGTAATTGTTGAATTATTGCGTACGGAATGGTAAGTTTTTAATTCATCAGAATTTTTGTTATAAGTAAATGTCCGTGGGCGTGAGATAGCCCTACCTTAAAAATTGGAACATAAATTAGTGCAGAATTATAAGCTATTTATGAGCTCAAGAAATCCAAAAACTAAAAGTTTTGAGCTCGAACAAGTTTGCACAAATTTAAATAAATGTAGTGGGGGGCTGATTGTAGATCTAGGAGCTATTTAAACATGCAGAACCATAAATATGCCCTGCATTTCTTTAATAACAAAACAATCGCATATTGTTTACTTGAAAATGACCCATTCTTTTAAAGTAGCAAAAATTAAATATTTCAATGTCGGATATGATGTATCAATTTACAAATAAGCTTTAGGTGCAGCATAAATGAAAATGTGGAGTTCAATATAAACAATATAAAATTGTAAATAATAAATTGACAGGTTGCTGTAAGTGTAATTGAGGTAGCACGATAAATAAGATATAATGGAAGACGACGAAAACCTAATTAAGTGTACAATAAATCCAGCGAGAGCAATTGAACAAAGAAACTGAAGCGTGCATTCATCGTATTAAAGCAACTGCCGAAATTATGTCACCGGGCGACCCCAACCACTTCATTATTATAACCAGCAACCTCATCGAAATGGCGTACCTGAGCATTTGAATACAAAAATGTTTGATAGGACTCCTTAGTATCATTGGGAATAGCAAAAACGTTTAAATTAGTACCGGTGTGAATATCTTAATAAAATTGGTATTTTTTCTAACAAATTTTAAATTTACGAAAGGGCGCGTTCAAATATTAACAGTGTAATTAACCTATGGGTGGAATTATTAATAACTCTTATCACATAGCTAAAAACTCAGAGATGTAGGCATAACCACCTCATTATTACATATAGGTAGATGTAAATCCTTTCTAAATTGGTATATATTATTCCAGTACAATGGGTTGGGCTCATCTGAGGATATGCTGTAAATCAATTCAAATAATGAAATACGAATAAGAAGGCTCATACGTCATACCATTTAACCAACTAGACAGGAGATACGCAGTGCTATTAAAATTGGTGTGTCTGATTTACAAAAAGTTAAGCTCGACTGAGGATTTTCCAGAACTAGAATAAATTCATATAAAGAATTAAGAATGGGATTGCCATAGAAATAAATTATACACTAAAGAATGAGTGTTAATTTTTTTTTCCATATAAAATTTGCTATTACATGTGTTACAAGCCTGAGCAAGATAGTTATATAAAATCTCAAAATAAGAACCCCCCCCCCCCCCCCCCCTCCAGACCAGTTTTGTTTTTGTACGAAGTGGGACTTAATTTTGTGCTTTTAAAATTATTAATTAAAACACATTTAAATAATAAAAATAGTTAGTGGTAAAATTGAAGAGTTGATGAGTATTCACTGAACAAAAAACGGTTTCATCCTACGTCAAAAAAGTTAAATATTCTGCAGTATAATATTCGAAGTATTTCGATTATTTCATATGTGTAGAACTTCCCGAGTATAGCTTTCGACCTTTTATAGACCGCCTAGTTGTGATATTGAAATGTTTAGCTTTTTGGACAGCATTGATGTAAATAGGACAGATACAATCACTGTTCAAGATCTAAATTTTCCCGTAAATAAGACCTTGGATTTAGTCTCTGATTATAAGAACATATTGATGAGTTCCGGGATGATTGATACTAATACATTTGCCACTAGGTCAATCAGTGGCAATATTATTGATTGTGTTGTATGTAGTTTCACAAACATTAAAGCTGTTCATAACTCAACAATTTTTCAGATATTAGTGATCATAATTTTATTTTTTCATCCATTCTCTTCAAACCTAATTTTTTCCCGGCAAAAATTAGAACAAACAATTATTGATTTTGATAAAGTTGATTTTTATTATGATGATTTTCTTACTAAACCAGATTTTGATAGTGCTGATCTAGAAACTACTATTAAGCAAATTACTGAGAAATGCAATCATTTAATCGTAAAATTTACAGTAGTTAAAAGTGTTATTGCAAAATTGAAGAATGATTCTTCGCCCTGGATGGCATTTAACTTGCGGAAGCTCATTGGGAACGAATTTTAAAAAAGTACAAGTTAGACTCTAACGTAGAAAATCGAAATCAACTTCACACTTCGCAATGTGAGTCAGAAAAAATTATGGGAAAATATCAATCAGTTTTTGAACAGAAACAACACCAAACCTAATATTGAAGCTACTGAAATTAATGGCGATACATATAACGATAGATCTGATATAGTCAACTTGTTTAATGATTATTTTGTAAATATAGGAGATTCAGTTGGTCAGGCGATTGGAAGCGATAGAAATATTCATAAGTTCAATACATTGCGCTCGAATTTAGACTAAATATTTTTGTCATCAACTACTCTGGAAGTATACAACATAATTTCCATGTTAAATAATAGTAAAGGTGGTGGGCCAGATAATATACGTAATTTGGTTGTAAAGCGTAACGCTTCCCATTTCTCTGAAATTCTGGCTAAATTAATTAATACAATTTTTGAAACTGGAGAATTTCCCAATCATTTAAAAGTTGCTAAAGTGGTGCCAATTTTTAAAAGTGGTGATAAAACTGTAATTTCTAATTATAGATCCACTTCCATCTTTTCCGTATTTGATTAAATCATAGAAACAATCTTAAACAAGCGCTTTAGGGAGATCTTAAACCAATCGGATCATTTTTCTATGCTCATCAGTATGGATTTAGGAAGGAGCGGGTACTGAAATGGCGCTTATGGAGATCACAAATCTAATTTATAATGCCTTTGATCGGAACGGAAGGAATATGTTGGTTACGATTATAATATGATTCATCCTTCATACTGGAAAACATATCCACAATTGTCCCAAGCAGGACTTTGCGTAATTATCAATTTTTGGAACACGAACATCATCTAACCAACTATGGTGACAACAATCCCATTAATCGATCAGCAAAATCATTCATACCGTAGTTGACCAATTTGATTTTAACTTATCAAAAAACTAAGATAACCTTAAAAATAAGTTAAAATCGTATTTTCTAAATTTGTAATTAAGTCCTTTGACAGTTTCGTATTTTAAGTACTAACTTTTAATTTAAATAATTGTTTTATTTAACTTATTTATAATCTAATTGGGAATAGATTATTTTTTTATATTGTATTTTTTAAATTTAATTTTTTTTTCTTTTTTTTTACTTTTTTTTTAATATATTTTATATTTTACTTTTTTAAATTTGAAATCATAATTGCAATGTATACTAAATCGATTTCCTTTCAAATTAATTAAATAAATAAATAAATAGAAGACATCATTGCCTATCTACTATTCCAATAAAAAAGGTTGGGCTAAATTTTTCAACTTTTTTAATTGGTTTAAATATCTAAAAGCCATTCCATTCGCATTTTAATATTTTAATTTATACGATTTCTAGATAATCCTCAGAGAAACCGAACTTTTTAATTGGAATAACACATACAAATTTTATTTAAATTGAGTGTCCCCTGGTACATATACTAGTGGTTATGATTACACATCTCTACATTTTTTGTTACTTGGTATGGTGTGTGCGCAATCCCATTCGCATTTAAAGATTTGAGTTTAAACGATTTCTAGAAAATCCTCAGACTAGTCCGTACCTTTTTATTGAAATTTAAATAGGCCTGAGAGTGCCCTGTCTATATTATATTCATACCGGTACATTAACAAATATTATATACACAACATAGAACTGGATCCGTTTTATACAACTTATTGGTTAAAATATCAACAGCACATAGATGGTACTGGCAGCATTATTAAGTAAATGTCATTCTCCAATAAATCGAAATCCAAACACATTTTCCATTATACGCCTAATAAGTGGACCATAACGATTGCAATTTGGATGTGGTTAATTCTATGAATTCAAAGTGGTGCCCCTTTTCTACGAGATGTAGGGTGCCTTATGATTCAACAGGATTGTTCATTGCTATTGATCAAACCGTCATACTTTTCTACAACTTGGACGACTATGGTAATAGTTTAGATGAGGATATGGATTTGCATAATCCGAGTGCGATTTTTTGTGCGAATATTTAGAATAACACTTTCCCACCAATCAAATTACGCCCATAAAAGATAAAATATTTTTAATTTTTTAACAAAATATTCGCAGACGACCAACCTAATCATAAAAAAATTAAATTATGAGCTGCATTGTGTCCAATAAATCGATGGAAAAGTGTGATTCTAAATATCCACATAAAAATTCGCACTCGAACAGTCGGCTTCAAGAAGCGAAAAACATATTACAGGTATTTCCCGAGTTACGCGGTTAATTAGTTTCGACTAAGTGGAGACTCAGGATTAGTGCAAACTATAATATTGTGTTCCGTGTAACAGAAAACCGTGAAACTTGAACTTAGAAATACTGAATGAACATCATTCAAAATATTATTATCACTACTGTCAAGCCAAAATTTCGTTTGTTCAGAATTTTTTCTTTTAGTAGGCTGATTATTATCATCTTTCTTATTTCTTCAGCCCTTATTTAGTGTGGTTCCAAATATTGTTCTACCTTCTTTACAGAAATCCAGTTTTGTAAAATGATGTTCTAATTTCTTTGCCAAATTCAAACCATATTCAAAATAAGCCATTGACATATTTTCAAAAGAGGTAAAAGACCTCTCTAACATGCATTCAGCGTTGTTGGTCTAAGGTCCCTCACAGCATTAGTGATTGTTTTTATACATTCTACGATTGAAAATTCCATTCCATCCAAGCTTGAGGGAGTGAGTTATTTCGTTCAGATTCTGGCTATATTAGTGATATAGTGTTCGCTGGTAGAAAGAGGATCGTTACATTGGGTTGAAATAGCTCTTTTGGATGTTCAGAAGTATTATCTAATAACAATAAACTTTTAAAACTTATTTTTTTTTTCATAAGAAAACCTCATCCAAGCTTTTCTATTGCCTCGCTAATGAACAGGCAGCCTTAGTTTAACACAGTTTTTCAATGGACGGCAATTCAATAAGCATCGGCTTCATTAAACAATCTCCCGATGTGTTATTACTGCATCAAAGAAGAGTAATTCGTTCCTTAGACGCTTTAAAACTTGGCACTGAAATCTGGTTCTTGGAAATATATGAAGATGATGGCAATGTTTTTCAGTTCAAACCAGTTTGAATAACCAAAAAATGTAATTTTTGAGTAGCTTCTGTATCAGCTGATGCACTTTCTAATTGGAATTTGCTGTTGTTAATGATGTTTCCATCCAAGGGCTCTCTTTTGTTTGTGCAATGTTCAATCCATATTGTAAGTGCTTCCTCAGTTTTTATTATGTCTTAGTAGTACTCGTATTGAAGCATACGTTCTGTTTTTTTTCTCAGTATTTTTTATTGTCCTAATATTTGACTCATTCATTTTCTTTGTTTTTGCAACAGCTGATATTTTTTCTCTTCCCTTTATTCTGTCCAGCGATATCGTAAGCCACTTATTGGTTCTTTTTTTTTCTTCCACATACATCCTGCAAGTTTAGAGATTAGACTAGCAATAAAATTGAATAAAAACCATATTTTGAAAATATCCACAATTAGTCTTTGATGTTAACTATGAAACTTTAAAAAATTCCAAAAAAATCAGGATCCCCTGTATGTAATATACAAACTAAATTTATTTATTTATTTATATTGAATAAAGTCTACAAATTTGACTTGAAACATATTAATTTAAGAATATAAAATATAAAATAAAATAAATCCGCATTGGATTTGAAAATTTGAAATATAAAAGTAAAGTAACAAGTAAAAAATCACTGATAGACATAAAATTGCCTTAATCTACATTTAAAATTATCTTTTGATAAACAAAAATCAAATAAATAGTTAATTCTTTTGAAACTTTTATACATCATCTTCACTGGTTCATTATCGCTAAAGTTGGTTCTGTGTCTATCTAAGTGGAGGAAGCAAGGATCTCTTAGTTGTCTACCAGGAACCTTTATTTTAATTGACTTTAGCACATCCGGTGCATCGATTACACCTAGTAGGAGATTACCAATAAATGTAATTTTTAGTAATTCGCGTCTATTTTCAAGTGTTGTCAAGTTGTATGACTTGCACCCGGTTAAATATGGTGGTTGACGCTGTATGTTTACGTGGTATGGTAGATCATGGTCATAGACTCATTCGCCTTTCCAGGTCAAGTAGCGTATACATTTTTTTTGAATTTTCTCAATACTCTGGATATGAGGTTCGTAGAACGGACACCACATATTAACAGCATATTCCAGCTGGGACCGAACGTAGGCACAACACAGGATCTTAATTGTTTCCACATCAAAATTATCACCCATCCAACGTTTGACAACATGGAGTTCGCGCAAGCGGTGTACAGCTCAATGCGCTCAGTAAAGGTCATGTTTTCAACGAAAGTAGCCCCTAGGCACAGAAAAAATTAAATATAAACAGAAATAAAGCTGCATGCAAAATTTTTACGCATATGTTCATAGTAAAATATGGGGTCACGATCTGGTTTTATGTTGACCAAATTTAAAATTACCGTTATAATCTAAACGAAAAAAAAAATGAAACAAAAACAATATGAAAGTCAAAGAAATACTTAATGTATATCCGAAGAGTTGGACATTCTAAGTTTATTATTTAAGGCGCAAAACGAGTTTGTATTTTGGGGTTACAATCTAAAAAAGATGTTTCAAAATTTTGTATGCAGCTTTACCTCTGTTTATATTACTTTTCTCTGTGCCCTAGGTATTTAGTCTTAAGTACTACCTGAAGGAGTACATCATTTATCTTGTAGCCTTGTGTAACAGGGTTGGTTTTCCGGTGAAATGATAGAGCATTTTTCAATATTGAGACTCAGAGAATTAAACTCGCACCACAACGCTAGGTTGTCAATATCTTCCTGTAGTTTACTGGCATCATTGACTGACTCATGTTGATATTGTGATAAACACCGAGGAAGCACTGCTTTGAATGAGTTACATATTACTAGTTCAAATAATTTAGGTATAGTAGATTAGATGTAATACCTCTGTAGCAAGAAACATCATTTCTAGAACCAGTTTTGAAAATACGCGTCTCTCTAGTTATTTTCCACTTTTGTGGAACAGTTGCTAATTTTACTGACTGATTGAACAAAATGCTTAGAGGGATTGACAAATTTTTAGAATTTTAAAAAAATGCAGCAGGAATACCTTCAAGACCACATCCTTCTCCAAATCCTACCAATGCTCGCTGGATGTCCTGTGGCTAGATGTGTGGAGTAAATATGAATGTACTATATTCACTACAGGTTGAATCTTTATAATTAGCAATGTCTTCCGCTTTACAAACAGATTGGAAAACTCAGCAAACATGTTGATGACCTGTGGAATGTGGATCACAAGACTTTTGAACATTAAATTTCATCCAGGCTGGGTAACCATCAATTTCGCGTTTGGTTTTAAAAATTTTCCAAAGGTGTCTGGGATCGCCTTTTATTTTATAATTTGGATTGCGAATATAGCTTCGGTGTCTCAGTTCAAAATAAAATGACTTAAAACTTACAACTTATGCAAATTAATGATTGTATGTGCATAGATCGAGAGTCTTAGAGACTAAATAGCGACTATCACTATCACTATCACACTATCAGCTACTGTGAACGAATGAGTTTTTTCTAATGGTATACGATTTATTATCATTTTTTTTAAAAACATTCTTCTATAATTATATTGCTCATTTGCTGCAAAAGTGACACAACTCAAAATTAACTCATTTCTAAGATATTCAATCAAACGATTCCCAATAATTTATATTTTGATTATTTTGTATCAAAACGTACTCTCTTATGTAGTTATTTCTAGCAAATTAAGTAGAATTCCAAAAATTTCCAAAATCAAAAATCACTCAATTTACGAAAGGAATTAACTTTATAAGATATTGAAACTATTCTAAGAAAATTTGCAAAATATTAAAGAATTATAAAAATTAAGATCCGATTGAAAATGTAGGAATATAAAAAAATTGTTTTTCTAATCAGAATGTATTTTGATTTACTTTTGAAAAACAGCGATTTTACAAACAATTTTGAGTGATATTTTCAAATCGCTCTATTGAAAAATTAAAACTGTTGGATCATGTCATTCTTGCACCACATGAGCCATATATTTTCTTTTGAAATAAAAATTCTTTAAAAAATAACTCGAGCACTCTGCCGCCATTCGAGGGATACCTGTGTTTTAAATTTTTACAATTTCAAAATGAAGGTAAGGGAAACCAACCGGATTGAACATCAACGGATTTTGAAATAGAAAAACAAAAATTCGAGTGTATATTAACGGAACAATTAAGTATCTTACATTATACTACGAACGATGGTGCTGAACCAGAAGAACTATCTGAAAATACAAATATTAACATTGAAAATCGTGAGCAAAACTGGTGAAGTAATTAGTAAAAGAATTCGAGGTAGTATGATGAACGACGGTGATAAAGAAATTGCGCTTTGGAAAAAAATAAGCAGTTTGTCCCGACAAATTTGGTTAAGAGAGAGTATCTGCATCCAGTGTGGCTGTTGAAGCTGAATTTGGTATAATTAAAACTCATCCTTTTGCCAATTCAAAATTGCCGATGAGAGCCGATTTGTTTTCACAAACAACTTGTTACAGCAAATGTAGTTGTACCAAGAAAAGAATTCGCAACTTACAAAATTGGGTTCCTCATATACTGACGAAAGAAATCAAAAACCGAAGAGTTTCACATCTGCATGAGTTTGCTGTCGCGGTACAAAAGAAATAATTTTTTGCAGAAAATCATTAAACGGATGATGAAATATGAATTTTGTACGATAATCCCTAACGCAGAAAACCATGGGTTGGTTCAGGCCAGCGATCAACATCAGTTACAAAAATGAATATTCATACCAAGAAAGTGTTAATGCAGTTTGTCTGGTGGGATTGGAAAGGTGTCATTTAATAACCAATTTTTGCGGTAAATTTGTAAAAATTTCATGTTTATAAATTTAAGCACAATTTCCGATATCAAAATAATGTTTAATTTTTGCTAATTTTGTATAATACATAAATGGGGATGCTGTTCCCGTGCTAAGAGGTAGCAGCTGAATAACTTCTAAAAGAATTTTCATTTGTAGTTGAGAAATTGGGAGTGGTATTCATGCTAAATGGTCGTAGCTTAAAAACATAAAAATCAAACTACACGAATTTTGTGAGCTCACTAATCGAAACATATCCAACATTGAAATATTTAATTTTTACAATTTTACAAGTGATGGCCGTTCATACTTGAGCCATTTGGGGTGATGTTCATGCTAAGGGGTAGTAGCTCAAAAATTAAACTGTAGGTACTTTGTTACGTCATAAATCGATACATTCTATCCGAAATTGAAATATTTAATTTTCGCAAATTTTAAAAGAATATGTCGTTTGCACTTGAGAAATGGTGGTGTTATTCGTGTTAAGGGGTAGGTGATTTGAAAGAATTTGTTATAAAGGAATTTGTCATTTTCCAGTAAACAATATGTTATTGTTTTTTTATTTACTCAAGCGGTTGCTCAAAAGGTGGTTTATGGTTTTAAGGGTTTGCTCAAAAACGAAGTTGTCTTAAATAGCTTTTAATTCTACATTCAAAATTTATTCAAAAATTTTTATTTTTAGTGGTGGGAGGGCTCAGTCATCTTTGATTTAACCCCTCTTTCACCACATTTATTTAAATTCCTGAAAATCCGATCCAACTCAAAAATTTTAGTTTGTTGATTTCGTGACCTCGTAAAAAGCTCATAAATTGCTCTAAATGTTTCCAATTTCTTTTAAGGTGGAAGGGGAGGGGGTTAGTGAATGTGCGTATAGGTTATTTTTTTCTAGTCGCTTTGTTCGAAGGCGTGCATGAATTTTGTGAATGACCCACACTCTCACAAACTAAACCAACAAGCCGGTTCAAACCGATACAAAATTATACAGACGCATATAAAAAATCCTGACACACTCAAATCATTCAAAAATGAAATATTTCAATTAATCATCCGGTTAATTAATTAGTGAATAATTCAAAATGACATCCATCAATATATACATTTGATACGTGTGTGTGTGCGAGGCAATTCTTGTCCATAAGTTGTATGTCATTAAACCCAGAACATCATTAATCTAAGACAATTTTTTATGTAACAGAACAATGGGGTAGACATACCAAAAAATTAGTTTCGAAATGTATATCCCTTTTTTGCCTTACTATTATTACGCTGGAATTTAAAATATTTATTTATTTATTATTATATAAATTAGAAATCATTTCTTAAGATTTGTCTAAATACCTTGAACGTGAATTCAATAGAATTGATCGTCAAGAAAATTTATAAAAAAAAATAACGACATAGAATTTTTTTGGTTAATTTATCGTTAAGATGATGGTCTGCTATGCTTTTATATATATCTTATTATTTTTTCATCTTACTTGTAACATAAAAAATGATTCGATACAAATTAACCGTCATATTTCATTTTCGACTGTCAATTTGGGGACCCAATATTTTTTTTTGTTGGTTTGGTTTAGTTTTTCTAGATACTCTCGTATCAACAATAAAAATCAATTCGGCAGATTTTTTTTTTGGATGTGTCCTCTCACCGCTGCATCTAAATACATAACGAAGTAGAAGATTAAAAGGAGCAAGGAATCAATAAGATAAGCAAAAAATTGTGTCGTTTGTTGTTTTAAAAAAATAACAAGATAAAAAAAAATTATTATAATACAAAAATTAAAATTCTACACAAAATTCTGTATCTTGGGCTGAGAACCGATTGTTGAAAGTTTTACAGTTTTACAACTAAATTTGAGATTATGTGAATAATCAGCCTAATTTGCATTGCGTTGTGGTCCAAGACTAGAACTTTGGCCGCTAGCTTGAGGGGGAAGTTTTATCACAACCACGCTTCATAAGTGAATAATCGGACTCTTCCAATTGTTTGCATAATTACCTTGCTTAATCGAAATTAGTAATTTTTTCGTTAATATCGGGTCCGGTGTCCATGCAAAGAAGGGGTTAAGGCAACTGAAACTGACAGAGACGAGTAGCAATTTAACTCGCTTTTGAACACCTTTCGGAAGGAAGATGATTTAGAATGCCGTTTGAAATAAAATCAGCACCTGAAATTTGCCAAATGAAAATTTATCAGCTCGTACATGATCTTCCTGGTGTAGAGGTACTCGCAGATGATTTATTAATTTTTGGTCGTGGAAATATAACAAATTAATCAACAAATTAAAACTTAATTTATGTCAATCTTGAGTTAAATTTTTTAAATACGTATTAAGTAGTGAATGTTTGACCAATCCAAAGCACTGGTAATCAAAAATATTAGATCACCTTCAAATAAGCGGAAATTGCAGAGATTCATTGGTATGGTTTATTACCAGATTTTCACTATTACCCAAGCTCAAGTGGACACAGCTAAAATATAAATTAAACCACAAATTAAAATGTATTTCTAATAAAATCTCAAACAATAATTTTTTAAATCTAAAAGAGGCTTCACACGTCTTATCTCGGACAATTTGGAATAATCGGAACCTTATTCCAAATTGTCGAAAGAGGTAAACAGAGGCTTGGATTTATTGGAAGCATTTGAACGGTTAACAGGCAGTTATATTTTACCATTTCGATTAGATCCAAATTTTATTTTCTCATATAAATATGTAGGATCACGATTATTAATGACTTTACATAATAATAGTAACGCTCTAAAGTAAAAGAATTAAATCATAGTACAACCAACAAATTCTTTAAGCTTAGCTGATATGTGGTCAAATTTTCTTAGTCCATTAACATATCTAACGATATTATTCAAAGTAACTTGTAGCATGACACTTGAGGTAGAATCACATCTTGAAAAGGATATTCGCAATATAGTACGTGGTGAATTATTAATGATCTAACCGACAAAAATCGAACATTTTTAGAGCAGATATTTAAAATTAACAACTTGAGAGGCCAGGTGAACCTGTCATTTATACAAATTTCCAGATTATTAACATGATTCGCAAACTTAATCTTCACACCATCAAAGATATCGGGTATGACTGGGAAACTTCTTTTAGAAATCAGAATTGCTTGCGTTTTAGCGATGTTCAGTGAGATTCCATTAGACTTGGACCAAGCCCGGACATTGGATAGATCCAAATTGATATTGTTAAAAATTTTCAATATATTTTCAGTAGTACAGTGGTAAATCATTAATATAAAGGAAAAACAGAGTTGGGCCAAGTGAGTGATTCTTTTTGATATCTATCTTTTAAGTAGCTAAACATAAGTAGAGCATGTACAGCACTTACTATACTGTCAAAATTAAAGAAAAGCATCAACTTCTGTAGTAACAAAACATGATTCAAAGAATCGATTACTTTGGAGTAATCTAACAGTGTTAGAATAACAATTGAGTTTTTTCCGTCAAGATGACAAACCAGATCATCTACGACTTGAAGCAGGGTAGTCGTTGTACTGTGGTTATTACGAAATCCGGATTGAAATTTATTTAGATAATTATAATTAGCCAAATGCTGGTTGATCTAGATCACGATGAATACTTTAGATAAAATGGAAACTAAATTAAGCGATTTTCCAGAGTTCAAGAAATTCAGAACGCATAATACAACTGTAAAAGGTGATACAATATATGGTGAAATATTCTTTAGAAATTTTAAATTTATTTTATCGTGACCGGATGAATTTGATTTAATAAGATACACGGCTTGGGAAACATCTAATTCATTTATGCTGCAAAAGGAGAAAGAAGTATGCGTGTATGTGCACTCCATCCCCTGCAATGGAACTGTAGCGGCTCAAACAGAAAAATCCTTTTCACTTCAAAGCACTCCTCGTAGCAAAACCCATTATACACTGCGCCGCTTAATTACGAGGCATTACTTGTTTTGCTGAATATAGCTATCTCGCCATCTACATTCGCGAATCTCGATATTAATCGATTATCGATTAATATCGAGAATTAATATTTTTGAAACCCTGTGATCTGACTTTATAAGAAATGGTCAGAAAATCATGCTCAGAAAAAAAAATCAGTCAAAGTGTGGTGACTAGACGCCAGTACCACAAATTAATCTGACTCTGGAACATTATATTGATCGAACTTATCACGCATATTACAATTTATATCGCAAGCAATTATGACATAATTCTAGTTTAAAATATGCTAGGATAGTAATTGCCGAAAATTATCTAAATCGGATTGCAGTGGTATTGGAGGATTGTAACAAACTACAATCAATATAGTCATAGATGGTAATATCATTTCTACAATCAAAACTTTAATTTTACCATAAATGGAAAAAAGAATAGCCTTAAATTTAAAGCATTTTTTATAGTAAATGTCAACACCTGCATCCCTTTTATTTGTTCTGTCAAATAAATATGTATATAAACGCTGTAATGGTCCAAAAAGACATGGTCATCAGATATGCTTCGAGAACTATAACTGCCACACAAAGAAATTAATATTATTTGTTGGTTCTGCGTCCAAATACTAACTAGCGGGAAGTCTAAAAGGAACATTCGAAAAAGCCACCTTCAATTTTTCAAAGAAACTTCAATTAAAATTCTAAGATAAAGATGTTGGTGATAGGTTCTTCAGTTTGTATGCTGTGGTTCCTCAAAACGGAACAGAAAATATAAAGTTACAGGAATTTTAATAAAAGCTGACTTATATAATCAAAAATTCTGCCACTTCCGCACACAATTGTCCAGCAAATCTTGCAAAGGCTGTAGAAATGTAGAACTTTGTGATAGACTAACTCTTATGGCCCTTGCTACTTTCGGTCAAAAATCACGGGGATCTCCAAATTTTTAAGAAACACTTAATTAAGAAATTTCATCCTGATCAATCAACCCATCGTAAAGTGGCCGAATTTTTGTTAAAACACTTTTTTGTCTAAAATCTTCAGTTCCCCTTAAATTTAGGAAATCTGATTAGAGTCGATATCGTTGGAAAATAAATTTAAAATCTTTTAATTTTAGTCGTTTTTCTCGTAAATGCTATACTTTTCAAAATATTTGTAAGAAAACGATAAAGCTACCACTTTCAAAAGACCGATTTTGGCCTAAATTCACTGGAATATCCCAATTTATAGAAAAAGCATAAATGTGGAGATTCATACAGATCAATCAATCCGTCTGGGCTGTACAGGGCCGAACCTTTGTTGAGCATCAGTTTTTTTTTTGTCAAAACCCGTAGTTTCCGCTTAATTTCCGCAAAATACGTTGGCGCAGCTTTCAATTGACATGGTGTAAAGTACGTAATGGCGGCTGCTGGTGGTAAATTTCTAAAATAGTCAATTGCCAAAAGCAACCAGAAGTGAGTGTGTTTACAGAAGTTGATGAAGGAATGGTAGTGTTGCCAAAAAATTTTGCCAGCCACATGGCGGTACAAACACTTCGCTATACAATTACCTATATTACATTTGTTTACCCTAGCAGATTCAGGGTCAAGTATATCATCGAACTGGTTCCTTATTGCCAACTCCGGCTAGTGACTACAAATTTTTGCAAACTAATTTTATGGGCCATTCAGCAACACAAGTCGATCAGCGTTGTGCACACAACAATTTGGTGAAAAAACCAATTGTATGGGACAACTCCAAACATGTTTATATCATCACAACGAATTGGTTGCGTTATTCAAGACCGCATGTCATCTGATAACCGCAAAATTGCATTCAGAGCCGATAAGACGCTTGCAGGACAACGCGCAAGACGGTTTAATGCGCCAACGACGTTTTGAAGTCGCTATTGTCGTCGTGGGTGATAATGTAGAAAACCGTGATATTGTTTTATATCGGCGGAACGATCGATTGCAGCGAGTGTCCGTAACACATCTTATTTTGGCAAGGTAAAGATAGGTATAATTTTCAATAGAGATGATAAATCCAGTTAGAGGTAAATAACTTTACTCTTTCTTATTAACATAAAATTTATGTACAGGCGCCGAAACTAACAAAAAAAAAAAATAGTTCAATGAATTATTATTCGAAAAAACTAGGAAAATCATACCTTAAAATGTCGGAGTCTAAATTACCAATGTACTGTGGATATGTACGTCAAAGTTGAAACTGAGCGATTGACATTTATCAGGTTGAACTAGCCAAAACTCCGTTGCGAGGAATATATTCATCTTCGGGATGCCATCAAAGTTGACGGAAACGCACAGAAAGTCGGTAGAATGACTATTCATCCAGCAATTTATGTATGAAGTCTGCGACATATGCATGAATAGGATCAAGGTGTCATCTCATATGTACGTCATTATGGCACACCAGATTTGTTAATCACGTTCACGTGCAATACACAGTGTACTTAGTATAATTCTACAAGTATTATTTCCTGGCCAATCACCTCTTGATCGTCACTACATCACCACGAGGGTGTTAAAAAAAATAAAATAACTCATGGAATTTAATTGTTAAGCATCGTGTGGTCTGCGAGACGCGCTGTTGGATGTATTCAGTCGAGTGGCAAAAACGCGGATTGCCATATGTACATATCCTTATTTGGTGGTTTGAAAGGATAAGACCGAACGAAATCGATGATGTGATAACAGCGGGAATTCCCGATAAAGAAGAAGATCCACTGTTACATGAAGTTGTAATAAAAAATATGACTGATGGTCCCTAAGAATATTAAATCCCAATTCTCCGTGAATGGTTGACGGAAAATGTTAAAAACGCTATCCAAGACAATTAGTAGCAGTAACTATTATTGGCCATGAAGGTTATCCACTTTATCGCTGCCGACCCACTGATGACAATGGAATGTCAACAATTTACAGTCAAAGTGAATCAACAGAACATTAAAGTTGATAATCGCTGTGTGGTTCCGTTTTCGCCGTTATTTATTTATTTATTTATTTGTTCATTGACATTACAATTTTGGTAAAGGAAAAGCACATATGGAAGCAATATAAATGAAGAACAACAACCACAAAAAAAAAAATACTTCCATTAGGCATAAAAACCTCCGATTTTTTCAAAAAACAAATCCACTCCATGCTAGTACCCTCCGTATTGAGCTCAAGCTCATTTGTTACAGAGAACACTGCAAGAAGTGAATACTTACATACTACATACAAAAATAATACAAATGAAAAAAATTAATACAAAAATAGTACTACATGTATTATCATTCAAGCGCGCCACGCTAAATAATCCGCTTTAAAAAATTTAGGCGACGCTGACCTCTTAATTTCTAGTGGAATAGAATTCCAAAGAGAAATACCCCTAACAGAAAAGGATGTATTTAAAGACCTACGCAGATTTATAGGGGGAAGTAAACGTAAATTTGAAGAATGGGACCTACTGAACAATAACTTGTTAAATAAATAGGGAGGTTGCTTCGATCTGAGAAGCTTGAAAATAAAAAGACACACACGAAGTTCATAGAAGTTAACCAAACTACAGCCAAGAGTCAAATTTAAGAAAGGAGAAATGTGATCATATTTCCTAATACTAAAAATGAAACGAGTACAAGCATTGAAACATCTTTGGAGAACATTCATATTATCCTGAAGCATTCCAAACAAAACAACGTCACCATAAAGAAAATGTGGAAGAAAATGCGAGAGGAACATACGCTTTTTAAAACTACTATCGGCGAGCCCTACAACCTTATATAAACAACTAAGCATTCCAAAAATCCTTTTACTAACCTTAACTAAATGATCACCCCAAGTAAGAGTTTTATTAAAAATTAACCCTAAATTTCTAACTGTATTAGAGAATGGAATTAAACAATCACCGAGAAAAATTCCAGGAAAAGAGGAAGTATTTAAAGATTTTTTATAGATTATAATAGACTGGGATTTACTAGCATTAAGAGCGAGTCGGTTAGATAATGACCAACTATAAATTCTTTCCAAATCATCGTTAATTAAAGAAATATTAGAGTGAATGGAATCATTATCTAAGCGACTACTCCTATATATTTGGACATCATCAGCAAATATATGAAAAGAAGAATGACGAATGGAACATGCAATGTCATTAATGTACATTGAGAATAGTAAAGGGCCAAGAACCGACCCCTGAGGAACGCCAGAAGAGACAGGTAAAAAGTCAGAAAAAGAATTGTCATAAAAGACTGCCTGAAAGCGACCCGAAATATAGTCTAAAATCAATTTAGCAGCAGAGAGAGAAAAATTAAAGTTTGAAATAAGCTTATTAAACAAAATTTGATGATTAATCGAATTAAACGCTTTAGAAAAATCTAACAGAGTAAGACAAGTCATTTCTCTTTTACTCATACTACGACGAATATCATCACAAACATTCAGTAAAGCAGTGGTAGTACCGTGAAACCTTCTAAAACCTGATTGAAAAAGGCTAAGCAAATTAAAGCTATCAATATGAGATTGAATTTGGTTTTTTACTACCAATTCAAATGCCTTGGACAGAGAACTTAAAATGCTAATAGGGCGGAAATGGGAAAGCTCAGAAGGATTACTAATTTTAGGAATAGGAATAATTTTACTCATCTTCCACTGAGCGGGATATAAAGAGGTCGTTAAAATAAAATTGAAAATATGTAACAAATACCTTGATACAATAGGAAAAATGCGCTTAACTAATTTCAAACTTACCATATCTAAGCCAGTGGATTGCGATTTAACTTCCCAAATAGCAGAATGCAAATCAACAGTAGATATATTTGTAAACGAAAAAGAATTAAGGGGTTCGACGGACACTAAATCAATAATGGAAATATCATGAGTGTGACTAGAGTTAATTAGATAAAGGTTAAAATCATTTGCTTTGAAATCTACAGAAGTAGCCCCTTTGCAACTACCAAGGCCCAAGTTGCGCACGTTGCGCCAAAATACCTTAGAGGGAAGTGAGGGATCTAACTTATCCTTGAAAAAATTTTGCTTAGTGATACGAATTAAACCTACCACTCTATTTCGAGATTCCTTATAAGCTAGATAAGAGAAAGAATTAGGGCTAATTTTCCAAAGACGATATTTGGAAAAACAAACAGAAATAGCACTCAAAATCTCTTGAGTCATCCAAAGGGGGGATCTAGGTCTAAAATAAATAGTAGTGAGAGGAACGCAATTATAAAATACATAGTTAATAGAGGAATTAAAATAGTCAATTTGGTCAGTAGAAGTAGAGAGAGAAAAAATATTATCCCAACAAATAGAGCCACAAGTTGATGAAAGGTGAGATTCATCAATTTTAGAAAAATCCCAAAAGCTGAAACTTTTAGGTCTAGGTCGAGAGTAATAATTAACAGAAAAAACAAGAAGATCATGGTGAGAACCAATACCAAGAGACAATTGATTGAAAAAACAAATGGAATTATCAGCAGAAGCAACGACGTGATCAATGAGCGAAAAAGAACCACCACTTGCAGTAGCGCAAGAGTAAGTAGGCTCTACAGTATTATAAACCGAAAAGTTAATGCTATTTAAGATATTCAAATAGCTACGAGAAAATAAAGACTCTTGAGAAATATCAAAATTAAAATCACCCGAAATGAAAACCTCATCATACCGACAGGAAAAATAACTAAAAAGACACTCAATGTCTAAAAGGGATTTTTTGAATCGAGCATAAGACCTCTTGTTCGTTTTAGGAGGATTATAAACTACACCTAAAAGAAATTTCCGCTTACTTAAGACATTTAAAAAAAGAAACTCAAAGTCAGAAACGAGCCTTTGAGAAATTGAGGGGGGTAGCGATACAACACTACATTTAATATGCTCGTTAACATATATGCATACCCCACCATAATTAACCGGTGGACTAACCCTATCCCGCCTAAACAAATTAAAGCCACTAATGGCCAACGCAGAATTAGAAATATTGGATGTCAAAAATGTTTCCGATAAACAAACATCATCAATTGGGACCCCATTAAAAGTTTGACGAAGCTCGTCAATATTCAAAGTAAGGCTTTGAACATTCAAACTAACCACGTTAAACATGTTGGACCTAGTCCGAAGCATACATTTTAAGAGAACCGAGGGCAAATAAATGCTCTCGGTGGGCATCGCGAGTCGTGGCGCACTTCAATAACAATACTTACATGCATACAAAATTTCATATACATAAATACTATCTTCTTTAAAGGAAGAACCAAGATCACAGAACTTCGTGTTAAAATCTAAAATGAAACAAATAAAAAGAAGCCAAATAATAAAAGTAACAGGAAACTATATAAGAGGAGCGATACTTATCAATTAAATAAATCCTAAAAGCCAAAATCCAGAGGAAAAGCCGCAAAATTAAAATTAATTCCAAAAAATCAAATTTTTTTTTATTACTCTCCAAAGGCATTTACTAGGAACTAGGACAGCCAGTTCCAGGTTACCTACAATTATTTTCTATCGATGTACTAAAACGTCTTTACATAGTCCATCCCTGCCAACAAGACGAATGTTTTATTTGTGTTTATTGTTAGTCAATGCTCGTAGGCTAACATCAGTTCAACATCTGCGAACTGTTAATGGTGTGTGCGGCATATACCGAGAAGCCTGTCAACCATCAACATTATTTATTTACGCGCCAGAAAACAAAACTAACAATGTTGTGTATCAAAAAGCATTACAATAAACACCATGTTTTTAAAATATTTTTGTTCTATTATTTAACCCTGTTCGAATTGGATATTCATAGCTAAGACAGGTCAACGTCTCTCAGGTATAGTAATAAAATAAATTTTAGTAATCGTGGAAAACATTTACTTCTAGATTTTTGCAGATTTGCCATTCGCTATATCGCTAAAGTCAGAAAAGTACCTTAAAAAAAGAAAACTTTTTGTATGCATCCATGGGTACATGGTATGCGCATGGTTGTTTGAGCATCTATGCGTGCAGATTAAAAGTCTGTGTCCTCAAAGAGCGCAGAAGTTTTGTCTGATCAAACTTCACCAGTTCCAGTAAGGTTTGAACTAAATCGGCCAACCAGAAGCGGCAGCTTACATTGGAGCTTTTTCGTTTTTTCCAAATATTTAGAAAAGTATAGCATTTACGAGAAAACGATTTAAACTATAAGATTTTCAATTAAATTTGCAATAATATTGAACTAGATTATTTTTCCAAATTTTAACCGATAATGAGGATTTTTGGCAAAAACTGTTCTTCAACTAAAATCCGGGTCTGGTGCAATCCAGGCCGATTGATTGATTGTGATGAAACTACACTTTAAAGCTTTTTCTATAAATGTAAAGATATCAATCACGTAGTTTATTTTTCCAAAAATTAACCGGAGACAACGATTTTTGGAAAAAAAACTGATTTACAACATAAATTTAGCTTTGCTGTACAGCGCAGATGGATTGATTGATTGGGATATAACTTCATAATTACGCTTTTATTTCGAGATTGCAGTGACTTTTGAAAGAAATTGGTCAACCGGGCATTTTCAGTTTTACAAAATTTTGGCGCCTATACGGCCAAGACGGTTTAATTGATCGGAATGAATCTTTATAATTCAGTTTTTTCCATAAAATTTGAGATCTTTACCGGAAGTACCACCTATCATAGAATCTTTTTCGTTTTTATGAAAATATTTTAAAAGTATTTCAGTTATGTAAAAATCGACTATGCTTTAATTTAGAATCTTTTAAATTCTAAATTAAATTTGCAACAATATCAGTTTAGTTTAATTTTTCAAAATTTAATCGTAAAGATTAACTCATCAGGGCGAAATTTATAACTTTCGCTTTTCCGTAAACCGAATTTCAGTGATATTCGGCCAAAATTGATTGGGAAGTGGCAGCTTTCTTAGGCGCTCCTTTGTGTTTTGCAAATATTTTGAAAAGTTTATATCATTTTCGAAAGAAACGATTAAAATAAAAGTTATGTAAATTAATTTTCAAGGAAAATTGGTTCAGATCATATTTAAAATTTTACCGGAAATGTTAGAGAAACATTATTTCACCAAAATTCGTCATATCTACAGGCCAGTCGAATAGACTATTCGGGCCAAACTTTAAACTTTATACTAAAGCTTTCTCTATAAATTCGGAGATCCATGCGAGATGTGGTAGACACCTGAAGTGGCAGTTACCGTAGGAAGTTTTTCAATTTTTGCAATGAAGCTTAAACTTTTAACAATTAATTTAATTACAATGCTAATATTTATTTATTTACTGTAGCATACATATTGTGAAAACAAAAAATGGCACTAAAATCAAACCATTAACAACAATTAATAATTATAAATTACAATTTCTAATTGCATTTATTTATTAAGATGAGCAGAAACAACAGTGCTGGCACCAAGTCAAAACTCTAGAGTAGCGATTGCCCTCTTAAAAGCATTGCGAGAAATGTGTAAATCAAAATACTCAGCAACGGTGTTGAGATCTCGTTGAATGTACGTTGTAGGACCAGTTGTAGGCAGTTGGAGTACGAAGAAACACGTGGGCGTAAGGTGCGTTGAGGAGCATAAATGTTATCAACTTTACAACAAATAATATCACGTGAAAAAGTAGCATTACGCCTAGAAACAAGTGACTGAAGGCTCAGGAAACGACAACGGTCCTAAGTAAGGTGGAAAACTATAATCACCGCGCTCTAAAAAATGTAATTTTTTGAGAACTGATACCAGAAACTGCTTTTGTATTCTATCAGTTCTCTTAGAGTGACAGTCATGGAACGGGGACCATATGACACTTTCGTACTTTAAGCTGAGGACGAACGAAAGAGGTGTATAGTGACTTAAAAGTCAGTGAGTCGTGAAAATCTTTAGAATTTCGTTTAATAAATCCCAACTAGTGTTTGCATTACCGGTAAATTGGTTTATCGCTTTACCAGTAAATTGGTCATAAAGGAATTACCGAATTATCGGTAAATTAATTGTTTTACCGGTATTTCGGTAAGAGTAAAAAAAATTGATATGTTTTAATTTTAGTTATTTCAATTTTTGTTTATAAATTAACCAAAAAATAAGGTTTTTTTAATTAAATTTAATTCTTAAAAAATCCTACGCCTCTGTTACAAATGTAAAATATCCATGATTTTAACATAGATATATACGAAATTACTTTTCTAACTGTATTTCACGAATATATCTTATTCATTTTATTGGTAGCGTGCAGTTTTTGACAAATTGACAAAAAACCTTACAAAAGCTTAAAAGTGTATATACATAAATATCCTGTTTAAATGTAACCTAACCTACACTAATCATGTGTAGTGAGGATTAATAGTTAATGGCAAGGCATTGTAAAGAAGTATACGCTTAACAGTATATATGAAATCATGTTACTTAGACCATTCTTAATGTTTTCTAGAAGCCAACATATTTGTGCGGTGGGGCAGTTGTGGATTTTGTTTACTTTTAAGGTTTTGCTATAGTAAAAAGTGTAGTGGCGGCTCGATGGTCAATGACACAAATTTTGGGCGGAATTATATGAGGTGACGATATTGCATTGCTTGATTTGCTGGGTACTGTTTCGAGTAAAATTTCCTGATCAAGGGTGCGTGTATTAAATGCGCCTGCAATGACAGAAACTTAATAAATAAATGCGTTTGAAGTTATACCTATTTTAATCCTAAACCAACACAAACGAAAATTTGTATATTGCTTAAAAAGTAAAACAAGAATGTCATTCAGGCGAACAATTGAATTTGTGAACTATTGTATTTCCAATTTCAATTTATAATAAATAATTAGAAATCCAATACTTCTTACTAGAGCAAAATTTTGGAGGTGGGAAAAATCTGTGGCTGCCCCACCGCATATGGGTATGTTAGCTTCTAGAAAACATATTGAAAGATTATGACTCATGGTTGTGGCTTAATTAACTTGCCATTGTAAATTGATATTTTTATAAGTTTATTTCGTTTTACAAAACAAATTGTTTTTTGAAAGTTTAGATTTACACTTTTTGGGCTGTTGTAAAGTTTTTTGTCATTTTTAGTTTGTCAGAAACTTCACTATAGTATTTTATTATATTTTATGCACACTATATCTTATTCATTTTATTTCGTTTATATTTTGGTTTTCACAGTAGTTGTGTATGAATATACGTACTGTTTTGGTAAATCGTCCACTCCAACAAAATAAGAAGTTGAATTTTCAAAAGTCGCTACTTTATCTTCAAATGATCATCAATCTACTTCAACATCTTTATCCTTTGTTCTTATGATGTCAATGAAGGAAAAGCTACAGCGAGCAATTGATGATAAAATTAATAAATCTCTTTTAGAAACACATCCAAATATTCCTAGAATGTGATTAAAAGAGAGATGGACTTCTTTTAAGAACAAAACATTAGAAGTAAATATTCAAACTTGGTATTTACTCAAAATTTTGACCATTCGTCCGACAAGTGTCAAGCGTAGCGTGCTTTTTCAGCGGCTGGTTTGATATGTACGTAGTTAACATCAAATTTAAATGACGATAGCATAGATACGATGTGTTCATTACGAGCCTATTTCAATACGCAAAAAGAGCTTTTAGAAAATTAAGGGAATTGGCATGATAGTAGTGATGTTTATATTTTATTTAAAACAAATGAATCTTTTTTTAATTAATGATAATTATTTTAATTTGTAATTTTTTTTTGAATTGCTAAAATTGAAAAAATATGTTATTTACACATATTTTGAAATACAATATTATTGATTGCGTTATTTCCACTAGTTTTTGCTGTTTTTTACTTGTTTTATTAAAAATTTAATTTATAATTATCGGTAAAAACCCGGTTAATCGGATTTTTCAGAAAAGTTTACCGAATTACAGGTAAATCCAAAAGTCGGTAATTTTGCAAACTATAATCCCAACATTGAATAGGCATTATTAACAATCACATCGATGTGCGAGTTAAACGTTAAATCAGATCTAAAAATAACCGCCAAGTCGTTAATCATGTTAACTCTATTCAAAATACAGTCGTTTAAAGAATAAACAAAGGCTATTGGAGACTTGGATGTACAATCTGTGATTACTTGGCATTTATCCACATCCACAAACATATAATTTGTAACACGTCAATCGCAAAACATGTTCAGGTCCCGAAACAGAACACGGTCTAATTCGCATAAAATGTTAGCAACTATTTTCATGTCGTCTGCAAATAAAATACAGTCCACAACGTCGCTAATATAGTGGCATCGGTTAAAGTGGCTACCTTGGAGCAAGATCGCTAAGCTTAGCGAAAGCTTTAGCGGTATAAAACACATCGACTTGAATTTTTGAAGCAATGGAGTAGGTTAACTTATTCTGAAAAAATGCCAAATTAGTGACCGTTGAGCGGCCCGGAAAGCATCCATGCTGTCCATACATCACTTATAGAAAAGAAGAATATAACGTTGTTGATCATATTGACTCGAAGAGTTTTGGAATGCAGGACTGAATAGCGATGCCGCGATAATTAGTCACATCACTGCGGGATCCATTTTTATAGATTGGATATTTTCCAAACATCAGGGAAAACGCCTTGTCTGAGACTCATGATAAACAATGGGCATAAAAAGGCGGTAAAATAAACTGCGCAAAGCTTCTACAGAGACGCTGGTAAACCATCAGAAAATGTTGTTGTGAAATTCATGTTGTTTGAAAATCCGCTGGAAACCTGGATTGAAACTGGCGTGTGATAAATACTCGAAGATCCGACAAAGTTATCACAGGGCTCAAGATTTTAAGATCGATTATTGTTGGTGTAAAAAATTAGGTCCAGATAAGTTCCGCACTGTTTGGTATATTGTTAATCTGAGAAGCGCCTATGTTTGCCATAAAATCACAGATTAAGGCGGAATGTTCGTTAGTATTAGCTGGAATGAAGACACTGTCGTCCTTCATCCAGACTAACTCTGGAAAGTTGAAATCGCCAAAAATAATGAAATCAACGTTCTCATTCATAAATGGTATTAGAAACACTGTCAAGGAAATTGTGACAAAAAGTCATAGTCGGATTAAGACCTTATTGGTTTACTGCAATTTAAGCAGGAATAAATTTTCTTTCTGCTTTAATTTTAAATTATTATGCACTAATGCATAAATTATAATTATAGTTCATATTATTTAATATTTATTAATAATTTACGATTTAAAATGAATTTTATTAATATTTATGATTTTTGAATAATTTTCAATTTCCACTCGCAATAAAATTGAATCGTAGAATCAATTAATTGATTCAACGTACGGTTTTTTTTTTAAATATTTGTGAATACCGCTGCAATTAACAATGATAATGTGGATTAATTTCACAGCACCTTTGGCGAAACTAAAATCCAATTTTCTATAAAACAGGACAACTTAATTCACCGTTTAATTACACAAATGATATCGAGAACAAAAAAAAAAGCCAAAGGCTTAACTTAAGCTAATCAATTTGTAAATAGATCAAAGCAACCAAATCCATATATAAGGCGACTAAAGTACGTTCATAAAAAATCTAATTTTATGCTTTATAATTAATTATGAATTATTTGTTCATACTCGTATAATTATTTTTGGTGTGCTTTTGTGTTCCATAAAAAAGAACAAATAAATTCGAAATTAATTTATTATTAAACAAAAAAAAAATAAATAATTTAGTTGTAATTTAAACAAAAAAATTTAAATCTCATCATCACCATGCGGATAAATGAAATTACAAAAAAAAATTGATTTATAATCGTATAATCAAAAGCTTTCATTACGTACAATAACTAAATCAATTTTTGTTGTTGTTGTTGTTGATCATATAGATTAAAACTATTAATTTTAGTTTTGTTTATTCTATAAATTTATTTACATAATATAAATAATAATAATAATATAGACCTCACAGAATAAAGGTAATTTGTAATAAAAAATGATTCAGCTAAAAATTTTGTTGTATCGCCATGTTCGTAGTTCGGACGAAACAAATACACAACAAAAATTAAATTGATTGATAATCAAAATTTTAAATAATAATACAAATAGATATTTGAAATATTTTCGAAAAAAAATCGAATTCTTTATAAAATAGAAAAATGATTTGAGAGAAACCAATATGTTTAAATCTAATTTGAATAATATTAGAACTGTGAATGCAATTTTGTTCGTGAAATTTAAATTTTTTAATTGTTTTTTTTTTATAAATTTTGTGGGAAATATTTATATTTGGAAATGAATATTAAATATTGGACCACCCAATACTAATACAATATATATTATGTTTTAAATGAAATCCCCGATTGAGATGGAATTAATTTTTAATTTGAAAGAAGATGATTCTGATACTTTGTTTTGCAAGACTTCAGCTTTCAGTACTCGAAACTTAAGCGCTACAGCCCAACCCACAGATGAAAATTGTTGACAAAAGCAAAGTTTTAGAATTTTTTTAATTCGCTTAAAAATTTTCATTTTGAGAAAAATTGATTTGTTAGAATTAAACTGAAATTTTTAAAAACACTGCCGGTATTTTTTTACATTGCGCTACTGCCTTCATTACATATTTTAATAGTCTCGCTCTCGTCAATGACACATACAGACCATTTGTGAATACCAGGTCTAACAAGCAATGTCTAATACATTCATGCAACATGAAGATCTAACGATTTAGTACAAACGTGGAATTGCTATTATTACCAGAGAAACCACGTTTTTCGAAAATGCAATAATTTTCGAAAAATAACATGACAAAAAAAAATCTTGCAAAAAAAATATTTAATTATTTATCTACGAGATTTTTAAAATTTATTTTATAAGTAATTCAGTAATTGAAATTAACACTATCGTGAGTAATGGTCAGTTATTAAATAAAATTTAGACGATTATAACAACTTGATCCTATAAATTAATGTATCGGCTTAGATCTGTTTAGAATTTTTAACATTTGCTTATTTGTCCAAACCTTTAAAAATGTTTTGGTTAAAACAGTATAGCGCAACTTGCAGGACCACTGTGTACCGAAATTAATTATGTAGATCGATTGTGTATCTCAAACGAAATGATCAACGTTGTCCGTCAACGACAAACGCGATAATTTCTTATCTAAAGCTTATCCGTTGGTACCTAATAACCTAAACTATTTGTGAAGTCCACCGGTACATCTGGCTATTTTGCTAACCGAATTTATATTATTTTGTTTACAAATCAAACATTGATCTTAGAACGTAAACCATTTTATCAATAGTATTGCTTCGAAATTATTTAGGCTCATGTAGGTTTTTGCACACTTGGCGGAGTTATCTAGTTCAAAATTTGTTTCTCGTAATTTGCTTACCATCCAATAAAATAAGATAGTAAACATGCTTATATCGATAGTACACAGACATCGTGTAATCCAAATCTTATAATCCTTCGTCGAGGTTTCCGAAAACTATGGGCATCGTTACTTCTTCGAGGCGAATGCATCGGTGTTTAAAATTTAGTATTATGTGACAGTGTATAATACGAGGAGCACTGTTATTAATTACCAAGTGATCATTCTTTTTTTTTTACTGGAGTTATAATGCCTGAAATACCTAACGAGGCACCGGTCAAATTATCACGATTGTAAGGAATATTATATACATAACCGCTTTTACGGTTATCCCTGATATTTTTTTGATATTGTATTTGCAATTGATGTATCTTCTAGAAACAAAATACAAACCAAAAATCAAACCAAATTCAAGGCAATGGGAACCTAAACACCATGTGTCCCATTCACAATTTTGATGTGCGTAGTTAAACCTCAAACAAGGTTAGACAGATAGTGATCTTCCTTCGCAACATTTTACATATGCACATCTAATTTATGCAATTAATTCCAACTAAAATCTAACCAGACTATGAATCTATGAATGTAATCTGGCTCCTCTCACTGCCGCCTAAACTACAGGCCGTTTACACAAAATGATAACGAAACGCTATATCGACGTTTTTATCTCTCTTTACTCAGCCTCGTTCTGTTATAGGGCTCATACACGACACAATCATGCATGAGCAATCGTGTGATTGTGCATGCTTTTTGACGGGTCCCATTTGAAACGCGATATTTTAAAACGCGATTTTTCAAAACGCGATTTTTCAAAACGGGATATTTCAAAACGCGATATTTCAAAACGTGATATGGTTCAAAACGCGATATGGTACAAAACGCGATACTTCAAAACGAGATATTTCAAAACGCGATATGGTACAAAACGCGATATTTGAAAACGCAATATTTCAAAACGCGATATGGTACAAAACACGATATTTCGAAACGTGAGATGGTACAAAACGCGATACGGTACAAAACGCGATATGGTACAAAACGTGATATTTTTTATCATTAAATCGAATTACTGATATTGAACAAAAGTGTTCGTGTCCAATATATAAAGGGTAATTTATTAATGATTAGACGAAAATTTTCAAAGTGTCCAAGTTACAATATAAAGAGGTTGTCAATATACAGAATATTTTTACCATTTTTGTAAAAATAAATATATGAAATTTCAAGGGACTGAATGAAAGTGTCCAAGATACAGAAATGCCCAACATTGAAGGTTTTAATAAATTTCAATTTTTCAGTCAATTTGCACCTGATATCAATTTTAACGGCCGAAAATTTTAACTGCGTGGTTATACTTCGGAATAGGTTATATACCTCCAAAAATTCTGAAAATCGGTATACTAAGGTACTTTAGAATGTTGATTAAGAATATGGCCATGAAAATATCCAGAAACGACCCCAAGTAGCTCTCAATGATCCCAAGTGGCCCTAAATACCCCAAATGGTCTTAAGAGGGTCTTGTACCAAAGTAATGGTATCTTGTGCAGGTTCGATAAGCACTTGTGTGAATATTTTCTTCTAGAATTTTTTTATATTCATTAGATAACATGTAAAACTCGTGCCTAGTTTTTCTAGTTTTTCCAAATTTTCTTTTAATTTTTTGTTATTAGCTCTCAAACTTAGGCAGGTTATGCAGGTTCGATTGGAATGTACAACCACAGTAGACAAAAAATTATTTCACAAGAATCAACTAGAATTCTTAATCTCGTGCCTAGTTTTCTTTTTTTCTAAATATTTTTCAATTTTAATATATAAATTATAAAAATAAAAATAGTTTATCAAAATTTTTCATGAAAATAAGTTCAGCAAATTTCCGATTGGTGGTTATTACTCGTTAGGTATGCGCGCGCACATGAAGGGAAACAAATGTTTGTGCATGTGTAAATAATTTTACACAAAGAATGGAGAATAACAATGGAGAGAAAAAACGTAACGGAATGAATTTTGACAGTGTTCTATATTTATGATTATGCAATTGAAACCAATACTAATTTATTCTACATAGAATACTAATGTACATCTACATGTAGAATATATTAAATTTTTTGTGTTGTGTGATTTGTACATATTTCGATTCGATTTAAAATAAAAAATCGAATCAATGAAGACATACATTCAAAGGCGATAACGATGTAATTTTTGATACACATTATGTATATTTTTATTTATTATATAATTTGTACATGATTTAATATTTAAAATTGCTATAAAATATTTGTTGTGTACTAATTTATTATTTTACAAGGCATTATTATTTATATATGTAAAGCCTATGTATGTTCGTACATATATACCTATAAGAGAAATTAATTTTAAAAGGACTTGGGAATCTTTAAGTTTGTTGAGTTACTTAGCCTGGGAACCATGCAAGAAACAAAATAAGGCAGAACTATGAACTATTTATGAGCTTTTGAAATCTCCAAATGAATAATGTTGAGCTCCTTTGAGGCCTCACCTCTAAAAATATTATTTTGAATAGTTTTTGTACTGCTGCACTTTAGCATGAACTCCATCCATTTATACAGTAAAAATTTAAATATTTCTATATTGGATTTGGTGTATAGGTATTTGAGCTATTATCGGAGCTCATAAATCAATCTTATTTGATCAGACATCGTCTGTGTTGTGCCGTATTGTCGACACCACGTAGATAATTTAAATTCTACACGTGTAGACAATGAACGTAGAAAATTAAGAAGATGGCGTTGACAATGTAGAGAATGTAGACAATGTCGAAAATTATATTTCTGTTAGCAATTATCAAAATTATAATTTTAACTTATAGATGGAAAATGTGAAAGAATCACAACAATCAGTTTCGAACGGATGAGATTATTGATTTGAAAAATTCAGCCTTCTCTCTTATCAGGTCGCGACCAATATACAGAACAATCACAATAACACTATTACAATCGAAAACCAAAGTAAAAAAAAATATCAAAATTCTATTATTTCTTTGTAATCAAACAAACCATTTCAAGGTGGAATTCATTATTTCGTCAAATTAAAAAATATCATATGGTAATGTTGTTTAAAGTGCGGTTTAGGTTACAGCTAAAGTAAGAAATCGTTGAATGAGCAAATTTAAAAAATTTTAAAATCATTTATACGATAAAAATCGGTTTTAAACAGGGCTTATCCTTGAGAGCATTAAATGGTGGAAGGGAGGTGCAGGAACTTGCTGCATGTTTGCGGAAATTTGCCATATACTACTGAACAATTCACAACAGATTTGACAATATCTAACAACATGGCTGCTATAACCCAACAAGTTTCGAGCGTCCCTATTGAAAGACCCTTTACAATGTTCAACATCATTACCACACAATAAAATGATAAAGCATAAACACATTTTGAGACAAATAATGACCATACGAGTACAAGTTTTTCGAGTTCATAATCCTAATAAATGCTAAAATATGACTGAAGGCTCACCTGATACTTTAAGCTTTATTTTTCCGTTTATCTACAATTTAAGAGCACAGGAAGTGTGCCCACGCCTTATTCATTGCGTCCAGAGAATATATTAAGTTATTTCATTTGGTCTTATTTCACTACTGTTTTATATCACTGCACGGGGACCAAGAATTTCGTTTCCCTTTTTTCTCTAATTGTTGCTAAGCCTTCACATTTCTGTTACAGTTTTGATTTTCAATTATATATTCATGTCCGTCTACGATAACCTAGTGTCGGATATTTGCCATGTTGCATTATTTATTCTAATATTGGTTTCTGTAATCATTTTGATTATGGATCAATGAATGGTTGGTCCTAGCCAGCTTCCAGGGCTTCTGAGCATACTTCTTTTGTACACTGGCCGAAGGTTGAGGGGGGGGGGGGGGGAGGTAAGTTGGGAGGAGGTTTCATTCCATTTCATTATTCACTTTTTTCTCTTATGTCCCCAAGTGGTCACCCGGACACCTTGTAATAATCCAAGCAATGGTTGCTTGACTTTTGTGATGAAGTTGTTGTTGTTTTATCTGTCTATGCCACTCGCCCCTGATTTCAAGAAAGATAACTCCATTGAAAAAGGGCCAGCAAACACAAACGTCGGTTGATAATCAATTGGTGAATCTCTGGGTCAAATCTGATCCTGAGCTAACTAGAGCGAAAATTGATATCACCTACATTAAAAAAAAACCCGCCTGTACACTTGCTAACGACAAGATCATCATCACAGCTGTCTGACAATTTTAGTCTGGAACATTACATTATCTGTAAAAAACATCTTTTTTTGTATTCAATTTTGATCAAAATATACAACCAAAAACAGTAAACAATCAACAAAACTCATTTACGCTATAAGTTTTGTAGTACCTCAACCACGTTGCTCAAAACCGGATGTTAAAGTCATACATGAAGTATTTGTTTCGAAAATGTTCATGACAGACCGCATTTGGTACTGCGAAACCATAGCCGAATTTAGCCTTGTAAATCGCTCATGGTTGTACCAATATTAAAGACATCGATTGACCAAGACATTCAATCTCACCTATTTGTTTAATAAAAATTGAATTTTAATTGACAAAATATAGATAAAACCCAATTTAAACTGGAAAACTAAAAGGTCGTCATCTTTCATACAGAAAAACAACAAAAAAGTAATAATCTACATTATCTACAAATTTTTTACATATCCTACCAATTATCGATATTGTCTACCTATCAATTGTCTACGCTATTTTCGACACCAACATGGAGACAATTCAGAAATACGTGTTGTCGCACAACACTGATCATCATATCAATCGTAACATATTAATTTATGGTATGGGGCTTTTCTATCGTGAGCTTATAAATCGTTATACATATATCGAAGACAAACGTTTAATTCAATATCTGGTGGCGGTCTGGTGTAATAAATAATGGAACTCACTAAAATCGACATTTTTGTACATATCTGAGGTCTATATCGTCTGAGGCCAATTCCTTCTAATCTGATTGATGTGGTCAAGATTTCTTGATTGGTTGATGATAATAACTGTTTTGTGATGCAATTTTCCCTTAGGCAAATCATAAGGGTAGTTTTCATGTAATCACTGAATTGTAATTATGTATATTGTAATAAATTCTGGGAACCATATTTATATCATTGCTACATCAGAAGTTGCAATTTACAATATGCGAGTGTCCAAACCAATAGAGATCGAATTATAAAGGTAAGAATGTTAGGACATACGAAAACAAATTTAATTTTTACTAAATTTTATTTATTTTGCTTACACATTTTGTTCACGTTTCTATACCCGTCATGCGTTGTTGATACAGGCATTATTAATGCATTTAGTGTTTACGCGAGATTTTTAAAAACATTTCCATGAAAATTAGGACATGAATGCACTAATTGACTTCAAATTATGTATTTAATTTCTATGTGTTTCGTTTTTATTCCATTCCATAAACCAACAACACTACGCTATGTTGATTTTTTTCCATTCAGAAGCAAAACTAAACAAGAGATCAAAAGTATACATATTAACCACTACTAGGAAAATAATGTAGTATGATTGTACATGTGCGTATTTTAAATTTTAGGTTAGCTTCAAAATTAAAATTTATTTTAGTAAAGGACCCTCTTAAAAGACAAACCAAACGCGAAAAAATATTTTCTTTTTTCGAAGCACAAATGCTTTTATGATTATTTTAAATCATTTTATACCTTAAGATTGCAGGCTACCGCCCCAAATCCCAACTTTTATACAAATAAAAAAATTTACTGTTATTTCAATTTTTTTTATAATCCACATACGGAATTCTTTAATTTTAGTTTATAAGAATTTAAAAACCGATATTAGCAGGAGTATATGATCGGGTTATATCAGGTGAGCGCTTCGCTTTCTAGTTAGAAAAAAAACTTCAGTTTATAGGAATTTAAATTTCGATAAGAGCAGGAGTATAGGACCGGGTTATATCAGACGAATCGCTGCGCTCCCGTCACTTCGCAATGTGCATTCTGGAAAAGGGGAAATTTAATTTCAGTTTATAAAAAGATCGGGTTATATTAGGAGGGTGAAGGGGACATTAAATTTCAGTTTATAAGAATTTAAAAATCGATAGGAGCGGGAGTTTAGGATCGGGTTATATCAGGAGAAATTTAATTTCAGTTTAAAGAATTTAAAAACCGATATTAGCGGGAGTATAGGATCGGGTTATATCAGGTCAGGGCTTTGCTCCCTAGTTAGGAAAAAAAACTTCAGTTTATAGCAATTTCAAAATCGATAAGAGTGGGAGTATAGGATCGGGTTATATCAGGTGAGCACTTCGCTCCTTAGTTAAATAGAAAGAAAAACTTCAGCAGTTCGGGAGTACAGCAACGGATTATACTTGGCGGGTCACTGCGCTCCAGTCGCGTCGCTCCTTAGTTAGAAAAAATTTCAGTTTATAGGAATTTAAAAATCGATAAAAGCGGGAGTAAAGGACCGGGTTATATCAGGCCAATCGCTGCGCTCCCGTCGCTTCGTAATGTACATTCTGGAAAAGGGGAAATTTAATTTCAGGGTGCGGGCCAATACTCGGGTAAATCGTTTACCATGGTAAAAATCGAATTTAGAACAGATTTTTCGATCAGTTTGCCAAAGAGTTTTTGAAAAATAAATGAATTTACCCAAAAATTTACTTAAATTTGACTTTTACCCGACTATGGGCCCGCAGCCTCAGTATAGGAATTTAAAAACCGATATTAGCGAGAGTATAGGATCGAGTTATATCAGGTAAGCACTTCGCTCCTTAGTTAGGAAAAAAAAAACTTCAGTTTATACGAATTTAAAAATCGATAGAAACGGGAAGACAGCCTGTTGTTATATCAGGCAGGTCGCTGCGCTCCAGTCGCTCCGCTCCTTAGAAAAAATTTTAGTTTATAGGAATTTAAAAATCGATAAAAGCGGGAGTATAGGACCGGATGATATCAGGTCGCTGCGCTCCTGTAGCTTCGCAATGCACATTCTTCTGTACCATATCGCGTTTTATACCATATCGCGTTTTGAAGTATCGCGTTTTAAAATATCGCGTTTTGTACCATATCGCGTTTTGTACCATATCGCGTTTTGAAATATCGCGTTTTGAACCAGATCGCGTTTCGAGCGGCTCCGCTTTTTGACGGCTCCGCTGATTGTGTGATTTTCAATCTGTAATTTACTCAGTCTAATGTTTTGGCAAAGTAAACAAATAATAAAGAATTTAAGATCTTTAAACGTTTCTTTTGTGCCAGAATTTCGAATGACTATATTCACTACGGTTTTTATACCACTCTTTCATCCAAAGTTGTCTATTTCTTTTTTAATTTTTTTTTCTCCGTGTTGCTAGTCCAATTAAAATCGCAAAGCAAGCTTCTTTTGGCGTTCCGATACAAACAACGCGGTACCTGCGATTTCGATGCGGAAATAACTAATTGTGATAATCGTGATCCATCTTAAGCAATTATTTTATTTATATCGCGAGACCTCTTCCGAATAAACCGTCAACTAAATCACAGTATACGTGACAAAAAATATTAAAAACTAAATACTTTGGATAAAAACTTTATTGTGTTATATCTTTTGTTAAATGCTCAGTTCATCTTCAATTTAAATATGCAAAATGGTAAATAACATTACTAATATTCTTATAACTATATCTGATTATTGTTCATATATTGTTTTTAATGTAAATACGAAATTGAATTGAAAATCATATTCGTATTTATGTGTGTACAAGAAAACATGATACACGTTCAATTTTACAACTATATTAAGGGATATGTTTATTATTATTATTATTATTATTATTACTTTTATTTTTATTATTTTGTTTATAAGAAATATCTTGTTATGTGCATTAAATATAAATATTCGCGAAGTCGCGAACATAAGGAGTTAAGGTAATACTTTACAAAAAAAAAAAATGTTTTCAAATGAGCATAACGAAAAATTGATTATTTATTAGCATGTTGAGATGGAAGAATTATTTTTTTATGAAATTGTTAAAAATAATATAATTTAATAAATCTTATTATGTTTCTTCGCTTCTTTGAATTATATAGCATGTATCGAATATAAACTTTCGATTTGCTTTGGTCCACGTTAAACATATTCACAGCACAAATTTGTTCCCTTTGGAGAGAGAGAGAGAGTGTTTAGTATTAAAAAATTAATAAACACTTTAGCTTTGGTAGTCTGAGGTGTGTATGAGTCATAACATCGCATAAAGAACGTCAAATTAATAAACGTTTTAAATATTTGAGGATCGATTTTTTTTTTTACGTTAAATTTAGAGATTCACATGAACAGACTAAATATGGTAAATATTCTGGGTATGGAAAACTTAATGGATGTTGTTAAAATAATTTCATTATACCGATCCGTTTGTGGAAATATTATTTTATACAAATTTAAATTCTTTTATAAAATCAATAATAAATTAGCCTTTAGTACATTATATTATTAGGTTGAATCATCAGATTTTGCTATATTAAATCACAATCTCAGCATTGCATAAACGACATGATATTTAAGACAATGTACATTTTTATTTTACTTTGCCATTTTAATAGAGACATCTTAAATGCAGAATTAAGTTATATTTAAATATTGTGCATCTGGTTACTCTTTGTTTTGTTATCATCACAAATTTGTTAAATAAAACTAATAAATAATTCAATTGTTTCATGTTATTTATTTATTTTTATTTAAATTATTAATTTTACTATTTTCTTATTAAACTGCAATGAAAAATATTTACGACGATGTTACGGTTTTGTAAATGTGGAGGTATATTTCTAACCGATCGGTATGATGTCTACTTGCAAGAATAAAATGTCTTAACTAGTTAAAGCCCGAACAGACTAATTACTACTATACAATTTTATGATCAATAATTATGATCAAAATGTATGATCAATATACAAGTGGAAGATGGTGGTTAGACTTGAATCATCTTGTTCTAATCACTAACAAGATTACGTACATCATCTTTGCACACCTTAGCCAATAATATATTAAGTGGATCGACAGGTACCGAATTCGAAGCCCGATAGAAGCAGGACGCAAAACAGATTTTTGATCATCCGATTGCGATTAGTGATGGGAATGAACACAAAGTCGCCCTGTTGGAGTGCAGAACTAATGGGCCGACCCATCTTACATGCCAGTACTATAGGCTGGCTTGGAACTATGTAATGTGCATGGTATAGCAAGTAGGTTAAGCGTTAAGAGCGAACCACGAAAGAGTTGGGCGTGCTTCGGCCAAGAAACAGATTGCAAAGATTAAATCAGAAAAACAAATTTTTTTAGGTGAATTTAAACTATATAATGGCTGTCAAGTAGATCTGGTCAGACACCTTAACTACGTCGATATCGTTATTAATAGGAAACTGACGTGGAGAGATCATGTCGAACAAATAAAAGAACAATTATATATTTTTGTAGCTGTTTGGGATCTCATGTCATCACGGAATCAGCAACCCAGTGTAATACAGCGTAACACATCTTCATTTGACTACCTAAAAAAAAATATAAACAAAGAAACCACAAAGAACCAGAACATCAATTAAAATACAACAGCAAACACTTATCTGACCAACCGCGGGCTTGTTGCCAATGTAAATCATCATCATGCACGGAATTTACCTGTAATAAACATTTAGATTATTTGAATTTGCATTATATAATTACTTACCGTAAAAAACTGCATTTTGTTTATGTCTTTTCCTTTGACAAGTAGCTTTCATTCAACGTAATGAGAAGAAAAGCAATTTAAAAGAGACATAAACAAGGTACTACAAAATTGTGAATGATGTCATTATTGTTTATGCTAGTAATTGAAAGATGGCACTTATCACTTTTTTTAGTAAGTTTGTTTGAATGTTCTTCGTGAGATGGTGCTTTTTGTTAAAAAGTTTCTTTATAAGAAAATAATTTTTTGTTAACCATTTTGTCATTGTAAAATTTACCTTTGCGTTGTGAAAACATATCTCAATAAAAAAGCAGTCAGTAAAAGTTGTAAAAATAATTGTTTTAATTGGTGAAATAATATATAGAAACCAAAATCCGCAGTCCACAAAAGTTAAAGTCGTGCCAACATTTTTTCTGGAAAATTATCAACCCTTGGTACGACTATATGGTCCTTCGAGCCGGATATGCAGCTAAGTAAAATAATTTTTACAATAAATAATTTTATTTGACGAGCACATTGTAGATTCTATTCGCCATTTTGCAATTTGCTCAAATTTATTCGAAATCCACCGCTCTATTCCCGTGTGCGTTATTAAATCACTTGCTAATATACTAAAAGCAATAATACGAATCCGTGAAAATAAATTTGAATAAATCCACATTGTTACTGAGTCATCTGTGTCTGTGAAATAAAAACACGTTGCTTCACGCGTCGTTCGCTATTTTGTGTTCAGTTCAGCCATCGAAGTTTATCTAAATATAAACCAGTGCTCTATTTCCATTACTTCAAGTACCATTTAAGCGTTGATTTAGTTCGTGTATTAGTTAAAATGAGTGCAAATGAATTAGATGGATTGAAGAAACAGCGTGCTACATACCGTGGCTTGTTAACCAAATTATTGAAATTCGCGAATAGTATAACCGAGCGCTCAAATGAAATTATCGAAGAACTGCGTTTAAAAGTGAATCGTGCAAAGGAAATACTAGATAAAATAGACAGTGTAGAGGCATCAATATTTTCAATTAATAATGAAGAGGAATCCAAAATGGATGACTGCGAAGAAGCCTATTACGTTATTGTAGCGACCATGAACAACTGGATTAAAAAACGAAGCATCGGCGAATTAAATGTAGCAAGTCACGATACAAGCATGAATATCGCAACTACGAATGCAACGCCAGAGGTGCGACTTGCTAAATTAAGAATTCCAGAATTCTCCGGTGAGTACACGGAATGGCAAAGTTTTTTCGATTTATTTCATTCCAGTGTTCACAGTAAAGACATCAACCCTGTACAGAAGTTTCAGTACTTAATGGGGTTACTTAAAGGAGATGCATTTACCTTAGTGAAACACTTCAAAGTCACGGAGTCTAATTACATTGAGGCACTGAATAAGTTAAGGCAAAGGTATGACCGAAAGCGACACACCGTCAACGCGTTCATTCGTAATTTTCTAGAACAACCAAATATACAAGTAGCGAGTGCCTCAAATATAAGAAAGTTATTAGACACCTCGGATGAGGTAGTACGCGGCCTGAAAGCATTGGGCGACCAAGCTGAAGCAAGAGATCCATGGCTTATCTACTTGCTACAGCAAAAATTAGATGACGAAACCCGAAGCCTGTGGGCACAAGAAAACACCGACCACGAGTTTCCTACGATAACGGAATTTTTCAATTTCTTAATAAAAAGAACAGATGCTCTTGAATCAATCAAAGCACACGCGCCTCGCTCAACAAAGCCACCCGCGTCTCGTCCAACAAGATCGAGCACACCAAGTAGATCGAAAACCAGTTTTGCTGTCACCACCAAATTCGACTGTATAGCTTGTAATAAGCAACAACATAGGCTAATTGAATGTGATCGTTTCAAGGAGCTACCAGTCGACAAGCGCAGAAGTTTAATTAGCACAAACGGAAGATGTTTCAATTGTCTCAATCCAGGGCATTCAGTATACGATTGCAGAATCCGAGGCAGATGTCGTGAATGTTCAGGCAAACACCATACACTCCTGCACGATCCAAAACCGAAGGTCCTAACCGCAAGTACAGGTGAGTTGGAAGATAAACCAGAAGTGCAAACCAAAACTCACATCACGAACATAGAGGAACCACGGAATAGACACGATACGGCGTTAAAATGTTCATTGCAGACGGTATTGCCTACGGCAATCGTTAATGTAACGGACAAGTTCGGCAAACCAAGGCCTTGTCGTGCCCTACTTGACACAGCCTCCCAAGCTTCATTCATAACCGAAGCTATGGTACAGAAATTAGGTATACAGCGGGTAAATTGCAGAAATCTAATATCAGGAATCGGGGAGAAAAACAGCGGAAAATCACACGGAAGTGTAACACTTCGATTGGCATCCAGATTTGATTCGTCCGATCATTTAATATTGTTGAATGCGTTAATCATCCCAAAGATTACATCTTTGTTACCTTCGTTCGCATTTGATATCAGTCACTTGAAAAGCTTCAAAAAAGTAAATTTAGCCGATCCATATTTTAATAAGCCTGGATCCATCGACATACTGATCGGCGCAGACATCGTTTTTGAACTATTGGGGGATGCTAAGGTGAAATTAGACGATACCAATCTATTTGCGTATGAAACCAAGTTGGGCTGGATCGCAGGAGGTAGATTTGATTCCAATGCCGTACCAACCACGCAAACATTTACAACCATGGTTGACATTGATGCGACTTTGCAACGATTTTGGACGATAGAAGAAGTCCCTCAGTGCAGCAAGATGACGAAAGAAGAGCAAGAATGCGAAGATTGGTTCAAGGCAACTACAACTCGAGCAAATAATGGGCGATTCATCACCAAACTTCCGTTTAAAGAAATAGGGAAACCATTGGGGTCCACATATCAACAAGCCATCTCAAGATTAATGGCAATGGAGAAACGATTCAGAGCACAACCCAAATTTCGTCAGCTATACACGGAATTTCTAAAGGAATATGAAGAATTACGGCATATGGAACCGGTCAATATAAGCAACGTAGAACTTCAGAAAGCCTATATCTTACCCCATCATGGCGTTTTGAAAGCCACAAGCAGTACTACGAAATTACGCGTAGTTTACGACGCATCTGCGAAGTCAAGCATCGGTGTCGCACTAAATGAAAATTTGATGGTGGGGCCAAACGTTCAATCGAGTCTTTTTCAAATCCTCACGCGATTCCGTCAACATCGATATGTTCTAGTGGGAGACATCGAAAAGATGTACCGGCAAGTCTTGATCGACAAAAATGATACCAAGAACCAATTAATTCTATGGCGAGATGACCAACAGCGTATACGGCCGTATACATTAACCACAGTTACGTATGGCATGGCGTCCGCAGCATTCATGTCCACTAGGTGCTTGAAGGAATTGGCACAATTACACGCAGAGACGCACCCAGCAGCAAGTCGCGCCATTGAACATGACATCTACGTAGACGACCTAATGACCGGCGCATCAGCATTACCAGATTTAATCAAATTAAAGGATGACGTGGTACAAATTTTAAGCAGCGGAGGCTTCAATCTACGAAAAATGTCATCCAACGATCTACACACGCGGAATTTATTGAATAAGGTAGACGATAACAAACTGAAAATTCTTTCAGATCAATCAAACATTATCAAGGTATTAGGATTAGCATGGGATGCCTGTATGGATCACTTCACCTTTCAAGTAAATTTCGCAACCGAGAGTGAAAAGGAAATGTTTACGAAACGAAGTTTTCTGTCAGAGGCAGGAAAGATTTTCGATCCATTGGGGCTCTTATCGCCTTTAACGATTAAACTCAAAATACTCTTCCAAAGTCTGTGGCTACAAAAAATCGGATGGGATGAAGAGTTACCTTCTGAAGCAAAAGCAGAATGGATCGATATTCGAAAGGACCTCCGCCAAGCACCAGAATTGAAAATCCCACGATGCATTGCATCTTCGGATAGAATAACCATACACGGATTTTGCGATGCAAGTAAGTGGGCGTACGCTGCGGCCGTGTATGCACGGTCACAAAACCATCAAGGATTCATTGTACACCTAATCTGCGCAAAAACCAAGGTAGCACCGCTAAAACAAGTTAGTATTCCGAGACTTGAGCTGATGGGTGCAGTACTTTTGAGCAGACTGGTAAATCAAATCACAGACACGTTATCAACCACCGTTTCCTCAGTAACATTGTGGACAGATTCAAAAATCGTATTAGACTGGCTATCTAGTCAGCCAAGACGCTGGACGACATTCGTAGCCAACCGAACGTCTGAAATCATCGGAACGCACAAAAGAAATGTATGGCGACATGTAGCGTCCAGTCATAATCCGGCTGATTGCGCAACTAGGGGGAAAACAGTACAAGAAATCTGTAAGAGCAAACAATGGTGGAATGGTCCAGCGTGGCTGTCAAGAGATGAAAAACTATGGCCAAATCAAGAGCAAATACCTAAGACCAATGAAGAAACGCAAATTAGAGTACACAACAGCATAGTCTCTGAGTCCAAAGGCAGCGACCAACACGACATCATACTGGTATTAAGCAAAAAACATTCGAGCTACTTCAAATTGCAAAATGTTTTTTCATATGTGCTAAGATTTTGCAATAACGTCAGGGCCGATAAGCAACATAGACAAACTGGCATGATTTCACCACGTGAACTTCAGGTGGCGAACAAAAAAATTATTGTATATTGGCAAATGGCTGATTTTTTTGACGAATATCGATGTCTCCAAAACAACAAACCTATTCCCGTAAAGAGCAGGCTGCGGCAGTTAAATCCGTTCCTGGACATCGAAGGAGTCATGAGAGTCGGAGGACGGTTGGAGAAATCAACGTTACCTTACAACACGATACATCCAACAATAATATCATCCAAGGCACCAATCGCCACATCCATCACCTATGATGTACATATGCAGAAACAACACCCCGGCACTAACCTGTTGATGAGCCTCGTCCGGCAGAATTATTGGATAACCAGAGGAAAGGAAGTCGCGAAGAACGTATTTCGCAAATGCATACAATGCTTCAAACAGAACCCTAAGATGATGCAGCAAATAATGGGACAACTACCTGAAGACAGGGTGACCAACACTGTGGCGTTCGGTGCAGTAGGGGTAGACTTTTGTGGTCCGTTTAAAGTTCATGCAGTGAGACGAAGAGGTTCGATACCAGCCAAAGCATATCTATGCGTTTTTGTAAGTTTTAGTACTCATGCGGTACATTAAGAAATTTGTATGAATCTCACGACCGAGTCATTTATAGGGGCGTTAAGGCGTTTCATCAGCCGAAGAGGCCTATGCCACTCAATATATTGCGATAACGCCACCAATTTCGTTGGGGCAAGGAATTATTTGCGAGACGTATATGAATTCTTAAATAATAACAATAATCAGATCATTTCTAATCTTTTAAGGGACAAAATAAATTGGCGATTCATTCCACCCGCAGCTCCAAGTCAAGGCGGTTTATGGGAAAGCGCGGTGAAATCTGCAAAGGTACAAATCGTAAGAAGCATCGGCGCGGAGATACTTACTCTCGAAGAGTTTTCAACACTGACCGTGCAGATTGAGGGGATACTAAATTCTAGGCCCATTTGCCCTAGCCAAAACGACGAGCTCGAATTCCTTACGCCTGCGCATTTCTTAATCGGGCGTGCGATCCATCAAATGCCAGAAGAGGTTATCCTTCAAAAACTGCATCCACGTACAAGATGGGACGTCGTAAACCGTATATATTCACATTTTTGGAAGAGATGGCAGCTGGAATATCTGACATCTTTGCAACCAAGATCCAAATGGCAAGTACAATACAAAAATCTACGAGTGGGTGATGTTGTTCTCCTTCAGGACAAAAATCTGCCACCTACTCAATGGCTCATGGGACGAGTTATAAAATTATATCCGGGCGATGATAATAACGTTCGAGTAGCTGATGTCAGAACCAAATCGGGTACATTAAAGCGGTCTATACAGAAATTATGCAAATTACCAATATTTGAATCTGATGGTGATTCAACCGAGGCAGTATGTTTGGGATCTCATGTCATCACGGAATCAGCAACCCAGTGTAATACAGCGTAACACATCTTCATTTGATTACCTAAAAAAAAATATAAACAAAGAAACCACAAAGAACCAGAACATCAATTAAAATACAACAGCAAACACTTATCTGACCAACCGCGGGCTTGTTGCCAATGTAAATCATCATCATGCACGGAATTTACCTGTAATAAACATTTAGATTATTTGAATTTGCATTATATAATTACTTACCGTAAAAAACTGCATTTTGTTTATGTCTTTTCCTTTGACAAGTAGCTTTCATTCAACGTAATGAGAAGAAAAGCAATTTAAAAGAGACATAAACAAGGTACTACAAAATTGTGAATGATGTCATTATTGTTTATGCTAGTAATTGAAAGATGGCACTTATCACTTTTTTTAGTAAGTTTGTTTGAATGTTCTTCGTGAGATGGTGCTTTTTGTTAAAAAGTTTCTTTATAAGAAAATAATTTTTTGTTAACCATTTTGTCATTGTAAAATTTACCTTTGCGTTGTGAAAACATATCTCAATAAAAAAGCAGTCAGTAAAAGTTGTAAAAATAATTGTTTTAATTGGTGAAATAATATATAGAAACCAAAATCCGCAGTCCACAAAAGTTAAAGTCGTGCCAACATTTTTTCTGGAAAATTATCAACCCTTGGTACGACTAGTAGCCAATTACGTTTATTCTATTTGTGTTCAATATGTAGTAGTTTTGAAGCTTTTTGAATAAAACAAATGAACTGAAATGCTCTAAAAACGAGCTTTAAAATACACATTAAATGTAAACATGAGATATTCAACAACACTGATATTCTCCAATTTTATGTCTCTTAAAATTTGCTGCCATTATATCCGATGCTATCGATTGGTTCGAATAGCACAATGGAAATCTGTTTGCTCCTTAACCCACTATAAAATGACTGTTTCGAGCAGGTAACTAACCCGGCAAGAGTAGAACATCATCGGAATTAATTCGCAAATTACTATTAAATGGCTGCACAATAATCTGGGGATGCATTCCAGGCAACCGAGCTGAGTAAGGCTTTTCACCCTAATTATTGGCAAGAAATTCACAAACGTTTCATAAACTTTTAGCTGTTTTGAACAATTTTGAAAAAATTTAAAAATGATGACACCTGGTAAGCAGCTGAGCTGACCCGTCTACGACATTCCTTCAACTCGTTTGTTTCTGGTTCTGCAAGCCAATATCAAGTGAGTTAAATTATCCCAGTATTTCATCCCAGAAGAATACAAAGTGTTTTTCTGTTTATTCTACAAATATCCATGATAAAAAAATGAGAAGACAAGCCGTTACTTGAGTGTATTGATCAATATTTTCTGATCTCAACATGGCATTATGCCTCTTATCAAAAATAAAACTGTTATGACGATCGGTATGTCGATATTGGTGCTATAGCTTCCTGGCATAGCCCATTTTCTTAAAAAATTAAATTTAAGATTTAAACAAATGGCTCCCTGGAACATAAAGTGTATAGGAACCGATCTCGTTTAACATCAACTGGATCTACCTACGAAAAAAAAAATTCCAAGACCATTGGACCTTAGGATTGGCGCAATGGGGCCAAATCATTTTTAAAAACAAAATTTAATTGTAAATTAATGGTTCCCAGGAAACTGAAATGCCGTTATCGATCTCTTTTAATTTCAATACAAAATGATGACCTCTAGCTATAAAAAAATCTCCATGTTACCAAACGTAACATATAAATTTACTTGGCCTTTTATTCGTGAGTACTACTATATCAATTGAAATCGATTACGGCACTTTCCATAGAACCATTCGATATCTCAACAAGGGGATCAACCATAGTTTGTTCTTCATTTTGCTGTCGTTTGCTATTTCCCCACGTCCTGTTGATTAGCTCCATCCATTTTTCTCTTAGCTATTCGTCATTTGGTTTTTCAACATTAAGGTAAATTAGGTAAAGGTAAATAAAAGTAAAAAAATAATAATAAAAATTTAAAAGTAAAATATTATTTTTGTGGATTACCCGGATTTTATTTGCAAAAATTTAACGGTAAGTTGGATATTAGTCGCGGAAAAGTGTCTCAGCATACGCAACGAATTTTAAATTTTCCTCATCATCGGGCGAGCTTAACATAGAGGTGCGAATATACCATCTGTGTGAGGCATATCGCGACAACTATTTGATTTGTTGGTCGAGAAAAATCAAAACAATTTCGCGGAATTTGGTGAAAAAAAATACAATTTTAATGCGGATCTTACTAAATTATGTCTATTTAATTAAGGCTTAAACTTATTATTAGACTTATGTATAATACATCTGTAATTGATATGAAATGTTTGGTTTAGATTTAATAATTAATAATTGACTAATTTGGAATTCTAATTTTTTTTTGTTTGCTGTACCTGCGTTATCTGTACATGTAATGGAGTGCATGTTATCAACGACATCTTGACCACACTAAAGAAACTGAAACTAAGCAGCACTTCAAGATCTCTGTGGCTAGTGACAAAGACTCCGCCAAACCGACTTGATCTAGCTGGCAATTGTGGTGCAGGTCAATATTGTAAGAGTCATAGAGTTATTCTGTTTACGGAAGAACAATTCAACCCTTTGTCCAAACTTCAGTTTCAATATGAATTTTATTATGGATATGATGCCGTGTGTAAATCAGAAGAGATCGGTTACGACACTCGTGATTCCTGTGAATCATTAATTTAAATTAATAATTCGTAACTAAACCGAATGGACCTTATGCCTATTACATTGATGTCAACATACATTTGGTCTTGCATCATTTTTTTTTTATAGATAAACCCGAAATGTTCTCCCTTTCTGTCTTCTATTCCAAGGTCCATCCATTTACATAAATCTCAAAAGTATATTTTATGTAAAAAGATGCTATATCGCCAGTCTCAACATACGGATTATTTTAGAAAGCGAACATGATGCCGCTTTGAAATCAGAAAAGAGATCGGTCATAACACTCGAGTTCCTATACGAACCATTATAGTTTAAATCAATAAATTCTGATTGGATCAACTCAGCTCATTGATTGTTTATAGAGCTTTTATTCGTAGGTAATATAAATTATCGCTATCAGTTACAACATTTTAAATTCCAGGGAACAATTCATTTAAATCATAAAAGTATTCAACATAAATCGCAACATCCAGATCATCATTTGAATATTATTTTGGATAGAGAATATAATGCCGTGATTAAATCGGAAGAGATCGGTTACTACACCCGTAGCTCGTGCGAACTATTAATTTATATCAATAATACATTCATAAACTGAATGGCCGTTCCATATAGGCCTATTGCATCAATCTAAACTTACGGTTCTGGAATTTTTTTTTTTTTGTAGAGACTATCATGTCAGGTTCCTTAAAGCCATTAATTTAAGCCCGAATTGTATTCTTAAAAATGATTCGGCCATTTACACATAATAATCCCGTAGCGCCTTTTATTCATAGGTGGATATAAGTAGAGATCGGTTACGACACTTAAGGTTCCAGGGATCCATTCGATTAAATATTAAACGTATATTTTATTTAAAATTGGTCATCCCAGGAAATATAGGGCTAATCTCAACTTACGGATTTTCATGAGAATTTTATATTCGTTAGTGGACCTAATGCAACGCTCTAATTAGAACAGACCGGTCACGACACTAAATGGGCCATATACTTATGGACCTATTGCGCCAATCTCAGCGTACGTTAGTCTTGAGATTTTTTTTTTCCGAACAGAGGTCATCATGTTTTATGGAAAACATATGAAATCTGATGGCATATTGAGGTAACTTCATTCGATTGCCAATATCAACCTATTTTATCAAGTATAATATCTTATTTTGGTTAATGGTTGTATGCGCTCTAAAGATCTATCAGACAATATTTTTGATTTTTTAATCGTTAACCTATTTAATAGAAAATTGTCCTACCTCCCAAAGCCTAATTCCAACACACATAGGTTGAATTTTATTGAAATTCGTAAGGGAATGAGAGCCAGCAGTTCATGATTATGCTCCATCAACAATGAGTTTTAGACTACATAAATTTTGTATTTTTTTGGGAACGCTGATTTGCAAAACATTCTTAAAACTGCAAATGTTCTAGTGTTGTGAGGTTCAAGAGTCAAAGAGTATTTACTAGTTTTGAAGTTAGAAAAACCAACTACTTCGTAATCAGCCAGCATCACTTAATATTTTTGTTAAGTACACAAGTCTAAAGTTTCAACACTCATAATTCAACCGAAAATCTGATACTTGTATGTATTAATAAGCGAGCATATCTACAATTAACAGTAAATAAAAGCATATAACGTAGGTAGTTGGAACTTGCTCAATGTAATAATGCCAATCAAACAATAAAAAAAAACGATAAATTTCACGATGGGAGCAACAAATTTTGATAACTAGTGGTTCGTATACTTTTAACAGGTTGACAACTTTATTAACACAATATTTGATCAGAAGTATACGTCAAACATGAAAAATTCGAATTGGAAAAATAAAATATAAAACGAAGCTTACCTTACGAAATTTAATCGTGTTATTCTCGTCACTGCGTTAATAACGGTCCACAACATAAAAGCTTTTACACTTTTTTAATTTCACTCCACTAAAAACACAAACACAAAACGATCATTTCACTTCAAATATCACAATTGCACACCTGATAATGTCTTACACTGCACTGATTACTTTTCACTTCACTTATATAAATTATCAGAAATTAATTACAAAATAATTCAACAAACTCGAGATGCACATCGTTTTAAATTTTTAATGTTACTGACAATGTTGCCAATGTTGAATATAAAACCCGTTATTTTGAAACTTCAAACGTACTTGCGTGGTATATTTAGCAGGTTTGTAGTCGATAAAATGGAAATGAGCTTGATTTTTTAGTGTCGTGAATAATATTGGATCCAACACATATCAACTCTATGATGTTCGAATAAAAATTAGAAATGATTTCATAAATTATTATGAAAGGGGGGTATTAATTGACCTTCAAAGGACATTAAATCCACTGGACAATTAGTGGACCTTTTTAAAAAAAAAAAAACAAAAAAACACGCTACCATACTGGCTTAAGATGCCCATGTTACCGGTCACTAGACTCAAGAAAATTTGGTTTGATAACTCGAATCGTGCAGTATTTCGTAGCACAGATCATACTTTCAAATATTCCAGGATCTGATAAAATGGGGCTACATGAACTTGTTACTAAGATTGAAAATTCCTTTTATAATAAAATATTTCTAATCGGTATCTTCCTTTATACTTTAGAAGCCTTTGATAGAACTTTTTTTGCTACAATTATAATTTGTTGTACCAGTCGACCGAAAATTGTGTATGTATATTCACAACAATATGGCTTGTAATACATTCTCGTTGGTTCCGATTTATTGTAAAATGGTGTTTCATTGTGTATGTATAATGATCGTGCAGGAATGAAGAATAATAAATCTGATAACTGTTTAATCAGTGTCTATGCATGTGTATGTGACCGTCTCGAAATGTAGGGACTTTGTTTGTATGTATGTGGAACGTAAACAGGGGGGACAGCTTTCGTGCAAAAGTTATGGAGTTTTTTTGGAGAGTTTTTTGGCTCTATTGGTTTGTATCTTGTTGCCGCACGTGCGGCGTATAAATGAATTTTCATTCTCCTGGACGTTGACTTTGTTTGTGTATCATTGGTTTTGGTGAATTGTTTTTTGTTTTTGGGGTGGTTTTCGTTTGGAGATTTGCCATTTTCCGTGGTGGTGTCTTTTTTTAGTCTGGTTGGAGTGTATCGTATGCATGAAGAGTGGTAATTTCGTTCGTTTTTCTTCTCTATTATACTCTATTGGTGGTCATCGGATTAGGGACGTCGTAGCGGAGAATAGTGAAGTTCTGAGTGAAGATTTGCTTGAGGGTAAGAGGTACTTTATCAGAATGGGGGATGGATGGACGGAGTTTGTGCTCGGGGGACTGGGGGTTTGTTTCTCCGTCACATGTGCGAGATGTGGATGGGTGGGGTCTGCATTCGTGCAATTTGGGCCTGCATACGTGCAAACCGTGTATTTTGTTCGGCTTCTACTTGGTCGTATTTTGACTTACTAATAATAATACATTTTTAAGTGTTAAAATTTCTAAATCTTTTAAGATTCTTGAGCCGTCTGAGATAATGAACATTAATACTATATTTTATTAATAAGTTGAGTTGGTTGAGTTTGAGTTGGTTTAAATATATATTTTGTAATTAAGAATTTCCTTCCTTATAAGCTCTTTCAATAGGTTTTACTGAGTGTAAACCTTCCAAATTGATCGTGTTTGTTAACCGCCATTTTTGGTTTCAGATCGAAGTTAGTTTGCTTCAAGAACGGCATTGAAGTGACCATTTCCGTCGCTAGGAATATAATAGATTTCCACTATTAACCAGATAACAAATTTTTAATTATAGGTCGAATTGTAATTACAATTTAATTGTAATTTTTCTTATTTTAATTTAATTTAATTGTATATTTAATATTTAATTTGTCTCATGACAATTGGTTTACTAATATTATTTTAATAGATTAAATGACTATGGTTATATGTAACATTGAAGTGTCGGTGGAGGGAAACTTTATGGGTTGACTTATTTTTATCTTGGAAGCTACACAATAAAATTTATATTCAGACAAATATTGATACATAGATGTTTTTTGTATTTTTTGGGATCACAGCACTTATTTAATTAGATTATTTTCTAATAGCTATACTTATTACTAATTCTGTCATCTTACAGATTCCCGATTAGCTTAATAGTTTTATTTAATTCTGATTGGGAATAAATTATAATGTGTTAATTGGTTTAGGTATTGGAGATTCTTAACCTGTGACACATTCATTATTGATATATTATACCTTATAGCTTCAGATTAGCTATTTTTGAAAACAGATGTCTTTGTTTCATTTTTATTTTTAAACATATTGGTTTATCAGGGATGGTAAGGTTTTCGGTTGAAGAGGGGATCCATCCGTTTGATACTACAATATTTGGATTCGATTTGTTTTATTTTATTTGTTAATAATAATTTATGATAATAAATTATAATTAATTTAGTTATAATAATCATTACATTACATTTATTCTATTGAAGAATAATTTAATTATATCGTACAAAATAAGGAATCTCTAACGCATAATAATGACATTTTATTTCAGGAAATTTACCATTAAGATTCCAACATTATTGATTATCAATTTTTTTAAGATGCTAAAATAAAGGTGTGTGGCGGGCCCGGCGTCGCGTTATTGTAAATATATATGTATGTTAATTGACTCTCATAGATTAGCATTGACTGCTTCATTTTGTTTTTTTTTTTTTTTTTGGGGGAGAGGATGGCGGAGGAAATGGTATTAAATAAAATTTAATCACTCATAATAATGAAATTTTATTTCAGGACATTTACTAATTAATCAATTACTTTTTAGGATGTTGATTGCTGATTATTTATATCCCGAAAAATAAAAATAATTGTGCCGTCTTGTGCTTTACTAACTATTGACTACTTAGGTGTCTGTAACCGGGTCAAGTCTATCATACCTAACGACCTTCCCTATCCCTTCATCTTGTTATATGTAAAAGGGGTGTACGTAGGCCCGGCGTATCCGGGATCCTTGCTTAGTCTTGGCCGTACATTCTAATCAATCAATAATCAAAACAATTATAATTTGTTGTACCAGATTTTCCACCTACAAGATAATTGTGACATTTTAACCCTTGTATAGCCGAGGTTGAATTGAATGCAATTTCTCAGTTTCTATAAATATTGCCAACAGTTGTCCACAGTGCGGTGTCTCTTTACCTTAAAGTAGAATATTTTTAATTTTTGCTCTCAGGTTTAGCTTGATGACCTAATTTGAACTATCTTAAGTAAGCTTTGAACGTTGTATCTGATATATTTGCATTCTCCAGCATCTTCTATAAAAATAGCACGAGTCGAAAAAAATTAAAGAAATGAAAACGGGACCCACCGAATGACACTCGGAAAGGATTTTCTTGAAATTAAGACCTGACGCAAGTTACCTATGGTACTCGAAAACCCTCCAACACCAAATATTATAAAAATCGTGGGAGCCGTAAACCAATTAAAGAATGGGAACGGGTCTTACCGTTGGACCTCTAAACGATTTAATTAGGAAGCAGAACCCAACACAATCAATTCCTGACAACTGAACCTGTAACGGATGACCATCTAAATTAATTTTAACAAAATCGAGATCCATTGCAATCGGTTTCTGCTATACTCAAAAACACCCTGTTAGTATTTTTTTTTTTAAATTTGTGTGACCGGTGAAATCAGTTGAAATCAAAATCGTTAAAAGCGAACGAAAATGTGAAAAAGAGAAAAAAGTTCATATCAACTATTAGAGCAGCTTTACATTTTGTCAGCGTAACGCAACCCACAAAACCGCAATATGATCGGGCATAACGCAAGAAATTTAATTAAAACAATCACATGACCCAACACGATGCAACATGACGCAACATGGAACACAATCGCGCTTCATAAGGCAACATCATATAATATGGTACACACGACAGAGCACGGTGCAATACACCATAACATGATGAAACATTTAGCAAAATGGCGCAAGGTTGTAAATCTTCACACAATATCCCTCAATAAGATACAGCAATAAGCAAAAACCCATTTGTAGGACTCATATACGCTTTGTAATCAATTCTATGCAATTGAAAACTATGCCCCACCAAATTTTATTAAAATCGTTCAAGTCAAATAAAATGATGAAAGAAGGTTACAAGCCAACATAAAGCAACTAAATGGAATATCACACAATATCTCTTAAAATGATGCAATATCATGCAAAATCACGCTACATAGTGCAACATCAAAGTTACAAGCGCAACATCATGCAACAAGGTGCAACATTATGCAACTTCATGCAACATAACTCAAAATAACGTCTGTGTAACGTCCTCCATCCGGAGGACTCCTAAATTTATTATCCAGAAATTAGGACTCCTTGTAATCGGTCACTGGTACTCGAAAACCCTCTTCACTAATATCTATTAAACATTTTTTGAGTAGGTTTTCTTATAAATGGGACCTGGTTCCCACTAAATGACCCCCCAACGAAATTAGAATCCATCGTAATTGATTCCTGCCATTAGAATACTTATCAGAGCAATATTTATCAAGATCGTTGGAACTGAAAAAAATAAAAAGTTTCCGAGCACCACCGAACGACCCCCTAAACGTATTTCCCGAAATTAGAACCCGTTGAAATCCATTCCTCGCATTTAAATGTCCCCTTATCATGTTTTATGAAAATCGTGAAAACGTTGCTCTAGCAATTTTTAAAAAAGTCGAACGGGTCGAAAAATAAAGCACGGGACCCAAGCCCAACCGAACGACCCTCTGAACGGATTTTGCGAAATTAATTCTCACCTCAATCTCAATCCACGCTGCTGGCACTCGAAAACTCTTCTTCAAACTCACACGCAGGGCCCCTTAAATAATTTTTAAAGAAAGTATGATCCATCGTAATCGATTCCGGTCATTCTATACCCCTTTTAGCAATTTTTACTAAAATCATGCAAGCCAAAACAAAGTTTAAAATCTGGATCCAGCGCAATCTTGTCCTGGTACTCGAAAGCCCTCCCTCAGCAATTAGAAGTTAGTCGTTTAAGCTAAACAAAAAGTTAGGAAAATAAAGCCAGGTCCCAGCGGGACCAAAATCCATCTCATTTGAAACCTTTTATCAATTTTCATATAGCTCATTCAAACCGTTTTCGTTCAGGCAAAACACACACCGCTCACAAGCCTTTGAGAGATTATGGCATACAGACTTTTTAAAATCTTACACAGCTAACCGATAATTTTTTGTTATATTAGAAGACGAATAGGCAAACACGAAACTAAAATGAAAAGGCATGTCAAAAAGAAAAAAAAAGTTAAAAATACGAAAAGATGGATTGGATCATAGGAAGAAATTATAAGGTATTCAACTCTGAGGCTGTACAAAGAAAACCAATATCAATATAGTCCAATCATTCCAAAGTAAAGTCATACGTAAAATAGTTATAGTGCCGTGGCACATAAGAAATGACAACTTCCATAAGACCTGAAGATGGATTGCATATGCCGAGATTTATCGTATGTCGAATGATACAAATATATTAGCGGCTGTAAAGGAAAAAATCATTTGATTCTACCCAATCCAATCTGGATCGGGTAAAAATATGATAAAACACTAAAGTGAGCCACTTTCTCCAAACGAGAATGGAAATTGTGCAGGATACAGGATTCTTTAGGTCAATAGTCTCATAATTGGAAATGGGATGATGGTTCACCTTGTGATAATAAAATACAAATCTATAAATGTGACTAAGTCGCTATCACGCCAAGAGAACAAACAACTTGATCAAAGGCATATCATCACGTCTTAATAATCTAAATTTATCGTTCCAATTAAAATCTATAATAACTTACCAATTATTACGCTTTAAACTCGTCTTTAATCAAAAATCGTATAAATACACACTCGATCATCACCCTGGAATGTCATAATCGAGTTCAATGTGGTTAATCTGCCACATAATATTATGGAAACGTATATGATCAATAAAACGATCGAAAACCCATCATATATCTTACATTTTTATTAATTAGTCTTAATTCTTGTAAAGCTATTTGTTAAAAGCTCTTATAATCCGACAACACACAAAATTCCGACAATTTTTTACTAAATTAATTCATAATTTTTTGGTAAAGGCCAAAAACAAAGACATAAAAATTATGTTGCTTATATAGTTCTAGGTATAGCTATATATAAGATAATAATCTCTTTATCATTTATATTTTAATTAACATATCAATATTTAAATTAACGGGTGATTGTGACAAATTTTACATATGTGTAGTTTGGCTTGTATATTAAATATAAGCGCCCCCAACCAAACCCACCCGTTGCTTTCAAAATGTTAAATGTTTTAAAACAAAACAAAAACACGAAATTAAGTTCTCAACAGCACATGTGAATACACATTTTCTTCATCTCATAAGTCCAGTTAATCAATTAATAACCAAACACTCCACATGCCGTCGTCACAAATAAAAACTATTTATCATAAAAAATAAATAAAACTTTATAGTTTTGTTATTGTTGTTGTTGGTGTAGTAATATTATCAAATTAATTATTCAAATTATTATTAAGTTTTCTTCTGTTTCTTATACATTTATATTTTGTTAATAATTTAATTATAAATTAATAACGAATTTTATAATATGGTTATACACGATGCGACGCCCAGCCAGCCCCCAAAAATAAATTCTCAAATACTTAAATATCTTGTCGAACAGAAATACTTAAGACCATTATAATCGAAAGGTAAGCACAAATCAATTTCTTATTTTGGTAGATTATATCGTACCTCTCGATATTGGAACCGCGCAGTAGACAAATTTTTATATGAACGAAGACAAAAATGATTCCAACAATAAAAAACAAACAAGAATTAACTCATAAAAAATACGTGCCCAGCATGTGGCCTCCTAAAGCATCGAATAATATCCAAAAATCATAAATTGATATAATATTGAGAGGTTTGTGTATGTTACGATCGAACTACTTGTTATTTATAGTTTACGTCTTGTCTCGCGTCTTACGATATTTTATCTTACATTTCCTTGTGGTGAACGGTTGAAGGATGGTTTCGATTAATTAGCCAAACCGACATGAATATATATATAAAAAAAGGTTTCGTTTTCTTAAAATCGAAAGTAACGATTTAAAGGAGGATGTATTATCCAGAATTTATAATTTTATCTTAATCAATTATGACAGGATGAGACGTTTGGTGCGTGTTGATATTATGTAATTTAATAAACAAATCACAAATAAATAATACTGGGGTCCAGTTTTTGTTTCGTTACCTCCCCATATCTTTTACCATTATATTCCGGCGTTTTTCGAAGATACCATCTTCTTTCGACCGTCACAGAAAGAATCAGTCTTGCTGCTCTCACATCAAGCAGGCCAGTGGCACTATTCTGGCTCTCTCTGGGAATAGGGAATTGGGAAAATATTTTCATAACATTTTTGTCTAAATTGTATTTTTCTGGCCTACTGAGGAAATACGTTTTGCGTAAATATTTTCGCAACAAAGTTAAATGGGAAAATATTATTCCCAATAAAAATTTTGTGAAATAAAAGTTTCCCAATTAACTTTGTTTTGAAAATTTTTACACTAAACATATTCCTTCAGTAGGCCATAAAAAATGATTTGGTCAAAAATGCTATGAAAATATTTTTCCCAATTCCGAAATCCCAGGGAAAACCAGAAGAGTGCCACAAAGGCCGTATTCTTGAAATCGGTGGATAGTTGTGCAATCGGAATACAATTTGCTTTGAAATTCTATTATTCGAATTCGCCAGCTATTTTAACCATTTTTTTAAATTTCTTTTTTTTAAATTCCCCCCCCCCCCCCCCCCTACTAAGGGAAACGTTCTGACTGGGTATATCGATTCGAAATTATTGCTTTAGTAGGGAGACAAATATTATTAGTAAACTTGAAAACAAATTCGAAAAAATGATTAAAACAGCCGGAATTCAAAGCAAATTATTACCTATTTTGGTAATTCTTGGCATTGTACACCGAGCACAGGTTGTGCAGTGCCAACTGATCCAGTGTGCATAGAGGAATAATTTGTTTTTACTTTGCACAATCTTCGTACACTGGCATTCTGTTCAGAAAAAAATATAAAGAACCGAGTATAAGCACAGTTCACAAATAAAAACACAGTGCGCAGAATAAAATTACATAGGTCGAATAAAAAAAAAACACAAAGTTTATATTTTTTGAGAGCGCACTGCTTGCTCAGATTGAATTAAAAAATAGGTCTAATATCTGTTTAAATTATTATTATTATTTTTGAAGTAAAACTTCTTTAGGCACGCTTGACTTGGGGACTAAGCTGGCAAATGCGTTACGAAAAGTGTAATCGAACGAGGCGAACGAAACAATAGACGCAAAACGAAATCATTTTCCTTTAGTATCAGGATGTGCCATGACAATTCATAAATCCCTAGGTGGAACATTAGTTGATACCATTTTATTTTAATCATTGGTTAAAAAAATGGGATAATAAGAAAATAGGAAAATTGGAAAATTGGTAAATGGAAAATTGGAAAATTGGAAAAATTGGAAAATTGGAAATTTCGAAATTTGCAAAATTGGAAATTTTGAAAATTGGTAAATTGGAAAATTGGAAAATTTTAAAAATGGAAAATTAGAAAATTGGAAAACAGGTAAATGAAAAATTGGAAAATAGGAATATATGAAAATATGAAAATATGAAAATGTGAAAATATGAAAATATGAAAATATGAAAATATGAAAATATGAAAATATGAAAATATGAAAATATGAAAATATGAAAATATGAAAATATGAAAATATGAAAATATGAAAATATGAAAATATGGAAATATGAAAATATGAAAATATGAAAATATGAAAATATGAAAATATGAAAATATGAAAATATGAAAATATGAAAATATGAAAAGATGAAAATATGAAAATATGAAAATATGAAAATATGAAAATATGAAAATATGAAAATATGAAAATATGAAAATATGAAAATATGAAAATATGAAAATATGAAAATATGAAAATATGAAAATATGAAAATATGAAAATATGAAAATATGAAAATATGAAAATATGAAAATATGAAAATATGAAAATATGAAAATATGAAAATATGAAAATATGAAAATATGAAAATATGAAAATATGAAAATATGAAAATATGAAAATATGAAAATATGAAAATATGAAAATATGAAAATATGAAAATATGAAAATATGAATTTTTGAAAATATGAAAATATGAAAATATGAAAATATGAAAATATGAAAATATGAAAATATGAAAATATGAAAATATGAAAATATGAAAATATGAAAATATGAAAATATGAAAATATGAAAATATGAAAATATGAAAATATGAAAATATGAAAATATGAAAATATGAAAATATGAAAATATGAAAATATGAAAATATGAAAATATGAAAATATGAAAATATGAAAATATGAAAATATGAAAATATGAAAATATGAAAATATGAAAATATGAAAATATGAAAATATGATGATATGAAAATATGAAAATATGAAAATTGGAAAATTGGTAAATTGGAAAACTGGTAAATTGGAAAATTGGAAAATTGAAAAATTGGAAAATTCGAAAATTGGAAAATTGGACAATTGGAAAATTGGAAAATTGAAAAATTGAAAAATTGCAAAATTGCAAAATTGCAAAATAGGAAAATAAAAAATATGAAAATAGGAAATTTTGAAAGTTGGTAAATTGGAAAATTGTAAAATTGGAAAATTTGTAAATTGGAAAATTGAAAAACAGGAAAATTGGAAAGTCATAATATAGACTTCTATGTCACTGACTGACTCACTCGAGAACGCACAGGGTGACCAAAAATTTTTTTTTCAATATTATAACATCTATGTCACTCACTAACTTACTCACTCCAGAACGCACAGGGTGACCAAAAAAAATTCGTCCGTGTGATATATTTTATATATGTATTTTTTCTATATTATAGCTCCATTTCACACGAGGTATCGCAGAAACCGATTCTTTCTTCGTTTCTTTCCCCGATTGCCTATGATACAGGTTTTAATGCGACTTAAACATATTTTCGATGAAACCACATGATGTACTGTGGTTATACATAAATGAAATAAAAAATATTTCAAGGCCATTTTTACTATGCGAAGAGATTTCAAAAATGTTTTTTTTGTCCATTTTGTGACACATACATAAACATTGTCTATTACGACTAGTTGGCCTTGAAAAGTTACCAAGTTACAAGGTTACCTCTTGTGGCACTCGAGAACGCAAAGGGTGACCAATTTTTTTTCCAATATTATAATTTTTCTATATTATATTATAAATATTAAATATATATTAGAAGTTTTACTTCAGTAGTGTGGTCTAAAGCACACTTAATTTTTTATTTTTATTTTTTTTAGCATACTAAGGTAAAAAGTGGGGGGCAAAGTCCTAGATTCATACCTCCTCGCCGGTGCTCCCTGGGTAACGCTAAATGAATCAGGCGGTGTAGTGGAGACGAGCAGACTAAATCCTGTGTATAGTCATGGACACTACATGTCAAGGCGGGCCATTGGCGCCTCAAAACCAATACCAAACCAGCGTCTGATCTCCAGGTTAGGAGCGGCTGAAGCGGGCGTCTGTCTTGTATCAAGCGGCTCGCTATATAAATGTGTTTCAAGGTAAGACTGGATGCCTTAAGATTCTCACCAGCACGTGACCCACACACGTAATAAGCGGGTTGAGCGGCAGGCCAACAACCTTCTCTCATAAAAACGTTTAAGTTATGAACCCTAAACAAAGGCCTCGGATTACCATATCGGATTCATCACAAACTCGACCTCGGAAATTGTGCACGGACAACGCTTTAAAAATGGGAACATGGAACGTGCTTAGCCTCTTAAGACCTGGAGATCTCCGGAACCTTTCGAACCAAGCAAAGAGTTACACATTAGACATACTTGCATTACAAGAGCTTAGATGGTCTGGGAGTGGGATGCATGACACCACCAATAATGGTTACACTCTTCACTACAGCGGCCATCAGAACGGAGGAGAATTTGGAGTTGGCTTCCTCATCCACCGGCGCGTGAAGCACCACATCATCGATTTCCGCCCTATCAACATGTGGATATGCACGGTCACACTTCGCACTAAGAAATTTAACATCACGATCGTTAATGTGCATGCACCCACCGAAGATAAATCAGATGACATCAAAGATCTCTTCTTTGTCGAGCTCGAGGAAGTCATCAACAACATACCGCACCACGACATTAAAATCATCGTGGGCGACTTTAATGCAAAAATCAGTAGGAGTGCAGAAAATACATCGCACATCGGTCCCAACAGCCTGCATCTCACTAGTAACAACAACGGCCAACGCGTCACCGACCTGGCAATAACGTACAACTTAGTTGTATCAAGTACGTTTTTCCCACATAAGAGAATCCACAAAGTAACGTGGAGATCGAATGATGGAAGAACGCAAAACCAAATTGATCACGTCATGGTGTCCAAGAGACACTCCACCAGCATATCTGACGTCAGATCCTACAGAGGTGCAGACATGGACAGCGATCACATGCTTGTCATATTTAAGTATAAGTGCAAACTGTCATCTACGTTTAATAGACAAGCACAAAAGACTGTTCGATGGAATATCGATGCTCTAAAAGACCACGCGTCACTGCAGAGTTACCAATCAGCTGTCACTAACTATTTAGACCGGTCCCATAACAATGAAGAAGCTCCTCCTAACATCCAGGAGCAGTGGCACGCTATACAGTCAGCCATAACAACCGCAGCGCAAAATACCATCGGAAGAAGACCTCCGAGGCCCCGCAACGATTGGTTCGATGATCAATGCCGAAGGGTCGTCGAAAATAAACGAACGCTTCGTGAAAAATGGTTGGCTCGCAATACCAGAAGCACTCTAGCAGAATATCTCCGCGCTAGGAAAGCCAAGACTAAATTCCTTCTACAAAAGAAGCGCGAACATATGAGATTATGCATCGAAAACATCAGCTTCCAAGCGGAAGTAGGAAACTCAAGGGACTGTTTTGCTAACGCCAGGAATCTCACTAAAGATTTCCACCCAAGAAGTACAGCCATCAAAGACGGGAATGGAGAGCTGAGAACAAACGTGGCTGATGTTCTCTCAGTATGGCAAACCTACTTTCAAAATCTGCTAAATCGGAATGACGAAGTGACCCCCATTAGAGCAATAGCTCCGCCAGGTGAAGAGTTCTTTGTTGAATATCCCACAGTAGAGGAAGTAGACGCAGCTATTAGTCGATTGAAAAACGGCAAGGCACCCGGTCTCGATGGAATCCCCGCAGAACTAATTAAACTCGGAGGCGCTACTCTTGCAACAAGTTTATACGATCTCGCCGTTTGTATTTGGGACCAAGAAGAGTTGCCGGAGAATTGGAAGACCGCACTCATATATTCGTTGCATAAAAAAGGCGACCGTCTTAAATGTGAAAACTTTCGTGGCATAGCTCTATTGAACACTGCTTACAAAGTGTTGGCTAATGTTGTACTTGTCAGACTCATCCCTTTCGCCGAAAACATCATTGGCGACTATCAGTGTGGCTTTCGTCCCAACCGATCGACCACTGACCAGTGTTTCACCATAAGGATGATCTTGGAAAAATGTTGGGAATATAACATAACCATTCATCAACTATATATAGACTTCAGACAGGCGTATGACAGTATAAACCACGACAACCTATGGGCCGCGCTCATATGCCTGGGAATCCCAGAGAAACTCGTTTCTCTGTGTAAATTAACAACATCCGGGTCTGTATGTAGAATCGTAATTGAAGGATCTGTGTCAGACCCCTTTGAAATAACATCTGGTGTTCGACAGGGTGATGCACTCGCGCCTTTACTGTTCAATCTGGCGCTTGAGTACGTAGTGAGGAAAAGCAACATCGAAACCTCGCGCTGTATATTTAATAAGTCAGGCCAAATTCTTGGATATGCAGATGATATCGTGCTTCTTGGCCGAAGACCTAGCGATATCAAAGACAGTTTCATACCGCTCGACCGCTGCGCAAGAAGACTTGGTTTGGAGGTGAACAGCAGTAAAACCAAATATTTAGTAACACCTAGGAACATCTCTACGGCAAATCTCGGAATTGGCGACCACAACTTTGATAGCATCGAAAACTTTAAATACCTCGGGTCAGTTATAACATCGTCGAATGATATGCAGGCAGAAATAAAAGCCCGAATCGCTGCCGGACAACGAGTTTTCTACGCCAAATCAAAATTATTGCGATCGAAACATCTATCGCAGTCGTGCAAGCTCGCACTTTATAAAGCACTTATAAGACCTGTGCTGGCTTTCGGAAGCGAGAGCTGGACCATGACCACTAACGATTGAAGATTATTATCTACCTTCGAAAGGAAGGTCATTCGCTCCATTTTTGGTCCAATTAAAGTCGCGAACAATGAATATCGGATTCGCATGAACCACGAGATAAAGCAACTCCTCGGAGGCAGCGATATTATCGGATTCATCAAATCCAATCGAGTGAGATGGCTCGGCCACGTTACAAGGTCTCCCCAACAACGGATGATTAATAAAGCGTTCTACCAACAACCAGCCGGAGTACGTCGTAGAGGAAGACCCCGACTACGCTGGCGCGACGACATCGAACAAGATCTACGAACATTAGGATGTCGAAACTGGAGGACGAGAGCGGTGGATCGAGATGGATGGAGGGCCTTAGTGCAGGCGGTGAAATCCCATCATGGGATGTGAAGGCCAGAGAGAGAGAGAGAAAGGTAAAAAGTTAGTAGAAATTGTTTTGAAAACAAAATATGATTGGGAATACATTTCCGTGCCAGTTTAATCCCAATTTATAAAAATTTACATCAAACTTTTTTCTCAGTAGGCCAGACAAAAATAATTGAAACAGAAATTATATGTAAACTCTTTCCCCAGTTCGCTATTCCCGGGAATTACCAGAATAGGGCCACAGGAGGACTATATCGCCATCAAATATTGGTAAGCTGTTTCCTTAGTTTTTCTTCCTTAATGTCCAATAACGATCGGTAGAGTTTAATTTCAGCACAACGAGAATTGGGGCCATTCTCACACCAAATTTATGTGACAGTGAGAATTTCTTAAATTTTCCTAAAAAATTGAATCCGCCTATTTGTGTTTCGTAGAACTTCGTATAAATCAGTTAATTATAATTTATATAATATGGTGTAAATAATTTTACAAATGCTTTACACGATTTTTAAAATCTAAAAAACCTTATTAACCCCACTAACTGTATTTTCCGGTTGATAAGGATACAAACTAACCGAAAATCACCATCCCTTGAAAACAAACAGGGGCTAACGATGTTTAGTGTGCTCAATTCGCAATACAATAAATTTATGTTGTAAGGGGATATTCGCATAAAATTTTCCCAGGGCCTAGGAAAATCCCTTACCAAGTTTACGTTGAGATTATAAGATTCCAAGCTATCTGAAAATCACTATCTCGTGAAAAGTTATAGGGGATATGAGTATTTAGTATGCTTAATTCGGAATACGATAAATCAGGACCTAGGAAAACACCCACCAAATACTAGGTGTACTTTATGATTATTTAAGATCCCATTTAATTGAAAATCACAATTTCTTCAAAGGTTAGGGGCTAAGGGTTTTTAATACGCTCGATTCGGAATACGATTTTTCCCTGGTTCTAGGTAAACCCACCAAATAATAATAAGGATCCAAATTAAATGAAAATTACCATTCCTTGAAAAATTTAAAGTGCTATTTAAAAGGAAAATACATTTGATGGGATTTTTCTTAGGATCTGGTAAAATTTTATGGAAAAACGGTTACAATGTAAATTAGTTTTATTGCGAATTTAGACTACAAAACTCACTTAACCGCTATACATTTTCCTCCCGTAGCTCCTACAATTTTTCAAGGGATGATGATTTTCAGTTAGTTTGAAACCTTTTTAATCTAAAAGTTCACTTTGATGGGGTTTTCCTAGGACAAGGAACATTTTTAAGGAAAGCCGAAACATTTAACTTGGATTATTATTAATCCGAGAGTACATTTAGTATTTGGTGGGGGTAATCGCTTACAACGATAATTTACCAAATTGAGAGTTGAGCATAATAAACACTCTTAGCGATTATAACTTTTCAAAGTGTGGTGATTTTCGATTGGTTTCGATCCTTTTTATTACGAATGCACTCTTAGTATTTGGTGGGGGATTTCCTAGGATCTGGTAAATTTTTATGGAGGAACGCTTACAACGTAAATTTATTGTATTGCGAATTAAGCATTCTAAACACCCTTAGCCTGGATAATTTTGCAAGAGATGATAATATTCGATTAATTTGGATCTTAAATAATCAGAAAGTACACTTACTATTTAACGGCGAATTTAATTTATTCCATAGAGCATGCGACACTCTAATCGAAAGCCGCCTACAACGAAAATTTTTCGAATTAAGTTTTGAGCATTAACGTCCATAGCCCCTATAAATTCTCAAGAGATGACTATTTGGAATTGGTTTGGATGCTTATTAACCCGAATGTACACTAAATATTTGGTGGGGGTTTCCTAAAATTGTATGGAAAAACTATTTATTTTATTTTATTGTGAATTGAGCATACTAAACACTCTTAGCCGATTTAATTTTTCAAGGGATGGTGATTTTCTATTAGCTTAGGTCCTTATTAACCTAAAAGTACAGATATTATTTGGTGGGGGTTTCCTAGGCCATGGAAAATTTTTATTTAAAACCACCTACAACGAAAATTTATTATATTGCGAATTTAGCCTAACAAGCACACTTATCCCCTATAACTTTTCAATGGGTTGTGATTATTATCCCGAATGTTCATTTATCATTTAGTGAGGGTATTCCGAGAACATGGAAAATTTGTAAGCATACGAGCATACTGAACGAAACGCTAGGATTTTCCTAGGGCATGGAAAACTTTTTGAAAAACTTCTTAAAACGTAAATTTATCGTAATGCGAATTTAATAAATATTGGTTCCAAATAAAGTGAAGTTTTAAAAAATCAAAGTTGAGTGTTATTCGATTATCACTGAAGTTCTAAATCATGCATTAGTGCTTCAGCTGTATTGAAACATGTTCAAATATGCTCCCAATGTTTACTTGTTCGATGCATGAAAGTGTATCAGCTACAATTTTAAAGTTTCCCGAACGAAATGTGTCGAATATCTGATGTAAACAGTGTTAAAAATCTTAATATCGGCGCTGGCATCGTAATGTTTGATCTGAGAATAAAATAAATTCTCTTTCTTCAATGAAATTTTTAAAGTGCTTAACAGCCGAACAAGCCGCTAATAATTGCCTATCGTAGGTAATATAACGGGTTTCGGCGTCGTGTAATTTTCGCGAATGAAAAAGTCTTTCGACCAACCTTTTTCCTTTAGTTGTTGAAATACAGCTTCTAAGGCTGTATCTGATGCGTCGACATAGATTGGAAATTTAGCGTTCGATGTCAGAATAGCTATAGTTGTTTTTAATTCAATAACTTAGCTTTGCACAATTTGAATGGTTTGATCGTCATTCCATGGAGTTTGATTACGTGTTGTATTGGGAAGAAAAACCTGAAAAATAATTTATCATTCCCAAAAATCGAAGAGGCATCTCATAGGAGTAACATAAAACGGTTGCTTGTAGCGGGAAATTTTGTTTTTTATCAATTCTCTATTTGTCTGGAGGCATACCATGTGTGAAGATTTGCAAATCAAGAAATACGATACTCATAATTTTTGATGCTGTGACTATTACATCGATGAAAGCGAACACAGACGTTTAATCTCGAAACAATGAGTTAATTAACCGTTGGGATGTTAGAGCCGCGTTTCGTTAACCGAACGTTATTCAGGGAAACTCAAACAAACCAAACGGTGATACTATTGCGGTTTTCTCAAAATCTTAAAACGATTTTTTAAAACGTGGTGCATGATTCGAGTTGGTATGTAAAATTAGTAACAAATGGTATTTGATAACGATCGATCCGTTAGTCGCCACATAATCGTCAACTACCAATTTGTTGATAGAATTACCAAAACGTTAATACCAGTGACAACTAAAAATTGAATATTAGTGATGATAAAGCGGCTGTTAGAATTTGGGCTACCGTCATTTGTCGTTAAAGTTTATGGAGGAACGCGTGGACGTGTCTAATGGATTTCCGTTTCGTAATTTCAATAATTGAAGACAATATGAAGAAAAAATGGTCGAGTTTGGCCAGTAAGAATCCCAATCAAGACCGATATATCAAGTTCCATCCAACATGCCCAATATTCAGTACTTCAGGCAAAGTTGATGCTAGAATCCCAATTAACTAGAACACTTAGTTATACACTCGGTATGACCAAAATCCGGAACTTTGTTCAAAATTCAAGCCTAAACCAAACAAAATTCTGCAAATAAATATTATAAAAAATGCCGCTTTTTGGCAGGATTGTGTAAGATTTCATCCAAATCAAGTTTAAAAAAGCGGAATTTTTGAAAAACAGGATATTGAAAAGCGAGATTTCAAAAAACATGATATTGAAAAAAGAGGTTTCTGGTAATTTGTGGTTTTTTAATTCGCGCTTTCCTATCGGGGAGGATGAGGGGTAAGGGTAGTATGACCGCTTTCCAAAATCTCGAAATAAAAATCCTGGTTTCAAAGGCCCAAATTTCAAAATCCGATTTTAAAATCCCATTTATCAAATTCCCGCAGAATCCCAACGATTTTAACAAAATGGAGACTTTAAAAAGTGGAATTTTAAAAAGCGGGATTTCAAATCAATCCCGTTTGATATATATTCTATGTACACTCATACACACAAAAAATAAAAGGTTTCCACAACACCGAATCGGTGTTACATAGTGTCCCACCGATCGGATATTTATAATTTGAATCCTATCGGATGTTATAATAAAAATGACAAAAAATACTATTGGATAAAAACTTTTACACCGAATACAAAATATATTTTTATATTTTTCGGAGCTTATATATTTTAAAACCGATTTTATTCTAATAACAGCACCGATCACAGTTATATAAACATACCCAAAATTAAGCTCAAAGTTAAATTAATCAATCAAAATAAAAATTAAGTTCAAAGTATAATTAATTATTAAAATTAAATTCAAAGTAGCTTAAAAAATTTGGAACTATTAAACTATTTTTTAACTCCATTTAACTTGCCGTGAACTGAACTTTATTCATCCTTAGAAATGTCGTCTGTATAAATAAATAAAACAAATCGTGACAAAAGGATATTGACAGGATACATAAAATGCCTTGAACAACGTTGTAAAATCATCAAAGTTTGTAATCTAATGTTAGCGGAATTTCCTTACTACCGACAATAACGCTGAACAACAAAATTTGATTTTTGGAGGGCCTCGCTCGAAGAATCAGATGTGCTCGAACAATAAGATGTGGCTGCGTAATTACATCTGTCATAGTTGTTTCCGTCTGAAAATATATGTTATTGTTTTATTAAAACGGAGGTTTTAATTTATAATTGTGAATTACTAGTACACTTACTTATCCAAACATTGGCCACTGGAATATCTGGTGACGTTGATACATTTTGTTCCTGCAAGTACCGCAAAGATGTTTCAATACAACCTGCACACTGATATTGTCATCAAATTCTAAATAAATTAAAAGAACCCAAATTAAAATTAATTACATTGTGTTTATCATTTTTTTCATTAATTTGTTTGTTTACCATTTTAATTAATTCTTAAGAATTAAAATCTCACATAAATATTTTCACAATTCACAAAATGAATATACAGTACTACAACTTTTTACTTTAAATTTACAAAAATGTAATGCAATTTTGAAGTGATATCCACAAAATCCAAATGAAGACTGAAATGTAATATTTAAAATCGTAAATCCTTGAAATTCTTTTTAACAAGAAAAACCAAAAAAGGATTAAATTTTATCCAAAAAGAGTTTCCTTGAGTTTTTGGGGGTTTCCCATGTAATATACAACATATTCAGAGACGGTTAAAATTCTTTAACACCAAAAGAGGTAACAAATTTGATTTACAAAAATTGTTATCCCATCGGATAAAGTTAAATATTTATCCGATGATGCGGTGTTAGATTCTAAAATAATTATCCGATTAGATAAAAATAAACTAGTTATTAGGATAAAAAATCTATTAGCACCGCTTATTTTTTTGTGTGTACCTCGTTATATTTTTTTCGATTTACGCCTCGAATATTTACGATATACGGCCAAAAAAAATTTAAATACAAAATAATTGTGTGAAACGTTTTAAACCTCGAAACGGAAAGGTAAAAAAAAACCGACCTTGACCTTACATCGAAGTACGGGTGTATTGTACAAGGGTGTGTCTGAAAAGTTTCCGACCTAAGATAGATGCAAGACATTTGTCCTTCAAATTTATTTTATTCCTTATTTTTTTTATTTTATTCCTAATTTATTGAATGTCTCTCTCTCTCTCTCTCTCTCTCTCTCTCTCTCTCTCTCTCTCTCTCTCTCTCTCTCTCCTTGTCTCGTATACACTTCTCCCAGAGATATTCCCATCTCGGTTCAACCCGTCCAAATAGTACTCAGCGTCTTTCTCTGCAAAATTGTTGTTTACGAAGTTGATGGCCTCTTCATTCGTCGAAAATTTCTGTTTGCCGAGCGTAACTTAAGCCGACGCATTGTCTTAGGGGGACACGATTTTTCTGCAAATGTGGCCGTTTTCCCGAAATTTCTGTCTTCAGCTTGTCAAGTAATGATGCTCAGTATACTCCTGTGATGGTTTCCACCTTTTGAAGATAATCGATTAAGATAACTTGTCACCACTGTCCCAAAAAACAGTCAAAATCACGTTCCCAGCCGATGGAATAACATTTACCTTTTTCGGTACCAATTCCCCTCGGCATTCAACTGACTGTATACTTTTGATTGTTGAGTGAATTGTACATCCAAGTTTCATTGTTGACATCACCAACAATGAATGGTTTTGTTTGATATCGTTACAAATACGTATCTGCTCGAGATACGTATGTGTAACGATATCAGCACACATCTGATGCTTGGTTACTTCTCTCTTCGAAAGAGACTGACTGCGGTATTTTTATTGATTAGTATTTTTATAACTTGGAGTTTGTGAACAACTATACAGAATGATTTTAAACTACTTGCATTAAACCCGTAAAACGACGATCGAGTTTGATTTTTGCTGATTTGTACTGCACATTTTACTGTTCGCGAATTGGGAGCCGCGATAAGTTTAACCGATTTGAAATTATGCCTCCGATTTGAAATTTGGGCATCTGCCACATTGTCACTACCATTCGTCATTCATTTCAAAAACGTCTCAAATTTGAATAAAATTTTAATAATTTTCAATTGTGTTGTGTGCAGTAGAGGAAGTAGAAGCAGCTATTAGTAGACTGAACAATGGTAAGGTACCCGGAGGTACTGCTAATCTTCTGTGTTTGCGACCGAGAAACTACCACTGAATACTACTTTCTACAAAGTGTTAGCTAATGTTGTATTTGCCGGATTAATTCATCCCTGATGCCGAAAATTGTCATTTGGCGATTATCAGTGTGGTTTTCATTACAACTGTTGAACCATAGGCCAGTCCATCACTATGGTGAAGATTTTGAACAAATGTTGGGAATACAATTTGTCTGAGACTGTATGTAGAATCGTAATCGAAGAAACGGAATCAGATCCCTTTGAAAAAATATCTGGTGTTCGACAATCGTTTCATCTGCTGTGTTTTTTATTAGCGCCCGATAGCTGTATCCGAAGCAGCCAATTTTCTATGTCAAAACTTATATTTAGCGCGCTATTATTGCATATAATTAATTTATTTAACTCTAAACTAAGATTTTTCATTCAACTTTTTAGTTAAAAATCGATATACAAATATTTTGCTCTACCTGTTTATCGGGAGCCGCTATCGGGAGCGCTATCCATTTCAATGGGAAATTTGAAAAGGCTTTTATTTTGTAAACCCCTGAAACCATTAGAAACTAAATCTTACAATAAAAATTTAAAACGCAGCAAAAATGAAATCTTGATTATAACGTCATGTCAAAATAAATGTCAATTATATTTCAGGTGATAAATGTTTCTTTTATTGATAAATTTAGTTTTAATTTTTATAATACAGCGACACCAGTGAATAATAGCTGCAGTTTCAATTGAAAATTTGCCATTTGGCTCCGGATAGTGCTCCAATATTAAAACATAGCAATCGTAAGAAGTTTCAAATATCTCTCAGTTAAGGCAATTCATCTCAAGTTTGTGACTAACTTAACAAAAAATTAATTTTTAGTAATATTAAAACATTACATTCGTTATATTCATCGCGTGGCGCGTACAATGGATCTTCGCTGAAGCTGTAGTTAATATCTTAGGAGTCTTCGAGAAATTAATACAGTAAACTAGTGACTTTAAAATCTGTTTATTTTGGTGGATTATGGAAAGCGATGGCACCTAGGAAGAAGCAACATCACGCTGATGCCGGCAAGTCATGAACCCGAACTCATTTCCTGAATTGTGCACATACCGGTGGATACGGTTGGAACCTCCAAAATCGGTCGAGATCAAATGCAAATTAACTGAATCACAAAAACTTTTGTCATTACAAATTGAGTTAATCTCTGAACTTTAAAAATGCGGCGGCAACCAAAAAATCTAACATTAAAGTAGCGATACTAAATAATTTTAAAAACCACTTAATTACCAGATTATTTCTAATTTCCAAAACTAGATATTTCTATTATATTCCACAAGCGACAAAAAAAATTAGAAAATAGGCGTGAATACCAGGTCCTAATAAATTTAATTAAGAAATACCAATCAATCTTTTGTAATTTATTGGTATACACGCCGTATAAATTATACCAAATATTTAAATAAATTCATTTTTGATAAAGCAAAAAAGCTTCGAAACCTCATTACCATATAAACCATATACGCATACACAAAGTTGCTACCTAATATTAAGTTGAAAACTTGTAAAATCACCTTAATAATCGTATCAATTAAAATTCTATTAAAAAAAAAATCGTCGTTGACATCGAAGCCGTGTATTCCCTCGATATTTTTTTTTTTTTATAAGACGCACACAATTAACAAATCTGTTATACGATCAATTTTATTTTTTATGATGACATCCCAAATAAATAACTTTTTTTTTTCTTAACTACCAAACTACGAGTATTTATGTATGTAGTTCTAAAAGACAACTGGATTTCTTAAACACAAAAAAATTAAGATTCTAAAGCTTAAAAAAATTAAATAAATTAATCTCAAAACAATTTGGTAGCTTCTTATTATTTAAGTTTATTATCTGAATATTTTTTTTTGTATTCCACTGGTTCGTTTAAAATTTGTCGCATTCACAAGATTCATGGCATGGTATGCATACGGACGGTACGAAGAAGAAGTCGAGTCACCAAAAAATAAATTTTGTATCTTTTTATAATAAATCGAAATTTTATTCAAACATTTAAATAATTAAGTGAATAAATTAATGTAAATTTTATCGTAATTATTATTGTATATCGTCTTATTTGGTTTTTACGAATTTATTTATTATATTATTTTATATTTACGAAAATCTTGTTGTGCTTTAATTTATATCCGCGATTTTGATGCAAAATTGGTGACCAATATCAACCGAAAATTCGAGGCATTTTTAAATGTAAGTTAATTTAATTATAATACAAGTTTTAATTAATAAAATCGTGAACTATAACCATAATAATCTTTTATATACAGGGTGCTGCTTTATGTTCCAGGGCAATGTTTTTATTAAATAACTTTTAAATGAAATACAATTTTATTAATTGATTGTCGGGCAAGTGGCTATTTTAAGCACATTTTTCGTAAGATTCTCACCGACTTCTGGTGGTATTGGGAGGTATGCGGAACAAATTCTCCATAACTGTAAATCTACACGGGATTTTCTTTCAGTTGGTGACATTAACATAGGTATACCTATAGCTATAGCTGCTTATACAAATTTCAATTTAACCTTAGAATATAATGCAAATTTGCTCTCTCATGGTATGATTGTAATAAATACTTTCTTTACCACACCACTAAGCCGTAATACTTTAGACCACTCTGTTAAAGCCGACATAAATTATCATAGTTTTGTATTCTCAAAATTTCGCTTGGAGCCTATTTAAATTGTACTCGGACACACGAAAAGATACGTTAATTACAAAAAGATTAATCAGCCCTTTGAATATTTTTTAATATTTACCGTATTTCAGAATTATATTATTATCCGTCAGAATTCCTGAGTCTACTCTAGAACGGATTTCCGATATGTATAATAAACTTGTTTGCAGTTTTCCGTATTGCAGGAAGTAAATGTAAAAATTAAAAATGCAAGTTTTGTCCGTGAATGATTCTTGATCTATGGAATTTAGATAAACATAAAACCGTACATTAAAGCGTTTTAAAAAGTGCAGTACTAATTTAGAACTAAAATATAAATTAGATTAGGAAATTTTTAACAAACATGCGGCGTAGTTATCGCCCAGTTCTTATTTATTTCCTAGTGAATGCAAATTTTCAAAATTATTCATTTGGTTCTCGGCGCCGGAATAAGTAGTAACTTGGTGGAGCTATTTTTGGTGAATGCATTGATTGGGGTAGTACTTCCCACCCCTGTTATTTTAAATAATTTTTCACCACGTTTCCGACAAGTGGTTTTACATTGTCGTACTGAAAAATTAATTTGTTTTGGCTATTAACTCATTCTGGTTTTTTTTCCTCTATAGCTCACTTCAAACGTATTAAGTGTTGTCGGTTCATATCGCCATTGATACAACATCTTTTTCATCCCCCCAAATACAAAGCATAACCTTATTGCAAAGAATATCTCGCTTGGTTGTGGATCAGCTTCACCAGGCTTCACCGAAGAATTTTTCCGTTTGGAATTCTCATAGTAAATCCATTTTTCATCTCCAGTGAGTATTTTCCAGCCAATTCTGATTGTGTTTGACAAGAATCTTCAGCCAAAATGTTGCCATGTTTGCCAAATTTTGCTTGGTTTTTTCATGCTCCTTATCTTCAAGGGCAAATTCATCATTTTTAAATTATCGAAACCATTCTTTGTTGTATTCTGTGTTGTATTTGGTGCAGAAAGCTCACTGTATAATTTTTTACAAGAGCAAACGATGTTTCCGCTGCGGCCTTTTCTTTGCAATAAAACTTTCCACAAATGTTGTTTATTTAGAATAAAATTTGACATTTTCTAAAGTTAAAAATACTAGTTGTTTATACTTCAACAGCTCACATCAAGCTGACATCAAGTACTGCGACAACTGACATCAAGTGTTATATAATACCAGTACTACGAATTTATAGTACACATAAACAGTACTAGTAACGACACCTATTGAGAAAGGTCAAACTCACACACTCAATATACAAAATACAATTTTCCTGGTTCTTAGTCCGGGCTAATCTCAGAATCTATTTAACTTTTTTTAATTCTGTACAAAAATGTAATGCACTTAGCTTACTTAATATTATATGGCCTCCTTAAAATTAATTTTTGTGAACTTTAACAATATAAGAAATGGACAACAAAACTCTGGAAGAACATAGCAGTTTCCTAAATTATTATCGGGAATGTAAGGTTTTCCTTATATTTATTACATGCACGAAGAGGATATTAATGTTTATTTACCAAAATTTAGAAAAATATCTACATACAAGAAAGGTTTATCTAATATTGTGTGTGAATTAAGCAATTATGACAATGTTTATACAAATAAAATAAGGTTACAATGTTTACATGCAGTGGCACTATTCTGGTTTTCCCTGGGAATAGGGAATTGGGAAAAATATTTTCATAGCATTTTGTTCTAAATTATATTTTTCTGGCCTACTGCTGGAATTAGTTTGGTGTAAATATTTTCGAAACAAAGTTGATTGGGAAACATTTGTTCCACAAAATTTTTATAGGGAAAAATAATTCCCAATATATCTTTGTTTCAAAACTATTTACACCCAACCAATCCCAGCAGTAGGCCAGAAAAATATAATTTAGAACAAAATGCTATGAAAATATTTTTCCCAATTCCCTATTCCCAGGGAAAACCAGAATAGTGCCACAGGAAGTAAATAATTCCATCACTTCAGCCATATTATTTGATATTATAATTAAAACGGATCACTTTAGTATCACTATATTGCGGATGATTTACATGTGATTATTAGTTTGTCAAATATATAAATTATTACATGCACGAAGTAAAAATTAAAGTTAATTTAGCAAAATGTAGTAAAGTAACCATATACAAGAAGTGATTGTTAAATTTTGTTGCACATAAACATTTATAACAATATTTACATAAATAAAATAAGATCATAATTATTACATGCAGGGAGTAAATCCTTCCCATCGCTACAGCCATCTGTTTATTAATTGCAATGCATGAACCAAAAAAACGAATATAAACACAAAAAATCACACTAAAATTTAGTTAAATGTCCATATATTGTTTAGGATGTATGCGACATAAAAAGGGAGATATCATTAAAGATAAATATTAAAGCAGAAGCATTTGCTGATGCAACAAAATTAATGAATCTATCCACTTTTTTGTAAACTTAAAACACGGTTAATTTGTACCATCTAAAATATGGATAATCGGACTCGTGTTACACTTATTCTACAACAAAAATTGACGGTTACTTAGAAAAGTTTATTGATGTCCGTGTCTCATATATGTAAATAATGTGGCATAAAAAAACTAAATGTTTCGGATTTTAAGAAAAATACAGACAAATTATAAAAAATTGCATTGACGAGTGAAGTAACATGAATTAGTCATAGGGAACGAATGAAACTGTTTAGTGAAATTGAAGTTAAAGAAACACTTTTAAACAGGAATCGAACTCGGGATCCCCGAATCACAAAAAATATGTTTGGAATTGAGTCCTAAACCGCAAAATTGTTTCAGATTTATTAATTTAAATTTAAGATTTAAAAATTTTCAAAATATTTGAAAACTTATAAATCTTAATTTTATATCAAAATTTTTTAAAAAATCAAATGCGGTTTGTATAGTGCCATCTAGAAACGACTGGTATGAACTAATCTTCAATGTTAGTCAGAAATTTAGAGAGTCCATTTTTTTGACTAAATACAATCTTTTATTAAACATAGCCACAGAATAAAATGAACATTTAGTTCATTTGAAAACCATAATTAAGAATTCACACTACAAAAATAGTAAACAAATACTAGCCATATATCCCTTTACCGGCCTGCCCACACAATTGTGTGGCTCAGGCAAAATAATCATGTCAAAAATTTATTTTGGGTTGTGTTTTGAACCAACTTACACATTTGTATGTTCCTTTCACATTTATTTTCGTCCGAAAAAAAATACTATAACTATATACACAATTGTATTGGTTGTAGTTCAAATCAAGCAAAATTTTATATGAGAAACGCAATTACATACTATGTTTTTTTACTCACACATTATTTATTTTGCTAACATCTATTGTCATTTGTCCAAACTAAAATAAATTTGAAGTGGAATTGATGTATAAGGGTCGTATCGACAGACGCAACTACAAGTTGTAGTAGTAGTCGGTGATTCTTCGAAATTGATGTTCGAATTCCGTATTTTTAAATCACACTATAACTGCAAATTAATTCACTAATTTATTGTAATTTTTAAACGTAATTAAAACCGTCTATTTTTACGTAATACAAAATTAGTCTCGAATTACAAAATTACTTTTTTTTATTTCAATATGTCCAGACGAATATATGTATACAACACAAATAAATAATAATTTGATGATTAATAAATTAAAAACTTTTCGAAATTCGAAGTTTAAATTCGCAATTAAATGTCAATTGAACTGTCGATTGTAGTCATCTAGATCAACGATTACAACTTTAATCATCACTTTAAAGTGTCAATTTATTGTGGTTTAAAAATACCAAAAGAGACAATTTAGTCGTATTTGCGAACTAATTGTCGTCTGTCGATTTGGTCCTAAAAATTAATTTTCATTATTTTCATTCATTGATAGTTTTTATTTGTGGTAGCACTTTTTTAGTGTTTTCATCATACCAACCGTGCACGATGAGCATGTTGTCTAGGTTGAGCGATGACTGTTGAAATCGCCCAATGAGAATAGTTTTGTTCCTCGTATGAGTCGGTCATATACTAACAAATAATATTATTATTACAATTTTAACTTAGTCGGACCCTAGAATAGTAATAGCTACAGACAGCAAATTTATGAGACCGACTAACGTAAAATAAAGACAAATAAAGGAGGAATCAAATACAAATTACGGACAAATACATCAAATTTTATTGAGTTGATGAGCTTTTAAATTTCAGCTGTTTCTCATTTTGTTTAATTTTTTCATACCTTCTAACTATAAATTAAAAGATTACCAACATATTAGATGTCTGAAGTTAGTACCCTATGTCATTGTTTTACCCAGATTTATCCCAGTTTTGCTCACTCAGTGTAAAAATTGCACCATCCCTAAAATCACTAAAAAGGTGAGAGAAATTGAAGCAGAATTCGCTAAAGCGAATATGGTTATGCTATAGTTTTACTCATATTTTACATACGCACTAAAAAGTTTTGTCCTTAGAAAGCAAATTTCTGAAAGCGTTATTAAAAATGAGTCAAATTTGTGCTAACACTTTCAAGAAATAAAAAACTTGTAAGAAGTAAGCTTGGGAAATTTTTCGAATAAACGTGGATAGTTCTAAAATATATAACCTATTTAAATTGAATATTAGTAGTGAAAATTGAATATGTAAATGATTAATTTAAACTCATAACTAATTTATTTAAATTCATATTTGAGATTATTTTGCATAACGTTCGTATACTTTGGCAACATAACTCTGCTTTCTCTTACAGGTTCAAATTTCACTGATTCCTTTTAATCATTTCAGGATTGGCAATCTACTTAAAATTCGCATTTTTGGTGGCTAACATCGCACACGGAACCCAGAGTCATTTCGAATGCAATATAAACTTGTAATATCTTAATATTGCAAGTTTATTTTGTATTTGACACTGACAAGGATTGTTTATCCTCAAGGACTACATTCTTCAATATCGAATTATCCCCTACCCTCAAATAGTTAGTAACATAAAAAATTCTCTATAATTTAGCCTTCATGGCTGGAAGAAGCAAATTCAACAAGTTTTTTGTATTTTTCGGAAATTATATGTGACTTCTTAAAATACTTTAAAATCGAAAGTTAGTAATTAATTAACTTTCGATTTTGAATAAGAGGAAAAATGAATTTTGTTGCCAATTCTACTTTATTCCTTTAAATTACCATCAGGGGTGGCATGTTGTACCGTCACTTCGATTTGAACCGACTTTGAGAGTTAAATGGAAACAAGTGATAGTCGGGATGTTGTATCATTTTCGACTACTATCGTTTTTTAATTTTTCAATACTTTTTCGAGAATTAAATGTCAGCTACATTTATGCGATTCAAAAATGATATAACATACCTCAACTTCTTTTTCGAATTTCGGACGATTCGAACATACAATGTGCCTCCCCAAGTTTCAATGTTATTTACATAAACACGTTAGTGAGTTCCAAATTGCTTGTATTAAGCTTTAGCTAAATTATGTAGTGAACGTAATTTAGAAGTATTTGGAAGCAAACCGATTCAGAATAGTTTAATTTTACATTATAAGAAAAAAATCGAAAAGAAGTATAGATTTATTTATTTATTTTATTTATTTATTTTATTTAATATAAATGTTTGAAGTTCTTATGAACTTATTACATTAGTGGCAACTACTTATTTTAATTTATTTCTAGTTTATTAATTGAATTAACCTATAGGTGTGCAGCAACATTTTAGCGATTCATCAACTTGAAATTGGCAAAAAATAGAATTTTTATATTATTAAGGTGAAGAAAAGTATTTTTTCCGAAACACGGCAGGGGATTTAGATTTTTTAACGTTATTACTTAACGAATTCCACATGCTAACTCCCCTCACAAAAAATGATGAATTCATCAGATTACTTTTGTTAATAGCCGGAGTCAAAAGATGAATGCGACGATTGGAAGACGAAACCAATTTCCCTACAATATAGGTGGGTTGTTTATACGTTAAGAACTTGAAAATGTATAAACAAACTCGAAACTTATAGAATTCAGCAAGAGAACAACCAAGTAATGAATTAGCAAAATTTGAGATGTGGTCGTACTTTCTTAGCCTATATACATATCTCACACAAGAATTAAATATCAATCGAAGTTCATTAAAGTACTTCTTCTTTAATTCAAAGAAGACAATATCGCCGTACAAAAAATGTGGAAGGATGTAAGATTTCACCAATTGGAGTCTAAGATTGGTATTAAAACACTTCGTGGTAGCCCATAACATTCTTAATAAAAAAATTACTCGATTACAAACTGTTTCGATGTGGTAACTCCAGCATAAGCACGTGTCAAAAGTTAAGCCTAAATTATTCACAGAATCAGAGAAATCAACCTCTTCTCCTAGTACGCTGATTTTAGGTAGGTTGTGCGTATCACGAATTGTAGAAGATATAATAATAGATTTGGTTTTCCCAGCATTAAGTTCCAGATTATTTTCTATAGACCATTTTGTAATCAATTGAATTTCGAAATTAACAGTTCCGATAGAATTTGTTATCTCGTTGGGCCTACAAAATCTATAAATTTGCAGGTCGTCCGCGAAAAGGTGATATTTGCATTGAGTGATAACTGCAGGTAGGTCGTTTATATACATCATGAATAGAAAAGGACCTAATACCGAACCCCGGGGAACGCCGCAATTAGTATAAGAAGAGCTTGAGATTCCTGAATTAGTTCTAACCAATTGCGATCGATTTGATAGATATGACAAAACCAAACGACAAGCCGACATTGAAAATTTAAAACTGTTACGAAGCTTGCTAACCAAAATTGAATGATCAATTTTATCGAAAGCTTTACTGAAGTCAAGAAGAACCAGCGTACAAAGATAACCCTTATCTATGGCCCTGCGGATGTCGTCATTGATATGTAGTAAAGCACTATTAGTGCTTAAATGACGTCTGTAAGCAGACTGGTACATTGATAGTAAATTTTCCGATTCAACGTAAGTTAGTATTTGTGACTGTAGTATTTTTTCAAAAACTTTAGACAAAGCAGGAAGCAGACTAATAGGGCGAAAATCAGATAAGCATTTGGGATTTTTATTCTTGGGAATGGGAATAATAATTGATTGCTTCCAACTCTCTGGAAAAATAGAAAACGTTATTAAGCTATTGAAAATATGTAGTAAGTAGCAATTAACCTTTGGTAAAATAAGTTTAACAAACTTAATCGGTATTTCGTCAACTCCAACAGCGTTTGATTTAACGGAATCTAAAGCATCCATAAGGTCAGTGATATCGATGTTTTTAAAACTAAAGTTACCTTCCATCGCACGAGAGTTCATTAATACATCAAAAGTTAGTAACCCCGCTGAACCTGCACTGTTAAGAGAAAAATAATTATTGAATTCATTTGGTGAAAATTGTGGTGATGGTTTTTCGTTGGATGATAGAAAGGGACCAACAGATTTTAAATTTTTCCAAAAAACTTTTGATGGTAGGGATGGGTGCAATATAGATGAAAAATATTTGGCTTTTGCGCGTTTTATAATATTATTACCCCTATTTCGTACAGCTTTATATTCTTGGTACAGTTCAACTCTTCTTGTACGCTTCCACCGACGTAAAATAAAATCCCTGAAATTTATGGTATCCCTGATCTCATCATTGAACCAAGGCGGCTGTTTAGGTTTGGGTGATATAGTCCTTAGTGGTACAAATTCTTCAAACAAGTCTACAACTAGTTCTGTAAAGTATTCTACTTTATCAGCAGGGTTGTTAAAATTGTAAACCATGCTCCAATTTAAATTATTGCATTTATCAAACAAATCTGATGATCTAATGCTATTGTAGTCACGAAATGAAATTTTAGGAATAGATCTCTCATGTTTAATATCATAGGAAAAATAAAGAAGATCGTGATCACTAAATCCAACCGAGATTTGGTTATGAAATACAATTTTATCCGTATTAGAAATAATACAGTCCAATAATGAACTAGAGTGTGACGTAAAATATGTTGGCTCGGTGTTCACAGGAGTGAGAGAAAATTCAGTTAGCAACCTTTTAAATTTCTTCGTTGTTGATTTAGTTTCTTTGAGGTCACAATTGAAGTCACCGCACAGTACAATATCATTATAGTTAACACTATAATTTTGCAAGAAGGCCCCAAAATCTTCAAGGAAACGTTTATTCGGTGGTTTATATGCAACAACCAACAACACCTTAGCTGCTCCGAATAATAGTTCTATGAGCATTACCTCCAAATTAGGTGCACAATGACCATGTACCAGTTTATATCGAATGCCTGATTTCAGAAAAACGCAAATACCACCTCCCGTTTTTTTTGCATCCAAATTTCGGTCCAATCGTAATATATTATATCCAGAAAGACAAATTGAAGCGTCCGGAATTCGATCATGGAGCCATGTCTCAACAAAGCAGAGAATATCAAGTTTAGATATAGATATAGATGGTCACTTTACTTAAACAAAAGCCTTGAGGTTGAATACACTACCGCAACCACGTAGCATGTGAATTTTAAAGCCAGTGTGGATCTTTTTTCTATATCTGAAAAAATATTTTGGCTGTGACTTATCTCTCTGAATCTGTCAGTGTTATGTTCTTAAATTCTGACGTCGTGCACAATTCGTTGTCTAGTCTTTTTGGTGGTTGAAAAAAAAAGTAATTGATTCTGACTCTGGTGTGGTGAGACTGCAATAAAAACATTTTTTTAAGCCGATTCTAAGGTATTCTATACTTGAACCGAAATATATTTATGATTAATTTAAAAAAATAATTAAATAATGCTGTTTAGAACTAATTTAATAAATCTAATTAAAATTCAATTAAAATATAATTTTCAAAATGAAATCAAGAAAACATCTGAAAGCGCTTTAAAAAATCACAGCAAAACAAACAACAGAACAAATAAATCAGTTAAGTAAACAAACAGTAGTATAGCAAAAACAACAACCAGTACAAAAATCAGCCAATTTTCTCATGAGCGCCTCAATAAATTTAACCCTACGTAGCATAATACTGCTATAATGATGGATTGAACAACCAAAACGAATGGAAATTCACCCTCGTCTCGTGCACCCCGTTTAAAAAGATTATTGCTTGTAATAAACGTTTATAATCATTGTTTAATTTAGGAGTATGTGTGAGTGTGTACATACATGAATTATCCTTTCTCAAATTACATTAAGACGAGAAAAACATATTTTCCCGATTTATTTATTTATTTATTTATTGGATTCCGAAGAGGGGCGAATATATGTATACTGAGTATTTATATACATTGAGGGTAGTTTTTGATTTAATTGCGGTTTTACGACGCATATAATATGGTTATATGAATATTAAATCGGGAATTCCCGCGGTGCTAAAATATAATAATTTTTTTGATAAATTTCCTATTTCGAAATTACGGTGTATGGCCGGATTAATTATTGTATGCCGAAATTTGCATATTTATTTGATTTTATGACGTTACGCAACGCGGATTATATGGGATTTGATTGGTAATCGGGATTGTCATAGGCAATTTTAATTAATAATTTATTTTTTGATAGATTGATATCTGATTTACAAAAAGGTCGAAGATGAACTTTAAATAGGTACGATTACGTCAAATATTAATTTTTCAAGTCAATTTTTGACAAGATGGATAAGGTAAGATAAAATTCAATCTCCAACATGTAAGACAGGCTAATTGATCTATACAAGAACCTTCCTACCAATAGTTCACACGAGCTTTATGTAGAGAACGGATCAATATTTGTTTGAATGCTCCCCACAAATAATTTGCATATTATTTCTTTGTCAGAGTGACAGTCTAAACTGCACATGAATATACACATTATTTGTTAGTCAGGTTGTCAGTCTGAGCCTTAGGAATTACATGCCATCTTGTCGCCCGAATAATGTACTCGACATAAATTGTTCCATACCAAAACAATTTTCATTTCACTGATCTCGGAATGATTTTACGGATTTTTCGATTTTTATCGAACATATTACGACCGATTCGAAAGCAAAACATTTATTTAATGTGATCGCCCCATTCTTCCCATACCACAGAAAACAATGTTACTGTCTTATATGCGAATGCGATGTCTACGTTTAACAGCCGATGTGTTTCTGCTGTCGACTTTTTTATTTTATTATTTGTGTGCTGCTTTATTTTTTATAAGGCGCCATTTTATATAATAATATGTATAAATAATAAAATATATAAAACGAATAAATATTAGATAAATAAGAACAAAACAACAAAAAAAAATTGTCAAGTTATTCAAATAATGTATAAAGAAAATCCTCGAAATGCTATAAATAATATTCATCCCAAACCAAACCAAAAGTACAAAAAAAAAATTTATGGCAGGAATAAAAAAATGCTGTGAAGGAAGACAACAATATCTTATTTTATTAAAAGAAACCACAAAACGGGTGTTTTATTTAAATAATATGCGAATTATGCATTATGTTGTAATGGAGCAGTTTATTTAAGACAGATATATTCGAATTGGACGATTGTCAACTGAATGCACGAATTGAATAGATTTATATGTTAATAATGAATGAGTTCGCGTTACACAAACACGTTATACAGTTACGGAAAATTTGATTTCGACAATAAATAAAAGTATTGGTTCGATAGAATTAATCCGCATAACTACAACATAGTAGCGTAATTACAGCGACGGTCTCGATGCAGGTCCTCATATATTTGCGCTTCTTCTGTCAGAGAAATTTGATTGTGGCCGTTCTGGCGTAGATATATTCTATTTGAGAGCTCATAGTGATTCATGGCAACCATTTTTCAAACAGCTTTCGTTTATTTTCGACGAGTTGACTAAACGATCTCACACCGGTTATACTGGTGGAATGTCTTTTCGAAATCATGACGTATTTCAGTATTTCAGTTTGATTTTCAGTCCTTCCATTTTATAAATTATTAGTTAGTAATGAGTTAATAAATCAGCCAGTGGTGTTGTGATTCCGCCTTCAAACCTCGAATCACTGCATGCATCTTTTTTCTGATATTAGTAGTGTTGGCTGTAGATAAACTGGGCCTACTCATATAGCTTTAATGAACCCATACGCAGGATGACATTTTCTATCATAACGATTCTTTAGTTTAGTGAAGGGTTCGATATTATTTGAATCAGTAAAAGTGAAACGAATCAGGAGGCAGGCAGCTTCACCTCGTATTGCACCTTTAAATTATACAATTTTTGTGATAAAGTTAGCATGCCATAGGTATTTTCAAATTTTTCTGTTACCGCTCCTATAGAGATGTTCACAGTTTTTTAAATGTATTTTAGGTTAGCGTAGACAACGTCCTAAGACAGAAATGAACAGGGGTAGTTTATGATGATGTTTATTGAGCCATACAGTCTACTTAGAAATCCCATGAATTTTAGTGAATTTTCAAATTTTACTTCACCGATCTTATAGAGATGTTCACGGGGTTTCACCTACATGGTCAGATAGATCAGTCAAAACCCTATGCGTGTGGTGAACGGGATTTAATTATGATGAATTTTAACATGATATAGTGAAGTTTGTGCTAAAAAAATTATTAAAAAATTACACTGTTAAATTTATTATTTTTCCTATTGGAATTTATTTTAAGTAAAGTTTATTTTTGAGATTTATTCTATTAAAAATTACATTTAGAAATTGAGCATTTTTGACGGGTTTCAAATATTATTCCAGCCAATTCTGGAAATGTCCACGGGGTTTCGCTAACATTTTCAAATAGATCATTCAACCTAGTGAGTCTATGGTGAATGTGATAAAATTTAATGGGTTTTACTATGTTTTAAAGATGTTAGAAACTTCACAATTTAAAAAAAAATTCAAGTTTAATAAAGATCGAGCTATATATATTTAGAGGTCCTGGACAAAAATTTTCTGTTTTTTATACCGCCGATCGTAGGGTTGTCCACAGGTTCTCACCCATATTTTTGAATAGATTACACAATATTCTACCGTTCTAGTGTTAGGCATCCGATTCTAACAGGTTTGGCTATGCCTATAATATAATTTATGTTTTCATTTGTACTGTCACTACTATAGTCACTACTATAGTATACACTACTAATTCCGCTTGAAACTAATTTATTAGATTTGAATTAAATTATTTAACAATTAATAAACTTGAGATTATAATTCAAATCTAATAAATGTTTTATATTAACAATATTGTTCACCTTGGGGTTTTGCTCAAGAAAATAAGGATTATGTTGAACAATATATTCTTAAATTTTTGTGAATTGTAAATTCATGTATTTAAGAAAGCGAAATTCTTGATAATAGATTATCATTTCTCTCAGTGTACTATGTTGTTTTTTGAACATTATGAATAGTTTATTTATCTAAAAACAATGTAACCAAAAATAATAATTTATAAATAAATAAATGGGTAAGGAAATTCGACGAATTTAATAGACCACCTCTGCCCTATCTAAATCTAAAATACCTTCTTCAAATCATCAATTCTGGCTGGTGGTACACACAAATTGAACCTGCAATTTTCAGAGTAGAAGTTAAGTATCAGCTCCAAAAAATCCAGAATCAAGATACAAAAATTATAATTATTAAAAAACAACAAAAAATTAAAATCTTTGAAAATTTTGATAAATTTTGTTTAAAGGATATACATAATTATAACAAATTTAAAAAATTAATAAATTAAAGATAAAAAAGACAACTACGTTGTAAAGTTTCCGTAACCTATTTATACTTTTGATACAATCTGTGTAAAATTTTATATTTGAAAAGCTAAGTTTTCAAATGATAACCAATTGATAAAACAAATAATTAAAATTTATGTTAAACGATTTCTTTAGAAATTCTTTTAAAAATCGTTATATATTTTATCAAACCCATTCAAAAAATTTATCAAGGGTTGATACATTGAAATTTATCAATTTAATAAAAGTTATTTTTTTCTGTGTAGAGATGTCTACCGAAATTTCTACTAAATAACAAAAACTACATGTAAGGTGCGAATACACAAATATTATACGTTTAGATGAAATACTCTGGCAATAATTGTTGCGTGGTTAAAACAAATTAATAATTAAAATTAATTAATTCAATAGTCCCATATATAGACATGGTTTTTATGATGGCCTTCCCGATAAACCGAAAGCCATTTATTCGCCGAGATATTTGAAAACTAAAAATAGCATTTGTGGACGAATAAGTCGGAAAATGATACAGCACGCTATGTATAAGGATATATGAAAAGTTGGCCAGCTCCATTCGTATATCAGACTTTTGCCAGTGGAAAAAGTCACTTTGATGTCAATTAACTGATTGATCAAACTAAAACGTTTAAGTGTATTATACTTCTTACTGCAAAGTCTGACTTTAGATGAAGTTTGACAATATACAAAATACCAACGCGAAAAAGTATCAAATGTTTGCAGCTTTTCTAGTCATAGAAAGCAAAGAGGTCCTTTATCCACAAATATCTACACTGAGCGAAAAGTAAACTCATATTAAACGGTAACGGAACGATTCAAGGAAATTTCGTGTTTGAATGTGTGCTAAGCATATATTTGCTTAAATTGAGATGAGTGTTACTAAATTCATTGAAATCGAGCAATTTGTTTTTGAGAAATAAATGTATAATTTTAATAAATATAATTTCTTCGATTGATTTTTATATTGTATTTTTGTAAAATATTTATTCTTCGTATGAGGCATTACTATCATATTTTGAGGAATAAGTTTCTCAATTTCAGTATTTCACATTTACAAAAATATAAAATAATATCTCATTTCGAGACGAATTTTCGTTCCAAAACAGAACATTCACTTTTCATTTAAGTTTCAATTTTCTTAAAACACATTGTTTAAATCAGAAACTGAGAATACCTAACATCGATTTAAGAAAACAAAACTTGATGTACTTGATAGATTTGCTTAAATCAAATATTTTTATTCTAAATTGGAGAAAATTTATACCACATTTAAGAATGAATCTATTCTTGGATAGAGATTTGTATAAGTTTTAAATAAACCGTTAAAATCAATTTTTTTGATTTTTGAATTTTTTTATTAAAAAATAAATGTTAAAATTGTTTACAATAATATTAAAATACTAGAAATTTGGCGTAAACTGACCCATCTTCCAATATCCTTATTGAAATTAGTTTTAAATATATTTTATTATTCAAATTTATAAACTTGTACTCCACTAGTTCCTTCTTAATTAAATAAACATTAAAAATTATTTCAATATTTTTCGGTTAAAATATATTTAATTTTGAATAACGTTGGTCTTAATTTTACATCAGAAACTGAAACCATTTTTGAATAATAATCTGATTTATAAAAAACACAACAGATGCTTAAATTTTGTTTAATTGCTCACAAACAAATGGTACTAAATTTTATTATTTTAACAGTGCTATCTATAAACTATTGTTAAGTAATAGAAAGTAAACACATTTAATAATAAATCTCTTTGCTATTGGAACTGGAAAATTAACTCTAGAAAATGTTACATTACATACATAGTATAATTTTTAATATATGTATATGGCTTTAGATTCGTAAGACGGATCAGATTTTTTTCGGCATATTTTTATCGTATATTTTGCAATGATTGTTGTAATAAAACAATAATTGAAAGTTCCAAAAAGCACGAGGACACTGAATTTTCAATCGATGGCTTCCAAAGTTTTTTCTGTATTTTGTGTTTGATATCCGTCCGGTTGGTGGCAAGCAATAGTGGAGCCGTTTTAAAACTTCGAGATTTTGAAGATCTGAAAAAACATACATAATTATTAAGCAACTAATAATGTACCATTAAATTTAAAACATAATATCGAACAACCGAATATATTTTAAACATAAATATGTATAAGCAAAACACTTTTTAACACCACAATTCAAGCCTACTATTTTTTGGGATTAGTTCCAAATTTACTCTACGATGAATTAATTATATAGGGTGTCGGTCTAAAAACGAAATCGTAGGGAGCGGAGGACGGTGATTGATCCTGAGGACGCAATTATTAATAAACAAATTCTAAAACTTTTAAAGGGGAGTAATAAACTTAGATAAAATAATTTCACAATTCGTTTGGGCTTAAGATGCTGAACTTAATTCAATGATTCGATTTAAAAAATAAAACAATGTTCATAAAGTATATATATAATTATGGATTAAACCATCCGCAACCAAATTGCGCGTCGTATAGCATAATATTGTCTACAAACACCTAGCCATACAGATAATAAAAAATTTATATTAACAGTGTAGATTATGAAAACAATTTTGAAAATGAATAAGAAAAATAGTAAGTTATGCACGCGTAGATGTACACTACTGCTATTAGGTATGAAACTATTTGGATGTCGGAATATTATGAAATATATAGCCTACCATGTTCAAGCTCTCCGAGGTTCCCTAATCGTTCTAATGGTTTAACGTCCATAGTGTTTCCGTTTAAAATGTTAACCAACACGTATTGGATCCTATAGGCTAATTCGATAGAAACGAAGTATTTTTATTTGGATAACGAATATCAAAACCAATATCGATCTATAAGTGAAACATGTAAACGAAAGATTAATAAAGTAATATAATCAAGATAAAAAATAAATATATTTTGTAAATAAAACTTACAAGTCGATGTCGTTCTGACAAAATTTACATAATTTTTTGCTCCTTGAATAGAGTGAATTCCTTGATCCTATCTAAGCTGGTTGCTTTCCACCTGATTTCCAAAGTTTCCCATGGCTCATGGAAACAGTTTAACCATGTTTTGTCCTGCTTAAAATCAGGATTTTCGATTGCCTCAGTTTCGGATGTTCCTGTTATTTCATGTTAAAAATAAAACATACGCGTTACACGAAAGTTTTTTTTTTATATACACTGCCAATATACCTGATGACTTCGATATTGAACGTATTTCTGCCGTGTGGTGCCGTGTTATTCCTTCTTTCTCAAATGGTGTAAACAGTTTTTAGACTTATGATATACAATCTTCCTGAGGGATTTCGCTGGTTTGGTTGCAGATGGTCATAATAGTATTCCTGTGTAAACCTAAATATAGCCAACACGATTATTTTATTTTACAATTTCATGTATAGTATATCTATATACGCACACACACATACACTATTAACTCAAAACCATTTTAAGAGTTTCTTAACGTTATATTTTCATGCAACTAAATATGTAAAAGTATACAAACCTAACGGCTTTACACGGGGATGGTACTTCTCTTGGACGCTTGCAATATCGTTTTGCTTTTGTCACATACATTTTATTTTTATTCACTTTTACGTTAAACACTTTAAATTTATAATTTATGAATTTCTAAGTTTTATTTTTATTACCACCAAAATATTGCTGAAACTTCCTTTTCCTTATAAAAGTTAAAAAATATTATTTTAAGTCGCACCACACTACATATTTTATAAAATTGTTTTAACGCATGACCACTGCCTTTATAATTTTCGATTACACTAACCATTTAAGTAGCGAAAAAATTAACGCTATTTCATTAATTGTCTACTGCTTAAAAGAAGTTAATTCTTAATTCTAGAAAGAAAATTCCGCTTAACATTATTAAATTACTCTGCGTTTGAGATTACATCAACAAATCTATAGTTTTATTCTAAAAATGAGAATAATTTTCTAATAAACGGAATAAAATTGTATTTTATATTCTAAAGTAGAGATTTTTTAATCTTAAATATATTATTTTTAATCTCGTTTCCAATTTATTCACTACCATATATTGAAGAATAACCATTTTATAATTGAACATAAAATTAAAGAAAAGGACACTTAATTTTTTTTAATAAAAAAGGTGTTAGTTTTAGAGGATTCTAAAACCCGTCCTTTATATCAAGAGTTCTTTTAAACAAGATTAAATTAGAACGACGACAACACGTACGATGCTTTACGATATTTGGAATACGTAATTAGCGTATTTCGTACTTGTTTGTGAATTTTAAAATCGATCATATGGTAAATTCTGAGAACTTCAACTGTTATTTTAAAATTTTGACATTAAGGTATATATCAAAGTTGCACTGATATTTAAATATATTCACAAATGATGCGATTTATTCAAATAATTACAGATCTAAAAGGAAATTGACAAAATCGAGACAAATCGAAAATAGTTTCAGGAGCATCATGAGCCTATTTCAGTAGATAAAATGTTATTAAAATTATCGCAGTTTTATAATTCTCGAATTGAAGTATCATTAGTAACCGTGCACTGATGTACTAAGCTCGGGGTACCCAAAAGTTTTATCAGGAAGGTAATTCAATGTATTAAAATTGACCTCTGAGGTATGAGCTGTTGTAATAAATTAGAGAGTACTTTTTTCTTGTGCAAGAAGGTATTTCGGTTAAACTTATTGTATGTAAATTGAAGCTATACTCAATACTTATCAACCGATCCTTGAGTGTGTGTGCTAACCGGTACCTTTCTTATGCAGGATAATAATTCGATGTATTATTGCTCATTTTTGAGAGTATTATGTGATTCTCAATTTTGAGAGTATCTATTAATATATTCCGGGCTATCTTTTTGTAATGATAATTATTATCGAATCTGAGATGTGTGGGGTGATCGAAGTTCCCATTGTTTTGTACAAAAATGTAAAGCAATCCATCAATTATAGATCTTTAAAGTATAGAATGTTGTAATAAATTTTCGGATACAAATTTCTTGAACAATAATGTAATTCGAAGCACTGTAAAACACTGTTATACTATAAATATTTAAATTCCAAGCTCAATACTCATAAATAATAAAAGTTATTTTATTAAATGGTGGAAATATATGGATTGTTTTATTTATGTAGTAAGGTGCGATCCTGCTGCTGTAACTTTTAAAAGATAGATTACATTTCTGGATAATTTGACTTTGTTTTCAATATTCAGTATTTTAAATAGTCGTTCTAGAATAATTCTCAATACGAGAAAAACGGATCGACTATCTTGTTCCGTTTTTCTTGTGTTGAGAATTATTTTATCAAATTTAGAACACAAAACAAAAATGATTTTCAAGAATCAAACATTCTTTATTCAATCTTTAAATATTTTAATAACTTATAGGTTTTATGATACACTAGAGAATAGGTACTGATTAATTTCATAAATAAAGTAAAAATTTAAAATAGAGTCTAAAATTATCAAAAGAAATGTAGTGTTTCTCAAAATTAGTAAATGCTATTGAATTAAAGAATTTTTCTCTTTCTTAAACTAAGAAACTTAGGTTTAAATCTATATTGCATTTTATTAATAAAATCAAGCGTAAGTGGCTTCATTTATTCAAATTATTCTTCCTTCAGCTAATTATTTCTTGAATTTTACTAAAAGTTGAATTTATTGATTCATTATTCGAATTTTCTTAAAATTAGAATATGATTTTTCTCAGTGTACCACAAAAAGTGGAAAATGCACTCCCTCCATTTTTAACCCCAGGGTAATTGTGTACTCAAAGAAACCCTTACAAAAATGAGAACTTCCTTAGGTTTATTCTTGGCGGTAGCTTTTAGTTTCGTAATAATAAAAAGTTAGTCTACTCATCAGGTTGAAGTCGAAGTTCAGCATATTTTTACAGTTTTCTTAATTTGACTACAATGTTTAATCCAACGAGAGGGCGACTATGTCAGTGTCTCGTAATTTACTTCGATTTTTGTCATATGACTGTCCACAAAACCTAAGTCCCCATCTGCCTTCATTTTTCACCGTTAGTATTGAACAGTAAAGTCAAATTTATGTAGACCACTTTTGAGTTCATCGAATAATATGTCGATTATGCCAATATTCTGTAATCTAATACCAAACAGTGACATTTATCGAACGCCCAAGCCTAAGTTCTTTAACTGGTGGCTTTGAATGTCACATGATTGAGTTGCAAGCTGACATTCGAAAAAATTTATTTAATCTTATTGTAAGGTTGACTTCCGCAAGTCAGAATTTCATGAAATGATTTCCGTTTTACTTATATTTCTAACATTAAAGACTCAAACAAACACTGTATATACAATGAAAAGGCACAGAAGTCATTTTAATAACTTCATAAACAACCACAGCCATACGACTAACATTTTGAACATTTTCGACTAACTGGTTACCGGGTTGGTATCTCTTATACAACAATGACGGTCGGTCCCTGGGTTTGATCATATGAATAACAAGCAATAACTGCAACAGTTGTTGCATGAAACTATGACATCTAAATCCAAACAATTTTCCTTATGCAAAATTATGAAACTCCTATTCCTTGTAATTTTTGTAACGTCGCTTGAAAATGACAATAAAATTTATTTTCATATTTAGGATAGTTCTCGTTGAATTTTTTTTGATCTAAGTTGTTTTTAAATTTGTAATATAATTTGGTATATTATACAATGTCATATGCTTATTTATGGTGTGCAAAACCTTTTTACCCACAGAGGTAATTGAAGTAATACACACACACACACACACACCCACATACAAACAGAACTTTATGGACGATTACGATCAACAAGAAGATATGGGTTAATGGAAAACCAAAAATTGCCAATGAAAACTATCTCAACACATTGAAGGCCGTATGCGATGAAAAGCATATACCCTGATTTCCCGCATATTTTGTTGAAATTATATAAATAAAAAGTGAGAATTTTTTTATATCACTAAATTGAATAAAACGGTTCTTTATTATTCAAACGTCTCCCGGTGAATTCCCCTCGTTCAATGTGTTAAAAATTAAAAACAATGATGAACGTATGTATACTAAAAATCTATTAAAACGGGTTCGTCATTTGTTTGGGAATGTCAATTTAACATCCAATTGGAAATATTGCTAAAATCTTGTAGAAGGAAATAATAATATTTTTAGAATTGGATGCCAATCACTATAACGGTAGAATATTGTGTAATCTATTCGAAAATGTGGGTGAGAACCTGTGGTTATCTCTACGATCGACGGTATAAAAAACGGAAATTTTTTATCCAGGACCTCTAAATATATTTAGTTCGATCTTTATTAAACTTGAAATATTTATCACAATTGTGAAGTTTCTAACATCTTTGAAATCATAATTTAATCCCAATCATTATAGACTAACTACACACTAAAAAATTTTCGGATATTCTATAAATTTATTTATATTTTTGTTTAGATAATTTATACTTATATGAAATTCTATATAAAAATTATAAATATTGAACCTATATAATTCGTTTATATAATTCTGTAATATATTTTATACAAATTCATAGTATACAAACAATTTCTATACTTCCATTCGTATACTTTTTATAACCTGAAGTATAAAACTTCACTCTTTACACCTTGATTGGTATGAAATTAATATTTTTATCATATACAAATTTTGTTTTATACGATTAGTTTTATAAAATTAATACAAACACGAATATTTTTTGTTCAAAACGGGAGTTTTGTACTGGATAGGATCGTTTGATTTTTTTTCAGTTACCAATAATGTCTTAATAAAGTACGAGCCATGTAAAATTTGCAGTGCAATATTTACAGTAAATTTTTAAATATTAAAATTATTGCTAAGCAACGTATTATGGCAAATTAGATTAGCTATATTGTAATGCTCTCTCTCTCTCTCTCTGGCACTATATCCCATCAAGGGATTTGGCCGCCTCATATGAGGTTTCATAATCATTTTTTCATTTCGGATAATGAGTGATTAATTCATTGATCCTAAACCAGCCGTGAAATTGTTTCCTTGTGTCACCATCGGGAATCGAACCCGGGACCTCCGGTCGCTGGAGCAAGCATGCTAACCACTTTGCCACCGGGGCGGCATTGTAATGCTGCTAGGTAAATATAAGCTGTGCAATTTGAATATATCAATGCAAACATTTTAAAAATGAAAAAAAAAAAAAAAAAAATTCGTTAATAAATTACAAAGTGTTTTTAAAATGTTCAAATATTTTTCAAAATTTATTTTGCGCTTGGTGTTTATTCTGCGGGGAGAATTTAACCAATGAAATCATTTATTCTATCCGACTTTGTATTTTGTTCTCCAAATTTTATTTAAAATTTCAAACAAAAATTGAATTTAAAGAATTTAAAGCAGTACACAAATTGCCACAAAAATGCCAGTTCGTCTAGTTTCCGGATTTGCTGTGAAAAATGGTAATTATTTCAAAATTAAATAAAATATAAATTATATTTATTTTTCCTTCATTTGCAGTTTTTTATTGTAACCTTACTTCGCATCGCGAGTTTTTTGGTTTAGTCATCGTTTCATCTGTAAATAATTTACGAAAATTGATAACGGATCATTAGTCGGCTTCAGTTCCTGAATTTAAGGGGTTCCATATGAAACGACTGAAATGTGTCGTGGATGTGCTAAAACAGGACGTCACAAAACAAAATATCACAAAACAGTACATGGTACATTAAAGTACATGGTAAGGAACAGGACCAATTAAAGCAGTACATCACAGAATAGTACATGATACACTAAAGTACATGGTACGGAAGAGTACATCGCAAAACAGTACGTATTGAAAGAGAATACCACAAAATAGTTAATAGTCAATTTTACGATTTTAATAACTTAATCTTGCAGGTTTTTAATTCCAAAAAATTGTTTAAGTTTTATTTATTGTTGCAAAATAGATCAAAAATTTAAATAATGTGTTGTTATGTGACATCCTGTTTCACGACGTCCTGCCTTATGACATCCTGTTTTGAAATGTGCCATAGTGAACGGCTTCGGAATTTAAGGTAGACTTGTTACCAAAACATCATCTTTTAACACACTATCCTAGTATAATATTGAAAATGGGTCCTGTAGCTTACTTGACATCTATCCGTTATGAGTCATTTGACCAATATTTTAAAAATTTAAATAAAAAGCTTAGCAATTCGCCAACAACAAAAGTTTTCAACTCTTATAAAAATTTAAATCTAGAAAGAAAAGTGGAAAATAGGAAAAATACTTTACTTAGTAAAGAATTTATTCAAGAAAATAATTTATCTGATAAATCGTTAAATATTTGTGGATTAATTATAATATGTTACACAAATACACACTATCGCCCTTGATTATTCTTTAGCACTATTCTGGTAAATCCCGTGGAATAGAAATTTAAAATTTTGTATCAGTTTTATTCCCTTTTCCCCAAAGTGTTTTTTGACTTTAAGGAAAAATATTTCTTGGGAAATAGTTATTTAGTTGTCACGTTTGACGAATTTTATAATACATTTAAGATACAAGCTATGGCACAGTCAATACTAAATAAATTATATTTGAAACATTTTAAATTAAACAGAAGTTATGATCGTGCCGTGTCACGAAAAACAAACAAAACATATATTATATTAAATAGTACCATATAAATTACTTTACAATTAATTTAATCGTAGATCTTGTACATTTTTGTAAGCAAATTTAAATAAACATAACACTTAAGATTATTACAAAATAATCTAAAATTGTTTTATTTATGTAAAAATATTACTTAAATTTCATCAGTATTGAAAACTGAGTTCAGTTCTAGCATATAGAATTTCCGAAATTTCTATACTAAAGCAACAATATTTTATACGATAACCAGGTTGATATTTTCTATAAATAATTTATATAAATTTAATACTAAATCCCTTATAAACAAAAATTAACATTTACTGGATAAACTTTATATTTTCACTATATACCAGTGACCTATCAATTTATTTATATTTAGTATTATAAATTGTATTCAATATTTTATAACATTTGTTTATAAGTTTAACTAATATAAAATCTATAAAAAAATTCGTACGGAATTATATTTATATTATAAGTGTATTCATTTTATATGTAAATTTTTTGGTGTGTAGATTGGATGATCTATTTGAAAATGTTAGGGAAACCCCGTGGACATTTCCAGAATGGGCTGGAATATTATTTGAAACGCGTCAAAAATGCTCGATTTCTAAATGTAATTTTTAATAGAACAAATCTCAAAAATATACTTTATTTAAATCTAGGAATAGGTTTTCTGTAGATAATCTGTAGATGTTTCTAGATTCGACGGCACAACATTTAGAATGAGACCAATTTTATAGTTTTCTTTTGAAAATAAAATCCAATAGGAAAAATTCTAAATTTGACAGTGTAATTTTTTAATAATTTTTTTAGCACAAATTTCACTACCATTTTTTAACTTGTCTATAGAAACATTTTTACGTTTTCGATTATACCCCCATATCCCTGAAATGTTCAAGGGATCTCTGTCATATATTCGAATAGGTCAGAAAATATTTTATCAATATTGTGAAAACTAGACAAGAATGATGATTTTCATCATGTTTTCCCAGATATAAAACTTCTACATTTTCAATTTTATTCGCAAAATTTGGTATTTTCTCCAAAATGATTTTTACTCAATTGATATTCCCAAATAAGCAACTAACCCGATTTATTATAAAAACAATCAAATAACAGAAATCCATTGTTCAATCCAAATGTTCACATGGTTACGTTATGCTTTTCGATAGTTCAAAGCCTCGACTTTCGACAGTTCTGAACAGGATTCGGTTATGATGATATTTATTGTGCATACACAACTTAGAACTTCATGAAATTATTTGAATACAATTTCAATTTTATTTCTCCGATCTTAGAGATGTTCACGGAGTCTCACTCAGACAGATCAGTCAAAACCATATGATTTTTAGATAACTTGTCCAACTTTGATTCAAACGTGACCCTTTGAAAACTTCTAGGGTTTCTGTTTGATTGTTTTTACAATAAATTGGGTTTCGTAGCTTATTTGGGAATGTCAATTGGGTAAAGATCCTATTGGAGATAATACAAAAATTTTCAATTGAGAATAAAATTGAAAATAAAGAAGTTTTAAATTTCAAAAAACATGGTGAAAATTACCATTCGTGTCCCGTTTTCACATTATTGATAGAAAATTTAACTGAAAAAATTAAGTGTGCTTTAGACCACACTACTGAAGTAAAACTTCTAATATATATTTAATATTTATAATAGAATATAGAAAAATTATAATATTGGAAAAAAAATTGGTCACCCTTTGCGTTCTCGAGTGTCACCTAGCCGTTTATGTCTGATACCACAAGAGGTAACCTTGTAACTTGGTAACTTTTTCAAGGCCAACTAGTCGTAATACACAATGTTTATGTATGTGTCACAAAATGGACAAAAAAACCAGTTTTGAAATCTCTTCGCATAGTAAAAATGGCCTTGAAATATTTTTTATTTCATTTATGTATAACCACAGTACATCATGTGGTTTCATCGAAAATATGTTTAAGTCGCATTAAAACCTGTATCATAGGCAATCGGGGAAAGAAACGAAGAAAGAATCGGTTTCTGCGATACCTCGTGTGAAATGGAGCTATAATATAGAAAAAATAATTATATAAAATATATCACACGGACGAATTTTTTTTGGTCACCCTGTGCGTTCTGGAGTGAGTAAGTTAGTGAGTGACATAGATGTTATAATATAGAAAAAACAAATTTTTGGTCACCCTGTGCGTTTTCGAGTGAGTCAGTCAGTGACATAGAAGTCTATATTATGACTTTCCAATTTCCCTGTTTTTCAATTTTCCAATTTACAAATTTTCCAATTTTCCAATTTTCCAATTTACCAACTTTCAAAATTTCCTATTTTCATATTTTTTATTTTCCTATTTTGCAATTTTTCAATTTTTCAATTTTCCAATTTTCCAATTGTCCAATTTTCGAATTTTCCAATTTTTCAATTTTCCAATTTACCAGTTTTCCAATTTACCAATTTTCCAATTTTCATATTTTCATATTTTCATATTTTCATATTTTCATATTTTCATATTTTCATATTTTCATATTTTCATATTTTCATATTTTCATATTTTCATATTTTCATATTTTCATATTTTCATATATTCCTATTTTCCAATTTTCCAATTTTCCATTTACCTGTTTTCCAATTTTCTAATTTTCCAATTTTAAAATTTTCCAATTTTCCAATTTACAAATTTTCAAAATTTCCAATTTTGCAAATTTCGAAATTTCCAATTTTCCAATTTTTCCAATTTTCCAATTTTCCATTTTCCAATTTTCCAATTTTCCTATTTTCTTATTATCCCATTTTTTTAACCAATGATTAAAATAAAATGGTATCAACTAATGTTCCACCTAGGGATTTATGAATTGTCATGGCACATCCTGATACTAAAGGAAAATGATTTCGGTTTGCGTCTATTGTTTCGTTCGCCTCGTTCGATTACACTTTTCGTAACGCATTTGCCAGCTTAGTCCCCAAGTCAAGCGTGCCTAAAGAAGTTTTACTTCAAAAAGAAATAAAAATTATAAAACAAACGATTGCAATTCCCAAATAAAACAGAAGGTACAACATTACGCTGTATTGAAACAAAAAAATTGATTTGCATAATTTGTATCCTGCGATAGCTATAACAACTACTTATATCCAATCTTAAAGAAGGTATTTATATTTTAAGCTCCCCTTATCATTGATGACATTTTGCGTTAAATACAATTTTGAGATTATTAGTGTGGTATCCAGATCAATCGATAACATTGTGAATTCATTACAATTAAAGGACAAATAAACTGTAAGCCGCATATAAATAAAATGGGGTGTATTTTATATCAAGTTACTCGCGTTTACCCATATCACAATCATTTAGAATTTAAATGTGCGTGACTCCCCAGTCATAAAAAAATAAACTTTTTATTTATAAATTGAATTAAACGTAAAACAACAAAAGCAATGTCGTCAATATATACGGTAATAAAAACAACTAAACGAAATAAAGAACAATATTTGAGTTAACAACCACCATTTGTAATCACATAACAAGATGGCGTTATCTAATTAGTTTTACGATCACCGTTCAAAATTGCGAATAAAAGGCAACAATAAAAATAAAACTTGTAATTCTTATATACATTAACAGCAACAATATATAAGACTGATCGCGTTTTTTTCGCGTACCTATGCACAACAAGAAATCAAAAAAATGTCAGATCGTAACAACGAAACTTAAAGGAAATACAGCCACTTGATTGTGTTATCTCATTTAAAATCGATTCTAATTGGTTTATAATGAAAAACTGATTTTTTTTTGTATTTCAACCAAAGAACTGCATTCATTGCATTGTATATTACGGAAGAATGATTTTGATTTGGTGTTTCGTACCGCATTTCGTGAAAGGTGGAGACATAAATTTATTATACAAAGCGCAGTGTTGCGCGTGTAAGCGATACATTATTAAGAAATTATGATTTATATGCTGAATGCGTGACAGCGTCACCGTATATACAGCGGTACGTATTGATTCATTAAGATAAACTATTAATCAAATAAAAAAATATTTTCAATTTTCCCAAAACGACATAAAACAAATTTATATTTCAATTGAATTCAGTCATCCAAAAATTGAATTAACATTGTTCATATTCAATTCGTATGCGATGCGATACATAAATAACTCGCCACTATATATAACCTGGAATTGTATACAGTCGCGATATCAAATGCAATTGAAAAAAAACTTGTAAATTTATTACAAATTCTGATTGCCATGAGAAAAATCGAATGGCGATGTCGCGATGCATCAAATAATACGGATTTGTGTATTAAGAGAATGCGGACAATCAATATAATGAAGCCATTCAATTTGATTTTATGTCTGCGCTTATATGCATGTAAAACATTTTATTCATAATTTATATCTCGATATTCTAAACTATTGAGATTTTAAATTGAGAAGAGTCGGCTTTTTGGATGGTGCATATGAAACTGAACATAATTATCATATGAAGAGCCATAATATTAAAATGAGAGCTTTACATAGAGGGCAAGCTTTTATTGAGTTACTATAAGAAACATTGCTTATTTCCTTATTTTTCACAATAAAAACAGCTTTTATTGAGACAATAAGAAACATTGGTAAATGGAAAATCAGCCATCATAGTGTTGAACGGATGTGTACTGATTCCAATGTGTAATTGTAGAAAACACCAAAAAAAACTACTGTGGTGCTCGTTATAATTATAATGTTATTTATTTAATTATTATTAATTATTATAATTAATTATTTATAAAATTATTTGTATTGAAAAAAGTGATGAAGCTGCTCTGCGGTCAAAAGGTAAGTGAACGAGAAATGTAAGTTTCAACAGATTGAGCTTATCAGCATAGGAAAAAGCGGTAATCTACATTCAAATAAATATGCTGAATACTTGTGCTGATAATTATTAATTAAACTATTCAAACATAGAGCGCTATCTTAAAATATCAAACTGCCGATAAACAATTTCCTACATTATCTACATTCATGATGACAATTCTAAATGTCAACACAACAGCTGATTTCATTCAACATTTTTGGGTAAGTAAAATTGATTTAAAAAAATTCATAAACAAATTCATAATAACTAATTTACAATTTCAATTATTATAGGTATACATATTAAGAAGTACATCTACGGCGTTATACTACAAATATGGCTAAATGCCAAGTGTCACAAGGAATTCAACTTCAAATAAGATAAGTATCTAACATTAATTACAATTCATTTTGTTTACTTATTAACACATATTAATCAATATTTTTCTTTTCAGCTTCTGATCCTGAACATCGCGCGCCGGTTGGCTCACCAGAGCCAGTAGGTAATATACATATTTTTGTAACTGGCCTCTTAATTTCACCCAGTTTTGTTTTGATGATGACAACTCTGATTAATCCATCCTGACCTGGAATCACCGATATAATACGACCCATGAGCCATTTTGTTGGTGGAACATCATTATCCATCACTACCACCAGATTTTCGATGTTTGGATTCATTGTGGGATACTTCCACTTATGGCGTTGCTGTAACGTTAATATATATTCCTTGTGCCATCGCTGCCAAAAATGCTGGACCATCCTTTGAATATGCTGCCAACGTGATAACCGGTTCTCCTTTAAAGGTATCAGATTGGGTTCCGGTATAAGATTAATAGGATGCCCAATTAAGAAATGACCTGGTGTGAGGGGATCCAATTCATCCGCTGACATTTCACACAGTGGTCGTGAATTAAGGATCGCTTCTATTTCAACTAATAATGTCAACATTTCTTCATAGGTAAGCCGTGATTCTCCAAGTACCCGCTTCATGTAAAATTTTGTTGATTTAATAGCTGCCTCCCATAAACCACCAAAGTTAGGAGCCGCTGGAGGAATAAAATGCCATTCTATGCTGTTTATAGTGATGTACCTCATAATTGTCTCATCTTTAGATACCATTTCTAGATTTCGTTGTAGTTCCTTTTGAGCACCTACAAAATTCGTCCCGTTGTCACTGTATATGTGACTGCAAATGCCGCGCCGAGCATGGAATCGTCTTAGAGCTGCCAAAAACGCCTCCGTCGTCATATCGCCGACTAATTCCAAATGTACAGCCTTGCTCGCCATACACACAAATAGTGCCAGGTACGCTTTGATTAATTTGGCACCTCGCAATTTCGATGCTTTAATAAACAGAGGCCCTGCATAATTCACACCCGTGGACAAGAATGGACGATGGAATGTGACTCTGCATTGCGGTAGTTGACCCATAAGTTGATGTTGTTGTTTCGCCTTCACCCGGACACACTTAACGCATCGCCCAACGACTGTTCGAATTTGATTCTTGCATCTAAGTATGTGAAATTTATGCTTTAGAGTTGACATTAAAACGGTTTGAGCTGCATGGAACTGCTTAAGATGTTCGTCCCTTATAATTAATGTTGTCACTTGATGCCCTGCTGGTATAATAATAGGATGCTTCTGGTCAAATGTAACATTCGCGTTAGACAATCTACCTCCAACTCGTAATAAACCAAACTTGTCTAGAAAAGGAAAAAGAGACGTTAGTTTTGAATTTTTACAAATTGGTTTGTTATTGGTGAGCGCATTTATTTCTGATGAAAAACTGTTCAATTGGATTCTTCGAATTACGAAATTAAACGCATCAATCTTGGCTTCGTTCTCAAATCTCGAAAACTCGAACTTGTCAGCTTCTTTAGTCTTTGATTTTCTTCTAAACAGCATCAGAATTCTCGTAATGGTGAATACTACTTTCGTGAATCTCGAACAGCGTTCAATGAGCCTGGACACCCAATCGCTTCTGTCATCTTCAATTGTGTTGCTCAATACCACGGAATTAATCTTTTGTTCCCTCAGTGCTGCTTCTGATAGATCACTATTTAGCTTAGATTGACTTGGCCATTTCTCTTCGACTTCCTTCAACCAATACGGACCATTCCACCATAACTTGTGATTCAGTAACTCCTCCGGAAATAAACCTCTCGAAGCACAATCAGCCGGGTTGTCGTTTGAGGATATATGGCTCCACTGACTTCGATTTGTATGCTGCAAGATAAATGACACTATTTGCCACATACGTTGCCATCTCCTCGGACATGATTATAACCAACTGAGCACAATCGTGGAATCTGTCCACAAACGATAAGTAGTAACGACGTTGTTCTTAAATATTTCCAGGACGGACATTAATAATTTTGTCAGTAATGTAGCGGCACATAGTTCAAGACGTGGAATGCTGATCGATTTAATTGGTGCTACCTTTGTTTTCGCAGTAACGATGTTGGTCTTATACCCATCTTTGGTCTTCACCCTGCTATAAATTACTGCAGCGTAAGCCAGTTCGGAGGCATCCGCAAACCCGTGCAATTCTATTTCCCCCTCTGTGTACAACCACCTATGGATCCTGATGTCCTCTAGTCGCTTCAAGTTGATCCTAATACCTTCGTACTCTTGATACACTGGATCCGGTAGGAGTTCATCCCAATCGATTCCTATTAGCCACAATTTCTGGAAGATAATTTTAATTTTAATTACTGTTGGTGATAACCAGCCTATTGGGTCAAAAATCTTTGAATCCTCGGATAACATATACCGTTTCGTAAGTTTTTGATCTTCTAATTTAACTTTAAATTGGAAACAATCCTTTTTGGTTGAGTACCTCACTCCAAGTATCGAAATAGCTTGTGAACCATCGTCAATATCCAAAATCGTGGTGGCTCGGTTTATTTCTGGAATGATATGCATGAGTTCTTCACAATTAGATGCCCACTTCCGAAGATTGAATCCTCCCTTATTCATTATTTGTATTAGGTCCTGAACTATGATTTTAGCATCCCTTAGGCTGTTCGTCCCCGACATTAGGTCATCTACATAGAAATCTCGTTCTACTATCTTTGCGGCTTCTGGATATTCTTCCTTATAATCCAACGCAAGTTGATTCAGCGTTTGTGTGGCTAAAAAGGAGCTGATGACGTACCATATGTTACAGTAAGTAGCTTGTAAACGTGCAATTCTTCAAAGGATTTTTTCCTCCATACAATTTTTTGATAGTCGCGATAATCTCTTCGGTTGACCCATATTTGCCTATACATCTTTTCGATGTCAGCCGTGAAGATAATCTTGTGAGTACGAAATCTTAGTAATAGCTCGAATAAACTTGACTGCACCTGAGGTCCTACTGCTAGCTGGTCATTCAGTGAGCTTCCTTCCAATGTTTTGGCTGACCCATCAAATACAACCCGCAGCTTGGTGGTCGTACTGCTTTCCTTGATCACCCCATGATGCGGTAAAAAATACTGTTGGCCCCCAATGTCTATTGATATCTCCATATGACCTAACTGGCGATATTCATCCATGAATTCAATATATTGTCGTTTAAATTCAGAGTCGCGAGTGAATTTTTTCTCTGTCTGATTCATTCGTTTTCCTGCCATTAATTTTGAATTGCCCAGCTTGGGTAAACCTGCCTTAAACGGTAGGCTTACTATATATTTCCCATCTGTTGCCCTCTGAACCGTATTTTGATAGTGCTCAATACAAAATTTCTCTTCATCTGTGTATGGAACAGTATTCTTGATTTCTTCGAGCTCCCAAAATTTTCGAAGAGTCGAGTCAATGTCAATGTGTAGGTTTACCGGACCTGCTTTGACACCATCACTCTGCATTGGCGTTCCTGCTATGACCCATCCCAACCTCGTATTGTGTGCTATTAGCCTGGAATTTGGAATGTACTTCTTGCCATCATAAAGTAGGTCGAAAAATATATCGCTGCCTAATAGGATATCAATTCTTCTGGTTTTGTAGAAAGTTGGATCAGCGAGTTTCATGTTGTCCAAACTTCGTAGATCGCCCAATCCTGTGATCGATGGTTGATATGATGATATCTTTGGTACTATAAGAACTTTTGCTGTGGTCCTATAGTTATCATCCTGAAATCTAGATTTAATGCGTATGCTTGAAATGCCCTTTGAAATTCCTGACGTAACATCGTTTAATCCTTGAATCCAGATTCGACCATTTTCCTCTTTTAAACCGAGACGTTGAAAACAGTCCTCGGTTACGAAAGATGTTTGTGATCCGGAATCCAAAAGCGCACGACACCGTTCCCAATCTCCATTATGACGTTCTATATCTAATTGTACTGTGGGAAGAATTGTATTATTTAGTAAATTGGCATGACTACACATAGTTTGCCCAGAGGTACTTGCAGAGGTTTGAGCGGAAATAGTTGGAGGGGTTTCTAAATGTAAGATGTCATGATGCTTTTTCTGGCACAAATTGCATCTTCGCCTAGATTTGCATTGAAAAACCAAATGGTTATTTTTTAGACAGTTGTAGCATAGTGAATTCTTCTTCACATAGTCTCTTCTTTGCTGAATCTCAAGGGCTAAAAATTTAACACACTCAGTTAAATTATGGTCTTTACCACAAAATGCACAATTTACTGCGACTGCAGTGTGCATTGTTTTCAGGTGCTGCGATTGTGTTGTAGATGATTTAGCACACTCAGTCAGATTGTCGTCTTTACCACAAAATACACAATCTACTGCGACTGCAGTGTGCACTGTCTTTAGGTGCTGCGATTGTTTTGTAGATGATCGGCTTCCACGGTTTTCTTGCTTGATTCCTTGTAAAGAATCCATTCGTTTCATTAAGACAGATAATAAATTGTCTATAGTAGGATATTCCAGCTCCGTTGTTTCCCATTTCCACATTTGTCTCGTTTCGGGATCCATTTTCTGGGTAGCTATGTAGATGAGCCATGGATCTCGACTCTCTGCTTCCGTACCAAGTGCCTTAAGACCACGTATCACTTCGTCGCACGTATCATGCAACCGTGCAATAGATTGTGCTGTTGCGTGATTCACATTTGGTTAGTCGAAAAATGTTTGGATAAATGACTCAACAATGTATCGTTTTTTATCGTACCTTTTACACAATTTTTGATATGCCTCAATGTAATTGGCATCATTTATTGGGAAATGACGAATAAGTGCTAATGCTTCATCTCTTAAATGTCCCTTAAGTAGCTGGAATTTTTGGGCAGGCGACAGGTTTGGATTCTCGTGCACCGTTGAACCAAACAGGTCAAAAAACGATTGCCATTCCTTAAAATTCCCATTAAAGGGGGGAATGGTAATACGTGGTAAACGGAAATCGCAAGACGCCGACTGTGTTGTATTTAGCGTTTGGTCTAAGTTTGGCACGAGTGGACCCACATTCCTTTTACGTATTGCACTTTGTAATTTAGGCACGATGCTATAGTACTGAGCATCGACGGTTTCTATGTCAGTCTGCACTACATCCGAAATGTCAATCATTTGATGTTCGATATCGACAAAATCTTTATATAATTGCTGAATTTTCTCTAATCTAACCGTTAATTCTTCTACACTCGTGTCGTCCTTAATTGTACGAATAAAATTTTCGAGTCTTGTAATTTGTCCTTTAACATATGTTCTTTTTCCTTTCAGGGCCTCCATCTTATAATAACTGATGCACAAATTTTCACTACCGAACGAACACTATAATTTACTACACAGTAACACGTGGGAATAAGAAAGAACGCTCGAGAATTCAACTAATAGTTCTGTAGAATTATATCAACTTAGCACTATGTTAATGTTTCAATTTTCACTTGCACCCAACAATTATAGTTCACGCGGATTTAGGAAAGTTCGCTCAATATACAACTTAACTAGTTTTCTTAACGGGTTTCACTAAATGATTTGCACGACTATATTAATATTATAGTTTATGTAATTTGTGTAAATAAACTCAGTATAATTAAGAACTCAAAAACAAAATTTAATATAGTTTGTAACTTTATTGATTATAATATAAAAAAATTGATACTCAATGCGTTTTTCTTTTCTGGATGCTTCCATTCCATGTGGTTTCGTCTGTATTTCATCAATTCTGGATCGTAAACAGCTATCCGGCTCGAAGGACCAAACAATGAACGGATGTGTACTGATTCCAATGTGTAATTGTAGAAAACACCAAAAAAAACTACTGTGGTGCTCGTTATAATTATAATGTTATTTATTTAATTCACAAAATTATTTGTATTGAAAAAAAGTGATGAAGCTGCTCTGCGGTCAAAAGGTAAGTGAACGAGAAATGTAAGTTTCAACAGCTTGAGCTTATCAGCATAGGAAAAAGCGGTAATCTACATTCAAATAAATATGCTGAATACTTGTGCTGATAATTATTAATTAAACTATTCAAACATAGAGCGCTATCTTAAAATATCAAACTGCCGATAAACAATTTCCTACATTATCTACATTCATGATGACAATTCTAAATGTCAACACAACAGCTGATTTCATTCAACATTTTTGGGTAAGTAAAATTGATTTAAAAAAATTCATAAACAAATTCATAATAACTAATTTACAATTTCAATTATTATAGGTATACATATTAAGAAGTACATCTACGGCGTTATACTACAAATATGGCTAAATGCCAAGTGTCACAAGGAATTCAACTTCAAATAAGATAAGTATCTAACATTAATTACAATTCATTTTGTTTACTTATTAACACATATTAATCAATATTTTTCTTTTCAGCTTCTGATCCTGAACAAGTGTAGTATTTAATTATTAAATTTAAACTAAATCGGAGCATAAATTTATTAATTTTCTATTAAAATGAGCATTCCATTTAGTTGTGTAGGTTAGTTAAGTAAGTTAATAAAGGGTGACGCCGCAGAGAATCCCATTCACATCAGAATTTTCGAGATGAATGATGGATTTAATAGCAATCTAAACGATCGCATTAATAACAAAATTAAAAAGAAAACGTGTGCTGCAACGAGATTTTTTGAATCACCATGTAAATAGAAATAATAATTATTATTCGTCTAATAAAATTTTTTCATCAAAATTTTGTTTACTGGAAATGTATACAATTTCGATGACTCCGTAGATTTTCTTAATTAAATATTATTACTAAAAACAACAAAACATAGAAAATTTCAATTTTATGCGATTGCAAAACCGAGCTTTCTGTAATTTTAAAATCGTCTCTATAATAAATTTACTTGAAATTACGGAACACTATAAAATAATTAAAAAACTATTTACGAAAATAAACCATTATTAAGTTAAGCGCGATATTTTTAACATAATAATTTAATAACATAATTAATAAAACTCCAAACAGTTATAATTTTTATTTAAAATAAGGTTGGCGTAAATAAAAGTTTTCGGCGTAAAATATTCAACATCATGTAAAACGATAATAGAAAAATGTCACAATTTTTCCAATTTTTTTTTTTTATTTTATTCCAATTCGTTCGAGTTGTGTTATTCTCAGTTCCAGCAGATCTCCCTAATCTATTGAACCAGACAGTATACATAATATAAATTATTAAATTTTCTAAACAAAGATTTGGGTTTTAAAATATTAAATTTTTTGTCGCTACTTTTCAACATCTTTTCATTGTTTAGTAATTGCGAATGTTTTAGTAATTGCGAAAAGCTTTATAAAACAATGTTTTTGCTTTATGAAGCTCATCAGTTTGGTTTATACTACAGGATGAAACAATATAGCTTGCAAATTTATTGCGATAAAAATCAAATTTTTAACAAGTAACAAAAAACAGTTTTCGAAGTTTGTTCATCATCAATGTTGAACTAGAATCCAAAACACAATAACATTGTTTATTGCATTGTTACTCCAAAAGCTTTCTTTAACGATAGTTTGTTTTGGAAAAATAATGCTGATATTTTCTTCATGTTTCTAAATAAAAAATATTGTGTCAGACTAACTTAAATGTTTTTGCGTTAACTCGACATATAATATTACTCAATTTTAAAATATGCTTTTCCTGATTATTGAACTAACCGCATTCAAATTGAAAATTCAAACGAAGCATTTATGTTTTTATATACAAAAAAGCTTCTAAAAATATTAAGAGGCACTTTTTTGTTTAAAAAATAACAAAAAACTTCCCACCTAAGGAAATCTCATGAAAAAAATGGCGGAATATTATGGCTCTTATATTTAGGAGGCTCTGATATCACGCAATTAAAAATATATAAGGATCAGCCCTCGAGTCGATTTGCAAAATTGTGTATGTTATGTTTAATATATTTTTAATTTATTATTTAATTTAATTTTTTTAACTGCAGTATATTTCATGCATATTTTTTTTTGAACGGTTTTTCTGCAATATACTTGAAATTTCAAAGACAGTATGGAGACATGGTCGGACCAGGAGCCGATCTGTACCACAAACAGTAGAATCTTTAGAAGGTGAGGAGGAAGAAAAAAACTTGGAAGGAAACCTTTTAAAAGAATGTAGAAAAAATAAGAAATCACCGTCCCAACCAAATGTGTCCGGTATCAACCAGAAATACTCTTCCGAACTGTCATCACCACTCAGGATATATTGGGAGACTTTTCGGCAGGAAATGTTAATTTGTTTTGAGTCTAGTCGTAGCGATGATGACTGCCAGTGAATCTGAAACAATCGCAGAGTTATGCTTAATAGGCAGTATCGGCAAGGGGAAAAAATTGAACGCACCAATTTTGGGCATGAGAATATTTGTGTATCGCCTGGGCGCGCCGAATTTGATGAGTTAGGTTTTGTGTATCTGGAGGAACTTTTGTTGTGTATCGTTCGCGTGCATTGGATCGCAATTGGACCAAGGTTTTGTTTTTTGTGTCTTCCGTATAATATTAGAGAAAGAAGATTTGGCTACCGAATATAGGTTATGTTAAGGAACATTTAGGGAGCTTTTTGCAATAACCATTGCACCAAGAATGAGGGATTGTTATTAACTTCTAATATACAACAGGACTGCATTTATTAATTAAATATACTCAAACTTCTTTGGTATACATTTCTGATCGCCAAGTACAAGGCAGCATGTTGATGGTCGTATTTTCTGAAATTACCCAGAGATACTCCTAGGTGTTGATAACAACTTTGTTTGTTGCTGTTAATGTTCAAACTAATTCGTTTTGCCTTTCTTATTAATCTGTCCTTGATATTATTTGATCTTAGTCTGTCGTGTCCACCACTCCTAGAAAAATGTTGAAGAATGGTTATGTTATACATGTAACCCTCGTACAACACGGTATTTTTACTAGACAGTTTCGCTATAACACGGTCGTCAAAGATTTTTGCATAACACGGTTTGACTTTAACACGGGAAAATTTCCTGATATAACAAGCTAATCTAGTTTACCCGTTTTTTGGCATGCCAATGGATTACAGCTGCCTTGTTTACTGATTGGTTCCAAAACTGCTTCATGCCTCAAGTAGAGAGTTATATGAAACAAAAAAATCTTACCTTCAAGATTTTATTAATTTTGGATAGCACACCAGGACATCCAAAAGAGTTGAGCCATCCAAACGTGGAAATTATTTATTTACCACCTAATATGACATGTAACAATATGACATGTATCTAACTACATATCCAAAATACTGGAATGCATTCGATGATAATCATACCTACGAAATTCTGATAACCCTGAGTTGGAATCAATCGGGTTGGCTCTGAATCCTGCAGATTGTTCCTCTAGTGGGTAGGAGCCGGTCAAGTTATTGATCTTTAATTTATGATGGAATAGCTCCGAGTGGCTGAAAAATACAGAAGACTGACCCACCACAATATAGAACTGTTAGCGAACCTACTGAATAAATAAAACTCAGCCTGAAGAACAGAAAACACTATCATTACAAGAAAATCTTAACGAGATTAGTATATTTCAAAGAATGGTTAATTTTCCAGCTTCACCAAATTAATTCGAGTATTGAAGAGCTAATTCGATGAAACAGATGAAACATTTCATCAGAAAAGTATTTCAAGAAATCGACAACTACTGTTACAACCATTCTTAAACAAATATGATTTATTATGGGTCATAACATCATTTGGGTTATAAACTAGATTTTTAAATTTTAATTTCCAAAAAAAATCGTTATCATTGAATAATTGATGCCTTTTACGAATGACATTGCCATCTGTTCTCGAGCATTTGATACTACGGTTTTTTTGAGCGTGAATTGGCCTTTATACTCTGGTTCACATTTTGCACCCTTCTACCGTATAACGTAAACGTCGAATAATTTTGAGAGCGAGAGGGATAAAGGGATGTTTTTTGTGTATTTCTTGTTTTGGTGTGTGTGATTAATGCGCAGTAAGAAAGGGTGGGTAAGTGACGCGCACGGAAAACAAAACAAGAAGCACCAAAGAAGACAAATATTCGTCTAGATTTTGTTTTTTGGTGCGAGAAATTAGGATAGTCGTATTTAAAATTTCGTTTTATTGAGTGGAGTTCAATTTTGACGTTGAGAGTTGAGAAATTAAATTAAATTTTTCTTATTAAACAGAAATAAGTATAAGTTGCATAATTCTAATTTTAAATGGTTGAAAAAAAAATACGAACAAAAATAAATTTACAAAATACGAAATAAAGTTGGTGAGGCCGATTTTTCGAATCGGTATGTTGGGAGAGAGGGGAGGGTGTAATCTAATTTAATGTCGGTTCTATATTTGCAGGCTGGGGTTGTCACTCACCATCATCCCCTTGGCAGGACATCCACAGGGTTGGAGTGGCAGGTCCAGCATGTGTCGTCCATTCGAGAATAATCGTAAAATCTACGCGGTCTCCCCGCGGCCCTCCGGCAGTTTCAATCTGTTGGAGTGTGAATTATGGGGGATTCCTCTAGCAGTCTCTCCGGGCTAAGATAGGCTTTGTCTGTTGGCGAAATGTCCCTACCATATTATGCTGCTTCGTTGTGGCTGGGCATCGCCCGCTAGAGGGCGATGGGTCATTAAGGGGGTTTCTTCAGCAGACATTGTTCTTGTCATTCGGGGAGATCCGGTTGTTCCTGGATGGGTGGGCACACCTAGTTATTATTATATTTATTCACATTGCTCGAATTTTGCTTGCATTTCAATTTAATTTCCATTTTTATTTAGTTTGATTTTTAATTCTTATTTTCCATTATTTATTTTGTTACACAGTGTATGCCAGTAGCATGCAAGCTATAACTTCCCCACGGTCAAAAAGCTAGAGGTTTAGTCGGTAAAACCACCGTGAGAGAGGCTTCTGCATGCTTAGATGAAATCTGCGGGTTGGCTTCGTGCCACCTAGAACAAGTTAAGCAGCTAATTATCTCACCAGCCAAAGAACACCGTACCCTAGTCATCACTTGGACAATGATATCCGATACCTTGATGCAGTAAATACTTTGATGTGGGCTAAACTTCGATAAAAAATAGTACAGAGAGATGATCCGAATTATGGGAGACCTGCCAATAGCTCGAGTTGAACTGACAAGACAGTTTTTTAAGTAGGATTCGATTATACTGGAGCTTGTATGGCTCGGTTGATCTGTTAAACTGTTAACGGAAGACATACAAGCCACTAAAGCAGTTCACCTAGAGTTTGTTACTGATCTGACCACTGATGCGTATATTACCATTATAAGACGATTCATTCCTCGCAGAAGTTTATATAGAGATAAATCCACATCGTAAATAATCAACTACAACACTTTTACCTAATCCAGACAAACTCTACTTAATTATATTTCTGATACCTTGACCTGCGAATTAGAACATCATTTTCATTTTATACCTCCAAAATCACCTTATTTCGGAGGCATATGGGAAGCCGTGAATACGATTTGGATGGTTTAACAGAAGCGCATTATCTGATTGGTCATCCTACAGTTCAACTTCCTGTTGAAGATTCCATAAAAATTAAATTATTTAGATTATCTAGACGGCAAGCAGTTCAAGAGACATTAAAGAAGATACTTTTACTCCAAGGACTTGTTACCTAAAATCATTTATGGGGTTTACCAAACGCCCTGTAATACGGATCATGGAACCCGTATTACCTTATACCAATACAAAATCAGCCAATTATTACTTCTCCCATAAAAGCATTCAAATACGAGAAAAGTAACCAAATCTGATGAGAATGAAATTTGATTCTAATAAAATCGATTATCCAGCAATATTGTGAGATAAACTTAAGACTTGTCTACCAATTAAAATTGACAATTCGTTGAGCTGACAGACCGCAACAATACAAATTACCAATTCCAACTCTTTATATATTCCATCCATCTCGCTTGCTCAAAACCTTTTTGGAATTTTCGCCATTCAAAATCCAATTAATGATGCATTAATCAGGGTGGCATAACATTTTATCTATCCCGCTTATGTTTTTCTGTTATTCTCCGGTGTGCTTAAAATACTGTGTGCTTCTTGACATCTTATTTTCCATTTTCAGCAAACAGAGAAAAACGATATATAAATGAACAAAAACATTAAGAAACAATGATCATGATCTTAAGAAACAAAAAAAAAAAAATAAATCTTGTGAACATATAAAACGAATAATCAATTACTAAACGTCTTCGAGATAAGAAATCTTGGTGTGTTGGTATTTTCACTTTGGAAGTTGGGAAAACGTAATTTTTTTTTATATCTTAATTGAATTCAAGTATTTTTTACTATTAATTAGGTGATCTTTAAGCTTGTTGTTTGTACCACAAGTACATTCATTATAACCATTTATAAATTATTTTGTAACACATCGCGCGGTAAACGACTTTAACATTATAGACACCGTAATTGTTTCGACCGACAAAGTGCGGCAGAAGATTTACATTGCTTAAATACATTTGTTACTTTCTTTCAAGTGTTTTATTTACTTTCAACTTTAAGTGTTGAGAGTTTTTATTTTGGTAAAATATGTAAATAATTTATATGTTGTGTTGTTTTGTTACCACCGTACAATATACTACTCGTATATACGATTAACCGCACATTTAAAGTGGTTGATCCTTTTCTTATACATATTTTTTATAAAATATACGGGATTTTGTTTAAAAAGGAGATTTTATGGTATAGGCGCCATATAGGGTGGCATATTTTGTTTAGCAGGCCGATAAACGGAAATAGGTCTTTATTTTTTTAACACATGTACTAACAACATAAATGCCGTCGCATTGTTTTGTTAATGTGCGGGTCTTAAAATAAAATTTTATGAAAAGTACAACAAAAAAAAAACACTTTGAACTTTAAACCAATTCAAATATTTACACTTATCGTAAGCACTCATAGCTCATTATCGCATCATTACCATAATAGACACCGAAATCATTTCTCTTTGGTGTTTTTGGTTAAATAAACGTCGATTAGTTTCTTCATTTGTTTAATGTATCTGTTTTGTTTTCTTAAAATTTTGGTTAATAGTGTTTTCACCACCACCACCAGCTGTATTTGGCAAATTATAAGATGATGAGGATGATGATGAACAAAATAAAAAAAAATCTCTAATCGTTTGTTTAAATAATTGCCGGCACTAATCTTTGTTGTTTAAAGTTTGTTTTCTTAATTTTGGTAACAAGATACCTTTAAAAAATCTTATATTTATTATTTGTTTATTTATTTTTAACTTTGTTTTATAATAATTATTTGAAAAGATTTTTAACAAATCAACATAAAAACCAATTAAGAAACTGATAGACGAGCAGATTATTTTGTTTAATTTTGTGATCGAGCGCAATTTGGAAATGTGTAATACTTAAGATTTTGCACATAAATAGTGGCTTTGATTACCAATAATATAAGCTAATGTGTGCTTATTGGACCGTTTTAATATGCCACCAGATCATTTCAAATCGAGCGAAAGAAGTTTTCAAATTATATTTATTTTGTATTTATCACCAGAAGTGACATTAACCTATTTTAAGTTTAAATGTTTTCTTCTTTCATCCGATTGCCCAAAAAATTAATTATTTCGTAATTTTCGACATATCGGTGTCGAAAATAATGTAGACAATTAAAATTTGCGTAGACAATGTCGACAATTGGTAGAGTATGTATGTAGAATACTCTTTGATTGATTTTTCCCATTTTTTTAGTACTTGCAAAACAAATGGTTGAAATAAATATGTACGTTTAAAATAATTTAGAAGAGATTTCAAATTTTTTATACGCCTTGTAATCTGTTCTAGTCTTTAATAAACGACACATGCATAATACAAAATAACAAATGAGTAAGTTCTTCTCATACTAGAGAAACTTTTTTTTTAAAATCGCTGCTCTTTCGCGGTTTATATTCCCGTCCTGTAAAATCGAAGACGTACGGTTATATGACCGATTTAAGTGACCATCAGCGCATTGCATAGCTCCACGTCATTGAACTGGACATGGAAGGGTTAGTTGATTATACCACATTATACCCTCCCTATTCCCTTCAGATTTGCCCCAAATTACCCCTGTGCTGACGTAGAGTAATGACATATCTAATGGGTATAATAGGATTGATCGGCAAGTTTAGAACTCAAAAGTCACACAAGATATTGTTAATTTAATTTTGAGAATTTCTAAATTTATTGTAATTTGCAATTTGGGAAAATTATATACATTACCACTTTTTTGGCTGGAAACTCTCGGCATACTTGATCAGTATCTCCATAGCCCGAAATGTATGGAGTACTTAACTGATTTTACTGAATTAAAGTATAGAATCGTAGATAGGGATTTTTTAACGTCGGCGATATTCTTTTTTTTAATTGTTTTCACTGGAATTATAATGTCTGAAATATCCGGCAAACCCTCGGTCAAACTTCCACGTTTATTAGGATTATGAACTGATTGATTAGCTTGTTTGATCATTTGTTTGAGTAACCTGTCTAAAAAAAAATCTGGTTTTACATTCTATTAAAAGTAAATAAAACAAGTTGTGTGTGAAAAATCAACAATTTTTTTTATCAGAATAAATATTTTATGGCATTAAGTGTGGAAAATAACGACATTCAAAGGTTCGACGCGACCTCGTTTAATGACACGTATTCAAGGCTGTGAGGGCAGGATGTAGTTTATTCGCTTACACCTCAGATTTAAAATAGCCTCAAATAAAGGCGTAAAATCGCACAATCTCGGTGGCCATATCACGTCGATCCACGTAGCGCCTATTTGTTGGAGCCACATGTCATCGGTGTCCATATTATCCAGCTAAGGACACAACAAGTTGTTTATCATCAATCTGAAGCGCTCGCTGTTGACAATTATGGCAATGCCAGTTTAGTTTTTTAAGAAGTACGACAAACAGTGACTTTCTCAGATGCATTTGGTGCTAGTCTATCTCGTGTGGAGTGGTATCGCCCTAAATCCGACACTTTGGCTTGTTCACATATTCATTCTTCCACGCAAACATAGGCCTCTTCGATAAATATGATTTTTTTTTGCGGAACCTTATGTTCATGGGTCAGTTGGAATTTAAACGGGTGTAGACCAAATTCCAGAAGCAAAACTTGCCAAGCAGTCGCACAAAAGTCACGTTCTTGTAAACGACGAGAAATTTACTGCCTTACATTTTTTCGTACTCTCTCACGCACAGCAACGATATTTTCAGCAGAGGCACAGGGCGATAATAAGAAACTTCTTGTGGCCTAAACGGGATGGTATGGATATCGACGACATGTAGTTCCAAAAGGAAGGGGCTAAATCAGTGTTGTGCGTTCACGCGTATTCCGGAATTCTCTATACCTGTTGGTGTCAACAATACTGTACACAATTTTTGTTTGCGTAGGCAATGTGACCCCTGCCGGAGTGCAAAACTCATGGGCCGACCCATCTTCCGTAGGTTGGCTAGCAATTCGTCCTCGAATTGGCTAGCAACGGCATAAAAGTAAAGACGGAAAAAGAAAACCTGCTCAAGAATTGGGAGAGCCTTGGCCCCAGAGCAGATTGCAGTGATAATAAAAAAAAAATCGTAGACAATTTCGAATATTTTTTCTTTCCTTTTCTCATTGGCTTTTCAGTATGCGGCTATGTAAAGTTTTCAAATACTTATACCACGTTTACACCTGAAGAATAAAAGTATGTTAGCAAAAAATAGACACCAACTAAAATATTTAAATTAATTGACACATACTTTTTTGATATTTCATTATAGTATGTATTAAAAAAGTAGTGCAATAATATGTAGTCGTCTAAACCCTACTTTAAAGTATGAAATGTCATTCGCACAATTTTTTATTCGTTTGTTGTGCGTATTGTGTAGTGTTTAAAATAAAAGGAAAAAGTATCCCCAATCAATTATTTTACTCGGGTGAAATTTTTATATATTACATATAATATATACTATATGTATATATTATATTTCTTTCTTTGGTATTTATGGACTGAAGCTTTTATTTTATCTTTGGAATGAATTTATAATCCATCCCGTTAAATTTTCGTAAGATACGCCATCCGCTTTTCAATTTCCCAATAATTTGTTCGATAATAATTCGGACAGAATTCATGTAACTGTTGAATGACTCCTGAAGTGGATCCAAGTTGCCCGTGTAACTCTTTAGGAGACCGTCTTAAAGAGGGTAGGCGGGATCACCCAAAACCAAATAACGCATGTCCACTCCGTTAATTAATTTTGTTTTCTGAGAAATAATAAACAATATTATATTAACTAAATTACCTCAAAAACTGGTGTTTTTTTTGTCAAAAATCGACATTATCAGGGAATCCGTTTGAGCGGTAAAGAAACTACTGATATTTCGTACAAAGATTTGTTTAAAAATCACTTTTTTTAACCAAACTTTTCATGTACTAATTTTCGAAATCAAAAAAATTATTTGTGAGCGTGCGTGTGTGGTAAGCTGAAGTTGAAAGAGAATTATTTAAACAAAAAAGATTCTTAAGTTTGCAGCAATACTAGGCCAGACCAGTTTTCCAAAATTAAAAAAAAAATGCCGATTTTTGACAAATAAAACTGTTTTTTTTTCACAAAAACTCGATCTCAGTATAGGCTAGACGGATTGATTAATCGGAATGAAACTTTATACTTAGGCCTTAACCACACATTGGGAGGTTCAGCGATTTTTGCCCGTAATCGGTTCATCGGAAGTGGCCGGTTCCACAGGATATTTTTTGTTTTTTTTAAAGATTATAAATTAAATTTCAAATAAAATTAGATCAGAGCATTTTTTAAATTCTACCGGAAATAACGAGTTTTGATAAAAAAAAAATTAGTAGCACCAAAATTTGTCATCTCCATAGTCCAGGCGGATTGACTATTTGGAGTAAAACATCATTTATGAACTTTTTCGAGATTCGATGTACCGAAAGTGGCAGCATTAATGGGGGCTTTTCAAAATTTTGCAATATTTTATAACAATAATGGTTTAAATTTAACATTTTTGTTTTTCTGAAATTTATGGTTTAATTCACAAACGGTATGTAAATTCTGTAACCGTAAAATTTCCAATGTATTAAAATTGTATTCAACAAATGTAACATGGCTCTATAAGCGGACGTTTTGTTCTGTAACTTCGCAGCGCCAAATTTGGTGACGTAAAGTTACATATCATACTTTCGATAGCGAGTAACTCGAACAAATTGTATTTTTCTTAACCCTTTTCTATATCAACAGAAGTTGAAGCTAATACCAATTGTAGTTTTTGGATAAATATTGATAATGCAATACATACACGTACAGTCGAAACAAATAGTTTGAGCGAATCGACTGCGGGTGGAAAACTGCATATAAAAAAATATAAAACAAAATTTTAAATCAGAGTATCTTAGAAATTCCTATGGATTTTGATGCAATTAGTAAAGTAAAATTTGTTTTAGATCCGCAACTGTTTTATTACGTTTGTGCAGGGAATCATAAAAATCATTTGTGTGGAAATTAATGCATATTTTGCAGGCTACTTTGATTTATACCAATTGTTTTTAATTTGTTGTTTTATATGCAGTTTTCAATCCGCAATCGATACGCTTCCGCGGATTCTATAATCGACGTGAATTGTTCTGACAAACGAATGACGCCAAGTGTACGAATATGCTGTTTGACAACGTAATATATATATTCTTATTTTAATTTATTTCTTCATTAATTATTGCCAAAAAATAAAATATCATTTTGTATATGTATATCATTTGGTTATAGCGGCGAAAAGTCTACAATAGCATTTTTGAGAACATTGTATTTTTTTCTGTGTAAGCAATTTCTAGAAAGGTACAGGTATATAATTTTGACATTTTCTTAATTGGACCATTAATTGGGGATAAGTTTTTCTAATTATACAAGACAATTTTACCGAAATGCGGTGGCCCATTGGTTCTCAATTTTTATTTAAAAGAAAATATTAGCAATAATACTTTCGTTATATATGGTTAATGCCCGGTTGCACAGAAAAATGACTAACGGCCTGTTAGTTGTGCGCCAGTTAAATGTTTTATATGAAATCCTGTTTTCGCAGTTAGAAAAAGGTCAATGCAAATTTGATAAAATGTATTTGCTTCGACTCAAAATTTATATAAACCGGATTCATTAAAATTTTGGTTCTCTTGGATCTTGCGACTGGATGGAATAACAACAGAGCGTACTCGCATATAAGAAGTCGACCACCGCATGGAATTGGACAACGGCCGTGAAGAAACCAACGGATACGTAAAACGGAAAAGCGATGCAGGAAAACGCATCAAGCTGGACATAGAAATTTTTGGATCCAGTGGTATGTAATATGGAAAAAAACCAGGTTGGTGTTATTAACATTACTTAACCTTAGAATCGTGTACTCTTCCATCAACTTAATCCTGTGTTAGGGGGAGTTGTAATCCCCCGTAAAGTTTAACTTGCAATTTGTATAGATCAAGTCATTATATTCTTTGGAAATTGAAGCAACAAATCAAAGATGTATATAAAAACAATTACATTTACAAATTATAATTTTTTTCAACATATTTTTATTAATTCTTGTATTCATATAATATGTAAATATAACATAAAACATATAATAGATCGATTTCAGAAACTTTATTAATTATGGAATTCATATGTCTGATATATGTATTGGTGAGCCTGAACCAATGCGGGCTCGTTTGGCTGTCGATGGTGGTCGTTTAAATGAATCCTGTAGTGGATGAGCATCTCCTTCGTCAGAAATTTCTTCATCAGAATTAGATTCTTTGAATCGTAGAAGGTAACATGGTTCGCAAACCCTAATATAGTGCTTACTGCATGTTGGCTTAATACATAAATCACAGACAGCAGTTGTTTTCGTGTCTCTATTTTTCGTTCGGAAGCTCTTACATTGCTCACATCTGCGTGAGAAACTATTCATCTGCGTTTTTGGAAACTGAGTACAAGCGGGTTTGAACTGATACCCTATTAACTCCATTGCAGTTTTGACGGTTGGTTTCAACGGAAGTTTGCTTCGGTTATCTAAATGTGACTGGACCAACTCAAGTGCCAGTTCCTTCAGAAAAATTTTCCGTTTCTCGAATTTATTAGTATTCCAAGCTGGATGACTTAGTTCAAACAATCGATATGCTCCAAGTCCAGCCACATCCAGTGTATTATAAAATAGTACCATTGGCCAACGGTTACATTTTCTTTTACATGTATAGCCACGGACCATTTTGTCAAAAGTGTCGACGCCGCCCTTTTTTTCGTTGTAATCATGAATAATTATTGGTTTTCTGGTTGCTTCATTTAACTCCTCTGAGGCATGGGCAGTCGACAGTAGGAGGACATTTTTTTTGGAATCAGTAGTGTAACTTACAAGTGACACTTCATTCGAGAAGCAAAAAACGGAACTATACGGACCTCGTTTCTTAGCTTCCTCTACCGATGCGAATAGTCATGGTATTTCACGTTTGTTGGATCTAATTGTGCCAACTAGAGTTGTGTTGCAGGCCCATAAAGCTTTTGCGAGTCCATAACTAGTAAAAAAGTTGTCCATCGTTATATTTGTACCAATATTCAAATAGCGTTGAGCAAGTCGCATTACCAAGGCATGAGAAATCCCAGTGGACCTTTGCTCGTTTGGTTGGGTTCCCAAATATATTTCGGCTGATACAGGATAATTTGTTGAGGCGTCTACAATTCAAAATATTTTGATGCCATACTTTCCTGGCTTCGATGGTATGTATTGTCGAAAGCTGCATCTGTTGCGTGAAGTAACCAACTGCTCGTCGATCGTGAGCTCTTTCGATGGAATGAACGGCAAATTTAAGTTCGCTTGGAACAGAGTCCACATATGACGGATAGGAGCCAGTTTATCTTCTCTTAATCTATCTGCACGAGTTCTCGAATCATCGAAACGTAAAAATCGACTAATTTGTTCGAATCTCTCCAACGACATCACTCCTCTATAAAATGGCATGTTGGATTTGTGGAACAGATCTCTAGCTGCCACTAAACTTGATTTCTCAGCACCAGCGTAAAGCAAAATGCCTATAAATGCGTAAATTTCATCCACATTGGTTTCTCTCCAAGGTCGCATTTTTATAGGATTTTGTGCACGTTCATTCGCTTCGTACGTCCGCTTAGCTTTTCTATTTGTTTCCAACACAATACATTCAACAATGGATGTTGAAAAGAGACGCTTGAATGCGTCTAGCTTTTTAGTAAAAGTTTCAGTTGTACAAGGCACAGAATCCAGTCTCTTCTTTTTCAAGTCTTCGGTTCTCAACTTTTCAGAAGCAGAAGGCATCGACCACCAAATAGTTTTGTCGTTTTTGCCTTGTCCTGTATATTTTTGACCTCGATTTGCTTCGATTGCAACTTCAGCTTCTTCCTCAAAACCTCCTTCGTTGCGATTGTCATCAGCATTTTCAATATCTTGAACTAATTGTATAAAACTAACATCTTGAAGCGGTGCATCATTTGCATTTGGGGTATCAAAATCGGAATCATCGCTGTTCGGTTCATAATTTGAATCTTCGTCGCGATCGGAATGATCATGTACTCTAGAATCGATTATATCGTCAGATAATAGTACAGCTGTAGAATGATCTCGTCCACCAATCGGTTGCAACACAGTTTCAACATCATCATCTTTATCAAAATAATCAGCAAGTTCTTGTTGTTCCTCTTTAGACAAATCACGCCTAATATTTGCCAAATAAACAATTCTATCCATTTCTACAGCTGAAAATGAACGTAAATCAAAAGAGATCTATTGTAAAATTGACTTTTCCAACAATAAACCAAAATTATAATGTTTTAGACCAATTCGAAATAAACTTACCTTTGAAAATTCAACGGTTTTACAATAAACAAATTTTAGGAATGAAATAACACTGTGTACCTGTGTACTTGTCACTTTACACACAACTAAATTATAAAAACATACGTTACAAAAGCTAACTGCACTTTTATCGAACTCTCAAATTTTGATCATAGGTATCTATGTAGGTGTAAAAACGAAGAAAAAAATGCATTACATACAAACGTTACTGAGAAAAATACGGGGTATACAGCTCCCCATACACGATTAATATAGAGTTTGCATTTGAATACTCTTATACCAAAACTCTCACGAAATATAATATGAAATGACATTGTTTACGTAGGTAAATGTCCAATACATTAAAAAGTCGAACGAAACAATATGAGTTTGGAATAAATAGTGTCTTCTATTCAATGTGGAAATACGCTTGGGGAGCCGAGTACCCCAAACACGATTCTAAGGTTAAATAACGGCTCGTGATAGCACGATAAATCATTATTATTACGTATACGTGCGTGGTGAATGTAATAAACAAGTTTTTTTGTGTGTGGTGAACATTCGATAAACAATTCGAATTGCTAATTTTTTTTCTGAAATGTCGTGGCCATGACAAAATTTTATTGAGTTGTAATGAAATCAGTGTTATTGTCATTAGTGAATTCGTGACAGTGTGGTTAAAATACCGAGGATTAGTACCACCATATGCTGCGTCCGTAGGGTCTCATACGAAACGACACATTTCACAACAGGATGTGCTAAAACAGGATGTCACAAAACAGGATATCACAAAACAGTACATGGTACACTAAAGTACATGGTACGAAACAGGACCGATTAAAACAGTACAACACAAAACAGTACATGGTACACTAAAGTACATGGTACGAAACAGGACCGATTAAAACAGTACATCACAAAACAGTACATGGTACAGTAGAGTACATGGTACGGAACAGGACCGATTAAAACAGTACATCACAAAACAGTACATGGTACGGAAGAGTACATCGCAAAACAGTACATATTAAAAGAGAACACCACAAAATAGTTAATAGTCAATTTTATTTTACGGTTTTAATAACTAGTTGTGTGGGTACGGAAAAGTACCATGTCAAAAATTTATTTTTGTATGTTTTTTGAACCAACATACACATTTGTGCATTCCTTTGAAAAAATTATTTTCGCCTGAAAAAACACTATAACTATACACACAATTGTGTTGGTTGTACTTCAAATCACGCGAAATTTTTTAACAAAAACGCCATTACATACTATGGTTTTATTCTCACACATTTGTGTGGTTTGGACTTAAATTGAGCCATTTTTTTGGTTAAAAAAGGGATATATTTATTTATATATTAATTTAAATTTTTGATCTATTTTGCAACGATCAAGTATTAGCGATTTAAATAAAAATAATGTTATATATTGTTAGGTGAAGGGATATTTTATTATAACTTAAAGCAATTATAATTCTATATAGTATACTGTCTAGGCAAATATCCACTTGATAATATCCTAATTACTAAAGGTGAAGGCAAATATCCACTTGATAATATCCTAATTACTAAACGTATTCAATAAAAAAAAAATTAACAAATCAAGCTGAAAAAATCCTCCAGCTACGTTCAGTAAAATGTACTTTAGTGTACCATGTACTGTTTTGTGATGTACTCTTTTTATCGGTCCTGTTTCGTACCTTGTACTGTAGCGTACCATGTACTGTTTTGTGATGTACTGTTTTAATCGGTCCTGTTCCGTACCATGTACTTTAGTGTACCATGTACTGTTTTGTGATGTACTGTTTTTATCGGTCCTGTTCCGTACCATGTACTGTTTTGTGATGTCCTGTTTTATTACATCCTGTTTTGAAATGTGCCATAGTGAGCGGCTTCGGCGTCCGTAATAGAACATAAATCCTTCCATATGTGTTACGGTAGTGAATGATCCAATTTCAATTGAAAGAAGGTGATAAACCATTAACTTTGATTAGAATGTACGGCCAAGACTAAGCAGGGATCTCGGATACGCCGTGCCTGCCGTATACCTTTTTTACACGTAACAAGATGGTGGGATAGGACAGGTTGTTAAATATGATAGACTTGACCCGGTTACAGACACCTAAGTAGTCAATAGTTAGTAAATTGTTAAGCACAAGACAGCACAGTTATTTTTGTTTTATGGTACAAATGTTCAGCAATCAGAATCCTGAAAATTTTTTAATAATTAATTAAGTACCCATACATAATAGTAAATTTCCTGGAATAAAACATTATTATTATGAATTAAATTTTCCATAAACTAAATTAAACTGGTTCTCCAAAAACATTGTGCAACCAAACCTAAGTAAGATTCCCGGTTGACCCGGGCGCAATCAGTATCCTAAAAAAATTCATAATTATAATTAATAATTTATAATTAATTAAGTTGCAGTAAATTTGCTGAAAAACTGTCATTATTGAATTAAATTATACTTGAATAAAATAAATGTAATGTCATGATTAATATTAACTAAATTAATTTGGCTCTCTTAAAACAAACCAAATCAAAACAAAATAAATCAAATCCAGAAATGACCAAATATTGTAGAACTCGTATCAAAGCAGGAAAGGAACGCACGACTTTTCCCATCTCCAACGGATAGAATCATTGTGAATCTGTTTATTTAATGGATTTATTTATAAATATAGTTAAATAAAAAAAGTATAAGTTAAGATCACTTAACCTTGCCATCCCTAATCTATGTATAATACAAATGTTTATTTAAAAAATAAAAATTAAGTGACCAAATGAAATCTGGTTTCAAAAACAGCTAATCTGAAATCTGTAAGGTAATATATCAATAATAGATGTTTGGCATAGTTTTAAAGCCTCAATTCCTAAAAACTAAACCCGAATTAAACTTTAGAATAAAAAATTTAAAGCAATCAGGAATCTGTAAGATAACAGTATTAATACAAAGTATAGCTAGCACAACTGTTAAATCCTTGATAACCAAATAACCCAATCAATTATTCAACGTTTGAGTTATAAAATAAATGCTTCAGTAAATATTAAAATAAGTTTGAAGTTTTGACTTATAGATGGCTAATGTGTAAGAATCACAACAATCAGTTTCGAACAGACGAGATTAATGATTTGAAAAAATCAGTCTTCTCATCAGGTCGCGACGACTGATGTTGTTTATTACATTGAAATATTGTCTATATATATAGAGCAATACCATGTAGTTGTACTACTAGCGAATTACTGCGTAGCGTACGAAATTTTTGTTTCTTTCACATTTCCATCTATATTCTATTTTAACAATTAACTTTTCGAATTCACGAATTTTTTTTTTTTTATATTTTACTTTTGGTTTTTATCAATTGTAATGGTGAATAATATTAAAATAAGACATTCGAAAATATTCTATGGTCGCCAACTGTATTAGCTAAATCATAAAAAGAACAACCAGCGATAATTATTTATTTAACCTAGAACAAAATCAAAACCTTCACCAATTTGCAGTCTCCCAAAACAAACTAGAACATAATTTAATTAAATAAATGCCATGATCTTTGACAAACTATCTAAGTATGTAAATCAATATTTAATATATTAACAACCCTATAGCCATTATGATTCCTACCCGATCTGCCCCTCCGACCTTCAAGTTAAAATTTAATTTTTAATTAGAAAGTATTACGGCTTCAAAGATCTTCTGTAATAAAAAATTGTTCATTAGAGCTAAATATATAAGCTTAATCAGGAACTGCAATGAATAATAGTTTTAATAAAAAATATTTGATAAACCTCGATCACTCTAAATTGCAATCCAAATTAAAACAGATAAATATAGTAATTTAATTCTCAAACGCTTAATAAAGTTGGATGAAGGAAACTTAGACAACGACACATACACGTCGATTATAGAACTCGCCGGATTTACTGCGGCGGGAGTCCAAACTCCATATAAAAAAAATAAAAACATGAATTTCGATCAAGGTTGCATGTTAAACTGGTTTTATGTTCACACAAATCAAACAAAAATATTCGTTCGAAATCCGCAGCTAAAACATTGCGAATGGTTTGCGAATCGTAAAAACTGAATTATATGAAAATATACCCATTTTTCAACGCAACCTTGATTGAAATTAGTGATTTTATTTTTTTTTATATAGAGTTTGGACTCCCGCCCCAGTAAATCCGGCGAGTTCTATAATCGACGTAATAGTGTTCCCAAGCGGTCACCCATCTAAGTACTAACTATGAAATAAGGTGATAAACTATTAACGATAAAAAATTAATAACTCGTGCCGGCGTGGTTTTTTTAACACAGAAAACAATTTAGTTTTAACCATCCATACAGTGCAGTGCTAGAGACCAGTTTTGCGCGGGTCAAGAGAGCGGAAGTAAATTTGCGGCAAAATAAGGCGATAAAAGCGGTAGTGAGAAGGCAAATGCCATAGTCGTTTTTGTGAGGTGAGCCATCACATTTATTTTTGTAAGTTTTTGTTGCGGTATATAATTTTTCTTTTTCCAAAACATTTTCAACCCACCCCAGAGCGGATTGCTACTGGAGCTTAGCCGGAACGGTAGTGTGTCGATATCATGGCGCCCAATTAAAAAAAAATAAAATACATAAAATTCTTTTTGACATCATAAAAATTTGTTTTGGAATAATTTGTATCGGTTGTCGGGTTTTCTTATATAACACAAATAATTTTTTTTTCAGTTATTGTTTGTATTATTGCTATGACGGTTCTAATTTTTTTTATTTTTATTCTTCTACCATAGAGACCCTAAGATCCGGATGAAGATTACAATCCAAACTAATCAGAGGTCGCGGAATTAAGAACCACAGCAAAGGATTATAGATATTAAGATTGTAGATTGGGAAAAAACATTGTTATATTTTGTTTAATATTTCTTTTGGGTACTTTTTTAATAAAAAAATTATACCATTTTGGTTTATAATGTTTAAGAAGAAGTATGGGTTCTGATTTTTTTTTGAGTTAGTTTTTTTTGATAGAGAAAACTATTTTTTTTGCTTGTTAGTATTTTTTTTGTTGTTGAGAGACACGCTACTAGTGGTCAGCTATTATAAGCATATTCATCATAGTGGTAATTTTATTCTGTGAGCATATGAACAAAATTTTCTAAATTTTAAAGTTAAAATTTTTACTTTGCAGTCGATCGTGTATCGCTACTTCAGTAGTCAAAAAAATATTTTTTCGTGGAAGAGCATGTCGTGCTTTCAACCTACACAATTGCAAACTGAAAATTTTACAGACTAAACTTTCTTGTAGCTCAAGAGTCCGGAACATCATCAACATTTTTATAAACATAGAAGGTTAAAACAATTTTCAAATTTCTATAAGGTTTGATTAGAACAATAATGTTTAACTAATTTTCTTACAGGTTTGAAAACCACGCAATTTAAATTAATAAAATTCGAAACTACTCCAATCAAATATTACAAAATTTACTGCATCTTTTACAAGCAAAAATTTGTAACAATTGCAAACAACTTGGCAATCTCTTAAAATTTAGTCTAGTCAAATTTTGCATACATTCTTGAAACGGGATTAAAGGTCCTGTTGCGCAAATTATATTGCCAACATCATTATTATCATGCTATTGCGATATTTCGAAACGCGATATGGTACAGAATGTGCATTGCGAAGAGACGGGACCGCAGTGACCCGCCTGATATAACTCGGTCGTATACTCCCGCTGCTATCGATTTTTAAATACCTATAAACTGAAATTAAATTTCCCCTTCACCTGTCTGATATAACACGATCCTAAATTCCGCTCTTATCGATTTTGAAATTTTTAATTTTTAAAATATCGCGTTTTGTACCATATCGCATTTTGAAATATCGCGTTTCAAATGAGACCCGTAAAAGCTCTATAGTTCATGAGTTAGTCATCCTCGCTAGCATAGTAGGTACAGTGCTTGTCTTGTTATTTGGAGGTTCCGGCTTCGATTTTTTGGCACTGTTCCTTCCCTGCGATAAAGAGATTGTTAAATATATTTTATATATATATATATAAAACTGAAGGAATTAGTTTGTAGTAAATATTTTTGAAACAAAGACAAATTGAAAAATTATTTTTCCCTAAAAATGTTTGGTAGAGCAAACGTTGTTTCCCAATTAACTTGTTTTCAGATGGCCAGAAAATTACAATTTAGACAAAACTGATATGTCAATTTTTTTTCCCATTCCTTACTCCCAGGGAAAGCCAGAATAGTGCCACTGGTGATGACTGGTTATAAACAGACGATTAGGAAATTTTAAACGTGTCGTTAGCCATAGTTTCTCGCTTTTCTCCTTAAGATTTTACAATTAAATATGACAACCGTGCATTTTGAACAAAACCATTTTAAGGACGTGTATTTGGTGCACATTTTATAGACATTGATCTCAAATAGTAAAAGTTAAAATACTTTACGAGTAATATAACTTTAAACTAATTAAATCAACGGTTTGAGTGTAAACATTATAAATCCGTATTTAATTATTTTAAAAAATATAAAACAAATTTCATTGGTCAAAAACCTCGTTCTTCAACCAGCCATTCATACGCGCCTAACAACCAAATAAATACAATTAGGGTGAGATCGCGTTTTCCATTAGAATTAGAAACAAATTTTTTTATTTTATTTAATTACTACAAACTAAGAATAATAAGTTTTAGAACCAGAAATCATTATTAGTTATAAACCAATAAAAAGCTAACAACTATTCGGTGTGTATTAAATCTACAACCATTATTGCTGGATTGCGTGCGCCCATTATGCGCGACTTTTTAAATATAAGATGTATGTCGTATAATAAAATATAAATTATTTGTTGTAATTACGATTAACTAATTTACATAAAATTTCGACCTTTTTCTTAAGAATTTGTGTTATAAAAATATAGCATACGGAAGAATTTAGTTCTAATTTTAATTTATTACAATTTTTACATTAATAATGAGTAAACTAAATTTACATAATAATGTTTTTGAATGGACGTTTAACACGAGATGCTTGCTGTCTCATAAAATTAAATTATTATCATAAAGCTTGGATTTATGTGTCAAGTAGTATCAGGTCTGTGAAAGCTCGTCATATGTACTATATATACGATTAATACTTAATGGTGCGCATCCCGATTAAGAAAAATGCAACCGACTGATCCAAAATATAAATATCCGATACGACCGTAACAAATATTAATAAATAAAAAATATGTATCGAGATAAAAATCGCGGCCAATATAAAAAAAATTTGTGTATTAAATTTATTAAAAAAAATCATCAATAAATTGATATTGATCATTCATTGGGAGACAGACCAACTTATAACAACAAAAATATTCTGTTCGGTGAAAATGCGCCCAAACTTTTTTTTTGTTGGTTCATTCCTACCTCCTGATTTTATTTTTTATTTTTTTTTTTCATCATTTCGACATAAATTTAATTTCCGATGGACATTTTTTATGGGTAATAATTTTTTGTTTGTTTGTTTGGTACGTCCTATACACATATCCATAAAGAGAGTGGTAAGATGGGTAGGGACTTTCAACATATAAAAAAAAGTCCGCCAAACAGAATACAATTTTTTGTCCATATCTTTGAATTATAATGATTTCGTTTATATTTTATTAGAAAAGATGTGTCTACAGGAATGGTTCACTCATGATTTATTGGTTTGATACAATTTGTGCGAGTTAGGTTTTCAATAAACCAAAAAATTTTGATTGAATTATTAGACGGCTGAATGAACACGAATTTTATTTTATGGCGTATATATGGTTTGTGTTTCGGCATTATTGCGGCGGATCCCGATATTGAGTATCAGTTTCACAAATGTTCACCACAAATCAAGATATCTCTACACATAGCTGCAATACTCAAAAGCAAACACTTTCATTATCATTGAACAATAAATCAACGATTTGTTCGACATTATTTTAAATACCTGTAAATTTTCTTAATAAAAAAACTAATGAATAATTCAAAAGCTTGTGAAAATTTCGTTTTTTGCACACCGGTTTTGGAAAAATTATTCGATTCTTCCTTATACAGCATTTATATTGACATATTGGTACTGTAATTTTTTGGAAACTACGCCTTAGTGATAACAGTTTACCCTTCAAATTATTTGATTTAAGTGACAACTCAATGATTAGCGCAGTTAATAATTTTAATTATATGGTGTTTGTTCTAAAAAAAGATTATTAAAATACTACACTGTTAAATTTGTTAAAAATTAGATGAGGTTGCCAAGACGTTGGAAGTTTTGTTTCGAACTAATAAAATGAATTATTAAGTTTCGCTATGTATTTGTTAATCCCTCTGAAACCTATCGATATTGCACAATATTCTACTGATAAGTGATTTGCATCCGATTCTACTGAACATTAATGTGTTTAGAATAGTATTCATGTTTTCATTTGTTGCCAATACCAGAGATGTACAAGGAACATCTCAAATTTTCGACAGCTTATACAATTTTCTATTTATGGGTCGAATGTGGGTCAATAATGAGTCTGACATTATTTTGGAATTTTGAAGTTCTGTGATTTTGAAAAAAATTATTGTTAATACGAGAAACCTTCTACAAGATTTTAGTAATTTCTTTAGTATTACTCTAGCCAGTTATTTTCTTTTGGCATTATCACACAAGTGACGAATCCGTTTGAATCAATTTTTGTAACCTTCGTGCCACTACTAGTGTTTTTCTCCTTCCGTCAATACGAATACACATGCAGCAAGGAAACTTTCGAATTTCGAAATGAAACTGTACATACAAATCTAGCCCAATGTGTGCCAATTGGTGCTCACGGGAAAAAATTATTGCTAGTCCTGGGGGTCAATTCGCGTTCCATGAAATAATGAAAATGAAATTTTTTTTCATTTGCAATCTAGTAGTTTGAATTATTTACACGTAATTTTAAATTTCACTGTGTGAAATCATAATTTCTTATGGGCAATTCAAACCTACTCGATTGCAAATGAAAACAACTTTTCATTTTCATTTTTTTATGGAACGCGAATTGACTCCCAGGAGCCGAAAAAACGGAAAAGAAAACTTCAAATTTCGCCTGAAACACGAAACTAATAAAAAAAGATTTCTAGAAAAAAACCAGAAATAATTTAAACTTAATTTTAAAACGTTTCAAAGGCGGCTACACTGTCAAAATTTGTGCTTATCATAAAATACAATTTTCATAAATTTTCATTCATTAACTGAGGAAAACAAACTAGCCCCTAAAAGATACTATATTAAACCAATAAAATACACGGGTCTATATACCGTTCAATGATATTTGTGTTGAACAACGAATTAAACAATAGGAAAAAAATGTTCTTAAAGCCAAGCATAAACAATTCATATAACATATTCCTATCAGGCATCTTTATTGCCATCCGCAGGTTATAGTGGCTCAATTTGTGCTAATCCAGAATTGACTCAAATCCATTGAACAACAAGAACCATTGGATGTGCGTTTTTTTACATAAAATGTTCTATTCAATCGTCATTATTTAAACTGGGATGTTCTGATTATCCTGAGAAGCCGATACAAATCTTAACAGTTATAATCCATTTAATTACGATATCTAAAACAAAGTTAATTAAACATTCAAAAGAGCATTAACCAATCTATCTCTAAATGATTGTTCTATTTAAGCATTTCGTTTAAATTTCATTAAACAAAATATCTTTTAAACATTTTCTATGAGGTGTTAATTATTCCATATTTGTTTATCATTTGTTCGGCAGTCTCTTTTGATTTTTGATAATTTAAGAAAACGAACGAGATGAAATATTCCTAATTGATTTTGAATAGATAAAATATAAAAAAAAAAAATTAAAACAAAATTAATAAAATAAATATTTCATTTAAATTTTTTATTTTTTTGTATTTTGTTTGTAGTTGTTGTAGCACATAGAAATTAATTAGTCGATTATATTTTAAGTATATTTATTTAAATAAATAAATATTAATTTTTAAGCATTATGTTGTTAAAAATAAAGTTTCCAATATTTATTTATACCAACTAAGCAAAGTTCAATACCAAATTTTAAATTATTTTGTTGTTCGATTAATTGAATTTTAATTAAATAACAAATACTTAATGCACACTACGACCATTTTGCGTGCGGATTGAAGTTTAGGGTCGAAAATTTTTAAAATGAAGCCAAATCGAATAAATTTTTATTGAGATTTTTATCGTGACACAGGAACGATCATCGAACTGTATTCGTTCAAAGACCATCTGCGCTAAATTTAAAACCGATTCGAAAATAAAATTTTCAATATAAATAATTCAAACTATTCTTATTGAAATTGAATTAATGGTAATTAATTCAAATTGGGCGGTTTGGTTATTGATCAATGGGAAATTTTATTGTATTTAAGTTTTATTTATTTGGATAAAATGATTTTTATCACTCAGTTTTATTGAAATGGTTTTATTCGTTTAACAAATATTTTATTATTTCATATTTAGAATAATAATTACAATAATCAAAAAGCAATAAATAATAGTATTGCTTTTTAAATGTTGTTAACTATGTGAATATTGGGCTTGTCGCTTATCGTTCATACTACACGTTTGTCGAAAAGACTAATTTTCCCATGCAGTTACTTCGAATATTTGATCAACGAAGTTTTAAAAACCGAGAGAAAGAAGAAAGAAACTTAAGAGATGAATAAAGTTATCCCCCACTTAAACAACCTATACCAATTTCCGGTAATGGGCGATGACCACTTCCAGAATTTCAGAATATTCCCAGTCTACTCTGAGGAACAATTGATTCAAGTGGCTAGACAGTATAAACCCTTTTTTCTCTGTGAAGGCTCACGTCTTTAAATTATGGAAACCTAATTGACGTAGTTCTTCACCAATAGCGGGTCCCTAGTCAAACATGTTTAAAGCTAGCATTTCGAGGTACGGATGTTTCTATATATTTGAGAATATTGAGAGTTGTGAATGATCTCTCGTTCTTTACAACAATTCGTCTTAATTTTAGTAATAGATAGTATTTCTAGCCCAGCTCACCTGCTAACACACGAGTACAGATAAAGTTTGATCCTTCTAAAATTTTCTTAATCCGTTTGACTCGTAGCCAATTCTAACAACGCCCAGAATGAACGCCCAATCTGAGAGTTCCGTTATGTACCAATTTTAATTAGACATTTCCTTCGGTTAGATACGTCAGTGATAGTGGTCGATCGTTTTTCTTTTTCTAAACATTTTTGTGAGTTTTACAAAACTACGTCCGTTTAATTGTGTTTCATTGAACTAACTGTTGTTCTGGCTAAAAGACATGCCAAAGCTGTATATGAATACCTGCAAGTGGAGGAATATTCGCTCACTCCTTAAATCTGATAGTGCTCTTTGTTAATAAACTCATGTTTTAATTATGTTCCGGACCCAATATCATTGTACGCTGTAGATGAAAGCGAGGTTGCATCGACACAAAGTAAATGTGGTCAATAAAAGTTTAGATAAAGGGGAAAACTCTATATGTGTGTGTGCACTTTTAATACTTTAAATGTGCACAAATCACCGAACAATAAAACTGCTGAAAAGACTCCGAGTTTATAGTGTGAGGTTCCAGAATCGAATGGTAACGATATCAACAACACTTTAAGCGGAAATTATCGGGTTTCGCTTTTTCATTCGTTAAAATGATCATCTGTAGATGGTTATTTAAGGGTCGTAGTATATTCGTTATCTCATTATTTCCTAGCTAGTAATCTAATTGGCACTTACAGGTCCGCCAAAAGTTATCATTACGATTAATGAAATCATCGCCAAATTGATTTGAAAATATCGTAAAGTATCAAATTTTCATAATGTTGTCGCAGTTGGGTAGCCTGAAAGACTGGATTCATGATTGAACTGAAACGCAGCTCAACAGGCGTTGTAGTTATGTTAGTCACTTTGGTGTATATCCACCATATGATTTGCCTCCTTAACAAGAGCTGTGAGTTAGCTTTTATCAATTAGGTAAAGCGTGAAGTGACTGATATTAGTTTGAGCTGTATTGCGATTGTCCATTAATTCTGCAATTGGGAAGGTAATATTAATCTTAAAAGACCTACTCTGAAACTTTACAGTAATAAAAATCAAACCAACTTTCATTGGGTGAGATACGTTCGACTCATGATATTAAATTGTAAGCTTTGTTTTTGATGGGCGCAATCACATTAGGTTTCGAAAAATCTCTCCTTCTTATTACCAAGCAAGAAACTCAGAACAAGCCTTTTCGGTGTTTTGTTCTTAAGAAACTCAGAAAAACTGCTATAGGAGGCCAAAAATAGAGCCAAAAGATCTAATCTATACGTTAATTGTGATAAGTTTTTAGCAGCTCAAAACGAATATAGAAGAAGTCTAAAATTCGCTCCAATATAAGGAAATGCATGAATAACCGATTCATTTTCCACCGCCCGATTGCAACTGTAGGCTTGTCACTTCTTTCTTTGTAAAGAATTGTTGACAGATAAGTTAGAAATCATCACTTGTCTATCCTCCAACTTAGTAGCGTGCTCTGCATGATCTTGTAACAAACAAGCAATGAAAGATCGCTGAGAAATAAGGAGTTTTTTGTTGGATTTTTTTCTAGATATTGCATGTGTCTTTGAAAGTACATCTTGCTCTACTGAGGCCTGCACAAATTTTGGCATTCAACATACCACCCTTGCATGGTCGAGCTGTGGCCGAGCTGGATGCTCATTCTGTTAAAGTTACCAAAAGTTGCCCCCAGTACGTGTTTGAACCTCTCTGATATTGATCATTGATAAATTAAACACCTTAATGTATAATCTCTGACTTAAAACAACACGCCCTTAGACAGTAACCTGTCCAAGAAATTTAACCTTAACGGTAAATTTAAAGCCGATGATCAGTAATAATTATGATTTTTTCTGCTCATTACAGATAATTTCTGAGTTTGTTCAAATCCCATACGAACGCTAACATCCCTTTCTCACAGTTGTTGTAATTTTCTACGGTTTTCTTCAGAGACTGCAAAATGTACATTATTGGCTGACGTTTGCTATTCTCCCCTTGTGAGAGTACAAAGTCATAAAATATAAGTATAGCTCCGCTAACGATAATATAAGTCTTTTAGATGTTGGTAACCTTTCAACTCCGTTTCATTCAAGTTAATTGTATTTGTTCGTGAATTATTTGCTTCGATTTGAACATTTCCTCCTCGTGTCAGGTTTGACATTAGCTTTGCGATTTTAGCAAAGTCTGTTACGGATGGCTCAGCAGCCGAACCGCAGATATCATCTTAACCACGCAGAGGCCTCACATGGTAATTTTGCCGGCTAGATCTCGCAGTGAGAAATGCTATGGGTCGTGGGGTTTGAGGTCTGCGTGGCTCCTTGCCTACAACATGATTACAGAAATTTATATAAAAGAACGCAAATTAAATATAAATAAAAAAAAACTGAATTACGAACAACAAATTCTGTCGACCGAAACTTGAGGGACGAAATAACGAAAGTAATAACCGGGTTTGTCCATCCGTTGGCGACCGGACCTCCTCGAGCGACAAGTTCAATGTCTGCTGCTGAAGAACCCCCCTCCCCCCTCCCTCCCCCATAATAATATTCGTCTTTCGATTAATTATGGCGTCCACTTTTTTTGGAGTGTCCTCGCCGATTATACCATCAAATTTGGTTAAATCCGGTATAAGATAAAGAAATTGGTTGTTTGTTACCAAATTTCTCGTAAATTGGTGCCGTTATGTTTTTTTAATTTCTGTGCACCTCCTACTGCTTTTACAAAAAATGTTTTCCTTACTTCCTTAGCCAATTTGTTAAATCCAATTTTATTAGCACCTGTGTCGATGAGGAGTTTTAAGATTTTGTTGTTTCGACCAAAGTCTGTCTTGTACTTCAATATGGAATACTCTTTGTTGTTTCAGTGGATTGTCATTTATATCTGAGTTATGGTCTCATGTATAGTTTGGCCGATTCTGGTTATTTTAATGGTTGGATTTTAAATGTTACAGCTGGTATTGGCGCAGCGATGGCTGATTTCAGCACTAAGTCTAACAAAACATCTAAATTCACAACCATCTATACAATATTGCTAAATAATGACAAAATATTTAAAGAATTATATAACTGTGTCGTGTCCACAGACTCTGTAATTATATATATAGCGCTCGCGATATCATTAAGATCGTTTGATTATTTCTTAATACTGTCTAATGTACGATGAGACCGTCATTAAACAACCCACACCAGATCATTATGTGACTGCGTGTGTTAATTTGTTTGTTGCGATCGCTTTATTATGAAAATAGTGACAGTAAATCGATAAAGATAAAAGGCTGCTGCTGCATACGTACTGTATACGTATATATAAAGAAATTAATTAAGATTAAAACATTTTCTTAAGACTTTTATTTAAGATTGCGCGTTTTCATTAACAAATCAATTAAATGGCTGGGACCGACTAATTTTTTATAATTAAACACCAACAACAAAATTATATCAAAAAAATGTCGTACTGCTCGTATATCTCTTACCGCAATATAACCGCCTTAATGCGATACAGTTTTGGAAGATTTATAATAAGCGTATCGATGTTTTATTGAAAATGTGGCGATTGTTGTTGCTTTGTAAATTTAATTGTGGGTTTTATTAATAATTGGTCGCTTAATACACCACATTAAGATATCATCTTGCCTGTGTAACTCAATATATTATATTGCTAATTTATTTGCTAGCCGCATATCTAACCCATTACACAACTCGAATACTTTGTATACGGGGCTTTAAACCAATCACAAATTAATTAAACGACACAACGGGGTATAAAAAATATTAAAAACCAATCACTGGATCATATTGTTATAATTTATTAAATACATCGATGATTATTAATAATAATAAAATTATATAATTAACTAATATTTAAAATTTTATTATTTCATAAATATGTTTCCATATTTGTATTTATAAAAAATAATTTGGTCGGGAATTTTAATGATCAATCGATTCCAATCAATATGTCAATTATAATTATTTAACATTCATAAATTTTAATATTTAATTTATTTCATGAAAAATGCTGTACAAAATTAAAAAATATTAATTAAAATTATTAATTTATTCATATAACTTTTTTGTAGGTTTTGAGATATTGTTGGTTTTCTCAAGAATCGCTGCGACATGGTGATCTTGGCTATACACAAAGGTGTATTAAGATAAAGATGTAAAAATTAATTTCTTAATTTTCATTTCATCCAGCTGATTTCAAATAATAAAAAATTGTAATTATCATAATATTTTACTAAATTAGAATGGGATTATTATAGATGTAATTTATTAAAGAAATATAATCGGAGAAAGTTGGAGATATCAATCTAGAGCTGAACGGTTATAATTAAGTTGCTTACAATAATTGTCTTAGAAGCCTCAGATAGTCGTCTAGATCTCAAAGAATACTTGTTGGTTTGTTTAATTTAGGTTAAGCCGGGATTATATGTAGAAAATGTGCTTCTATTGGCTAGACATTTTTGAGTTCTCCCAAAAGAGCCTAAAGAAAGACTATGTTATATTAGGTGTATAGAACCTATGCTTTTTTGGTCAAATTCTACATTATTGAAAATATAATTGTTACAAAGATTAATTATTGAAATATTCGGCCTTACTAACTATGGTCTTTTGCCATTCATCAGGTAGATCATTAATACGTTTGCCATAGAAACTTGGTGGTTTCGAACGAAAATAGTCATCGAGCCATTTTTTCATATCTTCAACTTTCGTGAATCGCTGGTCTTTCAAATATGATGACATGGATCTGAGTGTCACGTACGAGTAGTAATCAGAGGAAGCCAAATCTGGAGAAAAATGCAGTAAAACTTCCGCATGAAGTAAACTAAACCAGGTTCCAGCAGCTCATAGTAAATGACTCTTTTATAATCCAACCAGTAACACTTTCTTGACATGAATATTCATTTTTGCAATGGATGAACCCATGGTTTTCTGCGTTTTGGATTATGGTACAAAATCCGCTTTTCTTCACTCGTAATGATTTTGTACCGAGAAAGCAAATTCATGTGTAGGTTTCAACTCTTCGGTTTTTGTTTTCTTTTGTCAGTTTATGAGAAACCCATTTTCCTTCCTTCTGTATTTTTCCCATTAAATGCAATCAAAGTGATATACATATAGCTTGGCAAGATCTTTTGAGTTTGACATGGATTTTCATCCAGTAAAACTTTAAGTTCTTCGTTTTCAAATTGTTTTATTGCACTATTGAAATCAAAAAATCTTGCAAACCACTTTTTTACTGTTTAATGACTCACAAAATGTTCAGTCAAAGTCGATTTAAGGAATTCAATAGCTCCAAGCAGCATTTTTTTTATTTTGAAAACAGAATCGAATGCAATGACGTAAATGTTGCTTATCGACATCCATCTCTTAAAATTGATGCACACGGAACGACAGCTTGTAAATGACTGAAACTGATGTCATAAAAACTGGATGCGTTCAAGTATATTTTAATACAACCAACATATGAGCCGAGTTTCTACTTGCACACCTTAACCAAGTTAAGGCAAATGTTGTTGAGTCGTGAGCTTTCAAACGAAGGAAATAGGAAAGAGCTATTGTCGAGGCTGCAAAAGTTAGATGGGAGGTGGAAGTTCGAACATATAGGGACGCATTCGAAGAGCGGTCACGACCACCGTTACTGACTTCAAAAACATCGGAAATGACGCTTGCTGAACCTAGAGCTTTCCATCTTATCGAAAACCAGTTAAAAAATGGAAATTGGATCAAAGTATAACAATTTTTGTATAATCGTGTACTGCCGTGCAACAAAAACCAGCACTTGATTTAGGAAACATGATATGTATATGAAGCTAGCCCGATACTCAGCCCGAAAAAACGCGATGGTAACACTAAACTATCACTATCGTGACAGTTCACTATCCCAGCCCAAAAAAATGTCACTATCACGACAGTAAATAGTGTCATGATACAATGTCATAACATTTATAACATTCAGCCCGAAATTTTAAAATTACTTTTATGTATTTTTAAGATATATGTACTATTATTGCTTGGTAAATGGAACTAGCCCGATATTCAGTTGAAAAACCCCGTTAGCAATACTAAACTACAGTGTCGAGAAAGTTTTATATCCCAGCCCGAAAACTACCACTGTCGCGACAGTAAAATGTGTCATGGTAATCTGTTATGACATTTAGAGCATTCAGCCCGAAATTATAAATATAACTTTTACGTATTTTTAAATTATCCCCTCAATTGTTTGGAAACCTACACAGCCCAAACCTAACATGAAAACGACAATGCGGAACTAAATTAGCATAACGTTATTGAACACTATGAATAAAGCAAGAAATTTCAGCCCAAAATTTTAATTTATTGTTTATATATAGCCGATTGAAGTTTTGCCTACAAACTGAGAGATTTAAAAAAAATTATCGGAAATAACCGGGAGAAAGACGTTTGAATCTCGTCTGAGAAGTGATTCACGAGCACTTGGAATATACCACCGGATTCGTAGTAGCTTTGACTACAAACTGAGAGATTTGTAGGAAAATTCTATCTGGAATTATCTAGATATAGTCGTTTGAATCTCTACTCACAGGCGATTCACGAGCTTTTGGCATACACCACCGGATTTGTTGAAGTTTTGACTACAAACTGAGAGATTTGTAGAAAAATTCTATCTGGAACTATCTAGATATAGTCGTTTGAATCTCTACTCACAGGCGATTCACGAGCACTTGACAGATACCGCCGGATGCGTTGAAGTTTTCACTACAAACTGAGAGATTTGCAGAAAAATTCTATCTGGAATTATCTGGATATAGTCGCTTAAATTTCGTTCTACAGGCGATTCACGAGCAATTGTCATATACCGCCGGATTCGTTGAAGTTTTCACTACAAACTAAAAGATTTGCAGAAAAATTCTATCTGGAATTATCTGGATATAGTCGTTTGAATGTTGCATCAGAGGTGATTCACGAGCACTTAACAGATACCGCTGGATACGTTGAAGTTTGGACTACAAACTGCGAGATTTGCAGAAAAATTCTATCTGGAATTATCTGGATATAGTCGTTTGAATCTCAACTCACAGGCAGGCAATTCACTAGCACTTGACATATAATCCAATTAATTTTAGTTATTATAAGCGTCGTAAGTTTTTAATCACATTAGTTCGATAGCTTTGATTTCAAATATTTTACATTCAAATATTAAGTTAAAACTATCGTTAAGCCACTCCGCCACGTCAAGGCTGCAATCTTGGAGGGATCAGTTAATTAAAAATTGACTTTTGCTGTTTTTATGGTGAACTAAAAGTAATTGAAAAACTATATTATATAAAGTGAAAAGCAACTATTGGTTTGATTGAAAAAAAAACATATAAAGTAATATATTTAAAAAAAATTTGTTTTGGCTGTATTTAATTAACTTTATTATGGGTTTACATTTTTATCTGCAATATAAAATATCAAATGTGGTTGAACTTTAGTTGAATTGATGTTTCTAACTTTTTTTGATAATCCGATCATGTCATCATACATTTCCCAAAAATTACCGTTCTTACAATATGCTGTATAATGTTGTGATTCTGTAATATAATTTACGATACCATTCAAATTATATTTTTGGCTTTCTACAATTAACGTATTCGGAATTTGGCTGATGGAATATGGAGCATGTTTTCGTGGGTTGATTTGCTCGGTATTGATTATTAGATGTTTGCTAAGAGTGCTCGATTCGCCAGACATTGGCACGGAACAACAATATCTTGTAGGTACTAAACATAAACAGCTTTCAATGCATGATATCCCGTTCTCATCAAATCGAACTACGTCGACATACGGGTAGGATCTGTTCTCGACTTTGTCCTTTCCACAAACTGAACAAGTAAATCGGGCAGTCGATGTAGGATATTTTTTCAAAAAAACATCTGACACTAATGTAAAATTTGAAACACAATCATTCGTTAATCCGTATATTTCCATAAGCAAATCAAATCGGATGTTGTTTACTTCTTCTTTGTTTCTTTTAATAATTTGCTCTAAAATGTTATACCATTTATAGTCTGGGGTACAAAATACTTCCGGCAACGAAATTTTTATATTTGTTAGGCACTGTATAAATGAATCGAATGCGCAATTACGGGTAAACAATGAATCAGTTATTACGCTTCCATTTTTAGGGCACATTATCGGTTCATATTTTTTCTCCATGCCATCGCATGACGCCTTTTGTGATTCAGGTGTATACTTGCGTTTTTTTTGTTCAACTATCAATTTGGCGGACGCCTGCAGTTTCTCGGTATCATTGAAGTTTTTGTGAGATTAATATTTCGTAAATTGAAATAGTTATGCTTTTTCTCTAAGACTTTGGTTTTCTTCCAACTTTCTGTGAGTTCTTTACATTCGGGTAATGTAAGAAACTCCGTTTGACTCATTGGTGTAAATGTACGTTTTAATTTTTTTGGGATGTTGATACAGAGTCTTTCATGTATATATACGTTTCTTTCATGCAACTCCTTTATTAGTCTAAGTGCTTTAGTTGGAAGCTTACCCAAATGTTTAGCATTGTGACATCTCCGTTTAATGGTGGCGAAGTAGTTTTCAATGTGGCTGTTACTTCTGCGCACTCCTTTATTTATTACTCCAGACCACAGAGGAAGATATGTTATGTATTTTTTTAAGAATTTGGATAAAAATTCAGGATTAAAAAAACAATTTATTTTTGTGGATTTTTCTTCTAAAACACTCCTTGGTTCGTCTACAATACTTCGAAATTCTTGAAAGAAAGGACTTTGTTCATATATGGTTTTCCAATTTGATTCTTGAAAATCTTCGTTAATTTCTTCGGTTTTTACACATATTATATCATATAAATTTCCATTTTATTGAATATATATTAAAGTTTTATTTAAAGCATTAATAGTGTTTTTGGTGGCATATTTTGAATTTAGGAGGATGGAAAATTCTCGGAAAATGTTTTTAATATCTTGAAAGTTAGCGATAAGGAATAAGGATGATATAATTTCTTTAACTATTTTGTTTTGAGTTGAGGTAATTGCAAAATGATTGTTTATATCTCTCGTAATATTTTTAATTAGATGGGAGCAGCATAATTGCACTCTTGTAAATTTCAAACGTGTGACTTCTTTGGAATACTCCACCATATTCGTACCATTGAAAATATCCAGTATGGAATTTATCTGAGCAAAGCTAAAATCTGTTATAACAGCATCAATAATTGGCCAATCGTTAAATTCTTTCTCAAGGAAAATTTTAAATATTCGAAGCCCTGTTCCGATGGTTTCAAACGTATGACTTTCACTAATAAAGTCCGAAATAGGAAAAGGGTCTGATATATTACAGTCATCAACTGTTACAGGAATTATAATTGCGTAATAGTAAATCGTTGATGATCCAATATAAGGCAGGCGAATTAAACCTCCTGTTGCATCCATATATGCAATCATTTCACTTCTTCCTAATCTTGCCTTCATCATCTTCAAAACATTCATTTGCATTTTGCTATGCGTAATATCGTAGAAAGGGTCATAGGATATATTTTGAATATATCTTTCTACTAAGTCTGTTTGCTTTTTTTTCAAGGCATATATCCAAGATATCGTTTGATGAATTATCTTGTTGCTGAATAGCTTCAGATTTAATTTTGCGCAATACGTCGGTTGATTTGCATTGCATTAAAGTTTTATGGTTAACGGCAAAATGTTTGTCTTCTTCCCGAAATAATTTTTCGGTGGCTTCTTCCACTGTACAACTAATTAGCTTATGCTTTAATGATTGCCTTTCTAATTTTGAAACTTGACCTGTGATAATTCCAGACAAAAATTTTCTGCAAATCTCTCCGTTTGTAGTCAAAACTTCAACGAATCCGTCGGTATCTGTCAAGTGCTCGTGAATCGCCTATGAAACGAGATTCAAACGACTATATCTAGATAATTCCAGATAGAATTATTCTACAAATCTCTCAGTTTGTAGTCAAAACTTCAACGAATCCGGTGATGTGTGCCAAGTGCTCGTGAATTGCCTGTGAGTAGAGATTCAAACGACTATATCTAGACAATTCCAGATAGAATTTTTCTACAAATCTCGCAGTTTGTAGTCAAAATTTCAACGAATCCGGTAGTATATGCCAAGTGCTCGTGAATCGCCTGTGAGTAGAGATTCAAACGACTATATCCTTTAAGGATGTTTCAGTAAATATTCTAGTTTTGTAGCCAAGATTTTAACGAATCCTTTTTTATAAGTGAAGTGGTTGTGAATCTTTTGTAAGGCGATATTCAAACGACTATATCTAGATAAATCCAAATCTTTAGCAATTGTGATATACAAAGGTCAAGTGCTCGTGAATCCTTTATAAGGCGAGATATAATAGAATTTACTCCAATTAATATCCGATAAAGTTTTTCTCAAGCTGAATTTAGTTCCCATAATTCCAATGAAATTTTTTTTGAAAACTTAACCTAATTATTTTTTTAATTTGATGTTTCAGCAGTAATATTTTTTTTATTATTTTATCAAAATTTAGAAGCCACGATTAGTTCGATATTTGTTTAATACACAATTAATTAATAGTTATAATTTGAGTGTGACACAAATTTACTTTATAGTCATAATTTGCTTATATTTTGTGTCATGACAGAAGTTGTATTGCCATACGTAAAAAATTAAAATTTCGGGCTGAAAATTCGGGCTAGCTTCACGGAGGTCAAGACGAACAGGTTGCCGTGCTAGATAAACAACAGCACGCGCAGATCGAAAAACTGGATCAACTTCTACGGGTCCAAAGAATAAAATAGAAGAACTAAAAGCTGTGATTAGGTCTTCTGTTACGAAAGTACAAGGAATTGAAAACCGATGGGACGCCCGAGTGGAAGAGTTCAAATTAAAAATCAAGAAAGGAGTTGAAAGCAAAATTAAAGAAGTCGATGGCAGCTTTGGAATACCCGTCACACAAACCAAGAAAATAGGTTCACAGAACGTTGTTGCCGGAAGCTCGAATGAAGTTTTAAAGAATGATGTGTTGCGGTCGACTCCAAAGATATAGAGATGTTACGATTCTCTCGCGACCGAGTTTTGGCTGAGAAATAACAAAGAAGAGCGATGTGTATCCACTGATCCAACATTGACGCAATATTACAGTGATGGAGGCACTGGTGGAGCGAGCAATGAACAAAATTACGTGTAGCGTTCGCAGTCAAGAAGAATTCAAGCATGAAGGGTCAAGGTCAAGCATGAAGCCATTTAACATCAAAAGTCAACGAAGATAGGTAATAAGAGAGAATACGCAGCAATAGTCTGATTCCCAAGATAAGTAACATGAAAGCTGGCGAGAAGCGCAGACACCGGGAATAAAGAAAACCGCAGAAGGTTCAAGAAACAACCAAGCCCAGAGGCAAATGCTTGGTTCCAGATATAAAAAGGAATTTGTCAAGCAGTAAAAGAAGGATTTGTCAAGCAGTAAAAGGCCGGTAAAATTACGTGGCTGAACAACAACGACGAATGGAGAAAGATCGATTCGACGAATGGAGAAAGACAGCGTTCAAATCGTTCAAATCTTGTCGGAATTTATAATTTTATTGAGGTGATTATTATTTTTAACACCATCGATGATGTCAAAATCAAGTATTGCTCCAACACTGATTGAGATTTGGATGTTAGAATGATATTCTGTGTGGAGGGGAATATGGAGTTAACGAAAGCAATTCTAAACTGCAGCGATAATCACCATACAAAATGTTGGAATTAAGAACGGGCAATAATCATCAAGATAGGGGAAATGATGTCGTGGAATATTCACGAACACAACTGCATGAAACTGATTTACAATTAAAATACACTTACATTTCCAGATGCAATAAACAGAATAATCTTGACCAGCAATAGACAAATATATACGCGCGAGCAATTTGGGACACAAGGACGGTTGTATAATTTAATCAGTAAACAGTGCAAGTTAAAAAGTAAAACAATTCGAAAAATAGAGAATAGTAATAGTGAACAGTTAAAGCGAATAAGTGAGCAGTGAACGAGTGGAATAAAGTAAATTGCTGTATAGAAATTAAAAATGTTGGAAAATAAAATTTGTAACTAGAATTCGTACCAAACACCCATAATTCTTAATAACACAGCCTTGGCCAAAAGTATTAAGCACCTTATAAATTTGGGGCGTCCACGATAAGTTTAACAGAAAACAACCCCTTTTGTTTGTTTATTTTTTTTTCGACATCTTAAAAAGACTAAAAACAGTGACTCACACCGCAGATGTAGCAATACACCATCTGGTGCAATAAAATTTGTTATTTTTCCATTTTGTATTTATTCGTCAGTTCGCTCTTTTCGCTCATTGTGCACCCATCCAGTGATCTAGTCCGCTTTTGGTGTTTTGATTTGTTAAATTTAGTGATATTATTGCAATATGCCGAGACAAAAAGAGTAAAGTTTAGAACAACGTGTGCAGATACAGATTCTGCATGAGGAAAGGACATCACAAGTAGAGATTTATAAAACGGCGAAATGTTGCGAAATGGACACGCCGATCTTTGCAATATACTATTGAGTGATATACCGCTAGTGGATCATACAGTAATAGGTTCTGTACTGGGCGCAAACGCATCACCACATACTGTGACGACCGAAAATTAGTGAGAGAAAAAATAGGAAAAAAACTTCTTCAAACCTCGTTGATGAGTTGTCTGTAGAAATGAACAGGAAGAAACCCTGGCTCTCCAAAAAAACAAGAAGGCTCGGTATAAATGGGCCTTAAAATACCAAAGTTTCACCGAAGAAGATTGGTCAAATATCGTGTGGTCAGACGAATCAAACTTTGAAGTAAGTTGACAATTCTATGCCCTATAATAATATTAAATAATATGATTTTAAAATAATATGCATCGATACAATTATTTTAGTTTTCCGAAGTCTCTACATTTTTTTTATTTCAGATTTTGTGTACATCTGGTGTGTCTTTTTTGCGTCGCCGGGTAGGCGAACCATTTACTCCAGAGTATGTGGTACTAACCATAAAACATGACAGGAGCAGCATAATGGTCTGCGGCTGCATGACTAATTCTGGAGTTGGCAAAATGTTCGTGTGTGAGGGCCTCATGATCTCTTCAAAATACATAAACGTCCTAGAATCTGCGTTGCTGCCCTCTTTTTTAACACCTATTGGTGATACAAAGATGGATGGCGTTAAATTCTAGCAGGATAACACACCATGTCATAAATCTGCCCGCACAATGACATAGTTTCAAAAAAATGGCAATGCGGTTCTAGAGTGGCCTGCTCAGTCCCCGGACCTGAACGCCATAGAACATTTATGGAGTTTATTAAAACGCAGAGTCACGCGCTACACAATAAATAACAAAGAAGACTTGGAGAAGAGAATGGAGCGCCATACGTCCTGCAGAATGTAAAAATCTTGTAAGCTTTCTACCCAAAAGAATTTCTGCCGTAATTAAGGCAAAGGGTGGACCCACAAAATATTAATTTTATATAAATAAATAGTAATGTAGAATCTATAAAAATTGTTTCAATTTATTTCAAATTGATACTCCCAAAAATTGTAAGATATCATGGGTGATCAATACTTTTGGCCAAGATTATATGTTTACTAAGCTAGAAATAGTAAGAATGATCCGACCTGCTAAATTTTTTCGTGAACTAAATCTCAAATTTTTTGGTAGCCTGTTAACGTAGCCTGTTTGTAAAGGCTGATGGTTCAATGTAAAGTGGTCCAAGCTTTATTTCTGCTGTTACATCATATTTCATGCCATCTCTAAGATGTATGAATGAATAGCATATTATTCCTTTAAACATTCTGCCTGTCTTCACACACACTACTTGCAATATTTCCACAAGTTTAACCCCATCGCAGAGTTTTCTATGTGAAATTCTTAATCAACTTATGAAAACAGCTTCTTAAAAAATTAAAGTTAACAAATAACCTACATTTCTACTTTGTATATATGGCATAAATGGCATAAATATAGCATTTATTATGGCATAAATTAATTCAAACGTCTTTTCAACCATCAAGAACTCAGACGACAGTATAAATTGAACATAAAATAGTCCCTGGTGCAGCAACATGTTAAAAACTATTTAACAAATCTCCAATAACTAAATAAAATTGTGCTCAACCTATTATTGTGTCCAAGACACAACAAGAATACCAATCGCGATCGTAAAAAAGGTGGCTAGAAATAAATTATAGATTTTTTTGTAACAGACGAAAACATAATATAAATATAAATTAATTAATTAATAAAATAAACTAAACAACCATCTTACCTGATAAGAAAACGGAATTCATAATTTTATTTCTATATCGCATGGTTCTCGTATACCTACGTTCCCCGATCCCCTCACACACAACCGAATAATAATACAAAAAAAGTAAACGTTAACAACTTAATTAATGATGAAAGAAATAAAAAAAAAAATTTAAACAATTAAAGGCGTTTTCTTCTTCATCACCAATATTTTTTTTTTTGGTATATAAGAAAGATTTCATTTTGTACATAAGAAATAAGTTTTAACGAAAACAAAACAAAAACGATCAACAGTTTTGTATAGAAAGATCGTTTAACCATGTAAAGGTGATCAGGGAGATTATCTTATTTAAATGAATCGCTTTTAGCTGTATTTCTTATATACCAACAACATTAGCTTATTATTTTCGTGTTATAAGAAGAAGCAATAAAATTATTATAATTAAATTATGCTTCAGGGACTTCATCTTATTATATTGCGATTTTATTACTCCTCGTTTATATATATATATATATATATATATATATATATATATATATATATATATATATATATATATATATATTTTACATACCATAATTATTTGCGATTGGTATTTAAGATGGATTATGGATGTTTTATGCGAGTTTCACCATTTTGGCATGATTAAGATATTTCCGCACGATGATGATTGATAAGTTTTTAATATTCGCGTGAATATTTGGTTTGTGTTAATTTTTTTTTTAATTTTGCCACAACAAGCCGTAACAAATCGGACCCATAATCTTTTTAGGAGTAGCATTATCGATTCAAGTTTTTTATAATTTTCATTTCAGTAACTTAATATTACCCCGCCGGTATTTCGTTTTCCGTTTCGTTTTGATGTGGGAAATATGTGTGAAACGTTAGCTCTTTGATTTGGTGAAAAATTTGATTACTTATGATTTGGTGAAAATGTTTAATATTGGAAAAAATCGTTTAGAGTATTGCTTTGATAAAAATTTGTGAGGAGAGGTCTTATTTCAGCTGTAACGGGTTTTCAGAGTACCAGGAAATTTGTTTCGATACTATTCGGTATATGATTGTTTAGATGCTGCGACATAAAGGCTTAAGTTACACGCTGGTTGCACCACTTCGGTTAGTGCTACAATCACCAAAATTTTATTGGCTCCTTGTCACAAATAAACGACAGACCTCTAAAATTTTGGTGGTCGTACCGCTCTTGTAAGTGGTCCAAACAAAGCATAACTTACGCTTTTAAGTTTTGACTGGTTGACGTTTAAGTTGTAAATTTATTAAAGAATATTTTAAATACTCATTTTTAATGTTTTCGAATACAATTATCCCTTATAATTTGAATTTTGTTCCTAGAAATGTACCTAGAAATCGATCAAATTGTTTTTAATTTGGCATAAAATTATTATTATTTTTTATTTTTGTAACACTCAAATTATACAACCTACAAAATTATTATTACTATTATGTGTTACAGGATGGCTAAAACTCAGGGAGAAGTGCTATGGGTCGTAGGGTTTGAGGCTTGCGTTGCTCCTGGCCTATACCGTGATTATAGATATTAATTACAGAAAATTTAAAAAAAAATAAAAATCCCAAATAATAAATAAAAATAAAACCGGAGTTCTGCCGAAATTCGTCGGGCCGGAACATGAGGAACGACACCAAATAATTATAACCGAGTAAGGTGCCTTGGTGCTCGCATCCGCTCGAACTCAAAAAGTGCAAAGCGCTGGTTTCGATTTCGGATGCGGGCACCAACGGACCGCAGATGACACGCCGACACGGAATGGAATCTCCGCTCCCATTTCACCGAACCGACGAAGGATTAGTAATTAATTCTAAAATAATAAAAAAAAATCTAAACGAAAGAAATTAACTCAAAATGGAGAAACAAGAAATCAAAAGCAGAATACAACAAACTGGAATACAACGAAGGAACGGGACCGTAGAAAATGATTGAAGCGAGACCAATGTGCATCCCGAGCATGCGCACGATCAGCGCACCTCGGTGCGAGATTACAAAAATATTTTATTGGAAAATCAAAATTTAAAATCAAAAATAAAATAAAAAAAAAATAAAATAAAACCAAAAACAAAAACCGTATATGTATATATATTTTGGTATTTCGTTGGGGTGACATTTTGCCTTCGAAATATTTAGTGGCCGGTTGACCACCAGTATTGTTGGGCGTTGCCCGCCTTAAATTTTGCCTGGCTAGGCACTAAGAGTTGGGTATCCTTCCGCCTTAACCGTAAAATAAAATAAATCCCACGTTGGGCGCCTTCCCGCCTGTATAACATTTTGCGTAGTTAGGCCTCAAAATGTTGGGCGTCCTTCGCCTTCACATAAAATTGTACAAATAGCTCAGCTGGCCCCGTAAATAATTTATTGTTGGGCGTTGGTTCACCGTAAATCGCCGATACCGTTGAAGTGGCCTCAACTGGCCAACCGAATGCCGAATTCTACGTGGCAACTCGCCCGCCGGTATATAACAGTTCCCAAAAGAGGGTGCGGCCGCACCTTAACTAACGGTTACGGCCTCCAATAAATGTTTGGCGCCGATACCGTTAAATTTCTTTACCTGGTAGAAAATCCGTCACACCAAGCTACAGCGAACAACTCTTTGTTTATCAAATTTGTTGTTTTAAAAATCGGTTTTCAAATATCGATAAAATTTCATAACTCGTGTTTAATGTAAACCAAAAAAAAAATACAACAAAAAAACGTCGCGTTTAATTGGGTCACTGGATTCAAGAAAACAACTACCATTTATATAAATGCAAAAACTTTATTATTCGTTTTCACACTATTCACGAATCATAATTTTTATTACATATACTTTATTACAATAATTCCATGCAACATTTTTTCTACTAATTCCTTTAATAATTGATTTTGTAATTTATACGCATTTATTATTAAATCGATGTGTCTCGAGATCGGAAAAATCATCACTCAATTTACCAAAATTTTAACACACGACCTTTTATCACTAACCAAAAAAAAGAAAACTATGTAATTTTATACATTCAAAACGAGAATTTTACTTTTTGACACTCTACTCAAGACTAAAAACAAATCGCACCAAAAAAAAACACTAAACGTTCTAGAAGAATGTTTTTTCTTCTTTGTAAATTGATGCAAACGAGAAACAAACAACTCTCATTGAATCGACGATCGCGCGGCCTTATGGTAGGGAGAAATACGAGAATTAAAAAAAATCCACATGTAGAAAAATATTTTAGTACAACACAAGACACGTGTTCGTACATAGGTGGCATTGCTATCAGACACAACACGAAATTGGCCATAGAAATAAAATACCAAGAATGGTCGAGGGCAAGGAAATGATTGTTATGACAAAAAAGTCGTAACATATGTCTAAATGTCATTATGATTTATTGTTCAGTGGTAATTGGTGTAGATTGTAAAAACACATGAAATGTAAACATTCTATGTTGATCATATTTGAGATGTTTTACTGCGGCAATTCCAATTGGTGATGGCATTTTTCCGACATGAAGAAAAAAACAAAATTTTGCACTTACATTTTTGCTGTTGAAGCATAATCATCAAATTAAATTTATATAACATAAAAGTTAATCAATTTAAATAAAACACTCTTTAAAATATATTTCATATTAGATTTTATTGTAAAAAACAACTTTTCATATATACCTGGGAAATTAGTACAGCCTTTGAACTTTCACGTTTGGGAGCATTCAACTATCGTGGCTGTACCCAGACAATGATACACATTAACTATCTCAGTTTGAACGATTAAGAAAATTTTCAAGTCATAGCGCGTGATTAAAATGCATCATAATTTTGGAAAGATTCATTTAGGGTATTCTCCCATGAGACCCGGATCATTTTTTAAACAGTTTTCGGCTCGAATGCTTGTCTAATAATTAGGATGGATTAAAATGCTTGCTAGTACTTAAATTTTACCAAAGGTGTACAGGGAATTTGAGATCAAGCTGACACCTATTAGAATTAATTAAATTGTTCCCGAATTTGCTTTATATTGAGAAATGTATGTAGATCTAGCGGATAAAATTAGAAGTACTTATACACGACAAAGCAAATTGATGTTTTGATTTTCTTTGCTGTGCGTGCAGTGCAATATTAGCAAAACTGGCCGGAAAATAATATACTTTTGTAATGGTTGGCGATATTAAAAAATGAGAAAACCATTCCCAAATTATTTTCTCATCTGAAGCAATCATTTAGAAAACAAAATGTATACTAACATCTAGTATTAGTGGTAAACAAAGAATAGCAAGGTGCTATTCCAGCACGAAAATCATATATTGATTCAAATTCAACCAATACACTTCAGCGTAAAGCAGTTGCCGTCAAGCGATTTTGGGAGACAGACGAAGTGAATACATGAAGCTGATTCTCAAAGGTTGACATCGAACGTATTGACATATTCAAGTAACTACTAAAAAACCAACTCATCAAGTATTTTATATTCTTCGCCATGCCGTGGCAAATAACTTACCTACTAGCATAACGGTTCGGGTCGTATTTTACGCTGCAGTTGAATATTGAAACGGTTATTCACTGAACAATAATTTATTAATTGGTCTAACTATTCAAGATAATTTAATAGATTTACTGATTAAATATCGCACACAGCTATATGTTTTTTCACTGACATCGATATGATGTTTAGACAAATCTTAGCTGATCAATATAAAGTTTACAATCGCATTCTGTGGAGAGAGAGAGAACACTACCAACTCTCAATTACTATACATACTATACCATTTGAGAAATATTATATGACCCAGCGGAAGATTACTTTTACTTTTGGGTATCGTTTCGTTACCGCAGCATCACCTTCAAAAATTACAAATTGCCTCCTGTTAGCACTTATTTGTATATTGCTTGAATCGTAGGATAATTTCTACAAGCGATGAGTGATGAATTGTCGAACCCATTTCTAGTGTATCATTTAACGATAAATTTGACGTTTACCTTATCGAACCCATTGAAAACTTTTCTTACCCGTATAGTGTTACTTTGCCTCAGAACTGCATGGGGAGGTAGACAATCTACGTTGAAGTCTTTATATAGAGTGATTTAAAGGTAGAACACTGTTTAAATCATTTTTCGATTGTTATTAACCTTTGTATTTATAGGCAATATTGTTGGTTGATCTTAATTATTTTCGGTGCCGTGCAGGCATACGATAAATTTATTTTCAGTCGCGAGTTCCGTGGTTGTCGGAAACAGTAGTTAGCATGTGCTGTCATTTAATGTTTCAATGAACGAAGCATTTTCTACTACTACTTCAAGTATTATCGACCATCACAAAGTTAAATTAACAATAGATATAACGTCCGAGTCCCCTGTTGGTCTACCCACCAATATTCATTCAAACTTTGTACAACAAATCAAAATATTTGTGACCCCAAAAACAAATCAACTTCACCTCCATTTAAACAATCAGGATTTGCTGCTTTCAACGAATTACAATTTTGTGAAAATTTATCATCAGCGTGGGATAGGCAATATATGCCTTGACGTCAGATTTACATACATTATGGTCATTCGATAATTAGGTTCACCAAGTCCTTAGTTTTGCCATGTTTGTATTGTATATCTCAAACCCTTAATGGCAATTGCACTAGTTTACTTTTGTAGATTGAGTGCCTTTAATATTTTCTCATAGAGAAAGCTGTCTTCTGATATCTAACAATGCTTTACATACGCAAAATAACCCCTTCAAAATTTTAACCGTAACTAATTGTATGAGTATGCAAATATGTTGCGCAATTTGCAGGTCGCTGGATATAGTCCAGAATAGGGTGTACTCAGAGGGCCTCTGACTGTATTGACACGCTTGAATACATGTGAAAAGTTTTCCAAATTTTTGGGAATGGCGCTCATGTTAGTATACGAAGCTGCTTCTCGAAACCCGAAATATATTTGATGTTTGGAGTGCAGGTGAGGTCTTCTGTAACCGAGGTTCGAATACCCAATATATGATTGTTGTAAAATAAACTCCAATAGAAAGTATTACATCGGGCTTTTAGTTGCCTATGTGGAATCGTTCGAAGACCATTTGCTTTCAGGTTGTAGGCAGTTAATTAAATGCGGTATGAGCCAAGGAGTTGCGTGAGATCGGTTGATTCGAATTGTGTTCTTTGGTCTGTCGTGGTAAAGAAAGGGATGCCATATCTACAAATAAATTCATTGAATAAGATCTTACTTACGTTTTTTGCGGTAATTTCTTGGATGAGTACCAACCTGGGAGTGCCAACCTGGAAGCTCGAATTTACCCAGTTGCGCCCAGTTGCTTTCATCAGTGTTTACTCTTGGCCAGAATTACTCCGAATCGATAAGTTTTGCGTGGCGTGAATGCCGGGCTGGGATAAGCCATGTAGATTATCAAAGATTGTTCATCGCATGTTGATGGGAACGAAGGGTCATTTTTTGAGTGTGGAATTCTCACACGCAAGTTTGCTGCTGTCTGGTAAGTCAACCCGATGCAGGTTTACAAGTAATTCCTTTATGTCGAAAGAGAACACGTTTCTCACCAGACTGAGACAAACGATCACTCACCGTATTACGTTTATTTGTATTATGATGAATTTCGCTGAAATTCAGTGAATTGGGCACTATATAGTCAGACACATCGTAATTGCCGGGGACTACGTTCTGACTTTGACACAATAGCTCTTATGAGGGGTTTATGGTCGGTTTGATTGCTAAGCAAAAAGTTCTTTATCGAAAGCAGGGTATTTGATTTCCGCAATGACGGGCTTCTTTGAAAAGAATACTAATGATTGGCAACATCCTTTGTTATGCGTTGCTGTAAGGCAACTTAAGACATTCAATTCAATCAAAATAATCTCAATTTCAAAAGAACGTGTTACCTATTCGGAAGATTCAGTACAATCGTTGGAACAAGAGAAGTGTCTTCTGTTTTTGACTATTTTAAGTAAATAGGCCAAATGCCTGCCTGTAAATATGCGATAACAGTACGGCTATACACGTGGTAAAAAACGGTGATAATAGTTCACCATACCGACAAAACGCTGAATGTGGCGGGTTGATGTTTTGGCCAGAGGATACCAAATTTGGAAATTGTATAGCTCAAAAAGCAGATGCAAATGAATTTCGAAGCTTTAGTATTAATACCTATTAATCTCGGAGCGAATCTCAATGAGGATTTCGTCGATATAAGAGTAGAAACAAAGGCGTTCTAACACTTCGTTAAGGACCCTATAATGTCTGTCGAAAACCAAATTGCTAATTTGGTGATAATACAAATTTAAATGATCCAATCTAATAAGAAATAATTTTAGGCAGTAATTATGTATATGTAATAAGACAATAGTAAAATAAATTAATTAGGTATTTTATAAGCAGTCAGTTGTATAAAAAATATAAAACAAATTTGGTTTCCACACCCAATCGATCCATTTATTATACACTACGCAACCCATGTATATTCATTACATTTGTCAGCTTCTGAAAATGATAATATTCCCATATACCAAACTAATCAATAAACCAGTATTTCTTTATTAGGTTAGACACAACAATAAAACGACTGTCGTACAGATTCGAATGACATATCTTAGAATAACAAATTAGTTTACAAAAAACGATCATCATCAAAATTCCAGTAAAAAAAAAAAATCTAAACCCCTCAAAAAAATTAATTTTAATGAATGAACGAAATTTTATTTTGTAAAATCTCATTTTTTATAAACTTAATGATGTGACGATGACCACTAACTTGGCATCTTTATGTTCATTCATATATCCCAACAAAAATTATCAAAAATTTTGAATTGATAAAATGTCGAAATGATAATACAATTAAATTTTCATTCAAAACAAGTCAAGTAAGATCTCATTTAAGATTATTTTTATTTTAATAGCGGCTGCTGCTGTTCGATCCATATACACAAAATTCGATATTTCTAATCAATTCGATATAAAAATTTCTATTCTTTGGACAAACAATAAAAATGTTCGTTAAAACAAATTTTTCATCACATATGACAAACAAAAAAAAAAAATGTTAGGAGATAAGAATTAGATTTCTTTCTACCTGTTCGTTTAGTCTAAATTGTATATAGTATGTTGTTTGTCTTAAATTGAATATTATATACCAACCATACGTAAAACGTTAAGATGATCACCGGTCGTATATTAAACGATCGAATACAACAAAAAATTAATTTTAGACTAACACTTATACGGATCCATGAGAAATTACCAAACAATTAAGTGTCGGTGAGTTAAATAAACTTTAATTGTTGTTGTTGTCGGAATTCACCTTCTTGTCTTTTGTCCTGTCTTAATTGTCCAGAAAATTTGTTTCTTTCTAAAGAACTTTAAAAAAATATTTTTATAAAAAACTAATTTTATTATTTGGACGAATAGTTTTTGGAGATTTTGTTATATAAAATACACAAAATTTACTGTAAATGGAGTGACGAATTTTTTAATGACCTTTAGCTGATCTTTTTTACGTATTGTTTAGTTAAGGTGAGTGTGTGAAAATTATGTGATAAGCCACTTGATGCGACTACGATGCAAAGATGAACAGAAAATATAGATTATAAATATTGATTTTATGATCAAGCAAATTTATTTGCAAAAACTTAGGGAAAATGAGTCCAAAATTGTCTCGGTAAGGGACCAGTATAGAAAATTGTATATTAATTGATGGAATAGGTACAAAGGGCCGAATGTCGAAGGGCCGAATGTGTCGAAAGGCCGAATTTGTCGAAGGGCCGTATGTCGAAGGGCCCTATGTCGAAGGGCTGAATGTGTCAAAGGGCCAAATGTCGAAGAGCCGAATGGGTCGAAGGGCCGACTTTTTTTTTGTTTTTAGAAATATAATTTTTTAAATTTGTTGTTTTATGGAATATTTTGTAATTTTTTTTTTATTAAACATAAATGAGTTACTTATGAATTTATGTATTTTACTATTTTTCATCTTTGGATATTTATGAAATTCCACGTATCCAGTCAGCGATACATTTTGGAGAAGGAAACTTTCGTCATGCGCCACCAGAGACATTGGGCCCTATGTATCAGCCTTCTGATAATAGGTATATGGTACAAAAAAAAAAAATTAATTAAATAATTAAATTAAATAAAAAATTAAAAATATATTTCAAAAAACAAAAAAGAAATCAACAAATATTCGGCCGTTCGACACATTCGGCCCTTCGACACATTCGGCCTTTCGGCACATTCACCCCTTCGACATTCGGCCCTTAGACACATTTGGCCCTTCGACCCTTCGACGTTCGGCCCTTCGACACATTTGCCCTTTGAAATTCGGCCCTTCGACATTCGGCCCTTTGATATCATACCAAATTGATTCCTAAATAAAAACGGAACATACGTATAATGTAATTTAGTTAGTTGACAGGGTTTTAGAAATAACTACTACTTCCCTCATTAAAAACTTATAGGTTTGCGCTTTTGGCGCTCCTCGCCCAGACCCCGGAAATATTATTATAAATTCTGTATGCGGTCAGAATAAAAATATTAAATTAAAAACTCGTTCATATAAATCACAATTGAAAATCGAACCATCTAAGGGGACCTATTTGGACCCCCTCGCAATTGAGTATCTTAAGAATGGCTCCATCAAGTGTTTGTACTCTATACTTTTAGGGAGACATACAAAATCTTCTTTTCCAAGATAATTACCGCTTCCTGAGGGTATTCCCTACATACTATGGATTATTAAGAACCAGCATAAAAAGGTATGTTGCATCCGTCGTTCTGCTGTGCCATATATAATTAACAAAAAAATGCACCCCCATCGTATTCGTTCTATGCATGACATGGCGCCATAATTATTTCACTATTTACGAAACCCCGACTTGTTTCAACATTGTATCGTGAGATTATCTTAGCGCAAGTGAAGAGGAAGACCTGATGTGGAAGACCACCATTTTGCATATAAAGTACAATCACTGTCGACTTCTACAATGCTCAAATGATTTTGAGCGTGTTTTTCAAGTCACAGCACTTGAAGCCCACTCCAATGAAACTGCTATACTATATTTTTTATTAACTTGTTACACGCAGCTAGAAAATTTGTTACCATTCCCGTTAAGGTGCCATTCTTGTGTAGGCTGTGCTCGAACCACTTGAATAATTGAGGCAGCTAAAGTGGCACGAACAGCAAAACATAAAAAAGCTTATTAAAAACGAAATGCTGTTACAGTCACAAATTTACAATGGCGATGAAATCGGTTTGTACTAGCGTTCTATTCTTTAAAACAACCAGCATCAAAATCAGTAAGGGAGAATCTTTAGATTTTTTATTAAAAAAATCCTGATGTCAGCAATTTCTTAGATGTGCTATCAGTTAATAGCCTTGATATTTTTGTGTCTGAACCTACCAGGATTTTTAAATCTTCAGCAACTTGTTTTCATAACATACCCTGTAGGTTTGACCAGAAGAACTTCCGAAGTCCCTCATGCAATGTTTTAGACTTGGACATATCAGATTATTCTTTAATAGACAACTAGTTACTCTGGTGCTGCCATTTCTAGACCAGTTATAAGAAACTCTGTTGAGATTGTCCGCATTTAATATTGCCAACTGCAAAAACTGTGGGTCACTTACTTTTGATTATTTTCTAAATATTATAAATGGACATCTTAGAAGCTACACAAAAACTATCTCTAAAGCTGACAACGCAGTTAAGCTTAGGCCTTGAATGTCTGATCTACTATTAAAAAATATTCGCAGCATAAATAACATATGCCAGCTTGCAAGAGAAAATCCAAGGAACAACGTTGATGCCAAAATAAGTCAGAGTAAAAGCAGTACTACATTGACAGTTTGATTCTAATGGTACGAATGCCCGGAAAAACTGGCAACCCGATCTTCTCGTGGGTGAATTAAATGTAATTATGAATTCTTTTAAAATAATTCATCGACTGGATTAGATTGTGTTTCGAATGTTTTGGTTAAGAAGATGGCTTGTTATCTTGTGGATGTCCTAAGTTTCACCATGAATCTAAGTGTCAATACAGATATTTTTCCGTTAGCTCTAAAGTGAGCTGTAGTTATCCCAATTTAAAAAAAAAATGATAAATCGAGTTTAAGCAACTACCGACCAATATTGCTTCTTTCCGTTTTTTCCAAAATCTTTGAAAAGTCTGTGAAAAGTAGGATGGTACATTTTATGAATAAAAATAATTTTTTGCCTCCGATGCATTCGGGTTTAAGAAAAATAAGAACACGGAACAAGCTATTTTAACAGTTCTGGAACAAATAAATAGGAGCATTGATTTAGGCCTGAAGTCATCTGGTCTGTTTGTCGATATGACTAAAAATTTTGATAGAGTAGACCATTCGATTTTAAGGAAACTTTATTGTTGTGGCTTCCGTGGAATAATCTATATGCGCTAGATCCTTATTGGTCCATCTTTCAGGCTCTAGACATCCTGCCACTGCGACACATGCTTGCCTTCAAGGTCTTAAAGATTATCTTTATTATGAGTAGAAATATCTTTGTTACTTGTTTTGGCTACGGTCTTCGATTATAGTCGCAATACAGAAAACATACCTCTAATTGGAGGTTAGATTTTCGTAGACATTTCTTTAATGTCGTTTCACCCATCATAATTTACCGGTTGAAATTAGAATGTCTGAGAGCTTCTCTAAAGCCCTCAAACAGTATTTAACTGAAACGCAAGACGTAGAAAAACTATTCTCAACCTAAGTATAAATCAAACTTGTAATTTGCTGTGTTCTTTTAATCAAATTTTTTTGTAAAGATTGTATTGTTAGTTAATAAGGAATCGAGCCCGACACGAGCTCTGAGCCAAGGGTACAATTATCTTTCTATACTTTGCCATTTGTAATAGTTATATATATTAAATATGTTCTTGTAAATTGGTTAAATTTAAAGTTGGTAATGAATGTAAAAAAAAAAAATCTCGGCGCAACTTTGTGCTAACGCCGATGGTACGCACTGATTGATACCTGTCATTGTTGGAACGAACAGTTAAGAACGTTTCAAGAAATGGAGCGTAGAATATCACCAGAAGAAATAAAATGTTTATTGCTTTTTGGACAATGCACCTGCTCATCTATCGGAAAATATTTTATGTAAAACAAACGGTAAATTTAACTTTAGGTTTTTATTAAAAATATAACTTCACTTAGCCAGTGAATGGACCAAGAAAGATTCTAACCACCAAACGTGTATACCGCAAACAATTTCTAGAGAAAGTGATTGTTGAGATACCAGATGAATTTGTTGAAGAGGACACTAGCGGACAGCGAATCTTGCAAAATTTAAAAAACTTATAACCTAAAATCAACAATTTTTGATTTTGCGCCAGTTTGTAACGAAGTGAAAGCTCGAACTTTAGAGAATGGCTGGCAGAAATAGCTTAACGTTGAAGAAGGCGTTGCAGATTTAGAAGAGGTAGAAGTAACCAATTAAGGCAATACAGGATAATTGTAGAAATGTGGACAAGGAACATTACCTCAATGGCATTGGAAGGTCAGAACGAGAATGATGATACAAAAAAAAACAAGATCGTAATTGTATTAATCCAATAAAATCAGGTTCGTTGCTTATTTGGGAACTTCATTTCACAAAATTAATAAAAAATTCAATTGGAATATACCATTTAGATACAAATGTTTCTTTTTTCACAGAATCGTATCTAAAGTGGAAGACAAAATAAAATAAATTTAATTTTTTGTTTCTTCATGACTCGTTGAGGATTGGTCACTATAGTTGATTTCATTTGGTCATCCGTAGATAATGATTTATTGCAAAAACTATTTAAAAACTCATAGAGACCAATCCTCAGTGATAATTGACCAAACGATTCCGATCGTTGGATTTATAAAATAATTAGTATTGGTCAAGTTTCCAGCCCACACTTCGAATCGTGTAGAAATGATGAGTTTTAACGAATTTTTGCAATAAATCATTATGTAGGGATAACCAAACGAAACCAATGGCGAGTAGTGGCTAATTATTAACCAGTTATGATTTTTTTTTTTTAATCTAAATAGTATATTCCATTTGGATTTTTTATTAAATTTGTGAAATGAAGTTCCCAAATAAGCGACGAACCTGATTTTATTGAATTAAGACAATTTTGATTTTGTTTTTTCGCAAAAATAGTGACCCATTGGTGACCAAACGACAAAATGTGGTGACCAATTCTGACCTAACGATTACCTAAAGAATTCAATCATCACTTTTGTCAAAATTTTTAGATGGGTGCTAAAAAGTTGGAGCCGAGTATGAAAAATATATCTTCATCTACAGATAAATAAATCGAAAACATTTATATCAGCTAGGACTCTAGAAGTTTTTAATTTTGAATTGTTTTTTTAACGTTGAATTGTTTAGTTTCATATATTGGAATAGGAATACTTGGAGTAACTTATGTGATAAATACATTAGAAATAAATTTTGTTAATATTTGGTTATTTCATTTCAATTTAAATCACATAGGTATTACGTAGTTTAAAAAAAATATTTTTACGGGTTGCCCTCGTCCGAATTACTCCGATATGGGGTTGCATAAATTCAAATTTAATTACAATTGGCCTGTTTTTTATTACATCGGAGCGATCAGAGAGATAAAAAAAGGGTTTTCGGTTTTTTTATTTTCTCTATCCATTCTCAGAGTCAGAATGGTCTTTTTCTTCTCCGACCCATTTTTCCATCTGCATTTTTTTCAGATAGTTAAAAAACATATTTGAAATATTTTGACAGAACATATGGCGGACGCAATGGAAAACGCTGACTTATTAATTTTTTTGTGCTAGATACCCAAATTACATATTTTCAGTACAGTGTTTAAAACTCGGTAAAAAGCCTTTTGAGATAAAATATTATCCGACTTGTCAGATAAATAGTCTCTCCGATTTGTGTGGTATCTCGGATACAATAAAACAACAGGCCAAATGATATAATATTTTAATCTCATGTGGGTGTGCCTGGATGGCTTTCAAGACACTTCTTGCCACTTCACTCAGAAAAACTGTAGTGAAATGGACTGTTAATATTTTGAAAATCAAAAAATAAGCGGGATGATATTTAATGTAAGATACTGCTTCCACCATAAAACAAAATTCCTTCTCATCATTATAAATCATTATTCAATTATATTTCGTTCAGCTTCATTTTGTAAGATCCAGTCAGTGTCCAAATCAACCGCTCACAAAAAATATGTAAACCAAAAATTAATTCATACACATGAATATTTTTCACCATTGCTAATCCATCCACCATCTTATCTCTATATTATAATATATATCTCTTTATGCATTATATATAATTTATGACCATCGCCTGTTAAATCTTAATTATTATACTTTGAGAGATTGAAAGGTTATGTTATGGAAAACAGAGATACCAAAATGCAGATTGAACATTGCGTTTTTTCGAATTTTCAAGTCGAATATACACAAAATAAAAGTCTTCAGCTCTGTTAAGGTTATAACCATAAATTATATAACTAATTGAATTGATTAAGCAGAGATTTTTTGTTTAATTATAAATTGGCTTGAAGGTGTGTCAAGTAGTGAATGATTTATTTTACGTTTTCACATTGTTGTTGTTGTTGTTCGTCATAATAAGATACTTAAGACGGTCTATTAAACATGTGTTGAAATTAAATTCAATACTATATTTGTATCTTTATAGAAAGATTGTCTAAATTAAGCGCCTCTATATTCCAATATTAATAATTTTAATTAGTTTACAAAAGTTCTCAGAAGATTTATAAAAGCGATAACCGTATTTGATCATATGAAACGATTGCGCCACACTTTCAACAGTAAACCGAAATCGTGATTATAGAATAAAGCAATCTTTTATATTCTTGGAACAATCATCTTATTGTTCACATATAATTATTAAATAAATTATGACAAATTAAATAATATAAAAAAAAATAAATGAAAAACGAAACTTTTACAAAAGCAAAGCAATAAATTAAAAAAAGTTTTTATCAAAAAAATTAAAATCCGAGCGGAGGGAACATTATTTAATCGTAAATGCATAAAGAATAAAATCTTAATTTATGTTTATTTATTTTTTATTATAAGAGTTGTTAAATATAATTACAAAATGTATTCATATTTTGCTGCATTCAGTTAATAATAATAATAATCGTAATATTTGCTTATTAATTTAATTAAGAAAATCGAATAAATTTATGATCTTGTTGCGAAAACAATAACTGTCGGTTGAAATGTAATTGTTTAACGATAAAATAATTATAAGGATTTGTTGGCAAGCATTTTCATAAATAAATATTTTATCGCGGTTCATTTTTATTTTACTTTTATAAATTATTAAATAAATTATGGGTATTTAATATTTATAAACAGATTGTATTTGTCGATAACTATACATAACGTCGTATTATAAACTTAAATATTTTTTTTTGATCATGCTGGGTTTAGTGAAATAACTGGTGGGGGATTGTACAGATTTATAAACCACAACATTTCTGGTGGATTAAGACTTTTTTATGACTCTATGTATAATTTGGGTAGTAGGAGAAATAGTGCTTACTTTTAGGTAAACCTATACTGACAACTTAAATATGATACAACTAGCTTAACATCTTTTGCACTTTCAAATTTATTAACACAATTGATCTTGATAACTTAATAAGCAAGGTATTACTGGGTTTCTCTCTGTACATTTGAGCGTGTGCGTCAACATATCTAGTTCTGTGTTAATTAGAGACAGTTACGCTTACCTCGGAGGTTGAGAGTTTTAAATACTCTTTAGTGTTTTTGACAAAACGTGTGTCAACGTGGAAAAATCATAGGCAATTTGAAAACATTGCAACTACTTGAAAAACGTACCCTTATATTACGATTATCAAAGATTTCATAAATATTTGTTTTTCATCATCGTGAAAATCAGACCAGTTTTAATCTTTTTCGATGATACATAATGGGAGCAGACAAAAATTGGTCTGAGTTGCTTAAAATTGTATAGGTAAATAAATGTATAGGTTGAAATAATTTTTTTAAGAACTATACCTTTGCACCAATCCAGAAGAAAATGCACGAAATACAATTTTCTAACATCCGCGATATTCCGTATTTCAAAATAAATAAACAAATTTCAGAACAATCAAACTATTGCTAATTCAACTGAAGCACCGTGTGGTTTGTGGTATTAAGTATAAACATTTCAAAATTGGGTCTATAATTTATGCAATATGGAATTGTCATTACTTTTCGAACTAGTTGCTTGCCGGAGGTAACCTTTCGATGGCTTCCCGTAGGCGATTAATCAAATAAATTAATTGTTCCGCAATTTACAGCTCAGTTTTGTAAAATTTAAAGAACCCACGGTTCTGTTTCAATCAAAGTGGATACTCTCATAGTACAAACTGAGTTTCATACGTTTGAAAAAATTCATCGTTCCAACCAATTTACTAATTTTTCAAAATTACATCAGGAAATACTTTTGAAATTTTATCCTATATTTATCATGCAAAGGGTATTGTATCCGAGTCGGTTAAGAAAGGGTTAAGGTTCATTTAGATTGCCAATTTTCCAGTAGGATGTCCATACTTTCTATTTGATTCCAATTTTCATCATTAATCTGAGTTCCGATCCCTTCTATTGAGATGATGTAGCGACTAAACCGGAGCACTGCTCAATAAATTTCCCAAAATCATGATCCATTGATGATTCTCACCTATTTTTTTAAAATTCATTCGACCGGAAAAATGCTAATTGAATTTTCTCAAAATTATCACTCACCGCAATTTTTATCTAAATCGCTCGAGCCGAAAAAAAAACTTAAAAGCAGGCCCCAAAATGAATTTTTCCGAAGTGTTTGAATCGAAATTGACCTGTGCCAGTTGAATCCTCGGCATTCCCTTGACCAATTTTTATCAAGAAACTCGGGCTGCTTTGATGGCACAAAAATCGTTTCAAACGAAAAGAAATGTAAAAAGGACTAACGCAAAACATCATTTAGATAAGGACTACTTCAAATAAATATCGTTACTCATAACAACCAACATTTTCAAAAGGACGGGATTAGTGCAACTAAATAACGTCACAGTAATTCAACAACATTACATGGTGCAACATTCCGCAATAAAATGCAACATAACGACAGATTACGGCCCAAGATCCAAAACGAGGCAGTATAGACAACACGGTTTAACATTGTGCACATGTGGTGGAATATCATGCAATGTGACACAACGTGTTGAAACGAGAAGCAAGTTGAAGTAACACCCCTTCAACTTGGCGTTACGAAATATTGTGCAACATCATGCAGCATGGTTCAATATAAAGTAACATTGTGCAAAATGGAGCAACATCATGCCACCTGTTGTAGCATATTGAAACATTATGCAACATGGCGCCATGTGAAAGTTCACCCGGAGAACTCCTAAATGAATTATCCAGAAATTGGAATTCTTTGTAATCGTTTACTTACATTTGAAAACTCTTTCTCGCTAAATTAGATCAAAATCGCCCAAGACAAATAAAATGTTAAAAAACCTGCCAAGCCTACTTTACGCACATTTAGAGGAACATCACACAACATCCTCAACAACATGCAACGTCAATCAACATGATCCAACATCACGCAACCTAACACAATATAGTTATATATCACGCAACATGGCGCAAGATTGTGCAACATGGTGAAATATCAAGCAAAGTGGTGCAACATCGAAAACTCTGTTCCGCTAAATTTTATCAAAACTGTCCAAATAAAATTTTAAAAGGCTTCAAGCCTTCCTGAAAATTTTCCTCCACCATTTAATATAAAAATCACCAAGCCGAAAAGATGTAGGAAGAGACCCAAGCCACACCGGATAACCTCTTGAACCGATTTTACCGAAATTAGCAAACATCACAATCGATTCCTAACACTCAAAAACCCCACCTCAACAATTTTTATAAAAACCGTGCTAGCCGGAAAAAAAGGCACCGGGGCACACCGGATGACCTGCTGAACCACTCGTAATCGATTCCTTGCATTTAAAAATCCCCGTTCACCAATTTTTATCAAATTCTTGCGAGCCAGAAAAATAAGCGGGATCAGGGCTCTCACTGGATGGTAATATTCATTAAAATCGAATAATATCAGAAACTTATATATAATTTAATTTAGCTACCAGATCTAAAACAGTATATCGAGCGGGATAAAACTGCTTTTCGTGCAAAAACGATGGATTGCTGAACCAAATAGCTGATAACAAAATTGGAGATTTTTTCCAAATTCTATAAAACGATGATGATGATGATGACTGAGGTGACATGGTTATGTATATGAGAATGAGAAAAAATGTATCTGCCATCAACGCGGGTACGAAAGTTTTATGTACTAAGCGGCTACATTTACAGTGCTCAACAAAAATTATAGGACCCCATAAAAATATGTGTTCTTGCATTATTTATCATAACGGCGCTATATATTTTAAAATCAACAGTTGCATTTGTTATTAAAAAAATAGTTACACACATATTGTAAAAAAAATAGTAACGTAAAACAAAAGTGATGGGACACTAATACTAAAGTAAATACCGTTTCATCTACGGAAACTGGATTTATATTTTTGTTTTTAAAATTAATTAGTTGGTTCTTGTCTGTATTAATAATCAGAGCTATTCAAAAATATTAAAATTTGAAGAGCGAAAATGGCTACCAGAGAGGAAATTTCGTTGGATGTAAGGAAACTGATTATTAAATTAAACTAGCTGACCTGTGACTGAATAATCAGTCACGTGAATACATTTTGTTGAATTTTTGGTTAAGAAATGATTCAAAAGATTTTTTAAGATGTAAATTTGATGCACTTTTATCAACAATAAAGTAAATTCATATACGTGGTTAATTTTTAAATCTTAAACGGCAAGCACGCGCTCAAATGTACACAGTATGACTTACGTGTCAAGTCAAATATTCATATCTCAAACAGGAAGCGCGCGCTCGGGATCACATGAACACTTACGCACCCAAACTAAATATTAAATTCGGAAAAAGGAAAAACACACAATTGCTGAGGCAAACTTTAATCTAAATATTTCATAAGAAATGTACAAAAGGATAATAAAATAGTAGTAGAAGGTAGATAGTAAAATAGTAAAATATATTACAATTTACATGCACAGAATCTCTTCAAAAAATACATTCTTTGTTGTGATGTGCCCATCCCGATCAGCTGATTGATCGCTTATCTCAACGATAAACACCGTAAGTCCGTCAAATGAGCGGCATCTTAAAAATGTAACATACATCTGATCATGCGTAAATATGGGGTCCGGCAAGTACACTTCTACCTTCTTCAAGCTTTAATCCTGTCTCTTGTTGATGGTTATGGCGAACGCGAGCTGAACCGGAAATTGAAGGCGAGACATTTTTAATGAGAAGATGCCTTCCGATCAGCACCTCACATTCCAGAATGTAGCGGTTTATTTTTGCGACGCGCATGCGTGTTTCATTGATTCGACCCTTGCTAGTGTTTAGATTCCTCATCAAACGAACGATCGCTATTACCTTTAGCGGGATCGCATGCCCCGGTAATCCGGACAATCAATCTTGTTGAGAAACTCGACGGGTAGGCGGAGTTCCTCATGAATGTCGTCACTCTCAAGTTTATCAGCAATATGTTTGACTTCTTGTTCGTCGGGCAGGAGGTCAAGCACCTGCTGATTGGTTAGCGCGCAATCATCATTCTTGGGTGCAAGGATGGTGCGCTCCTCGATGGTTCCCTCGGCTGGTGTTGTGTTGATGTCACCATACACGAAATCGATCACACTTTGAGGAAGTTTGCCGGAAGTGTGATCGAGTCGGTTCGAACATTGCCGTTTCCAACAGAAATCAAATATTATGCAAACTCGTCCTCACTTTCATCGACGTGCATGTTCTTGGTGAGTATAAACGTATTTACCAATTTCCAAAGCGGGTTCAACTTGATGGTCGATTCGCAAGTTCGCGCGCGTCCTGCCTTCAGGTAGTCACCACACATGAGGATGATTTTCCCAGCTAATGGAACACCCACTACCCGTCTATGATTGTGAGCTCTGCTCCTGGCATGATTAACTTTGAATTTAAATCGCGCGCCAACCATTAAGCAACTTTGAAATTAATTCGCGTGCCGACAGTGTTGCAACTTCGAATCTGAACCGCGTGTCAACTGTTTTACAACTTTGAATTTGAATCGCGCGCCACTAATTTGAACAAAAATATTTGCTTTTTGGTCGTCCCATAAAATTCTCAAAAGTTGCAAGATTTCACGTGCACAAAAACTTGGAAATTTTCTGAAACCACCTGAGATACCCATTTCGGGTACTTTCCGGTGGAATTTTTCCGATTTTTCTAGCCCACGCACAGCGCAATATTTATGTCGACGTACCCTGAAAAAATCTAACGGATCGGATCATGTTTAGGGGTCATTTTAGGGTTTAGTATGAAAAAATTAAGAATATTAATATAATAGATAGATAGAAGATAGATAGAAGCTGACTTTCGACTGAATAATCAGTCACGTGAATACATTTTATTGAATTTTGGTTAAGAAATAATAAAGGAGATTTTTAAGATGTAAATTTGATGCACTTTTATCAAAAATAAAGTAAATTCATATTCGCGGTTAATTTTTAAATATTAAACGGCAAGCACGCGCTCAAATGCACACAGTATGACTTACGTGCCAAGTGAAATACTCATATTTCAAACGGGAAGCGCGCGCTCGGGATCATATGACCATTTACGCGCCCAAACCAAATATTCAAATCTCAACTTCGGCTGGGGACATTTTCATTATTCACTGCAGCAGTTGTTTTACGAAATGCATCCAACTGCTTTTCGTTTAGCAAAAAGCAATTCTTAATTCAGCTTCTTTGGCTTCTCGAACTGTATCGAAGACTCGCACTTCTACTGGACTTCTCGATGGAGTTGGTAAGCTGATCATAGCGCAAGAAAGTCCGGGCTATATAAGAATTATGTTGATATCGTGGAGAGCCAAATTTTTGCTACATTTTCAATATGGTGTCAGCTGTAATCGAGAGTCATGTCATCTGCATACTTCATCCAGAGATCAAGAGGCTTCGAAGGTTGACAAAAGCAACAAATATAAACGCAAGTCTCTCGAAGCTATCTTGGCATTTGAAAGGCTGCTGTTTCCGTTAAGCAGTGATCCCATTGCTGCTGTTTCCGTTAAGCAGTGATCCCATTCATCATCGTTTACCAGACTTCATGCAGCTATAGCTTCTTTGAAGATAAAACATTTAAATGTTCGTACAAATTCAAAGCTGGTGGAACCTCGAATATGTAGCAAAAGCAGCCGCAGGGAGAGGCGCTCCTCATCTCTCAGGATTACTGTTTACATTCGTGCAACAACCAGCTTTCAATTTCTTTGACGAAGTTGCCATTTACCGCGACGTATACGTAATGGTGGGGAATGTCAGTATATAAGAATTGACGTGCGTTTTGATCATTGAAGTTGAGCTGAAACCATGACTGAAGCTTCGTTCGGCCAGTTTGTGCCGCAAACAACGCTTCATCTTCATTACTTGCTTCGAATGTAATTATTTATTGATTCGGTAGGTGGGCAGAAAACGGATCACGGCATAAGATCGCTCATGCATTTTCGACTCGATAAGAAATAATTTGATATCGCGATTTTCAACAAAGTAGCTGACATCTGGTGAATTAAGAGTTTATGCTGTGTGCCTGACACCGATTTTTTTGTCTAAATTTCCGACTAACTAAATTGATCGTTAGTTCACCCAGGTATTGTTAGATGTCTCTAATTGTAATTATATAATGCAAAATCTACCCGATATTAAGTTCTAAACAGCAAACTTAGTTTTGGTTTATCAATTACTGATAAAGATTGTTTTGTGGAATGTTACATTTAAGTTTATATAGCAGATTTTAATTAAACATCAGATGCGGTTTGTTTTATGCCATCTTTAAACGATTGGTTTGAACTAACCATAAATTTAGTTAGTTGGAAAATTATAGACAAAAAAATCGACGTGAGGCACACAACATTATTAATATAATAATAATAATAGATAGAAGATGTATAGCGTGTCATGACCAAAATGTATGTAAAATCATTTTATGTTCTCTGTTTTGTTTAATTGAGATTCAATTACAAATTTTCTACTCATTTTGTCATCACAGTGTGTCATCACAAAAACATCGTCAATTGTAATAAATTTTGTCATTGTCACGGTGTAATGCTCATGTTCATATATTCAATATAAACATATTTTGTCATGGCATTCTGGCGTCGTGACAAAATTTTGCTGAAAACACCTGAGGTACTCGTTTCAGGTACTTCCCGGTGGAATATTTCCGATTTTTCTAGCAAAGGCACACCGCTATATTTATGTTGACCTACCCTGAAAAATTTAAACGGATCGGATCATGTTTACGGGTCATTTTGGCGTTGAGTTTGAAAAAATTAAGCGTATTAATATAATAGATAGTGAAAAAATTCTGTACGAAAAAAGAGTACGATAACGGGTGTGTGCCGTTCAACAGTTCAAAATATTATCACTATAGAAACAGGGAGTCCAAACATGTTGAAAATGAACCCAGAACTGGCCGACAAATGAAAATAACTATCCTAATGGAACGAGTAATCATCAATGAAGTACGGAAAAAATCGAAAATTTATTCTTACAAAAGAATGGATATTCTTGCCGTGAAGGAAACCATTAATTAGTGAAAATAATAGATTAAAAAGAATAACGTTCGCCAAAACACATAAAAAGCGCACTAAATCGTTTCGGGACAGCGTTTTATTTTCTCATGAAAGCAAATTTAATTTTCATCGTAGTGACGGAAAAGCTAAGGTATATGGCGAAAACGTTGGACAGCTTTAAATGTAAATAATATGATTCCAACCATTAAGCATGGTGGCGGTTCTGTTATGGTTTGGGGATGCATGCCTGCGTCTGGCGTTGGAAATTCAATTTTTATAAAGGGAAACATGGATAAGCATAAATATTTAAGTATTTTACAAAATAATTTAAGACCATCTGTTGAAAGGATAACGACCTAAAGCATACGTCATATTTAGTCAAAGAATGGCTCTTATACAATATTCCTAATCAATTGAATTCTTCTCCACAAAGCCCGGATTTGAATCCCTTGAACGAAAAATATGGAAACACAAGATCAGTAATAAAAAAGATCTAGAACGAGTGTTTAAGAAAGAATGGCAAAAAATCACACCAGAAGATCCTGCAAGGTTAGTAAATTCGATTCTGTTGTTTAATATTTCGAAGGTTCTCTTCTTTAATTTACTTTAACTACAAAGATTTTTCTGGTGTTTATGAAAATTAATATGAAATTTATCAAGTAGAGTCAAATAAACCTACGGTAAGTTTATAAACTAAAGTGGTATTGATACAATTTTTAACTGTTCCATGATTTTTCAAACTATAGATATAATGTCTCCCTCTCTTCTTTTCACATTCCATGAAAAAATGATGCCATATTCAAGGTGGTCCTCCAGTTTCGACATTGTATTACTCGAAGAAATTGTTCGAAATCGTCGTGCCATCTGACAGCGATCTCTCAACGTGGCCCGACCGTATAACTCGGCTTGATTTATTGAATTCCAGAATATCAGTGTTTCCAAATGGACGTTTAATTTCGTGATTCAATCGAGCCCGGAACTCGTTGTTCGCAACCTAAAACTTCGATTTTGTACGACTGCGATAGTTAATTTGATCGCAGCAACCTTGTGTGTTTGTAGAAGACTCTAAGTACGGTTTAAATGTGGACTTTTATATCTGCCTGGATATCGGTCGTAGATGTTATAATTTTCCCAATATATTTAAATTCTACAACGTTGTCAAAGTTGTAGTCGTTTATTCCGAACTTTAAAGTTCAGATGCTCCTTGGTGTTGATAACAATTTGGGTAATTGCAACGAAGTTTCAATACAACTTGCAGTAGGCAAAAAATAAGGAGTACAGCTGACTGCAATATTATCATCATATCTTCGACGATAATGCAATCGCGATAGTTTCTGTTTTGACCTTGTACAAGGCAGTATGATTATGAAATATATTTATTACGCAAGTGTTAGCCAGCAACTGTCACTAAACAAGGTAAAAACAGAGAACTACAACACATACACAATGAACAGGAGACATTCCAAAGATGATTTTATCTAGAGATGCAAAATGTTATCTTTAAAAGTCTATCGATACATGATAAAAATTTTAATAACAATATCACTGTTCCAGTAAATCAAATTTTCAATAATCCAGTCAATCAAAACGCACCAAGGCTGCCTCGTTTATCATTACAACAAGGGAACCTGGGTAAAATCAACAACGGAAGGATACGAAGTACAATGTGTACATAAGCAGCATTCATATAAAATCAGCAGCCGAATCTAATCTTTTATCCAACGATGACACACCAACCAACGCCACCATCATTCATGGTTATGGAGCAATCATTAAAAACAAAACAATTGAATTATTTGAATCGGCCAAACCCGAATTATTATACAATCAACTTCTAAACAGGATAGAAAACCACAAATGATTCATCATAAACAACACTGAATTTTCCTTCTAGAACAACCAGAAGATGAAAATACTTCATACGAGGAAAAATAAATAATTACAATGACATCGATGCTGAAGCAAAATAGGGAAAGAGATCAATATTGAGGTAAATTTTATAACAAGTGCCTATCAAGCATACCTTACGTAGAGTATTGTACTAACGACAACAACATGCTGAGTTTTCTCATTGACATCGGGCCTAATAAAAATATCATCAAACTAGAACACGCTTTAGTCGCTCAGTTGATAAGGAAATCTTTTATATCAGATCAGCAGGGGACGATTTAAGGATAAAACATAAATTATCGGCACCAGTATTCAGGAACTATGGGAATAATATCATATTGGATTACTACGTACAACCATTACTGATTACCTGGGATTGTATGATGATGCTATTCTCAAAAGTCTGAAAGTAATTTTTTGACAGAATGAAGAATTTTCTTATAATTTCGTCTGGAATTAGAATCCCATTAAAAGAAAAAATATCTTTGCAAGTAAATAACATCGAGATTAGAGATCATCACTTAGATGGTAAACTCAAGATACAATTAAGTCCGATGGTAAACAAATTTTTACCACTCGTTGGATCAATAGGATATCAATCAATCATAGACACAAACGTTAGAGCAGAGATCAGAACATTAATCGACGAGTCCATTTACATAAAAATCTACGCATAATTAATCAATGTGAGTGCTGCAGTGGACGAGCAGATCCAAAAAGCGAAGGAGGTATAAAACCATTTAAAAACACTTATAAATCATCTATTTGGGTTGTGGAGAAAAAAAGTGAGCCTAAAAGCTAGAATTTAAGCCTAAGAATGCAGTGACAATATCAGATACAATATATATCCAAAGTAATATACCTAAGACTGCAGTCATGACAATAAATGGGAAAGATTAATTTTTGAGATTAGCATTCGAATTAAAAAAAGTACAAGCGATATTGCAAAGGATAATCGACGATGTGCTGAAAGAATAGATGAAAATGAAGTTTTTACTAAATTTTACTAAGTGACGTCATTTTCATTTAGTAATGTATTAGTAAAAACTTCATTCGTGTATATAGGCGGCGATGGAAGTATTTACTAAATCTTACTAATTTTTTTGTAGATTGACTGTGTCCTAAATTGAATGAATTACATGTATGAATGAAATTACAATAACACTTTGTTTATGCGACACCGAGTAATAGTTCAAGATATTTATATCCGATCAATTTCATCGCTACTACACCACAAAAAAATTTAGCCGTCCATCAATTTTGATGAATATGATGATCAAATTAATTGGCATGACAAGATTTAAAAATTTGTCACATCCTTGGCCTTGCTTGTTAAAAAAACGGTTTTGATTGATGCACTGAGAAGTTTGAGCATTTTGTCATACTTCTGGCCTGAGATAGAGGGATAGTTTTTATTGATGGTCAAATTGTTTAGAGTTGAACTATTTAATCGCTTACTAAACTACTATAAACTATTTGCCCGCCCACAAACGAATGTGTTTTGATGAGAGGGATCACCTCTCTATCTCAGGCCAGAAGTATGACAAAATGCTCAAACTTGTCTACCAGTTCAGTTGACCATTCCTCTCATCAAAACACATTCGTGTGTGAATGGGCAATTATTTGTTATTAGTATAAATGAAGGGTAATCTGTCGAATTAAAAAAACCTTATACGGACTATTATGATACTCGAAGTTTAATGTTAATATTTTTTTTTATCATTATTTTATTGCTTCTTATATTAATTAAGTTATAATTATTGCATTTTAAATTCGGTGAATGTGTAAAATAACTTTTGTTGATATTTTTGATCAATTAATCATTATCTTTCAATTTACCACATAATCAATCAACAAGAAAAATTTAGTAAGATATAGTAAATTCTTCCAAAGCGTAAGAATAGAACATCTGAGAACTATTTACAAAATATTTGCAAAATTATGAGAAGCAAATCTTCAAAGTCGTTGAAATTGGCCCGAAAAATCATCTCGAATTTTTGGTAAGTTTGTAACGATCTGACGTGCATATCGCTACACGAAGTTGTTTCTTGTCATGTTGCATGGTGTGCATCGCTCGTGATATGACAGTGATGATGCTTAACACCAAACAGAACCAAAGACAATGTGACATTGGATGAGGTGTTTTGGGATTCAGTGTACTGATGCAATTATCGGCGTTTGTTTTGTGGTTTGTAGTTTATCATTCCCAATTATACACATAGGCATCTTTATTTGGGTTCGTTTATTATGTATATTACCTAATTGTTATGATGTTCAAGTACGAATATGTACTCTCAATAATAATTAATTGTTGTGATTGTAAACTTTATACCCTGTACCAGAGATGATTTGAACAGTTTTTGTTTTCTGCCTTAATATTAATTCTTATGTTCGGCTCTGGATGTGTCGAAATCATCTTAAATTGTATGCATTATGTTCTTGTTAGTAGTGTACCTCTATAAACTCAATACTATCATGACCCATATTATAAGCGAACCTGACGCTAGAAGTTAATAAAATTTGGAAAGGCGATTCATTCGAATTGCAAAGTTCCAATTAAATAGATCAAATAATTGGTTAAGCCTTGTAAAAAGTGTTTTTTTTTTTTTTTGTTAAAAAATTAAGTGAATTCTAACTTAATAATTCAAGTGTTGTTAAAAGTTAACACAAAAAAATAGAAAAAATTCATAAGTGCTGTATCCAAGTTTATGCGAAATTTTTAAACGCAGCTGATAGTGACTTGTGTCATATCAAATCAACTTGTGATCGAGAAAAGACATTGTATTTTTACAATATTGCTGTATACAAATTTTATGGTTTAATGTCGAGTTCACGTATGAGATCAAAAAATGATTCGCGAATCAAAGGAAAATTAAATCATTGAAAACATATACAAATTTCCCCGTCCGAGATGAAATAATTTTAACTTTGGGAAAATTTTGATCGGAAGCATGTTGGATGCTTCCGATCAAAATTTTCCCAAAGTTAAAATTATTTCATCTCGGACGGGGAAATTTGTATATGTTTTCAATGATTTAATTTTCCTTTGATTCGCGAATCATTTTTTGATCTCATACGTGAACTCGACATTAAACCATAAAATTTGTATACAGCAATATTAAAAAAAATTACAAATTATGAGTAATAATGCGAAATAATTACGCTTAAAGATTGGCTTGATTCGCGAATCATTTTTTGATCGCATACGTGAACTCGACATAAGAGGTACGTTGGAAAGCTCTTATACTGTGATCGCTATATTTTTTTCTGTTTAATCCTATTCAATTATTTTGCTTGATTGATTTTTGAAAAAAAAAAAAAGTTACTGATTACAATTTACAGGTATCTCAAATCATTTGCAGAAAGCGCTTTCTTCAGAGACCTGAGTACTGTTGGTACGTCTTTTTGATTATTTACTTATTTCTTAGTGATTAAATTCAATTGGTTCGATATTCGATATTTTTTTATTTTTTTTGTTTTTCACTTTTCGTCAGCTAAATATCATGAATAAAATATTAAATTTCTCTACTGTAAAATTTTTTTTTGTTGTTTTATAAATATTTCCATAGTACATAATATTAATTTTATTCGTGCTATGCAAATAAAATTTCTGTTATATATTTTTTTTTTCCTTTTGAAATTTTTGAAATAAATTTAATGACTGTAATAATATATTTAAATATTTAACTCTTTCTTTACTATAATTTTTATTCGTATATTTTTTTTTGATTCTCTTCTTTTCGTTGATTAGATATATATATATATATATATATATATATATATATATACATTATTATATATTCCCTTTTTGTTTGGTTTCTTTCCGTTGTTCCTACTGGCTACTAACTAAAATGGTTGGCTAAGTAGTTAAATTTTTGGGATATAGATCAATTTATGCCTGACTCTAGTTATCATTCGGTTCAGTGATACAAGATTATTTGGTTCCTTTGCTTCCGGTGTTTCTTTCTTTCAATATTTTTTTTTTATTTCAGTTCATTTCTTCGATATCTGACGGTTAGTCAAGATCCTTTTCTACCCTGTAAAAGACCCACCCAATGACCCAGAGCATAGCCGCGCTAATGAAACCGTCATACAGTGTCTAGAGGGGATAGCATTTTTTCTATAAGTGACCTCAATGTGTGGCTAGCATAGTAACCAGATATTCCGTGATCTTCAATCATGTTAGACTAGCCACATGCCAAGTGTAGAGGTTACAAGTTTCCTCGCTAAAATGTAGTCATCCCGATAAAAATGAAAACATTGAAAAAGTGTAGTCTCATCCCGAAAACAAACAGATGCAAACTGTAGATACGTTTTTGAGCATTTTTGTTTAAAAAAATGCTATATGGTTTCGGTTTGCCATCTGTCCATCGGTCCATCTGTGTCCACGATAACTTGAGAACGGATAAAGATATCAACTTAATTTCTTCACTAAAAGTTCAAGTAATTCAAGTGATTGAGCCCTATTGATTTGGACACATCTGTGTTAAGGGTGTTCGGAGATATGTTGGGTTTTGTTAACTCCCCTCTTTAAAATTGATAGATTTTTTTTTATTTTCTACACTATTTTGGTTTCATAGAGCGGTGTAGTGGCATATCCGTCGATATAGGTCCTTGTCATACCTTATAACACACAGGGCAACACAGGCGGATATCATGACGATAGAAGATATAAATTTATAAAAATTTGTTAATCGTATTTATGTTGCCCAGGGTTACTGGATATGGATATCTTATCGTCGTGATATGCGCATGTGTTTCCCATCGTTATAAGGTATGACCTATATCGACGTATATGCCACTACACATATTTATCTCTAGTATATGCTCCAGAAAATTAAAAATTTTTGTCTTGTTTATGTACAACTTTGATAAATGATATTAACTCGGTCATTTAAAGCTATTAAAATCTAAATATCGTCGGTTTCGTACAACAGTGTTACATCTCAAAAAAGCATATTTGTAACCCGTTGCCGCAAAGACGGCTATAACCGTCCAGAGTTTTCATGGAAAAACTGTGAGAAAATATGATAATTTACACTTCCAAACATATAAATACCGCTCAATTTCATATGGCAGTCATAAACAATTGAAAACAAAAAAATGTGTGTTTCTGAGCACGGTCGTCAATTTTAAAGCGTGCGGCAACGGGTTAAGGAAATCGATTGGCATTTTTTTTGGTAGTAATTCTTTTATTATTGAACAATTAAACAATAAATGTAATTGTTTTGTTATGTAAATTTTTTTATGGAAGATTTAATTAGAGTATCTAATTTTTTAGAGCTGCATTTAAAATATTTAATTGACCCTAATAAAATTAGGGCTCCAACAGCCCTATTTCGAGTTGTCAAATTATGAGTAATTTTGAAGTGATACTATCTATACCAGATAAAAGATTCTTAGATTTAGAGGATTTTTGTTCGAACAACTCAAAATTGAAAGTTTTTGACTTGTATCACTAGTGCACCAAACCGAATGTATATCTCTCATTTAAAATTATCATTTGGTTTGATATTATTAAAATTCAGACTAATGTGGAATACATAATAGCAATTTTTTCTTGAAAAATGTGTCTGCATTTTGCATATGAAACTTACTAAAAAATTCGGGATGAGTTTTCGGGCCAACTTCAACGACTTATTCTTCGCGTCAATCTAGATCAATCTAGACAGAATTAAAAAACAAACCGAATTCTTGGGCTATATGATAACAAGCTCTGGAATTAAAGCTGATCCAAAAATATGCTAGCAGAACAAAAACTCAAACCACCTGAGAATTAGAAAAAAACTGAAAGGATTCATTGGCTTAACATCATATTAACAACGTTTTAATAGGGATTTTGCGAAGGTAACAAAACCTCTAACAAATCTATGACGCTCAAATCAGAGCCTATCAATCAAGACCTCCCAATAACGTCCATATCTCGATCTATGAACAAAACTGAAGAGAACTACGCTGTGACTACGACAGAAAAAAAAATGTTGGCGATAGTTTGGGCATTGAACAACTTGGGAAATTATCTCTCTGAGGCTATGCAAATTAAAATACTTATGGAACTAACACCTCGACATCTTTAAGTAATGACACATTACATATAGTACTGAAGAAGATGATACTCGATTAATCACACATTGCGATGTTCCACGAAATGTTTTCATAAATCAGATAATAATATCGGAAAGAAATGGAATTTACGCTACGACTTTTTATGGAATTCCTCCCAAGACAGATGGCAAGTTTGATCAAAAAATACACTAAAACTTGTGAAATTTGCAACAAATAAAAATACGGTCGACATCCCAAGAAGAAAGAACTACAGGAAACGCAAATTCCAACATATCCCGCTGAAAATCTTCACATCGACCTAATCGATATCAAAGATGAATAATTAATAAGAAAAAGTTCCACTAGACTGTGGCAACATCATGATTATTTCTACAATCAGCACACCTGTAGAAAATGTTATGAATTAATAAAAGAGTGGTAATTAGTAAAAATTGAAGAAACCAACCATGTACTATAATTTAAATCAACTACATACTCGTATACGTGTTGGTTTTAAAACAGTTTCTCTCGGAAGTACCAATTTTATCAAATATACGCATTGTACCATTTTCCGACATACTTGACATGACAATTTTCTCATTTCACTTTTTATTTATTTATTTTATTTTTACAAATCAGATAATTTATTATCAATCACTGGCGAACGAACGTTTGTCACATACTCGGTATACACATTATGAGTGTAATACAAAAAATTAACTTTTTTTTTTATTTCACTCTCGACAATCACTGTCGTTATCTCTAATTTAAATTTATAAAAATTGTTTTTATTACATTTCCGATGTGTTAACTTCCTGTAATCCAATATATACATACGTACTCGTATATGGTTACAATTGTAAAATGTAATTTTATATTTTCATTCACACAAATCGTTTTGAATTTTTAGTTTTGCTTTTTGGTACACGTATTTATGGACAAGTGCGATAGAAATCTTTTCAATCTCCTTAAAATATAAATATAATCGCAAAACAAGGGCTATTCATTTAGATGTGTGTGCCTTACGTCTAAAATCAACCCCTTACACATCGCATGTAAACATGATTAGTAGAAATCACCCTTATTTTATATCATGTATCGGCTACACCAAATACAATGCACAATACTTTACTAATATAACTCCTTTCGTTATTATTGCATTATGAAAAATTAATAGAATTATTTGTTTTTCACACAAATATTATTATTAATAAAAATAGTTTTATGATATTACATATAAATACATTATGATTAAATAATCTAATCACCGACGTTTTATGCGCTGCAACCCCATTATCATAATATTCATCAATGATCGCCTTTTCCTATAAACGTTTAATGGTTTAGACCGCGATTTTGTTGTAATATTTTACTTTAAATGAAAACAGATTAATCACGTGCCAGTCACGTGAGTGTAACCCATCCCCATCATCAGTCATCTTATATATTATTTTTATTGTATTCATGAATATTTTTAGAATGAAAAGGAAAAAGGTTTTATAAAACCAATCGTTTGTTACCTCGGCGTATAGTGCGCAATGTTTTTATTCTAGAATTGTGATACTAGGGTAATCATTTACATACGCAATGTATCAAAATCTAGAAATAGCTAAATTTATTAATCGCTGTTTTAATTTTAATTTTATGGTTCAGTTTTAATACATAATACACACAAATTGTCTTGTCAATGATATTGCAAATTATTCATACAATTATAATTGATCACCTGGAATTGCATAGCTCCATGTCAACCTGTTACGTGTTATTTACAATCGATTATCAATTAGCATCGACCTCCATACACCAGTAGGGGATCATAGTGTGTGAAGAAAATTCTCTTTAACTTTTTGGTATAGCGGAATTCAGCACCTTCCGAATCAAATCCCACAGATTGACGATTGCATCGTTTTTTAGCAAACAAACAAACTAATTGACATTCTACGTATGGCAGTGAGAGATAATGCGATGACAACTTCACCATCCATATCTGTGTTGCCTTATGCCACATCATGCTGTTATGGGACTAGCCTATTTTTTATTTAGTTATCTTTATTTCAATTTCATAATTTAAGTAATGTTACAAGATTATCAAAATTTAGTTAATAAGTTTGAATCGATGAGATTATCGATCTGAAAAATGGCCTTCTCATCAGGTCGCGTGACGAGGCTGGTCGGGAAGGTGATTAAGTTAGTTAAATTAACTGATACGCAACCTAATGAGAAAACTGATTTTTAAATCAATAATCTTGTAGCGGCTCAAAATCATTTTCACTTCGTGGCACTCCTCGTAGCAAAACTATTTATACACCGCGCCGCTTAATTACGAGGCATTGCTCGTTTTGCTGAATATAACTATTTCGCCACCTACATTCGCGCATTCATTTCAATTTCTTTGTACGGAATGAGAAACGAAAAGAGAGTCGCGTTTAGAATCTCAAGAGACACAGTCTCATATACATAAAAAGTGAAAGTGCCACGAACAATCGTTCACACACCAAACATTAATGTGAACTAGTTATAAAATAATAATTATAATGACAATATATATTAAATAATAAATAAATAGTTTATAAACAAAATAATATAGTGAGTGTTAATCATTTAACGCGTAAAACCCGGTAACACCCACTATAATCTCGTTGGTTTGAAATTGTTTGTTGTGACCCTTCAATAGTTTCCATCTATAAACTAGAGTCAAAAATTCAAATGGCTGGTGCTACACGAGATTCTAATTTCTGGTTTCAAACTAAGTCGTAATAGATTTTTTATTGTTAATTTAAACCTTTATATTAAATGAAAACACCTAATTTTTTGTATTATTTTATTCTGTTCTCTCGAAAATAAAATTTAAACAAAAATCTACATCTCAAAAATGCCCTAAAATTTTTTTTTTTCATTTCTATTTTTGTCATTTCGGATTCACGGACAAAAATTTTATGTCAAACAATTTTTGTCCGTGAATCCGAAATGACAAAAATAGAAATGAAAATAAAAAAATTTAAAGAAATTTTTGAGATGTAGATTTTTGTTTAAATTTTATTTTCGAGTTGTTTGTGTTTCAATAATAATTTTGATTCCGCCATTCCATCACTTTGATTCTTTCGTCGTGATTCTTTCCTCGTTTCCTTCCCCTTCACCTACAAATAAACAACTGTTTGTGGGTAAAGGGGAAGGAAAGGATCACGACGAAAGAATCAAAGTTTGGAATGGCGGATTTTATCTGAAGTGGATGTATTTATGTTCAGTTTTATTGTAAAAAATGGCTGGAAATATACACTGCATCAAAAAAACATACACTTTATTTTTTTTTTCAAGAAATTCAAATAATTTCTTTACACAACATCTTTATAATTTGATTTTTTTTCTATTTACTAACTGATAATATCACATTTAAAAAAATTAAAAAAATATAAGAATTAATTCATTTACTTTACAAAAATATAACAAAACTTAGTCAAAGAAAAAAAAACATACAGTTCCTATAGTATTATTACTAGTAAATATAATTAATAATTTGTATGCCACCCTTTCTGAGCTATGCCATATTTTTCTGTTTTTCCGACGTAATTTGGTGCCACTCGTCGATTAAATTAGATTTTAAATCGTCTTTTGTTCTAATATCATGTAGTCTCACCCGTTTTTCCAAATTATCCCAAAGATATTCGATGCGGGGTTGAGATCTGGCAATTGTGGAAGGTTCGGTAAAATGTATTTGACATTGTAGATCAACTAGTTTTTTACCAAGTGTGATGCATGTTTCGGATCGTTGTCTTGAGCCAAGCTAATATGTCCAGATATTCCAATTTTTGTCGCACTCTTTTAAATGAATCTGTAAAATTTGCAAATAATGTTCTTTATTCCTTGTAGTCTCAACAAACACCAGATCCTCGACCTCTACGGTACCCATTGCACCCCATACCATGACGTTTGATCCACCGTGTGTGACGACGGGGATGATGTTCTTACTATTTAGTGCAGTACATTTGTGACGTCATATACTTCTACGGCTATCTGATCCGATAATGTGGAATCAGGCGTGAAAAAAGCACTGCACTAAATAGTGAGAATATCATTACTTTCGTCACACACGTCTACGGCTATCTGATTTAACATTTTGGGTGCAGATGGCCTTAGAAAAATATGACGGCAAATGAAGGATACTGCACTAAATAGTAACAATATTATCCCTACCGTCAAACACGGTGGTGGAAACCTGATAGTATGGGGTGCAATGGGTACTGTAGAGGTCGAGGATCTGGTGTTTGTTGAGACTACCACGAATAAAGAACATTATTTGCAAATTTTATAGATTCATTTAAAAGAGTGCGACAAAAATTGGAATATCTGGATATATTAGCTTGGCTCAAGACAACGATCCGAAACATGCATCACACTTGGTAAAAAACTAGTTGATCTACAATGTCAAATATATCTTACCGAACCTTCCACAATCGCCAGATCTCAACCCCATCGAATATATTTGGAATAATTTGGAAAAACGGGTTAGACTACATAATATTAGAACAAAAGACGATTTAAAATCTAAATTAATCGACGAGTGGCACCAAATTACGTAGGAAGAACAGGAAAACTGGTGCATTCAATGCAGAATTGCCTAAAATATGGCATAGCTCAGAAAGGGTGGCACACAAATTATTAATTATATTTACTAGTAATAATAAGTAAGGTCAAGCAGTAGTGATGAGGAACTTATTTCAACGTTACAAGCAAAATAATCAAATTTTCAAATCGGATGGGCATAAGAGTGGCAAAAAATAAAGGATTGGTTCATACTAATCACGTTGGAAAAATTATATCGTGGCGTGAAAGACAATATTGTAGCTAAGCAAGTTGCATATCCTATATTTTTAATAAAAAAACAGACTTACTTGCATGGGTTTTAACATGCAAGTAAGTCTGTTTTTTTTATTAAAAGTATAAGATATTCGTCATGCTTAGGTACAATATTGTGTTACAGCTGGTGCCTAATGAACTGTTTTAGCAAATTCATGGAAGAGACTAAAGCAAATTTATTGTATATTTTATTTATAAAAAATACCGTTAAGTATCAATTTTTTTTGAAGTAATTTCATGAAAATTTCAACCTAACAAATTAAAACAAAAAATACGCAACAAAGATTTCAATGACGTTGCTAAGCGTGTGACAGTAACGGAATATATCGTCCATAAACGAAGGGCGAAGTAACATTTCAATAAACCGAAAGAAATCAGGCAGCAGAAAGACGAAAAAGTAATGGGAATTATCATAGATTACATGCAACATTTACCATTGCCTGAGATTCCAGTTCAAGAAATTTTCTACATGGAACAATTATGGGCTATTGAATTTTATATTCACAATCTTAATACAGGCAAAGCTATATTTTATATACGTACCGTGTAGGTGAAGCTCATAAAGGTCCAAATGAATTAAGTTACATGGTTGTCCGGGCCAGAATAAATATCATACAGTTGTCCGATTATTACTAACTCCTGTTTATAATCACATTTTTAAACATATAAATCATATTTTGCCACTCAGAGCCCAGTAAATCATAAGTCATATATTATTTTTTGTTTCATCATATATCGATCCTAAGTTAGTCAGTTTGGATGTTTGACATCACAATTCGATCACCAAGTTGATCACTACCTAGCAAAACAGCAGAAATTAGATTTTTGTGTGACACGAAGTCATAAGGACTCATACATTGATTTTTTTATGACTATATAAAAAATAGATTTTTTAGTTTCGATTAACTTTATTCAAAAAACGTTTCGAACATCACAAAGTGGTCATTATACTGGTTGGTATAATTTTAAAAGTCTTATATTGGTTTTGTTCTTGATACATAGTCATAGTGAACCATATATCAACTTTTTGAATTAGAACAATTAATTTGATTTATTCATTTGTTTTATTTATGTGTCTAATATTTGATTAAATATGGTTTATTGTATTTAATGTCCTAGAATTTTAAATGGGACTATTCACTATATTTGTAATATTTCACACTTGATAAAATGGATAAATCTCAAAAATATTTTACATTTTCAATATATGACAATATATTCTTTCTCCGTTTCGGATAGCTGCATCATTTCTTCTTGCATTTTATTGGCAACATTCCGCTCTAAATCTCGCTGCTTAATTTTGCATTTCATTATCTGTATTGATAAACAATTTGTTTAGAAAAAGTAAAACTTTTAAAAACTTGGTAGTGGTGCGCTAGCTGGTTGCCTCAACAAATTATTGACTATCTGTGGTGGCTAATACAACAAATCAATGCCATCTGCTGTGGCAAATACACCATCCGCACCTCTATCAATAAATTGAGCCCACCCATTTTCCACAACCCAGGTATTGGGGGCAACTGTGAGATAAGATTTATTGTTTTCTACCGTTTAAATGATAGAATAAGCCATTTATATTGATCAGTATATTTTTATTGTATTTTTGTATTTATTAAGTGTAAGTGTGTTTCGCCAAGTGCCTACGGCAAATAGTGTAAAAAGCATATTGTTATTTTATTAAAATTGTCTATTAATATTTTTAATTAAATTTTAACAATATTTTTCGACTAAACGTCATTACAATTGTGATTGCACTGAGTTTTGAGGTTAAACTTGACAATTAACTTGCATGTTAATTCTCTTTTCATTTCATATATTCAATTTATATTGATCATAAGAACCAACTATTCCCCATTAAATATATTGATCTCCCCCTAACACATTGCATTTGATTACTAAATATTTTCTTTGTCTATAGTAACATATTGGTCATACCAGTATTATAACATTGATCATATTAAAATGATTATCATATTACATATTACAAAAAAATCTATTATAACATAGATAGAGCATGAGTAGCTTGAATGGTTAGTGTGCTACGTTTATCCCTGTTGTGTTTTACTTATACAATTGTGCGGGTAGGGCAAAAATACCATGACAAAAAATTAATTTTGTATGTTTTTGGACCAACTTACACATTTGTGAATTCCTTTTTAACTTTTTTTCGTCCGAAAAAAACACTATATATACACACAATTGTGTTGGTTTTACTTTAAATCAAGCGAAATTTTTTATCAATAACGCCATTACATACTATGGTTTTATACTCACACATTTGTGTGGGTCGAACTAAAATTGAGCCAATTTTTTATTTTTCTTGGTTGAAAAAGGGTTATATGAGATTTCGCAAAAATGAAAGAGTTCGAATCCTAGTTGCAGTCGTCTTGTGAAAGTAAGTAAATAATCGAATTAAGTAAATACTCCTTATAAATTAATTACAAATAAAACCAATTTATCTGTGTATTGATTAAATAAAACTGTAAAAGGTTAAAAAATATATGTAAGTTGGAATGGAAGTCTCTGGGGGTGTGTTAACAAATAAAAATTTTACAATTATATTATATATATTAAAGTCATATTTAGATCATTTATAAGACCGAAATAATACTTATACTGTCTTAAATTGATCATTAATTTGTCACAATAAGACTCTTATCAGTCATAACAAGGTTTGACTTAGAGTTTCTAGTAATATAAGAAGTCATACGGACGTTACTATGATTCTTGTACAACCATTGTATGACTCCATTTTGATCACACAAACATAAAAAACTAGTAAATTATGATGTTTAAATGATTTTGTTATATGACTATACATCATAAAACAAATCATATAAACTTATATATGATCGATTTATTCACTTCTTATATGATTTGTAGTTTCCTGGGAGGCCATTCTTTTAATGAATGTCATAGGGATTTTGCAACTGTCAAGCGCAAAATAAAGAGAGTCAACTGAGTTTGTACATCAGAAAAAATACTTCGATCTTCATTTACATCAGGCAAGTTCGATGTCGTTGAAATTGATTCTAATAATATTATTGATTTCGAAAAGTGGTGGCCAAATTTTTATGAGTAATCAGCATTATCTGCGTCCGTAGGTAAACGACGGTTGAAAATCCAAAAGCTTAATTTTCAGGTGTCGCAGTACAATGAATTCATTTACAGATCTGAAACTTTGGGTATAGTTATAACTTCCATGGTCATCGATGGAATTCCAACATTGATGGAAGAGTTTTCATTAATAAAAACAAAAAAGGTACAAGAGATCTTCCTAATATAGAAAATTATAAAGCATATAATTGCCCAATTTCAATAAATATTAAAAATATAAAAAATTTAAGATTACAGCGATACATTCCAGACGGCCTTTCTAGAACGGAGAACATCTTCAGCTGCGGACGAACTTGAGGAAGAGTTTTAGTTCAAAAATTTAATTTTTAATTTAAACTTTACCTTTTTATTTTATTTCACCTTTAACAAAGAAACCTTTAATAACGAAATATTATTTTATTTAAAGAACAACGCGATTCTGTGCGAAAGGGGCAGGGCATACGTTAAAATTTTATAAAATAATTTTATTTTTCATTAAAAAATAAATATTAATAAAAATTGTTTTTTGTATTTTCAAAAAAATTTTGTTTCGTGACGATGTGACCTTTTCGCGTAAACCGATTCAATTGTTGTTACCAATGCCGGATTGTCTTTTGCAACAAATGTACATCGATCTCGAATACACGGCGTAATTCCAAAATTGAAAAATTTAATCTACGGGATTTTGATAAAAATTTTGTTAAAAAATCAAAAATCATAATTCCTGTCAAAAATTGAGAAAACCGACAAGGTCAATTCTTGTTTAAAATGTCATCTTCATTGATACGCTGACAACCACAGCATTTTGCAAAGCTCTGCCAATTTATGGTAGTATGAAATTTTATTCCGAATAGTCAAACCGCCTAGAGATGCAGAATTTCGAACGTTTTCGATCATTGTCATTTATATCGTTCAACTGATTGCTATCGTATTTCGTTAGTTTCAGTACTACTGGCTCTACTATCGCTTTCGATCGTTTTCGTTGGTTACACGCTACCAATTTGTTTGTACTACGACTTTTGCATATTGTGACCGTTAACGAAAATATGACGTTTAAATCCATTCCGAACATAAATTTTCTTGCAGTATGAGCCGAGTTTCTGCAATTACATTGCTCGTACTTTGTTGTGAGAGCCCTATGTGAAAATATTACTCTGACAACACTTAAATAACTTTGGTACTAAAATTTTTTTGATAATCGGAAGCAGTAGTACCGAAGCTAACGAAATATGATAGAAAATGGTTGAACGATAGACGAAAATGATCTAAAACGTTCGAAAGCAATAGTAGGGATTCTGAACTCATTGAATTTGAAATTCAAATTACAATTTTTTTATTTAAATCGTTTTTTTGTAAATGCCGCAACTACTTTTCAAAATATGCAATTCTTGAAGCAATATAAAATGTTCCTATGAAACCTACCACTTTCGATGGACCGGAATGTAAAATAGCTATAGTATTAAGTTTCACCTCGATCTATCTGACTTCACAGACATTTAGTAAAAAACTCAAAAATTCTATGATTACTATACAAAAAACAGTTTTTTGTCAAAAATCATTTTTCCGCTTACATTTTGGAAAACTGATCTGTACCGATATGGTTTCAAGTTTAATTTAGAATCTTTAAGTTCGTACTCGAATTTCTCATAATTCAGATACTTTTCAAAATATTTGCAAAAAACGAAAAAGACGAGTTCAGGTGGGGCAATTTTGGCCAAATAACTATCTCCAAATTTATGGCAAAATCTTAAGTATGAAATTTTGTTTCGATCAAATAATCCATTTGGGAAGTAGAGTGGCCGAATTTCGGTAAAGACCGGAAAAGCTCCTCCAGAAGCTACCACTTCCAGTGGACCGATTTCAGCTAAAAATTCACTGGGATCTCCCTATTTAAAAATCGCACAAGCAACACTCCAGATTTAGCGAGAACAGAATGACCAATCGAGAAGACTCTTCAATACATGCATGCGAATCACGAAGGAGATTGGAAGAAAGTGCATCTCTCTCAGCATTCGCGAGCTAGAGTAACGACACAAAATGCCTAAGTTTGATGAATTTGGACGAGCTTCAAGTTATTGTAAACAGATCTTTGGGCGTTACGAGAAGCATCTTCAAGAATATAAATACAACAACATGTGTTTGAATTGCTGTATGAATACACACTATACCAAGCGACAAGATAGCAGTGACCACCACCATGCAGATGAAGACCCTACGAACTTGAAGTGCGCGGCCTAAAGAAATTGTTTGAAGTAATCCAGCAGTGGCACCGCGTTCCATAATTCATAGCTACATCTGATCTCGAGAGTCATTACAACAGTCTCCTAATACAGAACTCACTAGTGAATACGAAACTGCTAGTGAAGCCTGCAGAGAATGCGAAAATAAATTGGAGGCCATGAATAAGCATCGGAAAGTCTCTCGCTATAGTGAGATAAACACTTAGAGAATGCCTTAGTGGTGCATGCATTCCAAATATTTGAGTAGCCGGAGCAATTCGATATGCAGCATAAGGAGAACGAAGAAATTCCTGGTCAACCGATGGAGGAAACCAAGTTCCACCAGGCACAGCAGGCCATAAATGTGGGGCAGCGTGAGATCTTCATAAGAACCACAAAGAATTATTGAAGATCACATGCGACAACGAAGAACGGGAACTATACTCCGTTCATCATGGAAAGATCCCTCCATTTTTTTACAATATAAATAAATTATTTATTATTATTTTAGGCATGAACCACTGTTAGGATTTTAACTGTTACATTCGGGTGGGAGACTGTTTCTCTGGATCTTGCATTGTCAAAAATTACAGTGTTTTAAATTAAACTTACCGGTTTCGCAAACACTATTCAATTTCAACTTTTTTAAGCCTGTCAATAACAATTGTTGTTGATTCGACAACCACTACAAAGAATTTACGCAATTTACGGGTTACTTCGCCGGACTATCCATACGCACGAATACATATGAACGTTTTCCAAAAATCACTGGTGCTCAGTAAGAAGTTGCTTCACGAAATTCGAACGGAATGATTGATTGGGATGAAACTGCATTCTTGTGCTTCTCTCATAGATTACAATATTGCAATGATTTTTGGTGAAAATTGGTCATGGTTAAAAACTACAAAACTCGCTTATAACGTACTCCGTTTATAACGTACACTGGGTGAATTAAGTACGATTATGTTGTCCCATTGTTTTATAACCATATTTCGGTGTATTTTTGATTGGATTTAACGTACCTCGTTTATACGGTTTTAAAGTACGTCGCGAAAGTCTCCTGAAGATATTTTCAATATAATTAACTTCGGATATAGCGTACGGCTACTTTTTTTACAAAGTTCTTCGCATGCGTTTTTATGGTTTTTTTATCTCATCTCGTTTATTCATTTCATTCGTTTTTATTTCGATCTAGATACATATGTGTATGTGTGTACCTAGCACCAGTGCACCTAGAATACTACAGGCCACACTGCTTGCTATGTCATTAAATTTATGTCTACAGTTTATTCTTTGAACCGTAGACGGCATTCATGTTCATAAAAAGAAAAAACGAAAACAAACACAAAAAAACATTTTTTATACGAGTGCTAAAAGTAAGGTTATGTCTTCTCGTAAATTATACGAAATGTGTACACATTTTATACGTGTTTTATATTTAACACAACTTAGAATGCATAATTTTATAATAATATTATGAATTATTACTTTTACCAATAGCTTTTTATTGAATTTTAAAACATATTATTAAAATATTTTTCTTGTTGTTTGTTTACAATTTTCTTCCTATCAACATGACAGCAAACACAAAGGAAAAATCAAAACAATCTTTTTAATTTTAGTGCTGCCTACAATAACCAAAGAGAGAACTGCCGACATAGATTGACGTCATATAGCAAAATTTTTAAAGCAGTGTGGCCTGTAGTATTCTAGGTGCACTGCTAGCACTCATGGTATTCTAAATTTAATGAAAGGGTAATACACACTCATACATGCATTTATGTTATGTTTTTTAAAGTAATGCGTAAGTATATGCATGTATGTGTTGCATATCATATGTTGCTTCTGTTTTTTATGCATTTTAGATTTAGTTTTCCTTTCAATCTAAACGTGAGCAGGTTAATGTGATTGACCTTTGCAACAATTTTGGTGAACCTCCGATTTTTTAAATGGTTATTTAACCTACATACACATTAAGTTTTCATTGTATAAGGTAAGTAGACAATTTAAATCGTATTCGTTTGTAGATGTTTATCACGTCAAATACAAATTATTTCGCAGAATTGTTTAATATGTCGTCAAAAAAAAGAAAATCCATTACAATACAAAAAAAGTTGGAAATTTTAGCGGAAGTTGAAAAAAATACTAAAACGTACGCTGAAATTGGCGAGACATTCGGAATATGTAAAACTACAGTTTCATCAATTGTTCAAAATCGAACAAAAATTGAACAAGCAATCTGTTCTTTGAAACGGAAAAAACTAAATCTGGAAAATATGAAAAGGTTGAAGAGGCCGTATTAAAATGGCTCAAATACATGAGGTCAAAAAACATTTCCGTCAATGGTCCGCTAGTAAAGGAAAAAGCAAAGGGATTTGCGACTTCTCTCACAGTTCCAGAATTTAATCCTTCAAATGGTTGGATGGATCGGTTCAAAATTCGACACGACATACTTTTCAAAAATATCGTTGGATAAAAAGCGGATGCCGCTCTTGAAATTTGCGAAGATTGGATCAAAAATCGGTTACCAATTATAACTAAGGACTACGAAAGTAAGAATATTTTTAATCTTGACGAAACGCGGTTGTTTTACAAAATGCTTCCGAATAAAACGTTGGCCTTTAAAAATGGTCCCTGTGCTGGTGGCAAACATAGCAAACAACGGATAACTATACTTGTTGGAGCAAACTCAGACGGATCCGAGAAACTGCCATTGCTTATGATCGGAAAATCAAAATCGCCAAGATGCTTTAAAAATATCGGGACACTGCCTCTTAAATACACGGAAAATTCAAAATCATGGATGACCTCCACTATTTGGAAAGATTATGTCCTAGCAATGGACAGACAATTTTTCAATGCGAAAAGAAAAGTCATTTTCATCGTTAATAATTGTCCTTCGCATTCAAATGTTGCGAACTTACGTGCAATTAAATTAGTATTTATGCTACCCAATATAACCTCAATTTGCCAGCCAATGGACCAAGGGGTGATAAAAAATTTGAAACACTTTTACAGAGGATTTTTACTCAAAAAAATAATAAATGATTTGGAAAAGACGCCGGAATTATCATGTAAGGATGTTACAATAAATCTTTTGGATGCTGCAAGATTTACTTCTAAAGCGTGGGAAAAGGTGACAAAAGCTACAATAAATAATTGTTTCAAAAAGGCCGGGATTAATTTATCTACGTCAACGTTACCAGAAACTGAAACAATTGATGATTCAGTGCTTAAAAACTTGTGGCAGAACTCGCGAATTCAGGAATCTATTTCACCTGCAAACGTAGTACTTCAAGACTTCCTCAACGTTGATGAGCTAATTGAAACGGACGCTGCTGTAACAGAAGCTTCCATATTAGACGAGTTGTTGAGCGTGCCAAATATTGAAGAAGTGGATTCGGATGAGGATAATTTTGAAATTGTCAAACCAATGCCTTCTATTATAAAAATTTCCAACGCTTTTATGAGTTTAGAAACTTTTTTAAGCTACTCTGAAGGAACCGGCGACGAATTAAAAAAACTACATCAAATTGAAGTTAAAGTAGAAAGACTTTTTCAATTATCTTTTAAACAGCAAAAAATTACCGATTATTTTAAGTCAAATTAATTTGTGATGAAACAATAATAGTTCGATACAATATGTTAATGAATTACGCTTATTATTTTTATTGTTGTTTTGTTTGATTAATGAATTTATTTAAGAATAAAACTTAAAAACATATTTTTGCATTTTTATTAAGTCCCTATTGATTTAACGTACACCTCGGCTAAAGCGTACGTACCAATCAGTCCCTTGACTGTACATTATAAGCAAGTTTTACTAATAGGCTGCGGACCAATAGTGGGGTAAATCGTTTACTATGGTAAAAATTGGATTTAGAACAGATTTTTCAATTAGTGTGCCACAGAGTTTTTGAAAAATAAATGAATTTACCGAAAAATTTACTTAAAATTGACTTTTATCCGACTATTGGCCCGCAGCATAAGTATATCATTTACGAAAAAACGATTATGAACTAGAAGATTACAAATTAAATTTGCAACAATTCCAGAACCCAGATCATGTTTGCAAAATTTATGAATTTTTCCGTGCCGGTGTGCCGATATGACCGTGGCCATGCTGTGCATGCCTGACTAAATACGCAGTGGGCCGCACAAGGAAAAGATTGAATAATTTTCCTTGAACGAATCCCCGGGTATTCAGTTCGCTGGACTCCGAGGGGTGAATTGATATTCATGGTGATCCATTTTGTCACTGGGTGTTTTTGAAGTGCATAACCGAAAATTTGCACAGTGATCGGTACCATGTACAAACACCCAGTTTACCATACTACAATGGCAAGGGTGAACGATGCAATGCCTGCTGCATTGTGCAAATCCCTTTCCTGTATGCAAATCAGACCGGGTGGTATGAAGGACTGTACATTCTTCAGACTTTGACACATTATTTCATTAATGAGTACTGGTAAACTGTACCCTAAATTTTTACCTCAGTTTAATTTATTCGGCTTTATAAAAGATATATCGAGTTTTGATAAAAAACAAAAACAAACTTTAATCCACCAAAATTCGGTAATTCTACAGTCTCGCCAGATAGACTATTCAGAATCAGACATCGTATTAAACCGTTTACTATTAATTAGGAGATTTTCGTAAAATTGTGTAGAAATTTGTCTATCGCAAGTGGCAGCTTCCGCGAGAGCTGAGGTTGAAAAGTTAAGGGTTTAAAAACAACAACAAATAATTAAAAGATTCAAATAAATTTAAAAGATTAAATTTTCAAGAAGTGTTGACTTTGTTGGTTTTCTGAAATTTAAGCACGTTTAATGATTTTTGATTTGACGGTTTTACCAAAAGTCCGGCAAGCATAGTTTTTCGCCTTACAAAGCAGTGGTGTTTGAGATCTATTTATACTTTTGAAGTAAACGAAAGTGTGGTGGGTACCCAACCCTCCATTTTTAATTCTTGATTATTGTTGCCAAACTGTTGGCTATTTTTGGTTATTTAAACACGCTTATTCATCGTTAATGACAAATAGATTCGGCTCATCATATTAATATAGGGATTGTGTCGTGTGATAACTCTTATTTTATGGTAAGTTTATACATATGGCATATCTCTGAGATTTGAGCAATTTTGTTTATAGTGAAGTGTCCTTTAAATAGTTAGTTTAACGTTTATGTCATCTGTAATAACAAGTGATTCTTGATCAATTATTTTGATGAGTTGGCGAATTTCACAATGTTAAAATAACTTTATTGACATTTTTTGCTATGTTTATTCGCCACTTCAAGTGGAGGTAATTGTCATTTCCTAAGTCACTTGGTTAGTAATTGCTTATTAATTTTTGGTAACAAAATTTTTGAAAAGTCTGAATTTGCTTAAATTGGCACATAACAGATCTACTTAATTAATTTAATTTATATTTTTTTAATGCAATTGTCAAGGGAGAGCTTCTTGAATGACTTTCCTCACGTCGATAGGGTGGGAAGCCGGGTGCACTTTATTTTCTCAATTCCTTTAATACATTGAATTTAAAATATTTTAACGAACCAGGCACGAAAATAAAGCAACACGAATAAAATACTTTTATCAATGGCAACTATGGCAACCCCTGATTCTTCAAAGATCGATTGGTTTGTTTCTTGAGGTAATGTGAATTAGCGAGTTCGCAAAATACGGTGATGTCTTACTGGTTCTATATTAACGTCACTCTGGAACAAAAGGAATACTTAAAATGTTGGGTTCCTCAATAAGAGGTTCGAAAGCGAACTTATGTTGCCTGGAACAGCTATGAGTATTGGCCCTACTAACAAAAGCGGAAAGAATTAAAGAGTTATTTTTGGAAACCCATCTACAAAATTGATCTTCTTTACACTTTCAATATGGGAACAAATGGTTTCACTTAAATTTGGAACTTTAACGATTAGAGGTGAATTAATTCAAAAAATAATTTAACAAAAAATTATTTTTCCGCACTAAATATTTATTTAAATATTCATTACAAAGTTAAATCAAATAAGGACACACTTCTTCCAATTAATTCATAGACGAACTGCAGTTCTCATAACAAAGTACGTATGTATCATCAGAGTACTTAAACCTAAAGCTATGCACACGTAAAAAATCAAATATAGTTTAATCTAATTGCAAACATAAGGATTAAATTTGTAATCTAATTAAAAAATAAAAAAAAAAATATTTTTCCTAGCCATTTAGCGATGGAAAAAAATGGTCTGAATTCTCCTCATCATCACATTTTCCATTTTTTGTTTGTGTATCAAAAATATTTTCCATATATCTCGTATAACAAAAGACTTAATCGGATGAGCGATTCTTTTCAATTAGTGATAGTTTGGTTGTGTTTTTTTTAAGTAAGTACTACATACACTCGTTAGAAATATTTAATTGGATTTTTTTATTTAAAAAAGGGGACAAGAGCACCGTTCGACCAACTTTTGATCTTATTTTATTTATTTGATTTACGTTGTGTATGTTCAAACAAACAAACAAACATTAAACTCTTGCATATGGGAACTAAAATTGTTACTGGAAATTTTATAAGCACTTTCTACCTATATGGGTATCGTTCGTAATAGTTCACCTCCTCACTGTATAGGGAGAATTTTTATATACGTTAAACTAATATAAAATTTGATGTTTTATCCCTTTTTTGTGTAAACGAAAAATTTAAATAATTCCAATGAAAATCGACTTTTCACATAAACCATACAAACTGATTTTTGATTATCTTGGCAAACACAACAAAAAAAAAATAAAGTTGTGATATGATGATGATATGAGGATTGGGGAGAGCTTAATTTTATAGTGTTAATAAAAAATTCATATATGGTAACAAGAAAATGTACGAGTAGAACTAAATTACTCACATCATAAATTTTCCGAGACGAAATTTTTACATTTTTGTGTTGGATTTCGGAACCCTAAAATATAAATATGTATGTGTGTGTGTGTGTTTTCTTGGAAAGGATGTCTTTATGGTGCACGATGTACTAAATCACGAAAGTTGTGTTAAGTTGTGATTTACATAAGGAAAAATTGAAATAATTCTAGGTATTTTACAATTGCTGAACAATGATAAATCGTTTAGCGATAATTTAATCTTTCACAAACCCCCCTTTTTGAATGTATGTTTTAATTTAAGTAAGTCAATTACACACAGATAAATCACCATGCTAAAAATGTAGTGCAGAAATAAGATTTCAAATTTGGTTTACTGACATCACATAAACATTTAATTATCTTTTTTTAGAATTAAATAAACTTAAGTTTGACTGACTAAACGGCATAATTGTTAGCTTTGGCGTTTGGGTTGGGAGGTACTGATGAAAACAATTTTGTAAATACTTTAAAATTCCAAATGAGTCTTTGGAAGATTTTAATTTAAAGAATGTAAGAAATGTAAGCCAACAGGTGGACAAATAAATACACAACTTTTATATTCCTGAGTTTTATGATAAACATTCAATGTGTTTACGAATATCATATTTCTAAAACTGCAGACCAACCCCTATATTTATGTTAACTCCTAACAGCAGAACGTTTTGCGGTGATTATGTGCCTAAAAATGAAACCTCGGTAAATACAAGAATTGGAGCTACAGATTGTGAAGTATTCGCGGTATGGATAGTCAAACGTTCGCTAGAGCACTGCAAAATAAGGGAAAAGCTTTCAGTAAGAGGAGAGCCAAATTACAAATATTAAACCAAGTTTACGATACGCTTGTTAAACCAAGCCATTGAGAGTTTCAGTGTCGCATTCTTTCGTTCCTTATATTGGTTTAAAAAAAATTCAGAAGGAAGGAACGAAAGAAAGAATGCAATATTGAATCTGCCTTTACTTATGCTCGTTTAACGCTTAATATAAAAACAAAGGAGAGCATTGAGCAAAATAATGAATAAATTTTGCATTGAGATTTGATTAAGCCACCAGAGAAAGATTGATTCAGCCTAAATCTGCAAAGTTGTAAAATCATAATACAGAAGGCTTTACACTCATAACTCGGAGCTTTGAAGGCCATACAACTGGATTTTGTCATTATAATGACGCAACATTTTCAGACCACGATATCAGCGAATCATTAACCAAAGAACGCACCTTTTTCGAAATTAAATATATCGTAAATAAACAAGTTAGAATATAAAGGGTTAAATGCGACGAAGTCAATTTTTAAAATTATAAAATCCAGACAGATCTGACATCTGCCCATATATTATTTACATCCAAATCAGAACTTATAAAGATTAAAAACTCAAATCGTAACAACAATTTCCCTGAAACCGAATACATAATTGCCAACAAATATTGACATAATAATTTCCAGATGTCATCTAAAAATTAGAAAAATATCGATTAAAAAATCTTGTTTACATATTTGCTCAAAGAATTATCGAAAATGGAAAATCAATATTTTAACAATAAAATATAAATTAAATATTGCTTATAAAAAAAAAATTAAAATGAAATATAAGAAATTTGATATTTTTATTAGAGCTACCCATAACAGCATCATCCTCCCCATATTACAATTTCCACGACATCGTACGAAAAAAAAATTAATTTTCCAATTTCCCATTCGTCTCATTGGAAAAAAACAAAATTCAAATAACACGAGCCTGTATAAAATGAAAAATCAAATTTCGAATGAAAATCGGGTATACATAAAACATACAATAAAATGAAAATTTGAATATTCGTTTATTTTTATTTCCTTTTTTATGTGCCGTTGTTGTAACACTGCTGCGAAATTATATTTTCTTCAATTCTTTTTTTATTTGTACCTAAACGACAAAACACACGTTTCAAATATAATATACTCGAGTACATGTACGACTCAACATATACAGAACACTCCCCAAAGGATGATGAAAATCTATAACAATCGTATTTTTTTGGCGTTATTGTTGTTGGTGCGGTGCTCTGTGAAATGGGAACCATTTGATTTGCATATATTCGACTTCTTGATATTTTCCATTTTTATTGTTGTGTATATACTTATGTGTATGTGTGTGTGTAAGCTATTCAATTATATATTCAATTTCAATTTTCTAAGAAAGAAACAAAATCAAATCGGCGACAAATAAAACACTTCCACCATTTCGGAGAAATTGCTCGCATATTATCATACTATTGTATCGTATGTGTATGCATGAATACGTATATCAACCCATTTGCAACAACTACCATCATTATATTTTGCAATTGGAGCTGATTTTAGTTTTATTGGATGATATCGATCCGGGTCGCTTAAAATTTGAATTGCTGAATTTCAATCGCATTGGTATAAAGAAACTTTTCGTACAGATGCAGAAAAGTAGCACGCCACGTCATAAGAATTAGAGGTGTTAAATTTAAATAGCTAAATTATTTTGTCATATAAAGAAAATTTTGTTTCAATTAGAAAGTTGATATAAAAAAAACATAAAAATGCTGAACTCGTTGATCCTTTTTCAATTGCTGTTTGTTTCCGACATCAACATGAAAATGACAGCACTAGTCAACTAAAGTGTGATATGTGTTTGCGCGTTGAAAGACACTCACCAAAATGTTTAAGTGACTCGAAGTGAGGGTTTTTGTGAAAATGCACAAAATCAAGTATCTGTCGTTAAATGTTTATTTTTGAAAAGTAATTTTCCTTTCAAAAATCAAAAAAAAGCTAGACGCTAGGTATGAGGAATCTGCATCAACATTTACCACCGAGAAATTTTAGGTAGCTGAATTTAAAAGTGCCCGTACCAGCTTTAGTGACGATGAACGTTCGGGACGTCCAAAAACGGCAATCACTGGCAATAACAAAATTTCACCAAATACACCAAATAATAGCAAAGCTCAAGTTCACCAAATAATGCTATACAACCGTTGAATAAAATTTAGAAATATAGAAATTTTGCACCACTAAGACTGTGCCGTCTCACACCTCAGCAATTGCCATGGCAAAATCCTTACCCACCAGATCAAGCGCCAAGGATAGAAAATTTCGTCGAATGATGAGGCCGTCACAACTATTTTGCAGATAAAGATGCTGAGTACTATTTAGGCAAGAGATGGAGGCATGGCTGGGAGAAGTGTAGTGACTTTCAAGGAGACTATGAGTGAAACAAACATAAATTTGAAGACAAAATGCCTTGTGTCTTTGTTAGGTCGGAAACTTTTCAGACAACCCTCGTTCATCATAAAAACTTAATATCATAATCGTTTCAGAAATTATTTAGTTTCATAATACGATGAAACACTTTAAAAAGGGTCGGCACTCGTATTGTTACCAATTAAAAATTGTGCAAATTTGTCAATTTTTATTTTTTTTTTTATGTCAAAACTTCAGTACCTATAACGTAAAAACATTTCAAATTTTAACAAAAAATATGTTACTGTTCGATGTAGCCACCTTTAGCGCGGATAATGGCATTTTGTAGGACTTCCAATCGTAGTTAATTTTTTAATATGCGCCTCATGCTACAAGCAGACACATTGAGATTTTTCGCCAGTTGAACTGCACTTTGTCGAGGATTACGTTGAATTCTGGCCTTTACCTAACGAACCAATTTCTGGCGATGTTGCTGTTTTCGGATGTCCATCTCCATGGCATTTACGATGCTACCAGTAACATTGTCACGTGTAATACTCCGGTACGCAAACATTTTGTTCACATGCAAATGTCGTAGCTCATTAACAAAGGCTGCAGCCATGGTTGTGATTTTCCAGTCAAATGCAAAGCAATAACACTATTGCGTTTGAATTCTGTAGGCTTGTAAGCAATAAAACAGACTGACGCTTGTAAAAAAATGAGCGCACTATCATTAACCGTTGGATTGCTACTAGACGATTGAATTTTGAAAAAATATCTTTTTTCTGTTAGAGTTGATTGTTGATTATCGTAACATACTTAGGGAAACTTGATATACGATAATTCTCCCCAACCATTTTTGTTAATTTTCTTGTAGAAAACGAAATTCTTATTTGGAACGATGGTTTAGGCACCTGCGTTCCAAGTTCAAACAATTTTTCGACAAAACAACTAAACTATATGTTCCATACGAGTAAAATTAAATTTTTTAAGGAAATAATTTTGGAAATTGGAAAATAATTTTTAGAAAAAAATTTTATTTTAATTTTCTTAATTAACTATTTATCTAGGAAATTTATCGAGGAATTGGAAATACTTCCCAATTATACACACACGTGATGTTTTTCCTAAAAAAAATTCTAAAACATATTTTTTTGTTTTTTATGAAATAATTCCCATGGACTTCAAAAATCCTCGCCCAAAATTTATAATGGATTGCCATTTTCTTTACTCTTAAAAATTTAGTAGAGCTATATAAAGAGGTTAATAGTGTATAGTGCAGCAAGCCGCAAAATTCTACAAATTTGATTAAATCACATTTCGTAGCACTGCAAAAACCCTTTCATCGAATATTTCTCAAAGACGTTCAAATCGGAAAAAATTAAGAAAAATAAATTTGGCTTCTCCAACTAACTCCTAGTAGAAAACGCTTTTTGCTATTCGAGAACTTTTTCAATAACCATTTTAATAGTCCAAATCGTTAATAGTTTAAATGGAAAGCGAAACGTTCAACATGGATACCAATCTAGCAAAATTATCCCCAAACTAGAATTTAGTGCAATCGATTCCTGGCACTCAAAATTTTTTTATCAAAATCGCACAGTACATGGCCAAATTAATATGACGTATATATTTTTTCAATATCTTTTCAATTTTCATAGAACAAAAAAATAATTTTGCTACATATTTATATTCCTTTGTAAATATTCCTTGAGTATATGAAACAAAAAAAGATACCAATTCTGAATTGAGCTGGTAATTCACCAGATATGGTGGGAAATTGGGCGGATTCAGGACACCCAACAGGACTATGGAAAGTTTAGCACTATGAAATTTTCAAATCAAATTGGCGATGATTTTACCAATCATGATAGGGTACCTGAAAGCGCCCATTGTCGAAAACTCATCACGATTAAGACAAAGTTGATTGAGGAAATTAAAAATGGTTGATGGAACGACCTGTTAATCAAGGATACCATCATAAAGTCGATCAACCGCGCCATATTTCAGTTTTGCTTAAAAATAAAGGTACGAAATATTAGCTGGTTGAATTATTTGTTTTTTATAGTATAAAGGGTTATAAATCCTTTTTAATGCATTAAGGTAAAAAAGGTACTTTTTTAATCAAATCTCCGCTGAATGCTTAATTTTTGAAAAGTTCATATTAATTTGGCCAGGTATGTAAGTCAGTAAAAGTTTATATATTTTCCATGGTTCTACTAGACGACGCGCCTAAGCGAATTTTTTACGAAATCTGAACACAAAAAACCAATCTTGCTGGCGGTCAAAAACATTCTCTCACCATTTTTTGGGGATCTAGATCCTACCGAAGGACTTCAAAACGAATTATCCCGAAATCTGGATTTAATGGAATTGACCTGTTGCCCTTTGAAAACTTCAGTATATTTAGTAGTATTTTATGAAAATTTTGTAAAACTGTTTATTACAACTAATTTAAAAACCATCTAGAAATACAGGCGTGAAGTTTTTAACTTTAATTGAGAGTGGAAATTTATGGAAAAAAATGCTTGGAAACATTTAAAGGGTTGTTATAATTTGCTATCAAGGCAATAAAATAGTTTCAAGTGATAAAAGCTAATAGTAATTTAATAAATTAAATAAATAATTGAAAATTGGGGAGACCGCTGGGACATGACATTTTATTACCTAGTACAAAGAACTGTTGTAACCTCCTGATGACGACTAAAAACATTTCTCGTGATGCTTATGGTATTATTTGAAATATAAACTATTCAAACAGTAGACATCTGCATGTTATACATAATTATTTTAAAACTGAGAAATCGGGAGACCGTGACATATATGGCATACGGGTCTATTAGCTTTTATCACTTGAAACTTTTTTATTGCCTTGATGGCATATTATAACAATCCTTTATACGTTTCCAAGTTTTTGTTTTCAAAAATTTGCGCTCAAAATTCTTATAAGAAGTTAGGTTAACAATGTAGCACTAATTCAATAATATATTTTGTTATTTGTTAAAAACTTCACGCCCGTTTTTTTTGTTAGAAACACCACTTCCGTCTAGAAATATACGAGTATGTTCATAACAGTTTCTATGTGAAGATAGCCCAAATTCCATCCAAAAAAAATGCGATGACAACACTAATTATTGCTATCATGACATTTTCTACTTTCAGCCCAAAAAATCAAGACATTTTTACTCTCAGCCTCGAAAATATTTGCTATCATGATAGTTAAAAAATGTCATGACAGTTGAAATTTTCGGGGCTGAGAGTAAACATAACACTGTGAAAGTTTAAAGAGCATGTACGATTTTTTTAGAATTTTTCTTTGTATAGGAGTTGAGATATAGTCCATAGAAGTTAGGAAATATTCGTTGGCCCAACTAGCGGCGCACATCGTTTGATAGGTGGATGTTTAAGGAGCATGTATGCATTTTTTTAGAATTTTCTATGTATGGAGTTGAGATATAGTCCATAGAAGTTACAAAGTATTCGTTGGCCCAACTAGCGGCGCACATCGTTTGATAGGTGAATGTTTAAGGAGCGTATGTGAATTTTTTAGAATTTTTCTATGTATAGGAGTTGAGATATAGTCCATAGAAATCAGAAAATATTCGTTGGCCCAACTAGCGGTGCACATCGTATGATAGGTGAATGTTTAAGGAGCATGTATGATTTTTGTTAGAATTTTTCTATGTATAGGAGTTGAGATATAGTCGATAGAAGTTAGGAAATATTCGTTGGCCCAACTAGCGGTGCACTTCGTTTGATAGGGGAATGTTTAATGAGCATGTATGATTTTTTTCAGAATTTTTCTTTGTATAGGAGTTTAGATATAGTTTCCTGATTTCTATGGACTATATCTGAACTTCTATACATAGAAAAATTGTAAAAAAAAATCATGCATGCTCCTTAAACATTCACCTATCAAACGATGTACGCCGCTAGTTGGGCCAACGAATATTTCCTGATTTCTATGGACTATATCTCAGTTTTTTTTTAAACTCAAAAATCATAGACATTTTAATCAAATAAGTCCCGACACTTTTATATATCATATACTGAAGTTATATACTATGTTACAATAGTTAACAGTAATTTTGTTGTTTACTGTAATCTATTTAGAATGTAAGAATGTTGTTCATGTTTTAAATGATGCGTCTAGTTTTATTTATACAATTTCTTAAACAAAATTTACAAAAAAATTAATTTTTTTTATTTTATATGTATATCAAGTTTTTGACTCTCAGCCCCGAAAATATTTACTGTCATGATAGCTAAAACTATCACGACACAAACTTTATTCTGGGCTGAGAGAAAAATGTTGCCTTTTTGTGAAGGAGGAAGATTCAAAGTAATTTTTGATTTTCGCTGTCAGTATATTTCTTTTTTATTAAACTCGTAACATTTTTTTTTATTATTTAGCTGTTATTCGGAAATACTTATACCGAAATTTAGATTTATTGCTATAATTGTTAATTAAATGTCGCAATAGTATACATAAACTTGTAAAGTATTGCCATAAGCAACTTTTTCGATTTTCGGGAATATAAATTTGGGCTATCTTCACAAAGGTATAAGAAACTAAAAAAAAAAATTTTAGGATAAAATAATTTTAGGTTGGTTCGGGTTGGGTTGAATAGTTTTATTACTCTATATAAAATTGAGTGATTTATTTTCCTCACTACATTTGAGTTCATAATTTATATCGTTCGAACACAGAAATAACAAAATCCATTGAAAACTACATGGTGAAATCTACACGAAGAAAACGGATTCATTCGAGTATTAAACAAAACCCTTTGACTATGTAGTGCTCTTTGCAGTTTTATTATATTCTACATTCAATTAAGTAGGTCACCAGCCTATGTTAATATCGTTAATAAACAGCGAAACCAAAATCGGGTCCAAGAAAGAGCCTTGCGGAATTTATAAACTTAAATCTTTTTGATCGGAGTACAAGTTGTTAATTCGGACTATTTGAAGATACGAGCGTCAGAGAAATTGAAATGTAATTTTAATTTATTTATTAATATGAATGGTTAACAAAATCAAAGACTTTTGCAATCCATCAGAATTAAAATAGATATTTTACTGTGTAGTGATGACTGACTCTAATCATACAATTTTTATGAGATGATTTTCACAAAATCCAAATTGATGCATATTCATTAGATTACACGCACTCCAAAACTTGATTCCTAATGATTTTTTCCAATATTTTGGAAATTCAGTTTTTTTAATATCTTCTGTTCATCGATTCAGTGATTTATATTCGATTTGTAGGAAAATATTTTAAATTCTTTCGAATAATCCTTATTCGTTATATGTATGGTATTTATATAATAAATTATTACATGCTGGCGCAGAATTAGAAGAGTTCTCTTATTGAATGCAATAGGTAGTGTGATTTGTTAAATTACATACAACTTATGATAATTGTATACTCTATATATCAATGTCACAAACGGCCGATAGTGTAAAGCGGGAAAATCTACCCAAATCGCAACTACTCTCTGCTATAAACGCTTGAGCTAGAAACAAGCGTGTGAACACAACTGGTCATAAAGATCTACCACATATGGAGTCAACACGAGCTCCATTGTTTTGTAAATCGGTCTTAAAACGGACATGTCAAATAAGATTAGCGCCCAAAACTATTACGACGTCTTTCTTAAGAGAAAGAACATATTTAGTTAATGTTTTTTTGTGTTATTCTGGGTGATGGCCAAATAATATTTTACAATATCAAGACGATTAGATATTTGGTTTCCAACTAGTGAATATTGAATTTTTTAAAAAAGAAAAGTACTGTGAACTTGTTTAGGTATAATAACAATGCCTGAGTGAGTTAACACTGACAAAATTAAATTGTCAGCAAGGTTGACCGAGTTGGTTTTCTGAAATTTACGCAGGAATGTTGTTTTTTTATTTTTTTACAAGGCTGGATTGATAAATGTGTAGCAACTCAATTATTCGCAAAATAATTGGTTCTACAAGTTTTGACCGAATACGACATATAATACGCGACAGGCAACCCACACACAATTAACCGAAATAAATTAATAGACATGAAAATAAATCAGCATGCATAAATCAACCGCGCACGAGCGCATACAAAATAGGCCGTACGAAAATACTGGCATTGTCGACTACACTGTCACTTCTTTTTTCCGCAGCATTATTCATTCGTTTTCAGTAGTTTCGTTATGACGTGCAGTTTTTAAGTATTGGCGCGGTATTCTTGCCATACATATAATTTTGTAATAATAAAATAAAAAACTTAAATATAAAACGGTGCATGCAATTCAAGCACCTCCAAAATATCGTGTTAAGTGACAAAAAGATACTGTTAAAGTTAGCCGAAAGATTCCAGCCGAAAGATAATGCAGATAGTGTCTTGAATACAGCAAAAATCAGTCATAAACTAGAATTTAGGATGAATTTAGGATCGGATTATATCCTTCGGGTGAAGGAGAAATTATTTCAGTTTATAGGAATTTAAAAATCGATAGGAGCGAGAGTATAAAGAGAGTTCAACTTTCTGTTGAAATAGTCAAGACACTATCTGCATTATCTTTCGGCTGGCAACTTTCGGCTAACTTTAACAAGGTGACAAAAAGGCGAACAACATCCACAAATGTTTAGAAAAAAGCCATCTATGCGTCACTAGTAACAACTTCTTTTTTTGTCGTGAAGTATGTTATTTTAAACGAAAACTGTCAAATTTTTATGAAGATTTGATGGAATAGTTTCTTAGGTAGTTTTTTAAACTTTTTTTATTTTGGTGAGATTATCGACATTGTCTTTTGGGATGCACAAGGCATAATATTCATCGACTATCTTCAGAAAAGTAAAACCATCACAAATGAGTTTTATTCATCTTTATTAAGCAATTTGATCATGCCAGGACACGATCATCTTAATCATGGAAAACACATAGCCTCTTGTCACTTTTTCTTTATTCAAACATGAAGAAAGGTTATCGAGCTAAAAGGGTAAGATTGCCTTCTGTACGTATTTTATACGTACAGTACGTATAATTCTGTGGTGAAGATATAAAAGGTATTAACTCATTTTTTCAGTTTTTCAGTAGAGCATTTTTAAAATTTTCTTGTTTTTCTGAAAAAAATTATCAGTCGTAGGAAACTTAATTTTTGCATGGTTTTGGGTGCCAACTTATCAAAATTAAAAAAAAAAAATAAAAAAAATCGATAGTTTTTTATGGACATTTTGAATTAATGAAGAGATCTAAAAAGTAACAAAATGACTTATTACCTTTTATATCTACACCACAGAATTTATCTTTGAATTTAACATGTACGTTTTTTTTCGATTTGACAATACGTACCAAAATGTACGTATTTTAACAAATTTATTTTTCATATTTTTCTCCGCCAATACCAACAGAAAAATAAAAATATAAGTTCGCCCGAATTTCTTCCGAATTGCGGTTCGAGCTTATAAATTTATGCGTGATATTCTGTTGTACAACATATTTTTTGATTTTAGAATTGTGTGGTTTCAAAAGCTAAACCTGTCTAGTGTTTTTGTAAATTAAAGTTGATATTTGATAAGCTCAAATTTAAGTGATTTTTATTATTAATTACTCTTATATTTTTAATAGAATTTATTAGTTTTTATATATCTTAGGTTAGTTTTTTATTATGAAAGCAAAACATTTTTTAAAAATGTGAATTTAATTCTCTTTTATTTGGGAGGAATATTAAATTCATTGATAAAATTTTATTGATAATAAATATTTAAATTCAAGAAGTTATCATTTGAAATTTTAAATAAAAAACTATTTAGTGCATTTGTAATTTATGTGGGGGTTCGAACCGTGTTTTCTGTTTGTACTTTTACTGCTGATACTTTGAAAAAACGTAATACTTTGATATCGTAATTTTTAATGCATTCTAGAATACGAATTATGGAAAAACAAACGAAGTTACCTAATTTCAATGAAGATTACTCAACGGAAAATGAAAATACGGAAGACAAATAGAGAAACCAAAAACAGCAAACCGCCAAAACAAAAACGTGCGATGCGCGGAAAAAACAATTTTAACTTTGAGTGATTAAAACAATATCCTTGGTTGCACAATGTACCAGACAAAATCAGTATAGCTTAATGTGCCTACTGTCAATCAGAATTTAGCTATCGCCAATCTGGTATCCGGGATATTAAATCCCATACAAAAACGAAAAGACATCTGGCCAACGCAAAATTCACTGCAGACAATAAAAATTTCTCCAATTTTTTTTAATTCCATCTCCCAGCCTTCAAATTGTAGCAGCTCTTTATTTTCGACAATTTTTTCAGATTCAAAAATAGCAACAAATTTTACATGTGGCCGAACAAAATGCGGTAAAATTGTCTCAAACGTATTAGCAAAAGAAAGTCAACATCGGATTATCACCGATTTAAATACAAATAAAATTCCATATTCTGTCGCTACGGGTGCTTCTAACAAGGGAAATATAAAAATGTTTCCACTTGTTTTGTGCTATTTTCTAATAAAAACTTGAGTGAAAACACAAATTCTAAATTTTTTTGAGTGCCCATCCGAAACTTCAATAGATATCGCAAGTCACCAAAATGGGTTTTAACAATAAACCTATTGATCGACTTTCCATGTCTGGTGTTGTGTCATTCCGTTTCGCACCAATCCGTTTCTCACCAATTATGGATCCCGCCCTGTTCTATTCTCACGCTTTCAATAATATGACTAATACGTCGGGCAAATAAATGTACAGATGACTAATCGCTTACCTGTAATCACCACCCCTCGCCCTTCATTATTAATTTTTACGTATAAACAACAGATAATTGGGACGATCAGTTTTATTGCCTATTTTTGCCTAACAAGCCGAAATCGATGGAGTAATTTTTTTAACTTTTTGGAAAAAAATTTAATTAAAATATTAAAAAAAAAATGTTTACTGTTTCATTCTGCCGACTTATCAATCCACCTCTCTCTCTCTCTCTCTAGCACTATACATCCCATCAAGGGATTTGTCCGCCTCAAATGAGGTTTCATAATCATACTTTCATTTCGGATAATGAGTGATAAATTCATTGATCCTAAACTAGCCGTGAAATTTTTTCCTTGTCACCACCGGGAATCGAACCTGGGACCTCCGGTCGCTGGAGCAAGCATGCTGACCACTATGTATGTGAAGCTGGCACGAAAAACCAGCCCGAAAACACCTTTCCAATTTTGGTGTGTTTCTTTGCTAAATTAAATGCTATCCCGATAAATTTATTGGAAATGCAAGAAAAACGAGAAATTCATCCCGAAATATTTTTGAAGTTGTATTAAATAAATAATTATTAATATCGGTGAAAAGGAATAAATATCTCGGTTTTATTAGCTCTATTTAGACTACACATTAAAGTAAAGTATGTGACAACAAACCACCTTACCTGGTAAACTATGTGACAAAAAAATTTAAATGTGTGCTGTTGTACCACAAAATAATTTTTTATTATTATTTAGCTACAGAAGACACAAATCATGTAATCATCATCTACATACACTGTGTCAAGATTGCCCACAAAGATTTAAAATTTTTAAAATACTTAAGAATAAGCAAATCAAGCAATTTGTCCTTATGGTTAGATACAAAAAATCGATTAAATTAATTAATTATTTGTGGAAATCCTAGAGATTACCCCATCGGGAAATTACGTTTAAAAGTTAGGACCATATATCACCTTAAACCATACCAAAAGCTCAACTTGGAATCATGACAATAAGATCCTGATCTTAAGCAATTTGTCCTTATGGTTTCGATGTTCTTCATGTTTGATATGATGGGGTAATCTCTAGGATTTCCACAAATAATTAATTTAACCGATTTTTCATATCAAACATGAAGAACATCGAAACCATAAGGGAAAATTGCTGAAGATCAGGATCTTATAGTCATGATTCCAAGTTGAGCTTTTGGTATGGTTTAGGTGATGGATGGACCTAACTTTAAACTTAATTTCCCGATGGGGTAATCTCTAGGATTTCCACAAATAATTAATTAATTTAATCGATTTTTCGTTCCTAACCATAAGGACAAATTGCTTGATTTGCTTATTCTTAAGTATTTTAAAAATTTTAAATCTTTGTGGATTGTGGGCAATCTTGACACAGTGTATGTAGATGATGATTACATGCTTTGTGTCTTCTGTAGCTAAATAATAATAAAAAATTATTTTGTGGTACAACAGCACACATTTAAATTTTTTTGTCACATAGTTTACCAGGTAAGGTGGTTTGTTGTCACATACTTTACTTTAATGTGTAGTCTAAATAGAGCTAATAAAACCGAGATATTTATTCCTTTTCACCGATATTAATAATTATTTATTTAATACAACTTCAAAAATATTTTGGGATGAATTTCTCGTTTTTCTTGCATTTCCAATAAATTTATCGGGATAGCATTTAATTTAGCAAAGAAACACACCAAAATTGAAAAGGTGTTTTAGGGCTGGTTTTTCGTGCCACCTTCACATACATCTGACCACTTTGCCCTCGGGGCGGCAATCCACCCTTGTATGAAATTAAAATATCGAAAAATAAATAAAGCTTGGCATGATATAATGGATTAAGGCTTATTTTTGCCTAAAAATCTGAGTCTATTGTCTTTGAATATTCCGACCTAAGCACAACTACCCTAAGATTGAAGTTAATAACAAAGTATTAAAAAAAGACATCAGTTTTTATAATAACAGTTGAATATCATAAAACTCCACAAGAAAATGTTGACTCGGGTGCCTGTCGAGCATGAAAAACTTACTCTTACTTGGAAGGAATGAAATTTTCTCTAACTTTATAGGTCCAGAAACAAAAATTTAAAAATTATAGTAATTTTTAAATTTTCAAAGCATTTGAGGTTGTGGAAGAATTAGACCAGGCGTCATTATACCAAGTTAACCTACCACACTAAGTTTTCTTTAAAGTTATTTCCAGATAAATTAGTTGATATGCAAAATTACCAAATACTTCCAAATTCTACTCTTCCACATTTATTTTAATGTCACACATACACAATGTACATATCCACACACGCACGTATCATACAAAAACAAAATAAGTAAGAAAGCATTTGACGAGTTAATCTATTTACACACTAATATGGTTTAGGCTCTGTATATGTACCGTATATACCGATGGGTTATACAGTAAGTGTAATTTTGCTGTTTAGGGATGAATGGTTATGATGATGTGAAAGGTGGTGCGGAAAATCTAATAACATTATATTTATGTAGAAAAATGGTAATAAAAATCATTATATGTCAGTCAGTAGTATGATTTTTCATGATCGAGTGATTTTTATTCATGTTATGAATTTTAAATGATTCGCATATACAAGTTTTGGAAAATTGGGGTGCTGAACGGGGGTCGGTGTATATTACAGTATGTATATTACAAAAATAATAAAATCTATTCGACTGATAAGAAAATATACGATGATTCTAAAACAATAAATTAAGATTATTCGTTCAGAAAATACATATAAATTATTATGAAACACACAAACAATGGGGAAATTATATTGAATTAAAATACTTCCCGCACTCTTTTTTCCCGCACTCGTCGCTACGCTGTTTACGTATAAAGTCATCAAAAAACAAGATGTTATCTCGATTTGGAAAAAAAAACGAAAAAATAATGTTTTGTTAATCCAATGGACCGCCGCTATAAAACATCAATTATGTAGGGATTCTAATTTTGTTGTTGTCGTAATTTTTAATGACATCATGAAAAACGGAAATTACTGTTTAGTTGTTTCAAAAATACAAAACGGATATTAAAAAATTGAAATTTATTTTGTTTAATGATTTGATAATTGTAAATTGGTTTTAATATAGTAATGTGTATTCCAAATTGTGATATAATTTGATATAAAGTGTAGCGCATTTTATTTGATGGGTGGATGTAGTACACCTATCAGTATCACACAGGGGTACATACCTATCACATATATGGAAACAATTAAATGAAAATTTGTCGTATATAATAGAAGGTAACTTCACTAGTGCTGAAGTTTGGGCACTTGCCCGGTCCGCGATTGTTATTTGTTGGAATTACAAGCAACTTGACCACAGGTTTCCCTAAATGTTCAATAGAGTGGACACATAAATTTTATGAAAAATGTGGTTTAGCCGGGTTTGCGGTTCAAGATTGAACCGCATCTTTGATTTCGAGAAAAGTAAATGTTTGAACATTTTTTACAAAAAGTCGAGTTAAAATATAAAAAGTTTTCCATCTGTAAACATTCACATACCTGGATCTTGAAAAATTTATTAGATGTCCCATAGTACTTTTCCATTGCACCAACAGTGTTCAACTTAAATCGACATCAACTGAATATAAAACAGACCGAACAACTTCGACTTTGATGTTGGAAATGCACATCCGATAAAACAATGCCAATATCTGGCACCCCCAGCGGTACAAGAATGAGCAGTTGGAGTTCTCCGCTTGTTCTAGTTCAGGAAACCAACGTGAAATCACGGTTATGTTCATACTCGAATTAGAAAGATAAATTTGGTATAACCAAATAAGATGTATACCAGTTGCCTTTAATAAACGGATTAGCAGCCACCCGCTGCATCAAACTAACAACATTTCGAGCTTTGATTTAAAAGTTGCCCTTTGACAAATTCCTTTATCACAAAGCTCAAAGGAAATTACTATCGTATCGTGTAACGCACCCTCACCATGTGTGGATTGATTAATTGAGTTATACCCCATCCTCTGATAGATAGAGTATTTGTCTACTTAAATGAATTACTGAAGTAGTAACCATCTTATTCTTCAACTCAGGGTTGAAAATAAATGTTGAAAAAAGGAATTTTGTTCTGCATGAAATGACATACCCTGGTTTTTTTACAAGAGAAAAGGGTTCCCGTATGTATCCATCGAAATTAAAAGCCATACAAAATTTTTTTGAGGCCAAAACTGTGAAACAAACTCTTCGTCGACAATCGATGTTAACCTCTGTAAGCCATTTTTAATTAAATGTGACGCAAGCTATAATGTACATACTTCTTACTTCTTATTTTGTATTAGTAAACCTATTATTTACATAATGTTATATACTTCTCAAAAGCTATATAAGGGTTTGAAATTTTGAAAACGAGGAAGTTTTTTTTTTGGAAATTAAAATTAAATATATCGGACAATAGTAATGTCCAGTAAATAAAATTTAAATGTAAAATAATAATTTGAAGTTAATAAAATTTAAAACTTAATAAATGTAAAGAACTTTAATATAAAACCAAATAAAATTTACAAGGTGTACAACAAAAAATTGGTGGCAGCGGTGGGATTTTTGCTCAACAAACCGAGCTAAATCTTAAATCTTATTCACCTTGTAAATTTCTTTTCTAAAAATATAAACATTAAACATAAAAAATCAAAATAAAGTTTTAATTGTGAGTGGTAATCGGCAAACCTCATGTTTGCTAACAAGTAATTTCTAAAAACAGTTGTGTGAATGTGAAAGGTGGTGTAACGTAAAACCCCTTAATATAAAAGTGAACCTTGCTATGATAAAAATAAGTTATGTTACCAAATATAGCCTACTGAATTAACTGACTTATAAAATGTCAGTAGTTATAAGTGAAAACTATCGTGAAATATAAGTACGTAACCGTAAAAATATGTGTAACTGTTCAAAATATTTCGCTGAAATAAAAATGTGCTCAGTGAATCATCAGTTTTCGTAAGTTGCAATGCAATTGTACGGTGCATCAAAAGCCATCAAATATAACGTTGTATTTAAACAACATCAGTTATCAAAAAATATTCACATGTAATTCTAAAGGGCCAACCATAAAAAAATTATAAAATTAAAAATTTTGACGACACTAATTTTTAATGACATTCCAGCCATACTAGACGTAACGAGTATGCCGTAAATATTGTAGAATATTGAATGACAACTATTTATTTATTTATAAACTATTTGTTATAGTGACAGCTGTTTATTGTTTGTTGTTTTTTTTTAGGTAGCACGATACAAATTTTAATTTTTTTTACGTTTGAACGCAAAATTTCGCTCCAATAATTTTTATTAAGTGACAATTCATATTTAACGAAGCTTCGTTAAATTTTTTAATTTAAATTAATTTTTCCATGGGCGAAAGCACAGAAACGGCATTTAACGCAAACATAATTTTTTTAAAGTTACGTTTATAATTTTTTTTAATTTTTCTATGGTTGCCCCTTAAGATATTAAAATTATCAACTTAACGTAACTGGCAAATGTTCTACATTTTGCCATTTCATCTATTTAACAACACGATTTATCATCATAAAAAAAGTGATTTGATAAAATCGTATCTACATCTTTAAATCTCAACTTCATCAGTATTATATGGACTATACATTATGAACGCGATTGAAAAATTATCATCCATTGGAATCAACATACATCGCTTCAACTCATATAATTGATCCAGATCATCCGAATCAACTATAATTAAAACCAGGTCATAATTTCAACAATCTTAATATAAAGGCTATCAACAATTAATTTTAAAAGGATTATGTCATAAAATGGACCAGCAGTACATCATTAATGTAATAATTATATTCATTACTGCAATATAATAATTATTCAAATTTAGTGTTCAAATCTTTATTTCTCTCAAATTTAATTAAAAATTTTATTACAATACATAGAGTATGAATGGAAATTTGGAATTTTGGTTGTTTGTTCTATTTTTATTATTTTATTGCCTTTAAATTTTACTATCAACCTACAAATATATATTATGGTTAATATTTATTATCTCTCGTTCAATGTCATTGGAAAATATAAATAGCCAATATTAACGAATTAAAATTACGCACGCGTGTTATAAATAAAAAGCCACGATCATTGTCTCTAAATTCGGGCGAACAATTAAAAACTCTTGAATCCATAGATACAAAATCAATTCCTTCTGACGGCGTGGAAAATCACTTCAAAAATATGTCTAAATTAAACGTTGAAGTAGCTCTTAATTAATTCCCGATTTTGATGGTAACTCTGATCGATTGCATAAATTTTTATCGTGTTGTGGCGTAGTTTATAAGCAGTTAGCAGCTACCAAAAGTGAAAATTTTTTAAACTTGCTTAAAACCAATTTTTTTCCTAAAGCATACGACATCATAAAATACACCAAATTTGAGTCTTGGGAAAATTTGAAACTTGAATTGAAAAATAAATTCCAGTACTCGCGGTCTATAGTGAACAACTACAAATTGAATTGATAAATATTCATCAACAACGAAATGAAAGCGTATCCGAATATGCCGGTCGAGTCGAAAAATTGTTATCAGAACTGAATCAGAACTGAATGAGGTGTGCATAGACACTCCTGTTCGGATCCAAGAAATTCCAAAGTAGCGTGTTCGAAATCAAACAATTATCTTCTCGCAACTAAATCGAAACTCAATTTTCCTGTTGATTCTAAATTAGATCTTAATTCAAATTTTTCTTATACTAATTCTTCTAATTCTATGCTAGAATCAAACGGTAATCCATATTCGTTAAAATCAAATCTTTATTCAATTTATTTCAGTTCCGATAATTACGATGAAAAATACGTTCAGTTAGACTAAGATATATTAATATCAAACTCTTATTTTTTTCTGGTGGATACTGGTGCTGATATCAGTATATAGTTAAACGAGATTTCATCAAGGAAAATACATTATGCTATCCCGATCAGAAGTGTAAGGTGAAAGGCATTACTACAGAAACAATTGAAACTTTAGCAAGTTGTGAGGCTAACATAACCAATTCAAATTCATTAATTATCCCACATTCATTTCAAATTGTTTCTAACTCTTTCCCTATTTCTTGCGCTGGTATTATCGGAAAGGATTTCCTATCCAAACATAAATGTAAGATTGATTACTCTAATTACAATCTTGAAATTCCATCCAAAATCGAAATAATTGATTAAAACTTACTACGAATTCTTATGTATCATTGCCAGCTCGAGCTGAAAAAACGTTTACAATTCATCTAAATATTCCTAATAATAGAGATTTCTTTTGTCAGTCTCGTGAAATTGTAAATTCTAAAAATAGTTTAACTACTCTAAGTCTTGTTAATACCAACGATTACGACGTGAAAATAGAAAACTTAGATTTATCGCTACACAATTTAGAGGGATTTGAAGTTTTTCATTTACGATCATGGTCCAATAATATTAGTAATCGGTTGGCAATAATTCAATCATCTCTTAGTCTAGATCACCTTAACTCGGAGGAAAAGAATTCAATCTTAAACATTTGCCGCAAGTACAACGATATTTTTTATTTGCCGGGTGATAAACTTACCGCAACCAATGTTACGCGTCATAAAATCGAGTAGAACCTAATCAACACCCTATATACATTAAGCAATACCGTTTGCCTGAATCAACCAAAAGTGAAATCAATAATCAGATTGCTCTAATGCTAGATGACGACATAATTGAAACTAGCAAAAGCTCATGGAATTTTCCTCTCATAGTGGTACCAAAGAAAACTAACGATGAATAAAGAAAATGACGAGTTGTTGTTGACTTTCGGAGGCTAAATAATGACATTTTGGACCATCTAGGTAAATCAAAATACTTTTCTACGATAGATCTAGCTAATGGGTATCACTAGATATACTTAGATGAATCTTATAAGGAAAAGACTGCATTTAGCACGTTTTTAGGCCATTTCCAGTTCAAGCGAATGCCATTCGGGTTGAAAGGCGCGCCAGCAACATTTCAACGCTGCATGAACCATATACTAAGTGGATTAAATGGTATTAAATGTTTAGTGTATTTACACGACGTTATAGTAACAGGCCATAATCTAACAGATCACAATGCGAAACTTGAATCTGTCTTTGCTTGTTTTAAAAATAACAATTTAAAAATTAATGTAGGGAAATGTCAATTTTTGTCTAAGGAAATTGTTTATCTTGGACACCATGTAACTGAACATGGAATTAAACCTGACCCATCAAAGGTTACTGCCATTTGACATTATCCTCAACCTGAAAATCAAAAACAAATAAAATCCTTCTTGGGTTTAACTGGATATTACAGGCGAATTATCAGTAGGTACTCGGAAATTGCAAAACCATTGACCAATCTATTAAAAAAGGGACAACTATTCATTTGGGATGCTTTTTGTGAAGGATCCTTTTGTAAATTATAAAATGCATTACTAAATCCGCCAATACTCCAGTACCCAGATTTTGCCGAACAATTTATTATAACCTCGGATGCAATCGATACGGCCATAGGGGCTGAGCTTTCCCAACAAATAAATAATTTCGACCTTCCTATTGCGTATGCCAGTAGGGTGCTGAACAAAGCAAAAAATAACTATCCGACAATTGAAAAGGAACTTTTGGCGATGGGAATCAAAATGTAAACGCGGAGGCGCTCAGCAGAATTAAACTGAATAAAACCGATCCAGAATTACATGTTGTTACTCGATCACAACAAAAGCAATTAGATGAAGCAAAATTAGACCTATCAACTAACAATCCTATTATCAACCCTGACAATACCAAAATAATACAATTAACTGATGATGCCGAAATAGACAAAATAATTCAAGAATTTCATTCAAGTCCAGTCGGAGGCTATCAAGGAGTATTTCGAACCGCCGAAAGACTGAAACGATATTATTATTTCAAAAATTTATATTCGAGAATTAGAAAAAGTATATGCTCTTGTGAGTTATGCCAAAAAAATAAATGTAACAAACTAAATAAAGTACCGATGCAAATCACTTTTACTTCTTCAGCTACTTTCGAAAAAATATTTTTAGACATTGTGGGTCCCATACCTATATCGTATCAAGACAATAAATATATCCTAACTGCTCAAGATGATTTGACTAAATTTTCCATGGCTTTTCCGATACCTAATCAAGAAGCAAATACCATACGCGTATTTGTCGAGAAGTTAATATGTATCTTTGGCGTTCCCCAACAAATACTTTCAGATCAAGGAGCGAATTTCATGAGTGAAATATTTGCTAATGAGTACAAATTTTTAAAAATCTAAAAATTAAATTCAACTGCTTATCACCCTGAAACAAATGGGGCTTTGGAGCGTTCTCACCGCACATGGACTGAATATCTGAGAATTTACTCTCAGGCCAATGATCAAAATTGGGACACTTGGCTTCCATTTGCTATTTTCACATTTAATACTACACCACACAAAGCAACGAAATTTATGCCATACGAATTACTGTTCGGATATAAACCAACTATACCTATTTCCTTAATGCGCGAGCCTGAAATGGTTTATAATTACGATGACTACATGTTTGAAGTGAAAAATCGGATGCAAAATTCATACGACGTTGCCAGAAAAAACCTTATCAGTCAGAAAGAAAAATCTAAAGCTAATTACGATTCCAAGACCGAAGTTAAAAACTTTAATATTGGTGATTTTGTTTTACTGAAAAATGAATTACGAAGAAATAAATTTTCACCCCTTTGGCTTGGACCTTTCCAAATCAAAGAAATAAATTCCCCTGTAAATACCACTTTACTTATCAACAATAAATTATAAATGGTTCACAACAATCGAATTAAACTATTCCAAATCTAAATTCGTAATGTTAATAGATAAATAATTTTCATGTTGTGACTTTGAGATTAATCAAATGCTTTGAATATTAACCTAACTCTAATTATTATATTTATTATTTATTATTATATTTACAATTCATTATATATGTATTTTGAATAAAATGAAATAAAAATTTTAAACTTATTAAAAAAATTATGTATAGCTATTAGTTAAATTTTTAAGTTATATAAGTTAGAAATAGAATTATTTAAATCTTAGGGGAAAGGTGTTATGTATTACCAGTGTAGCACTGTATATTTAAACTCTATGTAACTTGCCTTAGTACATAAACGTATATAATTAATAATATTTATTATGAATTCTTTATTACCTATATAATATTTTTATATAATGTACATACTTCTTACTTCTTATTTTGTATTAGTAAACCTATTATTTACATAATGTTATATACTTCTCAAAAGCTAAATAAGGATTTGAAATTTTGAAAACGAGGAAGTATTTTTTTTGAAATTAAAATTAAATATATCGGACAATAGTAATGTCCAGTAAATAAAATTTAAATGTAAAATAATAATTTGAAGTTAATAAAATTTAAAACTTAATAAATGTAAAGAACTTTAATATAAAACCAAATAAAATTTACAAGGTGTACAACAAGTGTATACATTGCGCTGCGGAAGAGAGTTGAATCAAACCGTTTCTCTAATCCAAATATGGTAGTGGAACCTAAAAGGCAAATCTAATTATCATATAAACCTTCCTAGAAATTTGTAGATCCCAGAATATCTACGCTTAAATATGATTCAAAAAGAACATGATCCAGTTGACCGTCACAGTAGCATTAAAAAGCCTAGAGAAATTAAGGCGTTCATAATTCTGGCCTAAAATTCCAACACAGGTACATAATTATATTGTTACATAAATGAAAATTCTGGAGACAAAGCATATCGCACCAAATCAATGTTTAAGACTCACGCTGAAAGGCCTTGGAAAAAGATTTTCGTCTACTTATTGGGTTCTTATCCGACAATTTTTTCCGGCAAAACCATGATTTTTATTGTGCTGTCAACCTTATCAAATTTGTATATTTGTAGATATTGCCAAAAGCGAGCGCATAAGTAAAATTGTAAGCTTTCGACGAGATTATCTGTTGGTTCCCTCTAGCGTGCCATAGAAGATATATACATTCGACAGAGTCCATTTTGTTGGTAAGAAGTTGGATATTCACATCAAAACTGCGTAATTATCGGAAATACTCGAATTCAAGTTAATTCTATGACTTGAATTGATTACATAATTTCGGATTGTGTCTCTTTAAAATTCATTATTAGACTCACCGATATTTCTTACTCTGATCATCAATTGATAGTGGTTGACATTGATACGACAGTACCCAAAGAACATTTAAAGCCAAAATTATTAACAGTCCTAAATTATGATGGTATCAAGAGAGACAATGCTCTATGTCGCTACAATATGAGTCTGTGTGGTTTCGGATTTGATTGATTCTCTTGCCACAGTCATACATAAAAGCGAGTATTTTTATCGAATTCTTTAAAGGCATTAATCTCATATTTTTATTACCTCCCACGTTTTAGAATTCAGAAACTTAGTGAATAAACTTCGTTACAAATTGAAAACGGAATATTAACCTTAGTTATTTGAAAAAAATAGAAGCAACTCAAGAACTATCTGGAGTATGCTAAACCAACTAATCTATAATAAAAACAGAAAAGAAACTGTTTCCATTAATATTGTCCGTCACACTAATCAAAATATTATATGCTTGCACACTATAGCAAACACATTGAATCAATTTTTTACTAACATCTCAACTATTCAACAGCCAGTTTATCAGAATCCAACTGCCGTCATTCCACTTTTTAGTTCGTATTTACATTCCGTAAAAGCAACCTCCTTACAGCTTCACATACACCAAACTACAAACGCTGAATTTTTCTGATATTCTTACACTAATCAAAAATTGTACTACAGGCTTTGATAACAAATCTCATTAACTCATCAATCGGGGGCGGAGTTTTACCGAACACCTTAAAAATTTCTAAAATTACCCCTATTTTCAAAAAAGGACATAAAAAAGACATATCGAACTATAGACCAATTTCTGTTCTAAGCGATATTTCAAAAATATTGAAATACTATATCTGAATTACCCGGCGTTGCTCGGAAAAATAATGATTTGGTTAAATACATTTTTCAATAATGTGTACTATCCAAATTTGATAAAAAAAAACATAAACATTGAGGTTAATCCACCATCCAGAATCGATCACGATCCACCATCACCATCACCGTCATAGCATCATAACCTTCAAACTATGACCATGCTTTATTTTTCAGATGATATTCCGTGAAGTTTTAGACATTTCTCCATATTAAATTTGGAACCCGTTATCATGATGAGCTTGATTTGACTTCTGGTAAGGGATTTCTCCAATGATTTTCAATTGATGGTGGTCACTCCAGCATAATTATTTTGTCCAGAGTCGTGAAAATCAAATTTTAATTTGAATCGTAGTAGACGACAACCATCCCAAATGTAGAGTTTTAATTCCCATTGACTCATCATCGAATTTTCGAACGAAACTTCTACAGAAGTTGTGGAGAATTTGGCATCCATTCCCTGAGATTAAAGTCACCCTTTTCACATAAGAAAACTGCCAGTGGCAGTCGGCACCAATTAATACATTAATTGAATCTGGATTATTGAAATGAGGAATTGAGAAATTGAACGCTGCTTCATTTATTTTTTAAGAAGAACTCGCATGTATTAGAATTTTTGGTTTCGAATGCCTCTCGGTTAATTTCTCTCATGTACTAAATACAACTGTACTATGAAACAGTTGACAAAGTTTGGGTCTCGGAAAATATCGAGAATAAACAAACGAACGTTCATACATATTTAAAAAAAATTCAATAAAAATTCGCGTTCAAATTTATCATCCCAACAAAACACCCCACATATAAGCTTACACCTTAACATATCCAACATAAAATCACAAATCACTAAAAAATGAAAAAAAAACATCGCTTCAAATTTCCTTTTTTCAACAACACACAAAAAATTGGATATAAATATTTTGATAGCATCCCTTTATTGATGTCAATTTCCTATTAAAACAGATAAAAATTTCCCAAACGTAAATTGAGGCAACAACAAAACAACCAACCTGAATCATCGCAGCGCAAAGATTTGAGAGAAAAAGCTTTATATGCGACGCTGTATACCGACAGATGTGTACATTACAGATTTTTTTGTTCGGGGTTGGATTTAGTATGTGAACTAAAACTTTATATGCTTTTGGGATGGAAATGTAATTTTCTCATTTTTTATGGGTATACAAGAGTAAATCATATCATCCGTGCATATGGTGTAATATATTTTTGGAAGCATCATGAAGTTAGTCATAATATATAATGGTAATATGTTAAACGGTTTTAAATTTTTAATTTAAACGAAATACCTTGAACCATGTAACTTAATATGCTAAAACATAATTTAGGTTTTTATGTACTCGTACATAATTTATTCCGGTCGATCGTATGTGTGTCTTGTGTTAAATGAATAAAACAGGTGCAACACTGGGATTTAATGGTTCAATGATTTTGTTTTACTTAAAAAAGGTTTTAATGCATGGCGCTAAGCAAGCAAAGTGAAAGCATGCCTCTTATGGCGCGGAGGGGTTTTTACAATTGTTACCAAAATTAACATAAATGAACCGGGCATCCTTGCAATAATAAGATAAAAAAATCCATTCTCTATTTGACCATCTTATAAAAATAAAAATAAAATAAAATTTTATTTTATTCTCCTTGAAGACAAAAGGAAAATATTTATTTTATTTTTATTAAAATATTATTATAATTTTTTTTATTTTAATATAAGCATGAAAAGCATATAATAAAAAATCAAATAAAATGTTCAGCACACACAGTTGATAAAAACCCAACAAAAATGATGGAGCTGCGTAGATGCTAAAAAAATTTTGCAAATTTAATTTGAATAAAACGGCATTTGATAATATAATGAGATGAAACCAGGTGCGAGATAGGAAATATGACACAATAAATTTATGACATGGCCCGGATGTCAAACTGAGTTACGATGAACGATTCCGTAATTGGAACCAACTTTGAAATATATTATACTTATAAATAAACGGTACTGAATTTTTTAAATTTGATATCACCCCAAGGAAAATATACGTAAACTTAACAAAAAATTATTCAAATCAACAATCATCCAATAAGATAAGAATCATTTCGGTATATAATGATCCAATCAGAATATTTTTTTTTAGCTCTCGTATTTAAATTTATTTTATTTTCCTCTCTCTATTTTCCATTTTATAAATTCGTTTTATACGAGCACACACAAAAAAATGAAAATCAAATTAAATCCCATTTCTCATCCTTTTTCTTTTTGTGGGTACAATAAAAGGATATTCAGTTTATTTTTTACACCGAATTTTCATCATCCCATTTTCCTCGTTAGAATTCTATACGAAAAATTGAGAATAATCCTTAAACGATTTTCTTATTCAAAAATACATATTATATGGTTCAAATATTCAATTTGAAATCAAAATAAGATTGGTATCCCATTCCACATGGTATAAATCCAAGAGCAGAGTTGTTGAGTTTTTAATGATATCGTTGGCGAGGCAACTGAATTTAGAAAAAAAAGTAATTCTACTCTATATAAACAATTTGCGAAAAGCGAAAGAAAGATCAGTCCAGTATTTTAATATTTTGATCCCTTCCATAATTCCAATCAACTGAGCATTCATTATACAGATTCTGTCTTGTAAGATTAGCTTTTTCTTTTTTCATTTATATAAAAACTCCATCTATATACAGGTCCACATGTGCAAAATGATTCATTCACACTCCATAAAACTCACTATTAACCGATAACCCATTAAAATTGCTTTTGTTGTAACACTAAAATTCAAACGTACATGTAGAGTGTTTGGAGAGATTTTCGTATTTTCTGGATGAATCTTGGAAAATATATTTATGTTCTTCAAAATCATTCATGATCTTTATGTCGTTGTAATCCATTCTTCATTGCAATCTCTGTTTCATTTCACCATAACTAACCATAAACACTTATTCTCTTCGGAATTTTGGAAGAGACTATAGCGCCTTGCGTAACATATCTGTCACACCGGGATGAGCCCCCGGCAACCCTGTTAGCTCACTCTTTAAACCATATTCAATCTGCTCTTGTATCGGCTAGTTTTTCATATGCGCTTTAAATTTAGATCGCGTATCAATCCATATTCCCAAATATCTGGTCAATTTTACAACCAAAATTACTTATAATACGTTTATATACATATGATACGTTTGAAAAGCCATACTATGAATCTTCCACCGATTTTTTTCCACAAAACACTGATTTTCTCTCATTCATAAAGTCATATACTAAAAGGCTAATTTTCCAAAGATTTACCAAGCCCATAAGAGCCTAATAAAGTTTCCCTGGAACAATGTAATCATATGCCCTTAGAATATCTAAGACTACCGCCACAAGATACTCTTTTACTTTCTTACTCCTCATATAAACATTTCTACACATTCATTAGCAGAACGGTTACGGCACAGAGTATGAAAATTTACACAGAGTAACGAAGCAGAGGAAAAAATTTCAGCAAAAAATGCATGGGTTACGCAATTTAAATCGATCATACAATACACTTACGCAACATTTTTCTATTTTTTGAGTATTGAATATTGTCATACACGTGGCTATTTATAGAAAACGACAAAAATTACTGTAAATAAAAATGCGTAAATGTGTTTTTAACGCAATTAAATTGCGTAACCCATGCATTTTTGTTGATGAAATTTTTTCCTCTGTTTCGTTACTCTGTGTAAATTTTCATACTCTTTGGTTACGGGGAACACAAAGGATGTTTCTGGCAACAAATTTAAGTCATTTAAAAATTTATCCTTTCGTCCTTTTATCATACCATTCACGATTTTAACAAATACATTTAACATACATATTCCACTGTAATTTTATAACAGATCCCAATCCCATTTTGGGCTAGGTATTTTATTCAGCATTCCTTCCACTTTTCCGGTGTCTGAATAATCAATCATCCATACTTGATTGCGAATTCGATGCAAGACTATACCATAGCTTCGAGTCCAAATCTACAAATTATTTTATTAGTCACTTTGTTAGTTCCGGACATAATAGATTTGGATGTTTCTTAAAATCCCCCTGAACTCACCCCAAAATTCTTACATATTTCGTCCATCAATTCACTTTTATTACCACAACATCTCATGGGCTAGATATAAAGGCACATCTAATCTTAAACAGCCAGCTTTAATATGGTTTGGTGAATCGTTTGTATTACACGTGGTGATATGCCGTGCTGTATCTCTCAGCTCTCCGTTTGATACGCTCTACTTAAACAACCTTTTGATCCTTCAATTCTTTCACTATTTTTTTCTATATTTTCAGGCTTGTGTTTGGAAATGTATGGTTCTCCACTATTACTGGCATATCTGTTACTTTGGTTGCCTTCATCAACGCTTGATATTCCTTATCTTTACTATAGTCAACACCAAAAGATCCCCGCTTCTATTGCGCTGCGTCTGTTTGATGTGCGAAGTGATCATTGCTTATACATTTTGAATTACAAAAAAGATACATCTCTGAAATTATTTTTACTATCAGCTTTTTTAGCCACAACGTATATACATATGTTAGCCACAGTTTCGTCGGAAAAAGGTTTTTTTTGTCCACCTCTATTCGTAATAAATAAGTAACCGATTTAAACATTTAAATTTGTTGCACTTGCAAATATTTGTTCCAATTCGGAATGGAGGCTTTTCGTAAAGGAAGAGGAAAAATTGTTAAAAGACTTGTTATAGCTATGTTAAGATTTACACAACCAAGTGTCATGATCCCAATAGTCGCGAGTTCGAATCCAGCCGGAATATCTAATTTTATTGGGCGATTATTATTCCTCCAATACTGATTGGAAATTGGAGTTTAGAATGGCATTTCATGCGGAGGGGAATATGGAAATAACGAAAACAAGAGTAAGAAATGGGAATTGATGGCGTATGTTCTCGAATATATGCAAGTAATATACAATTGCAGACACAGGTGTAATTTAACAGTGCCTTCTATAGACCAGAAAATATATGGAGTAAACCTGAATTTCTGACGAAATTTCATCTTATTTCCAATTTGATTTTTCTCTTTTTGGTCAGGATTCATACCCAATGTAAACGAAACTCCGTCCGAATTGCATATTGGGTTTGCTACTAATTTCTAATAAGATTTTGATAAAATCCAGATTTAAAGAAAAAGGAAAAAAAAAAGTAAAAGTAGAGAATTCCTATTATATTTAAAAAAATTAGAGAAATTTTACTTAACTAGTATCAATAGACCTGAAGTCGTGAGTTTAGGTACGTCACTTACTGACCTACTTCACATATTAATGAATCTTGGATTTCGATCTCCAAAAATGGTCGTTTATGGACATCCGAATTTGAGTGAAAATGACATCAACTCGCCTAGAAGATCTAAATTCGTAGCAAAAAAGACCGAATTCGTCCATTGAAAGCACTTGGTTGTTTTAATTAGGTAGCTCAAGGAACAACTGCATGTACAAGGCATATCTGAATCACGATTTTCTGGCATGACCAATGAGGACCATCCAAATTTGAGTAAAAATGATAACAGTAGATCAAGAAGGTCAACATTCGTAGTAATAAACCCGAAGTTGTGCATTATTAGTACAAGGTGACTCAATGACCAGTTTTACGAACTAGCCCGATCTCAATGATGATCTCCGCGAATGGCCGATAACGGTATTCTAAGCATAGTTTACTGATATGATTTTTACTCAAATATGGAACGCCTTTATCGACCTCTCCCGTAGATTCTGATTCAGGTCTGGCTACAGTATATGAAGTTGGGCATTGAGTCACCCAAATAAACCCACCAAGTGCAAACAATCTTGCAAACAACGATGTCATGTTTTTTGCTACTGTTCTAGGTGTACTGATGTTATTTAACCTCAAATTTAGAGGATCATTAAGGGCCATTCTTGAAGATGATGAGGGGTCTTCCTTTGCAAACTGACTCTGCTTGCAGTGAGTAGCTTGTTTTTTTCGTCACGTGAAACAAAGGGAAATCCTTGTTTCATTCTTTTGGAATTGGCTTGAGTGCTTTCGGGTTCAGGTGCAGCGGAGTTCATTCTGCCTCTAAAACAATATCATCATTTCCAATATCTATTACCTGCTCTATTTCGATAAGAGTTGTTGTTTTTTTTTAATTTCATTTCGAGTAACGTCAATTTCATGATTTTCGGGTATATATGATTTCTGGAAAGTCCAAAAACCTTCCACTATAATGTAAAATGTCAGAAAAAAGATAATCAATAAATTGCGCAACAAAATGAGTGTATCTCTTTTCCAAAAATTTTGTTCACTTAGGACAAAACGCAACAAAATTCGATGTACCGCGGTATGTACACTTTTGTACCTAGGTAGATGGTACTTAAAATGCTCATAATCTACCACCTTAGCTTCGAATTCAATTCTACCTACTATTTTATTACTCACTCTGTTAAATCCCAACTCATCCCAAAATCCTTACACATTTCGTTCATCAATTCACTTTCATTACCATGTAACAAAATTTCGCTCCTATCGTTTAAATTGCTATACGAACATCCATTATTGCCTGTTAAAAAGCACCTCCATTCTCACTGTAATCTAACACCGTATTTCTTCCTTGTGCTTTAGAACCTTTCGCTCTGCATTTCTGATACATTCTTAGTTGTGGTCCAATGTGTCATTTTGGGCTCATAGTCCTGTTAACTTTTCCATTTTGCTCTTCGGCTAACCTTTTCCAATCTTACATTCGTTATTGCATAATTTATATAAATTCATGAAATATACACCTGTTGGACTCACTTCGTGCCATCTTTCTTATCATACTATTCACCTTAAATTCATTTTAATTTTCATTCTTACTTTTATAGTGCACTAAACATTACCTACATATTCGAGTCGGTCGACCACATTTAGCTCTTTCATTATAAGTATCTCATTCGTGCTTTTAACACAGTTCTTATCATTCATAATGATCTTACGTTCTGTTTCAACATTCATGGTTCTCCATTTTTACAACCATATATATCTGGCATTTTTACTGATAAACACCAAAAGATTGCCGCTTCTTTGATTCAGGGTCTCCTAGATATGCGAGGTGGTCGTTGTTTATATATCATCAATTAAAAATAAATGATAGTCCGGTAACATTTTCCGGTTTTCACTACGAGGTTTTTAACCACAACGTGTGTTTGGTTAGTCATGTTTTCATCGAAAAAATGCATTTTCTTTAAATCCCCTCAAATTCATTAGGAGCTTATAATATGATTTTTGCTCGTAAATGACATCTTCCCTGTAGGCAGTAACCGGGTTAAAAATTAAAATTTGTTGCACTTGCAACTATTTGTGGCAATTCGCACTGGGGGATTCTACCCTACTCAGATATGAGACTTATTCGATACAGATTACGACTACTAGACCTAAAATCAAAATATAGTCAAATGGCCGTTTTTTTTTGTTTCGAAGCTTTGACATCCCAATGAGCTTTAAGTAATGAAGTATTAGAGCCAATAAATAAAATTAATGAACCACGTGAATTGACTTCTAATTCAACGAATATTTCAAATACGCCCAAACGATCACAGAGCTCGCTTATTGAATTTGGGTGAACCCAGCACAAGAATATTGGCTTTATAATGGGACTTTTTACGAAACGACATTTGTTTTCAAACTATATTCGAGGTTATTTGGTTCTCTATAATGTTAAGACTCCATGAACGATTTTCATAATAATCGTGTTTCATATTTTACGGTTATCAAGCCTTATAGTCCGGTCAATCTAGACATAAAAATGAGAGCGAAGGTACATAAATTCGCATCAAGCTGAAAATTGGTAAAATCGTTAAAAATGTGATTATAAATAAAACTTAAAATTTCCCCATCATTCCAGTATATGGAAAAAATTTTACTCGAGGTCAAAGGTCAAAAAAATGAGTTTTTCGCGATTTTCAGCGAAACGGTATCATCGTGATTGTTATAATTCTTTCGTAAAACTTTCCACTGGAACTAAAGTCGGTCGCCCTAAAGACGAAGCTGCGAATCTGGCAATGGTGGAAATATTCACTTACATTGAAAATAGCGATGACTGTCAGTTCAATTTGAACGAATTAAAAAATGTTTGCAAAACTACGACATTAGATTACAAAACGATTAAGCTACGACTCAAACTAACGTATGGTGAAAAACTTATTATCACTGAGAAATCGGGAGCATCAACATTGGATAATCATCATGATATTTTGAATCAAGCCTGGTACGAAAAGAGAAAAATGAATCAAAAGGAAGAACGATTCAGAGTCCTAGACGCAGCTGCAGCTATTATTCGCGGAGATATTCAAACCGTAGTATTTGATAATTCTAATTACCCTCCACCAAGTCGCATGTTTCAAGATTTGAATAATGAAATCCCAGAATCATTGACATATCTTGTGGAACGAGTGATTTTATAGAATAAACGATCAAATTTAGGTCATTTAAAATTAATATGCATACAAACATTTGCCATTGTATCATGACTGCTGTTCGACCAAGGTCTTTTAAGTCTAAATAACAACTAGGCCTCGCAGTTTTTTTTCATCGAAGGTTCGGGTCTAAACGTCTTATACAAATCTTTTCGGCTTTTGGTTTATGCGCATCTTATAATGATACAATAATGTACGAGGCAGCAGCAGTTTTTCATCGTCCTCCTCATGTCCTACCACCACAAAGCGGCACTCTTATTCAATACGTTGCAGACAACGCTGATATTAATGTAAATACGTTAGACGGCAATAACACGCTCCACATAATGGGTATTATTCAAATTGTTACTCCAAAAAATTCAGTTTTACTAGAAGAACCTATGCCACGAATAAAAGAAGCTCTTTCAGCAAAATATTTCAAGGCAAAAGCTCATGTGCCTATACAGATCTATCAAAATGACGGTGTAGTAGGGTACAGTAAAATAAATGTTAAAGATTTTGTTTATGGAACTGAAATGGTATCTTTCCTCAAAAAAGTTGATGTAGTATGGTTTTATGGGAAATGGAAAAATGCGTGTTTACCCGGTTGGAATGGTTTTATTGAACGTGTAACAAAAAATCATATAAATTATTTTAAATCTCAAATTTCATTTTTACCATTTATTCACCAACCAGCCAGCAGCTATAATACTATCTATACGACCTTACTTTGTGCATTAGAGAACGCAAAACGGTATGGCCACACTGTATGCATCGTGACTTTTGACCAGAGCCTGTATGCAAAAGGTCGAGAAATTAGACTTAATGGATGCAGATCTAATCATAAATATCGAGAATATATTAAATAAAACTCTTTCATACAATGACATTGAAAATGACGATGAAGTATCTGGAGCTTTACTTCATAAATTGAATCAGAAACTGAATGAATATGAGGAACGAGGTCCAACTGCCAAACTTTGGATTCAATATTTTTCTATGGTTTCTATTGCTTAAGAGTTTCTAAGAGCTGAGCGTATGGGGGATTGAAAAGCTCATTTAAACTGCGTCAAAGAAATGCTTCCTTATTTTCACGCGTCTGGACATTTTCCTTATGCTAAGACTGCACACCTTTATTTGCAGGATATGCAACAGTTACAGAATTTGATTGATCCTTAAGTTTGCGAAAAATTTACAGAAGGATTTTTCACAGCTAGACGTTTAGACAAATTAAGTTGTGGAACTTCAACGGACATGGTAATTGAACAGTCTATGATGAAAGCTATGAAGACAGATGGAGGTATTGCTCGAGGAAGAAGTACAAAAGAGAGCGTCATAAGTAAATGGGTTTATAGTATGCATGCTATGAATACAGTTTGTGAAAAATTAGAAGATATCGCTAATGTTAGGATGGATACGACCGAGCAGCATGTTGATGCAAGTGATTCTAGAGTGAAAAAAGATGCTAAAGACATACGAAGACTTTTAGAGTGGTTGTCAACGCATGATCCTTTTCCAGATGTTGACAAAATTGTTTCCATTGCGAGTGGTGTCGTTTGTGATGATAAAATTAATTGTTATACAGCTCGTGAAGTTGGACTTGCTTCTATGGCAAAAATGACAGGACTGACATTCAATAATATCAATTTAAAACGCGCTGATAAAGTTGTTCCTCTTTTAGCTATGACTAGTACCATAAAAGTTCATGAAGAAAAAGTACCTATTGACCCTGTATTATTGTTCCAACGCATGAGTATTACTGCAGCATTTCAAGATGAAATTGAAAAATATTTTGAATATGAATTAGCTCCCTACCCTTTATCATTATTTAATGACATCGGGATGCGTAAAACCCAGAAGTCTGCCATTTACGATTGTTTTGAAAAGGTTAATATTGATATTAACAACATTAATGCGACATACATCATTGACGGAGGATACTAACTACATCGCGTTGTGTGGGATAGCGAAGAAACATTCAACATTATCTTAGATAAATACGTTCAGTATGTACGTCGACATTTTGGTTCCAGAGTTACTGTCGTGTTTGATGGGTATGATGATTGCACGAGAAATATCAAAGCTGCAGAACAACGTCGTCGAACTTTAGCAACATCTTAATCTTCTGATGTTTTATTTGATGAACATATGACAGTTCCAACCAGTCAACAAAATTTTCTTACCAACACTCACAACAAGTCTCGGTTCATTTCCATGTTGAAAGAAAAGTTTACTGCTGAAAATATATTGGTAAAACAAACTAATAATGATGCTGATGTATTGATTATTGAAACAGCAATAGAGCAATTCAATTTGACAAATACAACTATTGTTGTTGGTGAAGATATAGACTTACTCGTATTACTCACTGCTCGAACTCCAACTGAAAATACTATTTTCTTCTTGAAGCCAGGAAAAGCTCAACATCAATCGAAAATATATTCATCTATAAGTTTATCTACTTTTGGAAAGTGTCAAAATCACGTACTATTTTTACACGCAATAACTGGCTGTGATACGACATCTGCATTTTACAGGAGGGGTAAAACAACAGTTTTCAAAATGTTTGAAAAACTAGATTTTGTTCAATGTGCTGAAGTTTTTAAAAACAGTAATTTAACTCAAAAGAAGTTATCACCAACGGCATCCGCTTTCTTCTTTCTATGTACGGAGCTCCTAAAAAAACTACCTGCTTAGATAAGCATCGATATGTATGTTTCGTTAAAAACACTAAGAATAAGAAACAAGTTGCATTAGCTTCTCTTCCTCCAACCTCAGTTGCTGCTCATCAACATCTTCTTCGGGTATATTACCAAGTTCAAGTGTGGCTTGGTTATCAGCTAGACCCTACAGACTGGGGTTGGAAGTTGGTCGACAATACATTGGAGCCAGTTCAAACTTTACTCCCACCTGCCTCGGAAAAACTGATAAACTCCATTTTTTGCAACTGCAAAAAGGGATGCAGTGCTAAATGTGGTTGCAAAAAAGTCAGACTGTTCTGCTGTTTGGCATGTACAAACTGTCAAGGCTGGTCGTGCTCCAATGTTGAATCACTAACAGAAGAGGATTCGTTTGATTCCAACGAGGATACATCACTATTGACGCAATTTACTTGCACGCAGAATGAATATGAAGAAGAACAAGAAGAAGGAGAAGAAAAAGAAGAACGAGAACAAGAACAAGAAATCGAGAAGAGTTTGACCAAAAACTATAAGAAATACAAAGACAAGCCATATATGGTGAAAAAACGGTAATCACATTCAAAATGATGATTTACAGTGGAACTTGAATAGTCGCTTACGATTCGAAGAGAATAAGTAAAGAAAACAAAATAAAACAACTCTCCGTTCTCATTTTCAGAGTTTTTTTGTATGTTTTATTTTTATTTTCAACAAAATATAGCTGTGTGCTATTATGTGTAATGTAAATTGGAATTATAATGAAAACGAATATTTTCGTCAACTCAAAGGCATTTTGGATCTTTGCGGTTGTTTATGTGTTTCAGTTTTTGAAAATGGATTTATCGCATTATTGATTAAAATTACATTTATCGTTAAAACTTTATCGTGTACCGAGTTTCTTAAAAATAAAACGGCATCGAATAAATCAATTAAAACCAAAAAAAATGCAAAATACAATCTGAAAATAAAATGTTCATGGTAAACAAAGTACGGAAGGATGTTTCTAACTATAAATTGTTGAAATAATTTAACAAATTTATTGTGTATTCCCAATTGTTCATCGAAACTTAAAACTTAAGGTCATTGCACACTTGAGCTTTTATGACCAAAGCAAGCTATGTCGTGAGATCACAGCTTTTCATTTTACTTTGCAAAGCAGAAATAAGTGAAACCGTTCTCACAGAGCTTAGCTCAACACACTTGTAACAGTGATTTATTTAAATGCTTTATTTAAAATAGCAAGATAGAAACATCGTTTCATACGAGATTGTTAGCGATGTACTCGTAAGCTGATCATTTATCTCCTAAACGGAAATAAAACATTTAAATCTCTGGGTGTATAGAAGGCGTTGATTATTTTGCCATGTATGATATACGTATAATTTTTGTTTTATTTGAGCTTTACCTACCAAAATGGGAAGCAGTGAGAAAAAAGCTGGTGTCAGCCTTGAAACTGAGCTTTTGTGTGCAAGGAGCCTTACAATGTTTACTGCTATCAAAAATTTTCTTGTAAATTTTAGTAAGAAATTCCTCTGTATGTGTTAGACAAATTAATTTCTACTTAATTATGCTTTCTAAAAAGTGGTTGCAAACTTTTCACTTTAAGAACCCGGACAAATAATTTTGAAATTAATCTTATTTAAAAAATTTTCTTATTTCCTTAGCCCTAGAAAATTCAGCAAAAACACTGGAGGACTTGATGATATGAAATTTTAGTTTATGTCGCTATAAATGGAACTCACGGCCATTGCCTAATCGAATTAAATTTAAATTAAATATTCAGAAAAAATTGAATTCAAACATGGATAAACATGGATTAACTTGTTAAATATAATTGTGCCTAATGAGCTTTTTTAGGCACAGCTTTCTTAGCAAGAACTAAATATAGAGAATGCATTTTAGAATTTCAGTTTCGTCTGACTAATTAAATTTCCTACCTGTTTATGATCAAACTCGGTTGACAATAGCTGTATTACATTGGGAAATAAAATATTCGAGGAGAGTTTTTGATTTAGAAGTTTTGTATATGAATTTATCATAGCGAAAGAAAATTTTTCATCATAGTTGGCGTTGTTTTTCGGTAGTATAATGAAATTCGAGTCAGTTTTATATAAATCTTATTTTTTTTTATTTCAGACACAAAACTTTAAATTAAAAACTAGTTTAATATTATACGAATATTTAATAATGAAATACAGCTATTTAAAATTAAGAATTACACAAGTCATAGTTAAAAAACATATTTTTTATTTCTGATATTACTTTAGCAGATAAAAAAAATTTTATTATAAAAATTAATTCAGTTATGATTGACCTCGCTCCCATCTATGAAGGTTAACATCTGCAGTCTCTTGTTTGTGCTATTAAGCGTTTAAAATTTTCAATTTCGGATGTTTAATACTTGTGATCGATTTATTTTGCATTTTTGTATTGGAGTCGTTATATTTTCTCGGCTTTTCGGTGGCTATAAATTTCTTTGTACTTCATTTTGAATGTTTCCTGAGCATAATAAGTAATATATAATCTAATACATCTGAATGTTTTCATTAAACCAATGCTGGTACTCCTTGTTTTTAACTGTTTGTGCCACGCAATTTATGTGTGTTATTTATTTAATTATTATAAAAAAAAAATATTTATTTTCACTTTATTTTTCTTTACAACTTTATTAAACTTATAGTTATAACAATTTTTCCGATCTCTTTAGAGTCGGGAATCAACACTGTATACTCTTCAAAGTTTGAATATTGAATGATTTTCTTATTGGCTAAATAATTGTCTTAAAATAAATCTTAATACTTGTTTCAACGTGTTTAATTTCTTATCTCTAATTCCTGGAAATTTCTTTATGCATAATTGCATCTTTATTATTTTATTATAATATGATATTTTATTGAATCAAAGTAAAATGTGTTTCAATACATTGTATTATCTATAATTTTCATTCTTGAAAATTATTTTACTTTAGTGTGAAATTTTGTTTTGTCTTTCAATATTTATCTTTAAAATAATATTGTTGAATGAGCATTTTTATCTTCAACTTTACTGGTTTCATGAAATGTAACTCGCAGACAACTCTCACGTAGCTCTTGATGTTTTCCATATGAAGCTGCATTATAAACAAATTTTTTTTAAATATCAATGTGCAATTTTGAAATATTAAAAAATGTATCACTCGGTGCGTGAAGGGCTTCAAAGTTAATATTGCTAGTATAATTTTTATACATTATAAAACGCTCACTTTTCGCTTCTAAAATATCATTACTCTTTATCAAAATTTTATTGCAAATGACGCATTTTGATTTTTTTTTAGATTTTTGATAAAATATCTTTTGGAAGAATCATCAAAATCGTCTTGGCATCCAAGTCCATCATCCACGTCTGTTTCTATCAAGATTTCCAAATCTTCATTATCTCTTGAGATGTTTTGTTTGCTAAGTTGAGATTCATGAGCTTGCGGCTCGTTAAGTGTCTTTTAAAACTGCATTGGTATGATGATACAAAATGTCCGTCATAATATCAGTGGTCAACATTTCGTCTGTATCGGTTTCACAGTTTGCAAAAGCAGAAATTTAGAAAAATTGTATAGCCATTATTTTTCCTATGGAATGATTGAATTCATAGAGCGATGGATTTGTACTATTGCCACCCCGCCAAGTCCAAACAAATTTTCTATTGGATCTTGATTCAAACGAGCTATTAGAATAAAGTCAATCTTATTGTTCTTTTGTTTTAAATGATCTAACATTGATAAAATTCCACCTACAGTATGGATTATTCCATTAAAAAAATAAACAGTAGATTTATTTATGGTCTTTACGTGAGAAAAATAACTTAACATATTTTTAAGATTTTGATGAACTTGATTATCTATTTTTAGAGCACATTTCTGAGGATTCGGGTCAAAAACCAATTTGCTATTTAAATTATCAAAAGCATATCGACTTTCTGAATGAAATTATCAGTAGATGAAGCGAACGGCTTAGCATTTGTAGAAAATTTGTTAAAATCGGCCATCGTTCTTACTCCAGCTGTCACTGTACGACTAAAAATTTGAGTAGCAAATTTTACTCGCTTTTTTTTGAATGAATTTGGGTAAATATGCCGGTTTGTAAGCTTTGGGCACAACTTTGTAGTTCTAAGTTTTTCTGTTTCAAATACTTTTTTACAATATCCCACGAAACGATCCCGTCAGGTGTGCTTAAATTGCCATTCATTAAAACGTTTCTCATGGATTTTATTAAGTGCGGAGCGTCATATAAGGCAAATATTTTGTGTTCATTCAAATAAAAAAATGGGGAATTTTTATCAGCATTAAGTAAAGTGTAGCATTTCCGATTATTCGGTCCCTGGTCACAAACGACCGCCACAACCTTAAATCCAAGGTTGAACAATACTCTCACATTTTCTAATAAAATATCTTTTAGATTGGAACTTTCCATGTTATGTGACTTGCGTAAAAAGATATGACATATTTAAATTGTTTCATCAGTCCGCGAATTAAAAACATTGTTGCATATTTCGCAATATCTGGAGTTCGTTTATTTGTTTGTGAAAATCCAACGACTTCATCATTCACGCGATTGTACTCCAAGTCAGGTTTGATAGACATTTCATCAAACATCAATACAACGTACTTTTCTTCATTACTCATCACATCAGCTTTTTCTTTTAAACCTATCAAGACCGAATCGTTTAATGCTGGCTTTAAATTTTTAATCGGAACCCAGCGAAACAGTGAAGTCTTGGATGGCTTATTCAACTTTTAATTGTCTCGTAGATAGTTGTAACATGCCAGTGATTTGAAATATATCTGTTAGGCGATATTTCGCTGATATTGTGGCCATTGCTTTTTTCGATCTATAATCATATTAACAAACTTCTTTGCATCAGGGCTCAAACTTGGCAACCTTTCAATTTCTTTGCAAACCAATACATTTTTATGCACTGAATGAACTTTTGATTTTTGTTTCCTTAATTTGATTTTCTTTTTGATATTTAATAATGCTTTTCTTAACAATATGTTTTTATCTCGTAATAATTCTTAACGCTTTGCCGCTTTTTCAAACTTAGCTTTATAATAAAACGATTTTTTTAATTGATTAAAGCATTTACTACAGGAATAATCGGCCTCGTCATTTTGAGAAAGATAATTATCACAGGGTAAATTAAAATCAGCAGAAATATCCACAGGAATATTCGTCTCAACATTCGCTGAAGTCCTTGCATAAATTTTAATGTTTTCATAACGAGTAGGTATTTGATTATCATCAGTTTTTAAATCTGGATACGTCAAGTAATATTCAGGAACACAATTTTTTTTTAACCGCCGTTTACCTATAGATTTCAAATTCCACTTCTGCAATCCACATTTATATAACCATACGTCAAACATATCTTTATTCGAAGGAAAAACAAAAAATTTTCGTTCGGGATTTATTCTACGAGATGCTGTACAAGTTTTCACAGCACACAAAACACCAGAGTTTATACTTGTCATGATTATACTTTAAACTTATTAGAATAAAAAAATAACGAAATAATGTTACTATTATGAACGACTACCAGTATGTATTTGAGTTTGCGAATATATTTTGTAGTTTTAATTGTTACAAAATAAATTTAACACTAAACCTACCATGCGCGGTCAAATTACCGTTTTAAAAATTTCGTTTAAAATTGATGATAACTTTATCATCATGTGGCTTATTATCTTTTTCTAAAATATACAAACAACCTATTTTACAATGTTTACAACTTTTTTTATTGTTTAATTTCTGAAAACAAATTATATTATAAATAGTCTACTTTACTAAAATACATATGTTTTTTTCATGGTAGGATTAGGTATACATAAAATGTCGGTATGTTTAGTGTTAAATATGCAAAATATGCTATAAATCACTTTTCTAATTTCCAGCGATCGAAATTATTCTTCGATTTAGAACTACAACTATTCATCATGTTTCCTTGTGTGTGATACTCATTTCTTATGGAATTATTTTCTATTCGTCAACCGAGAGTAACAAAACAAAATTTTTATTTTTGTATTCCATTCACTGAATAGTGAGCGAACAATAGAAAAGTAAAAAAGATCGATCGTTTTTATTTCGTATACGATGATTTTTTAAGCATGATTTTATTTTCTCAATCTCTCATCTACAATTATAGTAGCGTAAAATATCGAGAATAAAAAGAGAGAATAACAATAGTCAAGAGAATTCATTTCTGTATAATGTTTTAGATTTCAGGGTTCTGCGTTGCGATCGTCCCCAAATTGAAATCGATCGTCCCCAGAATTTTGTTTTGCAAGTTATATGGTACGGAAAGTCTTAGTAATATTATAGTTTTTGGTTTGACGGTTACAATTCAGACGAATAAAATTCACCACTTTTTTAATTTACATCGCTTTTTATTTTTTACAATATTTACAAATTTCCGTAATTTTGCAATAGTTTTAAATTAAACAGGATCACAACTGACCAGTGGAGTTGGCCTACTGGGGAAACCACGTTAAAAAAAACGCGCTAAGTACACTACCTCATAGGTGGCGTGGAAACGTGTGCCCAAATATTATGCCCATAACAACTTGAACAACTTTTTGAATCGTTATATCCCAGAAAGGGTGGCTCGTAGAAAAAAAAGCACTGAGACATTTTTGATAGATAATATGATGACCTACAATTTTTGTCTAATATATTTTTATGATTTTTATGAAATCGCGAAAAACTCATTTTTTTGACCTTTGATCTCGAGTAAAATTTTTTCCATACACGGGAATGATGGGGAACTTTTAAGTTTTATTTATAATCACATTTTTAACGATTCTACCAATTTTCAGCTTGATGCGAATTTATGTACCTTCGAATGTCTAGATTGACCGGACTATTAGTTGATATAAAAAAGACTATCGTGAGGGGTTTCTTCTTTCATTTCTTCAGAAAAGGATGCATAGTCCAAAGATGAAAAGCATGGTTGTCATTTTGAATCTGTAACAAAATCAATGTCCAGATGTTTAAATTTTGACTGATTTGTCAACTATCCTTCAGTGACTTGCAAATTTATCCACAATGGAGACACACTAAAAAAGAATGCTGATGGCCATTAACTCAAAGAGTCTTAAAATTTATCGGGATACTTTTGATTTCTTAGAAATTAAACAAAAAGAAATGATTAGTAGTAAAACTGAAGGACCAAATGGATTAGGCTGCTTTTTAGAAAAAATTGAACAAGATGCGGTCATTCGCTGAAAATTATGGGTATAGCTTGTTGTTTCGATAAATGGTACGTTTCCGAGCGCAGGGGTGCTTTAAATCAGCACCGAAAGACTAAGCCCGTCCCAATGAAACCAATATCATAATTTGTTACACTACATTTACACAATTTTTTACAAGAATCCTGATTTTATTACGGTTACAACGGATGATTTTTGGACCAGAGTTGATTAGAAATTAATCAAAAATTAATAACCCATATGATTTGCCTAAGGGTAAATTTTACCCTAAAACGTTATCAATAAATTCTATAAAATTTAAAATAGTTCGAGTATCATCAGCTGCATCCAGGTGAATTATGGTGTTTTTGGGATAAAAACTGGAAAAATCGATTTGAAGTCATGACTTAAAAGGAAAACGTCAACAGACATAATTAAACTAAAAATTGTCTATTTAACCACTTCCAATAATTTATCATACCCGACCGCCACCAGATATTGCGAAATAAATTATTTGGTAGATTTGTGTCAGATTTGATGGAATTGGCTTAAGACGGTATGTAGTAAAACTGACGATTTTACCAACTTCAGTAATTTATTTCACCAGACTGCCACCACGTATTCGAGCAAGTGTTACTTTATTAGTATTTTAAGGAGCTGATCAACTTTATCCAGGTGTGTAATAAATTATTTTTGTGTCAGATTTGATAGAATTTGCTTCAGACAATAAGTTATATAAATGTTGATTTTACAACCTCGATGTATTAAAATAGTCCATCACCATATGGGCCAGAATGGCTGTTGTAGAGTGCAGGTTAATTTTTTTATTACAATATCTGATGAAATAAATTATTGAAGGTGGTAAAATTGATATTTTTGTTACATAACAGAAGCCCACATCGTCTTAAACCAAATACCTCTTAGCTGACACAAAAATTATTTATTACACATTTGAAAAGCTTTATCTGCCCTTTGCAAGGCTTATGGGCTACTTTCAAGCCAATGCCTGATGGCGGTCTTGCGTAGTAAATTATTAAACGTGGTGAAGTCGATATTTATATTACATATGTGAAGCCCGTATCGTCTGGGCCAAGTCCGCATAATCTGATACAAAAATATTTGTTAGCTGAAGAACTAACATTTAATCCAATATCTAATGGCAGTCTGAAGGAGGTTAAAAGGTTGACCGATCTATTTCAATACTGATAGAGTAACATTTGACCCAATATCTGGTAGTCTTTTGGTGTACTAAATTACTGAACCTGGTTTAATGGACGTTTTTTAGTTAATCTTGTGTGTTTTCGGGTAATGTGGCCGGTGTATATTTAAAACCGTCAAATCAGGACATAAAATGTGTCGTAAGGAAACGCCACAAAATTATGACAATTTGCGTCCACAGCATGTAGTTTATATTTTGGAAAACAGGTGTCGAAAGTTTGTTGGAAATCGCGAGAGCTCTATTCTTATACAATAACATTTCCATCCTCTATTCTTAGACTGCTAACATATTTTAGTGTAGAGCGTATCAACCTCGAAAATTATCACCACAAGTATGCATAAAATCGCATACAAAATCAGATGCACCCTAATTAAAACCCCAGAAATTTTACATTCATCATCCTTGCGATAAATGAAATTTTAATTAACTTAATCTCATCGTTATGATAATGTAATACGTATTACTTACAGCTTTTCCCTTTATTTTTGCTACCCCTAAAATATAACGACAAAATGACAACCAATAAAACCCATCATCAAAAACCATTTAACTCCGTATATAGATGTAGGAAAAATCATATGATTTATCCTTAAAATAAACATTATCCTTGTACATTTCAGATTTTATGTTCTCTTGAACACAATACACACAAATGCGGAGTGTGTCCGCATAACACACATCTAGAGAGGGGTTTGGGTATTTAATCGAATTTTCATTCAATTTACGAATTTAGTTTTTATTGTATGGAAATGAAAAATTAACTTCACAATATTTTTTAGGGGTGGAAAAATTAAGAAATAATTTTCTTGTTGGAAATCAAATGAAAATCGTTTCACACCCGCAAATAAAAATATTTTCATATATAACAAGAAAACGAAGGATGATATTATACATGACGGTGCGTGGAAGAGGAGATTTCCTGCACATCAGCACACTGTAATAGGATACACAGATTAAACTAGCGGAATCTAAATAGGGGTGCACTTCTTAATAATAATATTACGAAAAAAACAAAAATTAATCGAGTGAAAATAAGTGATTTTACATTGGCATACAGGGGTGAATCCGTATATCTAACCGAATATATTTCGCATTTTGAATTCAATTAAATCGGGACACTTCATTTTATTACCTCGGCGATAAATTTTAAAATGCGATGAAAAATAAAATTTTCATTTACTAAGACAATCATAATAATTTCTTGTCACACAGAGAGCTATAGAGTCACCTCGGAGCGGTACCAAGAGGTAAAATAAAAAAAAAAAATAATCAAAACTATAAATCATCAAATTGTATGAGTCTCGAGTCTCGACTCGACTTCATTCAATTCTGTACAGAGTACGAATGAATGGTATATAAGGGAAATGAACAGCACACAAAAAATTATATAAATTTAATTTAAATTTTATTTTTTAATTTTATTTCTATTTCTGTTTGTTCCCTTGCGTCCTGCACCACAAGTAGGTATATGTATATGGTAAGAAAGCTTTTCTTCAAGAAATTTATTATGTACTCGTTTATAAAACTTATTTTCCAATGTGAGATTTTAACATTCGCCAAAAAAATCCATTTTTATTTGCAGTAAGTCAATCTAAAACGTATTTGGGAATAATATGATGGATTCAATTTTGTGTGGTCTCATCAATTTATATAAAAAAAAACATTTAATTTTCACAAAATTCATTATCGCGTACACCAATATAATTTTGGATTGACTTACACCGTGAAAATCTTAATATAGCACGAGCACAAATAAAAAATAAACTTGTCACATTACGCGACGACAATAATAAAATCATAAGAATATTATTACGATATTTTTGGTGTGTTTTCTTAAAAATAAAATAAAAATTAAATTTTATATTGCTGCTGTTGCGAGAAAGCTTTTATTTTATTTATTCTGCGCGAGCTTTTCTTTATACATTTTTTTATTGTATTTCATCATGAGCTATGAAAGGAAAATAAAATGATAATAAAATATGAATTCATAACAATTTAGACAATTTTATTTATTTTATTTTATTATTTTTAATAAAAAGCTTTACGCGAAGCTTTTTTTTTTTTGTAAAGTAGAGATGTACCAAAATAAATTTAAAATATTGCATATCTGCTGAATTCTTTCGCGTTATATATTTTACAAGGCCTTATATCAAAATTAATGATTCAGCTCTGGTTGATTAATCAGAGCTAAGATACAGTCTCAATGTCTTTTGCCTAACTGTTAAATTACTTGGCTCAATTTCATACACTTTTTCTGCTTGAACATTTATAACCACGGCAGCCCATCAATTTTCATTTTGCGCAACCGTAAATATTTTTTAAACTAATCAAAGTCTTCAGGCATCGGACAAGTGGTGCAGTGGTTACAGCTTCGGCACTTGGACAACAACTAAGCTGAACACAACTAAGACCCTCTGATGGAGTGCAGAATTCAGCCCCGACCCACCGTCCATGTCAATGTACAGGTTGACATGGAGCTCGCAATGTGCAGGTGGTATACTGTAGTTGTGTTAATAGGTGAATGGGTTAATGATGTGGCGTGAATGCGTGGTATCACAATGGGCCAAAAATGGCCTAAGTGTCAACCACTGAAACCTAATAGTCTTCAGTCAGAAAATGTTGATATTTAAGATTCGCTTGTAAAAACCGAAAATTGCTTATCAAAAAATGTCGTTTAAGGAGATCCATTGAATTACAAACTAAAAGCAAAAAAAAACAAGGAATTCTAAATCCATAAAATCTCGATTAATCAGACTAAACTACAAAATCATTCTTGAGATTTTTCTGAAACGTAAAATTGACGGGTATCAATTTTCCCCGACTTAACGTTGGTTCGTTCTGATGGAGTAGTAAAATTTTAATAGACATAGACATGAATCTTATTTTGGCAATTCAAAGACTGACACTAAGTAAAATTTGGTGTTATATTTCAGGTGATTAATTTTTAATATTCTGAGTTTTGGTCGATAAAACGGAAGTAGACCGCAAATTACGGTTTACGTACTCGTACTAAAGTAAAGTGTAGAAAACATGAATTTTTTAAAATTTTTGTGTTGAAGCAATTATTTATTATGGGTTTCTATAACTTTGCATAGTAGTGTTGACATGATAATAATGTTTAACATAGTTAAACAAGAAGAAGCCAATGGTCCATTAAATAATTTTCCATAGACCTTTAACCAAAAATAATGAATTGAGGGTTGGATGAGTGAAGGATGCCGAGCCGTCTCTCTTCAAACGCTGGATAATGTTAATATTGGTCGCAGGGATGTTACCTCGGGTTCAAAAGCATTGCTCAATAAACTAAACATAAACATTAGACCAATCAATTCGGTTACACTTGGCTCATATGTAGAACATTCAATGCATAATTCTCGAATTGCTGAGAATTCGCGAGACTGCAGAAGGGAATTACAGGATGCACTATTAAGATCGAGTAGAGAAAATTCGACGGTTATAATGCACAAACGAAGGATACCAGGATGAGTAATGTTTATTTGACTTGCTTTCTTTCAAGAGTAGAGATGGACGCTTAAGCCTGGAGGGAGTAGCACTGGAGTGGTACTAAATAAATGATTATAAAGATCGCCTCTTGCCAAAGCATTATGGTTCTTAGTGCATGAGGAAATTTTAGCAAGGATGTGCAGCAAGCAGACGAGTTGGAGCTATTTTGCCAGAATATGGAAAACGAAACTCATTGACCAGCTTTGCACAAGCCTTGTGGTCGAAATGCGACATATTTCGAGACTGCTTGCCTTCCCCGAAGAAGAAGATTTCATCAAAGCCAAGAGATGTGGCAATAGACGTGAAGCCATCCCAACATATACATCCCTAGACAGACATCCTTTCAAAGAAGTCGGCGGTTAACGAATAAATCGAACAATACAGGGATCATCTTTTGGAATTACTATGAGCATGGCTTCATCACTTCGACTTGGTGTTGTGGTAAGGAATGAATCTCAGAAACGAACAAATAAATGATTGTAGGGAAAAATTATGCAAACGGAAGACAGCGTGTTCGAGCGGTATTAATATAATGAGCCAGAGGTTAAAGTAGTAAAATTTAATGATTGTCTTACCGAACAATATAATAACAAAATTCAAATTTTTTTGAAAAAAATGAACCCAAAACGTAAAACTCGGAAAGCTAGACGAAAGAAAAGTTTTAGAAATGTAGTAGCGACAGACGGCAACGATATTGCTGAAGATGACAATGTGAAAGGTTGTTGGCAGCTGATTTAAAACGTGATTGATGTCGAAGGCGATAATCAGCCACACATAGAGGAGGCCGAAATGGAAGGGGTTTTTGTATAACTGGTCTCTTAGATTCAGAACCTATTTGTAAGATACTTGTCGTATACGATATCCATTTATTGCTGATGAGCTTAGGGCTGGTGCCAATTAATACCAGGATCAAAACGGCTGATGGAACAGTCTATGACGTTGGTTTGTCGATGGGAAGTGTAATGTGATAATGTCTTTGGCTATCTCTTCTAACTCCAAGGATGTGATCTGTGGCATCCACTTTTGGTGGGCTTTTGACATATGGCCGTTAGGGGACAAAACCGACGATTGGCTTGACATTCGCTTTGTGGATTTTATGAAATTATATGAGGCGAGCAACCAACATACGATGAATGATTGTCAAGGGCAGCATTGGACGGATCAGCTTAGTTGCACGATAATGATTGAACACAATTTCTGCACATCTCTTCTTAAGGAAAGCCAAAACTTTTAGGAACAGGTAGGTATCCACCCGTAAATACTTTAACAGTACTTACGAATAATTGAACGGTAACTTGTCCATCTTGGATCTGAGCGATGTTTTGGCAGATCGTCGGCCTTAAGCGGCATTTATTGTACTTGCAATAGGTTCCTTCCAGTACAAGCGTATGTCGTTTGGGCTGTGCAATGCTAGTCAAACTCTCTATCGGTTGATGGACAATGTTCTCGTTGTTGAACCAAAAGTATTTTAATGACTTTATAATAATGTCAATTGCTTGACGAGTACATGAAGCTATATTGAAAGAGATAGCCAAACGTCTGCGAATGGCTTATCTGTCAATTAGCTTAGATAAATCATGATTTTTTTTAAAAGTTGATCCCGAGAAGGATATTTATCATTCAGATTGAAACTTCTGATACTGTAATTGGTACTGTGTTGGTACAATTGGCAAACTACGATGGCGGGTGATACCGTATATGAGTCAGAACTTCACATTCATGCAAAATATCTGGCTGCAGAGCGCGAATGTTTGGCAGACAAATCTCCTTTTATTTTTAGCAACCATCCTTCCACGTTAAGTAACGTTTAAACTTCGTTTGGAAGTACATCACATAGCACACTCAAGTTTGGATCTAACGTAGGCGAAATAGAGTAGCTTTATGGTTTCTTCATCATCAATCTAATTTTTAACAAAGCTTAACAAAGAGCATAGCTCTAGCTATGCACTGCTCGATGTGATTAGAAAAACTCGTATTTCCAACGATGGTAACTCTTAGGTTCTTAAATTCATAAGCTTTTTGTAGAGTCGTACTAGTTATTAATGGCCAGGATATAGGCGGGGCAACAGCGATATCAAATGGAACGAGCTAGACCCAATATGCCAAGTGTACAGCAACGGGTGGCGCGGCTGTTTTTCAATAGTGGTGGAGCTAATTGTCATCGAGGTCAAGACTGAGGTGGATTGAACTTTAGATGGTGACTGCACGCAACTGAGAAGTTGAATTTGGGTGTGCTGTACGGACTGACCTACAGTCTAGTTTCTTTGGACCCTGTTCGGGACGAACTGACTTAAGTGAAGGATAATGATATAACAATCTCGTTTATTAGAGTGAAGGCATTAATTATCATGCATAATGACATTTAGCTGTAAGTACTAGCATTAGTAGTAGTTTTATATTATAGTTAAGTTTTATTGCATATTATAGCAGATTAGTATAGAACAAAACCTGTAAGTCCAACAGGTACACAGTATTAACGGAAAAAATAGTGTGAAGTACACAGTATACATTATTTGGAAATATGTTAACAAAAGTTTAAAATTTGTTGATCATTCACTACTGGCGGGATTACAATTTGTTGTCGCCGTTGTCTACGACTAGTTATGGCATACGTTTGGAACATTGTAATATTTGTATTGCTAACATCCAGGGTGTTGTTAGGTTTTACCAAGCCTTGATGTATGATCAATTGAATTTCTGTTGTTTAGTAGTCACCCACCAATTCCTAATTATTTAACAAAATAATTGGAGCATTAATCACCATCATCTCACTAAAATTATATACGGTCACTATATGCGCTAAACGAGAATAAAACGAAGAAATACACAAAACTCTAGCATGGTCTTGAATAGACTCGTAAATCTACTGCTGCTTAGCTGTGCTGCTCTACACAACAAAAGGATATTCAGCGGTTTACAATCAATTTTTTTTATTTGTTTGTGCCCATTGATGTTCTGTGTGTCTCCCATATGCATGCAACGATACCTCTCGACTCGACTCGATATGTATACACCAGTGACATTGAATACATAATTTAAACCGATTTGTTTATGTATCGCGAACGTTATAAAAACTACATCCAACAACAAGTTTAATTCATTCTCAATTTATTTTTTTTTTTTGTTTTAGTTTTTCAAATTCAATTTAATTTTTTTTTGTATCTGTGATTGTTTTTCCAATTTTTTTTTCAATAAAATTTATAATACAGACAATTCGATTGAGATGTTAACTTATAAAAAAATTTAAATTGAATTAAAAAAAAAAAGCGCGGCGCACAAATTTTTTTGCAATATTCGAGCAAAATGTTGTTGTTTGGCGTTTCTGTATATATATTCGAGAATATTACTACAACAACACCCGTGTATATATAGAGAGAAATAAACGAGATGGTAAATCAATATTTACGGATATTGAATATACACAATCCAGAAACTACAAAATTTTTTTTTTTATTAAAAAATAAAAATTCAATGCACACGAAAAAAATTCGAGAGATTGAGATATTTTATAGCTTTTTTATGAAAATTTGCCCCGAAAAAAATGTTACACAACACTATGTGTTCGATTCCAATATGCAAATAGCAAAAAAAAGCACCACCCTTATATTTGCCACCCGCTCACAACACGTATATAGCAGCAACATATATGGCGCGGTGAAGATGAATTTTGATTTGTTTTGTCACAAAAAAAAAAATTAATTTCCTATAAATTTTCAATTTAAAAACATAAAAATATGTCTCCCGCTTTGTTATTAATTTATCTGGGCGCTCTTCCCCCATGTTGAAAAATTTTCGCAATACGGAGGCTTTGCAAATATATACACATTATTTTGAACGTAACCCTTTCCGCACGATTTAACTTCTTAAGGTTAGCAATTCAAAAATTAGTTTTAATCTTTATTTATGTGGATGGCATATTCTACTTCACATCCCAGGCACCTGGGGTAAATTTGCACTTTCACACTTTTTGTTCAGAAAATTCCCGAAAATATTTTTTTTGAGAAACAATTCTATTTAAATATCTTTGAAAATAGTTAGTGATACACATTTGACACCAACAGGATTTTACGCATATTTGGCAATACTTGATGCGATTACGAGCGTATAATCACAGTGTGTTATGACGGTCAAATCCGTATCCACTGACCAAGTATTTTAACAGAATTTTTTTTACTATTTTTTGAGTTGATATTAGAAGCTCATGTGGCATCCAAGTTTTTCCATGTCGGGTTAGAACGCGGTTTACCAAATACGTCCTATCAAAGCCGGCGAAATTACTACTTAAAAAATTTTACATTTGTTATACTAAAACTTCTTATCCCATTAAGGCCCAGCTATATACAGAAAAAAAAACACGATGGACCGAAAATAGACCAAGAGCCGAGGTTCTGTTTGTAATTTCGGTAGCAATCAACAAATTTTTATCCAAGCGAATAATTTCGAAAGAAAGAAATAATTCAATTATTAAAAATATTGATCAATTTTGTCATAAAGGTTCAATTTTGAGATACGTAAAGCAAAGTAGGAAAATATATTTTCGCATTCTATCTTCGTTTAAAAAGTAAAATTGTACCACTATTAAGCCTATTTTGAATCAACCTGAACTTCTATAATAATTAGAACATTTCAGGAACTTAGGGTGCAACTGGTTGGCCCCAAGTACTAAAATATCTGAAAACACGAATACTATTGGAGAAAATCAATTCCATCGAAGAAAATTATTAAAGAAAAATTTATTTTCGTGGTTACGGAATGAAAACATAAAAAGTTTGGACAAAATTAGCTAATAATGGGACAATGTACATTTTCGTCAGAAGCAAACAATTTTTATTTGAGCGGAGTTGTTATCGGATAGATAAAATCGTTACTGGTTTAGGATAAAATTGATGTATCTGACCGAATCCGAAAACATGCGATGCTGCTTCAAACGAAAAGCATCCAACTTTGATTCATCGAATGCGTCTGGAAATTTGAGTAATCCGAAAGCTGTGATTATTGCTGTTTCTTCAATGTCCTCAGGCTCAATCGGGGCTTGATGGTATAAGCTCTTACCAAATCAGTTTTCGTAAACTTTGTGCATGATTGTAACTAATACATTGAGTCCGTTACAAAAGATATCTGATAATGGTCTGGCTTCGTCAATGAATTTAGTGATCGATAATCACCCCATAATCGCCAATTACCATCCTTTTTGGGTGTCATGTGAAGAGGGCTAGCCAAATTGCTTTTGGAAGGTCTGAAAATTCGTTGTGTTACTTTAATGGTTGTAATACCATATTGTTGGATTTGAACTGGACTTCCCGATGCTTTGCACTCGTTTTTCTATCGATTAATTTCTTTTGCTTAACGTCAACCATTAATCCAAAATGCAATAGGCATTCTGCACCTAAAATACATCTATCCTGCACTTTTGCGATAGTGAACCTCTAACTGAATGATCTGCGTAGACCAAGGTAAAGGACTAGATTGTTATAACCGATCAATTTGTGACTAATTAAACAGCGAAAATTTTAAATTCCGACGGTTTAGCTATTTAAAAGTTTGTAGGTGGAATTACCAAAATTTCAGGACACGTGTCTACCAAATATTGTAATTTCTTTTGTATGTTTAAAAGATTCCTTAAAGCAGGTTCCGTCACCTTCTTGTTTCCTAACTGGAGCCCGGAAAAAGACGATTCAATTTGATTTTCGATGATTCGCTTAATTTCGCAATGATTATTGCTTTGATAGATTCGTAATTATTGTTTTGCAGTGGTTTAAGCACTTGGTCTCTGGAAACTGTGCCTCCAATTGGGTGAACCATATCTCAAAATCATCCCGATTGAGAGATGCATATTTGACTGACACATTGTAAATTCATGTCGCTTCGCTGTTAGAGGCCTCATCTTCATATTTATACTATACTAGTTTTTTAATACTCGTATCAAAGCAATACCCAATGTGATGGTTAAATAAACCACCACGAGATTAATACCTCAAAGATATTCGGGCGAGATATTGGGCGCGTAAAATGCGTCGTTATACCCAAGGCGAAAGATTGCCCATTTAAACGAAACGAACCTGCAAGTTTACTTATAATGTTAATTTCCCTTAATAGGACACAAAATCCATTGAAAAATTGATATACATGTTATTTAAAATATTAAAAGAAAGGAACAGAAACTGTCAAGGGTAAAACGAAAAAAATAGCCTTTGAAGCGAACGGATTGTCTTTTTTTATTCCTAAAAGAAAAATAATAATAAATTAATTTGATAATTTCTATAGAAATTAATTCAAAGCCTAAACATGCCTTACTATAAATTTGCCGAACAAAAGTCAAAAGTCTCCGAAAATATGAAGTGCTGGGGATGCGACAAAAACGTGTCAAAGAATTGCTGTATTCGAGTGTTTTGTGTGCAGTAAATTGTATCATCCCTCATAAAAGAACCTTTATGGAGAACACATTACGAGAATGGCAGCGCAGATAATTGTGTGGAGCAGATAATTGTGGACTGTGGTGCAGATAATTGCGATTTTGTAAAATTTTGTAAAATATTGCGAAATTTTTTTTATAAAAATTGAGCTTATTTTTATTTTTATTTTTTTTTTTTTTGTTGAAAAAGGACTAAACAAGTTAATGGGGAAACTACTAAATTGAATAATATGACAGCAGAAATAATTTTATCTCAGGAGTTTCATTCAAGAGTACTTGATGATATTAAACTTGGGTTTAATGAAATGAAAAACGTTGATTTAAAATTAAACAAGAAAGTACAAATTTTAAAAGAGGAAAATGAGTAACTAAATGAAAAGGTTCAACGGTTAAAAGTTGCATTTGATGTCGTGAAACAAAAAGAATTAGAAAACGATATAATTGTAGCGAGATTCCATAAATCCTATTGAAATAGGGAATAAGTTAATGGAAAATTATAATTTGCATCACATCAAGGAAAAAATTGCATTAGCTAAATTTATAAATCATGGGACTGGCAAGGAATCGATTAAAGGACAATACAATTTGTTGATCAAGTTTTCGTCAAAAGAATAAAAAACTAAACTATATGAGAAACGTAAAACCAATTAATATATTTCGACATGGAAAATGAGAAAGATTGGCCAGATTTTATTCGTGATCACTTGACCTTGAAAAACCAATTTAAGTTTAAATGTTTATGGGTAAGAGATTCTGTAATAGTATTTCGTAAAACTGAAAGGTCTAGAATATACAGAATTACGTCTCAAAATGATATACTTAGAGTTCAGAAAGCTTTCACTGTCCCAGAAAATGAAGAGTAATATAAAATATGTTTTAAATGTGTTTTTAAACTTAAAAGTTATTCAAGGATTTTATATTATTTTTGAATTAATTCTCAATTATACAAATCTCTTAATATTTTTCGTTAATCTTAATTTTAATTATTTACTTTTTTATTTTTTTATTATCATAATTTCAAAAAAACTGTTGTACGAGTATATCAATTTCGTTTTCATTTGAATATATTTTTATACTTTCTGGCATATACACGATCTGTATATTTATCTGCAATAGTTATTGTTTTAAGTAGAATACTTTTAGTATTTGTCTTTGGTTATTCACATATTTATAGTAATCAGTGATATTTTGGATATAAATATAAACAACTTGGTATGCCTCAATATTACGTACAGTAACAATAGTATTGGGAAGTTGCTATTATGGCAAATCAACATAACGCGGATATTATCCTTTTGACAAAGACCTGGTTGACGGAAAATTCTATTCAATTGTTTAATGTAACAGACAAGATAGTTATGGTGGTACTGCAATTTTTATTAAGTCAAATGTAATGAACATGAAGATATTTGAGAAGAATAGTGACTTCTATCAAATGATAGGGATCAAACTTGTTGATTGCATGTTATTGATCTCCTAAAAATATTTTGGCAAATTTTTATAACGTATTTGAGGACATTTTAATTAGTTATAAATACAGTATTATCATAGGTGATTTTAACATAAATTTATTGGATTGTTTTGGTTGTAGGAGTTACGTAAATATTATTAATTCTTGCGGGTTTGGTATAGATAATAAAATTAATCATAATCATGCTACCAGAATAAATGTTGCAAATGTAACTATTATTGATCATATATGATCACAGATATTTTTGATTTACAGTATCATATATCATTGTCGGACACGCAAATATCTCATCATAAAATGATCATGGTTCATATAAACAAAATCAAAATAGTTAAAGCATCAAAATATTAAAAACTTAAAGTTTTAGAATACGGTAGTCTAGAGAATGATGATGATTGGTCAAGGCTAGAAACACAGGTGATTTTGTTACGAGTATATCAAGGTTGATTCGGAGGCATAATGTTACTAAAATAAACTAACGAAATGCGGAAAAGAATGGATGACTACAAGGAAATAAAGGGTTATCCAATTCAAGCTTGATAAAGTAAACTTAAAAAAACACACAAAATATTCGGAATGTATTGTAATTTTTATTTCATTTTACAGATTGATCCTTGCCATTTTTAGTTAAACAAGATATCATTCAAATGTCCTCCACGGGACTTCTTACAGGCCTTGATTCTTTTGAGGTAATTTTCAATGACTTTTCGGCACATTTCGGGCGGTATATCGGCCATTACCTTACGAATATTAGTTTTCAATTCGTCAAGAGTTTGAGGATTGTTTGCGTAAGCACGATCTTTCGCGTAGCCTCACAAAACGAAATCCAAAGGCGTTAAATCACAGGATCTTGGAGGCCAATTGACATCAGCCAATCGCGAAATCAAACGTCCAGGAAATTTCTCTTGCAAAAGATCTCGATTTGCTCGTGTTACGTGACTGGTTGCTCCATCCTGCTGGAACCACATATCGTCAAGATCATAATCTTCGATTTTCGTAAAAAAATAATCGGTTAACATGCGGCCATAGCGCTCAGAATTGACGGTAACGGTTCGTCCATGGTTGTTCTCAAAAAAATTCGGCCCAATCACACCACCAGACCACAATGCGCACCAAACAGTGACTTTTTCCGGGTGTAATGGCTTCTCTACAATCAATTGTGGATTTTCTGAGCCCCAAATTCTACAGTTTTGCTTATTAACGTATCCACCAAGCGAAAAATGAGCTTCATCACTGAAGAAAATTTTGTTCGAAAAATCAGCATCAGCAGATTTAATAATTTTAACGCGTTGGTCGATTGTTAAATGCTCCATATTCTTAAATGGCAGAATGTCAACTAAATAAATGACAGCGTACTTGACGTTTATCTTTGACAGATGTCGGTATACAGATTTCTACTTTATCAACCTCGAATTGGATAACCCTGTATTAGAAATGATTTTTAAAAGGAATAGGTTAGCAAAATTAAAAAATACGTACCCGGGCAACAATTATTTAGAACTTCGACATAAGCAAATTTCATTTTCAATTGTAGAAAAAGTTAAAAAAGCTAAAAAGGAACATTATGGAAAAGTACTAGAAAGTAGTATTAATAGTGGCAATTGCAGAAAATTATCGTTCGATTTAAAAAAAATAATATTTAGAAGAACAGATTTTCATAAACAGATTTATATACAAACTGCTACTAGAGATATTTTGAAACCAGTATAGAAGCTGCAAATGTTTTTAATGAATATTTCTCAAGTATAGCACTGAATTTGGTTAGTCATTTACCACAAATGAAGATGAAATAAATTTAATTGTTCGATCTTAAAAATCTGATGTTGCAACTGGATGTGATAGCATATCTACTAAACTTCTAAAACGATATCTCATAAAATTTGTTCCTATAAAAGTGGAAATCAATTAGATCACACAAATTATAATCCGCCCCGGTGGCAAAGTGGTCAGCATGCTTGCTCCAGCGACCGGAGGTCCCGGGTTCGATTCCCGGTGGTGTCAAGGAAAAAATGTCACAGCTGGTTTAGGATCAATGAATTAATCACCCATTATCCGAAATGAAAATATGATTATGAAACCACATTTGAGGAGGCCAAATCTTTTGAGGGGATATAGTGCCCAGAGAGAAATTATAGACCAATTTCCATTTTGTCAACTATATCTAAAGTATTTGAAAAAATTATTCATGCACGGCTTGAGTGTTTTCTTGACACTAACAAAGTGATTGATATAAATCAGTTTGGATTTACTAAAAATTAAAATACATTAGCAGCTTGTCTTAATGTAACAAACATCTTATCAAAAAGTTTAGATAAAAAAATTAATAATTTTTTTTTTTTGGAACTTAAATCCAATTTGGAGTGATGCGGTTTCCTATAAAATTAGAGAACTTGAGATAATGTAGAAACGAGCATTAAAATACATTAAAAATGTTCCAATAAGATATCCCATGGAAAAATTAGCACGCGAGTTTAATTTACTTAGTTACTTAAATATACGTGAACTGATAGTTTTCCTTCATAAAATTACGTTACGCGTAGCGTTAATAGTTACGTAAGGGAGTATTTCGCTTTAGAACGAACAAGCAATAATAAAATTTTATATTGTGGTATCTCTTTAAGTTTTTAAAGCAAAACCAGAGTGTCGTTTTTGTACCAAAAACGACAGTGCGAGGTAAGCTAACCGGGAAAAACATAGTATTGTTTATTTTATTAATATTGGTTTGCTTGAGCGCATGCGCGTTATTTTGTTTATATATTTTTATTAATTGATTTGTCAAATGCGGTTTCATATTGTTTAAATATTTGAAAATGAAGAATCAAATCACATAGCAAACAGTCGGTTCCACTGCTCAAACGCAAGCGAACAGAAGAGGTGAGCAAAACGTCATCATCATAAATATTAAACCGGTTCAACCGGAACTTTTTATTTTGCTACTTGCCTTTGAAAAATTGACGAACAAAATGCACAGACAGATGCGAGAAAAATACAATACAAATATAAAATACTATATTATACAGTGTATATGTACACAAAATTATTGGTCACCTCGCCTGCTCGCGCTCTAATTGTTGGTACAAAATCGACACTCAGAAGAGATTTTTAAGAAAATCGGCCATTCCAACCTTGTTCATTAATGAATCACCGTCTGGATTTGACGTCGATGCAAATAATCTTGAAAATATATGCCCCAATATTAATTCATCTTACTGAAGAAAACATGGTTGCCGGTTGAATGCTCCAAACATTCTAAATCTAAATTTGTTGCCCAAAACGTCTATTCAACTTCTATAAATGATGCTGACAATATTATTGGGGCTAATTATGAAGTTTCTTCTCATGTTAAGGAAGATTCATTATATGCCTACGAAGTACCTGAACCGATGGTATCCGGAACTAATAAAGATTTATATAATCGTGAAGAATATCAACAATTTAATTAAATGACATTAAACCAAGCAATGGCCTCATCAGGTGTTGATCGTTCTCCGTGTTCAAAAATCCAAATACAAACACAAAAACTACGACTTTTAAGGACAAAATACAATAATCTTAAAAAAAATAATAGGAACCTACGACAAAAAATTACGCGACAAAGAGAAAAAATTATTAATTTGGGCCACCTGTGCTCTAATTCTCTAAGCAGTAAGATAATTTGTAAACGTCTAAACGATAATTTATCTTGCCTTTTTACAATATTTGCATTCTGTAATTGCACTCCAAGATAAAATTTAATACGGTTACGATAAATAAATGTCAAAACTTAACACACTCTTATGATGTATGTAGGTTCATATTTAGACTTTGAAGGCCTATAACTACCCTTCCCATTTAAATTTCAACATTATTCTTATGGATATAAGTTACTCTAAGTAGCATCTGTTCACAATCTATAGTTCGAGTTGTTACGGGTTGTGGTATGGCTAATTTTACAGGTGAAAATTTTATACAATATATTATCTTGGCATTTTTAAATCGTATTCTCTAAACAGTTTTTTTACCCAAGATAAACCTATTGACAGCAAGCGAGCAAGATAACATTAAACGTCAAAACGAAATTTTAATTATTTTATATCCTTACACTGAGAAAAAAAAGTTGTAAATTTGTTAACAAACCATTTTAATTTAAAAACTTTCAAATATGAAAATGCGCTATTAGCGATTCTTATTAAATTATGTTTAAAAATAGTAATGCATTGTAAAATAAACCGTTATTAATTCAACAATTTATGTTGTTAAATTATAAGAATTACAATGTTAGTTTATTAGTTTTTATAGTAAATTCATTGGTCAGCCGTTGTTAATTCAACAATTTATATAGTTAAATCATAAATGAAACGTTGTTAATCTATCACTGAGCATAGTAAATTCATCGATGTTTCGTTGTTAACTTTACAATTTGTAGAACCAAAATGGTATAAAATAGTCACTTGGGGTGGGGTATGAATATGATAGGTATTTATGTATCTATATTAATGCGTCATCATTTTACATTTGCTGGTAATCATTTATTTTCTCCGTCGTGCGTGAGCATGAGCACCGAAAGTTTAGTTTTTTACTATCAGTATCATCTCAAAGCTCAAACTAATATTATATAACATTTGTTATAAAATATTCGGTAATCGCATAAGACTGTATTACACCCGCCATGAAGCTACAAAGTAAAAGGAGGATATTTAGTGTTTACATACGAATTAATCACTTATTAAGATAGCGAATTTTTATAAATACACTAAAATTTATTAATCACAGAATAAGCGTATAGTAAATTCATCGATGATCCGTTGTTAACTCTACAATTTGTTTAGTTAGGGGTTCAACAATCATAAATTTAATTTAACACTATTTTTTCTGCTTAACACCGTTTCATGATAAATTCATCAACAAACGTGATTGATTTTTTTAATCAGAAACAATGTTGAATTAAAAGTTTTCGCCTATGATTTTACTACTCAACATTTTTCTCAGTGTAATAACTCAAAAAATATAATCTCTAGAAACGTAAATTGTTGCATATACATCAAAGCCATCTAGAATCACACATAGCCCCAAAATCATATTGAAAAATGATCGGAGTCGGGAGTTATTTGAAATTCAAATCAAGATACGGTTAGATAGACTTATAAAACAAACCAAATGTTTGAAAAGAACATTAAAACAGCCAAAAATTTCTTTACTTCGTATGGTAAAGGCGTGTATAATATAAGTCTTATTTACAATTGATCGATCAGTTGAATTTTGATTAATGTTGTGTATTCTAATCTGTTTAAAGGTTATTCTTTATACTACATACAAGATCGCATTATTATGTACATAATTATTATTTGCGATATGTTTTTGAAATTCAATCAAATCTGTCTTAAGTAGATCATAATTTCAGTGTATTTCGTTGTTGAAGACATGTTTAGCTCTTTCCGCACATGCGACTTGACAATACCTAAGTATAATAGTCGGATCTCGGAAAGCCCGGGAATGTCTTATTAAAATTTTAGAATTTCGAGTAAACTACAAAAAGCTATGCGTTTTAAGCAACGAAACTCATTTAACCATCAAATTTGGTTAGTCACTGCGAGCTTTCCAAACTCCACGAGTTCCTCATCCAAAATTTTTTTATGTGCCTCCCCAATAACACCGAAAATTTGTTAATCGGACCCATTTCTAGTATTTGATGTAGGTCTAGTTATGGAGGGACGTTTTAGTGTTACGATTTGTTTTTTTACCATGAGTTAATTTTTAATCTTTGTAAAATGTTTGGGTCAATCTTAAGGATCGGTAACGAGTAGGAAGTGAGACTTTGATCAATTACCTGCACTTTAGAAATCGATTTTACGCAATATACATCTTGTTTGCCTTAGTGCTAGTTAAAAGCTAATTTTATTGCATAATATAATTAAATATTGTTCTCGTTCATTATTTTTCGAAATTTGTCCTAATTGTTACTTTTCTCAAACATAAGTTAATAAATAATTTAGAGTTAAATCATTGTAAGATCTTATAAACTGTTGAGAGCTCTTAGTGTCTCTAAATGAAATATTAAACAACAACAAACTGAAATTTGTTGACTAATTTTGGTTTTCTATAGGCCTTCATATTTATTGTGCTCGTCAATTTTTTAACTGTGCAAGTGTAATGATCATCTAAAATATTGCAAGTGCACACAAACTTGAAAACTTTGCTTGCTATGTGGAGAGCGGATCTATTTTAGATGTTGTCAAATCAGACACTTGAAACACTTGACATTTATATTTGAAAATTGAGCAACTAAAATTGCTTTGGCTGTAATCCACAGACCATCTTGTTCTAGGATATTCTACCCCTTAAGTCTTCTTCTTCTTATATAAATAGGTACATTATATATTCCCTACTTTAAACATAAAATTATTAATAATAAATTTATTTGTTTTGTTGTATTTGTGGAACGACTGGATATAAACCTAAGTAAAAGTATAGGTAATAGTGAAGACGGTCGATGAACATATTCGAATGTTTAACTTTACTGAAAGAATTTTTAATTCCAACGATAATAGTCCATTTTTATAAGTACACAAATTTAAATAATATTTAGTAAGAGTTTAATTAATAATTAGAGCTTGATCTTATTTAATTTTAAAATAAAACTATAAACTAAAATATCAAAAATTGCAATTAACTATTAATAATATCCAAACGAAAGCGTTTTACACATTCAAGCAAAGTTATTCCGCGATAAATTACTTGTGTTACTTTTTGTCATAAACTTATCTTGCCACTTTACATTTTATCTTGAAAAAAATTTAGTGAATGCGAAATTACTAAAACATCACGATATCCAATATAAATCTAGACTTCTACGATAATTTTTTCCGTGTATAAAAGTTATCACTTTTACACTTTACAATTTATCTTGGTTTTTAGAGAATTAGGGTACTGATTGACGAACTTGAAGAGAAAAATTTGATTAGCTCTTGTGAGAAGGATAAATGTTTAAACCATTCTGACCCAAATTCAGTTTTTTTAAATAGATATATCGATAAAATTAAAAATCGAAAGTTAGGCAGGAAATATCCAGAAGAAATACGGAAATTTGCTTTAAATTTAAACTTTTATTCTCCGAAGGCCTATATGAATATGTTAGAAACCAATTTAAAAACTGCTTACCTCACTCTCGAACACTTGCTAACTGGTATAAAGTAGTAAATGTGCGTCCAGGTTTTACTTCAGAAATTTTTCGTACTCTAGAGATGCTGGTCCGAACAAAAAAAGAAACAGATGAATTCGTTATTGGAAATGTATGCTTGGATGAGATGTATATTCATCCATAATGCGAGTACGATTTTTACACCAATAAAATATCTGGATACGTCGAGTTCGAATGTAGCGACCCAAATGATAATACTTTCTACCCAAATAATTGTTTTTATGTTTGTCAGTTGTACTGCTCGTTGGGAAATTCCTCTTGGATATTTCCCTATTAGAAGCTTAACAGCTGTACAAAAAAAGATATCATTGAGTTTTGTTTACGTTTATTACACGATATTGGGGTTGTAACAATTGGAGTGACTTTTGATGGACTATCAACAAATTTTACTGTAACTAGAGAACTAGGTTGTAACGTTAATTTTCCTAATATAAATCTCGCATTCAATTTGCCTGGTATAAAACAAAAATTTCTAATTTTTTGTTTGATCCATGTCATATGTTCAAACTTGTGACGGCCATACAATTTCATGGCACTACTTAGAAAAACTATATAAGATTCAATCGGAGGAAGGTTTCCATCTCGCGAATTAATTACAAAAGGGCCATATATTTTTTAATTACCAAAAAATGAAAGTTAATTTAGCAGTTCAGACATTAAGTAATTCCGTAGCAAATGCATTAGAATTTTGTGATAGTGTTTTAAATATGCCACAATTTAAAGGGTGTGTTCAATAATTGCTTTAATATTTTAAACAGTAAAAAATTTCAAGATTATGGTTTAAAAAAACCAATAGCCCAAAGTAATTTTAATTTTGTTCTAATTTACGTTAAATCATCAATTGAATATATATCTAAATTAAGGTTTCTATCCAATGGTATTAAAGTTATTGAATCTAAAAGCAAAACGGGATTTATTGGATGATTAGTTGTCTTTCTAACATCCAGGTTCTTCATGACACTTATATAAACACACACCTCTTGAAATATATTTAGTTATATAAATTAAGTCAAGACCACATTCAACAATTTTTTTTCAGTTGTTCGCTCAAGATTATGACAGCCAACTTTACAAACCAAAATATAAACTGGATTCCCGTGGTTCTTAATTTGTACAAAATTCCATATGCACAAATACACCTAAATACTTTGTGTTACCCTCGATGCTAAGCTAAGATAGTAAGAGCCCATCAAAAAGGAAAAAGAAGAAGTTAATATTAAATATAGAAAACTGTATTAGCTCATGGCTAGAAATTCTAAGCAAACAAAATTTTACAAATTCCTTATGCATAGGCAAATGATAAAAAGCAGTATGAGCCTATAGTATCCAACTTTGGGATTGTGCCAAGAACACCTATGTACATCTGATACAATGCTTTCAAAATAAAGCTGCGAAAGATTTTGAGTGCCGATTGGTGGTACATAATAGGAACGATAACCTTCGTAGTGACTTAAAGATGGAATACATCACTGAGAAAGAAAACAAGAACATTCGGTATCTCGACATAAACAGAAGAAAGAGAATAAAATAAGAAATTATTTTAAGACGGGCAACCAAACGATTTTCGTCAACCGAAAAACTAATTAATTTTAGATTACTAAATGATCTTTGAATCAGTTATAATATTGAATAAATAAAAAAAAATTTCAGTTTCAGTTGTAGACAGTTCCGCTTATCTATTAAATGCCAGGTAACATAAAGTTTCTTCGAGTTGGGAAAACGGCTCTTCGATATAGCGTTCGTCTGTTTTTAGTTTGATATACTCGTGGATGACAAAGCATGACGTCGCCTTGTTAATGAATTTTTAATAATTGTGCACTCGTGTGATATTTAGTTTTTAAAAAAAACTATTGATACAGTGTTTCCAACCAGAATAATTAGATGCAATAAAACTATTAACAATATTTATTTATTTTTCTCACATAATAAATTAAACCCAATGAATAATAAAAAACAATTCCTCGATAAATAAATAAATATCCCATATAATAAAACATTTTCATCCTACATCGTAAATCCATCCTTAAAATCTTACTTAATTCAACCAACCAACCGACAACCACCGGCTATTTATTTTTTATTATACCAGCGATGGTGTATAAAAAAATTCACTCACCCTAGGTATTACGAGTAGTATATCGTTCGAAGCAACCAAAGAGTTTTTTTGTTATATAGAAATTATTTTTAGTACGTACAAATATCCTTTTTTTTGCAAGTCCCTCTCATCAGATTTCATGAGAAAGTCAACAATATATCGAACATACATAATCCGATTTTGAACATCCGATTTCGAGCTATCAAAAAAAACTAAACGAACGACGTACGAGAATGTCAATATTGAAGTTAAGGATTATCAACCAACCATCAACGATTTTTGAATAAATTCGATACTAAACAAAAAATTAACTCCGCAAGGTAGGATTAAGACAGGGTCTTTTTTACACAAAACTATTTTGTCCCCCCGAAATAATTTCAACACAAAAAACACAAAAGGACTTAATTTGTATTTTGGAAAAAAAAATAAGGAAATAGAGACTTGTAATTACATTTCAAAATTTTACAATTTTATAATAGGGATTGATTACCGGTACCCAAATAGAAGGAGCGAAAGGATTAAATTTGACATATTTCTTTTTGAACGAAAAACTATTATGATTAATTGACTCGAAGCTAAATGTTTTAATTAAATAAACAGCAAACTTAAAAAAATTGGGTTTTATGTGACAAGACGAATAGGAAATGAAAGATTTGAAAACAAATAAAAGTTTGGGGCTTTCGAATAGGAACGTAAAGGATTAAAAATATGTTTTCAATAGAATTTAGTTTATTTCTTAATGTTTAAGGGGTCGAAATAAATTGAACTTATATCTGAGTGTTTTTTATCTTTTATGTGCATCAGGATGCAGTTTCCTTTCGATATTCGATTATTTTGAATGTTAATATTTCCTTTAAGATCTATACTTGTTAATATAAATTTATAGTCCACCTCCTTGCATAGCAATTATTGAGTTTCAATCAGACTAGCGGTTGTGTTCATCATCCCACACTTCAATTATAACCATTTTCCAATTTTAGAGTTCAATCAAATAAATGTTAAAATGTGTCCGTCACGCCAGCCAGAACCATATCAGCCGGAACCAAACAACTATGGCACAAGTAGCACGATGCATTGTGCATCATTGACCACTATATGCTTTTTCAGTGGGAACTTTATAATTCCAGCCGGAACCTGATAAAGCCACACAGAACCATACAACAGCCAAACGAACTAGGGCACTAGTAGCACGATGTATTGTGCACCATTGTGCACTTTATAATTTTTCAGCCGGAACCTTATAAATCCGTAAATATAACATTTTTCGGAAGTAAAAAACCTTACAATTTCAGCCGGAACCATACCCACTACAGCCAAACTAACTATGGCACAAGTAGCACAATGCGTTGTGTATCATTGTGCACTATATTGTTTTTCAGCCGGAACCTTATAATTCCAGTCGTAACCTAATAAAGCCAGCCAGAACCATACTATAGAAAAACTAACTATGACACAAGTAGCACGATGTATTGTGCACCATTGTGTACTATATACATTTTCAGCCGGAACTTCATAAATCCAATAATATACGATTTGTCGTGAAAAACCCTTACAATTTCAGCCGAAACCATACCCTCTACAGCCAAACTAACTATAGCACAAGTAGCACGATGCACTGTGCATCATTATGCACTATATAATTTTTCACCCGGAACCTTACACATCCAGTAATCGAAAATTTTCCGAGGAAAAAACCTTACAAATTAGGGTAACCTTGCAGTCAAAACAACTATATCATAAGTAGCACGATGCATTGTACATCTTTTTGCAATATATATTTTTTCAGCCGGAACCTTATAATTCCGACCAGAACCTAATAAAGCCAGCCAAAACCATACAACACCCAAACTAATTATGACACAAGTAGCACGATGCATTGTGCATCATTTTGCACTATATAAATTTCCAGCCGGAACCTCATAAATCCAGTAATATACGATTTGTCGTGAAAAAACCTTACAATTTCAGTCGGAACCATATACCCTTTACAGCCAAACTAACTATAGCACAAGTAGGACGATGCATCATTGTGCACTATATACTTTTTAGCCGGAACCTTATAATTCCTACCAGGACCTATTAAAGCCAGCCAAAACAGTACAACAGCCAAACCAAATATAACAAAAGTAGCACGATGCATTGTGCATCATTTTGCACTATATAAATTTCCAGCCGGAACCTCATAAATCCAGTAATATACGATTTGTCATGAAAAAACCTTACAATTTCAGCCGGAACCATACCCTTTACAGCCAAACTAACTATAGCACAAGTAGGCCACTTTCATTGATTGCAAATCATCAATTGGAGGATTTTTGCATTTCCAATGATGATGTTTCTTTCAGTCAATATTGAAAGAATTTGTGATAAATTTGGAACTAAACTCGAAAGAAAGTTGCCATTGCTTTCAACAGACATTAATGACCTGGATTTGTGAAATGTGAGCCACTCAGTAAACATAAACATTCGAGAATCGTATTGTAGCTGTGGAAACCTACATAATGTAAATAAAGTATATAAAAGTGTAGTAAAATTAGAGGTCGAGCCGTTAGAACCATTAGAAAAACAGCAAAAGGTGGCTATGAGCCACATAACGAAATCGCTGAATTAAGGAAGTAAATTGTTCAATTTGCGCGACGTAATTGAGTACGACAGTGTAAATGAGCATTTCACGGCACATGCACTTAGAAACGGTGGCATATGGAAAACTAACGACGATTTGCAAAAGGCTGAGACCAACACTAACACTTCACGAAAAATGCTTGCCTACATGTTGTTCTATGTACAAAAACCGAAATCAAACAAAGTTCTTCTCTAAACGATGAAATATAAAATATTAGCGGGTCGGGAATTATAATGTGTCCAAATAATTCCACTTGAAATTTTAGCTAGTTCACAATGACCGTAAACCATGCTTACTCTTTATTGCTCCGAATGGTTCACACCGACTTCATATGGCTGCAGCTGGTTTTGCTGGTTCTGGTTGGGTTGGTATTGTAGTGCATAACGTTTTGATCGTTCCGAAAAAAATCATATTGTTACGGTGACACCTAGAATAGAATAGAATAAGTTAATTTCATTAATTGTTCAATTACATTTATAATTTATACTCAACATTTAGGCGTATTTCTATACTAACATATTTGCTGCGCATTTAGGATTATTCTAGAAACAAATATTTTGGTATATAAAGGCGCGCGTTGACGTTAAATGCTGAGTATTATTTTAAACGTGATACAGTGAAGGTTAAATAGAAAGATTATTAAAGTGATTATTAAAGTGATTATTAAAGCGATTATTAAAGTGATAATTAAAAAGTGTGTTATAAGTGTAATAATTAATTGTGAATTTTGTGTTGTATAATAAATTGTGTTGTGTAAATAAATTGTGTGAGTTCAAATTTGAAGCAGTGTATTTATTCACAATCCAGTGATTCGAACCTTGAGTGACAAGGCAAAATCGTAACAATATGTTGCACTATTTATGTAAACATTTTGTTTCGACTGTATTTTTATGGTTCTGGATGACATTATAGTTTGGCTGGAAAAAACATATAGAAAACTACTATATAAAATTATATAGTGCACAATGATGAACAATGCATCGTGCTACTTGTACCATAATTAGCTTGGCTGTGAAGGTATGGTTCTGGCTGAATTTGTAAAGTTTTTCACGAACAATTGTATATTACTAGATGTATAAGGTTCAGGCTGAAATAAAAAAAAATATATAAATTTATATAGTGCACAATGATGCACAATACATCGTGCTACTTGTGCTATAGTTAATTTGGCTGTTGTACGGTTTTGACTGTTTTAATATGCTCTTGTCGGAATTATAAGGTTCCGGCTGAGAAAATATATTTTGTAAAATGATGCACAACGCATCGTGCTACTTGTGCTATAGTTAGTTTGGCTGTGGAGGGTATGGATCCGGCTGAAATTGTAAGGTTTTTCCCTGCTTGCTACTTGTGCTATGGTTGATTTGGCTGTTGTACGGTTTTGGCTGGCTTTAGTAGGCCCTGGTCGAAACTATAAGGTTCCAGCTGAAAACATATATAGTGCAAAAAGATGCACAATGTATCGTGCTCCTTGTGATATAGTTATTTTGATTGTAGGGTTAGCTTAATTTGTAAGGTTTTTTCCTCAGAAAATCTTAGATTACTGGATGTGTAAGGTTCCGGCTGAACAATTATATAGTGCACAATGATGCACAATGATTCGTACTACTTGTGCTATATTTGGTTTGTAGTACGGTTTGAATGGTTTTATAAGGTTCTGGTCGGAATTATTAGGATTCGGCTGAAAAAGTATATAGTGCACAATGATACACGATTCATTGCGCTACTAGTGATATAGGTAGTTTGACAAACCATCGTTTCCGGCTGGAATTGTAAGGTTCCACCGAAAAAACAAATATTGCGGGATTTATAAGGTTCCGGCTGAAAAATTATATAGTGCACAATGATGCACAATGCATTGTGCTACTTGTGCCATAGTTATTTTGGCTGTAGAGAGTATGGTTTTGGCTGAATCTGTAAGGTTTTTTCCGAAAAATGTTATATTTATAGATTTATTAGGTTCCGGCTGAAAAATTATATAGTACACAATGATGCACAATACATCGTGCTACTAGTGCCCTAGTTGGTTTGGCTGTTGTACGGTTCTGTGTGGCTTTATCAGGTTCCGGCTGGAATTATAAGGTTCCGGCTGAAAAAGCATATAGTGCTCAATGATGCACAATGCATCGTGCTACTTGTGCCATAGTTGTTTGGTTCCGGCTGCTATGGTTCCGGCTGGCGTGACGGACACGTTAAAATGCTTCCTCTGTAAAAAAATTGATTTCTTAATCCCAACCGCTGTCACTATACTTAACCGTTGTCTTCAAGATAAAATACAAAATAATCCAATAGTTTTGGATCATATAAGCCAAATGACATCGATAAATACATAAAACCGATTCACATTTGAGATAGTCGCCTTTTTGAAGCAGCGGACCTATAAGTTCAATCTTCTATTCGTCAGGTAACTCTTCTTTGTGCCACAATAAGGTGCAAATCTAGTTTGGCAATTTTTAATCTACTAATATAGAAATTGGTCAAATACACAATATCTGTCGGAGCAATATCTTAAATATTAAGCACTTCGTCAGTCTGATTTAGTGGGTTTTCGGTGTAAGTTTGCCATATTGATAGAAAATCAGTCAAGTGGGTTCTCAACTCTACAATTCGTGTTTTTTGTGGCTGTGAATCTTGGAACTATTTCAGCTTGCAAGCTGTTGTTTTCGATGCAGGTCTTCAAATATTCCAGCTTCCTATGTCGAGAATGTTTGATTGTGACTTTCCTGACGCGCTATCCTGATCATCGAACCAATAATTTCGTGATATTTTTGATTTTCAGTCGATTGGTTGTTCCGCTGTGGCAGTTACGGTGGTTTTTATAGCTCGCCACTGCTACCAGGATGTTTGAATGTTGGCTCGTTATTTTCGTTATGCCGATCATATAATCGATCTACACATCTATCGCAGTCGTGCAAGCTCGCACTTTATAAAGCACTCATAAGACCTGTGCTGGCTTTCGGAAGCGAGAGCTGGACCATGACTACTAATGATTGTAGATGGTTATCAACTTTCGAAAGGAAGGTCATTCGCTCCATCTTTGGTCCAATTAAAGTCGCGAACAATGAATATCCGATTCGCATGAACCACGAGATAAAGCAAAATCTTGGAGGTTGCGATATTATCGGATTCATCAAATCCAATCGACTAAGATGGCTCGGCCACGTTGCAAGGTCCCCACAACAACGGATGACCAATAAAGTGTTCCATCAACAACCAGCCGGTGTGCGTCGTAGAGGAAACTCCGACTGCGCTGGCGTGACGACGTCGAACAAGATCTGCAGGCACTAGGATGTCGAACCTGGAGGTCGAGGGCGATGGACCGAGACGGCTGGAGGACCATAGTGCGGGCGGCAAAATCCCTTCATGGGATGTGAAGCTAGAGAGTGAGAAAGAGATCAAAATAATCAGAAACAGTTTTCAGTTTTTAGTGCATGGAAGTTCCAGCGTCTTCTTTGCTAGATTATTAAATGTATTTGAAAACAACTAGCATATGATCCTCGTCAACATCGGTGCATCTATGATTGAATATCTGTCAATCTAGTGGAACGTCTTCTCGAGATCATCATAAGATCAATTTAATTTTTCTGTTTATCCTATATTCGACCGCCAGGTTGCTTTGTGATTTTTTATATTGAAAAAAAAATGCTCGATACGATTAGGAAATATGTTATAGTACTAAGTTCTGCGATGTTTTGGTCGTTCGTGTTACTATAATGATATAAGTCGAACGGACGAATATGTGATATAGTTTTAGCGCAAGTTAGTTTATACTTTCCGCCTGATGCCGATTCAAAAATCGATATTCAAAGATCACGTCTTACATTTAAGTAAATTTCTGTTTAACTGACAAATCTGATTTAAATTTCTAGGTTCAGATATAAGGCATGTTCTGTTTTTTGAACCCTAAAGACACGTATCAATTTAGTTAGTCAGAAATTTTCTCAGTACAAAGTAGTAGAGGTTTAAATTATGTGCCTGAAGCGAATTTTTTCTTATAACCCGCGTTTTTTTTAATTCAATTTTTCGGGCTCGCGACCAGGTAGGTAACAAATTTTAATGCATCAACAAATGATGTCCAGGCAAGGTTGTTATGGTTAAAATATCTTTCGCAGTCGTATTATCTTGTTCATTACAATTCACCAATAACACATGTGCTCCGTTTTTGAGCGCAAATTGGACCTTGGCCACTAACAACAAAAGAAGATTATTTGATCGATTTATGTTTTGGTTAAAATTGCGAACATCGAATGCCGGATTCGAATGAATTTTGAAATAAAACGTCTTCTAGGACATAATGAAATTTTCAAATTCATGAAATCCAACCCAGAAAGATGGTTAAATACCATGAATGATCCTCTTCCTGTGATGTGGAAACAAAATAGTGCGTACGATGAACCAAGAGAAAGATAGAGAGAGAGAGAGAGAGAGAGTGTGTGATCAAGAGAGAGAAACAGATAGAGAGAACGTATTGGGTTCTCTCTATCTATTTTTCTCTCGCGCTCACACACTCTCTCTTTCTCTTGGTTCATCTTACGCACTCTTCTGTTTCCACATCACAATGACTAACTAGTTGTTGATGGGACACTTTTATTATCGTTCGTTGTTAAGGGGATCGTTCATGCTATTTAACCATCTTTCATCATATTTAAGAAACTTGTGACAACGATCGAAAATACTTTTTAGTTTACGTTTTTTAAGAAGAGGCTTAAACTCTCCATAAACCAACCGTTGGCAATTTTTGCAAATTGGAGCATACCATCAATCTTTTCACATAATTTGGGATCAATTCATTTTCATTTGAAAAAAATTGATTGATTCATTGAAAAGGTGTGCCATCTTTTATTTCAATACCAAAACAAAAAAATTTGCTTGTTGTCAAATTGCCCAAAATACCACAAATATATCTATAGCGATATTATTATTAATTGAATATAAAGCCTACTGCATTTTATACCATTGCTAATGTCTAGTTTATCAATTTTAAGTTAAAAGTTTTTTTGAAGCTATAGTACAACTCTGTTTTTCCAACCAATGGATTTTGCGATTCGAAAAAATCCTAATCTAATTTTCATTTACTTTAACTACTATGACACAATTTGGATTTTCCTGCAACAACACCGTTATAATATTTAAACAAAAACCGCAAAAAGTTGTATGAAAACAAGCGAATTAAGCTTTCACAACAAAAAATCTAATTATGCTTTTATTCCTCGCCCAAAAACAAAAAAAAAATATTTTATGTCGTCAGATAATTAGAAAAAAAAGTTAATCGTTATTTTAATTATTTCATTTGGCGAGGTGAACAATTCAACGATGGTTACGATGCGGCGAGGGCCACGCGATAATGATAATAAAAAAGCAGCACCATCACAAATAAACCCTAAACCAAAAAAAAAAAAATTCCTGCATTAACGATATTTTCCGAGATACGGCAGAAGGAAAAACGAGTGACATAACAACAACAACAACAACTAAAAATTATGATGACATTGCATTGTGTTTAGTTTGCGGGATAATTTTAATGATTCATAATTGAATCTTTTTGTTTGTTTTATATTTTATTGTTCCAAAAGATGAATTTACGTGATAAAATACTCGATTTAATATTTTAATTAAAATTTTTATATGGTTTTTTAAATATTAATTGCTTAATTTGCCGAGTCGTGGTCATTTTAGGACCATAATGATTCTCAAAATAATTACAGCGAAATAAAAAAATTAATTAACTATTTATTTAATTATAATAAAGCAGCCATTGATATATACAATATATACCAATATATACAAGTTTTTGTAATAAATAAATTGGTTGCCTATAATTAAAACTAATTTAATAAAATATTTTGTTTGTGTTCTTTATGTTATTTAATTAAGAATTAAAAAAATTTAAATAATAGAAAATTAATTCAATTCCATGTGGATTTAAGTACTCGTTTTAATTACTTGCTATCACGATTTACTAATAAATTAATTAATATTGCCTTTTTATAAATAAATAAAAATATAAGATTACATATTTTTGTAATTCTGGTTTGTTGAACAATAAAAATGAAAATTTAATTAGTTAACACAAAACTAATTTTTAGATTTAGTTAGTAGCATATATGGTGTGAGTCAGTCAACTTGCGGAATAAGTTTAATGGCTTCAATATAATAAATTATGGATAAATTATAAATAATTGGTTGCCTTGTATAATATGACGTAACAGAAAGTAATTGGTTTGAATTTAGCATTTATTCTGGAAATTCTAGAAGCTCGGTGTCATCATTTATTTGAATCTAATCATAACCTGTATCTAGAGAATAAGAAAATTACTACATGGAAGTTACAGAATGACCGGAGAAGATATTTACATTCAGATCCAGGTCTATTGAATTAGTAATTTTGGCCTTAACGATCACTTTCCGTTAAAATTAATTTAAAAACTTTCCGTTAAAATTGATGGTGTCGTAATTATAAAAGATCTGCTCTAGCCAAAGTTTTATGTTTAAGAGAGTAATTATTTTGGTTGCTACCACATTAGAATTACAGATGAAAATCACGAAATTTCTCCTCTTTTCAATAATTCCTAAGTAAACAGAGATTTTTCAATCTATATCCTTAATTGCGATAGTCGAGTGATAAACTATGAACATGGTCTAGAATATTAATATTGTGTTAACTTGTTGATTTAAATAATTAAATTATTAACTAAAATTGCGAGCGAAATTGGAATTATTTTGATTTGGGTCCTATCAGGCTTAAATTAATTTGCCTTGAAATTCACTGAAATATTAGTGGGGTAGGTTGAGGTGCAGAAAGTAGTTTCAGGCTGGATTCAATACCCTGTTCCTAAAAAATTTAGTACTTATGCTTTCCTGTCAATATTGCCTCTGATAAATATTATTTGTTTTGCGTGCCATCTCTGCACCACCACAGGGCACAATTTCTTATATTTTCTTTTTATTTTTGTACAGTGCTTAAATAATTTTGTCAATGGAAGTTTCAATATCATGAATATCGTGTTAAAATGTGCAAACTGAGATTATAAAATATATAGTGCATCAATCTGTTCGTGTTAACTAAAGTTACCACATCACTACTATTGATTTGCTCTTTGCTCAACATTTTCCCATTTCCCAAAAACATACGATAAAATAAAGTAGTTCGAACTCATCAAAGATTGTTGTTGATGTTGATTTTACGTGTATTTTTTCAATCATTTATCTTAAGTTGACCACCTCACCAAGAAACTATTTGTTTTGCCCAACTTAGAACAACAGTTCAAAATATATACAATAGATTATTCAATTACTACTGACGTGAATTCCAAGTAGTCATCGACTTGTCTACGGTTAGTTGGCTTTGTCTACGAGTTGTCGACGAGTTTACGGACGCGAGCATGGTAAAAGTAGTAGATGACGCGTAAACGCCTATCTCTGAGAATGGTCCTTATTTAGATTAACCCTTTTACTTACGCTAAAAATTTGAAGTTCTCTTTTCATGAAAAATACTTGATTCTGATGTTTTAGGGTCCGAGCACCTTGTATTTTTACGGTTTCAGATCCGCTGGAAATGTTCAGATCCACTGGAAATTCTAGGTTTTTTCTCTACTCACAAACATTTATTTATCAAAAATGGGTTTATTTTTTTCAAAATATTCTACATGAAGATCAATACACTTTTGTATGCGATTGAACTAATTTTCGAAGCACTTTTTCCACTCCGCTTGAGGTACCTCCAAAACATGCATTTGGAACGCATCAACTGCTTAAGATTAAGTATACTTGCAAGATTTTGTACTTGCTGGATTTTGTGCTTGTAACATTTTGTAGCTGCAAGATTTTGGTTTGCAGGATTTAAAAAAAATGCAAGATTTTGAAATGCAAGATTTCGAGAAACAGAGATTTTTTCGAACAGAGTTCGCATTTTTATAAATTTTTCAGTTCAGGCTTTTGAATGCTGTATTATTGATTAAATGGACGTTTTGTCTTTGTTAGCGACTTAAAGCAATGCCCTTACAAACAGACTAAATATCTAAAAATTGTGAAATGCGATCTACATGTTAAAAATTTCATTATTTCTTCCATATTCGGAGGTATAAATTCTGTTTTTCTGTCTTGTAGGGCATCCAATTGCTTTTTTGACTTTCTAAACACAAATAAAAATTTTTAATGCAAGAAATTAACTAAGTTTGAATTACTGATTTATGAAACAAGAACCTTACTTAATTCAAATTTTTATCGAAAAAACAGATTTTGCAAAAAAGCAAAATTCAAGCCTTTTCTGGCGAAGGACGTTCTTTTAGACAATTCGGGAGAAGATTAAACCGCCGACACAACACCGTTGCTAATTTTTGTAAACGATCCAATTAATTATGGCAAGTCAAACACGAAAGACCAAGAAGGATGGATTCACACGAAATACGCGTGTTAATTAAAGCCGTAAGTATAGTTATTGTAAAAGTATTAAGCGCCTGAAAAGAGCTTAAATTAAATATGTCTCGAGGCACGACAAAAAGCCGCGGATTTTTGTTAGGGCATACATGAGTCGTGACTGGTAAAAGATAATTAAAAACCATCTTATTCTGATTTTATGATAACTAATCATTATTTTATAATGTCTATATCTAAATATTTTTTTTTCATCGTGTAGTTTTTGAGGTGGTAGTTTAATGATATGAGAGTTTGCCTTGCCTTTCCATCAACTAAAACGATCAAGAAGGAGTATACTGGCGGCATAGAAAACCACTTTTTACCTTTTTGTATATGATCAAGAAGAGAGCTAGATTTTCATAAAGATAATGTTCCAGTACAAGGTTAGAAGAACATTATACATACAACTATTATGATTGGCCCGCTTGTTCACCAGACATAAGCCCAATCGAAAATATTTTGGGAGCTTTATTTCGAAAAATTTACTAGGGTAACAGGCAATTCGAGACAAAAAATGATTTAAAATTAGCCACTCTACGAGTACTTGCTTGAAAGATGATTTTCTTAGTTTTGAAATAACTTAAAAACATTTGAATTTAGGGCTGCTAGTGATTTTTAGAAAATACTTTTAATGACTTCGGCGGTATAGCGAATGGTAAATCTGCAAAAATCTCGAAGAATCTTTCTACGTAACTTCCGCTTAAATTTTAGAAAATGATCTGAGCCACAATAGCGCAAATTTAATTTAGGATCTTAGTTCTTAATCGTTTTTCTTGTAATTTAATCCTTTTCTAAATATTTGCAAAAAAAAAGAAAACATTAAGAACGTCACTTCCATTGGACCGATTTTAACCTTCACTCATTGGGATCTCCTAATTTATGGAAAAGCTAAAGTATGAAATTTCACCCTGATCGTCACTCTGTGTATTCACTTTTTTGACTTTGGCGTTGTAGCGAATGGTAAATCTTCAAAAATTTCGATGTAAATTTTTTTCATAATTACCATTTCACAATTACTTTTACTACATGAAAGAAAGTAAGAGGATCTTTAGATTTAAGTAGGTAATTTTAATAGTCAAAAAAAATTTAATACACATTTTTTCAAAATAACATGAAAAGTTTGCAAAAATTAGCTGATTGTGGGACTATTTTGTCAGGAGCAAAATTTTGATTTCTCTTTAATTTTTTAGTATGGCGGATTCGAGTTCAGCGTGAAACGCTCAATCTAAAATTATAACACACTATGTGTCGCAAAAAATTGTAAAGCTAATGTGAATTTTCAAGATGATTGGAACATTTTTAGGAAATGGTTATTTGTATGAGAAAATATATTGTTCTACAGTACTTTTCGATTTTGGAGCATCTCTTGACAAGAAAAAACATATCTCAGCTTCTAGTTAAAATATTATGGAACAGCTTACTGTTTTAGATATAGAAGAAGAATCATTGAATGCTAATTACGACTAAGTTAAACAACATATTTATGTAAATTACCTGGAATTTACACCGATTTGACGCGTAACAGATATTTTGAATTTGTACAAATTTTAAACAGCTTTACAATTTTTTGCTTTTTGTTAGTTTTAGATTCAGCTGTTCAACAACATTTTGCTCAAGGCGAAACGATGTATTATGCCATAATCAGCTATTTTTTGCAAACTTTTTATCTCTTAAATTTTTTGTCAATCATCATGTTTCTAGTGGGATTTGACATCAAAACTCACGTAATGCCTGAAATAAATTTATTTTGTTCCCGAATAATTTGTATCAGACGATCCTTTAAAGGGTAACCATAGTAAAATTAACTTTAAAAAAATTATGGTTGCGATAAATGCCATTTCCATGCTTTCGCCCATGGAAAAATTAAAAAATTTATCGAAGCTTCGGTAAATATGAATTGTCACTTAATAAAAATTATTGGAGCAAAATTGTGCGTCCATACTTAAAAAAACAACAAACAATAAATAGCTGTCATACGAGTATAACAAATAGCTGTCATTCAATATTCAATAATATTTATGGCATACTCATTACGACTAGTATGGCATGGAATGTCATTAAACATTAATGTCATCAACATTTTTAATTTTATAATTTTTTTATGGTTTGCCCTTAAATTTCAAACTAATGAGAGGTTTCAAACAATTAAAACCATCATTAAATATATTTAAAAACTACACTGCGCCAAAGAAAATCGGAACAGAATTTTATTTTCGATTTGAACTTTTGTATCTTGGTGAAATAACTCCTTTCAACAACATAACTTTACTTCTAATTGAAGGAATTTTGTCTTCTTTTCGATATTGGAATCCGTTGTATTTTATTTAGATTTTTTATTACTTTTATGAGTAAAATAAAGATTGTCTAAAAGAAAAGAAAACATGCTGCTGAGTGCTGTTGAGACTATAAACGAACTTGCTCGATATTTCATTCCCAAAATCAAATTACTCGGTTTATATAAAGAATCTAAAAACCTTGAAAATGATGCTGTGGAAATTTCTCTACGACGCCTCCTTGTTGATTTATCTAAGTTTTAGCCTAAAAACGTAAAAAACAAATGAGACAATCAGGCGTAATTTTGGTGGTTCCAGATCAATAAGTTTAGTAAAAAAAGTCTTTACAGTAAAAAATAGGAGGTAGCGATATTATCGGATTCATCAAGGTTCCCACAACAACGGGTAATCAATAAAGTGTTCCTACAACAACCTGCCAGTGTGCGTCATAGAGGAAGACCCGATTGCACTGGCGTGACGACGTCGAACAAGGCATATTAGGACATCGAAACTGGAGGACGAGTACGATGGATTAAGACGGATGGAGGACCATAGTGCTGGCGGCGAAATCCCTAGAGAAAAAGAATAGAGAGAGACGAGAGAGAGAAAGAAAGAGATAGAGAGACCTGCTCTATCCCACATTACTTCATAGATAAGCTTTCAACCGATTCATCTGTTTTGATATCTGGTTTTTTACTGGTCCATTACTTTTAATTTCTTGAGCACTGTTTGTGCTGTTTTTTTGTAGCATAACGTGCGATAGCTCGACGATCTTTTCTTAGTGAAGTTTTTCTTGGTCGACTAGATCGTTCACGTTGCCTGTTTCAGATTCGCCCAAATTCACGATAAGTTACCCCGGCTTCAAATAGAGCTACAATTTTTGTAGCGCGAACGGATAATTGTTTTTTCGATTCATCCCGCTTAAATAACTCTGCAAATTATTGTTTTCCATAAAATGACGTAAAATTTTTGTTTTTTTGGCACTGTGCATAGCAATACATACACTGTGTATTTTTAAAACTTTCCGTTACCGCTCCTAGAAATTTGTATAGATTTTTAAATGTATTTTAAGATAGAGTAGACAAAGTTCTAACATTAAATGAGCATGGGTTTTATATGGTGGTATTTACTACTGCAGAAGAAAAGTTCGACGAATTTGAATAAGTTTTCAAATTTTATTTCACCGATCCTAGAGATGATGAAAAGTTAGATCAGTCATAATTCTATAAGTGTAGTGCTTAAGATCTAATTATGATGATTTTTAACTTGTCTAGAGATATTTATGCATTTACGATCACTTATCTTATATAGAAATGTTCACGGGACATAATTTCATATATGCGAATAGGCCAGAAAAAGTTCTAGACAATCCTCAATCATCAAATATTAAGTACGCGTAATATTCGAGTTATAGAAATTGAAATTTTTCTAAATAAATTATGCACCTCCGCTTCAAAATCTACTGAATATCGAAAAAAATGTATTTCAACGGATCGTAAAATTTCCATAGGAAACCCGAAACATGTGTGAAAACGAATTGGGGTAAGATACAATTCATTATTTATAAAGGCCTCAAAAAATGGAGGTGGGGTGGAAGGGGGCGGGACAATCGGAGAAATTCCGGGGGTTAAATTACCGGAAGTAATTGCGAGCAGGAGGAGGGGTAAAGACTGCGGGTCATTACCAGGGCATAATGACATAGTAGGGCTAGTATATAAGGGGGTAATGGTTTGGAGGTAAAGGTCCAGAGTAATGTCTTGTTACGGTGTGATGGCGATGCTAATATTATTTGGCGACTATTAGTGTTAGTAGGATTTTTCTTAGATACTAATTGGGCCCGATTCTCGTTACATAAAATTGCAGTTATATTATTTTATTTCCCCGCTTCCTATTATAGTTTTGTTTTGAAAAAACGTAGTCAAATCTTTAAAAATATACAGATTATATCATCTACCATGTAAAATTAAGTGTGAGTATAGTAATTATAAACAATTTTAGCCACGAGACTTTTTCACATTTACCATTATTCGGCTATATCGCTGAAGTCAAAAAAAAGAGTTTTCAAAAAATCGCTGTGTGTGCGTGCGGATGAGAGCGTGACTATGCAAGAGCCGTATACAGGATAAATGTCTGTTTCCTATATACTGCTGAGACGGTTTAATTGATCGGAATGATACTGCATGTATAAGCTTTTTTCATAAATTGGGGAATCCCAGTGATTTATGGTTATGAGAAGAGAAAGAGAGAAAAACGATTATGATCTAAAAGATTCAAAATTAAACTTACAACAATACAGCTTCAGATCAGTTTTCAGAAAGTTAAGCAAAAATTGATGGTTTTGGATAAAACACTGATTTAAAAAAAAAATCGGTCACTCTTAGCACAGATGAATTGATTAATCGGGATAAAACTAACCAACTATACTAACTAATATTAACTTAGTTGTTTTTCCAAAATTTAACCGGACATAACGATATGATATAAAAATCTGTTTTTAATAAAAATACGGCCCTGTACTGCCTAAACGGTTTAATCGATGCGACGAAGCTACACTTAGCTTTTTTTACAATTTGGGAAATTATAGTAATTTGTGGCCGAAATCGTACCACCAAAAGTGGCAGCTTCCATAAGAGCTTTTTCGGGTTTTACACAATATTCTTAAAACTATAGGTACAAAAATTCGGATTAAAACTTCGTATTCAAGCTTATTCCACAAAGTTGTAAATTCCATTGTTATTAAGCCAAGTTCGGTCTACCAGAAGTGGCATCATCCAAAAAAGATGTTTTGTTTTCTGCAAATATTTTGAATACAATAAGTATACCGTTTTCGAGAAAAACTGTTATAAACTAATAGATTCTTAATTAAATTTGCAACAATATCAACGCAGATTATTTTTCCAAAAGCTAACAAGAAATTACGATTTTTGAAGGATTGATTGATCGGAATAAAACTTCATATTTATAGATTTTCTACAAATTAGGAAACCCCAGTGATGTTTGACGAAAATTGGTCCACTGGAAGTGCCAGCTTCCAAAAGAGCTTTTCCGGTTTTTCCAAAATATTTAGAAAGGTTCTTAGAACAATTGGGAGCATTTACACCGCAGACGAATTGATTGATCGCAATGAAACTTCGTACTTAAGCTCTCCATAAACTTGGAAATTCCAGTGGTATTTGTCCAAAATAAAATTGCAGTTACTATAGCAGCTTTTTCGTTTTTTTGCAAATATTTTGAAAAGTAGCTGAATTATAAAAAAACCGACCGAATTTTACAAAATTTAAGAGAAAAGGATTTTCGACAAAAAAAAACATTAATTTTTAATAGTAACCAGGAACATTTTGACCTCAGGTTCTTTGACTAAATGTCTGTATCCTCTTTACAGTTCAGATGGATTGACTGTTCGGGGTGAAACCTAATATCTAAGCTTTTTCCCTAAATTTGAGTGATTTTTGATCGTAATCTGTCTACCGGCTTCCGGAGGAGCTTTTTGTATTTTGCAAATACTTTGAATGGTTATATAGAATTTACGAAAAGATAATTATAATAAAATGATTGTAAATTAAATTTCAAACAAAATTAGTTCAGGTGATATATTAAATATCACCGGAAATGACGAGTTTTAATAGAAACAATTTATTTTACCTTCATTTGATATCTTTATACCTCAGGCAGATTGACTAGTCGGAAGTAAACTTTATCATAAATCTTTTTTTTTATTAACTGAGAGAAGTATATGCGTAATGTAGTGAACATCTGCGTACCAGAAGTGTCTGTTTCCGTAGGAGCTATTTCAATTTTTGTAAGGAAGGTTTAATTTTTATAAAGGGTTGATCTTGGTGGTTTTCTGGAATTTACAATTTTGAGAGCCACAAAAATTACACTCCTACCATTTTTTTTATAGGCTTAAGCTAAAACATTTACTTCCTTTTCAAAATATTTTGTTTCCGAGTAGTCCATTATACTAGGAAGTTTTACTTTTAGGAAACTAAAAATACTGAATGACCTCCAACATTTTGCTTATCTAGATTTTATGGGTGAACCACCAATACACTTTTTCTCAGCAAAGCATTTCGCAGATATCGTTTAATAAAAATTATATTGGCCCCTAACGAAAAAAATATTTCTGTTTTCCAATGCTTTATCTAAATTAAAGGATGCGTATTGTGAAAAACCGAATTTTTTTAATTAACATCTCTTTATCTCGGTTTCAGTCTTAACTCTGAAAATCTTTTAATTTTCGCCATATTTCGCCTCTAAAATTTCAGAACCCAAACGATAATTTTATCAAAATTGCTTTCCTAAATAATTGAAAATCAAACATTTTTTATTGCTTTTACGAGATTTTCTTTTAATACACCTTGCAATAGGGGATGTCAAAATATAAATATTTATATAGCACAAACAAATTTAATTCATATAGGGGGGTGTCTAGTGTTGCGGGAGTTTGGGGTGTTTACATAAAACATTATCAAGTTAAATGAAAAGGAAACCAAAATTGTGTAAATAATTTAACATTAAATGAAACATTTTTGGGGATGGTTACGAGTTTTTCTTCTCACATCGTTTTAAGACAATTAAAATTTAGAGGGCGATCATTATTACGCATTTATGATATAAACGCTATCTCGAAACAATAAATAATTTTGAATTTTCACCATTAATGGATGTATGTATGTATATGTGTAATAGATAAAAACCACATCTTGTAAACAGATAGATATTTAATGAATTAAACGAAATAAATTTTAACGGAAATTCATTTTCCGTATATATCTCAAGACAACCCACTAGAAATATTATTGTTTTTTGTTTGCCCATTGTTTTGTTATCTTAATGGCTTTTTATATGATTTCCATGAGCTTTTCTTTCGGTCTCATAAAAATGTGCCTCAATATCGAGTTTCTTATCGTAATACGCGATTATATCGCATGCACATTAAAACTATAATAAAGGCGAATAAATAAAAGATGCCAAACAACATCAACGACACCAATAAAAAGGAGAGAAAAATTAATTTTTCAATTGATTGATAATCAGGGAAAACGAATCGACCGTATACGGTTATTATTAATAATACGATTTGATTGAGTTTGAGAATTGAATGAAAATTAATTTATAAGGATTATGTTACTTTTCACACGACGAGACTTGAGACGGATTTACGAATAAATTTATAAAGGCTAGGGTTGGATGATTTAATCTGTTGAAATGAATGGGAAAATGCATATCAGTTACAAGTAAATCAAACAAAATTTTCAAAATTATTTACAAGGTTTAGTTCAATACTTTTTTATTTGTGATCTTCCTTTACTGGAAAATATACATTCATAGATGTACTGGCTCTAAACAATATTAATAAACCTTTAAGAATTGTTTTCGTAAACTGTCGTGCAAAAAACATTTTAGAATTTAAAGAAATAAAAAATTTTCACCACGTACTAAAGAGAAGTTGATATTATTATTGGACCAGATATGTTATTCGAAATAATCATTCTGCAAAACACTATATTAGGATGGGTTAAATCAATTGAAATTAAATCAATTGAAGACACTGGTAACCATATGTAACAGGAAGAGAAATTATGTGAACAATATTTTGTCGAAAACAGTGTAACTATACGAAAACCGTCAATTTGATGTAATATTAGCATTTAAAATTGCTCCAACTGCTCCAGAGAGCTTTTATAAACCAGCTTTACACCGACTACATTCAATCGAAAAACGTATCCAAAAAGACTAAAGTTTGCTTCAATGTATATGGAGTTTATGACCGAATAAACACAACAGGACCATATGAAAGAAAAACCGAAGACCAAATTGGACACAATGCAATAGTAGTACGACCAAACTGAGAGTAATATTTGATGGCTCCTGTAAAACGAGAGCGGTTGTTTATAACGTTTCAGAAAATACGATATTGCAATAACGGTCGATATTGTATCGATAAGTTTGCATAGCTACACGAAATATCAACGAATAATATGGAGAGAATCACCGAATACTCCATTTAACATTTACGAGCTATAAACTATCACCCATGGAACGGTAAGTGCTCACATGCGTTGATACCGTTGAAGAACTTAAGTTGAGAGATAAAATCCACCTAATATTTTCAAGCCTAGAAAATTGTTATATAACCACAACGTCGTGCAGCCGTGCTGAGCTACATCAATATGTTGTAGCGGCCTGTTTCTTCAACTACAAGAAACACCGCACAATATACATAATCACAAACGGACAATTCTCCGTAGACTGAATTATTTATTAACGGACAATTCTCCGTGTATAAATAAGCATATTCCAAAAGAATATGCAACAACAGTCTGCCCATGCAAAATCGGTACATGCAACAAACAATTTTGTACACATTACAAAATTAACAAATTTTATTATCATACCGATTGGCATGACAATCAAGATCGTTATCAAACATTGAAACGAAAATATTGCAATTGCATCATAGATGCCACCATCATATTTTGTGATAACCAAGACACAAAATATTTAAATTAAACGATGGCACGGTAGTTGTGAAAATCTTCTTATAGATGCCCCCTCATCACCATTAAATGATTGTGATAACCAATGACACAATCATTTAATGCATAGTTAACATGATGGCGTGGCAATTAGCATAAAGTAAATTTATCATTGCAATAATGTTCATAGGCGTACGCACGTCTATTATCCAAACAAATTGGTAACCAGCTGAAACCAGATTTGGTGGATGCAATTCAAATTTTTATTGCCTTGTTTACCAAACGCAACAATACTGGATCAATCCAATTTTTATTGCATCCAGATTGCCTTAAAATTTTGTATAAAAGCTATACAAAATTTTGATTTATTTCCTATTCAGTTTTGGAGTTTTGAAGCAGCAGGAGCTGCTCAGCAACCGTACCATAATTACTTATTTATTAAATAAAATTTTTGATTAATTTTTAAAATTAAATTAAATTTTGTTTTTATTTTTTTATTATTATTTTATTAAGTGCTCCGCTTCGCCTTGCATTTTCACTTCAGCAAATCAACATAACAACGTACGATTACACGTCGTTATATCTGGTGACCCTAGACGTCGGTGTTTACCGAACAGGTGAGTTTTAAAATTTTTTTTATTAAAAATAAAGAAGTGAAAATAAAGTGTAAAATTTTTTTTTATATCAAAAAAGTGCATGGTGTTTCATTCACTAAATTACATTAAATATAAAATACGAGTTTTATGAAATAGTGGCCTAAGCCCGCACCAGTCGTAAGCGCACTATTTTCATAAATCGTAACAATTCCCCTGGTCGCTTTTTAGAAATACGTGCCCATTCCGACACTATTTCTAAGAATTCACAAAAAAAAATATTTTTTACTCTCCACTACATCCAAAGATTTTTTTTAAGTGCGATTAAATATTTTTTTTAAGTGTGTGAAAATAAAAATATAAAAGCAAAAGCATTTCATTTTGCTCATAAGCCGACATGACACATAACGAAGAAAAGGACCAAAAGCAACTTGATGAACCTGAGATAGCCTCGTCAAAACAATTGACAAAGTTACCAGCGTTCTGGGAGACAAATCCTAAAAGTTGGTTTTTGACGGCCGAAATAATGTTCGACGCGAACAAAATTACAAACGACAAACAGAAGTTTGCGCATATCGTACTGTCTCTAACGGCAACACAGGCGGAGAAGATTAATTATATATTACAAGATCCTCCACCTGTTGAGAAGTACGAAACAATTAAGAGAGTCTTAGTTGATCGATACTCCATTTCCGAAGAACGGAAATTGGAGACAATCCTGAGCAAAATCGAGATTGGTGATCAAAAACCATCCGATATTTTGCATCAAATCAAGTCGTTGGCTGAAAAGAATTTTTCAACCAACGTAATTACGAAATTGTGGATCAGGCAACTGCCTGACTACATACAAACAGCGCTGATCCCGCAGCAAGATAAACAAGAAGAGGATCTCGCTGATATTGCCGACAAGCTGCACGATTTAGTTGGCAGTCGAACTCAGACTTTGAGTTCGATACAACGCAATAACCATACGCCTAGCTCTGAGCTGCAGGTAGCTACCTCAGCAATTACAAAGCTAGAAAATACAATCAAGAGACTAAGCGATAGGTTAATAAGACTCGAGACGCAATCACACACACAGCGACAACCCCCGCGATCAAATTCTCCCTGGAGACGTACACCTTCTCCTTCGAGACCCAGGCAATTTAACACGCATCAGGGAAGTTCAAATCGCTCAAGCAATTCACGAGCGAACGGATACCAATCGCCACAAAACTGGTGTTGGTATCACGGTCGATTTGGTAGCAAATCATCTAAATGCATCAAACCATGCAATTTTGCTACCCAGCACAAAGAGCCAGCAATTACCGGTTCCCCAAACTATTAAGTCTTAAGCTCGCAGCGGCAGACTTGAGACAAGCGCAGCACAGCCGCTTATTTATAAGGGATTTGGAAAATAATATCACGTTTCTGATTGATACCGGCGCTGATCTCAGCGTAATCCCTTATCATAAATACTATCGCTGTGGAACAAATCGCAATCCCGATTTAGTTCTGTCAGCAGCAAATGGTACCACAATAAACACTTTTGGTACCAAACTACTTAACGTTGATATTGGCTTAAGACGTTCTTTCAAACACGCATTTATTCTTGCCAATGTCAATCGCCCCATCATCGGCGCGGATTTCCTAACAAAATTCGGATTATTAGTGGATCTGAAAAATCGCAAATTGATTGATCCATCCACTAAGCTTACTATCAACGCTACATCAGCACTCGTTGATACGCCATCACCATTGTTCTACATAATCAACAATGGCTATGGAGCATTGTTAAAGAAATTTTCTTCTTTAACAGCTCCACCAAACTATAACTCTCCGGTAAGGCATAATGTAGTACACCACATTGTGACTACAGGCCATTTACCATTTGCGAGACCACGTAGGCTTGATCCAATTCGGCACAAAGCAGCATTCCTAGAATTTCAGCACATGGTGGAACTAGGAATCTGCCGACCTTCTTCTTCAGCAGTTTCATGTCCATTACACATGGTGAAGAAGAAGGACAATGACTGGAGACCATGTGGGGACTACAGAAGGCTTAACGCTGTCACAATTCCTGACCGTTACCCTATTCCCCACATTCAAAATTTTTCCATGCAATTACATGGATGCTCAATTTTTTCACAAATCGATCTCGTCAGAGCATATCATTTAATTCCAATTGCTCCTGACGACATACATAAAACTGCAATAACCACACCATTTGGCTTATTCGAATTCACTCGAATGCCATTTGGTCTCAGAAATGCTGCGCAAACATTCCAGCGTTTCATCAACGAAATCGTGAGAGATCTCGATTTCGTTTTTGTTTATATTGACGACATTCTCGTAGCATCTAGAGACGAGAAGCAACACTTACTCCATTTGGAACAACTCTTCCAAAAGTTATCAAAGTATGGTGTCAATATTAACACAGCAAAATGTGTGTTTGGGACAAGCAATCTTGACTTCCTCAGTCACAAAATTACCCCTAATGGCATTCTGCCGTCCGAAGGACGAATTAATGCAATTAGGGAATTCCCAGCACCACAAAACGTTAAACAAATTCAGCAATTTGTCGGAATGGTAAACTACTACCACCGATTTATTACAAAACTCGCTGAGATACTTGCCCCAATTCACTCACAATTGGCAACACTTCTCAAGAAACTAAAAACGCCTCAAAATTTCTCTTGGCCTGAAGAATGTCAAAAGGCATTCCTTCAGCTCAAGAAGTGCTTAGAAAATATTGCTCTTTTAGCGCATCCGCTAAATGCAACAAAATACAGCATCACTACTGATGCCTCTAGCACAGCAATAGGCGCAGTCTTACAGCAATTGAATAAAGGCACTTGGGAGCCTCTTGGATTTTTCTCCAAGAAATTATCAGACGCCGAAAGAAAATATTCGGCATTTGACCGCGAATTGCTTGCAATCTTTCAAGCAATTAAGCATTTTCGCTATTTTGTCGAGGGTCGGGAATTTACTATTTTTACCGACCACAAACCGCTTACTAGAGCAATTATCTCTAAAGCGGAGCGAAATCCTCGGCAAGCACGCCATTTAGACTATGTCTCGCAATTTACCACAGACATACAGCACATACAAGGCAAAGACAATGTGGTCGCCGACACACTTTCTCGGACTTCTGACCACGAGCTTGCCTCCGTAGCAACTCGCTACGACATTACAACCATCGCTAAAGCACAAGCTAGCGATCAAGAACTACAGAACTTACTCTCTAGTTCTACAAATCGGCGCACTTCCAAATGGAAATTAGATAAATTTCCATTAGCCGATTTAACAGTTTACTGTGAAACATCTACAGGCAGCAATCGCCCGTACATTCCAGAGACATTACGTCGAACTATTTTCGATACTCTGCATAATATTTCACATCCAAGTGTACGAGCAACTCGTAAACTTGTCACTGCAAAATACTTTTGGCCTAGTATGAACAAAGACGTAACCCAATGGGCGAAATCTTGTTTATTCTGCCAAAAATGTAAGGTGCAACGTCACACTAAATCACCCCACGGGAATTTCCAAATTCCACCAGGTAGATTTGAGCACATCCATATAGATATTGTCGGACCACTTCAACCATCTAATGGATTTTCATATATTTTAACTTGCGTTGATCGTTTTACGCGGTGGCCTGAAGCCTACTGCATAAAAGATATCTCCGCAACAACAATAGCAAAAACGCTCGTCGATAACTACATCTCTAGATTCGGCGTTCCGGCCAACATAACGACCGACCAAGGCACACAGTTCGAATCAAAACTATTCGCTGAGCTTATGCAACTCTTAGGCTCACAACGAATACGAACAACTGCCTATCACCCTCAAGCAAACGGTATGGTTGAGCGCTTTCACCGCCAACTTAAGACAGCTCTAAAAGCTCGTGCAAATACCGTAAACTGGAGCTCAGAAATTCCAATCATATTATTGGGAATCCGAGCAACAGTTAAAGACGACCTGAAATGTTCACCAGCAGAACTGGTGTACGGTCAAACGATCAAATTACCTGGAGAATTCTTTGTGGAACACCCACTTACATCTCAGGTAACTACTGACACAGTAATTGATCAATTGCGCTCCACGATGAACAAACTCATCCCAAAGGACACGCGCAAAACCAACCAAAGCGACATATTCGTACCAAAGTCACTGCAAACTTGTGACTACGTTTTCGTACGAATAGACAAAGTTCGCACTGGCCTCACACCACCATATGAAGGCCCATACAAAGTGATACGACGACTTCGTAAACACTTTGTATTACAAATCAGAGACAAACATCAATCTGTCTCTATTGATAGACTCAAACCAGTCTATGGAATACTGAGTTCACCCGATCAAATATCGGGAGTGAAGAAATCTGTCCGCATTTTCGGCTAACATAAACTTCACCCAACTCAAACAATAAACTCCAACTCAAAAGTTCCAACCACAATCGCTGGTGGACATCGACAATATATTTTGTATGGCGATCATACATCGCAAACAATGATACATTAACTATCATCAAACAATTTGCACTGGTAAACAAATACATCACCGCTACTATTATAATGATCATACATCATTATAATAGTACAATTCCCAAAACTCCATTCACAATCGCTGGTGGACACAAAAACTCTCAAAAGGGAGGACCTTTTCACTGAGGAGGGAGTGATGTAGCGGCCTGTTTCTTCAACTACAAGAAACACCGCACAATATACATAATCACAAACGGACAATTCTCCGTAGACTGAATTATTTATTAACGGACAATTCTCCGTGTATAAATAAGCATATTCCAAAAGAATATGCAACAACAGTCTGCCCATGCAAAATCGGTACATGCAACAAACAATTTTGTACACATTACAAAATTAACAAATTTTATTATCATACCGATTGGCATGACAATCAAGATCGTTATCAAACATTGAAACGAAAATATTGCAATTGCATCATAGATGCCACCATCATATTTTGTGATAACCAAGACACAAAATATTTAAATTAAACGATGGCACGGTAGTTGTGAAAATCTTCTTATAGATGCCCCCTCATCACCATTAAATGATTGTGATAACCAATGACACAATCATTTAATGCATAGTTAACATGATGGCGTGGCAATTAGCATAAAGTAAATTTATCATTGCAATAATGTTCATAGGCGTACGCACGTCTATTATCCAAACAAATTGGTAACCAGCTGAAACCAGATTTGGTGGATGCAATTCAAATTTTTATTGCCTTGTTTACCAAACGCAACAATACTGGATCAATCCAATTTTTATTGCATCCAGATTGCCTTAAAATTTTGTATAAAAGCTATACAAAATTTTGATTTATTTCCTATTCAGTTTTGGAGTTTTGAAGCAGCAGGAGCTGCTCAGCAACCGTACCATAATTACTTATTTATTAAATAAAATTTTTGATTAATTTTTAAAATTAAATTAAATTTTGTTTTTATTTTTTTATTATTATTTTATTAAGTGCTCCGCTTCGCCTTGCATTTTCACTTCAGCAAATCAACATAACAACGTACGATTACACGTCGTTATAATGTAAAAACAAATATTTTTGAGATCGAGGAAACCAGCACTGGAATCCTGATACAGGTTGTTTTTAATTTAAGGTCAATTTAACCGACCAACCAGCTGGTTGGCTTACACCAGTGATCGTTGCAGTAAAAAATTCTTTCCCAAATGTTATGGATAACAAAACTCGGACGGGATGACCAGTTACCTAACGAGTTTGTAACGAAATGGTTGGAAATACTGCATAAAATGCAGTGCATCAATTTAGAGAATTATTTATACAATTTATACACGTGTGTAGGCTACCAGATAACTACATGAATTCTTGGATGCATCGAAATTTGCTTATTCAGCAGTAGTTTATGATCAAATATTCGAGTCAAACGCCATTCCGTCGATAAACTGTTATCAGTAAAATCAAAAGTGGCACACATTAAGCAGATTTTGATTCCGAGATTACAGCTGAGTTTCGATGGTCGGAAAAGCATTGGAAACGGGTTTTACAGAGGTGGTGGCTTGGACAGATTCAACTATATCGTTTTGGATTGGCTATCGTCGCAACCGTTTTAAAAGTGCACTTTCATCGGCTACAGGACTTCAGAAATTCTAACTCATATGAATCGCGCGAAATGGACGCAAGTGGCCATTTGAGACATCCCACTGATTGTGCTTCAAGAAGGGTTGAACCAGCTAGAAGATCTCATTTTATGGTGGCACGGTCCAAAATAGCAAAACATATCCGAGCTTTGGCCAAACAATAGTACAGTTAATTCTTCTGCTAAACGACGAAATAGCAAAAATTCACTTACCATGCACACCAGGGTTGTCGTTTTCCATAAGTCAAAAGTAGCAGAAATCGTGTAACAATAGGAGTATTTTGAGAAGGAGAGGAGTAAATGAAAAAAACAAAATAAATTTCGTGATTTTATTGTTTATTTCAAAAAAAATTAAAAAACGTATCTCTCATAAATTAAATGATAAATAAAAAGAAAGTGCAATTCATTACAATCAATAAAATATAATATTTAATTACTGACTTAGCGATTAGGAACTCAGTTCATATCATTTTTCTTACCGGGCCACACAGTTGTGTGGGTAAGGCAAAAGAATCATGTCAAAAAAGTATTTTTGTATATATTTTGAACCAACATAACACATTTGTGCATTCCACATAATGCGTTTTCGTCCGAAAACTAACACTATAACTATAATAATAGTAAAATAATTAATATATTATCAAAAAAAAAATAATTTATATGTTATATAATTTATGTTATCAAATACTCAATTCCCTTAAACGTATCACTTCATATGACGTGACTATGTTCCTGGTTACTAGATTTTAAAATCACAATTTACTAAATAATTTTGTCAAAAACTTTCAATTATAATTTTTTAAATCTTAGTTGCCTGCATTAGTTTGAAAATTTCAAGTGATAGAAATTGTCGTTTGAAGTGATAGCAGTCGCAATGAAATATTTATAAAGCAGCATACTAAGATTTAAAAAACATAACGACTTTATAGAACAATTATTTTGAAAATTTCGATCTAATGATCTAGTAAGGAAAAGTATAGGAGTCTCGTCACTTGAAGTGATGCCACTGCGGGAATATGGGTGCAAATTATAATGTTTTTTTTCAAAAATATTTCCGATTTAACAAGATCCGTTATAATCTGGAAGACATTACAACCTGTCATTTTTTTCTCACACATTTGTGTGGGTTGACTCGAAATTCAAGCAAAGAAAAATTTCTCTGGCAGAAAAAGGGATATACATTTGTAAATATACATACCTACTATTAACTTGGATGGCAATATTAAAACAATAGAATGCAAAAGCGAGTAATAGAAACAAAATTGGAACAATTAAAAAAGGAAATCCGAAAGTTTTTATATTGACAGCGAGTTCATACGATGGATAAAAATCTCGGATTTTTCTATCCCAGATTTTTTTTCAATATTTTCAACTTTTTTGTATGAAAATAGGCGTGTCTGTTGTATAATTTACGTGATGTAACTGGTTAAAACAATGGGATAGAAAAATCCGAGATTTTTATCCGTCGTATGAACTCGGTGTGAATTTCATTTTTTCTTTTATTATATAATTTCGCATAACGGAAGAGTATTTTAAATAGAAAAGAGAAAAACATATGTAGTGTTTCTCGCTTACGCAAATAAAAAAGAAAGAAAAACCTAATTTTTTCAGGGGAGTATAGATTTGATTTGCGGAGCATAGTAGTACATCGGTGATGAAAGTAGTACATTTACTCCTATAGTAGCAATTTCGACAACACTGATGCACACTATATAACCAAATTGATTAGATGAAATAATCAGTAGATGTACAGTCTAAACATTTTGGAGCCGTAATCAACATACTGAAATCCGGAAAATACATACCATAATGTCAAGTAAAATTAAATTTTTTAAGCCATTTGTCGACGATTTAGTTGCGAGTTGGTGGTAGCCTATTAAATGGGTTCACAACATACAACATAAAGCTCACCACATTTAGGAGGATGGTGGGATGCTGATATGAAAAGCTCAGAGTATACCACTTGAGGAGAGTGACCAATGCACACATATACATAAAATATCCGAAAGGCCGATCTGGGTTCTTCAAAGGTTCTAAGACAACTCTACCTTAAATAAGTGAATATTGCTTGGCGAATAATAGACGTAATAGTATTTTTGTTTTATAAACATCGCTTTTCGGGTTTAATAATTATTATTATGATTTACCTCAAATATTACAGGAATAAATATGCGCATCATCTCGGCACCCCACGCTCTCCATTCTGATTGTGCTCAGAGCAGAAGATAAATTTACAACTGCTGAGGGAATTAATTGTTTTATTTGTACCTAAATACCAAGTGCTGACACTAAACCGTGAGTGCGAGAAATTTTTCTGCGAAATATGAAGCACGGATCATGGGCGTCAACAATCTTAACGTACTGTAAATTTCCAAAAGAATATATTGAATAAACAATTTTAAATGAAAGCGGCTATTTTGTCTAAAAACGACATTAAACGCTGGAGGGATAACAGATCTATCTTAATTTACAATCTATACTGGTCGCTGAGATACAACGCGGTGTTGAGCACAAAAGTAAACTATGTTCAATTTTTTATTTATAAATTAAGTGTGGTGTGTTCGAGATGTATGTTCATTTATCGTCAAAGAAGATCGGGTGGTGGCTACAACATATTCACCCCTCTATGTTCTGGTATTATAGAATGAAATCAAAGACTATTGTTGAAATAGTTTGCTTCTTTACAATTATTAAAATTAATAGAAATTACAAATGTTTGGTGTGGTGAAAACTCCACTTCATACCTTGGAATCAATTTTGCTCTTTACACAATTGCTATTTAATAACAGCAAGCTAGGACAGACAGCACTTTTTAATCACAAGGTTTCTAGGTATAAGGATAAACACTTTTATAGGTTGACTGATCCTTTCCACTTTGATAGCTAGGTCGTCGCTAGTGTCTGACGTAAGGCGCCAGCCACATACCCCTAAAGACGGTCTGATCATTGTTTTCGATGATGATCTCATATCCTATATCGTTCTGTTAAGTACCTTCAAATGCGCTCTGTGATCCATAAATCCCATTCACATTTGACTCAAGGCACCTCAAGAGTATCTTGGAGTACTTGAGATATAACACAACTTTTATACGAATTAAGCAGACTACATTTTCTTAAATATTAAAACACAGTTGCAATACCCAAATGTGATTTCATGTGATGTGAATTCATCTCGTAAAGTAAATAGACCTTTATTGAAAACTTCATCTGAAAACTATTATTCATAATTGCCTTGACTGGTGTTTCGACACACAACTGTTGTTTAAAGTCGGCCAATTCTGACTGTGGGTTTAATGGTTCACTTCACTTCCCTTCGAACATAACGGGGTTTTTACGACCTTACATGACTGCGAAAGCTATAGAAAGCTGGCACCAAATTTTGACTGCGCGTAGGAGTCTCGGCATCCGGCTGCTATGCGGGCTTTAGTATCCACCTGGGCATCATTTGTTAATGATATAATTGACCCGAGATATTTCAGGTGAAATTGTCAAAGTTATAGTCTTCTGAGATTTACAGTATGGATACTTCTTGGTGTAGATAGACATTTAGTTTTCTTGCTGTTCAGTTGCAGACCCAGTTTTTTAGATTGGAAGATAAGCAGTATTAAATTGTTCTTTATATCATGAAGTCTTCAGCCTGCAAGAATTTGGCCTGATTTATTGAATTTGCAGCAAGAAAGATCAATAAAACATGCGCTTCGCGCATCGCTCTGTTGCACACCTGAATCTATGACGAAGGTGTGAGACACAGTCCTTTTAATTACAATACTATACACAAGAAGCTTGATTTTGTCAGCTTACAGAGGGAGATGAGCTTTTTTAGAATTCCGAGTCATTTGAGTGTGGTCTATCGGTTATCTGTTAAATGTGGATAATAACTTACACTTAAATTTTAACTGAACAAAAAAAGTGCTTGATGGGACTAGGTTATACATTATAGCCGGTTCCGTGATGCCTTCGTCGCTGTTATTATTCAGCTAATTCAAGCTGTATGCACCAACATATAATGCAATATTTGCACACCTACAGATTTTTTAGTACTTTGCTATCATACTTCTGAGCTTCGGAATACATATTCATAGAAAACTCATTTATGTTTTAAAGAATGTAATTTTTTTTTATAGTTAGTGCGAACCTGTGCATACTAAACCTCCACGGTCCCTATAACTTTTCATGTATTAATATTTTTCTATCAGTTTGAACCATCAGTTTTTTAAAAGTGCTTTAGTATTAGTTTTATACTCTCATGCTTCTGATCCATAAGATTCCACATTTCTGTTATATCAAACTGGATCCACGGGTTCAGGCGTTTTCCTATTTTGAGTGGTCTCCTGCCTAAGATAACCTGCTGTGCGGACACCTAAGTCAGAAAAATGAGAATCGTGTATGTCTGCCTGCTTTAGGCACTGTTAATAAAAATGCACTTCCAACAACTTTGCATAATAAATTAAAAAATTTGACATCTATTTCAAATTGGCAATAAATTTTATAAAACTTCACATGCTTTTGAAAATTTAGATTTCAGGCCACCTACCAAAACATTAATAGAAATATATTACGTCCTCTGTATCTAAAGTTGCCGCATCCTTTAAGGACCTTTAACGATAAGAATATTAGCCAAGAGATTTCATTGACTTATATTCAAACAAGTTGATCACAATTAGAACACACTTTACGTTAACACAAAGAGTATGTATACTTTATATTACTATTTCACAAACATCTTCATCCCAAAAATGAAGAAGACGCAACACAAACTAAACAAAATTCCATTCCAATCGTAATTGATCAATTTATTGCAATAAAATTAAAAAAAAAATTGAAATCCATACACAATAAATTTTTCAGCGAATACTTTAAAACTTATTTGTTTTATTCAATCTTCACCACAATGTACATACGTACACTCATACGTGTAGTAAGAAAGTTAAAAAAATGTTTTCTTCGTTTTCCTACCTAAATGTTTGATCATCTCAAGACGAATATTTATCCGTTGTTTGCAACTATTTTATATTCGATTTTATTTGCGTTTGTTATTTTTTTATTTGCAAATTTCCTGTCTGGATGATTCTTTTCTATTGTATTGTCTTATAACACCAAGATGTTTAAAAAGCTGTTTATTATATTATTATTATTACAAAACTACTTATTTTTTCACTTCAATTGTTTTTTTGTGTTTAGTCGCTCTTCGATGTTTGTTTAATTTCTTTATACTCTTATATCCTTCTTATTCAATAGTTTTCAATAAGATTTGTTTCCATTCCGTTTTGACAACAACAAAATCATTCGATGGTACATATACTTAGAGATGGAAAAGCTCTCATCTTTTATCATTCGTGTATCGATTAGTTTTGTTTGTTGTGAAAAAATATATTTTTCATCTCCTGGTTGTGCAGAAATGAAAAATTACACTTTGTACGGTAACAACTTTATGATAATTTTCGATATCTATATACATTTCGATTTCGCGCAAGTACACGTTTATATAATGGACAAAAGAAAAGATCAAGGTGTAATAATCTCGAATGAATCGAAAAATATCGGATGTCCAGCTGATTTGTTTTCTATATTTTTTTGTTGTTTTTAAAACTTTAAGATAATCAAGCCGCGCACGATATCAACATTTTTTTTTAATATCGCGGTGAGTCGCGCTGTTATTTTTTATTAAGTGATGACCGAAGAAAACACGTATGCACATTAAATTAGGTTATCAATTGTACATGTCATGTGAACAAATCCAAATGGATAAAAAGGGAATGATATTTTTTTTTTTTTTTGAAATATATAGTTAGAGGGTGTAATCGTGTTTAATTGAATTCTAAATTGATTCAATGGCGTACAGATATAGGGAGACTTGTTTTGTACCTCGTTCTGTAGATTACATATGTTTGTCCCTACACGATTTTTTTTATTGATATTGATGAGACCCATATAGAATAGATATAATATGAATTACCCTTTTTGTGTGCATATTTTGTAACCGAGTGTCGGGGACAATTGTGCCATTGTTTGATTTTTAATTGAATTTATTTTTAATCAATTCTAGGTAGGATGAATCCAATTTAATTTCCAACAAATATTTTTTTTTGTACGTGCTTGTGGATATATTATTTATATATGTATTAATTTGATTGGGATAAATTAAGGGATGATGTTTTTTTCGAGGACTACCTTTCATTTATTTAAATTCAATTATGAATATTAATTATATTTTTATTTATTTAATTTTTGCTTTTTTATCTGTGCGCCTCAACAGCAAAATAGGATTTATTATGTACAAAGCCAATTATAATGTGATGAGGAGTTTAAGAGATTGTTTGAAAATTCATAAGGGGTTGATGTTGTTGTTTCAGATTATGGTTCTCTGGTAATAACGACTCAACACGGCAAGTGTTTTATTACAAGGATTTTTAAAAAAATGATGTCAACAAATGAAATAAAACATTGCCCGTGTAACATCATAATCTGAATCATAACACAGATGTTTGAGATAAAAGCAATTTTGAGATTTCCGATAAATCTCATTTTAGTAAGAAGGTTGTCAACCGCCCAAACGGCACAGTGGTTAAAGCTTTGGCGTTTAATTCGGGAGGTACCGGATTCAATCCCGATAGATGATCTGTGATGAAAAGGAAGCTAAAACAGTTTTAGGGGCCGAAAGTAAAAATATGCTACTATGACGATAGAAAGATTTCCGGGGCTGGGACAAATAAATGATAATTGCTGTATTTTTTAGTCGCTATTCGGATCAGTCTAAAATTATTGGAAAATTATTCCGAGCGTATTGTTTACTAATGAGTTTATAAGCATGTGACTGTCAACCTGTGGCTTCGAATGGTCAACAAGGGTTTGTGTCAATAAGAGAGTGATTAGAGTAGTGATTAGTATCAAATGATGGCATAAGATAGATGCTCTTTAAAATAAGATAGATCTCATCAAAAAACTACGAGATTTTTCCATTTGCTAATGCGTTGAAAATTGAATCATAGAGTATTTTGGAGATTTTTAAGGGTCTGAGGCCCAAGTTTATTTTTAATTTTTTTCATAGTTCAAATGGTTTTAATGAAAATTGCTCGCAGGAGGTTTTCTAGTACTAGGAACCGATTGTGATGTATCCTGATTTCATTAAAAGCAGTGTTAGATTTTTTTTTTAGCCCAAACGATTTAAATGAAAATTGCTGGAAGGAAAATTTCGAGTACCGGGAACCGATGACGATAGATCTTCATTTCGGAAAAAATCGTGTAATTGGTTGTCTAGTGGGCGCCGTGTTTAATTTTAATTTTTTTTTAGATCAAATGATTTAAATGAAAATTGCATGAAGGAGGTTTTCTAGTACCAGAAATCGATGGCGGTGAATCCTGATTTCTGGAAAAATTGTGTAGTGGGTTTTCTGGTGGGCCCCGGGTTTATTTTAAATTTTTGTGCTGAAACTATTTTAATGAAATTTACTAGAAGGAGGTTTTCTAGCACCAGGAACCGAAGGGGATGAATTATGATTTCGGGAAAAATTGTGTAAGGTCATGTCTGGTGTGCTAAGGGTTCATTTTGATTTATTTTGCTCAGCTCAAAAGACAAAAGCTTGAAGAAGGTTTTCTAGTACAAGAAATCGATTGCCATGGATCCTGATTTCTGGAAAAATCGTGTAATGCGTTTATTTTTAATTTTCTTGCTAAACTGTAATAATTTTAATAAAAATTGCTGTAAGAAGGTATTCGAGTACCAGGAGCCGACGGCAATGGATCAGCAGGAAAAATTGTGTAGGGCTTGTTTGGAGGGCCCGGGATTATTTTTAATTTGTTTAATTGAAAAACCTCGTAGTTTTTGGTGAGACCAAATTTTATTTCAGAGAGCACTTCTTATGTATGCCATCATTTGATATACATATGTATATGCAACTCGATTTTATTGCTGTGACACGATATCTTTATATAACTGAATTTTTATTAACATTGTTAAATTACATAAAACATTTTGTCTTACATACTTATGTAGATATTTTTAAATTGAGATTTTTTTTTATTTCAATGGAAATTAAGTTTATTATACTATTCAATAGTTTTCAATTAAATGAAATTTGTCTGTTGTCAGGTTTTCATTATTAACATTCCTTTTACCGACTGTTTTTTTTGTTAATTCAACAAATTTGTTATTTTTTTGTTAATTTTGTTGTTTTGTTAAAAACTTCACATCCATTATATTTTGTGATCCAACTGTCGGCTTAAGTTCTGATGGTAGAGGTATAAGAAATTTCTGTGAGTTTTTCATAATTTGTCTATGGAGTGGAAATGTAAAATTATTCCTCAAACTAAGCAACTATTGTTTGGTCAGACTATCAGCTTATGACTGGTGATGGAGGAAGATTTATGTGGAGCAGAGATAGAGACCGTCAAACTGAGCAACTAACAGTCTAGTAAATTTATTTATCTTTTATATTTATTTTACATCAATTATATTCTTGTTTGAAGGGTTGTACCCTTTTGGCTAGTCCCGTTTACAATTTTATTATATTTTTAGTCGATCCTCATTGGATCTAGTAGATCAAGCGGTTTTATCCATCGCAACCGTCTTACTGGGTTTGGATCATCCAACCTACGACGTATCTCAGCATTTTGATATAGACAAATACGTTGCATGTGTTTTCTCGAGTGATTGCTTGCTTCTTCGCTAACGAAATCCATCTTCAGATCTCTATGGGATTGTCATTTCTTATGTACCACGGTGCATTTATTATTCCACGTAGGAATAATATTCCTTGGTTATGGAATGACTGGATGATATTGGCATTGGTTTTCTTTGTATAGCCCGAGAGGTGCCGTAAGTTCACACAGGTTTTAGGATTTGCCATTATAGCAAAGTTAGCTCAGAATTTCTACCTAACAGCCAAACCAATACCTTTCTGTATTTAATGTTTCAATCTTCCTTTTCCATATGCTTTTCCCATTTTAGTTTTGCGTCAAGAGATGTTTTGCCGTATTTGCATGGGACATTTGCTGAGAGTTCAGTTCTACTGATATCCAGATGACTTTTTGTTGGTAAAATTTACGTGAACAGATTTTATTTCATTAAGCTTTATTCGCCATCTCTTCGTCCAGGTGCTGACAATATTAGTAGCCCTTTGTAATTTGCTTGTAGATACATATATATAAATTTGGTCCCAGAACGCTACCTTGTGGTACTTTGGCTGATATTTTATTTATTTCTGACTATTCGCCATCTATTTTATCACGAAAGTGTCGGTTAGATATGCAAGAATTTAGAATTTCTTAAAACTGCTTAGGTAAGTCATTTTGTAATTTATATTCGTGCCCTTATGCCCCCTTGGATGCTACATCCAAGAAGACGCTTGAACATATTTTCTTACTTTCAAGTACATTTTCAATTGTGTTTGTAATTCGGTGTACTTGTTCTGTTGTTGAATGGTTTTCTCTGAAGCCAAATTGATGTGGAGGAATAAGATTTCTTTCTTCTATTATTGGTTTGAGTCTCTTTAGGAGTAGTTTCTCGAACATTTTTGAAATTATTGAGATTAAAAAAATCAGCCTATACGAATTTTTGTCATTAAGTGGTTTGTTTGGTTTAGGACGGGATGCGTTTGCAACGTATTTAAGGAAGAGCTTTTACCGTTTGACCTGTAATTAAGTCATATCCTGGATGAAGATTTAAAGTAATTCATGTGTTTTTTAAATTTTTTATTAAGTGGAATTGACAGTTAATGTCTCAAAATTCAGCAAATTTTCGTTGGTCGGACTATCAGCTTATGACTAGTGACGGGGGAAGACTTCAAGAAATTTTCGTTATTTTTTTAAAATTGTTCTATGGGGTGGACATGAGATACCTTCATACACAGTAAATATTCGTTGGCCAGGCTAGCGGCTTATGCCTGATGATATGCTGGAAGATTAAATTAATTTTCTGTGATTTTTAGGATTCTTCTATCGGGTTGAGTTGAGCTATAGCATTTCAATATCTGACAACGGAGGAATAGTTAAAGTAATTTCCGTGATTATTTCAGAATTTTTCTAAAAAGAATCCGCTAAACTCAGAAACTGTCCGTTAGCTGGACCACCAGCTTATGACCGGTGATGGATGAGAATTTAAAGAAATTTTCGTGATTTGTTTAAAATTGTTCTGTGGGGTCGAGTTTAGATATGAACTTTCACAGTACACACAGTAATTATTCGTTGGGTAGGCTATTGGCTTATGCGTGATGATGGCGGAAGATTAAACTATTTTTCGGTGATTTTTTGAATTTTTCTATTAGATGGAGTTGAAATATACACCCCACTAATCCTTGGCCGGACTATCGGCCTATGTGATGGAGAAAGATTTAAAGTAATTTCTGTATTTTTTCACAATTTTTCTAAGTGGTTGAGTTGAGATATAGTCCGTCAAATTCACTAGACTCACTTGGCCGGACTATCTGGTAATGAAGGAAGGTTTAAAGTAATTTTTGTGGAGTTGAGCTCTATAGACTTTCAATATCTGGCGATGGATAAAGACTTAATTTCTGTGATTTTTTCTGAATTTTTCTAAAGGCTGAAGCTGAAATTTGTCAACTATTTAATCCACTAAACAGTATTCAGTAACTATAACTTAGTTGGGCTATTGGCTTATGTCTGGTGATGGCAAAAGATTTAAAGAAATTTCGGTAATTTTGTCAGAACTTTTCTATGCGCTGGAGTTGAGAAATGAAATGATGACCATACAATAAGATTGCCAGTCTAACTATTGGCCATTTCAATTATCCTTACAGTTGTGATTTTTATTTTCGACTAATAATATCACTTTTGGTATTTCCTTATCGAGTATAAAGATATTAAATGTAACAGCAATTTTTAAAATGATGTTTAGGAATTTTTTTATATCATGACAAAATATGTATTTTAAATTCCCTACCAACTGGTTATAAAGTCTAACAATAATCAACATTCTAGTTCGCCGCTTATATTTATAGGAAATGTTCTCGGTACCGCATAGACACATATAGAAAACAAAAATGATAAAAAAAATTAAAACCAATTTTTTAAATTTCAACCCCAAAAATTCTAAAATGTAAAATACGTTTGCTTTATAAACCATTGTAAAACAGAACGAACATATCATGTCGAAAGATTACAAATTATAATCAACCAAAACCACACAAAACTTAAAATCCGTTCCTCCCAGTACCAAAATTTATAATCTTAAATTGATTTCTTTTGTGATCTAATTCCTGGAGTGTGCACGAGACGCGTTCATCTATTAAATCGCGCAGCACCCCCCTTACATGTAATAATAACTCATTTTGCTTTGGCGATGTTTTTATGCTCGGTGTACCTTTCGACGAAGCGACAAACAAAGTTAAATTATTATTATTGTTATTGTAGAAAATATACCAAGAAAATTATGATATTTTCCAAATAATATTATACGAGAATATCTTAGGGGCATATTACGATGACAATTTTTTTTTCTAACGAATTAGGCCGGATATTTGATATTCTAGATTAGGAATTTCTTAATAAAAAAAAATTGTCAGAGTTTTAACAAAACAGTTTTCATTTTTTGTGGTGACAGAAATAACAAAAATTATTCAATGGGGGTAAATATTTTGTTGGTCGTCTCTTTCGCACAACAATTTTTCATCATTTTCACCCATCATCGCTCCTCAAGCTATATACTCATATATATGTACAACACTTGTCTGTGTATATAAATCGAGGTAAGTATGAAGAAGAAAAAACAATTTTCTCCCCATTATTGTGCAAAATTATTATTATTATCATCATCATTGTCATTATTACTATTATTATTAAAGATTTATAATTCTCAGTCGTATAATGAGAGGATATACATAAAAATATATCCCTTACTCCAGTATACCCCTCGTGTACGTGCCACCCTTAAATCCCAATATTAAGTGGTGGAAATGATATAACGAAAATATTCATGAAATTCCTAAAAAACGAGGGAAAATACACTACCACATCCACACTAATAAAATCAGAAAAGCGCAAGCGTCCCCATTCGAAATATGTATATATGTATAAAACATATACATAGAAAGAATAACAATGAGCTAGGTGTCAAGATAAGACGTCATTCAAAATATTTCAGCTGCAAAAAAAAAATATTAAAAATTAGAAAAATTTATGAGTTTTCCTCCTCCCCGAATAATGGGGCTAGATTTTTTTTTAATAATATAGAGGGATGGTGTTTGCGCATGATGGAGATGTCACATGATAATGACTGGTGATAAAATATTTTATGTGTGTGTGTGGAGAATGATAATAGTACTAATATGAGAATGATAATAGAGTTTGATCATTAGACATGTCGAGAAAAGTTTTATTGTTCACTATATTATACTTCTAGTATATAGTGGCGTGTCAAGCAAAATAAGTTTTTCTTTTTTGGGGGAGCGAGGAGTTTTTCTTTTTTGGATTCGGGTGTCTTGTTCAAAATTGGTTGGTAATTAATTTTATTTAATTTGTGAAAAATTATAGAGAACTGTGTACGTTGTTTTCATTATAAAAGTGTCAACATTTTTTGTCGTTTTGGAAAGTTATTTTCTTGGTATTTTCGAAATATTTTCGATGGTTGGGCTTATTAAACAATTCTTTAATTCACTGGGCTTTTTGTAGAGACTTTCGAAAGTGTGATTTTTACCCTTTCTTAAAATGCAAATCCGGTGCTGAGCCTCATTACATTCACTGATATGCAAGACTACAACCTACTGCCGTACACCATTACTACTGAGGCAAAATGGAAATTCTTAGTACCATGCTGAGTGCAAACCTCAATTTAATAATATGGTCAATGCAGGCGTATCATTCGTATAGATTTGTTTTTCCCCACTGAGCCTACCATCTTAGTGTAATTAAATCATTAACGCATTTCGTAGTTGACGACATTTTTCACCAAGCCATGGGAATTGGAGGTGTCGTCTATCGAAGTGTTACCAACTTCACGCTACTGTAACAGCCAAACGGCTGTTGTGTTGCTTACAAGCCTAGAGTACAAAGCAAAAGACAATCTAGACCATTCGGTAACTGCCACAGGTCATCTTTCGTTTCCATAAAACACGGCGTAAAGATAAACCAACAAATCTCGCCTGAAAACAGTTTAAACGGTGCTTTGTTACCTTGAGCATTTAAACAATTGAAAAGAAACCATTGGGCGTTTCAACAAGACAGAGCCATTTCATAAAGCACGTGAAACCTAACGTTTTTTTACAAGAAACAGTTCCCAGCTTCATTTTCTCACAGTGGCTACCATATTCCTCGGATTTAATCCCAATGGGTTTTCTATATGGTTCGGTCTGTAGGCCAAAGCATTAACTAAAAAATATGAGATAGTCGACACCTTAAAGACTGCTCTTCGTCGAGAATGGGACAAAATATCATCAGACCACATTCGTGCAGCGTATGAAGCCTTCTCGGACAGACTTCATGCTTGTTGTTAAATTTTAAATGTTTTTACGATATACTGAAGTTTTGAAAAAAAAAACAATATTGACAGCATTTTTAATTGGTAACACTTGGAATGCGGATCCCTGTATGATTGGCTATGAAGAGCTAAATCCGAAAAACATTCAACTACAATAAAGCCGAACATTTGGGTCTATAACTGTACTTTGAAGCAATTATATATTACATTTTAAATTCGAACGATATAAATGTTTAATGTACGCCAGTTTTATGTGGTTATGCGGGTCGGACAACCAAAACATTTGTCATGTATACAATGCACCGACTCGTTCGGCCATTACGCTTTTGAAGTTAGACCTAAACTAGTCCTAAACCAATAAAAAAAAAACGAAAGTGTGTTTGTATCGGTAAAAATTAAATAAAGATGACAATTAGGCGAAATAATGAAATATTTGAATAGTTTTCCAATTGAAATTATTCTTAAAAAAAAACATTTTTCGAATTTTCGTAGTAAAAATAAACAATCTTTTCCGTCCAAAGAAGATAATGTTTTCTTAAACAATTAATTATCTTGAGAATTCGCCTGATTATTACCTAGTTTAACGGAAATGAGATTTATTATATATTATTTATTATATATATTATTTTATTTATAATGATGGAATTCGGCACGTTGGATAAATATGGAGTTATAAAATTATAAGCTGCTGTACTCGCCAGAAGATGATATACCAAATCATAATTGTCATCTTTTCTGATTATTGCTGTAGTGGAGAGTGTAATTATTGGTTGTTTTATAGAATTAACTCGCAGACCATTTATGCTTTTCTATTGCAAGTACCTCAAAAGTATAAACTTCCGCTTGGTTCGAAAGGGTCTAAAAATCTCAAGGTATTAGAAGACATCATATTACATGTTCCCGTGAACAGTTTTCGAGGTCGTTGTTGTTAAGAATACTATAAATTTATCCGAACCCTTTGTGTAGGGTTCATAACGTGATTTTTGTGAGAGCAGGTAGTTAGACTGCATCTCAACCCACTAATTACATGAGTAGGTCACGTACTGGTGATATATATTAAAGCATACAGCCTTATCAGAAACATTTAAACATCATGAGCGGATTGCTTCCAGAAAGACACCTGCTTATTACCGAGTTCTGTCCATCCTAGTTTAAATTACAGTATTCCCTCCCAGGTGGTCATATTTCAGAACTTCTTCCAAAAGTTATTGAAGAATCTTATTTCTATCCACCATATTCAATTTCACCATAATCGGTTGAGAAATTATCGAATTCCATTTCAGGTGGCCATATTTCAGAACTTTTCCAAAAATCAATTAAGAATCCCATTTCCATCCAACGTACCCAATCCCATCATAATCGGTTAAGAATTGATCGAGTACCGTCCGAGATTGCAATATTCCAGTATTTCTTCTTATAAACATTTAAGAACCACATTTCCATTCAGCATACCCTATCCCATCATAATCGGTTAAGAATTGATCGAGTTCAGTCCCAGGTGGAAATATCCTAAAACTTCTTTGCAGAATCATTAAAGAATTTCATTTCTATCCAAAATAGCCAATCCCTTCATAATTGGTTGATCAATTCTTGATCAAGTTCCATCCCAGCCCCAAGCTAGACATATTCCAGAACTTCTTCCCAATATCGTTTAAGAATCTCATTTCCATCCAACATACCGAATACAATCATAATTGGTTAAGAATTGGTCGAGTTCCATACCAGGTAGCCATATTCCAAAATTTCTTCCTAAAATCGTTTAAAAATCCCTTTTCCATCCAGCATACCCAATCCCATCATTATCGGTTAAGAATTTTTTTTTTTTTTTATTAATCATCCAATGGATTTAATGTCCTTTTAAGGTCAATTAATACTCCCCTTTTCATTCACGCACTCACCCACCCATTCATCTATACTCACACATTTATAGTATGCAAGGGTGGGCATTAATAAATACATGTAATTCAATTACGTAGTTAAATTACTTATATTTCCAATATATAATTTATAATTAGTATTTTGATTACTTTAAATTCTAGACGTTGTATTTGATAGTTTAATTACAATATTTTTCTATTATTGTATTTGGTATTTCCATTACATAAAATTATATTCCATAAAAAATTACAAATTATGTATGTACAATAAAGTTTTCTAATTTACCACTTTTAGATACGAATTCTTTGTTGTTTGGTTTTGGGGTTTTTATTTAACGAAATGTAGTCTGAAGCCACGTCCGTAGTAGTTGTCATCTAAAACCACGCTAAATTTCAAATCCAAATTTTAAATCCGAATCTAAATCCAAATTATAAATTCAAACATTTTATTCCACGACTCAAGCTTTCTCATGTTTTTTCAGATACCACAGTAACCCTTCCGCGTGGAATGGCATACCGTGTACGTCATACATTAAATCATCTCTACTGCGAAGTGTCGGACACGTGTATATCAATACAAAATACGAACTTTAACAAGACACCGTGATCTATTTTAGATGCTATTTGTTTAAAGTACATCCAGCACATAGCCCAGATATTTTTTATTTAAAATAAAGTCATGACGTACACGTGTACGGAACTCCACGCGGAAAAGCTAATTTCGATTATAAAACGAACACGAATTCTACGTTTTTCAGTCAGTAATACCGCCGTGTCTGACACCTGGCTGGGCCAGTGAATGCTGAATTACGACAAGAAGTTATAACAAAGTAACATTTTAATTCAATTTTTAGAAATTAATTTGTAATTGTAATTTAATTACATTTCTACCAACGAAAATTGTAAAACTCAAATAAAATGTAATGTGCAATTAATGTATTTTATATTTCAATTACCGAATCAAAGTAATTATAGTAACTAGTATTTCAATTACTGATCATATGTAATTTGCCCACCCTTGACAGTATACCACCTGCACGTGCAAGCTCCATGTTAACCCGCACACTGACATGGACGGTGGGTCGGCACTAAAATCTGCACTCTAAAAAGGGGGTCTAAGTTGTGTTTATTATCGTAATCGATCGTAATCGATGATGAAAATTCGCTTTACATCCTGCCTCTGGTGGGATTCGAACCCAGTACCTCCCGGTCTAAGTGCCGAAGCTTTAACCACTGCGCCACCTGTACGGTAAAATGATGGAGTTTTGTCCCAGGTGACCAAATTCCAGAATTCCTTCCCAAAATCATTTAAGAACCCCATTTGCGTCAAGCACACTCTCGCCCCTGAAGAATTGGCTAATCAAATGGTGAAATGTCTGACATAAGTTTTCACTATAAATAATTAAATTACAATTGTTTTCGTTTGAAATCGGTCTACCGAAAGTGTTAGTTTACACAGGATCTTTTAACCTCCGGCAAATACTACGAGAAGATTGCGAATTCATGTACGAAGAAATACTAAGAAGGAAAAGATTCTAAATTCAATTTGTAATAATAATGGTCGACACCAGCCAACAAAATATCTAATTTGGCGACAATGACGATAAACATATTAAATCTCAAACTATTCAATTTCTGTAGAAAATTCTAAATTCTTACGTATTTATTGGACCACGTGAGTCCCATTAGCTTTTAAATGGTTTACTAGTTTGAAAGTTGTAATCTGAACCTTTCAGAAAATCATACAGAACTAGGTGTTAAGTCTAATAATTCTTGAGATATTAAATTTATTAATATAAGTCTTCCGGTTTATGTTAGTGATGTGTTACACTAAAAAAAATTTATTCAAATATTTTAAAAATTCGCTTAAATGCAATTTTAATTTTTATTTTACCAATACATTCTCATTTTTTTTAAAGTTTAGGACCAATTTAGTTTTAACTTCAAAAGCGTGTACAGGCGTGTGAAGTTTGTGCTAAACTATTCCTATTACTAGTTTTACTCTAGTTAGGTCTAACTTCACACGCATCGGCCATTTGGGTAGCCAATTTTTGAACATCCGTCATCAATATTTGGGTGAACATAAAATTTCGCGTATTCGATGGAGGCAGTTCAAAATTTACTTTTCCGATATCTCTTGATAAATTAGTGAACACTGGTAGAATCGTCTGCCCTCTTGCTTTGATATAATTTAATAAATTAACTTACTCCACTGCTTTCCAGCAACATTATGATACGTGATTCGTTTGGTGAAGAAATGTTTCCTAAACCGTTCTAAAAAACAAAAACATTCATTCAGTTTAATTGCATTACAACATATTAACAACATATAAATACAACATTCTTTCACCCTCAGCCATTTTCTTTTCTTTAGCCTTATACTCTTATTAACTGGTTTTAATGATAGCAACGTTTAGCTAATACGAATCTATTTTTTTTTTGCTGGTGCTACATCCCATAGGAAGATTTGGGCGCCTTATTTTCGCGGTTTCATAATCAGTTTCTATATTCAGAATAATGGATGAATACTCCATTGAATCCTAGAAAGCTGAAAGATCTGCTGGATGAGTCATACTGGAATGCCGGGGTAGGTGTTCTATTTCATTCCGTTTTATGCGCTTATTCAAATTGCTATAATAAAGCCAAAAAATAGTAGTCTTCTATGGTTGGATGTATATAGAGCCCAGTTTAAAACAATTTACTTAAATTGCATCCGAAAATATATATTATTAGGAAAAGCGTCCAGTGGTTGTGTAAACATGTGAAGTTTTTCCAAAATAACCCTATTTAATTTTTTACGCTCGCTTAGGAAAAAGCTCCCACATATTTATTTCATATAATCCTTCCTCAAGAAATCCAAAAAATAGGTGCATCGCATATGATGTTTCTACATCCACAATCAACAAAACCTTAAACTGTACCGTTTATCAGTTTGTTTTGTTTGACTGATTTGTAGATTAAAGATAATCTTGTTGGCAGTGGAAATATAATTTCACCATCGGAAATTCTTCCCAATTATTTCAATAAATCATAACCACTACTATGAATTTTAGAACGATTTTTGCATGCCATTACGTAGCTCTGCGTCGATCTCGTTATGTTTTTCCAACTTATATTTGTTTATCAGCTGTATACTCTCGAATTGCTGATAACACGGAACGGTTTATCTTTTCCGCAGCATTAGATTGTGGTGAATTCACTGCTATTTTAGTACTTGTTATGCTAAAAATATGTAGCAACTTTTTACATTCCTTGCTATGAAACTACGAGCCATTGTCGGAATGGATCGTTTGATGTACACCATATGCATAAACATCTCATTAGTTCTAAAAAAAATCAAAATTACTATTTTCCCCTGTAAGTTCTTACCTTGAGTAAGTATATCTAAGTACATCCGCTGCCATGGTCAATCCACTTTGAATGTGTATGGATGATTCTGTTTGCCGATTTGTAGGTTACGTAGTTTTGCATTCCGCTGAACAGATAAAACATCTCTGAAGTTTCCCTACTGTTTTGCAGATTCCTCCTTTTGTCTTCTACCAATTGGAATTCATAATTTCCAAATAGTTAAATCGGAAAGAACGATATTTTGTTTCGGCTGAAAGCGAATAAATATTAAATTGTCACGTACCATTAAATTGTCACGTACCGATCAAATTCATAGCTCGTGGAGAGCTTGGAGAAACTATCATCGGATTCGCAAATTTTATTGCGCCATGGGAAAACATATCTGCCACTACGATGTAATTTTCTTGTTGACATTATATTTTAAATCGATAACCTTGCAGCACTAACTGAATATTTTTTTCTATAGCTTTCGAGAGTTTCCGGGACAAAAACCTTATGAGTCTTTCATTTCCTTCTTCATCTTTCTGAAAGTGCACGGCACCGAATCCTTCAGTGCTAGCATTGCAAATTAAAATTCTTTTTTCAAGCACTCGGTACGTAAAATGTGGTTGATGCAGTTACACTTGCAAAGTTGCCAATGAAGCGACGATACCATCCAGCCATAACACACAGCATTCCGGTGTGCTTCAATGTACTTAAATTTAAGTTTACCCTAGATTCAAATTTAAGTTTACCCTAGATTCAAATTTGAAAGGATCCGAACCAATGACCAATGATATTTGAGATAGCGAATTTCCTTCATTACGAAGTTCCCCTTTCTGAAATTTAACAACAGTCCAATTTATCTAAAAGTTCAATAGAATACTAAAACGTGTTGCTTATAACCAAGAGATGATCCAAAAATACAAACACTCTGTCGTCGAGCTCGTGAAGTTTGACCTCGTGCATAAGGCGGCACATTGATTAGGCTGCTTTACGCAGCCGCATCACATTGAATTGATAGAGTGGTCTGCCTGGTACTGTTAATACAGTCTTTAGTTAAGCAGATTTTGCAAGTGGTGTCCGCCAAAACGCGTCTTTAAGATCAAGTGCTGTGATAAATTTAGTTTCGGAAGTGCATGCCAAATGCCGGTCAATTGACGGAAGAGGATAAGTACCTTTTCAGTTAATATGTTAAGTTTGCGGCCGTCCAAACATATAGTCTTGTCTTTCCGTTCGTTTTTTTATGATGGTGAAATTCAAGAAATGTTGCTCCCTTCAATCACGCTAAGGCTCAACATACTGTCTATCTCAGCGTATAGATCAGGGTTCGCAAATACATACTTCTACTACAGTGTGCCAAAAAACAATTTTTTTTAAAATCGCCTATTTCGCGTTCCAACCACTTTCATAATAACATAAAGTACAATAATTCCTTTAAATAGAAAAACAATTGTTTTAATTATAAGAATAACTTAAAATAAAATCAATAACAACCAAAATTTAAATCTCTATCTATAGAATTATAAATGAATCTGTAATTAAATTTTAGATTATAGAAAATTTATCGTTGCAATAGGAAGTGAGAATGGGAAAATATTTAAGTATTTTGTCCAGCTGTAGATATTTTTTGTATTTGGATGCTGAGTGACCTACGTTTAGAGTATATTTCGTTAATTTTAATGCAGCACATGCGCCTCAGAATTAAAACGATGTTCATTTATGAAAATAGAAATCGTATAGTAATAGTAGATGGAACAATTGCCAACTTTCTTAGAGATGTGAAATTGTTTGGAATGCTTTGCCATACTTTATTTACCTCATCCTCAATATGTAACGATTTATAGTTCCTCAAACGATTTTCAAAAGTGGTTTTTAAATTTTCAAATTTTTACCACCACATTAGGCTACACTGAAATTAATGCAATTCAGAAATGAACTTGTCACGGTAGCGAACAAATTTAATCAAGTTTCTAATTTTGTTGACGACTTTGAACCGAGTTGCGAAAGATTCCTGCGTGATTGTATTAAAAACATCGCTAAATTGTGCAAATAATTCTTGTGAATATCATTTTTGAAACACGTCAGTATCTGCCACAATCTTTTTAAATTGATGATATATTTGAGAAGTGGGTAATTTCCAAACGAACACTCCATGTATTTCTTAAGTAGCACACAGGGCGGACGAATACCATGCGGACACTTTTTTCATTAAAAAAGTTTAGCTAAGACAACAATTTTGCGCGACATCTATACGTTTCGTGAACAAAAGTATACGAAGTTTACATTTTTTATCGATCTTTATTTTCGAAGATTTGCACATGCTGGATGCACATGTTTAAGTATGTACATACATACTTGTTCAATAAAAACGTAAACAAGAAGCAAGATCAACTTTGAATTTTATCAATGGTTTTTACTTTTCGTAAAATAATTTTTTTTTTGTTTTGTGTCCTTTTAAAACAAAATTATTTTGTGTCCTATGTTACCTAATGAATGATCAGCTGTGAAAACATTTTATGATACTTTTGACTCTATTAAATAGAAGTTATTGTAAATAAGACTTATTATTATTGTTTTTGTTTTAAATTTAACCAAAATACAGGTAACCCTCCAAGAACACGGTATACAAAGAACACGGTTTCGAGGAACAGGGATACCCATTTCCTTAAATTACACGATTTCAAACAACACGATTTTTGTTAGTTATCATAACAAAAAATAAATGAAACGGAACGTTTTTTTATTTTCTTTTTTATAGTCTCGAACAACACGGTAAAGGACACGGAACGAATTAATCGTGTTATTGGAGGGTTTCTTGAAATTGTTTTGAGTTGCAACATTTTTATTCGTATTATTAAGCGATAATTTGTTATCCGTCGATATTAATAGTAGGGGTAATAAATATGTAGATTATAATTTTTTAATTTTAAAACTGAGAAAGAATACACGTGCCTATTTTATCTTGCCTTACGAGTGTGTATTTTAAAATCTTATATGAACAAAATCGACCTTGAACTAGTTTATGACATTTTTATTTTATAAACTTATTTCGCCCCAGATGGCCATGTTCCAGAATTTGTTCCAAAAATAATTTAAGAATCCTATTTCCACCCAACATATCCAATCGCATTATAATCGGTTAAGAAATTACCGAGTTCCGCCCCCAGATAGCCATATTTCAGAACTTCATCCAAAAATCATTTAAGAATTCCATTTCCATCTAACATTCCAATCGCATCATAATCGATTAGGAAATGGCCGAGTTCCGTTATAGATGGCCTTACTCTAGAACTTCTTCCAAAAATCATTTAAGAATCTCATTTCCATCCAACATACCCAATCCCATCATAACCGGTTAAGAAATTGCAGAGTTAAAATTGAAGCATCAGGAGCTGCTCAGCAACCAACACAAAAATATAATTATTTTTTAAATAAAATTTTTTTCGATTAATTTTTCAAAATTAAATTAAATTTTGATTTTATTTTTTATTTATTATTATTTTATTAATTTATCAAAGAGCTCCGCCTTTATGTCTTCACTTCCGCAACATACAACACTTATCGTTATATCTGGCCAGAATTTGTTCCAAAAATAATTTAAGAATCTCATTTCCATCCAACATATACAATTCCATCATAAACGATTAGGAAATGGTCGAGTTCCGCTATAGATGGCCTTACTCCAGAACTTCTTCCAAAAATCATTTAAAAATCCCATTTCAATCCAACATATCCAATCCCATCATAATCGGTTATGAATTTACTGAGTTCCGCCCCAGATGGCCATATTCCACAACTTTTTCCAAAAATAATTTAAAAATCCCATTTCCATTCCACATATCCAATCCCATCATAATCGGTTAAGAAATGGCCGAGTTCCATCCCAAGTGCCCTTATTCCAAAACTTCTTTCAAAATCATTTATGAATCTCATTTCCGACCAACATATTCAAATATTCACATTCCTTATACAAAAATATCTAATGTTCATTCACAATATATAATAGAAAAATGTATGTATATAATAAAATAACTTTAAAACAAAAAGACTTACCAAATAGGTAAATGCATCCTTGGAAATAATAACTCACAATCACAAATACAACTTTCACTTCACTTATGTATTTTTATCAATAATTAATTACACAAACACAATTTTAAAATAATAAAATAAAAATTTTATTTAATTTAATTTGATAGTCGACTGTCCTCGTCGACGGCCAAACACCAACTGCAAAAATATGACAGCGTGAAGTTAAAGTTTAACACAAAATAAAACGCCCTATACGCTACAAACGACCTGGTTTGGTTAGGCCGTCGGGCTGATTACATCAGACCAGATATAAAATCAGGTCGTGTGTAGTTTTGTCGTATGACCATTTTTCGGTCGGGTGATGTCAGGTAGAAAATCCATCCAACGTGGATCGTGTTAATCCATCCATCAAACCACCTGACCAAATCAGGTCGTGTGTAGCGTGTAGGGCGTATTATTTTGCCATAAACTTTAACTTCACGCTGTCATATTTTTGCAGTTGGTGTTTGACCGTCGACGAGAACAGTCGACTATCAAATTAAATTAAATAAAATTTTTATTTTATTATTTTAAAATTGTATTTGTGTAATTAATTATTGATAAAAATACATAAGTGGGGTGAAAGTTCTAGTTGTGATTGTGAGTTATTATTTCCAAGGATGTATTTACCTACTTGGTAAGTCTTTTTGTTTTAAAATTATTTTATTACATACCTAAATTTTTCTATTATATTGTGAATAAACATTATATATTTTTATAAGGAATGTGAATATTTGAATATGGTCGAACGTGACAATATTTTTGAATATTCGTACTAAAGTACAAAGAGCGTTATTTTTCATTTTCTGAATTGTTATCTTTTTTATAAATATATAATTGGAATATATTTTTTATACTATCATTTCTATATAATACATAAATAAATTAATACATATTTAAATTCGCCGCTCGCTGTCGACGCTTGGTGTGTCTAGTAGCTAAGTGGATCTGACAGCATATATTTTTGTTTGTAAATTTTTATTTTCATAAAGTATGCAGTGTTAAAATTTCATGGAAAAAAACCCTTCGCCGTTCCACACTTTGATTCTTTCGTCGTGATTCGTTCCTCGATCCTTCCCCTTCAAGTAAAAACTGTTGTTTGGTAATTTCTTAACCGATTATGATGGGATTGGATATGTTGGTCGGAAATGAGATTCATAAATGGTTTTTGGAAGAAGTTCTGGAATAAGAGCACGTGGGACGGAACTCAGCCATTTCTTAACCGATTATTATTGGATTGGATATGTTGGATGGAAATGGGATTCTTAAATTATTTTTGGAAAAAGTTCTAGAATATGGCTCTCTGGGGGCGGAACTTGGTAACTTCTTAACCGATTATGATGGGATTTTGCATGTTGGTTGGAAATCGGATTCTTAAATGATTTTTGGAAGAAGTTCTGGAATATGACCATCTGTGGCGGAACTCGGTAACTTCTTAAACGAATATGATGGGATTGGATATGTTGGATGGAAATAAGATTCTTAAATTATTTTTGGAACAAGTTGTGGAATATGGCCATCTGGGGCGGAACTCTGCAATTTCTTAACCGGTTATGATAGGATTGAGTATGTTGGATGGAAATGGGATTCTTAAATGATTTATAGAAGAAGTTCTGGAGTAAGGCCATCTATAGCGGAACTCAGCCATTTCCTAATCGATTATGATGGGATTAGGATGTTGGATGGAAATGGGATTTTTAAATGATTTTTGGAAGAAGTTCTGGAATATGATCATCTGGAGGCGAAACTCGGTAGCTTCTTATGATGGGATTGGATATGTTGGATGGAAGTGGGATTTTTAAATGATTTTTGGAAGAAGTTTTGGAGTAATGCCATCTATTGCGGAACTGGGTGAATACTCGTATATACATAGGTATATATTTATCCTTAATGATTGAATAGTCAAAGTGATTGAACTAACATTTTGCTTAAACAAATTATATTTGTTTTGTTTATATTAATTGCATATTATATGAACTGTAAAAATAGCCACCAGCTGTATATTTTTCTCTTGTATTAACAGCCAAGAAGTGCTTATTGAAACGTAATATGTGTATTTATAATGCAAAAATGAATGTAGAGGAAATATTGGCGTCACTTTTTTTAAACTAGATCTTTAGTTTCTAATGTAAAATTTTGTTTAGTACTATGTTTCGTTTAATTTTAATTTTCATTCGAATTAATATTTTTTAAGAAGCTTGCAAAGGATTTTCATGACTTTTTGTGGGACCAGACGTGGTAGGAATAATCATAATGGTGCTATTGGGTTTTCTAATAATTTGATATTTTAGCATATTGAACTTTTTCGAATTACAGTAAATGCAGTAACATAGGGAAATCAAACTAAATTCAAATTTATCAACTATAAACACGAGGATTTGCTTATTTGCTCAGATTTGGAAGTCGCGCGTTAGTTTTCTGAATGTTTAAAGACAAATCAGCAAATATTTTCTTATGCTTATTTAGTTTGAGTTGCTAACGTAAGCCAAACTTTCGACTTCGTTTGCTTCTTTGATGACACGGGTGGTTGAATTTATAGACCCAGTACCATTCCTTTGCCGTTTTTGTAAGTAAAATATACAAAAGTTTAGGTAGGAATTTTAAGGACACAATATCATCAGAGAGAGAGAGAGAGAGAGAGAGTCCACTTCTTCCGAATTTTTTAGAAATCATCAGGCCGAAAACGTGATACTTGTATATGCCGAAATATGTAATTGGTGGAATATTTCTTCATAAACTTGATCCTGTTGAACATTGAAAAGTTTGTCTTCAGCCGTTGCTCATTTGTTTGAATATATATTTTGCAGGGATACGATTAATTTCATTTGTCTACCTTGAATTTGGTGTGCAATCTCTAAAAAAAATCAGCTACATGTCTTTTTTACCAAATTTGAAAAAAACTGATTTCTATAATATTTTTTTTGGTTTTGTTATGTACGCCTAAATATTGATAATTAAATATTGTCATAAATAGTTAGATACATACATACAAAATAAATAGTTTGGCTGCGAAATACACAGAAAAAATATTTTTAAGGTATAAAAACGAATGTCGCCAACTGTACTAAATGTAGATTGGCAATTGGACAATGAATATATTTTTTATAATTTATATTTAATTTACATAAAATTCAATATTTTTATGTTATTATATAATAGCTAATGGATAATGCAAGTTTATGCCAATATTCGAGTTGTGGCCATCAAATTTGACAATTTATTTTAAAATAAAATACTTTTCGGCGAAAAGTTTACAGTTTGTGAATTTCTGTAAACTTAAAGCAACAGAATTTTTACATTTTCAGAATCGGAGAAACGATTCATTTAAAATCAATTTGGAGATTTTCCAATAATCTTACACCTCCACTCAAACAAAAGCCCCTTCCATTTTTAATTCAGAAAAAATATCTCTCATACGTAGGTTCCGAAACAAAACATTAAACATCCAAGTACAATATCATATGTAACAAGTACAAGACAACAAAATAAGAAAGTTGTGTAAGAAGAATAAGAAAAATTCTAATTATCGTTATTAAGCTGCCATATTATATTTTAATTACACCCTGATTCCATCTTTAATTTCCAAAGTAACAATTTAATTTTATAGCAACGCTCTGGCGTATGTACGATGAACGAACAATACAATGACGATAATTACGAAAGAAAATGAGAGAGAACATAATAAGAACAACAACAACAAAAACATATAAATTAACCGTTGAATAATTAAGAAACAATAATTTTATTATTATAAAAAATAAATGAAATAAATTATTATTTTATAGCTCAGTTTTATTTATTTATAAGAATATTGTCTTCTTTACGTTTCTACCACGTCTTCTTAGATTTGTTTCGTATATAAAAATATCTAATTACATAATGGGAGGAAAATTTTCTATATCTTCAACAATATAATTTTTCCTTATAGCTTTCTGTGTTGGCAGATAAATACACACAACACAATATGAAGATGATTATAAAAAAAAATAATAAGACGAAGATGATGATAATGGCGGAGGTGGAGCTCAAAATAATTTTTCTTCAAAAGCACAAAGAAAAAAAATTGTTCTTGATAATCATGATAATAAAATTATAATAATAATAATATTAATAATAATGAGGAGGATGATGATGATGGTGGTATGGTGATGATGAAGATATTAATAATAATGATGAGAAGAAAATGAAAAGCAGAAAAGTACGAAGTATTATATTATCCAATTAAAACAACACAATTGTTTCTTTATTCTAGGATTTAAGAAGAATCAAGAATATCATAATATGGTATATAAATAAGGCATAAGACGAGATAGATCTGTGTATAATGAAAATATATACAAGAAAATTAAATAATTAAACATTTAATAAATTTATTTGTTGCTGTTCATTTAATATTTATGTTAGTGCATTGCATGTTCATTGTATGTGTGTTATATGAAGGCACCTGACAGAAACAGATAATGGCTCAACATTATCGAAAAAGCAATTATTGCTTGGCTTAGTACAACTTTATGGGAACAACATATAATGAAATTGTAAAATGGAACAAAACGAGATCATCTCCACCAACATGACTGACCCAGCAGCCCTAGGACCTGGCTAGGATTCAATGAACCTATAAATCATTAATCTGAAAAATAAATATAATGATTTCCATTGAAACATCTCCCTATGGAAGTACATTAACTTTTTCGAAAGCATTGTATTGGAGTGAAGTTTATGTCAAAATACATAATAAAATATACAGTGTGACCTATGAGTACTTATAGAATCGGAAAACCACTCAAAAATTGAACTACATAGTATAAAATAATAATTTGTTAATAAGCACAAATTACTACACTACATATAAGTAAAAAAACATTTCACTCATTTGATTTTACGCAGTAAAGCGATTTGAAAATATCACTCAAAATTGTTTGTAAAAACGGCGTTTTTCAAAAGTAATACATTCTGATTAGTAAAATATATTTTTTTTTCTATTCCTACATCCTCAATAGGATCTTAATAATTATAATTCTTTAATATTTTGCGCTCAATAATTTCCAATATCTTAAAAAGTTAATTTTTTTTGCGAATTGAGTGATTTTTTATATGGAGTTTTACCCAATTTGCTAGAAATTACGACCTACGCGAGTATGTTTTGACACAAAATAAGAAAAATATGGATTATTGGGAATCGTTTGATTCGAATATCTTAAAAATGAATAAATTTTGAGTTGTCACTGTTGCATAAGCGTTTTAATTTTTGTGAACAGTTTTGAGTGAATATTATGAAAAGAATTTTTTTACAATAATTAAACACATTATACGAATTGCACAGAGGTGATTAAAATGGTTCTAAAATATCATTTATTGTAAGGAGCCAGAATTATATAACCACATGCTCGGAAATTTCCGAGGTTTTTGTTATTCGAGTTAGAATATATTGAGTATAATACACAATTCTTAAATATTTGGAATTATTTAATTTGGTTCTTAATGACCGGAGGCCGTGGTTTCCGTACATGTGGTTAGATAAGATTTGTTTCTTAAATCAAGTACTAGTTCAGATCACATTTGAGCGATCCGTAGGGGTCGAGAAACAAAATTTTAACAACATCGGGCAATTTTAACCATAACTTATACTTGGTACTATCTTTTGTCGAACGGCGGAGTTTCATTGAGTACCCAATAATTTGGCACAAAATATTTGGTTTATTGTTTTTTAATTTTTAGATAACGGAATTTATTGTCTACGTTTTGGAAGTTTTCGAAATAGGAGAATTTTGAATTTATATACATTAAACAATTCTTAAATTTCTTATTCCAAATGTAACGGTTTGAGAAATTGTTAAGTTCTATTATAATTCATAATTTAAAAAAAGAACAGTTTGAACTGACATTGTAATCCCGTTTACAACATGCAAACCGAAGTTCAATTAAATCTGTTGGGAAATGTCTTAGTCCTCTTAAAATTGGTACAAGCCGAGTTGTATCCCGATCTAATAAAATCACTGAGTTGTATTTAAATTTGCTAATTTTACATAACACATGGGGTTGTTCCATTGTTATTCGCTATGTTCAGAACCAAATTCGCAAATAATTTTACAATTTTATATTCATACTTAACTCTAATAGTCTAATCAAATTGACCTCTGATTTTCGGAGAAATATAAAGACACAAAACTCACTAGATACCGAAACTAGATGCCGAAACACTAACTAGAGCTAACCAAAAAACCAACGTTTTCTGACCTATCATGCAAAAATTCATGAAAGTGTTAAGTATGCCTTGTTGAATGATATTTGGCCAAAACCATATTTGGCATACCACCATCTATTTACCTTAATAAAGTTATAAATAGCTTAGTTGGGAGGGGAAGAAGGGGGATGGCAGCATATTCAAGAAATTTTTCCAATTTTTAGAAATATAACATTTTCATCCATCATACCTAATTTCTTCATGATGGAATAATTAATAGTCTAGTTCTGTCCCAGCCAACCACATACGCGAACATATCACACCACGGTGCAACAAGATGCAATATCTCACCACATAGTGCAACATACCGCAATATTATCGGTTCATTGAACTTCTCACCAAATCCAGGCCACTGCAATCGATTCCATGGCACTTGAAAACCTACTCTGCTTAATTGTATATGAACTCATGGATTTAGAATTTTAAATAAGTGGAAACTTGACCCCACCCGAGGACCTCCAAAAAAATTTTCTCGAAATCTCTCCGCACCGCAGCTAATTATTTGAACTCGTACACCCAAAGTCGTTTGGAACCAAGACTTATCGTCGATTCATTGATTCGAAAATAATTGTCTACAACTTTCATGAAAATCGTTCCATAGCGGTTTTGAAACTTATGATAGAAACAAATACATATTCAAGCATTTTGATCCCGTATACTAAATTCATATTCAATCCATATTCAATTCATATTCAATTCATATTCAATTCATATTCAATTCATATTCAATTCTTATTCAATTATATTCAATTCATGTTCAATTCATATTCAATTCATATTCAATTTATATTCAATTCATATTCAATTCATATTCAATTCATATTCAATTCATATTCAATTCATATTCAATTCATATTCAATTCTTATTCAATTATATTCAATTCATGTTCAATTCATGTTCAATTCATATTCAATTCATATTCAATTTATATTCAATTCATATTCAATTAATATTCAATTCATATTTAATTCATAATCAATTCATATTCAATTCATATTCAATTATTTATTATTTATTTATTTATTTATTTTATTTATTTTCATCATCAATTCATATTCAATTCATATTCAATGCATATTCAATGCATATTCAATTCATATTCAATTCATATTCAATTCATATTCAATTCATATTCAATTCATATTCAATTCATATTCAATTCATATTCAATTCATATTCAATTCATATTCAATTCATATTCAATTCATATTCAATTCATATTCAATTCATATTCAATTCATATTCAATTCATATTCAATTCATATTCAATTCATATTCAATTCATATTCAATTCATATTCAATTCATATTCAATTCATATTCAATTCATATTCAATTCATATTCAATTCATATTCAATTCATATTCAATTCATATTCAATTCATATTCAATTCATATTCAATTCATATTCAATTCATATTCAATTCATATTCAATTCATATTCAATTCATATTCAATTCATATTCAATTCATATTCAATTCATATTCAATTCATATTCAATTCATATTCAATTCATATTCAATTCATATTCAATTCATATTCAATTCATATTCAATTCATATTCAATTCATATTCAATTCATATTCAATTCATATTCAATTCATATTCAATTCATATTCAATTCATATTCAATTCATATTCAATTCATATTCAATTCATATTCAATTCATATTCAATTCATGTTTAATTCATCGAAAGGGAAGTCGAAACCAAATCGGATCATGAGATCCATTTTGCTATTAAATATTAGAATTTGTTGTAAAGCGAGCTTATCATTATTCTACTTCAATTTTGATTGTACAGGAATCAGTCGTTTAGTTTCAGGGAATTATATCCTTATTGTATTTCCAGAAATAGATGAATACCTGCACCTTAATTGATTCGGTTAAAGCTGTGATTTACCAAATGGGACCAAGGGACCGTTGATTTCTACCAAAGACCAAATGCACAAATTTTCCAACACTTCCATCATTTACAGCTATTACATTTTCTTTTCTTGATTTTCTTCTTCATTAATTTTTTGTTTCTTATCTTGTTGTTGGTGTTGTTATAATTTTTCATACACACAGCAAAAAATGAAGCAAAAGAAAAGATTAATTTTCCTTTTTATTTTCTTTTAACATTTTAATCTTTTTATTACTTTAGTCTTTGTTATTTAATTTGACTGTATATTATACGAGTATTGTACGTACCCAAGAATAATAATGATTTTCCCTTCTTGCCCCTCACCCTTCGTCATAATAATATTATTATAATACGAGTAATATGTACAGCATTTAGTATAACGAAGGGAATGAAAATTAACCCCTCACCCATATCATCCCCAAAAAATATTATTTTGTTGTTTTCGAAATAAAAAAAAAAATATTTAATTAAACTGTAATCAGAAATTATAATCACCAAATTTTTTTTTTATACAATAATAATTGTTAATTGGTGATGCCATTTTTAAATTTATTTTTTGGGTTGGTTGTCTTTTTATTTTTTTAATAAAATTATAATTAATTTACGTTTTTTATTATTTTTTTTTTTGTTTTGTTTGTTGTTTTAATTTCTATAATTTACATATTTTAATTGGGTATGAGAAGGTTTCCCATTGGAGGAAATTTTATGTAAATATTTTGTTTTATATTTTTTGAATTTTCATTTAATTTGGAGTAATAAGTTTTATACACGTTCAGTGGAGTGGGTAATATAAAACGATGATGCGAGGTAAAATAATAAAAACAGAAAAATGGAGATTTTTAATTTTTTAATTATTAAATTTTTTTGATGATGATTAGCCAGCGTTAGTCTTAATTAATTTTTTTTGTTCAGTTTAATTTAGGATTAAATAGATAGGGGAAATATGACAGATTTATGATTTTAAGATACAGAAGATTATCAATAATGTTTACGGAAATAAAACAGTGTGACGGGTTGGACGCATCTCTCACAGTGATAGTGTTACGTCATGATTACTAATAGATATACCCAAATCATTCAAGTGTAAGACTTCTGTCAGAGAAACATAAAACTTTTAATTTATTTATTAGATTTTATTATATTTTGAGCTATTCTTCGATTAAAGTTATTGGCGTTAAAGTGCCTGACGAAAATAAGTTTGCTGAAATCAGAAAGTGTTTAATAAATTAATTTTTCCCTGTTTTGATTTCTACGTATTTAGTGCAGCCCTAGTTTGAAAAAAAGTTGCGTAATATAATTATTTCTAACGAAATTCTAAAAATGGTTAAGTAACTATAAAACTTAATGTATTTTCAGCATTTCGGTTCATTTGGTCGAAATTGGAAATAATTTCTTCAAAAGTTTGTTGACAGCTGAATTGATTTGTTGACTGAAATGTTGGCTCACTCAAACGGTTTCTTATTCATGGTTAGTTCATAAGCTTAATGTTCGGAATTCAAATGCATATTCATCATATATCGTATGTTATAGCACTTGGTAAAGATTTTGAAGTTTTTGCATTAAAACTAAACAATATCCCTTCTCTCTAAGTAAGGTGCTTTTTATAAACTCAGCAATTCAGAAGTACCACCCGAACCTACGTGCCAAACGTGCCTTAAACTGCATTTCAATTTTTTTTTTGTTTATATACTTATTTCATCAACCAAATACAAAGTTTGACTACTCACAACAACACCGCAGTAAAATATGATAAAAACAAATATGTCCTAAGCATATCAATAAACTTTTTTCCAATAACTCTTTCGAAATATGAAAATTGAAGTAATTTAAACTCTTCCCAAACGCAATAAAAACTTTTAGCGATGGCTCCGTGCTGCTAAAGTTATTGGTACAAAATGGAATACGGAGAAAACTGGACCGCAATCTTAAATTTCTCTGAGGAGCATAACAGCCAAACTTTATAAGCAAGTCCAGGCAACCAATCATAGAAGATAGAATAACACAATCAATCACACACACAGCGATTTCGGCACGGTTCTTGAACATACAGATGCCTACTGAGGGATGGTAACCGTTGCAAAGCATGATATTAACGTGTAGAAACCCAATATAGAATACGCCCTACAAATTATGTAATTAATGTGTTTGTTGAATGTTAGATTACCTGAAAATATTATTCCAAGATCTGGAATATCCGAAACAAGAAAGCAACTTTACATTTATTATGATTCAACGATAACTAATTCAGCACACATCAATAACAAAATTTGTGAAGTTTGCGCTGCAGATAAGCTCAGTGTCATAATAAAAGAAATAATTTTTAGACCATTAACATATAAAAGACATCTACACTAATTGAACACTGAACAACGTCATTTGGTCACTTGGGACCTTGTGAGAAACCAGACGGTACGTTATACATGATCGAATCATCGCCCGAAATTTTTACGTTTTGCTTTTGCAAACTTAAATAAGAAGCAGCTGGAATGAAATCGGAACCGAAGACCATCAATTTCTGTCTCTATTTTTCAAATGCAAATTAAGTCTCGAGTTATCTATAAAAAGTTTTAGATTCATAGAAATAGCAAGCACTGTAAAGACTTAAGTTAAACAAGTGAAACAATGAATGACATATAAGATAAGGTACGTTGGTCAATATCAATGGAGCAATGCCATCGAAGCCTGCACCCGCCCTTGTTAGTTTTTAAAACTTCCAAACAATTAAATATTGCAGAAAACGTGAATTGAATTCTTACCGAAGACTGCAAATCTAATGGACTTAAATTTATATTCGTGCTGTCATCTTGGAAAAAGCTGTGAACAAATTCTCAAAAGCGTCACAAATAACTTCAGAACTAGTGACTGATGAATTATTGTAGGTCATTAGATGCAGATAATGAATGATAAAACGGTTTCGGAATGGAACAAATGTCGATCTCACATCTATACGATATACTCTTTACACAAATTGCAGTACTTTCGTTTAACATTAATGTCATCAGATCGTTTATAAGCCTTAATTGCATTAGACTTGCGATTAACAATATTTTTCAAACATAAATTAGATCATTGCTTAGCTAAACGATGTCAAGCTAAACCATGTCTTATGCTTCGATTTCAATGTCATCTAGGGATGAAAAAACCCTTCTGACGAGTCCCAAAACTTCCAAAGTTAACTAACCCCTGATTCAGAACGTCATCCACAGTTGACCTACAAAAATCATCGTCTACCCATCTCCAGGCAATTTTTTATAATTTAAAATCGCCTGCCAATAAAATATAATCTTTCGCATTGATTCACTGTGCTTGAATTTCAAACTTTTTTTGCGTGACAAGCTGGGCACCCGGGGGGTAAACCTAATTCGACTATGCTGAATTCATTGGTGCTAGTCCCATTTCAAAGTTAGTCCCCATTTTTGAAATATCGCTTTCGACATATTTTGCCTCTGAGACAAATATTTGTCAAAATATACACTCATATTCACGTTGATAGCTCCTGAACCATTAAGATTTTTGTTATGCTTTCTTCAGCAAAGTTGTTGCGCAAGCCTAGACCAACAACTTTACTGAACATATCAAGGCCGAAAAACGACATCTACAATCACATTTTTGTGTTATTTTATTTTTTGAAACGCAAAAAAATAAAATAACACAAAAATGTGATTGTAGATGTCGTTTTTCGGCCTTGATATGTTCAGCAAAATTGTTGCGCAAGCCAAGACCAACAACTTTGCTGAACATATCAAAACCGAAAAGCGACATCTACATTCACATTTTTGTGTTATTTTTCATATATGTGTGTTTTACTTAGGACAAGGTGAGCTTGGAGTGGCACTTCCGCACAATTAGACCAGGAGTGCTCCGTTGTGATACCACAGGAACCTATTTCCCCTTTACCCCTGTTCAAAACCATTCGGAGCTACGTACGTACCGCAAAATATCTCGCACTCCACATTCAGCGAGATCTGAAAGGCTGGTCACACTGGACACGCCCAAATACTTATGCCTTCTGTATGATAGTGCCGGACACGAGCATAGGATGTTATCTAAAGTCTCTTCTTTTTTTTCGTCCATGCAACTTCTACAAAATCATTCGTCTGTAAACCCAGCCTTCTCGCATGTTCCCCAAAAAGGCAGGGTCTTGTCAGTTTTGGCAAAAGCTTCTCACAGAAGACTCCGGGTCCACCTTACCGTTTCGAGAAACATAAGTGCACAGGTAAGGCTAAATACAACTGGAATTCGGCATACTTAGGCCAAACAAGACACTCATCTCAGATAAGATACAAAGAACACATCACAAGTACATAAAATCAAGTTTCGTACAACACATAAAAACTGAAAACCATACACTAAATTCAATAAAAATGTAACCATTTTGCACAGAATCAAAAAAGGACTGAAATTAGACAGGTGTCCCAATTTGACTCATGAGTCATGAGACATTTGTATTCTGCACGTATACGAATTACGGCCAAAATTCACACCCTGAAAATGTACAAAAACAAAAACACCCACAATTTACTTCGCGACAAAATCAACACAAAACCCCAATAAAATTTACGACCTCCATAACTTAAAAACAAAGCAGGTACCAAACAGCAGCGCCTTAGCTACAGTATATAAAGAGCTTCAAAATAGATTATGTAACAGTAGCAGAAAATAAACCGAAGAAGAGATTATTCTTGAAATTGATATTTCTAAAAAAGTTAAAAAATTGGCACAAGAAGTAAGAACTAAAAACTGTAATATACAATTAAAAATAAAAAGTTATTCATCTAAATATATAAAGTGACAAAAGAATACAAAAAATAAAGTGAAAATCGTCTTGTGAATCTGGTGAAATAAATAATATGGATAGGTGTTATAAACTCAAGTGCTTTTGTTATGTGTGTGGAAAATTTACAATTATGAGCAATCGCCGCAAAATAAGTGATGAAACCGCTGATTTATATCGACTATACTTTTCACAAACTGTTATTAGTGGTGTAAATTGGATGCCGTCTTTTGTTTGTACAACATGCATTTTCCAACTGCATAGATGGCAAAACACTGGAGCCGCACTGCCATATGATATGGGTCGATCCACAAGGACATGATGCAGTTCAATGTTATGGGTGCATGAATTATATTTTCGGTACAAACAGAAACAAAAGTGGTTCTTTGACATACACTGCAACGAGAAATACACATCTACCGCTGCAGCATTCAGATGAAATGCCTGTTCCGGAAAGATCAAACCCAACCGAGGATTATTTACCAACAACATTTGAATCAGGTGAAACCGGAGAAACATCTGCATCAATATATCAACCATCAAATGTCACTGCGCCATGCAATCACATTGAAATCTCGCAAAGTCGTTTGGATATTATGGTACGACGCCTGAAACTATCTCAGCGGCAAGCCATTCTTTTGTCAAAGGATTTAAAACAAGTGAACATTTTGGCTCCAAATGTTCGGATATATGGAGCAATAAATCGTCATCGTCATTTTACGAATTTTTTCAAATCAATTGAGAATAATTCACTCGCCTTTTGCACTGATATCCGAGGTTTGGTATCCACAATGCACAATGCATATAATCCTGAAGATTGGCGATTGTTCATCGATTCCTCTAAAAGCAGCTTGAAGGCAGTTCTCCTTCACGTTACCAACTCAAGGAATTCCATTGAACAATAACCAGCCGAATCCGATGAGCATGGCGAGCGTTTTCACCAAGTGACGGCAAGGCTCGAACATTGGTACAGCGGCAAAAAGCTAGATGCACTCTTGGGTGACATTTGTTGGAATTTGCAAGAGGAAGAAGAACCCGAAGACGACACGAACAAATCAGAAAATTAAAATTAAAAGTTAAGAAAAATGTAAATTATTTAGGAAAAAATTGAGAAAAATCACAATAAAATCAACTGAATCAATCTAATTTTCTGTTAAATAGTTTCTATTGTATCTATATTTGTCGATGAGGTGTTTATTCGATCAATTTAAATTCAATAAATGGACAAAAAATGATAAAAAACATGTTTTTCGTCGAGACAAATACTTGTCAAAATATACACTCATATTCACGTTGATAGCTCCTGAACCATTAAGATTTTTGTTATGCTTTCTTCAGCAAAGTTGTTGCGCAAGCCTAGACCAACAACTTTGCTAAATATATCAAGGCCGAAAAACGACATCTACAACCACATTTTTGTGTTATTTTATTTTTTTGCGTTTCAAAAAATAAAATAACATAAAAATGTGATTGTAGATGTCATTTTTCGGCCTTGATATGTTCAGCAAAGTTGTTGGTCTTGGCTTGCGCAACAACTTTGCTGAAGAAAGCATAACGAAAATCTTAATGGTTCAGGAGCTATCAACGTGAATATGAGTGTATATTTTGACAAATATTTGTCTCAGAGGCAAAATATGTCGAAAGCGATATCTCGAAAATTGGGACTAACTTTGAAATGGGACTAGCACCAATGAATTCAGCATAGTCGAATTAGGTTTACCCCCGGGTGCCCAGCTTGTTGCATTTTTCAACTAGCACAGTGATCGGTAATAGTTTATATTTAATAAAATTCATAAACCGTTTTAGACATAAGTAATTCTGCCACATGGAATATACACAGAGGCTAAGAAAAACCAAAAGTTGTCACATTCGACTTTAACAATGAGTAATTCTCCACTATTTGCCGCCCCGGTGGCAAAGTGGTCAGTATGTTTGAAATGAAAATATGATTATGAAACTTCATTTGAGGCGGCAAAATCCCTTGATGGGATAAAATGCTAGAGAGAGAGAGAGAGAGAAAGAATTCTCCACTATTATGAGATCATGCCCTTTGGCCACAAAGTTGAAGATAAAATTTGACTGAAATATTTTCTGTTCACAGTAATCTTTAATGAGACGAACGAAAGTATAGTCCTTTCTCTTGCTAACATAACGTCATTATCAGGAACATCAACAGACTACAACAATGTGATGTTACAAGTATAAAATTGTCAAAAGCTATGTTGTTTTGAAATGGTCATACTCATTCCATGAAATCGTTCCGGGGCAAATAAGTGAATTTGAGTGTAGGATCACATAAATCCATACAACTCTCTCCCATTTACACTGAAATTATATTTAAACTTGACATGTTAAATGTATGGAATGGGTCGAATTAAGGTTATGTCGTTTTAAAATGATTAAATTCATGTCCTACTTTTCAGAAGAGAAATATATTAGAAAATAGTTCTAAGGCAAAATAGTGAAATTGCGCCCTGGACCAGACATATCTATACAACTCGCATTTAAATAAAAGTACATTTAAGTTAGGCACCTGTGGTTTCAAAATAGTCACCTTATTTTAAGAAAAATTTGAAAAATATCGTTTGCCGTTCAACTTTACAAAATTACGAGCTGTGCCAGATTCATCCATACAACTCGTATCTAAACTAAAATTACATTTCACTCTCAATTCACACATGTGCCTTTCTAGGAAAATTAGAAAAAATCGTTCGGCTGCAAATTGGCAACGTTTGAGATAGCCACACTCATGCTTTACTTCTCACCTTTTTCAGATTTAGACCAGACCAGATATACTAGTACAACTCGTATTTGAAGTAAAATTATACTACTCAATTATTTATTATTATTAATTATCCTTTAACAACATATTTTAGTGCCAATTCACAGTATTTTTTCAGAATGGGAAATTTGTTATTTGTTGTAAATGTGAGCTAAGTGTTCTATTCACAGCTCCTTATTTTGGTTTCTTAAACTCAAATAAGAGAATCATTTTTCGGCAGTATTAAATTTAAATATTATACACCGAAATTATAACGATAACCAAGATCCATTGACGCTTGAGTAATTTAAAGCTCATTATTGCCTAATCAAATCCTCATTTAAAAATTTTTGACTCATTTTTTTATTGGCCAAGAGCGCCAACCAAGATCCGTTCACATACAAATAATCGGTCAAGAACGGGTGGTGCCAAAAAAATTTTTAATATAGAATTTGATTGTGCCATCATGAGCCAAAAATTATTTGTGAGTTGATTGATTTTGATTTACGTTCTTATTTCAGTTTTGGCCCGATTTGGGTTCTGCCAGCTTTAAAATAAATGACCAAAATTTTGGTCAAGAACAAAAATAGAGTCGAAAAATTTTCAATTGTGATAGCCTTAAATTACTTCAAGCGTCAATGGATCTTGGTTTGCGTTATAATTTCGGTCCGATTTTTGATTCGGGTTCTGATCGTTCAAACCAAAAAAAAAAATTTAGTAGGGTGTTTAATTAGCCTAAGATTGACTTTTAATTTTCCAATTGTGTTTAAATCACTTTTGATATGAATTCAGCAAACTTTTGTTACAGGATGGCTACTGCTATCTTGCAGATATCACTAAGCGCATGCAGAGGCCTCCACGGTGATCTTTTGCCGGCTACGTTCTCAAGGAGAAGTGCGAAGAGTCGTGGGGTTTGAGGCATGCATGGCTCCTCGCTTACACCGTGATTAACAGAAATTTGAATAAAATAAAAACCGCAAATAATAATAAAAAAACCGGATGTTCCGCCGAAATTCGTTGGACGGAACCCGAGCAACGAACAACGAAATCATAACCCAAGAGCGGTGCCTTGGTGCGCGCATCCATTCGAATTCAAACGGGGCAGAGCCCTGGTTTCGAAATTGGATGCGGGCACCAAGGGACCGCAAACACTATGCCGACACAGAGAGGAGTCTCCGCTCCCATCATACCATCCACGAAAAATTATTAATTCATCTTAACAAAAAAAAAAAAAATATCACACCCAAAACAACAATCGCCGAGAGGTACACAAATGGATGAAAAGAAGAAGATAAGAAGTAAAAATATAAAAAAAAAATGTAAAAATAAAAAAGCAAAAATATATTAAAAAAAATCGTACCTTAATACTAAAAATGTATTGATGCGACCTTGAGCGGTCGTCATGCCACAGGGTCGCCGCCCCGGACCGTTGCGGCTTAATGTGCCGTTACCCAGATCCACCGATGCGGCCCAACCGCCGGTCAACTCCAAATAGTACGGTTGGCCTCAACTGGCCACCGGATCCGCTAATCCCCGTTGGGCGTTAGTTCGCCTTAACTGCAGACCAACTGTTGCTGTTCACCTCCGATATATGTATCGGCCTTGGTCAACCGCCAAAACTGTAGCGGTGTCCTTTTCGCCAAAGCAAACTTTAACTGGCCACCCGTAAATAATTGTTGGGCCACTCCCCGCCCTAAACGTTTACAACCGAAAATTAGGCTTTGATCGGCCGCCAAAACGGTGGAGCTTTGTCTCACCATATACCGTAAACGCCAACCTGCTCGCCGAACCGAAAATAAAAATTAAGTGGCCTCACCTGGACATCCGTTGCGGTATCTTTCCACCGATTTAAAAATTCAAGCGCCACGACTCGGAAACCCGTGTAAAATATAGTTGCAGCGCCCGTTGAACTATAGCGTACACGTGAATAATACGGTACCTGATGATAAATGTGGTACCGTTGATAATTACGGCCCCCGTTATAACATTGAAGCCCCGGTTATACCGCAACCGCGCCTCGTGTCGACGTTATGGTGCACGTAACAAATTACGGCTCCCGTCGATTATAGAAAACAAACGGGCAGCCCGTAAATAAACTATTGGTCGTTGACTCGCCGAACAAGGATTTTTTTGCCACTTGTACCACTTGCAACAACAGTTTTATAAAAAAACTTTGTACCACCAAACAAAATCACCAACACTTGCTAATACAATCTTTGTACACAACTCAATGAACTTTACCACACCGACGTCCACGTATTTATGATCCCAAAATAAAATAACTTTCTAATTTGTTTAATAATTTCATTATATCACAAATTTAACGTTTATTAATTTTTTTTTTTATATTATCAATTTTTTTATAACAATTTTATTTATACACTGTATAATTTAAAACGAGACTTTCTCTGTCCTAACAATCAAAACTTAGCTTTAGTTTTCATTTAAAAAAAAAACTCAAAAACTCAAAACTAGACTCTATTTTTAGTCAAAATCAAAAACTAGACTTTTTATCACCAAAACCAAAATTTGAATAATCAAGAAAAAAAAATTCTCGCGCCGCAACAACGACGCGCAAAACGTTCCAGAAGAATGTCTTTCTTCTCTGTTTCTCGTTTACATCAATTAGCATTGATTGATGTAAACGAGACGCATATAAGAAAAACATTTTTCTAGAACGTTTTACTTTACACACGCTTTACAGTCGTAACACTTTTTTTAAAACTATAGCAGTATCCATCGTTTTAAATGGAAGGGACAGAGCCCAATATTGTTTAACCCATTAGTGATTTACTAACACAATTGTGCGGGTAGGGCAAAAGCACCATGTCAAAAATTTAGTTTTGTATGTTTTTTGAACCAACTTACACGTTTGTGAATTCCTGTTTAACTTATTTTCGTCCAAAAAAAACACATTATCTATACACACAATTGTATTGGTTTTACTTCAAATAAAGCGAAATTTTTTATCAACAACGCCATTACATACTATAGTTTTTTACTCACACATTTGTGTGGGTTGGACTAAAACTGAGCCAATTTTTTTGTTTTCTTGGTTGATAAAGGGTTAATACAGAAATTAATTAGTCTACTATTAGCCTATACTTATCCAAATATCTCGTTAAGTTCTGCTGTTTGGGTTCTGCTAGCTTTAGGGACGTCCTAAATCTCTTGTTTCGTAAACTCTCAGCACTTCGATGTTGTTGATGTTGTAAGTATGGATTATGGGATTTCTTTTTCTGTGGAATGACACCACACCATTCATTATGGTTATTAATGTTCTGTTGTAATTAATTATAGTATCTTGAATTTGAGTATATTAGAATTACTTATGATGAGTAACTTTGATTACTTTGGATTTTTTACCTTCAAATATCGCATATAGTACGTGGTCTGTTAAATTTAAGTTGAACTACCTAATGAATTTAACGGAGAATCCGAATGAACAAAGACATTCAAGTATCTTTTGATGGCAAATTGAATCAAATGCTTTGCTGAAATCTGTTTAGACTTTAGACAGACTCGAAGAATTTAAGGAATGATGAAATTGTTGAGTCTCCTTTTTAGCATGAGAAGTCGTCACTTTAATCTGATTTAAAAATAGATGTAATTTTCAAAATTTTCCACTGGCCGTAATATTATGGGTTTGAAAAATACTCATGTGGCTTTTGCGTGAAGCACCCTTAAATACAATTATTATTTACAATTATCTTATTTTGATCCACAAACTATTCATCGCAATCACACATGCGCTTCACACATAACTGCTCCATCAAACGAGGATTTCCTGCCACTCAAGGTGTAAACTTATTACAAGAAACAAAACGAAATTATTTCAAAGGTGTCGACAATTATTTTTAATTTAAAATTGTAAAATATATTACACTAATAAATGACAGTCGTACCCCTTTCTTCCATATCAGTAATTGTACTATTGTCTTTCTAATTAAATTTTATTACGTCAATTTAATTTACTTAATTTTATATAAATTTTAAGCAAAGCGATAATAACAATTACATTTTTAACCCGTCCATCCATTCATCTGTCGCCCATCGGCTTGGTGAAATATTATATAAACCAACCAGATGACATAATACCTCGTATTATATAGAAAACATCTTTCGTACTTTCTCACCTGACGACCTAACATTTTTAAGGTTTTTTTTTTGTTGATATCTAAATTCTAGCTAATCATTAAAAATGTTAACTTCCGCTATAAACATGCTACATACATCGCGATTCGTGACCGCGATAAAAGAGCAGAAAATTATACCCGAACCAATTTATCTATTTCTAAAAATCTTTATGATCCACGTCTCGCGATCCTAAACTATTTTGACCACCCTTCTAAATATTTGTTTAGTTCCTCTGTATAGTTGTTGAGTTTTTTGTTATTTTGTATAAATTGATTTGGCATAATTAAAAATGACATAATAAGGGTCATTTAAGATTTTGTTGTTGGCTTCGTAGTTTAGGCACATTAGTAGTCTATATATCTTAATTAGTGGAAATAATAGATAAGAGATGACTGATAACGACTTATATATATATATCGAGGGATATTAATTTAATTAAATGGTTTTATTGTTGTTGTTTTATTTATATACAGTAGAAAACTATTAAAGAAATATCAGCAACAACTATTTAAATAGTTTTATGGGGATATATTTTTATGGTCTGTTTAGAAATGAACGGGGGGCTACGTGTTTTTATCAGATGTAATGGTGTAATTTGTGTTGTTTGACATGTTTATCGCGACAAACTTGATATGGTAAGCAGTGTAATTGAAATATTAGCTAAAAAAAACGTTTATTCAAATATTTAAACATTTTTATATAGAAAAGTGTTGTTTTTAAAGTTATTGATACGCGAGCTATAGTAAAGTTAGCCCAGGATTTATTCCCAGAAAAATTAAAAAATATCAGTTTGGATTTGAAAAATATCAGCATAGACGAAGAGTTCATCTTATGTTGTTTCAATTAAGCAAGTATGTCAATATTTACCTACATAAAATTAGATCACAATAATTACATGCAGGAAGTAAATCATTCCAGCGTTTCAGCCATGTATGTATCAAAGTTTAAATTTAATTTTAAATGTAACTATTTGAGATAATAATTGAAACGGATATATTATATGAATAAGTATTTCACTGCGTGAAATTTAAATTGTATTATTAGTTTGTTAAACATATCAATAATTACATGCACGAAGTGAAAATTAAATTCATTTAGCAAAATGCAGTAAATTAACCATAAACTTTTAACCATAAAAAGTGGTTTTCAAATATTATGGCACTTAAGTATTTATTACAATATTTGCATAAATAAGGAAAGATAATAATTATTACATGCAGGAAGTAATTCCTTCGATTGTTACAATCGTACGTACTACAGTTTGTGTAAAATAAGCCTAAACAAACAAGTCTAGTTTATCTAATAACTTTGCAAGTTAACATTAATAACAATATATTTACATAAACAATATTAGATTACAATTTTTACATGCAGGAAGTAAACAATCCTTTCGTCTCATTCACATTTGTATCATAGTTTAAATTTAATTATAAATGTAATTATTTGAAATAATAATTTAAACGGATATAGTGCATATACAAGTATTTCATTGCGTGAAATTTAGATAATATTATTAGTTTGTTAAACATATAAATTATTACATGCACGAAGTAAAAATTAATACTCATTTAACAAAATTTAGTAAATTAGCCATATACAAGATGTGATTGTTAAATATTGTTGAACATTAGTATTTATTGCAATATTTACATAAACAAAGTAAGATAATAATTATTACATGCAGGAAGTAAATCCCTCGATTGTTACAATCGTACGTGTTACGAGTCATACGTGTTACACTTTATTGTATACAAATTTAAACGATTCATTTATACACTTCGGTATGTTCTACATAGTGTGTAATTTAAATGTTACTATTAGTTTACTAGAAAATCAAACTATTACATGCACGAAGAGAATGTTATTGTAAATTTTTCAAATTTAGTAAAATAAGCATATACAAGCCTAGTTTATCTACTAATTATGCACATAACTTCTATAACAATATTAACATAAATAGTATTAGATTACAATTTTACATGCAGGAAGTAAATACTTATATTATATTATAATATAATTGAAAATACATTTATTTGCTATTAAATTAAAAAAAAAATTAAATCAGTCGGAAACGGTTACTGGGATTACGGTTGTCTATGGCAAGTATAATTAAAACGCGGAATTACTGGAGTATTTTTTTATTTGCTTGTATTGTAATAGGTTGTTAGAAAATGTAGCCACCTGATGAAATAGTTTAAAATGATTCTAACTTTTAGTCAAGAAGCACAAATTATAGTCCTCCAGATGAGGCTAATGTTGAGAGAAGTCGCATATTAGAAACCCATTTTCAGCCTTACATCATAAAGATCAACTTAGAAATGCCAAAATGCTTTTAAACTTGTGGCACAATTCAATTGAGATGCCATGTTAGTGACCTGGTTCGATAAAGAATGCCCATAATCATTAATATGCCCAACAGTAATCGTTAATTCTAAAAAATTGCTAAAAATAGCTTAGTTTCGTTCAAGAGCTTGAAGTAAAATTTCCACCGCATCCAAATTTCATCATGATCTTATACCGAAATAGAATTATAACGATAATAATTAATGAGTATAACTAAATGAGATACGCCTATTAAATGTTCCTTTAATTGTATATAACATTTTCTATTAATGATCATTAATTTAAACGTAATAACGTCAAACATATAAAATTCGTAAAAAAACGCATAAAATTTAAATTTGATCGTAGATTAGACCACCACCACCATTTAGCAGCGAATACAGCCTTTGTACATATTCGTACCTTGCGCGCGCTTCCAATCAAGACTTTTAATCATATAATTGTTAAGTTTTAAAGTTTAAGACTATTTCCTCATATCGTAATATAAAATCTTTAATAAAAATAGTTTTAATTTTATATTTTTATAAGCGCAATTTGCATATATAGTTTTCAATTTCAAACTATTTCCTATACAGCTTTCAACACGATAAAATTTTATTTTTAACGATTTTTTGAAATTCTATTTTCTGTTGTTGTCTTAAGGGAAATAGTTTTAAAATTGAAAATCATATTAATCTGTAATTGTTTTGTTGTTGTTGTTGCAGATATATAGAAATATTTATTATTTATATTTTTTATGGATTTTTATATGTTTATGGCTAGAATGGTTAATAGATAAACAAAAATTTGTTGGTATTTTTCGCACTTATAAATACGAAAATGATAAAGTGATATTTAGCACCCTCAGTTGACAGCCAACGAGTACAATAATATAATATTAATGTAATTTATGTCATTCCTGTAATAAAATTAAAAATTTTATGTTTATGTCATTAAATAATGAATAATTTTTTAATGATATATAATTTTTATATAAGCAATAAATATGTGTGTTGTTGTTGTATTCATATAATAATTTTACATGTTATGTGAACATTTAAAACACAAATTACGATACTCATTCTTAAGGTTTAATTATATATTTGTAACAAATAGACATTAAAAAAAATATTAATTATAATTAGGTGCACGTTTTTTCACAAAATGTAGGTAGCGTAATTTTGTGTTGGGCCAAACTTTGTTATTTGAGTTGTTCCTAATAATCAAAATACTAAGCCCTGGAAATTGTGTACACCCTCCTAATAAAAAGAAACCTTCAAACTAATTAATTAAGTAATTAAACAAAATCTCTACTCACAAGTTAGAACATCTTAAGTCGATATAAGACAAAATTCAACTGAGGGCACAACTGACTCTCACATCTCTATAACCGCTACTTTTTCTGTAACGATGTTGATCAAATCATAGTGATGTAAAATATTTTTTTTACATGTCGGTGAACAAATTCTGTACTAAAATTTAAGTTTTTATCAATTCTTTAATTAAAATTTCTAATTTTAAGTTAGCGTTGTATCAATTGTTTGCGGTTTTCAGCATAGACGTATGACTCAATCTAAACCCAAAGCAAGAAGTCTATATAAGACGTTAAATCAAACGATCTCGGTTGACGTTCATCGTGGCATGCACTGGTGTGGCACATTGTGCTATCCAGTTGGTACCACTTGCCGTTGAGTGAATTGCCATCGAACTGAAGCGCTCACCGTTGACGCCAAACGAAATCAAAATCACTACCAAACAGTGACTTTCTAGGGATGCATTTGGTGATGGTGTATTTCGTGTAGATTGGTATCCCCCCACATTCGGCAAATTTTGCTTCTTATCATATCCATTCATCTAAAAATGGGTCAGTTGGATTTTGTACGGGTGCAGATTCAAGTTCAGAAACAGAATTCGCCAAGTTTAAGTCGCATAAAGTGTGAACGCCATATCGTGCGTTTCGGTGACTGCGAGTGTTGGCTAACTATTTATAGAACTGCGGATAATCCGAATTTCGCCACCAAACGATGAATAGTCTAGACATTGATATTAAGTGAACCAGATTTAAATGAACAAATAGGTTTATTGGAAATAATAGAAACTGAAGCCAATAATGCAATCGGAACTATCGAGCATGTTAACGAATTGAACGCAAAAAATTGAGAAAGCATAAACGTAATTCAGGGTTGGGATGTTCTAGCATCACCAATTTTCGATATTTTATCGAAGCCTACGTCTCTTTCTGTTAGAATTAATATAACTTCTGTTTCGTTTATCAATTATTTCTTCTCTATTGATATCACAACCTACTAGAATAAATTTGAACAATATCTATTTCACTTATTTTTGTTCTGGAATCGAAAATTAATTATTTCGAGATAGAAACCCAGTAGAAATATCACAATGTTGCAATCTAGTTTTATTTTACACACAAATTTTATTCTACAAAAACGAGAAATAAACTTCGTTAAATTATCGAAAAAATGTGATATTAGAACATCCGGAAGCAATATGAAACAAAAAGCGCATAACGGTTAAATAAACTTCATTAAAAGAACTCGCCAATTATCGTAACAAATTGTAAAGAGAAAGTAACACTTGACGATCAAAAATAAATTTTCGAGGACTATTGGAGTATGTGTAGTCATATTCTCCTTGACTAATTTACTTAAGCGGATTGATCGAAGTTCAGCTAAAAAAGTGCGAATGATTTGCAAACAAAAATCGGAACACGACCCACACGAAATATTGTATACGTGATGCTAAAATAAATGTATGTCAGAGTGTTTTTTGTGTACAATATGCGAAACTGAGCAAATAGTTAAAACGGTCGGTAAAACAATTAGAATTAGCATCGGGATGTATCAAGAGTGATCAACAAGAACGACACGCACCAAGATCCAATATTCTGGATTTTAAAATATAGGAAATCAAACACCCCATTAACAGCTCTCCAGCCCACGAAAGCCACTGCACCAGGGAACGATCGGCTCATAAATATTTTTCATACGATATCACATTGCAAAAAAATGTGTGCCAGTTTCAGCAAGTATTCACAAATAATTTATACGGTACCTAGTGCATAAAAGGCCAACAATCGTGATAAAAAGTTAGCATAAGAAAACCAATCGTACACGGTACTCACTATTGATTTACAGAAGTGGTTGCCTATTTTTTTTTTTTATTTTTAAAACATCGGTCTCAAAAGATTCTTGCAGTCTCTCTCTTGCACCTCACATTGTACTAGTCTTTCTTGTTGAAATAAAAAAAAAATTAGTTTGTGGCATGTTCCGTTGTGTCGCACAAAATTCTAAGACAAAATCAGTCTGTTCTAGGATCAGAAATGTATAATAATTTCACTCATCTTTAAGATTTGAACCCAAATAATATTGTAAATATTGGGGGAAGAGTTATTTTGTCATCTTCATTTAATAGTTCTCCAAGAAATCTATATCAAGATTATTTGGAGGGCAATGTCCATTGTATAATGTCCACATTTTAATCATTTTATGTGAAAATGATGAAATAGTGGAAATGTAGATATGGATAAAGTCGAGTACAATCTAAATTAAATACATAAATATGTTACTAAATATTATGATGCATGGACCATGTGCGGTACACTTCATCAAAATTCCCTTTGTATGAGAGATGGTAAATGCACAAAATTTTTTCAAAAGATTTTAATGAGGCACACCAGAATCAGTTGTGAATTTTCATTGTATAGACGGCGAAATAAAGATTTTATCGTTGGTGTTCAAGGAAAAACACTTGACAATCGTTAGGTTGTATAAAACATACAACCCATATTTCTTTGCTAAATTTGAATGTTTTTTTAATGTTGAATTTTCAAATGAAAACTGATGGGAATCATGCAGTTCAGATTGATAAGAAAGAGAATAAGAAATTTTTTCGACTGAAGCATTTTCAATCGCACTATTCACTTACCATATATAAAAAGAATGTTTACTATACAGTGGAACAAGAACGGGATGCTGTTGAAAATGTTACGCAAACCAAATTATTATTAATCTTTGCATTAAATCAAACCAACCCAACGGCAAATGTATATCAATATTCTAGAATTATTTTGCACTATATTTGGATACGAAAGGAACAAATGAAATTACGGGGATGTAAGGGAGAAGATCAACAAACATTTCGTAACCATCTACCGGTTTTTAATCCTGTAAAAAATTAAAATGTCGAACATTCACCGATTTCGGATTTTAACCGACATTGCATTGAATAATAAAATTTAAAGAGTATTTGCAATTGGAGAAACAAATACAATAGCGCATGGAAATGTTGGATACAATTGTTCGAAAAGTTCACACGACGAGCCACCACATGTCTCGAAAAATTGTTTCAAAACTATTGTTTGCTGGAAGTGTCTAGTCTATTCCATGCGAATTCGATACACTCAATAACTGGTGTATATAAAGTAGTCTCAATATTATGGTTTATTTTTAGATTGACCCGAAAATGATTCATATGAAGATTTGTATAAAAATGCCATCCACTCCAATAGGAACGTGTGACTAATGTTAAATCGGTTCGCACAATTGATGTGGAGGTGGATGCTTCAGAATTTTTTTTCGAATTATTGGACGCCGAGCTATCAGAAATAAAGAAAGACGCCAGACGAGGAAGATTACAGTTATTCATTATCCAATTGATAATAAATTGAATTATTCGTATTATATTTACGACTAAATAAAGCAATGTAAACAATATTTAATTTACTAACCTTTCTGGTTATATATTTATCTGGGTCCCATTTGAAACGCGAAATTTCAAAACACGATAGAGTACAAAACGCGATATTTCAAAACGCGATATTTCAAAACATGATATGGTACAAAACATGATATGGTACAAAACGGGAATTTAGGATCAGGTTATATCAGTCTGGTGAAGGAAATTTAATTTCAGTTTATAGGAATTTAAAAATCGATATAGGAGCGGGAGTATATAGGATCGGTATAAATCGGATCGCTACGCTCCCGTCGCACTGCAATGCACATTCTGCGTTTTGAAATATCGCGTTTTGAAATATTGCGTTTAGTACCATATCTCGTTTCGAAATATCGCGTTTTAAAATATCGCGTTTCGAGCGGATCCGATTTATTCTGTGGGCAAGGTCAGAATTACGAATTTGCCTACAGAGAAAATTCAATTAATTATGCGAAAAAGAGAGAAAAAAAGATATTTATGAATGAATGAATTGAAATTAATGAATGTAATACAAAAAAAATTAATAAACTAAAAATAAATTGGATTTGAAATTCGTTACATTTTGGGTAAGATTATTTTTGGTACAATCTTTTTTTCGACAATTGTTTGGTTTGGCAAACAATTCATATGACGCCAAGTAGCGTTACAATCGCAATAAACTTGATAAACAACATTATAGATTGATGCTTTAAAGGAACCAGATCTTAAAGTTTTGAAAAAATATTACTATTTAAATACAGTGGTACAATAAAGAACTCGCACACAAAGAGCGTGTAATATTGAAGATAATCGAAATAAAATTTAGCAACAAACTAGATTAGGTTAATTATTTATTTTAGAAGATACTTAGAAAACAAAAATGATAAAACAAAATGTTTAAGTCTATTTTCATTACCTTATACAGAAACAAACATAAAAATTATTTCAAAAAAGAACTCGCACAGTGAATTTATTTACATAATACATACCTTCTACTACTAAACTATTGCACATTATTGCGTATCCTTTTTTTGCTTTTCGCTGCAATACTCTTTATCTCAGAATTCATTAATAAAAAAATTTACTGAAAAATGAAGGTTTACTGTTCTGGTTTATATTAAGTGTTTAAACATGCGATCTGGCAAATATTTTACTCTGGAGGAAAACAAAATCATTATTAGCCTCCACAACCAAACAAAAAGTTTATCGGAAATATCAAATATTGTCAATAAACCTAAATCTACAATCAAGGGAATTATTGATCGGTCTGGAATTACTAAAGTGTTAAAAAAAAAAAACTGGCCACCCATCGAAATTAATGCCCAGAAATAAACGGTTTATTGTACAAAAAACTAAAATAAATCCAAGAGTGAATGCCCAACAAGTTACGGATGATTTAAAGGAATATCAAGGAATTGTTATTTCTGCAGAAACCGTACGAAAAGCTTTGCGAAACGAAGATTTTCATACCAGAAGTGCGCGAAATTTTTTTTTATAAGCAAAGTGAATAAAGCAAAACGATTAAAGTTCGCTAAAAAATATGTAAATATGCCAGTTGAGTTCTGGCGTCGCTGTATATTTACAGATGAGAGTAAATTCAATATCGGTGGCTCAGATGGAAATTGTCGAGTGGGAGGAAGCCAAATACAGAGCTGGAGCCAAAAAATATGGTTGGAAGTGTAGAGCATGGTGGAGGGAACATAATGGTCTGGGGCTGTATGTCAGCTACTAGTGTGGGAAATTTACAAATTATCGATGGAATAATGGACCAGTATAAATATATTAACATCTTGAAGGAAAATCTGCAATCTAGCGTCTTCAAAATGGGATTTCCGGCAGATTATATTTTCCAGCACGACAACGACCCAAACCATTCAGCTCTGAATACCCGGTTATGGTTGCTCTAGAATACACCAAGTTACGTTAAAACCCCATAGTCACCACAGAGCTGAAATACGCTTTCCAAGAAGAATGGGCAGCTATAACATCAGAATATACAAATAAAACTTGTGGATTCGATGCCAAAACGACTCCAAAAAGTTCTACAAGCAAAGGGCTATTAACAAAATGTTAATTTCAAGCGTTCAGGCGATGATATGCCCATCAAAATATGAATAAACAGGCTGTGCGAGTTCTTTCTTGGAATAATTTTTACGTTCATTTTTGTAAATAGTAATGAAAATAAACTTAAACGTTTTCATCATTTTTGTTTTCTAAATTTCTTCTGAAATAAATAATTAACTTAATCTAGTTTGTTGTTTAATTTTATTTCGACTATTTCCAATATTACACGATCTTTAAGAAAGAAACTACTGCCTGTGCGAGTTCTTTATTGTACCACTGTATGTCGCTGTACGTCCAATAACTTTAAAATTATAATTTTTGAATAAATGTTTAATTTTTTCGAATAAATTTTTAATGTACGGACAAATATTTTGAAATTTCATTTTGTGGCAGAGAATTTATACTTAAAATAAATTTGTTTATAACCAGTATTATCTTTTTGGGAAAATGATTTTGAAGTAATGTATCATTTAATATTTTAAAATTTTTATAGTTAAATTAACTGAGTATTAAATTTTTTTGACTTAGGCTGCGTACCAATTGAAGGGTAAAAGTCAATTTTAAGTAAATTTTTCGGTAAATTCAATTATTTTTGAAAATCTCTATGGCAAATTGATTGAAAAATCTATAATAAAATCGATTTTAACCGTAATAAATGATTTATTCTTGGATTGGTACGCAGCCTTAGAATTTTTACGGTGTTAATTTTGCACGAGATGGGAAGTCATGACATTAAATTTAGATAGCGACCAGACCAATTGTTTTTGAGGAACCAATCATAATAAATTTTTCCATTAGGTTCATGTATCAAAAGAATATCTAAAAATGACATTTTGTTCTTTGATTCTTTTTCTAAAATGGATTTAATTCTATTACTTTTATCGATTGAATTGAAAGCATCTCAAAATGTGTTTATCTCGTCTTCTGGAATGACTGTTGTAATGTCTACATATCTATAGTAAAATAATGGTTAGAAATTTAATGAATTTAGTACCGAATTAGAAAACCCATAGATGAAACAAAAATTTACCTAAAAATTTTGTTATCAAATGAAAATTCTGAATTATATGAAACAATATCTAAAGCGGTTAAAAATTGTAATTTTGTTAATTTCGATTTCGAATTTTTCTTCATATTTCTCCAATTATTGCTTATACCTAATATTTTTACGAATTTGTTATTCACATTTGTGAATAATGACACCACGACAATAGAAATTAAAAGAAAATTTGGTGATATTACAATGTTACTAATTTCTTGCTTGTAATCTTCTGAATTTTTAATATACGAATATGCTTTTCCGACACGATGTTTCAAAATATTTCCTAAATAAGATGATAACGTATATGTAGGTCCATCTAGAGAACTTTGAATACGTCAATATCGTAAATTTGGTTTGTAAATCTTGGGTAAATCATATAATTTTAGAATTATTGAATTATAGTTCGTTAATTTTTCCTTTATATATAAACCAATATTTCCAGAATCTTCTTTAACCATTTTACTGATATGGGTTTGTATAGGGGTCAACCACCATCGGAAAATCAAATTTTATCGTATGTATAAAACAAACTAAAACATTTTTTGTAAATAATCCTAATGGGTGTACTACGAAATCTTGATTTTCAAAACCTCGGTTTTCAAAATCCCAGTTTCCAAAATCCTGGTTTTCTTTTCTTCTAGTTCTAATTGCACAAAATAAATAATAAAGTTTTTTTAATTGCAACATTTTGCTGTTGCAAGATTAATAAAAAAGCAATATTCTGTTAATGCAACATTTTGAAATGTAATAAATGTAGATGCCGACGGTTTCGATAACTCTCACGGGCACTTAGCCCTCCATCCAAATTCCATCCCTACTAGCCATTTTCTAGAACTTTATCGCAAATTCAGTTTTGAATTTTGTCAAAAAATCATTTAAGCGTCCCGCTGTGGGAAAATACATGCCAAATTTTAAAAATTCAAACCTGGATTTCCTAAAAGTCGGGTTTTTTTCTACACAAACCCGGAATTTTGAAAACCGGGATTTTGAAAGCCGGGATTTCATTACACACCCAATCCTAATATTATGGTTACGGGTCCCATTTGAAACGCGATATTTCAAAACGTGATATAGTACAAAATGCGATGTGATACAAAACGCGATATTTCAAAACGAGATATTTCAAAATGCGATAGAGTACAAAACGCGATATGGTACACAACACGATATTTCAAAACGCGAGATGGTACAAAACGCGATACGGTACAAAACGCGATCTTTCAAAACGCGATATGGTACAAAACAATCGAATTACTGATATTTAACAAAAGTATTCGTGTCCAATATATAAAGGGTAATTTATTAAAGATTAGACGAAAATTTTCAAAGTGTCCAAGTTACAATATAAAGAGGTTGTCAATATACAGAATATTTTTACCATTTTTGTAAAAATAAATAAATGAAATTACAAGGGACTGAATGAAAGTGTCCAAGATACAGAAATGCCCAACATTGAAGGTTTTAGTAAAATTCAATTTTTCATTCAATTTGCACCTGATATCAATTGAGGACCTTATTATCAAAACTGGCCATTGGCATGTTTTTACATTTCGAGTAAAACGTAAAAAACGTTTAAATTAAACTGCTGCAGGCAAAAATAAATTTTATTATCTGAATTAGATTGGCCACGCCATATAAATTGACATCAAGCGATTATATTGGATACAAAATATAAACTAAGCCTAATAAAAGCAATGCAATTTTTCGTATGGCCAGTTTTGATAATAAATTTCGATTATGGCTTGTTTTGATATACATCAAAATTATTATGGCGCGTTTTGAAAACAAAACAATATAGATTTGGTATTCAAAAATAAAATCTTTTTATTAATAATAATTCATACAATATAACATATTTTAACTTAAAATATAAATCACAAATAAAAGCCTTTTAATATCAATTCAGGTACAAATACTAATAACAAAAACTTTATGTTTAGACAGTAATTTCGAGTTCTTCGTGTAACTCCTCAATATCACTAACTTGATCCACAAATTCAGTGCCATCAAAATGGTCAATAACATCTTTGTAATATTGTAAGTTATCTTGAAGTCGCCAACTTTCGCCAAAATGTTTTTTCAACAGCTTATCGACATCATTCAACTTTTCCCTCTTTAGATTAGCCTTTGGTTCAATTTCTATTATCCCAGTAGTAGATATCGTTTTCTTGCAGATTCCTTTAAATACTCCAATGTCTGCTCGGTAATTTGGCTCTCCTTTAACCACCACACCATTTTTCCGAGAAGTTCGTCGCATTATAATCCTCTTAGACGTATTAATTTTGAAATGCCAACCAGATAAAGCTTTAAAATTCGTTCTTGCCATACTCATCCAATCATAAATATTGGTCTCGTTTTGCCCAAGTTTTGTTACCGTTCCGTGCTGCTTAAATACATCTATATATTCTTCTGGCAGTATGATAGTATCCATATTTTTAAGAATCTTTTCAATTCTGCCGAAAATTCGATCTGAAGGTAGATACGAATGCCCAACCACCGGAAACACAAGTACAACTTGTTTCACATGTTCCGGAGCATTATGTTTTAGCCAGTATGTTGCCATTGCGATTAATCCAGAATTTTTATTCTGACCTCCACAACCATCAGCGATCAATTGAATCTCTTTAATTTCCTGAGACAATGTTATTTTGTTTGTCAAACAATCATAGACAGCTGATGAAATTTGATTCGCCCCCTTAAGAGAATCACTCTCCTTCCAATAGTATATAAATGTATTATCTTGTGTCTGGTGGTCTTTCGATGCTCCTAAACATACTGTAAAATTATATATATATAATTGGCGCGAGTAATACGCTGCCTGGTCGGGAACTTTTGGAAGTGGCAAGTTTTTTTGGCAGTCGTACGATAATTTCAGTATTGTAGGATCATTGTTGCGTAGGATATCGTAAAACGCTGATGCTCTCAAATTATGAATGCGCTTCTCGGTAATAAATTTTACTTTCTCAGTACCATTCGAGTGTTTTATCTGTTCTTTCAATTTAATACAAAGCGAACAAGCATCTGTTGCAGGTGTTCCGAAACCAACATTAAAATTGAAGTTAAATATTTTCTGAAAATATGATTGTTTCACTTTTAGCTTTTCATCCTCAACAGAGGTGTTATAGAGCTTCCATATTTTCGTAATATTTAAATCTGAGGAAACATACTGCCGCGTTTTATTTTTCTCCCTGCAATAATGGCTATCCACAGTAGTAAGGGTTTGAATAAAATTTATTACTGAGTCGTGCTTTTCGATAAACTTACTTTTTATCTTATCACCACCCCTGTTTTCCTTTGGTCAGTAAGTAAATGACGTTTGCAAATTCTCTGCACTCTGTCTTTGGATATATCCAGAACTTGGAAGAATGTTTGCCGGCATACTGGAATTCTATTTGTCTTTGTTCCTGGCGTTAACACTGATTTTTTTATAAAGAATTTTGTACTACAACTTTTCTTACCGGCGTTCATTTTCTTTGGTAAACAGCTTGTCGTATATTTTAAAATAAAACAATCCTGCTTTATTTTGTTAGGATCCTGATAAAATATTGCATTAAAATGATTTATATCCCGAATTGTAAGTGTAGCACAGCGTTTCGATATACTATTATGATTACAGCTAGGCAGCGATGGTGTTTTTTTCTTGGAATGTCTATGAAATTAATTGTTTATTAAACTACAATTAAAATTACAACAAGTATTTCTACTCACCTTGCCTTTTGAAACTTTTTCGCTTTCCAGGAATCAATATTTTGAAGTTTTTTTCGGCCCTTTCCTTTGGTGCTTAATTTTACAAAATTAGGTTGCATCTCGTCCATCTCGCTAAATTATTTATCACAGTTAAATTATTTAATAAAATTATAAAAAGAACTTAGAAAGGTATCACAACGTCTGTTCATGTTAAAAACACTTCAACAACTAAAAATTTACTAGCAAACTGTCAAAAATTCGCGCCAAAAGTAAATGAAAATTATGGCTAGTTTTGAAAATAAAAATTAAAATCAATTTATAAATAATAGAAAATATGGATAGTTTTGTTATAAAGAAAAAATAGCCAGTTTTGTTTCGAAAACTGTGCAAGCTATGGCTAGTTCTGATACTAACATCGATTTTATTGTTTGTTTTACAATAAGAAAGAACAGTTTTGCGGGGAATACCTATTTGTAAATAGAATCTTATTAAACAGCTGTAAAATTATCCGCTTTCAACTAATTTTTTATGAAAAGTGCATATGGCAAGTTTTGGTAATGAGGTCCTCAATTGACGGCCGAAAATTTTAATTGCGTGGTTATACTTCCGAATAGGTTATATACCTCCAAACATTCTTAAAATCGGTATACTCAGGTACTTTAGAATGCTGATTACGAATATGGGCATGAAAATATCCAGAAACGACCCCAAGTAGCTCTCGATGATCCCAAGTGGCCCTAAATGCCCCAAATGGTCTTAAAAGACAACCCAAACGCGAGAAAATATTTTCTTTATTCGAAGCACAAATGCTTTTATGATTATTTTAAATCATTTTATACCTTAAGATTGAGTGCTATCGCCCCAAATTCCAAATTTTGTACAAATAAAAAAATTTACTGTTATTTCAATTATTCTATTTCATTTTTTTTATAATCCACATAGGGGACATTTAATTTTAGTTTAAAGGAATTTAAAATTCGATAGGAGTGACAGTTTAGGATTGGGTTATATCAGGCGCCGCTTCCGGTCGCTTCGCAACGTACATTCTGGAAAAGGGGAAATTTTATTTCAGTTTATAGGAATTTAAAAACCAATATTAGCAGGAGTTTAGGATCGGGTTAAATCAGGCGGGATATGGGGAAATTTAATTTCAGTTTATAGGAATTTAAAAATCGATAGGAGTGGGAGTTTAGGATCGGGTTATATCAGGAGAAATTTAATTTCAGTTTAAAGAATTTAAAAACCGATATTAGCGGGAGTATTGGATCGGGTTATATCAGGTGAGAGCTTCGCTTCCATAGTTAGAAAAAAAAACCTTCAGTTTATACGAATTTAAAAATCGATAGAAATGGGAGTACAGCCCGGTATTATATCAGGCGGGTCGCTGCGCCCCAGTACACTCCGCTCCTTAGAATAAATTTCAGTTTATAAGAATTTAAAAATCGATAAAAGCGGAAGTATAGGACCGGGTAATATCAGGCGGGTCGCTGCGCTCCTGTCGCTTCACAATGCACATTCTTCTGTACCATATCGCTTTTTGTACCATATCGCGTTTTGAAAAATCGCGTTTTGAAATATCGCGTTTTGTACCATATCGCGTTTTGTACCATATCGCGTTTTGTACCATTTCTCGTTTTGTCATATCTCGTTTCAAAATATCACGTTTTGAAATATCGCGTTTTGAGCGGATCCGTATGGTTACACAAGCCAACAAAGGTCATGCAACAGTTGTTACCTTACGTAGTGAATATTTAGAAAAATGTATAATTTATTAAACGATGATACTATACGTTTATACAAGTGCCTAAAAATAACAGGACCCCTATATATGCCAATATAAAGAAAATGGTTAAATAATGGCATTATTCTGGAAATATCCTGGTTTATTTTTCTTGACTATAGTTTGATATTTTATTTAACTTATTTGTTTTTTGTTTTTTTGTGTCATTTTATTTTGCTTGACTTTATCTTTTACTATTTAAATTTTTTAAAATCTATCAAATCTGTTTGTACTTAGCAGACTCGACTTCCGTTTTCCTGCCGTCTGCGACGGGTATCATCTTGCTTAACTATTCATTTAGCTATCTATTTATAATCACATTTGACTTTTTTTTTTTTTGCCGCTTTAAAATCCAATTTTTTAATTTCTCTGGTTAAGCATCTCGATATCCTTGTTTATAATTCACTTGAATTATACTCAAAAAAATAATAATAATACAGATGGAGACTCCCCGCGCGCGGTTGGGAGGGGTAATAGGTCGTCGGGATAATTTATTATTACCAAAGGTTCACAAACCAAATTTACCATATCGGCCTATTATAAGTTCTATAGATGGACCTACATATACATTATCATCTTATTTAGGAAATCTTTTGAAACATAGTGTCGGAAAAACATATTCGTATATTAAAAATTCAGAAGATTTAGAAGAATTAGTAACATTGTAATTTCACCAAATTTTCTTTTAATTTCTATTGTCGTGGTGTCATTATTCACAAATGTGAATAATAAATTCGTAAAAAATATTAGGTATAAGCAATAATTGGCGAAATATGAAGAAAAATTCGAAATCGAAATTAACAAAATTACAATTTTTAACCGCTTTAGATATTGTTTCATATAATTCAGAATTTTCATTTGATAACAAAATTTTTAGGCAAATTTTTGTTTGACCTATGGGTTTTCTAATTCTACATGTAGACATTATAATAGTAATTCCAGAAGACGAGATAAACACATTTCTAGATGCTTTCAATTCAATCGATAAAAGTAGTAGAATTAAATCCATTTTAGAAAAAGAATCATATAACAAAATGACATTTTAAGATATTCTTTTGATACATGAACCTAATGAAAAAATTTCTTGTAAGTGTTCGCTATTTAAATTTTATGTCATGCCTTGCTATCTCGTACAAAAATAACACCGTAAAAATTCTAAGTCAAAAAGTTTTAAAACTCTCGGACACTAAATTTCATCATAAAAATTTTAAAATATTAAATGATACATTACTTCAAAATCATTATCCCAAAAACTAATGGATAATACTGTTTATAAACAAATTTATTTTAGTATAAATTCTAACTCTCGGCCACAAAATGAAATTTCAAAATATTTGTCAATTCCGTACATTAAAAATTTATTCGAAAAAACTGACCATTTATTCAAAAATTATAATTTCAAAGTTATTGGACGTTCAGTGACAAATTTAAATATAAACAATTTTTTCTAAACTGAAAGATCCGGTCCCTTTAAAGCATCAATCTAATGTTGTTCATCAAGTTTGTTGCGATTGTAACGCAACTTATGTTGGCCAAACCAAACAATTGATGGAAAAGATATTGTACCAACATAAAAATATAAATAATCGTAGGCAAAATTGTAGTGCACTTACACAATATCTAAGAGATACTAATCATAAAATAACATTAGATAATATCAAAATTCTAAAAAAAGAATTTTTTTTAAAAAAACATCAATTTTGGAAATGTCAAATATTAAAAGTAATACTAATTCGATAAATATCGTAGGTGATTGTGCTTATATTGGAAATATATATAATTTATTAATTGATTAATTAATTTATAATTTGCTATACCGATTTTTTGTTTTTATAAAAATATTTTTTGCATTTTATATTGCTTTTGAATATAACACTGAAAGGGTGTGGAAAGCTAAAGCAGAAATAAATTAGTTTTGTAACAATGAGTTAAGTCCTTAAGATATTTTCATAAGGTAGTTTCACAGGATTTTCCAGATCTAGAACAATGCTTTACTGAGAATATCAAAATAATCTGATCTATCGCAGCTTTCCATATAAAAACCATCCACTTTTGTTTATGCTAATGGCAGTAGTCAACTTTTTTTTCAGGAAGATGCAATGTTCTAAGTTTACAGGTATCATATATTTGGCCGAAATTCTCGGCTGAGGATCGGTATTTAAGATGGTTATAAATTTCGAAATTTTTGGTTTGAAAAACCAATCCTTGGGTGTATTCTTGATTCTTAGAACATGTAAACCAGTGACTTAAACCAATTCATAAGCTATACTCGTATATATTACTAGTAGAAGTAATTCTGGTCAAAATTGCGCATTATGTCAATTCGAACGAAACTGACATAGATCCATATTTAGATTAAAATAGAAGAAATGTTTTATCTATTATGACGAATTTTACTGTAATCGACGTAAATTGGAAAAATTAGTTTCATTATACACCTATCCCCCGTTTTACACGGTACTTTTTTACATGGTTTGAAAAAACAAAAAAATGTATTATATTTTAAGCTGTTATTTGTTATTTCTAATTTATTCTATATATTTTACGTTAAAATAAATGAATTATTAACCCTCATGTTTGTGAAGAAAATATATCTGAATTGAGTGACCTTTGTTACTTTAACTCGTACAACAAAACTACTTTTTGCTCTGACGTTTGTCCAAGTTGTAAAATTTCTCATTTTAATGTGTGACTGTAATCTATCAATTGAACGATAAGTTCTCATAAAATGTAAAGTTTTTATTACGACTGAAAACTATAAAAAGACGACTAAAAGTACAAAAGTTACGCGGGTACCACATCACTCACATTAGGGGTAAAAACCAAACGATAATTTAAGAATACTATTGTATTTTTTCGATTTACACGGTTTTTTCTATAAAAATTCCACTTTCGATTTACACGGTATTCTGCGGAACCAATCTACCGTGTTAATCGGAGGATGGGTGTATTTACAACGAAATTGGAGTACTCTGAATTGTGAAAAAAATATTATGCAAAGTTGGTTGTAATGGTGGTTATACACCTTGTTAATTTTTCGAGATTTCATATTTAGGGCTAGTAACAAACGTTAGATGGACATTTACCGAACATTGCTTCAATGTAAACTAATAAAGGGCATAAGTATACTATATTCCTCACAGTGTATAAAGTCAAGCCTTTTACAGAACAGTTTACTTAACCTTGTGTGTGACACCTTTTTAGAAGTTCACTATTTTCAAAATAAGACTACTTGCATTATTTTCTGTTTCATCACCGTAACGGTTTCCATTTTGCTATATAAATTCGAATATTTTTTGCCTCTTTATCGCCTTAAGGAGGCCTCTCGAGTTCAAAATATCTTAACGAAACCTCAAACTCACTACACGAAATTTGGCCAAAACTGCTCGTGCTACCGAGGTAGATTTCACGAAAAATAAAATAATTCTTTGTTATATTTTTAACGTTCATTCAAAACCAGGTAATAATTAACTCAAAATCATTTTTAACCACAGACGGTTAATGTATTGGTTTTATTATATAAAGCAATACCAGAAAATAATAGTTACATTATATTATAAAACCAATAAAAATTCGATTAAACTTCAGATCATTAAATATATTATTACAAAGCTCGAGCAGGTTTTCTATTCCCCAAAACTAAAACACATTCCACTATACATCTCAGTCCTCTGGATATACGGTGTGATTTATAATAAATAAAAATTATGTTCTAGCACCCCCAATAAAATAATAATCATACAATTATTTCAAAACCTTCCCCTCATAAATATATTTGATATGGTTGCACATATCCACCGATAAAAAGCACACCCAAAACTTTAAGAGTTGCGGGAATTATTAACTAAAAAAACTGCTTCAAGCAGTAGCAAAAAATTGCTTGTGCTTATAACTCGTATATCTGTTCAAATTGGACATATTGATATAATATTGTACATCTCTATTATATTATTGGTTATTTACCCCCAACTCTCTCTAATACACGAGAGCATATTATACATAATATACCTCACACTATTCCCGCACCCATATCAATTTATATAAATTCCTTACAATTACTACTTAATTTTCTTCCTATTTCCGTTTATAAATATTTTTACAGCGTGTACACTTACGAGTATATTATATATACTCGGTGTACATAACCATAAAAAAATGTTTATGTATTTCACCCTTGTGTGCACATAAAAAATATTAACACATCGTATCTGGTTGGTCTTATAACGCATGCGTCGTTTTTATATCCTTTTTTTCCTACGACGATCAACCAATCTGACGACAGTTAAATGTTATCCCTTTTTGGTTTGTGTGTATAACTAATTTCAAGGAAGTTAGTTAAAAGTGTCATTTTCTCCTGAATTTTTATAGAATTTTTTGTCTCGCTCTAATTAATTTTTTTCTATGGAATGCGCATTGCTTTCGTATCGATTTCATTTTACCGATTTTTCTTGTTTTTTATTTCTTCAACCCTTAAAGTGTTATTTACATGCATACACTCATACAATGATGGTGAAAATTAATGAAAATGAAAGAAGAAAAATGCTTTAAAATTAGTACGCTTTTGTTGGGTAAAAATCGATTTTCTTCTTAGTTTGTATGGTTTAATTTATTAAAGGAAGTCTAGTTATTCAAGGACAGGTCTTAGATTGTTAATTTCCTTCGGCGAAGGAAATTTCAATTAGTTCGTTTAATTCGGGAAGTAAACATCTAACAACCGGCCCGTTGGTCTAGGGGTATGATTTGCGCTTAGGCTGTGGGAGATCCTGGGTACAAATCCCGGATGGGCCCGATCGATTCCGACTATCTTAAAGTATAATGATTGTACAACGTCTTGGCAAAGTTCAGCTCAAAGAATTTTGGATAATAAATTTTTATCATGGGTCGGAGGCGGAGCTGATGAAACCGAGACTTGATAGCGTTACTTGAATTTTAACTTATGTTTTTATTCAACATTTTAAAGTTTACATACAGGATGGGCCATCCACTGGTTCTTTTTTGTTATCTGTTCTAAAAAATTCTTTGACATATGTGAAAAGTCATAGACAACGCAATTTGATTATCCAAATATATTATGAAAATAATCGTTCAAAAATAACAACATTTCGTAAATTATGTGAAAGTTTTGGTGGTTATGAACGTCCTACTGAGAGTATAATTCGCAAAATAATTGATCGTTTTGAAGAAACTGGTTCAGTGGAAGGTCGTAGACAGTATCACCATGTTCATCCAGTTCGTACTTCTGATGCAGTGGCAAATGTTAGTGAAAGTGTTTGTAATGAAATAAACACATCAACCAAGCCTCGTTCACAAGAACTAAACATTTCACGATCCACATTACGACGTGTTTTTCAGGTTGATCTGCATTTGTATCCACACGAAATTCAACAGCTCAAAAATTGAAGCCACTGACCATTTCAAGCGTCGTAGTTTTGTTAATTGGATGCTTGAATGAAATGAAGCTTTTTCATCAAAAATCATCTTTATCGATGAAGCAAATTTTCATATTAATAAGTATGTCAAGAAGTAAAATTGTCGAATCTGGTGAACGGAGCCTCATGTTATTCATGAAGCAGAAGTTCATCCTCCAAGAGTCACTGTTGGTGTGGTTATAGGCTGGTGGCATCATTGGTCCGTTTTCTTTGAAAACGAACAGGAAAATGCCCTTACAGTGAATGGGGAATATGTTATCGCATGTCTTTGGTTTCAGCAAGACGCAGCGACATGCCCCGCAAATCGTGTACCAAACCATTTATTGTGAATAAAATTTGCTAATCGCATAATTTCTAGGAATTGTGAAGTTCTTTGGTCACAAAGATGCCCGGAATTACCACCACTTGGTTATATTTTGTTTAGGAATGAAAATAAGATTGAGGACATTGATCTACTTTTATTGGAAAAAGTCAGCCAAAATTTTGATGTTCAGATGCAGGCTTGTAGACGAAGCGGTGGTGGGCATGTGAACGATATTGTTTTTCATACATAAATGGCATCGAACCACCTTTCTTTATCATCAAAAAATGTTGTCTTTTTTCCCAAAATGTGTATTTTATTTACAAATGAAAAAAGAACTAACATATGGTACACCTTCCAGTTTTGGAAAATGCACGCGTTCTGTCATCGTACTGGAATCGATAATGAGTTGATTCCTATTTTTCGGATCTCACAACTGGTTGAAACTTTACTACTATGGTGGAAAATTTGCATCTCATAGTTAGTTCATTAGAGGGACACGCATTCATTAACTGATGTATTTCACAAATATACTCGTCATTGAGGATGGCACAAGTATTCAGTTCCCTCGAAGGGTTGGTATTATTTATACCGAGTCCTAATTTTTTATAGAGTTTTTATCTCGAATATGGCCATTGCCTTAATTTTTATGATTTTGAAGGTGCCTGCCATCTATAAGCAGAGAGAATAACTTGATCAATTCCTGTGATGGTGCTGGATATAGAGGTTTGGAAGTTTTGTGGTTTCACTATTTCCAGCATAGTGTGTTTAGTCAATTTTGTAAATTCTTACAGGGTGCTTGTTAGAATTTGATTGTATCAAACAAATTTTTGGATTGTTTCCGCATGGGCGTATCTCATGACGTTTATAGTTTACTCTTATAGAGACATCTGGTTTTGTAATAATTCCTTATGGTACTGCTGGTTCGCATTTATTTTTTCTATATTTACCTTATAAGTTTTCCTTCCCTTCGATCTAGCACACCGAATAGTTTATTGGCAGTTGTACCTATACAAAACCCGAATACGCTTTTCTTTGCGGGTGATTTTGTTCTAGCCCAAAGCGTTTATGGTAGAACAAACTTTGCTAATTTAATTCTGTGTGAAGTGATTTTATCTGTATCACCATAGTTTCACAAGAACATAAGCTGTCGAATTGACGAGCAGCCAGCTAACGGTGATTAAGCTCTATGTGTTAACACACACACACAGTCTCTCGACACTGATATCGTTTGGAATGGCTTGCTTATCAGGAAATGTGTCGGTGTTGACGTTGTAAAGTCGTTGGGATCTAATGACAGTGGAAAAAGAGGTCATTAGTCATGCAGTTAAAATACGCCCATCAAGAATTGAACAGATTTCCGTGAAGATTAAATCAACCAACGTTATTTATTCATCTACACTGCATACATACCACTCAATTCATACGGTTACAAATATGCAGCAAGCCTTAATTCGATCAATGAGGCCATTAATACATCAAATTCATCCGATTTAGTACTTGTACTTGGTGATTTCAATCATCCAAACATTTTGTGAGATCTTGATCAGGAACTAGATTGCATACTCCCAAGCAACATAAAACCGGATGCAGAATCAATGTTCGTCGATACCATTTTGAGTTATAATTTAAACCAAATTAGCAGCATTGCATATAATCTGGACAGATATCTTGATCTTGTCTTCATCAATGAAGCAGATGCGTTTAATGTTATTGAATCACTTAACCCATTTGTCGGAATGACAACAACCACAAATCTCTGGACATTGTGTTTAACATCACTCACTATGCAGAGAAAAGATCAGAACTCCAGAATTATATCAAATAAAACTTTAAGAAGACAAACTACTGTGGTCTCGAAAGTTTTTTTGCATCAGCGAACTAGGATCAAATTTTTAACGCTAAGGAGGTGAATGATAATGTTCACAAATTTTACGACATCTATTTTCAACAAAACTCAAATACTCACCCTCCGTGGTTCGACGACCAACTTATAAACTTTAAAAATCGCAAATACAAAGTCTGCACTAAAATGAGGAAATCAGATCTAGAAACAGACAAAATAGCATAGCAGAGCGAGGAGTTCGATACGTATTTCAAGCTAAAGTATAAGTCGTATTTGGCTGGCATTCAAGACAAAATTAAATCGAATCCCAAACAATTCTGGAAATACTTCAGAACTAAACGTGAAACTGAAGAATACCCGGCCACTATGACATATAATAATTTGCGCACTTCGAACACCAAAGAGATAGTATAGACATATTCACTGAATATTTACAATCTGTATACAGACCAATGAATAATACCGGATCCACTGATGAAACCAGCCATACAAACAGCTCTATCACTCCTCCAATTATATCCGTTGACAACATTCTATCAGCCTTGAAAGACTTTGGTGACGGATCTGGGCAAGACGACATAAATCCGTTATGTAAGCTTTTCGATCATTCGTTTACATCGGCTGTTTTCCCGAGAAATGGAAAATCTCTAAGATAACACCAATTTTCAAATCAGGTAAACGAGATGACGTCACATGCTACAGAGGAATATCAACAACATCATCAATTCCTAAACTATTTGAACTGGTCGTATATGCAATAGTTTTAAATCAACATTAATACGTCATATATCTGTTAACCAGCATGTATTTATGCCATGTCGCTCTACTTCTTCCAACTTGGTTGAATTCACTAACATAGCTATAAACAAGATTGAGAAACATAACCAAGTTGATGTGGCATATACAGATTTCAGTAAGTCATTTGACCATCTGTCATCATAAAGCACTCCAAAGCTTGTAAACATTTGGATTTTCAATGGAATATATCAACTGGTTCAATTCGTATTTAACAAATCAACAGCAATATGTAATAATAGAAAATAATAAATCTGTTATCAACGTGACTTCTGGTGTTTCTCAAGGATCTCACATTGGACCATGGATTTTTATTATTTTCATTGACAGCATAACGAACATAATAAAAAACTTTCAACCTTCGTTGAAAATATTAGTTTTAACAGGGACATCGATAATTGCTAAAGCAAACTCCATGTTTCGCTTTGTCAAACGATGGACTAGAGATTTCAAGGATATTAAAACGTTGTGTTCACTATATTTCGCTTATGTAAGATCTCAAGTGGAATACGCCGTAATCGTTTGGAATCCTTACCACAATGTTCACATCAAGAGAATCGAAAGCATACAAAATGAATTTATGTTATTCCTGTTAAAAAAAATCTGGTTGGAACTACGACCATAGAAAACCATTCCACGTAAATGTGGCTCGATTACCACCATATTCAACAAGGTGCAAAGTATACAATATTTGCACTCTTCGAAATAGACGCATTCTTCTAGAGGCCAATTTCATCGGTAACGTACTACTTGGTCACATTGATTCTGCCTACGTACTGGGAAACATCTCTATTAATGTTCCAAGTAGATCATTTCGTAATTATCGATTATTGGCGCCAGAACACCATTCCACCGAGTATACGGAGATAACAACCCAATCAATAGATCAGTGAAAATATTTAATACCAAACTGGCGGTTTTAATATTTTTAACATAGTTTTTGATGTTTCGATATTAAATCTAAATTAAAAGATTTTTAATTTTGGGCGGGTCGATGCAGACAGCCTGTAGCGACCATATTGTTTTAGTGGCGTCTATTTAGGTGTTTTTTCACTCACTGATGCCAAATTACCATGACATGTTACACGATTGAACAACACGTCTAAATAATAAAATTTTATTATCAAAATGAGTATTATTAGAATAAACGTTGCTCACGGTGCAACGACAAGAGCTAAAAAACGATAATAACCGACTGAAAACCCCTATATAAGTAGTCAGAGAAAGGTGCCTATCTCGTTACACGCCAGTTGAAGGTGATGCTCGTCGTACCCAATTTTAAGAACTATGTATACTGCCGTCTATATGACAGATAAAGAATGTTAGTTCTCATAGTGAAAAAGTTTGGTAAGCATACATTCAAATCGGTAGATAACAGTCGACAGAATAACGTAAACAAATACAAATATTAAATTGATTTTTTGGGCACTATTCTGAACACAGTTCAACACGCAAAAGCACTGAGCACATCATTGTAATGTTACTACGTTATTCAATCAGTTAAAATTAAAAAATTGGATAGGTAACAAAATCGATAACATGCTTATTATGTTTGAGCATACGCATTTGATTTTGGGGATATGCTGGCGAAAACGAAGAGTTAAATGGAGCTTTCAAATCTTTTATTGTAACTAATAAAAAATCATATATCCAACATTGATGCAATCTTCAACATTGCGAAACAATAAAAAATTACATGAAAATTTTACATACTTCACGCACACTCTAAAAACACTAAGCGACAATAAGGCAATTCTGTGAGTAACAAATTGTCAAATTTAGCTCTCTACAGAAGTCGCTACAACTAAATAATGAAACTACTAATTTGGACTACATAAATTTTATGTTTTTTGAGCGCTTGAGCTAACATTTTTAGCTTTGAAAATGATGTCGATGAGATATCGAAAGCTCAGTCTTTAAATTGTTTTATTTTATTTAAAATAAAAACGAGCCCTAAACCATTACCAACTTTATTATTTGCCAAACATATAAATTAAATAAGTCAACAGTTTGAACACTCAATTACAGTGGAAGCTTTTTTTCTAGTCATTATTCATCCGAGAATCTGATACTTGTACTATAAGCGAGCGCATTCACATTTAGCTGCAAAACAAAGCATCGAACGTAGGTAGTTGGAACTATGTAATGCCAATCAAACTATAAAAACCGAAAAATTTCACGTTGAGCACACCCAATGTTGCCTACAATGTTTTGTGTACTTTTAGCAGGTTGACAATTTCATTTGAAACCAGTAACACAATATTTGATAACTACATTAAACATGAGCAACTATTGAGACAGCAATTGTAAAAAATAAAAAATTTAACGGAGCTTACCTCTCTAAATGTAAGCATGCTATCCTTTTCACTGTAGTAATACTCCACTACAGAAAGTTTTTTTCACTTTTTTAATTTCACTACACTAAAAACACACGAACAAAACTATAATTTCACTTCACATCCGTTATATAAATATAATTACACACAAACACACACTCGATTACGTATTACACTGCACTTAACTTATATAAATGAACAGAAATTAATTACAAAATAATTCGGCGAACACGAGTTACACAACTGTTTTAACATAATAATGATACTGCCAATGTTGAACATAGATCCCGTTATTTTGAACGTTCAAACGTACTTGCGTCATATATTTAGTAGGTTGATAGTCATAAGAAAGTGGAAATGAATTTGATTTTTAGTATCATTTATAATATTGGATTCAATACAAGGTATTTGGCGGGTGGACCGACTAAATTGTTTGGCTTGCGACTAAAGATTTTTGCAGTATGTGTATGGTGAGGGTCATTTGGAAGCTTTCATCCCATGGAACTGATGTCCTAAGTGTTACGGTAGATATGATATTTTTAAGTTTTTTTTAAAATTACCCAAACTCTCACCTTTAAATGGTCATAACTTTTTTGTTTATAGTCAGTAAAGACACAAGGTAACTTTAATTGTACTCTCGAAAACTTTAAGGAATTTAGATGGTGTCATTTTTCGTACTTCTACACATTTTTTAGGATTGGGAAGCCCATTACTCATTTTTCTTACTCCAATTGTATTAAATAGTTATTTATTTAGAATAAAATCACACATTGAGAGTACAATAAAAGTTACTTCGTGTGCAAATAAAAAAGTTATGACCATTTAAAGGTGAGATTTGTGGTAATTTAAAAAAAAACTTAAAAATATCATATCTACCGTAACAATTACGACATCAGTTCCATGGGATGAAAGCTTCCAAATGACCCCCACCATACACATACTGCTAAAATTTTTAGTCGCTAGCCAAACAATTTAGTCGGTCCACCCGCCAAATACCTTGTATTGAATCCAATATTATAAATGATACTAAAAAGCAAATTCATTTCCACTTTCTTGTGACTATCAACCTACTAAATATATAACGCAAGTACGTTTGAACGTTCAAAATAACGGGATTTATGTTCAACATTGGCAGTACCATTATTATTTTAAAACAGTTGTGTAACTCGAGTTCGCCGAATCATTTTGTAATTATTCTGATAATTTGTATAAGTTAAGTGCAGTGTAATAAGTAATCGAGTGTGTGTGTGTGTAATTATATTTATATAACGGATGTCAAGTGAAATTAGAGTTCTGTTCGTGTGTTTTTAGTGTAGTGAAATTAAAAAAGTGAAAAATTTTTTAGTAGTGAAGTAGTACAGTAAAGGGATAATATATTTACATTTAGCGAGGTAAGCTCCGTTAAATTTTTTATTTTTTACAATTGCTGTCTCAATAGTTGCTCATGTTTAATGTAGTTATCAAATATTGTGTTACTGGTTTCAAATGAAATTGTCAACCTGCTAAAAGTACACAAAACATTGTAGGCAACATTGGGTGTGCTCAACGTGAAATTTTTCGGTTTTTATAGTTTGATTGGCATCATGAATAAGCGAACTTACATAGTTCCAACTACCTACGTTCGATGCTTTGTTTTGCAATTGCAGTTAAATGTGAATATGCTTGCTCATAATAAAAGTATCAGATTGTTGGAAAAATTCCAAGTTTGAGCCTAAGGCTAAAAATTTAAACATCGAAAATGGGGCTTGAAATTTTGCTTAATGCCATTTTTAAGGATTAGGAAGCTCATAACTAATTTTTTCTTAAATCAACCAAGCAATCTTTTTTAATGTCAGCAGGTTTACTTGATTATTTACAGTTTTATCTTCTAACCTACAGTAGATAACAGCTGCCTCACTATAGCGTCCCAAAATTAATGAAATTGAACAGATGAAATATTCCATGGAATGTATCTTGGTATATTCTGATCGGTGCTAAATGTGAAAGGTTGTCCCGCAGCTAACGCCATTGATTTGTAATATCTTAGTGGCTCATCATCACACTCTAATTTGGTTAGCCATAATTTTTGAAATAATATTTGATTTGAAAATTGATCCCATGCTAAAATGCTTAATTGTAGCATCTTTATCATCACGGCTATTGGATCTGCATTATCACATAGACCATGTATTTGTTGAAAACCTATTTTCTTAACGGAAAGCCCCCGGAATTTAGTAATGTGATCAATTCTTGTTTGAGATTAGAGGCTTCATTGATGTCTATGGTGCAGTTAATAGGTCATCAACGTAAAAATCATAGACTACGGTCTTTATAGCCGGAAATGTTCGATGTGTAAATCTGGTGATTCCCGCTTTTATTTGTCGGTACCATTTATCGATCGTTGGGTCAACCACTAAAATAGTGTTCAATGGTATCGGTAAGTATAGTTTTTCTCCGTCAATCCTTTCCATATGATCTAATATTAAATAATTTTCCATGAACTCCGCATACATTTGTTTATATAGATGATCTTTTACATTCGACGTTCGGCAGACTTCAATCTTTGAATAACCATTACTGCAGATTGACCAAGTGCTGGGTCTGATCTTTTGAATGGTGTGGCTACAGTGTATCTGCCGTTTGGTTCTCTATTTATATTTGCCCTGAAATGTTCTTATATAGCCTTTTCTTCTTAGGTAAGGTGGGTGCTGACGGCATTATCCAATTATTGATATTCTGCATGTTGTGCTAGGAGCCTTCGATCGGCCGTTTTCTAATATTTCAAGAAACTTGTTAGATCCTAACACAATGTGTATTGCATAATTGATTTTATCAAAATTGGGATCGTCTAGTTGTAAATTTTCCAAATAATCATAACTTTTTATGTTGAAATTCACCACTGCATATAGGATTCCGAAATAAAGGATGGTTGCAACTCAGAATCCAATATGATCCTATACAGCATAAATTTTCCGTAGCTAGAGCGGTTGGTAATATGGTAGAAAAGTAGAAAAGCAAAATGTTTGTGATAAGATGATTGTATATCTTGTTGCTTTGCTCCAAGGAATATTGAAGCTACCTTTAACTTGATTATTGGACGTAGTAACGGAAGTAAACGCGTTGTTCTGTACGTGATCCCCCCTTACTTGTACAGTAAATTTCTGACATATGTAGCTATAGATGAAAAGGCAAATTACAAGAAATACAAGATTGCGATACAAAGAAGGTCGCGATGAGTTGGGTGGTTCTGGGTATGACATTCCTCGTTTTGTTACCCGTGTGTGAGGTTTAAGTTGAGAATAAAGACCTCGCTAACTTTTCAATTTCATCGCACTCCTTCGCTAAGAACTTCATAAATTCTGCTATCGTAGGGAATTCCTCTTCTGAAGAGATTTTTATACATGCTGATTTTGTGTCTTGTATTTGTTTTTTATAATAACGAATGAATCAACCAACGATCGCACCTTTGAGCGTTACTGCGTAATGCCTCTAAACCTCTCAAGACTATCATACTTTCCTTCATGCACAATACGAAGGCGCATATCAATACAATCGTCTAACTCAAATATTTCGGCTAATATTCATTTAAATCGTTTCCGACAAGGTCTTCCATCAGAAAATATGCATATGACAGAAAAAGCTGCTAAATGGGATGTTTATGATGTATTCGGTTTTACCGTTGGATGTAAAATGGAAGACGAATTAAAGGACTCCCTCGCATTTAACATTGTAATTAAATTATCGGACGCTACGCTTCAATAAGAATTAAAACAACTATATTGCTGTGTTTTATTATTGGAGCACTATCCGGAGCCAAATGGCAATTTTCTATTGAAACTGCAGCTATTATTCACTGGTGTCGCTGTACTATGAAAATTAAAACTTAATTCATCAATAAAACAAACATTTATCACCTGAAATATATTAATTGACATTTATTTTGACATGACGTTATAAACAAGAATTCATTTTGCTGCGTTTTAAATTGTTATTGTAAGATTTAGTTTCTAATGGTTTCAGGGGTTTACAAAATAAAATCCTTTTCAAATTTCCCATAGAAATGGATAGCGCTCCCGATAGCGGCTCCCGATAAATAAGTAGAGCAAGATATTTTTTTTATCGATTTTTACCTAAAAAGTTGAATGAAAAATCTTAGTTTAGAGTTAAATAAATTAATTATAATTATGCAATAATAGCGCGCTAAATATAAGTTTTGACATAGAAAATTGACTGCTCCGGATGTAGCTATCGAGCGCTAATAAAAAAACACAGCATATGACAACTCGAACCGATGGCACATCAAGGGAGTTTTACACCTGCAGAAAGGAAATGCGATGACCTTTTCATCAAAACTCATACCGCAGAAACGCCTCCACAGGTCGCTAAACTATGGAATTGACATTCATCGAGAACGTATCAAAATCGGGGGAATCCACGCTGGCAGCGTTGTAACGATTTAATTACTTACTTAGCAAAACGATTCGAGTGTAACGAAGTGTCCAATTTTCAGTATGTTCTATTCATGAACGACTTTTCAGAATTAGTCACTAGGAGCCAGTTACTGAAGATAACGATAACCAAACGAATACATTTTATTTACCGCACCATGCCATAATAAAACCAGCCAGTTCAACTACTCAGTGCCTCGTTTCAGTCATACAACTCAAAGAAATGAGGCCAAATAAAACCAGCATGCTGCCATAAAAGAAGCAGCAAAGTACTCATTTGGCAGAACTACAAGCGGAGCAAGGTGGACAAGTTGTTGAGCTACGTAAAGAAAAACGCGGTCAACTTGCAAATCCACGTAAACAGCAAAGCGTGCATAATGAAATCCAGCGACGAAATCCTGCGCACCCAACAAACTACAGAGCTAAGAGGAGAAATAAAGTCTCTATAGGTGAAATTCGACAGCCAGCTCAAGGAATTTGAAGGATAAATGAGGCAAGAGTTTGAAAATAAAATTGTGGAAGCAAGCTATTCCAGATGGTCAGCTAAATAAATCATTTTTGACCGAACCAGGAAATTTTAAATCTTTCAACATTAGAATAATCGCACATCAAATAATTATGCAAGATTTAACTCCAAAGCAAGTGGCTTTCCCCACAGCCTGCAAAACCTAAAAATAGAAGTAACGAAATTAGCGCGCCAAGCTTATGGTAAAGCCCCTGCAGTTGTGTTGAACGGAGCTAGAGCAAATTTATCCACTAATATAGTAATATTGATTTACCTTTTCGATTTTCTACAAGAGCTTAGGCGTGCTGTGGTTATTTTACTTGATTCACCTAATATGAACTCGTCACCCTTAAATGGTAATGCGACCTGATGTGTACCATTTCCTAATCTTTTGTGGGTGTTTCGAAAGTGTTTCGTTTTAAGTCAACGAGTTCAATTTCCCAGAATCTTTTTGCTAATTCTCTATGTCACTATATGGTTTAAGTGATTTTATATGATGATGTTGGGCACTTGGTCATTTTAATTTCTGAACACGATCTACTTTAACTCAGTTTTTGTGCTATTTATTGTTCTGAACTTCCTTGCTCAAGAAAGCGTTTTTACTATACATATAACTTATACAAGGTTTGAATATTAAGTCAGTATTTTTTCAAAAAGTCTTGTTTTTTTTTTGATTAGGTTTATAGTGCAAAGTGAAAACACCTATCCCAAGGATTGTAACCTCTTAGAAGTGACTTCAGAGGGCTGTTTCCCTGAGGGTATCAGAAGGTTGAAAACATCTATTCAAGTGTCTTAGGATATAGCTTTTATAATTCGACTTTGATCTATAAAACGTGTGAATACTAAGTCAATTGTTCCCCTAGATTTTCGTGAAAAGTCGAGTTTTCAGTTGGATTGCGTCTCTTATACAAAACGAAAAGACACATTTGTAATTTTTTTGAAGTATCTCAACTTTTGAATACTAAGCAAAGTTTTCGCCTTGTTTTTGCTCAAAAGCCCCGTTTTTCAGTTCAATTGGGCCTATCTAGTACAAAATGAAAACATCAATTCTAAGATGTGTAACCTTTTAAAAGTGTCTTAGTACAAAGCGTTTTCAGTTCTATTTTAACATACATAACTTCGAACGAGGCCGATTGTTCTCTTATATAGTTTTCCCCAAAAGTCGTGTTTTTCTGTCGGATTGGTTCAATTACGAAATTAAAACACCTATTCCAAGACTTGTAACTTCTTATACCTAAGTATGCGGACACTGCTTTTCTAATTCAATTATGACCTATGTACAACTTTTGAATACTAAGCCCAGTATTCTTTCAGATTTTTCTCGAAAAGTTGAATTTTGCTTTTGGATTGGGTCAAGTACAAAGTGAAAACGCATATTCTAATAGTTGTAACCTCTTATAAGTGCCTAAGGGCCGAACATTTCTAATATATTTTTGATCTATACTACTTTTGATTATTTATTCATAGAGTTGTAATCACTCAAAATTGTCTTATTTCATAGTGTTTCTATAATTCAATTGATTTTGATCAATACAATTTTGAATTTTAAGTTTATTTTTCCCCTACTTTTTCCCAAAAAATTTTGTTTTTTGGCGGATGTGAAGTTTTTAACAAAATGAAAAATTAACAAAACCTAAAATTTGTTAAATTAACAAAAATAAACAGTCGGTAAAAATGGGTTAACAATGGAAATCTGACAACAGATATTTTTTTTTTAATTAAAAACTATTATTAAAACTTAATTTTGGTTGAAATAAAAAAACTAAAATTACAATTTAAAAATATACAATATACAATAAAATCCGAGGTTACCAAGGGGTTGGCGAATCATTATAATTCGCTAAGGCATTGTGATTATACTTTGATTAGTTCAAAGTATTTTCAATATTTTTGTAGTTTGGTCACTGCAGTCTGATGAGACGACCGAATTTTTTAAATACAAAAAATTCAATGTTTCATTAGTTAGAAACCAAACTCTTCCATCTTCTTGATAACCTCACCTTGATGTAAAAATACTATCTGGCTATCAATCCAGAATAACCCAAAATTTCATTTAAAAATATACATTTACATAAAAAAGACAAAACATTTAATGTAACTAAATAATGTTAATAAATTTGAGTATCCACTACTAAATAATCGGAAAATCGAATCGCATTGAATATTTTTGTGATTTTTGGGTTTCAGTGTATTAATTATTGACCAGATCACAGAGATACTACCGAGAAGTGCCTAGTATCAAATGATGGCATAAGGTGCTCTTTGAAATAAAATTGGTCTTATCAAAAAACTGCAAGATTTTCACGAGAAACCATTTTACACATTTTTCCCGAAATCAGGATCCATCGCCATCCCTGGTACTCGAAACCTCCTTCCAGAAATTTTCATTAAAATCGTTTGAGCTGAACAAAACAATTAAAAATAAACCCAGGACTCACCAGAAAACATCTTACACGATTTTTTCCGATATCAGGATCCATCGTAATCGGTTCCTGGTATTAGAAAACCTCCTTTTAGCAATTGTCATTAAAATCGTTAGAGCGGAGAAAAAAAAATAAACCCGGGCTCTCCAGAAAACTCCTTACACGTTTTTCCCCAAAATCAGGATCCATCGCCATCGGTTCCTGGTACTCGCATTAACAAATGAGAAAATCTCGTAGTTTTTTGATGAGACCAATTTTATTTCAAAGGGCACCTCTTATGCCATCATTTGATACTAGGCACTTCTCGGTAGTATCTCTGTGATCTGGCCATTAATACACTGAAACCCAAAAATCACCAAAATATTCAATGCGATTCGATTTTCCAACGCATTAACAAATGGGAAAATCTCGTAGTTTTTGATGAGACCATTTTTATTTCAAAAGGGCACCTCTTATACCATCATTTGATACTAGGCACTTCTCGGTGGTATCTCTGTGATCTGGCCAATAATTAATACACTGAAACCCAAAAATCACCAAAATATTCAATGCGATTCGATTTTCCAACGCATTAACAAATGGGAAAATCTCGTAGTTTTTGATGAGACCATTTTTATTTCAAAAGGGCACCTCTTATGCCATCATTTGATACTAGGCACTTCTCGGTGGTATCTCTGTGATCTGGCCAATAATTAATACACTGAAACCCAAAAATCACCAAAATATTCAATGCGATTCGATTTTCCAACGCATTAACAAATGGGAAAATCTCGTAGTTTTTGATGAGACCATTTTTATTTCAAAGGACACCTCTTATGCCATCATTTGATATTAGTCACTTCTCGGTAGTATCTCTGTGATCTGGCCAATAATTAATACACTGGAACCCAAAAATCACAAAAATATTCAATTCGTTTCGATTTTCCAACGCAGTACATATGTATACGTAACTGATTATTTAGTAATGGATACTCCAGTTTATTAACATTATTTAATTACATTAAATGGTATGTCTTTTTTATGTAAATACATATTTTTAAATTGTAATTTTAGTTTTTTTATTTCAATTAAAATTAAGTTTTGATAATAGTTATTAATTAAAAGAAATCTGTCTGTTGTCAGGTTTCCATTGTTAACGTTGCTTTTACCGACTGTTTATTTTTGTTAATTTAACAAATTTTAGTTTTTTCTAATTTTTCATTTTGTTAAAAACTTCACATCCGTGTTTTTTGATGGATTGGATCTTGTACAAACACCTATTTCAAGAGTTGTGACTTTTGAACACTAAGCCTAATACTAATTCGGGTTTTTCAGTTCAATTTGATCTAGTACAAAGTGAAAACACCTATCCCAACCTCATATAGTGGTTTTACTTCGATTTTGACCTTTACAACTTTTGAGTACTAAATCCAAATAATAATAAATCGACAATTTTTGTTTCTATCAATTAAAAAATTAAACGTACCAGCTTCAATTGTACCCAATATGGGTTTATAAAATTCTCCTTAACAAAATATAAAATACAGTAGGAGATTTGTTCGGGTCTCAAGAGACCAGATTTTAAAAAAACTATAACAATCTATAAGAAATAATTATCTTATTTCCATATATTTAATGCCCTGGAAAAATTTAAATTATAAATTAAATTTTTTGTGATTGCATTTTTTGGTCATTGTGATGAAGCGCCATCCATACACGGTTCAATAATTTTACGACCGAGAATATCGCATATATTTGTACTGTAATACTGATATTTCCTAATTATGCCTAACAAATTTTAAAAAGTCTCGTTCTACATACGGCTACCGTGTCCACTCGTATAATTTTAATGGACATCCCATTAAATTAGTGCGCATAAAGACGTTTTACGTGTACTTGCCGCGATCTTATCTGCTCAACTTTAAAACAGAAAAATAAATAAAATTAACGTCTTGGTTTATTTTTTTATATTTTTTGAATATTTTCGAAATTTTTATTACACCAAAATGCATAAAAAAATTATAATTGAATTAAAAAGTTTCCTCGAAATTTTAAAAGATTTAAATAATAGTTATTAGTCGTATAATGCACTCAATAAATTTAAAACAATAGAATTATAATTTTTTTATAGATTTTTACTCGTATCTCAAAATGAACTGTTAATTGATGGAGTTTTAGTCATTGCAGCGGATTTTTCGGTATAAATCATAATATAAGGTAATTAGTGGGACTGAAAAGTGAATAAATTTGGTTTAAGTATAACAATTAAATCTAAAATTTTAATAACCCTTTCGGTGCACGCGGCTTCCCAAACCCAAATATAAATAAATCTTGTCAATTAAGCGCACATATAAGTCAGTAGCTTATATATGACATATAAATATAAAGAAAACCTTTAAAATAGTTTAATAGGGCTACCGATTCTAAGAATCAATTAAAACACAAAACTAAAACCGAGCCAAACAAACATCGAACCCAAAAATTTATCTACAAAATTTAAATTTTATCTGTTTCACATTTTTTTCTTGTAAAGCAACAACAAAATAGGTAACGTCTTATATACATACTATATACCAAATAATAAACATCCGTGGGTGACACACGGCTTAATTATAAATTCAAGATTATACAAAAATGATTAATTATTAAATCATTTATTTGCAATTATTTATGTTACCTATACGACAGTCGAAGTCGTGTAATTAACCCTTTTGCACGCCTAAACGATATACTCGACTGTATGACATACACACCCAGCATAAAAATAATGAATAATGAGAAGAAATCTTCATTCATAAAAACTAAGCGAAAATAAGAACAATAAAAATCTTTGAGATGTCTGTCGAACTCTCGCATCTATTCTTAAATTTAGCGTTCTTTAATTTTAATTAGTTCGAAGAAAAATGCGTTCTAATTATTTTTATTATTTTGTGTACAACAGTTTCGTATGGTTTTCCACATTTTGCTTTATGTGTATGGTAATTACAAGAGATGATAGTTTAAACAGATATTGAGATTAATTGATACACATTTCTCAGGATATACAGTCTGCTTTTATCCTTATCTCGAATAATTTTGCGCACATTTTTCAAATCCAACCTGAGTAGTTAAACTAGATTTCACAATTTTGAAATCACAGTCAATTATAATGGGAAGGAAGAGAAATAATTTTAAAATGATTTTGTCCTTTAAGTTTAAATGCAAAGCCTTTCTTGAGGTAATTGCATGTATACGAGTATATTCTTATTTAAAATTTCATAAGTTCTTCACTCTAGTAAAGTGCAAAACTTATTAGATTTATGTTTAATATGAAAGACAAACATTTTGCATTAATGTTATACCCATACCCAGATGAATCTTACAATGGAATGATATACTTCCTGCATGTAATGGTTGAGATCTAATTTTATTTGGATATGTTATAATTTGTTAGTTTAGTAACCATATTTTATACGTTATGTACTGCATATTAAAGTTCATAAATGATTCGTCTGATTTTTGTTCTCAAATAAATTCACTTTATTTTACAAGTTAAACTGTATTATACATTTATTATTTATTAATTTATTTATTTATTGATCGTCATAACAATATTGGTAGAGGAATATCACATGTATAATAAATGAACAACAACAAAAAATAACATTTCCATTAGGTATCTAAACATCACATATTTTCAAAATCGAATTTGCTCCATTCTAATACTCTCCATAGAACTCAAACTAATTTAATATTGATGCGTATATGGCTTTAGTAAAGAAATTTACTTCCTGCATGTAATAATCGTGATGTAATTTTTGTTTGTGTAAATATTGTAATAAACGCTTTGATGAAAAAATATTATATAAACACTTCTTGTAAAGTGTTCGTTAACTAAATTTTGATAAATAAATTGTAATATACACTTCGTGCATATAATAATTTATTCGTGTAATAAAATAATAACAACATTTAAATTACACGCTATGTGTAGCATAGTAAAGTGCAAAATTATTCAATTTAATTTCTTATCTGAAATAAATGCATTTTGTATTGTAGTATAATATGACTGTAACAATGAGCGGATTTACTTCCTGCATGTAATTATTGTGATTTTTTTTTTTTTTTGTAAAAAAATAAATGCTTAAGTCAAATAATATTAGACAAACTCTGATTTGCATATAGTTATATTACTAAATTTTGTTAAATGAACGTTAGTATTTAATTCGTGCTTGTAATAATTACACACTTGATTCCTTTGAGTTATGATATCAAACACAGTACTGGAGAAAAATGGGCAAACATATTTTATTGCAAATTGTAGTCTTTGTTTGCTAAAATTACAAAACTTTTGAACGCAATTGGATTATTGTTTCATTTTAAATACATCTATGGCGTAAATTTTTGAAAAAAAATACCTACAATTTAGTGGAAAACCCCGAAAAATGTCAAAATATTTAAAATAGGTTGATTGAGGTTAAAGTAATGGAATAAATTAAACACTTATTTTTTAATTTTTTTTTTTTTGGTTTTTATTGATTTATAGAAGTTGTATCTTTCATATTAATATTTTGTTGGACCGCCATTTGCTTTTATTACATTGATACACCTCCGATTCATTGAATTTGATAAATTTTTCAAAGTCGTAGGAGGTATGGATTCCCAAATCATCATCAACAAACTTTTCAAAGCTTGAATTGATTTTGGGCGCTTTATTGTTACTTCTAGCTTCATTATAGATCAAATATTTTCAATGAGATTTTAATCTGGACTATACGGGAGCCAGCTCAACAGATCGATACTTCTTTCTTCGAAATAATTTTTTATCTTTAAATGAAGGATAAAAAAAAAAAGTTTTAAAAAAAAATATTTATGTTTATCTGAAAGCCAATTTTTCTATCTTCAATTCAAATTTAATAACTCATAACTTTGGCGGTATGGCACAGATCGTTGTCCTGTTGAAAAATAAATTTGCAAGTCCCGCCAAAAAGCTTTAACACAGAATGCTCAAATTCGTTGTGTAGGACCTGCAGATGAACAGCTGCTGTAATGCTGGAACTAAGGAAGCACAATCGCCCGGTTTCATTTCCAGAAAAGCATCTTTAGACCACAACTCCTTCATTTTTCGGTTGAGGTCTTAAAAGACATTCGTTGCCAAGCCTCTCGCCCGGTTTTCTACTTACGTGAATTCTTCAATCTCCAACATGCAGCTTGAATTTTGATTCATCGGAGAAAATCACATCATTCCACATCTCTGGAGTCCAAGAAACAGCCTCCTGGGGCCATAGCAAAATTTGTTTTTTCACTAGTAATGTGAACTCAGGCTTCTGGACTGGTTTAAGTGCCAAACCAGCTTTAACAAGTCTTTTTCTCACAAAGCTGGCTAAAATTTCTTTTCCCGTTGCTCACTCAACATGAAGTTTTAAAACGGTTCCGACGACATTGTAATATTATGAAACGATCTTCCACTGGTGTTGTCTTTCTGGACCTTCCAGAGCCTTTCTTTCTTTGTTGCCCATCTCTCGCAATTTTTTAATATTCCATGCAACAGTACTTTAAGGCATGTTTAAACTTTCTGCTATTTCACGCGTGGTTAATTTTTCTCGCGCCCAAATCAACATATTGCTTTTACACTGCTCACTAACTATTCTCATTTTTTCATTTTTTTAACTAAAAATGCACTTTATTCTTTATTTGACTAGGATCACTTACTTACTTAAAAAAAAATTACAGGCAATAAACCATCTTCACCCGAATGTCGGCCAAGAACGGTAGACGTAAAATAAAATAGAACTTCTAGAAATCAATAAAAAACAAAACAAAAATTAAAAAATAAGTGTTTAATTTATTCCATTACTTTGACTCCAATAAACGTATTTTAAATATTTTGACATTTTTTTGGGTTTTTCCGCTAAATTGTAGATATTTTTTTCTTCAAAAAATTACGTCATAGATGTATTTAAAATGAAACAATAAACCAATTGCGTTCAAAAGTTTTATAATTTTAGCAAAATAAGACTCAAATTTGCAATAAAATATGTTTGCCCAATTTTTTTTCCCAGCACTGTACATGTAGAAATCGGATAACACGAAATCGAAGGGAATAACGAAATATTTCGTGTTATGAGAATTTCGTCTTAAGCGATAATGTCAATGAAAAAATTTTAAAGTTAAATATGAATGTACTATATATACTTATTTACTTAATGCTATTTCATTTAAATAAAAACATTTATACATTATGTAGATAATGAAAAATAAAAATCATAAAGGTACTGTTAAAAAATTGCACATATCGCAATATTTTATCTATACATTATAAAAAAATATATTGATGCTTTACATCAATTCGCTGTTGTTTCAAAAAAGTCTGTAATTTTCTTTTGTACAATTTTATTAATTATGTTTTCCTCCAAATAATTTTCCAAGACACCAAGAATGTTGTACACTTTTTCTCCATTTGGTTGGGCTTCGGTAAATCTACTCAAATTCAGTAAGCACTTACAAACGGTTTCAACTGAAGGTACCGTAACTGGAACACCATCTTAATCCTCTTTGCCGCTATCCTCATTTTCGAAAACGTTTTCAGCTTCCTTCGAAACAGCTCTTTTCATATGAAGATTGAATTTTTAGACGGTTAAATCGTTAACGATAATCGTTGAGAAAATAGAATTTGGAATCCCAAATTTTTTACAAATTTCTGTTTTTGATCGATCGCCTCGATCAACATTTTCCGGAATTTTTTTTTTTTTTCATCGTTAAGCGTTTTGTTTTTTTATTTCCGCTAGCCATGCTTATGCTTACTAATCACTGAAGAAGCAACAACTATTTTAAAGAATTCTCACTCAACAAAACTAACACGGTCACCAAAATTAACTTCGCGAATGACACCAATAAATTCGATTTTATGAAATTTTAAATTTCAATAAATGAAAATAAGTTTTTTCTTTTTGTGATATGTAATTTATCAATTTTATTTTATTTTTTCATTTCAAACTGTAGATTCGAGTCTACACTTTTCATCAGCTAATTCTACTTATACTCGTAGATGATAATTTATCGTGAAATAGCCTCCTGATAATTTGCTGATAGTGTTAAAATTTATAGAAAATACTCACACATACATTGATACCCTGATAGAAAATATCAGAGAATTTGCATAGTGGAGACCCTAGGTGTACGGCATCCTATCGTTCAATAGTTTTGGGTTGTTCCTATGTTGATAAATTTTGTACTCCTCTATTCTATTCATTTTTTTGTCTTTTTTCTTTTTATGTAGAATTTCTAAATTGCTGTCATATTCTGTGGGCGTGTGCTCAGATGTTCTGATTATTTGGACTGTTGTGGGTTTTCCCACATCTTTTACGAGTTCTTTGAATCGTGTAAGAAAACTCCGACCAGGCAGCTCGGTTCTGGTTTTTCCTATAGGAAAAGGAATTAGGAAAAATATTTTCATAGTATTTTAGTCACAAACATTTTTTTTTCTGGCGTACTATGGTAAACAATTAGTGTAAATTTTTTCAAAAACAAAATTAAATTGGGAATATTTTTCCTATCCAATTTCGATACGGAAAAAATATTTCCTAAATTATAAAATCAGAAAATGATATTTTTGACAAAAATAGTATGAAAATATTTTTCCTAATTCCTTTTTCTATAGGAAAATCCAGAATCGAGCTGCAGTTTGACTGATGTAAAAGGCCTCAAATCGTTACACTTTAGTTTGAATATGCCTGTATCAATGTCTCCTAAACTATAGGCCTCTTTACTACTCTCATTTTTCGCACATGACGTCAATTTATGCCTAAACCGAGACTGCGCAATAATAATGTTAAGAAGATATTTACACTAACAAAACAACTAGAGAAAGCAACAAAAACGTCGACATAGCGTATCGTTATCATTTGGTGTAAGCGGCGTATTAGTAGTTTAGGAGGCATCGGCTGTGTTTATTATATTACTTTCCTTTTTATGGTTTAGGGGGTTTCCATTTTGTTTGTTGTTTTTTTGTGTGTAAAATTTGATTTTGAGAAATTCTCTAAAATTGAACGATATTTTTTGATTTATGAAAGCACAGGTGTTCAATTATAAAATTCGTGTTAAGCGAATATTTCTGTACTAAATTCGTGGTTAAAGTTTCGTCTTAAGCGAAAAATTTCATAGTAAAATAATATGAAAAAGCTAAGTACTAAAACATTTTTTCTTATTATCCGAAATTTCGTGTTATCCGTTTTCTAGTTAACTGAATTCCATGTATTTAAAATTATAATTTAAACACGAGATTCAATTAACTAATTTAAAATAGGTACAGTTCCCAAAAGGAATATTTTATTTACTTCAAATGGACCATTATTGTTTGGTAATATTATTAGGAACACAACTAAGTATAAAATTAAAAATCTAAACAAGTTATTTGGAAAATTCTTTAAAAAAGCATACAAATTTATATCGAACATTTCAAATATCTTCAGTTTTTGTGGGATATCTGGAAACTCAATGCTGACAATGTCTTGTAGGGATTTGATTCGAGATATTTAAATTTTAATATTGTCTCACAGATTCTCATTCGACTTGAGATCAGGATTTTCTAAAACGGTTTATTAATTCGGGCATATTTAAAACATCAATTTTTGTGATTCGGGAACCAATATACTTCACTTATCATGAGGTGCTTAAGCAAGGGAATAAAACTGCATTACTTTTTGCATAATATCCCAATATGCATATGTTGATCAATTCACCCATTAGTCCCAAATATTGGTCTTGTGCGAGGAAATCCACACAACACACATTTTTATCTCCGTGTGGTATAGTCTTTATTGTTTATTTTAAGTCCAATTCTTTATTCTTCGAGTGCCTCAAATACGCTTTACCATCTAATCCTGATAAATTGATCTTCAACTCATCACTACAAAGGATCTTGGTTGGTGTTGTTTTGAAAACACTTATGATGGTGGATTCTCATTTTTCTAACGTATAGTGACGTTGAAATTTGTTTCGAAATCTGGCGGGACAAGGCGAAGTCTAATATTAGTCGTAGGCTCATTTTTTTAACTTGAACGGATTCGGTTATGTTTATCTCCAAGGAGTCGCCAAAAGGATCTCCGTTAATTAAAACAAATAATCCAATTTTCCCTTGCTGTTATTTTTCAAGATCATACACTTCTAGGTCTGTTTTCGCAATTGCCGCTATCATCATTAAGCCGTTATAAACCATCGTATTTATTCAACTTAATTCGACTGCAATTGTTTGCATTTTTAAGTGCCGCTCAATTCCCGTGTACAGCTTTAATTTTTTTTCATTTTACTACTATTTACTAAATTAATAAATTTATAAAATTCTTTAATAAATTTAAAGAATTAATTTACCCTGTAAAATAGTATATTTTCCACTTTTTTTATTGCAATATTCTTAATTATATATGTCCGGCAAATTTAAAAACCTACGGAACAGAAAAGTTAAATTACAATATTGTGGCTAGTATATTTAAAAAATATTTATAATTTTAATATTTCATCGTTCCTAATAAGGTGTCCACCACTGTATATGGTTGTATCAATAGAAGAATTTACTTCCTGCATGTAATAATTATGATTTAATTTTATTTGTAAAAATATTGTATTAAATCATTTAAAGAAACAGTATTAGATGAAGTATTCTTGTTTTTGCTAAATTTTCAAAATTTTGCTAAATGAACATTAATATTCACTTCGTGCATGTAATAATTTGTTATTTTAATCAACTTTTAAATATTTAGGTTATACGCTAGATGCAGTATAATAAAGTACATCATTGACATCAAACAAACCCATTCTGTATTTTTATTCGGGATAAGAGGACGTTATACCGTAGAGAGATACAAACTAGATAACCATGTGTTTTTGATTATTCCGATATTTCTACGATTTTCATCAAAACACGATTATTACGTTTATAGAAAGAGGTTATTACAATCAGGTTGTAGGAAAAAGATAATTGTGAAATATAAGAAAAAATTAGTAGGATTGTATGAGGAGGAGCGGTTAAGTCATTTTCATTGAATGTTTACAGAAAAATTGTTAGATTGTAAATTAAATTTCAAAATTTTTAAACTGCCACAGAAATTATTTATACATACATAGTTTATATTAAATTTTGTAACTGATTCGATGTAACTCAAAATCGGCAAATACGCATTGAAATTGTTTTATTTACGAGTTTGCGTCTGTCACCATAATTATAAAATTGTGATTTTATTTGTTTGATATGCAATCGCGATTGGAAGAAATTATGATAATTTTTGTGTCTTTATGTTTTTGGATTGTAATAGTTGCATTAAATTTAAAGTTACCAGTTTTCGGTAACTTTACCTGTAAACTTAATTTTTTTTTTTGAATATTTTGAGCTATGCCAATATATATGTACTCAAAACTTTATTTCAAAACTACGATCCGTATATTACGCGCTATATCCAAATTATTCCTAGCTGTAAATAATTCGCTATATCCCACTTAATACTACGTCCACATCTTTTTCTTTTTTATTTAATTAAGCTCCAAAAAATTGTAATAATTATAACTGGATCAATAAGCTGACAGAGACACAACAAATGCGATTCATGTCCCACAAATTTATTATATTATATTAATAAAAAAAATAACTAATTTTAACTTAATACTGTTTTCATAGCTCTTGAAAGGCTAAATCCTTTATTATTTTAAATTATTTATGTTTCAAAACATCCCGAAATTTGGAACAAAATGTAAATATTTCATTTGTTGTTAAAAACAAATTTCAAAACAAGTATAAGTTTGACCCGCAGACAACGTTAAATTTGACGCTGTTGCGCCGAAAGATTCCTTTAATGTGATTAATGATTTTTTATAATTCGGTCCATTCAAATAGTGTCAAGTACTTTTTCTCAACAATTTAGATATCAACAAAACCTTAATTTATTATTAACAGTATTTGTCTTTATCTGATTCTGCTTAGTTTACTTTACATGAAACTACTCGCAAAGGCGAATACTATATTTCAACACCAATATTTTTGATATAAAACAAAAACCATTAAAGTTTTGTTTATAAGGCTTGAGCTGATCTGATCAATGGGTATCACGAAGTGCGGAATAAAGAGTTAAATGATGCAAAAATGATCTGCAAAATAAAGAGTTAAAATTATTAAAAAAACAACGAGATGGCATTTTACTTCATTTCAACGAGCTAGAACGTATTCACACTAGGATATCGAACTAGGATAAATAACAAATATGTAGGACCACAACCAGATTTAAAAAATATGTACAAACTTTATTGAATCGAATTTGATTAGCTAGTCAAATGTTTGCCTTACAATTTTTTTTTTTGAAAAAGTGTTTTCAAAGTGTTTTTTGGGAATTGTTTTTAGCAACTTGGATTGACTTAAAAACAGTTCGGAAGGAAGGAAGGAATCAAATAACGCAACACTGAATCCGCCTTTAGTCGTATATGTGAAACTGGCCCGAAAAAATTGTGTCTTTGCTTAATCTGTAATATTTTCGAAAAACTTTGAAAAACTGCATTATCATTAATTCCTATCCCGATTTTTTTTTACATCAGCGTACTACAGCAAGATTTGATTTTACAAGCCAACACTAGCAAATAGAATAAAATTTAATGAATAAATATATAATAAGTATACTATATATGAAAAGCAAATTTATTGCCAATTTCAAAAAACTAGAATTTATAAAGTATATGAGTACATATAATGATATTACGTAAGATTCTGAAAAAAAATCCAACACATTTTCCTATGAAGCGGCTTTCACAGGGATTAGTATAAGCCATCTGGAACCTAAATAATGTAGCCACATTTCTGTACGAGATGGAAATGTGGTTCGTGGCAGTCTCAGTATGTAACGATTTTTAACATAAAATTTAATAAGAAATTTTCTTCTGTGGGGTTTTCATAATGGTTGCCTGTAGAAAATTTCTTAGTAATTTTATTGGTGAAAATCGTTTAATACTAAGGCTGGTACGAACCTTCTTTCCACCTCGTAAAGAAATCAGGCTACATTATTTGGATTCCAGATGGCCTAAACACTTGTTCTCGATGATACCCGAAGTCTCAGGTAATTTTTTTGTTGAAAATCGTTACATACTGAGAATGGTATGGACCTTCTTTCTACCTCGTACAGAAATAGGGTTACATTATTTGGATTCCAGATGACCCGCACTAATTCTCGACTGTAGCCGAAGTCTCAGGTACTTCATATGAAAACCACCTCATAGGAAAATGTTTTGGTATTTTTTTTTTTCAGAATCTTACGAAATACATATCATTATACTCGTATTTTGAATACAAAGTAATTTTTTTGTAATTGTCAATAAATTTGCTTTTCATATACATATTATATATTTATTCATTAAATTTTATTTCATTTTTTAGTGTTGGCTTCTAAAATCAAATCTTGTTGTAGTATGATGATGTAAAAAAAAATATGGGATAACAATTAAAGATAATCCAGTTTTTTTAAATTTTTCAGGCCAGCCCGAAAATATTATTGGTTAACCAAAGACACATTTTTTTCTTCAGACTACTTTTTGGGCCAGTTTCACATCGGTCTTTTAGTCTAGTTTTCTTTGTTCCGAAGAAAAATGTATGTAATAAATTCAGAGAGCTTTACAGGAAACAGCAAAATGTTGTCATCACAACTGAAGATGAGGAGAAATAATTTTACTATTGATTCACAAAATAAATAAGCGCAAAAGGAGAGAAAAATGAGAACAATACTTAAATAGTGAATTAAATAATCAGATTTTGCTAAAAGTTTAACTGCTTTTATTAGTAGAGGAAACTGTTGTATTTTAGTTTAAATGGAAAATGAGCGATTTAAATGTAGTGGCAATACACAAGTTTTGCATGTAGTGGTTACTGATTTTTGGTTCGTTTACTGTATTTTCTAAAAAAGGTCAGGAAATTATAGTTATAGGAAAGAGTACTCTAGAACGGAACATAGCTTTTGGAATTGACTCAGGGCATAGTACTTTAGAGAATTATTTCTTAACCTTTATACGCTCTTCGGGTGAAATTTCACCCATTAATGATTTTAAAGTTATTTTACTTTTTTATTATGAAACTCAGGATGGTTAAAATTTTTGAATTCGTTTGTATTATTCGTTTGTATTACAAATAAAATATTGAAATATGTGATATATGGATGGATATGTATATAGATTTTATATAATATATATTCGGGTGAAATTTCACCCGAGCAATGCATGTGAAATTTTTTTTGAGAGTCGTATGAGGGTTAAATAATGTCTAACTAATACTAAATTTGCGAAAAAGTACAATGATTTTTGGGATTTCACTTCTCATTAATTTATAAACCAAAAAATTTCACTTCTTGTTAATAATGTCTACAGCAAAATGAAGTCCATATACGATTCAGGAAATATATTTCATACAACACTGATTCAAAGATAATTTTACTATCAATAAATACCTGAGATCAAGAAGAGCAAGATAAAATATCGATAGTAATCCAAATGAAATAAATTTTGACGCTCTAAAAATAAAATTTCAGGTTAAGTGAATGTAAATCTATCTGACATTTTCAATACCAAGCTTGGATCACATTTTAAATATATCATTTAAGATACGTATCGCAAATGTTGTTATCGTAAATGAAAAATACTTTCCAAAGATTTTTTTTTATTTAATACACTAAGCTTTCGATAGATTAAGGTCGAATGCAGATTTGTAGTGCCAAACAATCAAAGAAAATCGAAAACGTAGTTATTTTTGCAATTATAATTGTTATAAGTCTCGAATTTTAGTATTCATTTTAGTTTTAAATGTTTACTTCATGCATGTAATAGTTACGATTTAGTTTTAATTGTGTAAATATTGTAATAAATTCATATGTGAAACATATTTCTTCTATTTGGTTGTAATTAAGTTTTGTTGTTTCCTGCATTTAATAATTTGGTTATCCATTTGTTTTAGTTTATTTAGCAAATTTTAGTAAAATAACCATATTGTTGTTTGTTTTTTCAAAGAGTTTTATAATTTTGACACAATTAAGATTAGATCACAATTATTACATGCAGGAAGAAAATCCTTTTATTGTTATAACCATGTTTATGAATAAAAATATAAATTAAAATACAAAATGAATTTAATTTATATCTCAATTCAAATCGATCTAAAATTATTTAACTGTATATTAATTACCAGTTTTCATGATTTTAAATATCGCTGATTATAAAAAAACTCAAGTTTTCATTCTTTTTTAGGTTTCGATCTTTTTGTGACGTTAGTTTTTATTTCACCTTACGAGTGTTTATTAGTTGCTTAACAACAGATTTTGGTTTGGTGTGTGCCATTTGAAATTTCCTCTGCCATTTTGTGCATTTAGAAATCATTTTTAATGCCATAATCATCACTAGCGTATTTTATCAGTTCAGTTTAATATTTTTATGTTGCACATAACTATACGAATTACTGAATAAATGTGCCGTACCCCAGATATATTTTTTTTTCAGATATATTTTAATTAGCACACATGGCCTGATGTTCGTAAAATATATAGAAACATGATCAGTTAATTTTAATCAACCAGCACCATTTTTTGTGTCTTGGTCGTATTCTTAAATTGCATAAGAGTTTCTTGAGATTAAAACGTATAGTCGCGATGCGATTGCGCCAGCAAAAAAAAAATCAGATTTTTTGTACCCTGGATTAAACGAGACTCATTATGCACATCGTTTCAAAAAAATTGAACGGTTTCTTCCACTAGTGTTTTATGAAGTTAATTAGTTTGACTTCTGTGCTAGATAGTTTATCGACTAGTTTTTTTTATTGCAATGTTGAATATATTTTTTATTCGTATAGCTGGCCTATAAAATTAAAATAAACATTCGCGGTGGTCTCGTTTTGTTAATAAAGATAAAATGATTACGCCAAGTCATTATACATCATTTTGACTAATTACTTGTAATTATCGCGTATTTAAAATCCATGACACCTTGTCGTGAATATATATTTATACGTTATAAAACAAAACTTAACGTAAACTTTAATTGGCGATCATAAACGATAGTAAAGTTTTGAGGTCAAAACCAACTAAAAAATATTTAAATGCGAGGCCTAAAGTATTAAACTTTGAAACTCAATTATAAAATGTAAACAGTAGAATATACATTACCAGTATATATGAAGTAACCGCCATTAACGAGTCATCACTCTTCATCATCATCTTTTAAAATCACTGTAGAAATCCTAATTAATTTTAATGTAATTATATAAATAAAAACAAAATAATTAATTAATTTATATCATCATCTTATAATATAAAATGTGTAATAAGACAAGATTGACGAAACGAAAACAAAAAATCAGTTCATCTCGTAAAATATCACAAAAAAAAAGTAATCTGTGAATGGAAGATTAAGATATAATAAAAAAATGTTAAAGATTTTTTTTACAACAGACACAACGCAATTAAAATTAAAAATTATTTAAGATTGAAAATTTGTATTTTTAATGTCTAATCAAACAGTAGCAAACGTTTTATCTTCTTAAAGTTTTTTTTTATGTGACGACAATAAAACGTCTTGAGATAAAGTTGAAATAAAAAGAGATTTTTTTATGTCAATTATAATTAGTGAGAAGAATCGATATACGAGATTGGATTTTGGTATAATATTTTGGGTTTTATGGGCATAAGGGACGGGTTAATAGATTTTATTTGACATATATACAAATTCGAAAAGTGATAACCTCCATATAAAAGTGTAGCATGTTCCGGTTCCTTTGTTATAGCATTTGATGGTTAAATGGAGAATTGATTTAGTGACAGAAAATATAAAAGTTTGACATCTTCACCTTTACGTGACTATAGAAACTATATCAAGAACGTTTGATAGTCGACATATAACACAGATAGAATTTTATTGCCCGATGACAAAAACTGACACTAATTTTTAATATCCTTTGCGCGGCCATCCTATGAAGTATTACTATTTTGCTATTTTGAATGAACTAAACAATCAAATAGTTACACGCACGAAGTAAATAAAGGGTTATCCAATTCAAGCTTGATAAAGTAAACTTAAAAAAAACACACAAAATATTCGGAATGTATTATAATTTTTATTTCATTTTACAGATTGATCCTTGCCATTTTTAGTTAAACAAGATATCATTCAAATGTCCTCCATGGGACTTCTTACAGGCCTTGATTCTTTTGAGGTAATTTTCAATGACTTTTCGGCACATTTCGGGCGGTATCTCGGCCATTACCTTACGAATATTAGTTTTCAATTCGTCAAGAGTTTGAGGATTGTTTGCGTAAACACGATCTTTCGCGTAGCCCCACAAAAAGAAATCCAAAGGCGTTAAATCACAGGATCTTGGAGGCCAATTGACATCAGCCAATCGCGAAATCAAACGTCCAGGAAATTTCTCTTGCAAAAGATCTCGATTTGCTCGTGTTACGTGACTGGTTGCTCCATCCTGCTGGAACCACATATCGTCAAGATCATAATCTTCGATTTTCGTAAAAAAATAATCGATTAACATGCGGCCATAGCGCTCAGAATTGACGGTAACGGTTCGTCCATGGTTGTTCTCAAAAAAATACGGCCCAATCACACCACCAGACCACAGTGCGCACCAAACAGTGACTTTTTCCGGGTGTAATGGCTTCTCTACAATCAATTGTGGATTTTCTGAGCCCCAAATTCTACAGTTTTGCTTATTAACGTATCCACCAAGCGAAAAATGAGCTTCATCACTGAAGACAATTTTGTTCGAAAAATCAGCATAAGCAGATTTAATAATTTTAACGCGTTGGTCGATTGTTAAATGCTCCATATTCTTAAATGGCAGAATGTCAACTAAATAAATGACAGCGTACTTGACGTTTATCTTTGACAGATGTCGGTATACAGATTTCTACTTTATCAACCTCGAATTGGATAACCCTGTATGTATTAATATTCATTTAGCAAAAATTAGTATATAACAAAACATTATGATATTTTCAAAAATTAAATTAGATCACAATCTTACATGCATAAAGTAAATCTTTCCATTGTTACAACCATATATGTTTAAAGTTTAAATTTTATTTGAAAATAAATTTAATTCATATTATGCCTGGAACGGATGAATTGTAAACTTAAAAAACTTTACATAATGTGTTACTTAATTGTTATTATTATGTTATTACTGATTTGTAAAACAATCAAATTATTACATGCACGAAGTGAATATTAATGTTTATTTAGCATAATTTAGTAAAATACCGATATATAAGAATAGGGTTTCTACTATACTTACACATAAACATTTATTACAATACAAATCAGACAAATAAAATGAGACCGCAATTATTACATGCAGGAAGTAAATCATTAAGTTTATTCAGTCATAATGTGTTTAGAATGGTCACAACAAAATGGATCGAATCAATTGTTTACTTTAATATGTCCTAAAATAGGTGCAATTAACATTATATCAGATTATTAAAGCAATAAATTATTACATGCACGAAGTGAAAATTAAAGTAATTTCACAAAATTTAGTAAAGTAACCAAAATTTAGTAAAGAAGCGATTGTCAAATATAGATGCACCTAAGCAATTATTACAAAATTTACATAAATAAAGTACAATAGGTAAATCTTCCATTGTTACAGTCATATGTGTTATAGTTTCAGTCATACATTTAAATACGATTACTTCATATCACAATTTAAACTATTATTTTACACTTTGGTATGTCCTACATAGTGTGTAGTATTACTTGTGTTTGTGTTGCTAGCTTTATGAGAATTGAATTTTTCATATGACTAGCTCATAGCTGAACTGTCATCTGCTAGCTCTGGATCATTTGTAGAGAATTTCCGGAGATCGAAGCCACCTAATTTCAATAAGGTTATCAATTTTTCCTCTAATGTTAATGCTTCTTGAAGGCTATTTGCGCCAGTACGAACGTCATCGAAGTAGAAATCATCTTTCAAGACCTTGGATGCTTCAGGAAACGTTGTGTCGTCAATAGCTAAATGATTCATGGTCCTGGTCACGGCACTACCGGTTCTATAAGTTCAGTTCCTTGGTTCAGACTGAAAATCTAGCCACCAAATGCTTTGAAGATCTCTCTGGTTTTCATGAATGAAAATCTTACGATACATTGCTAGCAGGGCCAATTATCATACTATCGCTTTATGAGATTTGTGATGATGATTTACGCGATGCATTAAACACAACGCGTTATTTGGTGGTCATGCTTGTAAATTTTATAACGAACTGATGAGCAAGATAAAAGGATTTGTTAAGCTGACAGTCGATGATGCTCCGAGTTTTAATGGAAGTTATGATTTAATTTCAGGTCCTTATATTGTTGGTATACCGCGGGTTTTATGCCAAGTTGTTTCTTAATGTTTTAAATTGATGGCGTGGATTTTCACTGGACGAACCAAGTTCTGCTATTTTATTGTTGACTGGAATGGCAACGGAACATCTTCCACAGCTTAAGCAATTATAGTGACTTAAAAAATGTTTTTCACACAATTTTTCTTCGAGTGAATAGTTATTCTTAGAAGTAATATTTTACAGTTCCCAAAATGTTTTGATATGTGATTCGAGTAATTCAAAAGAGCACAATGACCTTTGATATTGAATTTAAGAATTCGAAGGTTTTGCTGTTTTTGTTTTTCCGGTAAGATTCGGATTTTCCTGAGAACAGTTCATGGTAGACTTCTGCTCCGATCAGAATGTCCATGATATCCGGAATATTGAAGTGGGAACCTGCTAGTTTTATATACGATGGTACTGATTTAGTTTCGTATTTTATGGGTACCAGTGATTTTTGGTAGTACGTAACATTTTAAATGTATATTAAGTTTAGAAATTCGAGATCCTACTGACACATACACCTTGTGACTAACTGATTTAATTGTACTTCCCATCCCAGCCACTTGTTTGGATGTTGGTTAATTTTTTAAATTTAATAGACGACATGTTTCATTTGTGATATAGTTAAGATGAGATCCACTATCGAGAACCCTTGCACAAATGTAATTACCACTGGTAGTAAATGCCAATACTACTGCTGTCCCCAGCATTATTTGTCCATTCGATGATGGATTTCGTAAACTATCTTTATTTATAGAATTGTTTGGAATTCTATCGTTTGTTTTATGATGAGTACCCAACATTACTAACCCATTATTTGTTGCAAGACTGTTGACATCTAATATATTCGATTGCTCCAAATGGGTTTTGGTTGTTGGTGTATCCTTGACGACGTTAACAGAACAGGGTACACTCATCTATTTTGCTGTTACTGAAATTTGTGGTTGACGTCCGTATTTAAAATGCAAAGAGCGATGATGCTTTAATGGACAGTAAAATCTCATTTTTGGAGTGAGTTTTGTGCCACACAAATCTGGACAAGTATCGATCGAGTGAGTACCACGACAATTAAAACAGGACTGAATGCTAGACAATAATGTTGAGAAGTTTTTCTTAGTTCTAAAAGTATTTGAATCCGGTTTGGTTGTAGTTATCGAAGATAAAGGTTTGAGAGCTCTTAGCACACGTATACGACTTTGAAGGATTTTAAAGAAACTTTCAAAAGTAAGCAAAGTTTTGCCATTCGAACCCTTGATTGCTTCTGTATCACTAGCATTATCTAATTTTTCCGATAGATGGTGAAATCAAATTAGATTCCAATTTTCGTTGTTCCCTTTCAGAGCTTTAACGAATTACAATTTTTTAGTGCGTAATCTACGAATTTTTCCAATGATTCCGAAGAATGTAGAATAGGTGATTTATTGTCATATAACTGTTTTAGATACATTTTTGGAATTGCTACTTCATTATTATATTTATCGTAGATAGCAGTCCAAGGCTGGTTATAGTTAGAAGATGCCACTGGAATCCCTTCAACTAAAGAGTATGCCTTACCACCACTTACATGCGACACGAGATAATGGAATTTAATTGAATCATCAATATTTCTTTTGTGGACTAGTTCTTCAAAAATATCACGAAACTTTAACCAATCAGATTCCTTACCGCGAAATGATGGTAACTTAATTTCGGGCATTCTCATTTCTAATGAAGAAGATGAGTTTGCCAAATCTACTACAGAATTATAATTCAAATATCTGAAATGATTCAAATGTCGAAAATGGTGGATAAATTCCCGTAGATTATTTTAATTCAGTGCGTTAATAATATCGAAAAGCGTGATCGACACAACACGTGCGTTTTAGTTTTTCTAGCAAATTTCAAGAATCATCGAACATTTTTGATTTGGATATACAAAGTATTTTTTTGATTGTTTTGGCTCTAAATTTTTATACTAAATGCGTAAAGAGAATATTAATGTTCATTTAGCAAAATTTAATTATACAATAATACATATCACAATTTTACGTGGAAGAAGTAAATCCTTCCAATGTTACACCCATTTATGTATCAAGGTTTAAATTAAAATTAGAAATAAATTATTTGATATTAAAATTGAAACAGAAAACAAACTAATTTTTACATGCGCGAAGTGAATATTAATATTTATTTAGCAAAATTTTGAACAAATATCAACAAATAAGAATAGTTTTTTTAATACTGTTTCAACTAAGCAATTATGTCAATATTTACATAAATAAAATAAGATCACAATGTTTACATGCAGGAAGTATCTCATTCCATCGCTTCAGCCATATATGTATTACAGTTTAGTATGTACTACGTGGCGTGTAATTTACATGTTTTTATTAGTTTCTTAAACATGTGAATTATTACATGAACGAAGTGAAAACTAAAGTTAATTTAGCAAAATTTAGTTCATTAACCACATACAAGAAGTGATTATCAAATATCGTTGCAAATAAGTATTTATTACAATACTTACACCAATAAAATAAGATCATAATTATTACATGCAGGAAGAAAATACTTCCATTTTTACAGCCATTTATGTATCAAAGTTTAAATTATAATTGAAAAAAATTCATTTGATATAAAGATAAAAACGGATCAATTGTGCATTTTAATATGTTTTACATATTGTGCAATTTAAAAGTTATTTTTAGTTTGGTAAGCAAACTAATTATTACATGCACGAAGTGAATATTAATGTTTATTTACAAAAATTTAGAAAAATATCTACATAGAAGAAGAGTTAATCTAATATTGTGTGAATTACGCAATTATGTATAGTGTTCGCAGTACGGTAAATCGATTTGCATGCTTAAAATTTTGTTGGACTATCAAATCTGCTAGCGGAATCACAAGCGGGCTACAAAATCATTTAAAGATCCAACACCAGATAAATATAATAAAAAGAGAAAGAATTCACCAGCTTCAATAAATGAAGTTTCGCACATTCAAGTAATATACAAAAGCCCCGTTGGAATAGCCTCCTGATGCAATTGGAGCGATTTTATCAAATAAAACCATGCATCCGTAAAAGTTGGGTTCATATCGAGTCTGTGATATCCTTCTCAGAACCACAATTTCCATTATTGTCAACTATAATAACGGCCTTGTTTCCAATATAAACAGTTGTAGAGGCATTATGCCGCAAGGATGTAAATCTTTATTATGTGGATATTACGTTAAAGTTTATGTTCGACAGAATACACCCTTCAGTGAGGAACAAACAGAGGCGAACAGTTTATTCCGTGTTATTTTCTTTATTTTCCGCATTAACCTTTAAAGGATAATTAGTTTTAACAATAAAAAAGACCAGCAGCTATGAAATTCATCAACCAACTATTACCTCCAAAATGAGTACGGTTTGTTAAATTTAAAGCGAGGTGGCTTTCTTCCAAGAGCAACATATAAAAGGCATATAAATTTAAAAATGAGGAATATTTAAATATGGCTCTTAAATACATTTTGCCCGTTCGATCAACTAGCGTGAACTTCGAATGGGTATTTTGAAGTGTTTTTTTTTTTGCGAGCGCACTTGGCCGAGCAGAAGGATTTAGAGATCAACTATTAATTATGCTCTATTATTCAGAAATATCTTTTGTTGAATAGTTGAAATTTATATAATGTTATTATTAACAGTAATGAAATGTTGTTCTGCTTTTCAATAAAATTACTGCAATTTCAGAAATAAATTTTGTTCAGTTATTTTATTTAAATTTGTATTTCGAAATCATATATTTGTATTTACGGTAAGTTATCGGTAAATCGGGTTTTTCATAAATAATTTACCTTTTACCGGTTTTCCAAAATTCGGTAAATTTGCGAGCCCTAGTTATGACAATATGTAATTATTTGATATAATAATTGAAACGGATCATTTTAGTATTCACTATATTGCGTGCTATTTTTAATTTGCTAAACATATAAATTATTACATGCACGAAGTGAAGATTAAAGTTAATTTATAAAAAATTCGGTAATTATAACCATAAACAAGAAGTGATTGTCAAATGTTATTGCACACAAGCATTTATTACAATATTTACACAAATAAAATAAAATCATAATTTTTACATGCAGGAAGTAAATCTTCCATTTTACAGTCATATGTGTTACAGCTTTAGATATAGTTTTAAATGCATTTACTTTATATCAAAGTTGAAAAGATTCAATTGTACACCTTGAAATGCTATATATCGTGTAATTTGAATATAACTATTAGTTTACTAACCAATTATATTATTACATGCACGAAGTAAATAATTATGTTCATTTAGAAAAATTTAATAAAATGAAGATTCACAAGTAAAGTATTTCCAATACACTGCTGAACATAGGCAATTATTACAATATTTAGATAAATAAGGTTAGGCCACAATTTTACATGCAGGAAGTAAATCATTTCATTGTTGCAGCCATATATATATTAAAATTATAGTTTTAAATGCTTTTATTTTCAATTGTGTGTTTTTATTTATCCCGTAAAGTGTGTAATTTTAATGTAACTTTAAGTTTACTAAAATAACAAATTATTACATGCACGAAGTGAACATTAATATTCATTTAACGAAATCTAGTAAAATAACCTTTTACAAGAAGATTTATTCTTATATTGTTTAATTTAAGCATTTATGACAACATTTACACAAATAAAATATGATCACAGATATTACATGCAGGAAGTAAAACTTTTCATTTTACTGCAAAATGTGTATTACTATCGAATGGATCTGTTGTTCATCATATCCTTTATGGGTTCTTACGGAAACAGTTTAGCATTTAGTTTGTCGTTTTGAATTAATTATCGTAATTACTGAGCACTATCTGAGCTAAAATTATTTGTTCTCTCGAATCATAAAATTTAAGAAATTTTTAGCGTAACCACAAAACTAGTTTTTCATCGAGCACGGATCATTAGTAAGCGAGAGGTATTCTCTTCCTATTCATTTAAAATATGAACGTGTCGACCTGAAGACATACGAGTATTGGCGAGCATCGAAATTCAACAGACTGCTACATTATGAGATTATACAATTAAATTTATACTTTAATTGACACATTTCGTTATTTTAAATTTTTAATATCAAATTTAACAAATTTTAAGTTTCTATTGTCACTTAAATTTTTGATCCAAACTTACGAGGGTATATCAAAAAGTCTTGCAATATCATATGAAAAAAACGAGTGAGTGAGACAACAATATATTTTTCAAAACCATTTTTTGTCACGATGAAACTTCTAGAAGAACATTTCGATGTAAATTTTACGGTTCGTTTGTTTTTGTCAATTTAGTAACATGTGTTTTGAATTTTTCTTAAAATGAATGAAATTGAATATCGCGCCGTTACTAAATTTTTCTATAAAGATGGACGAAATGCAATTTATATATTCAACTATATATCAAAAGTTTACGGCGAATCTGCACCATCATATGCCACAGTAACAAAGTGGGTAAAATTATTCAAAAGTGGTTGGGAGTCATTATAAGACGATAACCGCTCGGGTCGGCCAGCAGATGCTATTAGCCATGAAAACGTAATTTTGGCTGATTCTATTGTATTGGAGGACCGGCGTATTTCTGTTCCGCGGTTAGCGTGGAGACTTTCTCTTTCATACGGTACCACATATACTATATTACATGACCACCTTCACATGTCGAAAGTAAGTGCGCGATGGGTTCCCCGTTTGTTGAATGCTGAACAAAAAAAAATGCGTGTTTAAACTTCAAAGGCGATTTTAGATATGTACAAAGCAGATCCAGAAAATTTCTTGGGTAACATAATAACAGGCGATGAAACATGGCTTCATCACTGGGATCTGGAATCCAAACAAGAATCGATGCAATGGATTAAACGTAGTGAACCACCACCAAAGAAATTGAAAACTCAACCGTCTGCTGGTAAGGTTTTGGCAACAATTTTTTGGGATGCTGAAGGAATTTTGATAATCGATTATATGCCACCGAAAACCACAATCACAGGCATATATTACGCAGAGGTTTTGCGAAAATTGAAAAAAGCGATCCGGGAAAAACGGCCAAGGAAAGTTAGGAAAAAAATCTTGCTTCTTCACGACAATACACCAGTGCGCAAGGCTAATATTGCTCAAGCTGCATTAAAGGACTGCGGCTTCGTGGAAATTCCGTATCCACCGTACAGTCTAGACTTGGCACCCAGTGACTACTTCTCTTTCCCAATTTGAAAAAAACACTAAGGGGCCGGAAATTTTCCAGTGACTATGAAGTACAGTCTGTTGTAAATGAATATTTTATGGAGCAAAAGAAATCTTTTTTTTTAGAGGGTTTAGGTAAGTTAATTGATCGATGTGACAAATGTATAAACCTTAAAGGAGATTATGTCGAAAAATAAAAATATTGCTGTCTCTCTCACTCTTTTTTTTCATATGATATTGCAAGACTTTTTGATTTGCCCTCGTATACTTCAATTAGTTTTGCGACTTTTGCGATTACGAAACAAAAACCTCACTGACCAAAGTTATTCTAATTTTTTTTAATCTATAAACTTTTGGAAAATGTACACGCAAGTGAATGTTTGTCCAAATTTTAAATGTTTCTCATAAACTTTAATTTGATCATCATGCAGCAGTATAAATTCCTAATTAAACGAATTGTTTTTAATTAAATTAATCCATTACGCCCAAACCAACACCAAATTCAATTACAACAATTATCTAATCTCTAGAAATGTATAATATATCAGCATTTTGAAACCGGAAACAAATAACTCAATTTTTCACCCTGAGTTTATTAAAACGAAAACAATTAAAAGTTAATTCCAATTAAAAGAACCCATAACACAAACAAATAGAAAAAATCCCAAACATGTAAATTAACGATATTTCACTGGAAATGAAAGAATCATAAAAATGTCTCCACTTTGGTTCATTTGAATCATTAATTAAAAATTTTTAGTTTGTGGCTCTTCTTAAATCCTCGTCTCGTTATCATATCAAGAAAAACATAACATAATTGTCGTTTGTGTGTGTCGATAAAGAATTATAGAGACAACAAATCATAATCAAATTTCTTACTAGACGCCAGACAATAATTTTTTTTTGTTAGTTTTATCTTTTAATTTGATTTTTGTTCTGTTTTGGAATATACACTGAAATAATTAATAAAATTAAAAATTAAATTATATTTAAAATTTTTTGTGGATGAGAGATGATAACTGATTAGTTTTCTTTCGGTAATAAATTTATGGCGACTACTTTGTGGTTTCTCTACTAAAAATAAAATATAAATTTTATTTTATTTTAATTGGTATAACTTTTAAAAGTCATAAATTTATTTACCTGAAATTAAAATATTTCCGTTTAACTAATTTGTAGCGGTGACCAAAATCAAAATAAATTATGTGATTCCAAATTTCTCAGAAGAACGATCATTATCTCGTATACTGTGTACGATTATCAATTTGCCTCACAGAAAGTAACATTTTTGATCGATTTTTGTCTCATATCGTTGCAATTTATACAACTGGCATGTAGTTCTTTCGAATGAACAACATTTTTTTTTTTGGTACATTCAGATCGATCCATCAATTTTGACAAACATCAATCAATGTATATAATTTTTGGTACAGGGGTAATATGTAGGAGGACATCTAAATGTTTTTAAATTAATTACAAGATATAATACAAGAATATTTTTATTTTACTGTTTTTAAAAATATCCACGACTAGTTTTCTAAATCCATTTATTCTCTATGGACTTTTTGGCTTGAAAATGGAAACTAGGCCGAAATGATCGTTTAATTGTTTTAACCCCTCCTGCATGCAGATAACTAATATGGTTTATGTATAATCCCAACGAAAATTAATAAAAATCTGAACAAAAATTTAAGGTTTGCTTTGATGACAGTGCTAGTGAATTAAAGGTGTTTTAAATAAACCAGTTATGGCTTTACTTGGAAGCATCGTTGAGGAAAATTGATGCAGAAAATAAAACTTTCCTTTTTTACCACTGGTTCGCCCTGATGGGTACAAAAGGCTTAAAGCAGCTGTACCGGCTGAATAATTTGGGGGAGAAAAGTGTGCACAAGGAACGTTATTGCAGAGCGTCATAAATATTAAAAATGTTGTCAAGGTCACATGAAATTTGTAGATCTCGTTATCGCCAGCTCAACATTGTGCACCGAAGCTGTTTATATTATAAAACTTTCGTGGACGGCATAAACATCCTGGGTCGTAACATCGTGCTTCTTAAAGATGTTGTGTTCCCGTTGGAAACAACAGCCCGTAAATCGACCTCCATATAATCGATGCGTTTAAATTTTTAAATTAAAATAAGTTAAATTTTTGGGATCGATGGTAAATGTACAAATCTCAGTCTCTGCGGTCATAACATCGCTAACATTTACATTTTTCAGTCTCACAATATATCGTTCAAAACAAAACTAAATATTTACAAAGACCGGATAGTCACTTTCGGTAGCGAGTCACGGATGCAAACAACATGGGATGTGTTAATCGTGGAGAAATGGACGATGACAACACTTGGTTATACGATGATTTAAACGTTGCCGTCTTGGCCAAAGGATGAACTTCAATAACTCGGCCTCTCACCCAGGTTAAAGATGATGAATTGTCGTCTTTGATTAAAACGAGCTCACTTTCCTAGAAGTTGTGTTGCTGATGATGCTATTTAGATCTTATACCAGGTTTTCCAAAAGCCTCTCGACATAGTTTGAATTTGTCCTCATCTATCACATAATTTCAGTGAGACGTCGCTTTGAATGGAGAAGCTTGAAGCGTTGAAGAGAAAATTAAAACAGCATAGATGGTAAGATTCTCAAATCGTCCAGGTGGTGGTTAAAATGGGGAGTTAAACTGAAAGTGGTGTGCCACTCAATTTTATGAATTCCAAGATAAGCAAATACATGTACATTATGTGATTTGGAAGCAATAGTCGCAAAGAACTTATCAATTTTCCTTCCAGCGTCGATAAAATTGTTTCGTCCGGTAAATCACTTCAGAAGCCCCTTCGTAATCATTCAACCAAAAAAAAAATGTATGCCATTAGCCTATTTGACACTCTTCCCTCTTTTGAACTTATAGTAACTGGACCACTGTGGTCAACTTCAACTATGGTGTATGAATGTGTAAGCCTGACCCTTGATGCAGGTAAGTTCCCCAGTTTCTTCAGCTGCTCAAATGAGTCACAAAAACTATGGAATTGAACACTGCACGTGGGTGGAACGGTCTGAAAGACATCTTAGTTTATTTTTTGCTTTAGACCAAGTTTGACTAACTTCATTTGGGACTAACTCATCCCATCCTATTTTTATTGACCAAAGTTACTGAAGTAAAATTTTGAATAAAATCTTGCTTGGTAACATCTACTCAAATGTGCGTTTTGTTCATGGTTCGGCATGATGTTCTGGTATACACTGAAGGTAAAAGCGACATCTTTGGTAAGCCAGTATATTCCGAAAATTTTGACATATAAGTCAGGATCATCAAACGATATGAAACCTTGCAACTGGTTTTCGGCTCTCCTTAATAGCTCGCGACAGTTTGAACTCGATTGTCGTAAAGGAAAGCCAACGTAAGGTCGTAATTGCATTTATAACTGCGACACAATTATGGAAATAACTGGCGATTTTAATCTCTCAAATGTTAGTTGTGCTTATATGATGAAGAAACCATCGAGATTATGCCTGTAAACGTGAATTCGGATAAAAGTACCTATTCGTCCAGTAACCTTGGTCTTTATTTTTACTAGTGGACCAGTTTTACTAAAAACAGAAGAATCACCAACAACTTTCGTTTTTAACGATATTCACCACAAAGCAATAGAAAATTACTAAAACCAGAATGTTTCAACTTTAAAAAGGTTAATTCGAATAACTTATAACAATATTTTGAGCAAATAAATCATAGAACACAATACGCCAAGTTGACAAGACAGCATACAGCAGATAAAATTCTTTTTATTAATATGAATAATTCTTAGTTATGTGTTAAATTGCAAAAATTGGGTGCCACGTGCTGACATAACCTCAATCGGCATGACAGATAAATCTGGTGTGTGTAGAAAATCGAAGCTAAATCTACATCCAAAAAACCAAATTGGACTTGTGTTGGATGTGCAGTGTGATATCATGCCGAATGCGTTAGCATTAAAACGGATCTAGAGTTTGAACTTATAGAGTTATAGAGGCTAAGTCCAAGTGGTTTTGCCCAAACTGCATCAAAGGAAGCAACATTGGCAGAGTGGTTGCCGGTTTGGTACAGGATAATCTTAAAGAAAAGGCTAAGGATACATTAATACCTAGTAATGATCTAGAAAGTGGGTGGCTAACAAGTTGGAATTAATGTTGCTTCAAATTACATGATACTGTGATAACGTTAAGGCAGAGCTAAGAACGGAAATGGCGTTGGAAAATAGTAAGTGAGAAAAGCGTGAGACGCATAAAGATAAAAAAATACTGATTGTATATGGTATTCCTGATGCCATACAAACCTGTGATCACACATTCCTTCTAAAAATTGTAGCTGAGTTGGGTGTTCAAAACTTCAATGTAAATGACATTCAGCACGTAGTTAAGATTCACAGTAAAGGCGGTAATGTTCGTACCTCAACTATATCATGGTCTTCTTTATCAATCAACTGGATAAAAATGGGTTTATGTCGGCTAATTTATCGATGTGTCACGGAGAAACAACTTAATTTAGCTATATTTGATCGAGAGTTAGATCTTTGTTAAAGCTCACCGTGTGAAGGTTCCTTCCAAGGGCTCTTCTGATATTATGGAATACCTCCTAATTAAATTTATAATCAACTATGTAAAAGTAGTTGTGTGTGTAGTGTATATCCAACTTCGGGGACTATACCGTTGGATATTTTAGATGATTTGTTATCAAGTCTTGTTGAGGAATATTATACTATTATTGTTAGACCTATAGTTAAACCTTTACACAAATTAGACTCGACCAACTATGTTTAGTGATACTACGGAAACACTTTTGGATTATATTGTATCTAATATTCACACGAGTGCTTATAACTTCTACCAGAAGCCATTTACTGACCATTCCCGAACTTCTTAGTAATGCACTTAATCTTAACTAGAGTCAACTATACTAAACTAACTAACTAACTAAACTATTGGATCGCTATGCCCCGTTCAAATTAATAAAGATTAAGTACAAGCCTATTCCGTAGTATGAAAGAAAGATTCAAGTTAAAAAAACAACTGGTTGAAATGGCGAAAACTGTTTGGAAAAGATCTCGGTTGGAAAATGATAAACTTACTTATAGAAATCTGGAAAAACAATTCAACAAAATGGTTCGAAGTGCAAAAAGGAAGTATCTACATCATAAATTAGATCCGAAGCTGAATACAAAAAGCCTCTGAATTAATTAAGATAGATTAGGTTTTACTGTGAGAGACTCTGTTGAGCAGGTAACTAAATTCTCTCCGCACCAGCTTAATGAGGAATTCGACAAATGTCCGGCACTTGCTAATAACTCTCAATCACATAATAAGTAATGATGAAAATGATTTTGAGTTCTCTCCGATTACGAATGATGATATCTTGAAAGCCATAGGTCTATTAAATCTAAGGCAGTAGGTGCCGATAACATCCCTTAAAAATGTATTAGGCTCCTAATACCTATCATTACCCCGCATCTTGCTTATGTTTTTAATAATATTTTGGAATATAGTTATTATCCTAAAATTTGGAAGGTTAGTAAAGTTATTGCTCTCCCGAAATCTAATAAAGTAGACTCTCCATCCGATATGAAACCTATTGCTCAACTTCCGGTTCTCTCGACAATTTTTGAAATAATTATTTCGGACTAGATAAAATGTTATATTGAGGGTAGTGACTTACTAAATCTCTTCCAATCAGGATTTAGAGCTTTGCCTTACAAAGGCGATTCCATTCTTCAAATGATACTTAAGTCTTAATAAATCATTTTGCTAACCTTTTTAGTTTGGTTTTTACAAGCAGCGATTTTGAACCCGCAATGAGGATTACTTCATATATCCATGAATAATTGCGTTCAAACAACTTTGACTATTCCATTAAAATCGATTATGCGGCTCCGTGGTACAAAGATTTTCAAACTAAGTCACTGACATCGCTTTTCCAGAAATTGTTGATTCATAAGAACGTCTGCAAATTAGACATTTGTAATTGCAGAACGATTGTTAAATTTTTTTGTATTTCTAAGTTATTTGAAAGTGTCGTACTTGATTCAATGTACTTTTATTGTAAATCGTTGTTTTCTGATACTGGTTTTCGGGAGTGATGTTGATGTCATTTACACCGATTTTAGTAAAACGTTTGAAAGGATTTCGTCTGAACTTATTTTGTTAAAGCTTAGGGCTCTTAGCTCCCCACCCAAAATTCTTTCATTTGGAGATCATCCAAAATCTTTTTTGGGACAAAATTGATTGTGTCAACTGAAACCTATTAGTTCATTCGAGTTATGGCAAGATTCCAGATACAATATATTTTTTGTTTCTATTTTAGCCGAGCTTTAAATTTTGGTCGGGTCTTAAATCAAAATTGTTACAATTTATCATATATTTACAATTTTATCATTATTATAAAGTCCTCGAGGACTTTTGAAGAACACCTTTATAAAAACAGCAATTCAATGGAACATTTCCAATTAAAATATTTCCAATTCCAACTTTCATATAATTGGTTATGAGACATGAATATTTTATTATTTTATAATTTAACAATGATTTATAATATTCGCATCGATTAATGTAATAATACTATTTATATGTGCTCGTACATATACAAATATGTTAGTTTAATTAAATTCAATTAAAATTGTAATTCAAATTACTTTACCATTAATATTCCACTATACTTACTTATATGCGAACACGAATAACCTGAATTTTCAATTATTTATAATTAAAAGCAGAAAAGTTATTATTGAATAAATATTATATGAAGTAAATAAATTTTAAATAAATAGAATTTGTGCAAAAAAATATTTTTTTGTAAGTCTTAAAGAAAAGCTAAATAACTAATTTGCATATTAAAGTCGCGTATTACAAATATCGTAAGATTTTTTTTTTTTTTATTATTTCTGATTTGCATAATTTTATATTGAATATAGCATAATGGATTTATGTACTTTACAACGTGTTTATTGTATTGTATACAGATACATTATTTGCTTTAAAGTTAAGATCATATAGTTGAAATAGTTTATGCTTCGTGAGTGGCTTACATATAGAGCTATATATTGTATGGGGCGGTATACATAAACTAATTAAAAATTTCATTTAAATAATTAATTGCGATTAATGCATTTTATAGTATCGTCCGCTGCATTTTATGCTCGTGTTTTTAGTGTGACGAATAAGTTTCAATTGTATTTCTAATTGGTTGCCTTACAGATTCTTAAGGAATTCCGAAAACAGTTTAAATAAACGCATAATAAAATTAAGCCTAGTACACCATTAAGCATTTAAATATTAACAACTTTATCGATTATAAAATATTTTGCGGAATTAACTTAAAATCCACAAACTTTATCATCGGATGAACGATGTTAGCGTTCTGGGGCCGAATTCTTGAAATCGATGGAAATTTCCACAATCGAAATACAATTTGTTTTGAAATTCTCCGTTTTAATCGATTTTTTCGCTGGCTACTTTAATCATTTTTTCAAATTTGTTTTCAAGCCTACTAATATCTCTAAGGGAATAATTTCGAATCGATTTGCCCAAGTCGGAATTTTTCCCTTAGTAGGAGGAAAAATTAAGTTTCTAAATTTAAAAAAAGAAAAGAATGTTAAAAAATTATTAAAATAGTCGGCGAAAAATTCGATTAAAACGGAAAATTTCAAAGCAAATTGTATTCCGATTGGGGAAATTTCCGCCTGGTGATCAAGTAATCCAATTTATAGTTGATAGTGTTTCAGTTGATAAATCCGTCTTCCACGATATAAGATCTGTGGTGAATAAAAATGAAAAACAAATTACTCAAACTACAATTACAAATTCCAATTATATCTGCAAATTAAAATTATTATAATACATCTCGAATTACATTTGATTTTTAAAGCGAAAAATTGAACCTACCGGATTTGTGAAAAACATTTTCTTTTATAGTAAAAATGATTATTCCGGCAATATTGCAAATTCAATTTTCATTGCAAAAGTAAAAAAGCTCCTATGGAAACTGCCACTTTAGGTACACATATGTCCACCACATTACGCATGGATCTCCAAATTTATGAAAACAGCTCTAGCATGAAATTTGATGGCGATCAGTCAATCCGCCTGGTCCATAGATTTTGAATTTTGGTGAATTGTAGCATTTTCCGGTAAATTTTAGAATGTGATCTAAGCTAATTTGATCTGATGTCGAAGTATGGTGTACACGTTAACCCATGTATGTGAAGCTGGCACGAAAAACCAGCCCGAAAACACCTTTTCAATTTTGGTGTGTTTCTTTGCTAAATTAAATGCTATCCTGAAAAATTATCCCGAAAAGTTGTATTAAATAAATAATTATTAATATCGGTGAAAAGGAATAAAAATCACGGTTTTATTTGCTCTATTAAGACTACACATTAAAGTAAAGTATGTGACAACAAACCACCTTACCTTGTAAACTATGTGACAAAAAAATTTTAATGTGTGCTGTTATCAAACAAAATAAGTTTTTATTATTATTTAACTACAGAAGACACAAAACATGTAATCATCATATGATTAACGTACCATCAGCAAATTGATGAGAACAGGAGTGTTGTTGTTCACAGCTGGTTTGATTGACTTTGAGGTTATGTTGCAATTTTTTAACGCATCACATCTTTGATGCAAAAACCTGAAGATATTTTCTACACACGGCATATCTATGTCAACCAAATATATAACGCCCACTGCTGCTTTGATTCATCGGCAATCTTGTTCAGCAATAAATGTTGAATCCAAGGATCACAATATTATCAATCAGATCATAAAGCCTTCAGTCCACGTAGTAATTTATCTGAGGTTTTCTTGAGGTTTCTCAATGCTGTAGCTGATACTTGATGGATGGGTGGCTGATCTAAAAATGATTGTATTACTGTACTGACTATATGGTTCGTCTTTTATTTTATCGCAGTGTTAACTTATCCGAAGCTTCATCATAATTTACATTGCAGCCTTACCTAATAATCCTTGGAAACTTCACGTCATTGGAGATACTCGTTGGCTTATTATGCAGTTATTCGAAGTAAGCCCTTTATTGAGTATACATATTGTTTAAAGTGGTGTGGAAATCGTCCCTTTCGAGTCCTGATATCCCAAATGTTAGGCACTTAATGAAAAAAGACAAAAACAAATTGTGACATCTGGGGCGAGTTTTGAGTCATACTAAAGTAGTTTAGAAAAATAATTTATGGCAATAATATAATATTTTGTCATATATTGTAATCCTCCCATTTATGACAACTGGTCTACAAAAAATAAATATATTTGGACTCGAAAAGGCTATGATTAGACTTTCGAATATTTTCGTCCTTTTCCAACACATGTCAAATACCTGAAGCTTTTATTTGATTTCTTCAGTTGAGTATGTACTCATCAACATTTTCAATAAACGTAGACGCCTTTGTCACGGAACTCCAGGATTCGGCCACGTTTCTACACAAGTAAAGCGGCCAGGTTGCGCTCAAAATTATCGCGAACGATCGAAATTAAATATTAAGTTAGTCAGTAGTTTACTCAGTAATTTAAATTGTATGCATCTCGCCGAGATTTTTTGTAAATTTCCGATCAAAAAAATTAATGATTAGTTCTACTAGTCGTACATAGATGTCATCATTCAACACGTGTATGCTATTTAATTCAAATTGGCTTACTAATATAAGATTTATTAATTTCGACAAAATGTATAATCGGCTATTGATAAATCTGAATTTAGTTTGCAGTTCAAGCATGTTTTGGTTTAAAACCGATAGAGACCTCTTGTGAAACTGTCGTGAACTAACCATCAAATTTTTAATATTTTATATTATAAATAGTTGGATTTAGCTAAAATCACCGTAAACTTAAGTCAAAATCATAAAGCTCATTCAATCCTGTTGGTTTAGTTACAAGTGGTATTTCGTGAATTGCTTGCGCATTGTTTCAGCACAGAAGGTGCTAGTATATTAATTTCCAATTATGTCAAGCACAACAAATATATTTGTGAGTTACAATAAAATTAGATCTGATCGTATACAATCAATCATAATTTTAGAATAAACAATAATTTTAGAACTAAAAAAAAAATTGCAAATATTTCACAGAAACCTACCCCAGATATATTCGTATAATCCAAATCCGATTGGTTTCTGATTATCGATTATTTTGTGTCACAATTAGATTTAAATTTTTTTTTCCTGACACATGTCAAATTTTCATAAAGCGTTTATATACAGTTGACCACCCTCGTCTCATGTCGCCACAGTATCTGTCTAACGAAATATTCGTACGCATACAAATGGATTGATCTTTTCATGGTTTTTGCAATGGCATTGTTGAGATAAAAAAGCAATTCTTCTTCATCCCCCGTATGTATACCTCTTAGACTCGTATACACCGAGTCAATTATTAACTGATTTTCTATTGTTCAATTTATCGGATTACAGCAGTTTTTGTTGGTGTTTTACGTCTATTGTGTCTTAATTTAAATATATTTTCTTATGGTGTTGGTTACAGTGTATCTTCATATACCTGTGCTATGTGCAATATATACACAAGGCATTAAGAAAAAATGGGAAAAATTAGAAATTGATATTTATATTGTTGTTTGTTATTCTAAATAAACTTAAGATTATAAAATGCAGCAAGAAGAACAAGAAGAAGAAAATCAATTTCTTAATATGTATTATATTTTGTATATCGAAAGGCGTTGAAAAAGAATGAAATCAACAAATTTTAGTTTTTAAATTAATTTTTTTTTTTTTTTTTATTAATCTTTTTTTTATGAAAAAATCCGTAAGAAATCCGTAAAATTCGATTATACACTGAAGTTTTGTGTTCAGTTACTTATTGAAAACAATGAAAATTAATTCTTAGCTTTATTGAAGAGTTTAAGAATTTGGAAGTTAATTTTTTTCAATTCAATCATTTTTGTGATGTTTCTTTTTGGATTTTATTTGATTTGACTTAGTCCTTTTGTAAGCACGATTTACAAAGAATTATAGAATTATCTTGACGAAGTTCATTTAAAGTGACAGATTTCGATCCCATTCTGTTGCTTACGTGTGAAGTCAATCAGTCAAATTTTCTTATTATTATAAAGAAATTATTTGGAAATTATCATTGAATTGGATTATAATTGTGTTCGAGTGCTCGTATTGAATTGTGTAAGGAGATTGACAAATTCTTTTGTCCTGTGCATAAAACCTGTTCCAAATTCAAGTATGCAGTTTCTCTTTGACTTAAAAATATTCCTTCTGAGACGTTGGCCGTTGCCCGCTATTCCTAAACAAGGTGGTACTAAATGTGGACTGGAAGATACTGGATACATGGATGTCATAAAATTTTTTATCCGGTCCAACCACCCTTTGAAGCAAAATACTGTGCTATTTTTTCGATTATATAATATGTCCTAGCACATTAGGAAATCCTCTGACTTGTTTGAACTATTGTGAGATGACTAGACTCTCTTTGTTCTCTCGGCCATTTAATATTACGATGAGCGCTTCTAACCAACCAATAAGTAACACTTACCACGTATCTATGTATGTGCCGAACTTAAACTGATATTGAAAAGGTAAGATAATTTCCGAAACTTTTTCGTGTTTGCCAAGTACCAGAATGCAACAAGCACCCGTTTTTCCGCTGAAATTTTTCCGATCCACCTTTGTTACCTCTTATAGCATCATTTTTATAATTATCTAAAAATAAACCTTCCTTTGTAATAAATCTGTTAAACATATTTTCAAATTTCGGAGTTACCAATCAATGAATAAACTATGGTCCTTTTAAATCGAAAGTGGCTTATAAATTCTTCATTCGAAAACTTTTGTATAGTTCGTATGAAACTTTCAATGTGTACTTTTTTGGATCTCGGTAATTCTTCATCCAATGAGATAATCGATGATGATCAAAATATCTCCACGATTTCTTCTATGCTTGAGTCGAACGAATCATGGAACTGTAAATAAAAAATATATAGAATTGTTGTTTGCACTTATACTAAAAAATTACCTAAAACTGTACCTTAATCATGATTTTAATTAAATATTTTAATTTCGCGAAACACGAAAACGCACGATTAAATTCAAAATGAAGAATCAAAGACTATTTTGACATAAGAACAATAAAATATTCACCGGTTCACCTAGCGGGCACATTTACGTATAACTACTTCTAACTACTCATGTCAAAACAGCAAGAGCAGTTGCGAGTAGTTAATTTAGCAAAGGCATAAACCTTAGTATTCCCAAGTACTTGCGGTTGGTCGACTGGAAAGCAACTAAGAGTTTGGTTCTAAGTTTTTTCCATTCAGTATGTGAAATTTACCACAATAGTGCAACTTTAGTCATCATCAACAACAATAGTTCTGCAGCATTTCATCAACTGGCTTTGCATCCATTTTTATTAATTGGCGGATTTTTCATCAACAACATCATCGAATGACATGCAGGCACAAAAAAGCCCGACCCGCTGCCGCACAACGAGTTTTCTACGCCCAATCAAAATTATTGCGATCTAGACATCTATCGCACTCGTGCAAGCTCGCACTTTGTTACAGGCTGGCTACTGCCAACCTGCAGATTTTCACTAAGCGCATGCAGATTCCTCCACGGTGATCTTTTGCCGGCTACGTTCTCAGGGAGAAGTGCGAAGGGTCGTGGGGTTTGAGGCATGCATGGCTCCTGGCTTACACCGTGATGATTACAGAAAGTTAAGGGAACGCAAATAATAATAGTAACCGAGTTCCGCCGAAATTCGTCGGACGGAACTTGAGGAACGAACAACTGAAAATGATAAATGGGAGAGAGGTGCCTTGGTGCGCGCATCCATTCGAATTCAAACAGGGCCAAAGCCCCGGTTACGAAATTGGATGCGGGCACCAAGGGACCGCACTAAACACACCGACACAGAGGGAGTCTCCGCTCCCATCATACCACACCAAAAAAATTTTAATAATTCATTTTATTTATATTTTTTTTTAAAAGAAAACAAAAAAAAAACAACTTCCCACGCGAAACAAAGGAAGAAAGAGAAAGAACGAGAGAGAGAAAGAACAATGTGTATCGAGCGCGCACCCGCTTTGCGGCGCTCGATTACAAAAATTTGAAAATTTAAATTTAATAAGAAAAAAAAATTTAAGAAAATAATCAAAAAAATTTAAATAAAAAAAATTAAAAAATTGTACCTTAATAAAAATAAACTTTACTGGTGCGGCCTTGTGCGGCCGTCATGCCACAGGTGGACCACACCCAGACCGTTGCGGCCTTGGTGCCGTTGTTGGGCGACTCCCCACCTTGCGCTCGAGCGCTTGCCTGGTTGGGCACTATAACGTTGCGGGGCCTCTCTCCGATACCAATATATACAATAAAAATTCGAATAGCCGGTTGGCTATCCGTATGTTGCGGGGCCTCTCCCCGTTACCAAATCCAAAAACAAACGAATAGCGTTTGGCACTCGTTAATACGGCTGACCTTGTGCGGTTTGGCGTTGCGGGGCCTTTCCCCGATACCAATAAACTGCAGCTGGCCTCAACTGGCCGCCAAAATAAATTGGGCGTTGACTCGCAAAACCCGTAGGTACCGCAAATTTGACCTTGGTAAACCACCAACACAACCGTTGGGCGTTGGATCGCCGAGAACCCGTGAAAATGTTGCGGCTGTCTTTACCGTACAACTTTGCCTGGTTGGGTACTCAAAATCGCTGGGCGTCCTTCACCCACACAAAACGTCGTAGAAAAAGGGAGCCTCTCGATAACGCGGTACCCGTTATGAATACGGTACCCATAAATAATTACTTAAGTCGAGGGTTATGCACTTTTTAATTAACACCAACGCGCGAAAATATTATTTGTAATCACGTTTTGGCTCTAGTTACATCCAGCAGCGCAAAAAAAATCAAAAAAAATCTTGTAATTTATCGAAAATTCAATCTGGCAAAATAATTTTTCCAACTCTCCTTTTATATCAAACTTCGAAATGCACCAGCACAAAATATGGCGTATCAAACGTTATTTTCAGATTAGGTATCTTTGCTCATTTTAAAATCAATAAAATATAAAAGCATTAGATTTAAATTTTTAAACACCACATTTATTATAAAAATTTTAATTTTGAATTAATTATGTTAAATTTTGGTTGGTATCAAAACACATTTTTAAATTATACCAACCAGGAAAAAGTCTTAACTAAAATTTTTTTTTTGTTTTTTTTTTTTTTATAAAATTCTAAACTGTTCTTATCACTACTGAACACATATCGTTATCAAAAACAAAACAACTCAACACCAAACAATTTGTATGTTGAAAAAACTCGATTCTTTTAACTTATCCAAAAAAAAAAAACAAAACTCGACTATCAAAATTACAACTCGACTTATTTATGCAAAATCATAAACTCGAATGTCATCAGACAACAAAAATTCGAGCGCCGCACAACTCGTAAAACGTTCTAGAAGAAATTAATCTCTCTTCTCTGTCTCTCCTTTATATCAAATTTTCGTTGGTATAAAAGAGAGACATATAAGAAAAACATTTTTTCCAAAACGTTTTACTTTGCACACACTCGATGCGCATTGGTCTCTCTCTCCCCCATTCTTTCTCACCTCTGCGCCACCACGCGATGGGGCACAAAACAAAACGTCGAGAGTGCGTTCATAACACATCCGAGGTGAATAAAAAAATAAGAGAAGATGGTTGCGACCAACACAGTCGTAACAACTTTATAAAGCACTCATAAGACCTGTGCTGATTTTCGGAAGCCAGAGCTGGACCATGACCTCTAACGATTGTAGATTATCTATACCTTCTACGACGTCGAACAAGATCTTGATACACTAGGATGTTGAAACTGGAGGACGAGAGCGAAGGACCGAGACGGAAAACCATAGTGCAGGAGGTAAAATCCCTTCAGTGAAGCTAGAGAGAGAAAGAGAGAGAGAGAGAGAGAGAGAGAGAGGTTTTTTCATCACGACCACTTTTTCCTCATATAGTACATATTACACAAATTGAAATTCATATCACAAAATAATCTTTCATAGAGTGTTTGGCGCGTGGACCGACAACATTTTTAGCAGATAGGGGGGGGGGGTCATTTAGAAGATTGTATCCCATTGAATTGATGTTCTAAGTGTCACGGTAACTGAGACATTACAATTTCAAGTTTTTTTTAAGTTACCCATAATCTCGCCTTTAACCCTAAAATAGTGTTTTGGGGTATAGAGTGCCCCAAACCATTTTTAATGTATATGATGAAAAGGTAAGTTAAATTATATACATTATAAGATTTTTAAATATGTAAATCTATAACGTACATTGAATTGATTTGTCGTATTTTAGTGAAAGTATTTATTCACTTATGAATTTGACGTACTTTTTATAAAATAATATTGAGGAATTCCATTCCTCATAACATGGAATTAAGCTGCTAAACAAAAACATGATAAACATAATTAATATTCTACTAATATTCTAATATTCTTCTCTATTCTCTTCAACATAATTAATATTCTACATGTGTAGAGAATGTAGATAATTACGAAAATATGACGTCAATAATGTAGAAAATGTAGATAATGTCGAAAATTATTGTTTCTGTTAGCAATCAGCACAATTCTATGATTTCTTTTATTGATTGATCCACGTTGGGCATGAAGTTTTTATATGGCAATGGCAAACTCCTCCAAAACCGGACTGGCAGGAAAATATGAATTTTTCTTGCACATATCTAAGCTGTGTTAGTACAATTTTAAAAAGTCAAAAGCCTATGTTAAAAAATAGAACTTTATTCACAGTTCAATTTTTATACCAAATGCAGAGCTTTCAAAATAAACTGCTTACAGCCACTTTAATGACCAAGTCATCACTTAATTTAAGCGATACATTTTGAAAAAAATTATCGTCGTCTAGCAGCAGTAGCATTACAATTTATTTTTATAAAATAATAATGTTGAAATGCATTAACCAGGTAAAAAAGTCAGTCGAATAAGTTGGTTTAGCTTAATTATAAATATTTCAAATTTTATAATATTTAAAAAATAAACTTTAAATTTGGCGGAGTGCGGTGGGTCGACCCAACTTCCATGTCAGTACCAAAGACTGGCATAGAGCAATGCTACGTGCAAATGGTCTTGCGACTAAATCGGATCTATAACCGTTCGTGCTGGATTTGAATACTGCGCAAAGAAGATGCCAAAAGCGAACCGCAAAAAAGTTGGGAGTGCATCGGTCCCAGAACAGATTGCATAGTTAAAAATTAAAGAATTGCAATTATGAATCAAAACATCAATAAAAAATTAAAATATCGCTTCTTAAAACAAATGAAAATTAGTAAAAATTATTTTCGTTCGTATTGCAACACTTTAGAAAATCGGACCGTATGTTACATATTACACAAGGTAATTGTTATACAGCATGTTTGTCACAAACCAATTTAGATTTATCTTTAAAAACCTAAAATTGTTTCTCTTAATTTTATGTCTTCATTTCCTATTTCTCAAACAATAAAATTTCAAACAAACAAACGAACTTTGTTTGTTTCTAAAAGACAAATCATTACCATAATTAAAAAGACAATTAATTCTTTTATCTTCAAGTTAAATTAAGTACAGCTTTTAATGGTCTTAAGGTACATCCTATATGTACTAAACACCGCGATATCTAGACTGAAACAAAAGAAGCGTACGTCGTAATAAGGTAGTTTTTCATATAAATTTAATAGTTTTGCCAGCCTTCATATGGAAATAATCAAAAAACCATTAACTAATAAAAGGTAAAGCCGATATAATTAAAAATTAACTACACACAAAGTAAAATAATTAATTTAATTTAGTTTAATTGCAGTTTTAATTTTTTATAAACTCCAAAAGCATAAAAAAATTGTTGGTTTGCGGGTTTTTTTTATAATTGGGAGGAAATTATGAATTAATAGCGGAAGATTAATTGGTGAGATTGTTTTGGGGCTCACTTTGATACTGATAATCATAATAACCTTTATTGTCATGAAAATTATAATTAGTCGTCGCCTTGACAACTTGTGGTCTTATTTTCGGAAAATTTATTACAATTTTGACTATTTTCTCAATTACCAATCATCATTTGGAAATGTTAATTTATCTTATAAATTAAAACTATTTTGAATAATTAATTGTCCGTGTACGTCGAAATTTGAATTTTTAGATGTAATTGGGATACTTAATGCGATCTGTAGTTTTAATTATAAAATACGCAAAGAAGTTCTGCAATATTATTAGATTATAATCAGCAAACGGTATGATTTCAATTATTTAGTTGTGTTAACCTGCTACATGCATGCTTTAAAATAGATGAAAGAGGTACTGAATTTCGCGGCGAGGGATATGGCGAATAAATTGTAGTTTAACCTCTAATTCCTGCTATGGTTGGCAAAATGTAAAATAAAATTAGAAAGAAACGAAAATTTTACACGTGACGCGTGAAACATTCCAAATCGTAATGTTATTTTCTGATTACCACCGAAAATTAACCCCATAGCTCCTCTGCTACTGAAAGCATTAAGGTGTTGTTGTTTGGTGGTCTTTGTTTGGTGTTTTTTGAGATGCATAATTTTAAAATGCAAATCTCTATTTATCTTTATCAGATTGATAAATGATGTTATTGTGAATTTATAATGGCATATTATTGTTTTGTCTTAGGGGCTGGTGGTTATTGATACTGATACTGAGTTTTATTTCTATATAGTATAATATTCCATTTCAAATAATCATTTCTATATTTGAGTGGTTACTCTAATTTTTATATCTAGTCTAGTACGCAGTTCGGTGACTCTTGCTTGCTGCATGATCTGTATATTCCTTGCGTGTGAATTTTTTCCTAAGTATTTCCTAAAAACAAATACAAAAATGAGGAATATTTTAGGAAATATAGGGTTATCCAATTCGAGGTTGATAAAGTAAACTTAAAAAAAACACAAAATATTCGGAATGTATTGTAATTTTTATTTCATTTTGCAGATTGATCCATGCCATTTTTAGTTAAACAAGATATCATTCAAATGTCCTCCACGGTACTTCTTACAGGCCTTGATTCTTTTGAGGTAATTTTCAATGACTTTTCGGCACATTTCGGGCGGTATCTCGGCCATTACCTTACGAATATTAGTTTTCAATTCGTCAAGAGTTTGAGGATTGTTTGCGTAAACACGATCTTTCGCGTAGCCCCACAAAAAGAAATCCAAAGGCGTTAAATCACAGAATCTTGGAGGCCAATTGACATCAGCCAATCGCGAAATCAAACGTCCAGGAAATTTCTCTTGCAAAAGAACTCGATTTGCTCGTGTTACGTGACTGGTTGCTCCATCCTGCTGGAACCACATATCGTCAAGATCATAATCTTCGATTTTCGTAAAAAAATAATCGGTTAACATGCGGCCATAGCGCTCAGAATTGACGGTAACGGTTCGTCCATGGTTGTTCTCAAAAAAATACGGCCCAATCACACCACCAGACCACAATGCGCACCAAACAGTGACTTTTTCCGGGTGTAATGGCTTCTCTACAATCAATTGTGGATTTTCTGAGCCCCAAATTCTACAGTTTTGCTTATTAACGTATCCACCAAGCGAAAAATGAGCTTCATCACTGAAGAAAATTTTGTTCGAAAAATCAGCATCAGCAGATTTAATAATTTTAACGCGTTGGTCGATTGTTAAATGCTCCATATTCTTAAATGGCAGAATGTCAACTAAATAAATGACAGCGTACTTGACGTTTATCTTTGACAGATGTCGGTATACAGATTTCTACTTTATCAACCTCGAATTGGATAACCCTGTACTTCAAAAGCCTGTATATAAAAGTAAAGTGAACTTTTTAATAAAACTGAAAATATGTCTAAGTATTAGTGAATACTCGTAACAGGAGTAACAGAGGGATCGACTGCCATTGTACATTTGTTTCCGCTAGAAATAAAACTCGCTTACAACGTACGGTCAAGTGACTATATAGTGCGTACGTTATAGACAGGGTGTACGTTAAATCAATGCAATAAGGGATCAATAAAAATTAGAAAAATTGAAAAATAAAGATTATTTTAAATGTTTTTCATGTATAAATTCAATTCATGTTTAATAAACAAAACAAGTATAAAAAATCATAGCAACTATATGTCCATGCACCATGTTATGTATCTATAATTTGTATAGCCATGGCCTTCAGTTTGTACTAAAATATTTGGTAATTTATTGTTGCTTCTGTACAGGATATCTGTCTAATTGATTTTTCGATCTCGTGTTGTTCCCCGTCTGATTCTTCTTCCTAAATAATTGATACTACATCTAAAATTTCATACACAATAGTCGATTCGGATATAGGAGCGTCCGTATCAAGATGATCATCGATGTTTAAAAAATCCTCAATATTATTTATATACATTTGAAGTTGACAAAGAATCTTGTACATATGCGTTGCACCACAAACCTTCGAGTAATATTTCAACCGTCGATTCATTTTATTGAGTTACGGGGGGAGTGGATATAACTCCAGCCTTTTTGAAGAAGTTGCATATTGTACTCTCCTTAACATTTTTCCAGGCTTTAGACGCAAAATTTACAGCCAGTCCAGAAGATTTATTTTAATATCCTTGCACGTTAGTTAATGTATGGCTGCCTCCAGCATTCTTAAATTCGGCTCAAAGGTTCACGGTTAAACGACATACTTCACACCACATAATCGGGTAACATTTTGAATTGAGAACAAAAGGCCGAAATGAAATCGGATGTTACGGTCGAATAAAAGAAACGAAGGTAAAGAGGATGATGATGGCATTCGCTCGATGTTTTTACGTGATACAAGTTGTCGTTAACTTGCAGCGCGCTTTAAAAATAGACTAAGAACAACTCACATTGTATAGTTTTCATTTAGTTTGTTTTTCATAATTAATAATTAAAATAATTTAATGTAAATAACAATTTGATATAAAATTAAGTAAAAAATAATACATGGAGTCAGAATAATAATACGTATGAGAATCAAATAATTAATTACAATAATACCTCATTTCGGTAGTGGTGGCCATCCAGGTGGTACGTGTACGAATATGAACGAACGGAATACCTACAAATGGTAACCCCGACAAAAAGGAATATTAGTTATCATAATACAACGTAACGTGCTACAATTAATTTAAAAGATTGACAAAAGATAATCTAAAAACCATATACCAACATCGTAAAGATACTACAAATGGTCACGGCTCACTGAAACTAAATCTAATATTATTTGGAGCATCGAGCAGCATCGCAAATTTTCAGCACTATTAAATACAAATACCTGATCATCTGTAATCAAAAGATTGGCAACATCAAACAAAATCATCATAGAAGAAGGAAAAGCAGTCATCGAATTCATCTACAAATCGGGTGAGTCCATTTTTGTTTTCTTTACCTTCCATATGTTTCGGTTATTAGTTGCTGGGTTCGATATCATATTCGACTTTCGTTCTATTTTTCATATCGACGGTCGTTCGCAATATATTGTTTTATAATCGTATATACACATATATTACGTATTTGTAAATAGTTTTTTTTTTGTGTGTGAAAATATAAAGTCATTTAATCATGGATTCGGAAAACGAGGCTAACGATAAAAGCGGTAAAAATGGAGGCGAAGCATCTCCTCGCAAAGTTAAACATGATAAGTCACACGGAAGTTTCGTGGAACGTGTTTCGGTCAAGACACCTCCTTTTTGGTACGAAATGCCAGAACTTTGGTTTGCCCAAATGGAGGCACAATTCATGAACGCCAACATTACGCAACAATAAACCAAATACAATATTATTGTTGCGGGTCTCGATCAAAGAGCGTTAAACACTGTTAGTGATGTAGTGTTACAGACTGCAGCTGACAATAAATATGACGATTTAAAACAAGCACTAATTTCTCGATTAACAGAAACAGCGGATGCTAAGCTAAAGATGCTTTTAAAAGATCTTGACTTGGGCCAACCCAATTGTGGCGAGAAATGAGGAATTTAGCTGACAAACAACTGGCAGAAGACTTACTAAAAAACTATGGGTTCAACGTTTACCGCAACAAATACAAATCCTTTTTGGCGTCCAGTACCGAAAGCTTAACGAATTTGGCAATTATGGCCGATAAAATTTTGGAGGCATATTCCAATTCAAATGTAATGTCAATCTTTAGCGAAAATAGACCCGAGGTGTCTGCTGTAAGTAATCCAAAAACTCAGTCCGATCTTGAGAACAGAATTCAAGAACTTATTCTTGAAATTAAGGGATTAAAGACACATTATAGGAATGATAGAGCAAATAGTTCGCGACAACGCTCCAGGTCTCGGTCATCGGGAACGAAAGGGCACACTTTATGCTGGTATCATTTTAAATTTAATGATAAGGCAAAGAAATGCGTACAGCCTGGTGCTTACGTTCAAAAGTCGGAAAACTAGCTTCCTCATCGCAGATGACGGCATGCGAGGGAGGCAATAGTGTCAATTGTCGTCTCATCATACACGATGTTTCTAGCAAACGCAGTTATCTAATTGATACGGGGGCCGAAGTATCTGTCATTCCACCATCGCTCGAGGACAAACAAAAGGGTCAAAATGATTTCACGCTGTTCGCTGCAAATTCGTCGCAAGTTAATACATATGGCACTCGGATTTTAAAACTTGACTTAGGCCTTAGGAGAAATTTTAGCTGGAGGTTCATTATAGCAGACGTTTCCAAGCCTATCATCGGAGCCGATTTTTTAAAGCAGTTTGGGCTAATAGTCGATATCAAACGGAATCGTATAATTGATCCGATTACGACTCTTCATACGACTGGGCGAACAATCAATATAATGTCTTCATCGTTGAGTAATATTAGTGCCATGGCTATCGATACGGAAATTGGACGTCTGTTAAGAAAATTTAGTGAAATTACTGTTGACAGTGCAGTTATAAGACCAATTAAGCATGCAGTTACTCATTTTATCCAAACCAAAAGTCCGCTGGTGGCAGCAAAGGTTCGTAGACTCGCTCCGGATAAGTAAGCTACGGCAAAAATAGAATTCAACTACATGTTTCAGTCAGGAATCTGTAGACCATCCGATAGCCCATGGGCCAGCCCACTACATTTGGTTGAGAAGAAAAGTGGAGATTGGAGACCCTGTGGTGATTACCGGGCACTGAATGCTGTCACTCAGCCTGACCGCTACCCAATACCACATCTCCAGGACTTCGCACATCAACTACGTGGCTGTACTATATTTTCTACATTGGACCTAATACGAGCGTACCATCAGATACCAGTGGAACCGTCAGATATACCGAAGACCGCTATCATAACACCCTTCGGGTTGTTCGAGTTCAGTCGAATGGGATTTGGTTTGAGAAACGCTGCACAGTCATTCCAACGATTTGTTCATTCTATTTTTCGGGACCTTAATTATTGATATACATATATTGATGATTTTTTGATCGCTTCACGAGATATGAACGAACATATGATCCATCTGGAACAAATTTTTCAACGATTACAGGACCACGGATTAATTATCAATGCAAATAAATGTGCATTCGCTAAGGCCAAAATAAACATTTTAGGTCACACTATTAATAAATCGGGTATTAAGCCGATGTTAGAACGTGTTCAAGCGATACCAGAAACCATAGAAGAACTGCGACGCTTCCTCGGAATGGCCAATTTTTATCGGCGATTTGTCCCAAATGCAGCTGAAAATTAAGCATTGTTAAACGAATACTTAAAGTGGAGTAAAAAGAACGACAAACGTAAAATTGACTGGACCGATAACACGAAAATAGCTTTTATGAAATGCAAACAACAATTAATCAACGCAGCAATCCTCGCACATCCGGACACTAAAGCACATCTCGCTATGATGGTTCATGCATCAGATTATGCAATCGGTGCAGTAGTTCAGCAGCAAGTAGAGGATAGTTGCAGCCTTTAAGCTTTTATTCGGTTAAACTTTCGGACACCCAGAAACGCTATAGCGCACCGCGATCTATTAGCGGCATACGCTGCTATTAAACATTTTCGTTTTTTGCTGGAAGGTCGCACTTTTACATTGTACACGGATCATAAGCCCTTAGTTTATGCATTTCAGCAAAATCCAAGTAAGGCTTCACCTAGGCAATTTAGATATCTGGACTATATCGGGCAATTCACGAATGACATACAACATGTAAGGTAAGGACAACGTTGTAGCAGATACTCTATCACGCATTTGCAAAATTGATGTACCAGAAGCTATTGATTACACTAGGATTGCCGAAGCATAAAGTTAAGACAGCGAGTTACAGGATTTAATTGAAACAAATAAGTCGCTCGAATTTAAAAAATTTCCAATATTAAATTCAGACAAAGAAATCTTTTGTGACATTTCTACAAAGTGCATTAGACCGTATACCACAAGAGTTCAGAAAAATGGTATTCGATATGGTGCATGGTTTGTCACACCCCGGAGTTCGGACTACCACTAAAATGTTGGCTAGTAAATACATTTGGACATCAGTCAACCAAGATGCTAGAAAATTGGCTAAAGGTTGTATAATTTGCCAAAAGTCTAAAGTTCAACGCCACACCAAAAGTCCTATTGGTCAATTTCCATTATGTAGCAAGCGTTTTGAAGAAATTCACGTAGATACTATTGGTCCAACGCCAACTTCAAACGGTACGAAATATTGCGTCACATTAATAGATCGATATACTCGGTGGCCAGAGGCCATTCTAGTAGCGGATATCAAAGCACAAACAGTTGCAAGTGCAATTTATAACGGTTGGATCGCACGATTTAGCATACCTGTAACTATAGTGACTGATCGAGGAATGCAGTTTGAATCGGAATTGTTTCAGGAACTGTCCAAAGTGTTGGGGTTCCAACGCAAACGCACCACATCGTATAATCCACAAGCCAATGGTTTTATCGAACGTTGGCACCGTTCTCTAAAAACCTCGTTAATGTGTCATAACCATCTAGACTGGACAATCTCGTTACCAACAGTTTTGTAGGTGTTACGCACAGCATTACGGGTGGAGTTTAATGCAACAGCGGCAGAAATGCTTTACGGCGAAGGTTTACGATTGCCAGGACAATTCGTAGGCAGTTGTAATCAGTATGATTACCAGTCCGAATTTGTCAAAGAACTGAAAACTGCAATTGATCAAATTAAATCAAGTCCTGCATCATGACACGGAAATCAAGCATCGATCTTTATTCATAAAGAGCTTAGTTCATGCTCACATGTATTTGTACGAATAGATGCGGTTAGAACATTTTCCTTACGGAGGACCATTTAGCGTCAGTAGCCGTACGGAAAATTATTTTACCATACTTATGAGGGGTAAATCTTGCAATGTTTCAATAAATAGATTAAAACCTTGTTTCACTACGGAATATGACTAAAACGATCGCGAGACAAACGAAAACTTGCCGACATGTAATAGTACGATTCAACCTACAATTTTAGAACCTAACGTTAGCCAAAAGAAATCTTCAACGGATGACAAACGCACGGTTCACTTTCAGTGTGAGCCGAATTTAGTCACAACACGAACAGGACGGGCCACTAGACTTCCCACGCGTTTTCGTTAAGCGTTCATGGACATACACTGGGAGGGAGTAGTGTGGCTGTCTCCAGCATTCTTAAATTCGGCTTCAATGGTTCACGGTTAAACGACATACTTCACACCACATAATCGGGTAACATTTTGAATTGAGAACAAAAGGCCGAAATGAAATCGGATGTTACGGTCGAATAAAAGAAACGAAGGTAAAGAGGATGTTGATGGCATTCGCTCGATGTTTTTACGTGATACAAGTTGTCGTTAACTTGTAGCGCGCTTTAAAAATAAATTAAGAAAAACTCACATTGTATAATTTTCATTTAGTTTATTTTTCAAAATTAATAATTAAAATAATTTAATGTAAATAACAATTTGATATAAAATTAAGTAAAAAATAATACATGGAGTCAGAATAATAATACGTATGAGAGTCAAATAATTAATTACAATAATACCTCATTTCGGTAGTGGTGGTCATCCAGGTGGTACGTGTACGAATATGAAACATTGAGCGAATGCCATCTTCATCCTCTTTACCTTCGTTTCTTTTATTCGACCGTAACATCCGATTTCATTTCGGCCTTTCGTTCTCAATTCAAAATGTTACCCGATTATGTGGTGTGAAGTATGTCGTTTAACCGTGAACCCTTGAAGCCGAATTTAAGAATGCTGGAGGCAGCCACAGATTTATCAATGTCAGTTATAATTTTTTTTAATAAATATCGTTTATAAAAGTTTTTCAAATTTTTTATGACGCCTTGGTTCATTGGCTGAGAAAGTGCTGTTATGTTCGCCGGCATAAAAACTAATTTAATTGGTCTTAAATTATCTACATTTGAATGTGATGGACAGTTGTCAATGATAAAAACCACCTTTCTCTTCTCATTAAAGAACTTGCTATCCATAGCTGAAATATACTCCTCCCATATTGTAGACGTCATCAAAGATTTAGAATTCGCTTTATATTTTAGAGGCAATGTTTTATGCTTTTAAAACATGTTCGTGAATGAGATTTTCCAATCAACAACAGTGGAAACTTTTCAGACCCATCTGCATTTGCTCCAACTAGTATTGTCACTCTTTCTTTACTATGCTTGCCGCCTGCACACGAATCGTTTTTAAAAGCGAGAGTTTTATTTGGAAGCAACTTAAAGAAAAGTCCCGTTTCATCGAGATTAAAAATATTTCATAAATCATAGCCCTCTAAAATAACTGGTAGCCGATTCTTAATCCAATCCTCACATATGTCTACTGGAGCATCTGCCTTTTCACCAACAATATTCATAAATACCACACCATGTCGACTTTTATACCGATCTATCCAACCATTTGTAGCATTAAATTCTGGAACTTTCAATAAATTTGCAAATTTTTTCGATTTTTCTTTTAACACACCATTAACTGAAATATTTTTTGATCTCATAAATTTAAGCAATTTCAATACTGCTTCTTCTACGTTTTGAAATTTCCCAGTCTTAATTTTTTTTCGTTTTGAGGAGCAAAATGCCCGCTCATTTTTTTTTTCTATTTTGTACAATGGTTGCCACTGTTGTTTTAGATAAGCCAAATAACTCACCAATTTCTGAATTACTTTTTGTATTTTTTGTCACTTCTGCTAAAATTTCCAATTTCCTTTGTAGTGTTATTGATGTTCTTTTTTTAGAAGACATTTTCATCAAACAAGCGTCTGCAAAATTAGTACAGTACATAAGTACGTAAACATTAATTGTATGTAACAAATGTTGATACCGGTAAAATTTATGAGCATTTAAAACCTCGGTAGCTCAGTTCGTAGAGGTTTAAATTTAGCCGTGGTTCTTGCTCTTGGTACTAAGCATCAATAATATTGGAGGTTAACTGACATAATGACATTCACATAAACCAAAAAAAAATTTAGTAAATCATAATTTTAAGAAACCAAAAACAAAAAAAAAAATTACGAAGGAAATTAAAAATTTTCCTATTGAAAAAAAAAATGTATAACAATTTATAAATTTGCTTACAATCACAAACAAAAAAAAATTAACGGGGATAATTATATATAATATACAGCTATATACAAAAATTAGTAATAAATTACAATCATATAATTACAAAGTTCCGTTTGCTTGACTCCATCAAGATGAACCGTGCTGGAAACCCTCCACCATGCTTAGTAAATCTCATCAGCCCTCTTATCAACTATTGATTAATGTATACCAGAATAGTTTTATCAAGATTTGGTGTTAACCGACGATTTTTTAAAACAATCAAGCTCGATGTCTTGATAATAATGCTTCTCTCACAAATACCCAAAATTGTTAATGAAAGCACTTAATATGTTAAATCGCTTTTTGCTTTTTTTTATATTTTAAAAACTTTTATAATTATTTTAATTTCAATACATTTAGATATACATAGTATACAATTTATTTATTATTTATAACACACAAAAAAAATTCACAAATTCATAAATTATAAAATTTTCAGTAATTATTTATGAGTACTATTTATGCTTTAATTGCAAATTTTAAGTTTCTTAAAAATTAAATTTTTATTATTTTTTCTTATCTAAAACGTCTCAATCTTTTTTCCAACCCAACCAGAACTCACCAAACTCAAAAACAAAAACTTTTTCATTTTTTTTTCCGAAAATTGTGTTATGCCCAGATAGATAGATCAACAATAGAAATTTCATAGCTAACTTAATTTTATAGAAAATTTTGAAAAGCAAAGTAAATTTAAACAAAAATTTTTAAACTGATCAAAAAAAACACAGTGACAATATTTATATTGTAACATTGTACATTAACAAATAAAATTAAATCAGTTTACCTTGCGTTTATTAAAAACTCTATACATATGGATGTATGCAAATCACCACTCAAATCTAACTTCGGGGGTTTACCGATTTGACGGGACTCAAACGACGTACATTATATTCTTACAAGCGAGGTACTCGTACGTTACATCCAAATAAAAATACATAAAAAAAAGTTTGATACTCAAGGGACCGAATAGAACGTACACAGTGAAAAATTCGGGATATATCCCTGACCGGTGTTAAAAATAATTTGAGTCCTCACCAGATAATGCTTTATTTGGTTAATTTTAACTGGCAAATTTAGCTAAGTCGCAAATATGACAAAATTTACTCAATTTTCTAAAATATGTGGTTAAACTTTTCGAAACAACCTCTGAGTGCTCCGTTTCCATCATAAATAATGTTTAAAAAAGAATTGTCACAAGAAAAAAACATAACTATAAGATATTTTATTTCAACAAGTGTTGAACGGTAAAATTACCTACTGTGATGGCAATTTTATTTACCACCATATTAGTGTGAACTTTTGTACTTTGATTTTGCAACAAAAATCTTATGTTGGTCGAAATCGAGTATGTTTAATGACCTAAAATCATATATTGAAATGACCTCGTCCTGTGATGGTCCTTTGGTTTATGATAATTAGTCTTTTAAAAGCATGTAATAGTATATATTTTCCAATTAACATCTCACATTTCCAAGTATTATAGAAATATAATTACAATAATGCAAAATTATACTTATATTAATGTCCATTTTGCAATATTGAAGTAGATAAAAATACTTAATAAAACACGTAATAATAACACGCGCAGTTATTAAATTTCTAGTGACAATTGAGTGTTGTTCAAAATTGCTATGTACGAAGTATATTTCAAATAAAATTTCACAAAAAGTGTTAATTTTGAGGTGCCTGAATCGTTATTATGCTTATCGTAGATAAAAGAAAATTATTGTTCGTTTTTTTAATGCAATTCAGTCTCAGGTATAATATCATAGTGAAACGTGTGTGAAAGTTAAATATAAATTCTTAAATTTTGAAAAGTAAGTTTTAAAACATACCAAGTAATAAAATTGATTTAGGTATTAACCGAACACCAGCATTGGTAAGTAATATTTGAATTTACTATGTCATTTTCATTTATATTAAACGTGAGCAAGAGTTAAAAGTATTCTAAATGTATGGTATTAATATTAAATTTTTAACTATTTGTTAAAAGTGATTTTGTAACTCAAAAATAATTTCACGCGTCAAGCATTTTCTCGTTTTCATTTTCAAATGAGTAACGCAATTTACGTATTTTGATTAAATAAAACGCTCGTATTAATAAATCACCATTGTTTAAAATAAATAATTTTACTAACCAGTCCCTATGTACGTGAAACTTTTTCGTTTTATATTTAGGACATCCATTTATCAGATAGTAATTCCATAGAATATTTACAAGCCGTGTTAAGATACTCTAGAACTGGATTCAATACAAAAATCTTTCGGTTCAATGGCCAACAAATCGATTGTTCTTCGGCGAATTGATTGTTCTTCGGTGTATGGGCGTTGTATTGTTGCAAGTGCTTGCAAAAGTACAAATAAATGACAATTCTTAATTACATGTCTGAAATAAGCTGGCTTGAGGGACAAAAGGTCATATTTGTCGCAGCTTGTATTAAAGAAACTTAAATGTCTTGCGAAATAACTATTTGTTTTCGCCAGTACTATTTCTTAAAAAGCTGACAATATTTTCTTTAATAATTAATGTATAGTACTTATTATTATTTATTTAAATAGTATTACAAATTTAAACAAAACTCCTTTAATTCTATGTTTTTAAAGGAATTTATTTGTTTCTGTACCATTTAACTTTTAACAATTGCTCTACGTCGGTAAATATTTTCTAGTTCAGACCCGTAGCTTTCGTAATAGCTAACTACATAAAATATTAATAATTGTGTCTTTATAGTTAGAATAGAATTTAAGATTATTGGCGGTGCAATCAAGGTTAAAGACCACTCGGAAGCTTATATTAGCGACACCAATTTCGCTGCGTATATGACTTATATTTGCCATGGTAATACGGTTTTATCAATAGAACACGACGTTCAAACTGATTTGACGGAACCAGCTGCACAAATTTTGAGGAATTGTTTATTTATAAGGACCCGAGATATTTTTTTAAACACTACACGAAAAAGGTAACATTTTTAAACTCTTAATAGAAAAATATAATTTTCTGTGAATTGTGATTGTTATTTCTTTCATTATTAGGAGCGCAATACAGCAGGATTACAGCAATACAGCATTACCTTCCCAAAAGCGATCAACAAAAAATAATTAAGTTAGCTGTCGATCATCTGTTATTGTGTCGAAACGACCATCCGTCAACGGAAGGCATAAACTATGGGCTCAGTGCTTGGCGGATCTTTTCCAAAGTAACGAGAGGTTAAGGAAACAGCTGAAAATAATTATGTAAGCTTTTCTTTTGAATTTTTTTCTATTATGTTTATTAAATAGATTACGAACATATTAAAAGTTAAAAATTTTATATTATTAAATATTAACTATATTTAAACATGGATTATAACCCCTTTTCTCTTATTTTAGTTTTTAATTTTTAATCTCAATAAAAAGGACGGTTTTCTTGGTACGAGAATAAAAACCATCCAGTGCAATTCTCTAAAGTTGAAAAATGCCATAACCAATAGGCAAAAAACTCCTGAACCAGATAATATCAACATCGCAACGAGCGAGAATAAAATTATTATAGATATTGAAGACGAATGTGCAATACAATTTATGAAAACTGCAGACATCAACAACGAGCTTGACGAAATTATACGGCATTATACTGCATTATTTAACTTATAAGTTACGTCAACTTATTACTGAAAATAAAATACCAGGGAAAGATCCCAAAAAAGTCTTAACGGATTTTCCGAAGTTTTTGGAAATATATTGTTTGGTAAGAAAACAATTTGTCTCATGCAGAATTCTAGTTTTTATTAAAACCAATATTTAACTTTTTATCTACTAGACGGAATTTGATTTTTCAACAAAATATATTGAAAAATCTAACTATTTTCGAATCAAATTTAATCACGGATTACAAGACCGGATAATTAAATTGGCTCAAAAAGACAAAAATATATTAAATTGCCTAATCAATTTAAAGGTAACACAACCTTCTTTCTTTTGTGCAGTTAATAAGATTTATTTATTTTTATTTTTTCAAATCTTTTTCAGAATTTGGTCATGAATTTCATGCGTTATGTGCTCTTCAGGTGCTTTTGCCACCGGTCTTGGTAGGGAAAGGCAAAACCAACCGATCAAAATATATGATGAAATTTTACAAAACTTTAGTTTTAATGGTGAAACTTTGTTTGTAAAATCGTGCTTCCTATTTGAAAAATATGAAAGAGGCCATTTTATATGTTCAGGTGTCGCAGATAGTGGAACTCCTATATTCCAAGAGATTAAGGAGGTTTTTATATGGAACAATTGCTTTTTTGATAATTACTAAATGCCCCTATGTTTATTTCAATGATATCCTATCGGCTTTTTAGATAGTTGAACCAGACAATGAAACCAATTCTATTATTAATCGTCTCAATATTTATTATCGAAGCCCATTTGAAAATCTGTTAGTTGACAATCGTGTTTTTATAGTTCCTAAACATAAAATATTTTAAAAAAATTAAATTAAATTATTACTAAGTTCCCAGTTGATTAAAATCTTAAAAATAATTATACTATTAAAAAATTATACTTTATGTACCTAGACAGAATTGTTTTAAAATTCACAAATTTGTATAATTGTAAAACTATTTTATTGAATTTAAGATTAAAAACAATGTTAATTGTGATGTATACTTACACATCACAATAAACATTGAAACATTGTTTTTAAATCATTATTATTTGAAATAAATAAGAAGAATGCTTTATGTAACTGAGAATATTTTTTATATTTACAGAAACACCACATATACATTATTATGTATATAATATATACATATATCCCTTTATCGGCCAAGAAATTTTTTTTGGCTCAATTGAAGTACAAACTACATGAGTATAGGTATAGTGTTTTTTTTCGTACGAAAATAAGTTTAAAAGGAATACACAAAGGTGTAAATTGGTTCAAAACACAACCACAAATAATTTTTTGACATGATTCTTTTGCGTTACCCACACAATTGTGTGGGCGGGCCGGGAAAGGGATATATATATGTGTATCCATTCCTTTTGTAAGATGTAGTACTTTTGCACTACTGCTGTTTGCTTCAAGTATCACCATCTCATTGTCGAATACGTAAACTGTTAACTTATAATTTTAGTCGAAGTTACCAACATTATGTTCGTTCAATTTCATTGCCAAATTACGAAATTAATTATAATTCTTTGCTTTTTTGTACAACCTATTATAGTAATTTTTATTACTGAATACAAGTTATTAAATAAGGAGCTATCTACTAGTAGCAGAAAATGCCAAATTTTAAAACATAATATATAACAGGCATGTTGTTTTTTCTTCCACTTTTAAATAGTTCTTTCATAATTAAATTTAAAATTCTTCAACAGTTTAAAATAGGTAAATTCTACTCCGATGTTTTCTTTATAATTAAGAACTAACAAATTCTGATTTTTACAATAATCCGTAGTAAAAAATTAATAAAAAATGTTTAATGAACATTTGATAAGTGTTCATTTTGGCAAACATTTTATCTATATAATTTTATTATTTTCTAAAAATATTTAGTTCTTGAATATAGCTAAATTCTATTAGCACCTGTTGAGTGATATTTTGCAAGTGGTCTTAAATTAAGAGATCAGATTTAGTTAAAAAACACCCCAAATTTTTTACTGTGTACGTTATTTACTGGGTATACGTTGTAACCAAGGAACGTTAAAACTGGATTTGACGTATTTTAATTAAAAATTGGTGAGGTTTTTTCGAGTGCCAGGAAGTGAGAACAATGAGTACTAGTTTCGGAAAAATTTGTTTACTGATTTCTCAGTTGTGCGTGGTTCCCTTTTATAAAAAATTAAAATTATAATCGATTCTCATATTGCATGAGTTTTTGCGCAATATTTGTTGCATGCAACAAATTTGCGATGTTTTGGACATATTTTGCACGCACAACTTTATTTATTAATTTATTTTGCATCGCTTATTCAGGCCAAATCGCTCCCAACTCTATCACGGTTCACACTCTTCAACTCTACCACGGTTGTGTCTTTACCTTACGCGGAAGCTACAGTAATATGTCCTAATACTATGATGAGTACATCGTCATCGATCGTTATTATTATGATGAAAAATCTATTTTGCAACATGCCTCTTGTTTAAGATGATATTGATGAAAGATGCGCAATTATTAATCGAAAATTGACTAATAAACATTTTTCGTCAGTTATCCAGAGTCTTTCAAGTTAGGGCATTTATCGTTACACATTTATCCTGTAAACCCCGATGCAACAATGCTGCTGGCCTTCTTAAACATTTACGAATAAGCTCGAACATAATTCTTCCATTGAATTTTATCAATTCAAATAATCTTATGACCTTTTCAAATACAAGAACTATATATTTGTTGTCAGCTAATGATCTAATTTTATGAATATCAATTCTAAAAACGAGGAAAGATTATCAAAATCGAGAAAATATGTAAAACAAACGAAGAAACTGAGTTGAGTGTGTTTGATAAGAAGACGTGTTGAAAAGAATTAATGAAGAAAATATTACTTTGCTCTTTTGTTCGGATACTGCGGGATGCAAGATGATCGTTTAAAATTTAATTTGTTGATTAGAAATTAGTTAATTTAAAATTTAACTGTTGATTTATTTATGATTTAGAAGAGGTTAGAATAAAAAAAAAATATTAATTTATATTCAAAAAATTTTTTAATCTCAAAAATTAAATAAAAACATATAAATTATTATTTGTTGTGATAAGAGAATTGAGTTATTACCATACAAGGAGGTGATAAGAATGCATTGATATGCTCGGATATCTATATATGGGATTGTGCTTGCGGGATGTAATAACTGATTATAGAAATAAAATTATTGATTGTTTATTGTTGTTCTGATAATTGTTTAGATTTGTGACCTTTTCGTGTTGTGTTTTTAATTGGTTTTGGACCATTTTATGATAAAATATGAATCTTCATATATTTTTATAGTTTTAACTCAAATTAGTTGAAATTAATATTATTTAGTCGTGAGATATAATTTGTGATTTGTAAAATATTCGATCTAAAATTTGTGTTAAGTTATATTTCAATAGAGTAGGTGTGGACTAGTTGTATGGTTTAGCATTTAAATTTGACCTAGAGTCCGACAGAGATATTAATTTATTTATTAAATTACCCAACTAAGGTCTACTTCTTTTAATGCATCGCATTTTGGTACGAAATGTTTTAGTCGAGATGAATGTTCTCTCAAATATGATTTGAATTTGAACTTCATGATTCGTCTAGTCCATGTACATAAAGGGAATTGTCCTACTACAGATCTACCATTTAAAAGCAAAAACTATACAAATTCGTTTTACAAACGATAATTATAAATTCAAATTTTAATTAGGTATATCGTTACGATTAGAGGTAATCCATAATCATTTTGAACCGGAATTTCAACAATAACATTTTTTCAATTTTTTGCCAAAATCCCTTGGTCCTACTGACCAAAAATTTATATTTTAATCCAAAATCTAATCTAAAGAAACCATATTTCATTAGGATTGGTTATAAAATGGCCAAGTTCAGTCTAGCATCAGGAAAACACTCCTCACTTTTCCGAACCTCACTTCAGAATCCCTAAGCAAATTTTATCAAAAATCGTTAAGAAATGGAAAAAGACTGAACATTGTAATTTAAATATTTCATATACCGAGTTCTCTTACCTCGCAGATTAATCAATTTGTATGCATGGGCGATTGTTTTTTTTGTTGCACACTGCATCTCGGTTATTTTGAATATTCAATGGCAGCTTAACTGCTGAATGAATTATTCTGCCTCCATCCAATAAAGTTGTTACAATGTCAGATGATGCAACGACCAATGTGATGTAATTATTTGATCGTATTTCGGCGAGAATTAGCGAAATGAGAAATGTTTTACTAGTTCCATCTGGTGCATCCAAAAAAAGAGAATCCATCTTGTCCCGCTGAAACTGTCAGCATAATACAGTCGTAAAAAATTGTTTGTTCGTGAATCAGTAGTGGGACATTGCGAGTAACAATCGCTGTCATTTCTGCAATATCATCACTGCAGATATCAGTGTCATTGAATCTTTGTGCTTATGCATGCATCTTTATGTGTTTGATACTGTTGTCCATTCACTTTGCGTATATCTTGAAATGACAATATGCCGGAGACATTAACCAATAATAGTCGCAGATAGAAGCACTCAATCTGCCTTGGAGTGACTTTATATACCTGGCCCAAAGTGTTTGATTTGAATAGACCGGGGCACGCATCAATTAGTGTACCTTGCTTGCGAGGCATTCATGTGAAATAGCGTGGTATTTCAGAGTAGGATAGCGTGGTATTTCGTAGTAGGATATTTAGCGTCTTGATAAATATCCGCCATTATCAGTATTTCTTCGACGATATATTGGACAACATTCCTGATCGTGTCGTTGGTGCAATCTTTAGGAAAACGGTTTGAATATTTTCTGCCATGCAAGGTGACAAACGATTCAGATCATCGCATGGGATGAATCCTGTTTGTGGTAACAATATCGAACAGTATAGTTGATTGATATGTAGACGGATCGGGAAATTCCGCGGATATTACACTATCGATTTCCTCAGGGCGTATTTTGTTGATTAACCAAATCAAAATGTGGGCATGAGGTAATCCTCGCTTTTGCCATTCACCCGAATACATCCAGCAACGTGTGGGACCGAATACGTGTAATTTTGTAATGAAACTCATTATAGACTTTAATTTTTGTTGAACCCTGGGCCTCTTTGCGTCTTGCATGCATTGTTCACTGTAATACAAACACACACTCATCCAAATAGACAAAATTGTTGTGCTTACTGATGAAAAACGGTATACCGATAATGTATTTGTTCTTATAGTATTATATCCAACCTTTTAACAATCATAAAACACGTATATATAGTATTTCTTATAAATTAAAATAAATCATGCAAAATTCTGCAAGCACTGCAGGGGCATCTTAATCACCTAGCGGTATAAAATATACTTTACGACCTATTCTCATACGTACCAAATATACATAAAAAGTTTCAGAAAAATCGGTAAAGCCGTTTCGGAGGAGTGTGACCACAAACACCGTGACACGAGATTTTTATATATTAGAGATAGATTCCGAATTGTCCGTTTATTATTTTACAAAATTTAATTAAAAAATAGCCGAGCTCCCTCCAGTTTAAAATTTATTTATATCGTGTAAAAAGTATACAGATATCATTTTTCATAAGGACTGCGATTATGAAATGGCCAATTAAGTCCAGCACTAGCAGATCCTAGAATTTTGTCCAAAACCTACTATACTTTAAAATCCCTGATAATACTACTATCCAAATTTCATCGAAATTCGTTAAGAAATGGCGGAAAGACGGCGGAATATTGTTAAATTTCACGATTTCATTTATCGAGTTCGTTTACTTCGGAGATCAATCAACTTGCCATTTAAAGGATCACTTTTAATATTTTATTCTGCTGAGATGATTTATTTAGTGAAAAAAGTGATACTTAATGAATAAAAAATGTCCACTGGTAATTACACAACAAAAAAAAACTGGGTCTGCGTCGGACCAGACCGTGGAAGTTATACTTCTTTGGCCATTTGCACACGCCCACTCACACACACACAGACAGATAGGATATGTAAATGAAATATAAGACATTTTCCTCTGTTATTCAATATATTTCTTTTCAATATATTGTTATAAATGACTTCAATATTATACTATACACCTATACATTATCATTATCAGTAATTTCTTCTATAATCATTCTTTCATCTTGGTTATTTTCTGGTTGCTCATTAGAAATCGTATTATATTCCAAGAAAGACACAATCGGTTTATGATAACTAAAGTAACTAACAAATATTCTAGATTCAAACTTCTCAAGATATCTACTACATACAGAATCAATGGTCGTTCCGTATTTGGTCGTACTTTGATTCTTATCATTCGACATTACCAAGTTTAGCTTGTCTTTTAGGAAATGTATCAATGGCTCTGTTTTTGCATCGGAAAAATTTATGCTGAAATCGCCGCTCATTATCATTCGGATTTCATGAAAATTTTCCTCGAGCAGTGCTGAACCTTCTCTAGTATACATTAATAAGTTTTGGTGTATAAACTTCATGATCTGGTTAACAGTTTTACCAGGGGAGATGTATATCGCCCCAACTACAAATTCTCGACCAGTTTCTGGAACGCAGTTACTGATACAAATTTCACCAATAGCAGACTGTGCTGCAACAAGAGATTCTGATGCCCCCGAATGAACATTCATGTGAGAAGTGATTGTATTATTATGGTCACTTGCATTGTGATAAATAGCTACTCCCCCTACAGGAACATTTTCCCGTTTGTACTTTGCTATGCAATGAAAATTCGGAATGTTGATGTTTTGCCCATCTCTTACATTGTACATTTTTTGAATACGCTGTCATTCAGATCGAGTGCATGTGCAGTGAGACTTTGGCTATTTATTGAATAGAAACTTATTCCTCTACTATTAGAAATGAAACTTCCCAAAGACTCAATAATTGTTGGTAGTCTATTGAGTGATAATCTTTGAAATTCTCTTTGTATATCTGTCGTACCTGAAGAATTTCTTCTGCCATGGTGAAAAATCATGGTGTCATCTTTTGTAGTGATATATAGACCATTAATACTCGTCACTCTCGATAAGGCAACATATACTAATTCTATCATCTACGGAGTGGCTTTTGTCGTATTCATAGACAATTTCATCAAAAGTCCCACCCTGCGATTTATGTATCGTAATTGAACACGATGAGACCAATGGGAAATGGTTTCTTCGAACGTTAATTGTTTTATTATTATTGATTTGTATTGCGGAAGACCTTCGCAAGATAGGTACAGCATTGCGGTCAATATGGTGTTGTGCAATGTATCCTGCACATTTTTTGTCAAACTTCTGCCCAATTTTATTTGGGAAAACAAGCCACACTTTTGAAACTTCCCCATCATCGTCCAATTCTATATGGCATAATTTTCTGACTGTGCCATTTGCTAGACCATCCGAAACATCGATGTTCGTGGTTATAATATAATATGTTCCTTTAACAAATGTGAGTTCGTACGGTAGCCCACAAGTATCTATTGTCGACATTGGCTGTGTCCGAATAGTCGGGTAAATGTTAATTTTTACTATTTTTTAACAGTGTATAGGGTAAATTCAAATACTGTACTAAATAGTTGAGTAATTGTGTTTTCGTTGTTCTGTGTTTGACGTTTAATTGTTTTTATACGTATAGCTGTTTTCGATTCCGCAATAGTAAGTCTAAAAAATAATACAGATTATTATGTTTACAAAATTTTTATATCTATTTATGTATTATTATTATAAATTATTATATTAAAAATATTCTTTTTGTTGTAGATTGCCTACAAATAAATATATCAACATGGAAGAAAGCACCAAAAAGATACACACGCCAAGATGTAAGTGAGATATATTTTTTAATATATTCGAAAAAATTATTTTACAGGGACATTAAAGGACGAAAGAAAATTAATAGAAACACGGATTATGCTGTATCAAGAATTCCAATCCACACTGTGATCCATTCAATATCTGTGATAATTTTTTAAAATGAAATAAATAAAATACGATGAACTAATTTAAATAATAATTATATATTTGTTTTTAATTTTTTTACATATTGCAGCCTAGCCTATCTCGGAATTCTATAGCATCTGCGAAATCTGATGTGAAATTAACCCTTTAAACCAATATATTTTACCCTTCGAACCGCTTTTGACAAATTTATTTACCCAAGAATTCGGACACTACTGGAGGTAAATTTGTACTAAAATTTACAAATTACTGTACTAAACAATTTACCTGACTATTCGGACACAGCCATTTTATGCAATTTCTGTCTAACAAAAGCCTCCTGTTCTTTAGTCTGACATCCAGTGTAAATATCAACGGCGAGCGAAACGATTTTATCCTCGGCATTTTTCAAAATAGAATTATTATATTTATTAACAGAATCATTTGAGTGGAATAATCGTACTCCGTGTGGACATAATCTATTTGCAACCTCTTTTGTAAAAAAACGTGATTCAATAAGTTGGAGTTCTTCTTCGGCCAATTTTTCCCCATTCCCAATTTTTGTCAACGCTGATGAGAACTGAACATTAGCTTGCCTCATAACCTCTGTTAATTCATAATATTGAAGACAATGCCACAAGGACTTCCCAGTAATCTTTTATTTTAATTTGTTTGTATATGCGCGTTGCTCTTACTGGGAGTAATTATATCGAGCCCTCCAAAATTGTCCTTAAATTTTCCCGTAATTTGTTTCAATCTTTGATCAATTTGTTCCAATAATTCCGCCGATATCATATACTCACTTCGTCAATTATAATAACTCTAACGTATTTGAATAAGGCCCGATACTGATGAGCTACTTCTATACTCAATGGTAACAATTTTGACAGAGATATTTTCAAGGCCGTATGAACGGTTGTTCCATCGATAGCAACAGCAGCTTTGCCAGTGGAAGCACAAGTTATGTAGCCATTAAAGTAGCCATCGCTATCAGAAAATCTATTATATATTTCCATTATCAATTTTATTACAAATGTTTTACCATATCCAGCTGGGCCCGTAAAAAATATCTGCAAAGGATTATCTTCACTAGACAGTAAATGGTGAATTACTTGCAAAAGAAGGTTTAGTTGTTTTTCATTAACCATACGCATGGATTTACAAAACTCTGCATGTGGTAAAACATTTTCCCTTCTTTTAGCTATGACACCTAATTTGTTCAAAGTAGCTAGTCGTAAATCAGCATTACCGTCAACATTCGGATTGTCATATAAATTTTCAAATGGATTGGCTTCCGGAAATCTGCCTCTGACGTCTCGAACTTCATCGTCATCGCAAGGTGTTTCTTCTCTACAAAGTTCCCTGCATATCTGGATAATTTTTTCAATATCTATATTGTGTTCAAATTCTTTTCTCTTTTGTAATATTATTTGTTCATTTTCTTCATAGATCGTTAAAAATCTCATATCCGCTAATATATCTTGTTTTTCATTTCTAAATTGTACATGTAATGTCACCATTTTCCCTTCTATATTCATTGAAATCCGACCCAATATCATAATTCCGATATCTTATTATCTTCTTTTCATCTCTCTTAACATATATGCCTTTATTATTTTTGTAATATTGGGAAACGAACTGAGCTAACGAAATGTCTTCTAATTCATTCGGTCTGTGTTCGTACTTGTCGAACCAGTTCTCCTTTCATATATCTGTTGATTCACCGTTTAATGCAGAGAGTTTTTTCATTGTTTTTTAGATCCTTTGACGTTCAACGGGCCAAACTGTTGGTATATAAACTATTTGAGTAGAAGCTCTGGACATTGGCTCTCTCATGAGGTACCAAGCAGCTTCTTGGCTAGTCATTTCCGTATTGTTTAATAGATTAACACTTAAACTCCTCGTGATATCTATTATATCAAATTCGGGATTCTCATTCATAGTTTCTATAATTTTCCTCTGCAAATTACTCACGCCGCGATTTGTTTTATTAACATACTCAACAACATATGCTGCACAAGAATACTCTTCCGTAATAAATTGAATGTCGGTATTTGACTTCACCACATTAAATATAAAGGGATTGAAGGGGTTATGCCACTTTTCTGAAGGTTGGCGTTTCACAAACACTCGTGGATGCTGTATTCCCGCTTGTAATATTTTTAAATATTCCTCATCCGAAGCAATATTATTTTGTGTATAAAATTCATCAAAATTAGGGTAGTCGTCTTGGAAAATTATCTTCGGTATCTATCATTGGAATTAATATCGCGGTTTTCTTGCATGGCATAAACGGAGCTTCAAATCTGCATTCTTGCGCACGATTGGATGTGATTTTCTTGTAGCAGGTGAAAGTGTGCTTGTGAGTATTCAATTTAATATTATCTGAAGCTTCTGATGCTGATACGGAAATGAGTGCATCAATCAAATCAATAGCCTGTTGATAGTCTTTGCCCAGTGGATCATTGGGAGCATTATCACACCAAGCTATTATGTGAGTATGCGGGCTTCCTCGATGTTGAAACTCAATTCTCTTAAAGTAATGTAGAATTTTGTATTTCTTGAATGGGCTGGATCTTTTTGATTGTAATATATTCATAATAACATTTGCTAATTTGTTGAAGTACAGTGCACATGTAACAGCGTCTTCATTAATTAGAGTACTTTTCTGCATGTATTCTAATTCTTCGGCTTCTTTTTTTGAAATTAATTTCTTTTTCCGTAATTTGTAAATGAGTTGTAATAAATTTGGCCATCCAATCTCATTTGCGCTTATCGTGAAGAATAGCGTTGGTTTCCCCAATTGACGAATCATAGCAAATAAATCTTTCTTCTTCTCAGACCAATACCAAGCTGAATTCGGTATAGATCTCAAAAAAGCTAGGTTACTTTCGATACATCCTTGAATGTATCTGTTCCTTAGTGATGTTCTTCCGATTGTATCTGTTCCTTAGTGATGTTGGCATTCTTCCCAACATGTTTAAAGGCTATACTGAGAGAGTCTTTGACTCTGATTCTCAATATTTGCATGGCCATATATAATAAGTGATATGGAGTTCATCATAAAAGGCGTGACATTAACTCCTTCTCTGAATTGTCTGAAGTGCCCTACGCATATGCCAGGGAAAGAAAGTTTTTCAGCATGCTCATCGAACAATAGACTTATTGGCGTTATGTTCTCTTGGCGCGATTCTAAGGTAGAAATCAATGATTGTAGTTGTGCAACCAAACTCTCCTCTATAGGGATATTTTCCGCCAATTCATTATCATCGTGAAAGTGAAGAAATTGTTCGTTGTAACTGTCATTATCTTCGTCACAGTTTAAAAAACTATCATCAATTGTAATTTGGTACGTGGTATATAACGGCGTCTGTATTAAATATCTTAGCCATATTTTTATCACCCTCTTATTGACTAATCCCTGTACGAAAGTCGATTTATGAATTTTTTTTCTTTTGATATGCACATTAATACAATAATCATCATCCACATCACGGGGTAACTTCTTAACCATATTATCAACCTCTACTGGGACGTTTATAACTTGTCCATAAATTCCATACTGGCCATTGATATGTCGAAGGCGTCTTATTTGCATAAACGGAATACGAGGAGATATTAATCGTTCAGTTACCAAATCCAATGGGTGATTACGTAAATCATCCGGGTATTCTGGATATTTGAAGCCATTATAAACGGATAATTGTGGAATATGATTTTTTTGAATGCTTCTGAAGCAGGTAGAACATATTTCGAATTTTTCATTATGAACCGTAATAATTCTCCTAATGAGTGCAATATTTAGTGTATCATTTTGATTAAGCACTGTTTTCAAATCCTTCTTAAACCAGAGGTGATCACACACGTGACAAGGATAGCCCAATGGGTTATTGATAAATTTATTTAAAAACTCTTTATGTGCGTAAATATGGTCATTGTACGATGTATAAACATTACCCTGCATTGATTGTTGATACTCTTCGATCTGAACATTGCTTATGGCGTTTTCTCTGTCTTCACTATCGCTATTGTCAAGATTATCACAATCAATTTCCTGAACATGGTCTTCATAATCGCTTTCTCTGGAAGTCATATCTGTCCTTTCATTTTCTACCCTTTCAATTTCAGCATTAGAAATTGGTACGGCCGATGGTTCATTTCTATTATTCCCGTGACACTCTCCAGTAGTAATTCATGGAACTTCTTTTGTAGACGGACCCGCTATCTGCGAATCATGGATTGGATTTTTTCGGACAAATTGCACCTATCTATGTGAAGGCCCTGCTATTTGCGAGCAATGAATATTTTTTTGGGTCGTGGTACATCTTTACTTGTAAATTCAGTTGATTGCGAATCGTTGTCTACAATTTGATCAATTTTCTGTACAGTCCTTCTATCCCGGTGGTTTATCGCGCGGATGGCGGCTAATTTTCTCTTATGACTTCTGTCATCCTGTGACTGTTGTTTCTTTTCGGTCAACAATATTTTTGTCGCCCGATATTTTTGTTGGTGTCTGCTTTCTTCCTTTTCCTCCCCAGAGTTTTGTCATCAATGGCCATTTGTAGAGTTTCTTCATTACGGTCATTGTTCTCGAACTCGGAATCTGTACCATTATCTGTATTTTCATCCATTATTGGAGATTTCTAAAAAAGAATGAAAAAGGAAAAAAACAATAACGAACATTAACGAACAAGCCTACTGCCTATACAAAAACGTACAATCATCGAATTGTCTTACTTTTTAGCGTGACGCGGTTTCTCGACCAGCACCCCATCCCAAAAGTCTCCACCGGGCGCAAAGAAGTATAACTTCAACAAGTCCCTTTAGTGGTAGTGCTGCCACCTGCGGCGAGTAGCGTAATCACTTATATTCCACTCTCAAATTTTCGCTATCTTGTACAGCATGCAAATTTGGTTTTCTATTAGATCGGGTCCTAGTAGCATCTCAGAGTATACGTCGTTTAGTATGCTGATTTTTAGGAGTTTCTCGGAAAAATATAGAAAAATGTGCGTTGGAATTATAGCACTCCAAACTTTTTTTACTGTTAGATGGGGCCTATATAGTGTAAGTATAATTTTATATTAAAATTTATTTAATTTTTGTGGCTGTTTCCAATTTGTTCGAGTTTAGTTTATTATACTGACTGCCACATTCAAATGTTTTTAGGATTTAGGACAAATTTCATTATTTTGGGCAAAATAGTGAAAGTGGACCAACATTTTTTTAGGACAATTTAGGACAAAATTCACGAGAATATATTTTGTTTAAATTTCAAAAATCTCAATTAATGATGGTGGGCCATATGCAAATGAGTCAATAGCGCAATTAATAACATACAGATGATATAAAAATATCATCTTCCAAATATTTAACAGAGCGAGTGAACATCATGGCAAATGAGCCGGTCGAAATCAAAAGTCAAACCTTTATAGGCACCCAGAGGATATAGATTTCAGATTTACAATTTTTTTCTAGACATGAAAAAGTGGGATAGCAGCTTCTCCTCGAAATGTGTTCAGCAAAATGTAACCTATATGTTGGAGAGTAAATTACGTCAAAAGCATAAAGTATGTATGGGATGAGAAAATCAAAAAATTGTGGGATGAAATAAATCTTAAGATGAAAAATAAGAGGTTTGTGTATAGAAATTAACACGTCTGGGATGAGTTTCGAACTCTTTTTCTGTTAGTGGTGTTCTTTAAAAAATGTGGGATGGTGTAGGGTAAGCTCAAGGCGTAGCGAACAAATTTTTGCCAAAAAATATCTGAAGTTTTCCGTTTTGTCTTAATATTTTTTTAAATGTCATGTTGTAGTTTTATTTTAATGCAAGCAAAGCTCACCAATCTAGTTGTAATGGATGGTATTTACAAAATTGTACACGAGTTTTGATAGCATTGGAAACATTATATTACACAAACAATTTGTAAATAACTCGCTTGAGTCAGTGATTAAACCAAATGTTTAAATAAATTTTAATCGAACATATAAAAAAAATTAAATCATGGTAATAATGATAATCATTTAATTTGATCTCCTTTACAAGCTCGCTGTTGTAAAACCGATAATTTTTAGACAATCATCCAATTAATTCCACTTGTCATTAAATATTGCAAAATCAGAAAAAAAATAAATTTGATTACTCCAACACACGAAATTGCCATATAATTATTTACGTATTTTTTTTGTTCTGAAGTTTGTTGCCAAACTATAACGATAAAAATGTACATACGCTGTACAAAAACGTATCATCGTAAGATGAAGGAAGTAAGTATATGAAAAAGAAAACTTCTATCATCATGAGAGTAATTCAGCACAACATCATCGCCGAACAAATAACACACAAGAGATGAATAAAACTTGTTAAATAAAAATTATATGGTTTTATAATGAAATAATTACGCGATATAACACTTATGCTAATCTGCCCCGATATATATTAAATAGCATTTTATTTCCCCCCTTACCACCGCATGTATATAATCATTTCATACAACAACAATATACGAGTGAAATCTTTCCACTTCACTAATCTCTTTTCCGCACTATAACCACTTAATTTCATAATAAAACGAATCGAACATAATAAAGCGACGAATTCAGATCCCGCGGCGGGTGGGTCAAACTATTTAATACTTTTCTAAACTGTATATAAATATAATAATAGTTTCCTTTGCGATGATGCTGCTGCTGCTGCTGCTTACTCCCCATTCTATATATACGACAGATTCCACCCCGCACCCCATACATAATTTTTTGTTGTTGTTGGTTTATTAGTCTCATTTTTTATTATGCTCGCGTACATACATATATGTTTTGAGAACGCGCATACAAACTAAACAAATATAGATTGAAAATTATTTCCACCCTGTGGTGATATCCCGCTGGGTTTATATCGATTTAGCCAATATATACATATACACACGCTAAACAACAACAATGAACGTGAAGCGCGCAGAAAAAAAATTGTTGATATCATTTTAATTCATATGTGATTATGATTAGAAATGGTAAGAACTAACTAGGCGGCTATATACAGACGTGTAGTTGTTCCTTTTTTGTATACACCGTACTAATATAGTGTGCATGTTGCAGCACACACGGGGTGTTGTCTACATTATGATGGTCGATTGAAATTTTATTTTGTATCGAAATCTCGAGAGTACTCTGAACACTCTGCGGTCGTTGTTAATGCGACTTGTTAGGAGGAAATAATTATTTAGTGTTAAATTGATTTGATTTAAGTTTTTTGAATTAACAAACATTTTAACTTTTGTTGTTGTTTCGATTTGCTTTTTCCATACATACATATTTCAGCTAAGCGCGAGCGTTAACTTATATAGATTTATTCAATAATTATTTTTTGATTGACTGTGGAACATTGATTTGTTGATTTGTCCAAAACTCGGTACGACCTTATGTCATGCTGGAATGCTGTGATGGTTTATTTTGGAGATTAAGTATAAGTAAAAATCAGTAAAATCAATTTAATAGTCAAAAAATGTATTTGTGACGGCAACCCGAAAATTATGCGCAACACAATCACAAAAGTGCGACAAACATTTATTAGAAATGACTTCAGAGAAGAAGAATTGTACTACAAACAATTGTACACTGAACAATTCATCGAAAAATCAAATATGCGAAAGAAAGAAACATATCATCGAAAAGACTCGTAATGCATATTAAAAAATATTGATCAATTTTCTCTAATTGTTCAATTTTGTGATATACGGATAAAAAACCAGGACAACCTTAAGTAAAAAAAAATTGTATCGATATTGTGATGAGGAGCATCATTTATTTAAATCAAATTGAATTGTTATAATAATGAAAACATCTCGGGCAAACACACTATGTTAGATTTGAGTTTAATTTTGAAAATCTGAATCAATTACACACTAAATGTAGCAAAAAATTGAAAACCTGTGTTAAATTTCTATAAATTCAACTAATCCGGCACGCAATGGTTCGATCCCCCATCATTTTTAAAAAATCAGTATATATTTCTGGTAATTCACATAAATTTGTTATTTAACATAGATGTGCAATAACTCTTTCACTATCGAGAACAGAAGGCCGCTTGACGATTTCTTGAGTAGGAGCTGAGATATGAATATTCTTGCCAAGTGATGCTCCAAAATCGACAAATACGTCTGAACAATATATTTCCCAAGCAAATAACCATTTTCTTTATAAGCCCACAATCATCATGAAAATCCACCTGAATAGTCTCTAGACTAAGCTGAGTAATTACGAAGAAACTTCATTTTTGCCTAAAATCATGGGAAACTGCCTAAATCTGAGCCGGAAGATAAAGCATATTAGTTATAATGAATATTTTCGATACAATTCGTATATTCGCACAATTCGTTTTCGCACATTTTTGCGGTCCCAAAGGAATTTACTATGGAGATTTTACAATTCATCGAAATAAAATTATATCGATATTGCGTAGATTTTGAAACGGGTTATTGTGGTCCATCATTTATTGGAATCAAAATGAATTGCGATAATAATACAAACATTTCAGGAACTTATGGTTCAAGTGGTTGACCCCAAGTACTAAAATATATGAAGACATGATTATTATTGAAGAAAATTAGATGCTTAAGGAATCATTTCATATCATTCTTTCATGAAAAATAATTTTAAAAATTTTATTTCCGTCATTACGTCAGTTTTGATTTCAAATCCCACTAGAACCATGATGATTGATGATCATAAATGGAAAAATTGTCAAAACACAAAACGCTTGCAAAAAATTTGCTGATTATGGGATAATATGCCATTTCTTAACAAGCAAAATATGAAAATCTGAATCTAAAACTTATTACACGTCCTTACTCGTATCTAACACATCAATCTTTATAATGCTTGCATAGGCAAACGCTTTCATTCTGCCCAGTAGTTCCAACAAGAATCCGTTGGCAAATTATTTCTAGATACCCGTCTTCTATTAGTGGAGCTCTGTCTCGCAACAAACCTTCCATGACTAAGAACTATTTAAATATTTTCAATAAGGGACAATAAAGTTATGGGTCTTAGGATCTTTGGGTAAATATGACACTTTTGGCCGGTTTCATAAATACCACCTTGACATCTGTCTATTTTCTGTGAACAAATATCAGCTTTAAACACTCAGTGGCGGTTGCTTTTACCAAAAGAAGAATAACTTCTATTCGTACGGCGTTTCTACAGCAAAGATCCAGGTTGATCCAGTGAATTTAAATCACTTGGATCCGTTTATCACTCACAACATCCGTTTTTCAACGATATTACTGTGTATAGTTACATGTAGAATTTGCCAGTTTAGAAGACAACTTTAAGAATTTCACATTTGAAAATGTCCATACATCACGCTGTCGAATTTAATAATTGGAAGTGGTTTGATTAGGAGAAATAATCTTCGTAAGGCGTGAGGGCTCGGAAATCGCATTTTATTCCCCATTTCATCACATAAAACTAACCAAGACTTGCTTGTGTATGGGCCGTACACCTCTTCAATTTAATAACAAAACTTCCTTTAACCTTCCTCAGTTCATTTTTAATAATATTTGGGTTCTCCTTGTATGAATTCCTAACCAGAGCTTTAATACTAATTTTAGTTTTTTTGTTGGTTTTTCTACCTCTATTTTCTGGTAGGTCTCAAGTTCCACTGACAACCATATTACTATTGGCCTACCTCAAATTTCGTCTGGTTATAGGATTAAAAGTTTTTAAATTACTTTTAAGAAGAATACTAGATCTAATATTCCCGGGATTACCTGAGAATATAATTCAATACCCGTTCGCTCTAAGGACATAATTTATGTTAATATTTAGTAGCGGTTATTGTATAAGAACTATGTTTTCTGTTTGCTAGTTTGATCTAAATTAATGAAGCATGTTTCAGCCAAAAATTGGTTTCCAATTTCTTCAGTTTGGCCTCTTGTATCATTTTACACTCCATCCTTGCAATGTACTCCAAGAGTTATAGTTAAATTTTAGTTAAACTAGCTGACCTGTGACTGAATAATCAGTCACGTGAATACATTTTATTGAATTTTTGGTTAAGAAATGATTTAGGATGATTTTTTAAGATGTAAATTTGATGCACTTTTATGAAAAATAACGTAAATTCATATACGTGGTTAATTTTTAAATCTTAAACGGCAAGCAAATGTACACAGTATGACTTACGTATGTCAAGCCAAATATTCATATCTCAAACAGGAAGCGCGCGCTCGAGATCACATGGTCACTTATGCACCCAAACTAAATATTAAAATCTCAAAAGATAAAAGCACACACTTGCTGAGGCAAACTTTAATTTAAATATTTCTTAAGAAATGTACAGAAGGATAATAAAATAGTAGTAGAAGGTAGTTAATAAAATAGTAAAATACATCACAATTTACATGCACAGAATCTATTCAAAAAATACATTCTTTGTTGTGAAGCGCCCATCCCGATCAGCTGATTAATCGCTTGTCTCAACGATAAACACCTTGAGTCCGTCAAATGAGCGGCATCGTGAAAAGGCCACATACATCTGACCATGCGCGTAAATACGGGGGCCGGCAAGTACACTTCTACCTTCTTCAAGCTTTAACCCTGACTCTTGTTGATGGTTATGGCGAACGCGAGCTGAACCGGAAATTGAAGGCGAGACATTTTAAATGAGAAGATGCCTTCCGAGGGTGAGTGCTTAATGCGTGGGATGAGAACGCGCTCGCCTTTTGAGAAGCCAGTCAGCACCTGACATTCCAGAATGTAGTGGTTTATTTTTGCGACGCGCATGCGTGTTTTATTGATTCGACCCTTGCTAGTGTTTAGATTCCTCATCAAACGAACGATCGCGTTTACCTTTAGTGGGATGGCATGGTGCGGCAATCTGGACCCTTCAATCTTGTTGAGAATCTCGATGGGTAGGCGGAGTTTCTCATGCATGTCGTCACTCTCAAGTTTATCAGTACTATGACTTCTTGTTCGTCGGGAAGAAGGTCAAGCACCTGCTGATTGGTTAGCGCGGAATCATTATTCTTGGGTGCAAGGATGGTGCGCTCCTCGATGGTTCCGTCGGCTGGTGTTGTGTTGATGTCACCATACACGAAATCGATGACACTTTGAGGAAGTCTGCTGGAAGTGTGATCGAGTCGGTTCGAGCATTGCCGTTTCCAACAGAAAGGAAATATTGCGCAAACTCGTCCTCACCTTCATCAACGCGCATGTTCTTCGTGAGTGTAAATTTATTTACCAATTTCCTAAGCGGGTTCAACTTGATGGTCGATTCGCAAGTTCGCGCGCGTCCCGCCTTCAGGTAGTCACCGCACATGAGGATGATTTTCCCAGCTAATGGAACACCCACTACCCGTCTATGATTGTGAGCTCCTGGCATTATTAACTTTGAATTTAACCCTTCATAGCACACATTTTTTTTTACGAGAAAAAATATTTTTTAATTGGTAAATTTGAAATTGATTCCGAAAATTTCAAAGAAAATGTGGATAGTTTTCCCATTTTTTCAGGAAATCACATTTTCTTGTCATTGCATATTTGCAAGATCGTGCCATTAGAATAAAAATTATTTCATTTTTAACAATAAAATTCTTATTTATTTTCTTTGTATATTCGCGCCATAAATAAAATAATAAACAATTATAAATTAAATAAACAAAAAAATAAATAAAATTAAAAATAATTCATTTTCATTAAAAAATTACTAAATAACATAAAAATATCACATTTCAATTTCAATTCATAACACAATTTTCTTAAACCTATTATTAATTTTGGTGAAATGAAGTAAAGCAATTACGATCTTTATTTAAACACAACGCTGTGCCACATTTGGTACATTTAATAAAGGTATAACCACCACAATTAGGCAGCTTACATTGTAGTCGCTTCATCATCCACTCTGACCAATGATTTAGACAATCCGTTCGTACGTCTTTTACAGGTAAGAGTGCTGCGTTGGGTTTTTTTCCGCTTTGCTTCTACGAGCGGATTTAATTCTGAAGAAGGGCGACCACTCGATTTTTTGGCCAACCCTGACCGACAAATAGCTTCACCAATGTCCATTCTAAATTCAGCAAGCGATAAAAGTTTGCCATTGGTTTGAATAGAAGCCTCGTTTCGTTTGTATAACAGCCACGCGTTGACAACTGCTAAATCAATTAAATGATAAAAAATCCGGTGATACCATTTTTTTGAACGAATTTTTATTTTATACCGGCCAATGTTACTGTCTAGACAGTTAACACCACCCATAAATTGGTTGTAAACTTTTACAATATTTGGACATGAAATGGTTATCATACCCTGGTTTCTAACGATTTGTCTCCCACAAAATTCGATATTACATTAACGTTTTTTGTATGTTTATAAGATACTACGACTATTTTCTGACAATCGACTGTTGTAACGTACTCAAATGATGTTCCACGAGTTGCCTTGTTCATCTCCTTGTCAATTGGTAATTTACAGTTTGGTAATCGGTTTTTTCGAACAGTTCCTAAGCAAAGAAAGCCTCGGTTAGACAATTCTACAACTAGTGGAATTGTCGAAAAATAATTATCAAATACAACTTGATAGTTTTGGTGGTTCTCAACATACCGAAGCATTCTAATGACAACGTTAGCGCATGCACCTAGATTTGGTTCTGAAGTTAACCGATTTTTGCCATCGTTTTCTTGTCCAGTATATAGCTCGAAATTTTGACAATATCCAGATATTCCTGACAATATAAAAAGGTTAAACCCCCATTTATGTGGCTTCGATGGGATATATTGTTTTAAGTAGTGCCTAGTTTTGGTTGCGCATAATTGTTCGTCTACCGATAAATATTTCTCTGGTGGTATTTTTCTGAATGTGTTTTGGAGTGCATCAACTACTGGTCGTATTTTATAAATTCTATCAAAATTTACGTCACTTTTTGGTAGTGCATTTTGATTATTATTAAAATGAATATTTGAATTTTTTTAAAGAATTCTCGTTTAAAATTTCTTGTGCATTAGGATTTTTTTGGACGGCATACAAATTTGTTTCGTAGATGATTTTTTTCATTAAATCTTGATTGAAGAAATAATGAAAATAACTGTATTGACTGTTTAAATTTTTAATTTCGTCTGAAAGATCTTCTGAACCCGTGAATTCAATACTCTTTTCATCGAAATTAGATTGCATTTTATTCCAAATCAGTTTTGAATTTTTGAATTTTCTTGTGTTAACAGAAATATTTTGAGAGTTTTCTTGTGTAACTGGTTGTTCCTCGACGAATTCTATTGGAAGGTTCTCTATGTCGAACAGATTATCATTTTGTTTTTCAAGTTGTTCATCTAATACGTTAATAATTGAATTAGGCCGTTCTTCTTTCTCAATTTCGGCTCTCATGTCTTCAGATACTTTTTTTACAACATTAATTTCGACATCATTTTCATTTTCATCGTCGTCCATATCATCCTCGCTATCCGTCCAAGCTTCCACAATTTTTAAAATTTCCTTTTCGGTAAGGTATTTTCGCGACATTTTCAATAAAACTAATCCGAGAATCTGGAAAACATTATTTAGATTTATAAAAAATTTTACCGTAAAGGCTCGATATTGCATATGTGCAATGTATTGCATATATGTGATATCCATTTATTTTAAGCTAAAAGGACGATATTGCATATTTGCATGCACCATTATAAACCATAATTCCAACGATATGATTAATTTTTCTTATTATTCGTAAACATAATAAACATATTACACACGTATAATGTGATAATTATCACTTACCTAATTAAAAAACATAATATTTATTAAGAAAGTCGACCAACTAGTAAACCCAAATATACACTACGCACGTACGACACGACTGACATTTATGTTTCTATTTCCCGCTTAAAATTTATTTTAATTACAATACTCAACACATTGTGGATATAAAAGAAATATGTAACGTAAAGGTATACGTACACGCTCAGTTGTGGGGGAATAATAATTATAGAATATTGTAAACACAAACTGGTTGTTGCAGATATGCAATACGGTGCTATAAAGGGTTAAATCGCGCGTCAACCATTAAGCAACTTTGAAATTAATTCGCGCGCCGACAGTGTTGCAACTTCGAATCTGAATCGCGTACCAACTACTGTTTTACAACTTTGAATTTGAATCGCGCGCCACTAATTTGAACAAAAATATTTGCTTTTTGGTCGTCCCATAAAATTCTCAAATGTTGCAAGATTTCTCGCGCACAAAAACTTGGAAATTTTCTGAAACCACCTGAGGTACCCATTTCGGGTATTTTCCGGAGGAATTTTTCCGATTTTTCTAGCCCATGGGCAATATTTAGGTCAACCTGAGGATCATGTTTATGGGTCATTTAAGGGTTTAGTTTGAAAAAATTAAGAGTATTAATATAATAGAAGATAGATAGATAGATAGAAGATAGATAAAAGCTGACCTGTGACTGAATAATCAGTCACGTGAATACATTTAATTGAATTTTGTAAATGATGTAAAAGATGTAAATTTGATGCACTTTTATGAAAAATAAAGTAAATTCATATACGTGGTAAATTTTTAAATCTTAAATAGATATAGAGTGTCATGACAAAATTGTATTTTTACACTCACAAAGTCACAACTATTAACACCAAAATGTATGTAAACTCATTTTATGTTCTCTGTTTTGTTTAACTGATAGCGTTTTCTTTTTACAAAATACCGGCAAAAAATTTTGATGTACATCAACATTTTTTGATGTAAATCACATTTTCGTGTTCTTTTAGCGAAAAAAATAGCAAAACAATTTGATGTACATCAAAAAATGGAAATGTAGATTTTTACTTCCATTTTAACTACCACATACAAATATTCATATATGTACATATAGTATGCCAACCGTAAATATTGACAAATACGTCAAACGCGTCATTTGAAATTTTTTCAAACTAGTTTGTTATTGTTTTCGGCATCCTTTCGGGTTTAGGCACACTACGATAAAAACACATCAAATTTTTTCGTATTCTTTTTACTATTGGAAATTTGATTTACATCAAAAACGTAAAAAGAATTCGCTATGAGATTCAATTACAAATTTTCTACTCATTTTGTCATCACAGTGGTATGACAAAACATCGGCAATTTTAATAAATTTTATCATTGTCACGGTGTAATGCGCATGATCAGATTCAATATAAACATATTTTGTCATGGCATTCTGGCGTCGTGACAAAATTTTGCTGAAAACACCTGAGGTACCCTTTTCAAGTATTTCCCGGTGGAATTTTTCCGATTTTTCTAGCAAAGGCACACTACTATATTTATGTCCACCTACCCTGAAAAATTTAAAGGGGTCGTGTTAAGGGATCATTTTAGGGTTGAGTTTGAAAAAATTAAGCGTATTAATATAATAGATAGAAGATAGAAAGATTTGTAACACCTATTTGGAAGAGAGGCTAGCGATTGGTTATTAATATTCAGAGGGAAAAATAAACGGTATTTTTTTGTTTCCCCTTATGACGGTCTTCTAATTGTCGGAAGATGAAGAACGCTTAGTTAAATAATGCCCTAGATTTTATCCAAATTTGACTGTGTTGAAAAACAAAAACCTGCTATTGATTTAATTGAAATTTTCTCATTGCTACCAAAGCAAGCTTTGCACTTTGAAATTTTACGGCGATTGGGGCTTATAAAGAAAAGGGTTATTAGCTTGGGAAATATATTGTTGAAGCATCACTTTGCGAGAATATTCATATCTCAGTTCCTACTCAAGAAATCGTCAAGCGGCTTTCTGTTCTAGATAGAGAAAGAGTTATTGCACATCTATGTTAAATAACAAATTTATGTGAATTACCTGAAGTTTACACTGATTTTTTAAAAATGATGGGCGATCGAACCATTGCGTGCCGGATAAGTTGAATTTATAGAAATTTTAGTGTGTAATAAGTTTTAGATTCAGATTTTCAGATTTTGCTTCTGAAGAAATGGCATATTATCCCATAATCAGCTAATTTTTTGCAAGCTTTTATGAGTTTTCACATTTTTTTCATCATGAGTTAGCTTGATTCAAATAAATTATACACCTCAATTTAATAATCTTTTTCAAAATCTACTCAACATCGATATAATTTTATTTTGATGAATAATTGTAAAATCTTCATTTAGGAAATCTTATGTAAGTACTGATTTTCAACAGGAACTTTTAGGTGAAGAATTTTGTTTCGACGAATTGTGTTTTCGATGAATTGTTTTTTCCAAAATTGTTTTCACGCACATTTAGTTATTGTAAAATTGTAGTTTTCATATTTGTTTTTCGATGAATTGCTTGTCGAATAATTGATTATCGCAGAATTTTCGGGGAATCATTTGTGACGTAAGTTCGGTTTATGACATTTAATGTTTATTAATTTAATGTGATATTTGTATGTCCTAAATTGGGCGGAAAATACGTTACGGTACTTATACCACTATATTGATCAGGAATAAGATGATAAAGGGTGTACAGGTAGTGCGGTATTTTTGTGGAGGTCAATGAAGGCCAATGAAATTTCATCCCAGTTAGTCAATCCACCTGGGCTAGATAGATACACTACAGAGATTTAATTTGCACGGCACCATACAACCGGCACACGCACGCACACATAGAGATTTTTACGGTACGGCGATTTATAATGAATTGTAAATTTGCAAAATCTTTAGGTCAAAATTGTTTATGATTAATATACAAAAGAAAATCATTTGTTTGTCAAAAATCAGACGGTACACGCTATTGTTGGAAATTGTATTAAGAATCTTATTTCATTATCGATTTAAATCAGCAAGTTAAATTGTTGTGATTGTTTATGTTTTGAGTTGATAATTGTAAAAAAAATCAAAAATAATAATAATTGTTATTTAAACTGACTTAACCAGCTTGCACTAAGAGTGTAATACCTGTCGTATGGTGCGGTTCTTTCCGAAGGTTGTATGATGATCGAGTTTATGAAGCAATCGCATTTGGTATAGATTTTCTCGTCATAGCCCTCTTTTAGTTCGATACATTAAGATATAAGCAAAAATGATTTCTCAGATGTGCAAATTTTGCCCGTGTTTTGGTGATGACTTCGTTTGATGTACACCGTTTGTAATTTTGGAAATTAATTTACGATATGTTGTTAAAAATTTTATAAAAAATTTTAGCGACCGTGGCAGGACTCGAACCTGCAATCTTCGGATCCGAAGTCCGACGCCTTATCCATTAGGCCACACGGCCATGTAAAAATAACATTCAAATTATCCTTTTTTACATAGTTAAATAATGCATAGTAAAAATATTGACTTGGGGATATTTGCAGGTTTATCATTCGCGATATTCCAGAAGACAAAAAAAGAAGTTTTAGTAAAATTTCTGTTTGAGTGTCGGTTCCATGCAAGTTAAAGCTATTATATATAGCTAAACTATAAAATAAAGCTTTCTCCACAAATTGAGAGAACCCAGTGAAATTTAGCCGAAATCAGTCTACCGGAAGTGGCAGCTGCAATAGCAGCTTCTCGTTTTTTGTAAATATTTTGAAACGGATATCATTTATGAGAAAATCGAATAAGAACTTAAATAATGAATGCTTGTTTGATAACAAAAACTTTTGTTTCACCAAAAAATCCGGCATCGCTACAGTCCATGCGGATTGACTATTTGTAATAAAACTTGATCTTTTTTCATACATTGGGAGACCCTTACGAGATTTGGAAGACATTTGTGTACCGGAATAAGTTGTAGAACTCTTGATTATATATAAGACAATTTTTACCAAAAAAACGTTAAATTTAATTTTGCTCATTAAAGTGTGGTAAATTCGAGATCCATGATTGTTTTCATAGTAAAAAAAAAGTTGGGTTTTGGCTACAGCATATTCATCCCTTCAATTTTTTCTATAAATTGAGTATTTTACTGGGCTTAAATCTTAAATACATAATAATTTCAGTAAATAGAAAGCTAGAGTGCACATGGCACTCAATCACCTCACTCCTAGCAAAAAAACATTCCTTAAACTGATTATAAGTGGTGAAACAAAAAATTGAGAAATTCAAATTTCCAATTTCAGGCCTGAACAAGAACGAACCAGCCGTTTTCGTAAAAAGCATCCGTATCATTACCGGAAGAAGTAAGTAAATTATGTCTAAATCATGATCTACTCAATGTTCTAGTAAAAAAAGGAAGCGATTTAGAAATCAATATAGAAATATTTATTCTCAAAAAATTAGAAGTAATCAACATGTTGGAAGAATCAAGCGATATTAATAGACCGTTAACTAAAAAATCAATCAATTAAAATCATAAATTGCCCAAATCAAAGCGGGTCGTAACAAATTATGCAGCCAGTTTTAAAAAAGAGCGGCGGGGCAAGCACGCTAAGAAAATAAAGATGGGATCACGTTACCCATGATCGAAGTGATATGTGTAATCAATAGATTGATGTATATTTTGTTCATCTTATTTGTCTTTTATACCAAATATTTTTGGTACCCTCCCATAATGTGAATTATTGTTTATCAGGTTTTTATTGCAAAATCATTTTATCCGCTTCTTCTATTGTTATCAACAGACACCAACGTACAAATAACAAGCCAAATGACAAAAAATATCTCCTATACAAATTCCCAAAAATGAGAACCATCCAAATTTGATTGAATATTTTATAAATTATCAATGGTTCAATTCGAGATCAATATCTATAGCTCTTGCCTAGGGATTTAAACCACTTAAACCTAACTTAAATATTAATTATTAAACAAGTTATGAAATGTTAATGTTTATTTTACGAGTGTGATTATTGCAAGACAACTGGAAGCTTTAAGCTTAACTTTTTCTTAATGTGGAATAGGGTGGCCGATCATACAATTTAAAAAAAAAGTCGAAAGTTTTGGCACCGTATGCTTTTACCCTAAAGTTGAGCAAATGCCTATGTATATGGATGGCGTTCTGCGCCTCCACTGCTTCATTTGGGTTATCATAACTAGTCTCGTCGGCCAACGTTTATTCAGTGACCTTTAACATTTAATCATTGATAGTGACCCTCTCGAATTAAGTGATATAGTGTCCAGCCTGTCTCATCTAATATTGCGGTCACTCCTCCCAATTTTCGGAGGCTTGCTTTCAATACCCCTTACGTTGTGTGATACTCGTCACATAATTATTTTCTGGTTCACAAAAGTTAAATATTTCCATTCAACAAGCAAGTAATGCTCGACAACCTTTCTATTCTCACTGGTCAATCGCTGATTAAGAAATACTCATGATGCCCGAGAAGTTGTAACAGTGTACACAAACCAGATCGAAAAAAAAAAATTTAAAATATAGATTGGCATACCGACCGCGTATGCAACCAAACCACATAATATATGCATTAGAAAACGGACCCGTTTTTGATACTTGCAACGCGTTAAGCAACGAGAATTGAAATAATTGTGGATGAATGGTTTTTCCTTGTCGTGGTTATATGTACTGCTTCTAAAACAAAATACTTTTTAGTAAATTACCAAAAATCTGGAATGGTTTCACTCTGAATTTTTAGATGGAATAAACGACCAGAGAAAACTAAATAGTTATCTCAAAATAATTTAAAAGGTAAACAAACCATTATGATAAATGCAGTACTTATAATCAATTATTAAGTAAACTCAGAGATCCGTCGAGTAACACGGGTGTAACTAACGCCACAACCAGAATCCAAGATGTATAAATGTGAATCTATACAAACATTATTAGCGGTTATTAAAATTGACGTTCCGCTCATCGTGAGGCAAATTTATCCAGTCATTTCTCCATTTCATACCCCATCAACAACAGTACCCCGCAATCAACAACCTTAATTCAAGTCTCAATTAAAATACAGCCTCACATCGGGATTAAGTAGAATTGCGGAATCGGTCAATGAACTTGAAAAATTTTGGCACGTTTAAATTATAACTTTTTGTGAAAATGTTACGCTTTGCAAGAATTTACTAAATCTTACTAAATTTTTCTTGTTGTGATTGATTGTGTGGTAAATTGAATGATAATGATCAATTCATCAAAAATATTATAAAGTTATTTTACACATTCACTGGTTTTAAAATGTAACAATTATAACTTAATTAATAAAATAAAGATAAATGAAAAAATTAAATATTAGGATTAAACTTCGAGTATCATAATAGAACGTAACATTCAGTATTTTTAATTCGAAAGATTAGCGTTTATTTTAACTAATAACAAATATTTGCCCATTCACAAACGAATATGTTTTGATCAGAGGGATGGTCTACTGAACTAATAGACAGGTTTAAGAATTTTGTCATACTTCTGGCCTGATATAGAGCGGTGGTTTTGAATGATGTTCAAATTGTTTAGAGTTGAACTATTAAATCGCTTACAAATAGGTATACATTCAAGACCATCTAACGCAAATGTTGAAAACTGGTTCAATGTTATCAAAAATAATATTATAAAAAAAAACGAATATTGAACTCGGCAGATTCATTGATGAACTAAAAAAACAAAGAGTTTGCTGCAAACAACTTTTGAATTGGCACCGCACATGAGATCTCGGAAAAGGACGGTATTGAAACAAGGACGAACTGCTTTATCTAGTTGCAGCACACGAAAACAAAAACGAAGTAATGAGCAAAACCCATTAGATGCAAATCTTAAACAAATCTGGGAAAGGCCAAAACAAAAACCAAATATTCAGTCTGGTCAGCCCTAAAAAATATAAAAACTCTAAAAAGGTTGAACTTTTCCAACTTGAGAAATTCCGTTATTATGACGAAATAACGAAACAAGGCGATTGTTTGCCAAATTTCAAATTCGAATTTCAACCATTACAAACGGTCACTATATGACTAATATTTGTTTTTCCTCATTGGACAACAAAGAATTTTTTACGGCAAACTGGATAATATACGGCGAGTTGCGCGGTTTTAAATGAAACGAATGACGTTTGCTTAGATCAATTTCAAAGCTTTTCAATTTTTTAGCGAATCTACAGATTATATTGTTGATAATACTAACCCTCCAACTGAAAGCCAGTTAAGTCTAGACAGAGATTAAGTATATATTCCATACTTAAAAGGCGGAAATTACTGGATAATAGTGATCATTGAAGTTACAACAAAATCATTACAAACGTATGATCCCCTGAATCCAGGATTGAACCTGCACTATTTAATAAAAAAAATACATTCTTTTACATTCAGCTAGTTAAATTTTGGGGGCTTCCAGAATTAAAATTTAAAGCTGCAGCCAACTTTAGTTTGCCACTTCAAAAAGATGGGTATAATTGTAGTCCACTTGTAACTTACTCATTAGACTTTATTTCGAACAAAAATTCGACTGAAGAGTTTAATTATGAAAATAAAAGATCTACATATCTTTAAGCATTGCGTATGTATAGATTACATTTTAAAAAAATTATCATGGAAAATCGATAATTTGTTATGACAACTGTTTGGTATGCTTTGAAACAGTTAATAATAATTTAGTTTCATTAGACTGTAACAAATGTAACAGAAAAGTGCAATCTGGCGAAATTTATTCAAAACAATAGGTGCAAATATTGCAAATGAATAAACAGATATCAAAAAGGAGTAAATCTATATAAAGAAAAATCCGAGATTTGCACAGTTGAAACAATGCCGATTGGAATGAAACGTTCATGCGATGTTGAGTCGTTAGTGGTAGTTATTTTGTTGTTTAAATTAAATTATGAATTAATTTGATGTTTTTTATTATTTTTTTTTTTTTAAATTTAAATTATTTTATCAATGAAATGTTGTGCAATAATCTACTTACCTCCACGCGGTGCACCCCGGGCAACGATTTTATCGGCTAAAAGTATGAGAGAGGCCACAAAAATGGCCTATATCAGATCGCGAATTCGAAAAATTATCCAAACTTGTCTAATAGCTCAGATGATTGTAATTTTTACCATAAAAAATTTCCAATAATTTTTTTTTAATTTTTATCTTATTTTGCAGTCCAACATTTTTTCACACAAAATAAAATATTTTCGTTTTTATTAATTGATCAATATCATTCAATTTACGACACAGTCAATCTACAAAAAAATTAGTAAGATAAAGTAAATACTTCCATCGCCTATATACGCGAATGAAGTTTCTAGTAAAACATTACTAAATAAAAATGACGTCACTTAGTAAAATTTAGTAACATCTTCATTACCATAAAATGTTACCAAATTGGGAAAATTGGTATATTAATACGAACGAAAACGAAAAGTGTAAGATTGCAGGAAGAAGATTATAGAGTCACACTAACTTTTTCAATGTCAAATTGTAGATCGTTTCAAACACCCACTTTAACTCCTTATTCTTCATATTTGGGTCAACATGTTGTAACTATCACTATTTTCGCTTTGACGAAACAACCATGCTACTTTGATGAAAATTTAAAAATTTACATGAAAGAAAAAATGTTTACTTCCAAAATACCGTTATTCTATCGAAAATCCCTTTCTATACCGTTCATTCCCACAACAAGAAAATAACCTTGCATAAAATTTATTTGCTTTGCTAGTACGCAGCTGACGTGAAATTAACTGTTTCAAACAAAAATGATACAAGCTACAAAGAAAATGAAAATTCCACTACTAATGCTGTGTGTCTCACGTTGATTTTTTTTTGTCTAAATTTCACATTAACTAAATGGATAGTAGGTTCATACGAATCGTTCAAAGATTGCACAAAACAAACCGCATTTAATGTTTAGTTAACATCTACAATATAAACTAAAATTTAACATTCTATGAAACATTTAATCGGAACTAAGTTTGCAGTTTAGAACTAAATATCGGGTAGATTTTAGTTTATAAATATTAAAGACATCTAACAATACCTGGGTGAACTAACGATCAATTTAGTTAGTCGGAAATTTAAACAAAAAAATCGGCGTCAGCATAAATTTTATTTTACGATACGCAGTTCGTTTGGTTCGTATTAAAATATAGATGTCTCTGTTTAGCTCTATACACATTTTTCACTGCGTTTTACCCAAAGGTGCGATAAAAGTAAACTAAATTTTGGACGTTTCATAATTATTTAAATTTGTTGCTGCTCTGTGTATCAAGTGTTTTTAAATATGGCGAATGAAAATTTTTGCCGCACGGTGGCAAAGTGGTCAGCATGCTTGCTCCAGCGACCGGAGGTCCCGGGTTCGATTCCCAGCGGTGACAATGAAAAAATGTCACGGCTGGTTTGGGATCAATGGAATTAATCACTCATTATCCGAAATGAAAATATGATTATGAAACCTCATTTGAGGCGGCCGAATCCCTTGATGGGATATAGTGCCAGATAGAGAGAGAATGAAAATTTTATTAATTTTGAAAATTTAGAATGTGCGCTAAAATTTTACAAAATTTAAAAAACTAATTTTTCATGAAATATTTATCTGCTTAATTTTGGAGACTAGCGAAAATTTAATTTGACGTCAGCTGCATACAGGCCACTTTATTATCAAAATGGTAAATGAAAATATTCATTTATATTTATTTATTACATATATTTATTTCGACAAAAAAAAATTAATTTCAACAAAAAATCGGCCCTTGTACAGCCCAAATGGATTGATAGATCGCGATAAAACTTGACAATCAATTTTTTTTATATAAATTGGGAAATCAGTGATTTTTGGTCGAAATTAGTACATCGGAAGTAGCACCCTTCATAGGAGTATTTTTGTTTTCTGTAAATATTTTGAAAAGTAGGTATATTGCATTTACGACGAAAAGATTGAACACAAAAATATGTTAAATTCAATTTCGAAAAACTTTTTCAGATCATTTTTGAAATATTACTGGAAATGATGAGTGTTTGATAAAAAAAAAAAAACTTTATTGTCCACAAGCGGAATGACTATTGGGAATGAAGCTGCATAATCAAACTTTTTCCATTAATTGGGAGATCCTCACGAAATTTGGAGGACATTTGTTTAACGAAATTGGCAGAATTTTTGATTATTTAAAACTGTTTTTACCAAAACTCCGGTAAGATAAATTTTACGCTATAGATTTTATATTGTGTACACATAGATTTTATTCTGTTCCTAGTAATCGTTTTTATTTTATATTTTTGTGCTACAATTAAGTTGCAAAAAAATCGCACATTGATCAATTTTCACCAAAATTCAAAAATTTCAAAAAATCCAATGTGTGGTTTAATTTTCTTGAATCCAGAGTCAAAGTCTATTTCAACACCTATCCAGTGAGATACGTTTTTTGTACTTATACCGTGCAAAAAAGAAATTTTTGGGGTCAACATCCGAAGTTCACGTTTTTTGTGGATTCGTCATCATGAAAATTAGTGGTAAAAATCGAATTAAAATATGAAAATTAACCAAAAAAATTTTTTTGTTAATAAGAAGTATTCTTTTCCTAACCCGAATGACAGCTCCCACTCGATGTTTCTTTGATTATAGCAAAGTTTTCACCAAATTTTTAGGCATCGTCTCTCATTCTTCTGCGATCGCCTGTTGCAGCTCCTGCAGGCTCGTTGCAGCTCGAGCATAAATGTTCGATAAGATTGAGGTCCGAGCTTCGAGCTGGTCATTCCATAACAGGCACAACCACCTCTTATCCTGCATGAACAGGAAGTGTTCACTAATAAACTCAGCAAAATGCACAACGTAGTCCTCAAGTACTTCCTAAGGTATGAATACAAGATCTCTCCTCGCCTCCAGTGATATTCCTTGATCTTCTGTACACCCTTCCACACTCATCGTTGCCAAAAGCTCTCGAGCGAGCTGAAGGTGGGCTCGCAGGTGAGCTTGGATCAATTTCGGCCCGTTTGCTGGTCTGTGTTTAGTCAAATGACCTTCTCGATGTCGTCTTTTAACTGTCCACCGACTGACTTTGATTTCACAAACTTCGTGGAACTGCTGTCCTATAGTTGCAATGCATTTAAACGACGATTTTGCAACGAAGTCGTCACATTAAAGTGGTCGTTACTCTTGGTGGTAACACAAGGTCGACCAGATCCTTGTCACTCCGTAGCAGTCGATTTCTTGATGTCTCGGTTCGGCTCAAATTTAGTTAACGAGCCAATTCACTTTGTTTTTGCCCCGCATCAATTAGTGCCACCACTTCCGCTGGTGTGGTACTTATTTTTTGTTCCATATGAAGACGTAATCGGTAAAAGATCGTTTAGGCTAAGCATTGATATGCGAATGATGACAATTCCCTTAAAACGTACACTTTTATACTTACCACAAGTTCCGCAATCAGTGACCTGGAACGAGCGTTTTCGAATTATTGTGTTCTATTGCTGGTCTTGTCCTGGTTTTTTACAAAAAATATACACACGTGGTATCATTGTATAGATGATAAAATGATCTTTAACTTGACGTAATTTAATTCAAAAAAATATTTCAATTTGCGAGAAAATAAAAAAAAAAAAAAGTATATGTACAAATATGAACATATATTAGACAAATTATGTAAATTAATTTACTAATAATCAATTGTGTAGCAAAATATTAAATAACATCAAATAAAAATAAAAGTTTCTCATCAGTATCATCCGGGACCAGCGCTGCACCAGACATAGTCTTAACATTTTTCTTTAAGCCATACTCAACGACAATATCCAGGCTACACAATCCTTGTTTGATGTTCTCTTTCTAACCAAGCTAGGGTCATCCTTATCACCTTTCTCATATTATTTTGCATCCTCATCTCCGTTTCAGGTGATCTTTTGTCAACCATTCTGTGGTTATGCATTCATTATGATCACCAAAACCGATTTAACCTCATTAATAAATTTTTTTGTAACAAAGTTCAATGGTTTCTCTCGATCATAAGAGGCTTACTTCGTGTTCTATATCATCCAGTTGCGCCTAATTATCTGCCAAATATCGTCACTACTTCGCTCGGGAACTATTTCTATCATCCCATGTTTAACCTCCGATTTTTTCTAAAAATCGGGTCTATAATCACCAGTTTCTTCATTGCCTCGCAATGTAATTCATTTTTGTAAACCCCCGTCGGTAAAATATGTTGCTTTAATAGTAATTTCAGAATTATAACCGTTAAATATTGAAGTCCCAATGTTTAATATTTTAATATTTTTAAATCTCATAACTCTGGTTTACACATCCAGAATTTTTACGAAAATTTTTCTTCAATGCCGAAAATAATCTCACAATCATCATCCTAAATACTAAAAGCACAACAACAATAATTTTTACAATTATTTATTAATTCACATTGCCGAATACACAACCTCCTTACTCTTCACTTTAAATTATCCTATTAACATTTAATTGCAGAAACATTCTAAACGCAGAGTTTGTCGTAGCGACGAACGGGCCCAGCTGCTTATATAATCTGCTACCGGCTTGATTTTAAAAGTTTCTTCTGGTCGCGTGCTGGTTCCGGCCAAGTTTGGATATTGCACAATCATAAAGAATCGTAAATTCGCCTGCCTGCAGATACGTAGACCACATCCTATATTAATCCGGTTGATTCCCACGAAATTCTTATGGTTCCTGCTTGAAAAACGGTTGTGGCTGACATTGCGGTGAAGCTTGGATATTTTAGTTAAATGTCATGAATTAAAATTTATTATCCTCATTGTACGGTTTCGGGCCTCTTTCGGTTGGTTCTTTTTCTGTGATTTCATGAAAGTGTTTAAATTTATTTGATCCACTCTCGACACCCGTAGATCCCGATTCAAATAAATTTGTATAATGATGTTGTCAGATCGTGAGGATATTATTGGTAATTTTTTACAAAGATTTGTGGATATCATGCCAAGTTAATTAAGTTGATCGGTTCATCGATAGTAGGTGGAATGTTGCAATCTGCAACTATACACAGATACAGATTTAATTGCAATCCCTTTTTATTTATGACATGCCCCAGGCATTTAAAAAGATGTAAAAACCACTGGTATCTATTTTTAGATAAAATCCAAAGTTTTGTATACTCGTTCCAGAACCACATAAATTTCTCATTAATGTGTGGGTTTCCTAAGGCTCAGGTGCTAATGGAAATTGTACGAAAACATTTTCGTGCACCGGTAGAAGAAAGTGTGCTGGTATTAAAGATGATATGCCTATAATTTTAATTTGACTAAAATTTTGGAATCGTGTTTGAATCTTTGTAATTCAAGCTCACCAATACTGGTTTTATGAAAGTCAGCTTAGGCTGGTAGATTTTGATACAGATTTTAATCATCCTCTGTGAGAATTGCTAATTTGATCTTGACAATCGGATGTATGCCTAAGATATTTAAATAAATAAACAAAAAATTCAACTGCGCTTGGTTGATCTAATAGTCGAGTAAGTTGCGTATACCAATGGAGATAAGATCCGGCGAAATGATTAGGTTCACTAGATCATGATTAATTCTGTTTACGGAAAAATTATTTTCGGTTTCACCACACAATATTTTTGCGCCACTTTGAAGACCTTCCAAGTAATTTATTACTTTGACTGTGTGGTAACATTAACGGTCATGAAATTGTTTTCGCACCGTACCACCATCGTGGCGTCAATTTTTAGGTTGATAGCCAAAACCTCAGAATCACAGAACCATGGATAAGCGGTAATGTTTAACCTGATAATTACATCTGACGAAATTTTACCACTGTTTTACAGCCAGCAGCACACTTTCATAAAAATAATCTAATTACCAGTGACTCATCACACATCATGGTAATAAATCTGGACTATGATGTTAGGCAACGTAATACATGATTTAATTAAAAATAAAATACTAATTATTTTTTTTTAATATTTACAATAAATTTTTTCATTTATTTCTCAGTTTTGTAATTTTTTGTTGTTTTTTTTTCTAAATTAAATTAATTTTTTGTTCATTTGTTGTTTTTTTTTTTATAAAATAATAATAAAATTTATACAAGATATCTTTTTGTGTTTTAATTTTTTTTTTTTAATTTTTAAATTAAATTAAACTTATTAATTAATTTATTATTTATATTATGTAACGTATAGAAATAAAATTTAAATTATTTATATAATTGTTTTTTTAATGTTTATATTTAATTAAAATTACTTTTATACAAATTATTTATATTACTCGTATATTTATATAAAATTAATTATAATTAAGATATTTATTATATTGTGTATTTTGTGTGATTTTTTTTTGTTTAAATAAATAATCTGAATTTGTTTTTTCATAATTAAATTTTGTTTTATTTATATTTATATATATATATAATTTATGTTGGCACTAATTTAAGTACAAATAAATTTAATTAAAAACGTTTTTTTTTTTTTTGGTGGATGGAAGTTAAATAAAAATTATTACTTATTTTTGCTTTAATATCTTAACAGTAATATCACTTGAAGATTAAATATTAAATTAATAATTACAAATAGGGTTTTTAAATTAATATATATAGTGATGAATTTTTATGTACACAGTGTTTTATTTCTATCCCAAATGCATCGCGCCCCCCATTAGGCTCGGATGAAAATAGCCCATGTATAGTTGGGCACCGGGGGCTGCCCGTCCTAGTGCCGCCATTTTTATTTTTTCTAATTCAGCCTCCTGTAATCGTTTCGCTTTCGCCCGCCTATTTTGAAACCATATTTTTACTTGGGTCTCCGTCAGTCTTAGGGATGATGAGAATTCAGCACGCTCGGCAATACTTAAATATTGTTTCTCGCGGAATTTTTTCTCCAGCGAGAGTAGTTGCTGGGTGGTGAATGGTGTACGAGGTTTACGATTTGGTTTGTGTTTTCTAAGATTGCACTTGATACGTGGGGGTTCATTATTATCTGGAAAGAGAAAATACAAAAAAAAACAAAATTATTAATCGAATTATTTTTAAAAGATTTATACACGCGATCTTTATATTTAATTTTAACGCGATCATTTGTCTTGTGTCAAAATTTTTTGGTAGCCACCAAACAATTTTATACCAATCAATATACACACACACATATACATATTAAACCGCCGAATGAATTAAGAAATGAAGACAAAAAAACCGTTTATAATTTTTTGATCATCTTTTGTGATCATCTTCTTCTTGATCTTATACGCATATCCACATTATGTTTATTATATATTATTTATAGTGAGAGGAGAGCGGGAAATACTATATACTTGTTTTTTGTCACTTAATTAATGAAAATTAAGATAAAAATATTTAAATATCTATTCATGAAATTCTGATAAATTGATTATAATTAAGTTGTGTCAAGTTACAGCCATTTGTCAATTGCTTCGATTAATATTTTGTGTATGAGCGACGCCATATACTAGTTTTGGAGTCCCCTCAGCCACATAAATAATAATTTTTGTTTTTCTGTGTATCAAGACTATAAATACCACCCTTTGATGATATTATACAAAACATTTTAAAAATTGTGTCTTAATAGTCGTATTAATCGTCGATTAGCGCGAAACACAGATGAGTTCTATTTTTAATGTATCACAGCACATAGATATTGTATAGTAAACGATGCAGATGAGCATTCCAAAAATACTCAATAAATCTTTTTGGTTTGAAATTTTTCCTTTTTTTTTTTTTGGAAAATGCACATCGTGATCTATACGAAATTGGGATAATTAATTGTGGGAGCATTAGGTTCAGACAAGGCAAGACCATTTATTTAACTTGCACACAGCAATTATTATAGATGATCGTCTTCTATCTATAAATACGCGATCCTCCCGAATTCTCTTCATCAAACAATAAATAACCGTTATTTAAAAACGTCAAAATAATTTCTCGTTTGATCTTTTTATAAATATTAATTTTTTTAAAAAACATTATTTTCACAAACAAAAAAAAAATTGATTAATGATTTTCATTTAGAATTTAAAACACTAAATTTATTGTACGCGATCGTACGCACCTCCGCTCGCGCACTCCAATTAAACATCAATTAAATTCTAAATTTGTACCGATCGATCGCGCAAAAGTTTAAAAAAGGTTAAATTTTCTACTAAATGATTTGTGTATATATAAATACTAGTACGAATCTTTAAACAAAAAAAATTTATACGCGAAATGATCACAATCCCTTTTAACATATTTGTTAAAAAGACAAAAAAAAAATAAAATAAAAAAAACGATCGCGCATCTTAATTTAAAATTGGAATTTTGCTTGTAAAAAATTCCATTCCTTTTGCATACGTAGATATAAATTTTGCATTTTGTGCTACGATCATGATCATAATATATATTATATATAAATACATAAATAAAGATCGTATATGTAGCTATATATGTATACGATCTTTATTTGTAAATTCTAAATTAAATAAAAAAAAAAAACACGAAGAAGACAAAATAAAATAATTTTAATTTAATTTTTACTAATTAACCGAATCGATCATCACGGTATGATCGTGATCGTTATATTTTTATTGTTTCTTATTATAGATAATTTAATTAAGATTTTGCTGTTTTTATTTATTTTTTTTTGTTGTTATGCTTTAATTTGATCTTGAGATTTTTTTTTTTTTTTTTAAATATATTTGGTTTAGTTAAGTTTTCAAATGATCGCGATCTTTAATTTTTTAATTATCACTTTTGATAATTGATCGCGAAATTTAATTAAAATGATTAAATGTATTATGCTGCAGGGTTTAACTATATATACATAATGATATAAATAAGATTGTGATGGGATCGTAATGATCGTGCGCGCGCACTCTGTTGGATAAGTCATGATCATTGTATTTTATTTATATATATGGAAGGGTTGAAGATCAAATGTGATCGGTTTATTTACTATACATATATGTAGATAAATAAATTGGCAGACGAGGTTATTTTTATGTAGTATATGATAAATACAAAAATGGTGGCGGTACACTCATGATCACCGACGGAGCAAAATTTATCCGCCTGACTAATTAATTATATTTATCCGCCATTATACAACACACAACCGATTTTCTAGCCAAATTACAACCAAATGGCATCGACAATTAGCGCCTAAGATTATAAATTTATAAAAAAAAAATTAATTTAGGTTGGACAAAGACAATTAGTTAAGTGTAATTTGCTTTGTGTTCGCAACAAATTTATTTATTACATATGGGATTCGTGCCAAATAAACTTTAATCTTTGCTGTAATTGTAATTTTAATTAATTTTTTTTTTATTATAGCTTTGCAACTAATTAAATTATGCATGGCGGCCGCATACACAGTGATGCAATTTTCTTGAGTAAATCGAATAGAAAATTGTGCTGAATTTATAAAAGGCGGAGACTATCAATGATCTTATGTTTGATAGCATTTCCGCTAGTTCTCTTGCAATGATGTAGCGCTTTAATTTGATCAGCTTGTCAGAAATTCTGGTGTGTAGAGTTATTATAATAAACCATTTTTCAAAGAAATGGCTAAAAGTCTTAGCGATTTAATAAGGGTCCGGAGGTACCACTTAACGTACCTAAAACATATATATACACCTTTGGAAATCGGACCCGGCACATTCACTAACTTAAGAACCTAATTGTAAGGTTAAGTGGCATGTCATTGATCAAGATAATTTAAACAAAATCTCAAAATTGAGTGATCTTAGAACAGGAACAAAAATCTTACCTACCGACGGGTGTGTCAAAAAATTACTTGTGGTGTTTACAGAAATTATTACGCCGTACGACCTATCATTTTTTGGTTATCAATCCCCCACCGCGTTTCTAGGTAGAACTGCGACACAACTATGTAAACCTGAATGAGATTCTTGGTACGAAGTTCGACCAGTCTTACTCAATCTCAAACTATTTGCCTGGATTAACGAGCTCAAATATGATAAGAAGAGATAATAATTAGCTCAGAGCACAAAATCTCAATCATAGAGCTTGGAAAAATTTACTTTGGTGTGGAATGGGCGGAATTATTTTTTTTTACAGCGAAAAAATAGCTGAGTAAAAGTTAGCGTGAGATAAGAAGGCGGAAATGCTATGATCTACCAAGAACGCAATTAATTAACATTTCCAAATGAGGTTTTTTAAAAAGCTTTTGCGAAATATTTTGCTGAAATTTGATCACAGAATTAATTTAGATAATAATGTTTTGAACGGGCTCTATTAACTTTATGCTATTTCAAGTTTTTATCGTTAAAAAGTAAGTTTAATTCGACCATAGCCGTGAAAAAATACTTTCAACTCGGAAAAAGGCCTTTAGTGTCGGAAGGAGGTTTAATAGGCAATTGATAATATTTGAAAAGCTTTTAAATTTTAAATATACATACTCATCGTGTAATAGCTCGATTGTCGCTGGAATTGAGGTTCTGTTCTCTAGAAGTCTCGGATTTACAAATATTTGGAAAAAGGCCTTTTAGCTTGAGATTATGAATTTAATGCCGAAATAAGATGTTTCATCAACCAAAGGGAGCTTCAACCATCAACTAATTGTGCTCTAAATGTTTCATATTCGGAAGAGTTCTTCGAAAATTTTGTCTATTTGTTACTGTTTGAATTATGGTCGTACTTGTATTAGTTAGGACCATATAGTGTTACATGATTCTCATTATTTAGGTGATTATTACTTGAATTACGATCACGCTTACATCAACATCAACATCAACAAGACATTTTGTATTAGAACGAGTTTCAACCATCAACTGATTGTGATTTACATTTTGAAGCTTCCTTCAATCATCTTCAATATTATCTGGGTTACTGTTTGCATTATGGCCATGCATGTATAGCTACATAATTGCATAGTTTTATAACAAAAGGCTTTAAAAGTGGAAAGGAACCGTGTCATATCGTAGAAGTGCCTTACATTGCTATAGAAGTCATTTAATATCAAATGGGCTTCAATTGTCAACTGATAGTGATTTAGAAGTATTTTCGCAGCTTTCTTCAATAATTTTGTTTGTTGGCTTGGTTTCTCAAGAAAACAGCTGTAATGTCAAATTACCGGCCTGAAGGCAGTGTGGTTAAAGCTTTAGCATTTGGAATGGGAAGCAGCGGGATCGAATCCCGATAGAGGCAGAATACAAAAGCGATTTTTCATCGCCTGATTAAGATCAGTGATGGGAATGAACACAACAACAATCTCCTGTCGGTGTGCAGATCCGATGGGTCAACAAATCTTCCATAATAGTATTATAGGCTGGCATGGAGCTATGAAAAGAGCAGATCTATGCAAATCGAACATATAGCTGATGGTCCTTGATTTGGCTGGCAACTGCGTAAAGTAGGATATAAAAAACGAATCTCGAAAGAGTTGGGAGAGCTTCGGCCAAATAACAAGTTGCAAAGATTAAATCATAAAAAAATGTAAAAATAAAATGTAAAAATGAGTCTTGTTTTTAACCATCATATGACTGTTATTTACCAAATTTAGCTTTAGAACCATTTTGTAAACTATTTTAGTTAATGCTTGTAAAATGTCTGAATGATGGTATAAAGTACAATTAGTCCTTAAATTTTGAAACAGGTATTTAATTCAGAAAGAGCTTGTAAAATCAACTGAATAGAAATTATAATTTTTCATTTCAGAAGTTTTCTGCAGTATATCCAACCGGTATTCAATCTAACAAACAAAAATAGAGCCAAAATCTTCTCAATCTAAAACCTTTAAATTCGATGTTAAATACAATGTTTCGAATTAATAGGCCTTTTCCACGATTCACGATTACTTATAATAATAAAGGTCTTTTATTAAACAAACGTGGTTTACAAAGGAGTGTTAAAATTTAAAAGGTTTCAAGAACTAACAAAATTAATACAGAACGTATCGAAATTAAATTTAACTTTTAGTTAAAAAGGCTTTTCTGATATTAGTTAAACATAAAGAAATTGTGTCTATTAGCTTTGTTTCTGATTCAATTATGATCCTTCGTCTTGTTTAGATACACAATTTTGTAAATGTTAGAAAAAGCCTTTATTGACCAAAGAGACGGGTAATGTAGGAAGAGGCCTTAAATTTAGAGGTTAGGTCTTTAATGTCAGAGATAGATCTAGCGAGTCAATGATTGTGATTTAGATGAGTAACTGCTTATATTTAGACCGTGCCTGTCTAGCCACGAAATGTTTAATAATATGTTAACTGATTTACTTCATCGGTATATCGAATGAAGGTTTTTAGAGGTTTAGGTTTAAGAAAAAATTGATATAAATTTAATAGCTTTAAATTTATTCGCATAGGATGAGTTTTGTTTACATGTTTTCAAAATTGAAAAAGCCGAGTTAGAGTCGGTTTTCGGGGATGGAAGTTTAACCATCAACAAATAATTATTTGGAGCACTTAATATATAAAAACGATGATTTGATGATTTGGTAAATTTTTGATTTATAGTCCAAACAGTTTTAAGCAAACCATGTTTATATCGCCTGGTTAATTAATTTTAAAATTGACAACTGATAAAGTGACTAAATGAAACGTGTCGTACGCCAAAGGAAATATATTTTCTGCGATAAAAGGAACACAACACCATATGAAGTAACCAAATTCGAGACTTTCAGCATAATAAAATTAAATCTATACCTTTTTCACTAAACAACATTCCTTGCCGATCTTTGATAGATAATATAGCGGGAAGCAATAAACTATTTAATTATCTAGGAAGGGTGTTTAAAACTTTTCTTAACTTATGACAATTTTCTACAGACTTGCATGTCAAATTCGGAGAAATGGAGAAAAATGTCCCCTCCTCAGCCACCATTTAATTCAGCATCACCTATTTCGGTCTTAACCTATCCAAATACTATAAATTTACTAAGAATCCAATTAAAACAGTATTGCTTACCTAAACTACCGACCTAATCCAATTTGGATGATAAAAGGTATATTAACGTCTAAACACATTATACCTCCATATTTAGACCCAAATCGTAAATGAACACCAACAACAATAATAAAAAACGATTAACCGCCGGTTAAGCACACATAAAATGGTATGAGAAAGTTAATTCGGAAATCAAAATGATTGATTGATGATTATATACGTTTTGATCGGATATTAAAGATAAGCCCTGTATATGACGGGAGGAAGAAAATTATATTTTCGATTGTACATCCGTAACATGATAAATTAGATTTTAAATCATTTTTTTTTCCAAATTTTAATTAGCGCTAATTTTTAATTAACCATTGCAAAGCATATATAGATGTTGGCGCCGCCATCCTTTACATAGGATTTTATGACTAAACAGCAAACAAATCGGAAATATGTAAAATAATAATGCGCGCCACCGGAAGTAACATACCCAACTATAATGATCTTGACTCGACACTCTCGAATTAATCAATTACTCGCGCATTTATATTGGAGTCTGGATGTCTACTACACACAAAATAAAACGTATGTATATATAAATTTGTCATCAAACCTTTGTGTACCGGACGCAAGTAATAAAAATCGTATCGGTTAATAGAATAATTTGAGCCTGCCTGTGACCGAACACTACATGAGATTTTAATATCATTTAACACTTGTTATTGTTTTAATTTAATTAAGTATAATGATCGTGTATATATATATATATATGTATGTATATAGATAGGGGGGCTTAAATTACATGAGAACGTTGCACACACAAAAAATATATAGATATGAAACTTACCGCCTGAGTGTCCACCGCCGAATGATTGTCCGGGGAATAAACCGGGCGGTCCAAACGGTGACATTTGTTGTGCCCCCGGCCATGCCATACGTCCGTTCATACCGCCCCAAGCTGCTGCCGCCGCCGCTAACGCACTAAACGGTGTCGGCCGTATAGGTACATGACCTGGTATTCCAGTCGCCTGTAATAGCTGTGTTTTATTACGAATATGATCTGGTGTCGGACTATCACCATCATCTTGATTCACATCCTCGATATCAACTATTGAGTCCTCCTCTTGATTCGAATCGTATTCGGCATCCGAATCGCCTGAACTATGCGGTGTATGTGTAAGCCGTTCATTTTTTGTTGAATTACTATCGGGATGGGAAAGGGGCGGCGAACACGATTGGGATGATAAATTTGCGGGTAATACAACTAATCCGTCGTCGGTGGGACTTTTGGGCCGGGTATCCGCTAATAATGAGGCAACACTAAAATTACTAATACGTGATGTGGTCTTTTGTAGCTGAGGCGATGGAACCGTCGGGCTTGTCATAGCCGTACGTAACGGTGTCACTGTCATTCCTGATGATTTTATCATGTATAATTTGCGTCACAAATTCACAAATTTTCGAAACACTTTTGGTAAAAATATTTTTTTTTTGTTTATTTCCCAATAAAATTCACAATTTGTTTTTCCACATTAAAAATATTTTTTTATTATATAATTTCTCACTCAAAATAATATTTCACTATCAACACTCAAACTTATAAAATCTCACTCAAATAATCCGTTCACGAATTTCCATTAAATCAAATTTAAAAAAAAAAAAATATTTGTTGACAAATAATTAATAAAAAAATAAATAAATATTTATTTGATCAGATCTCAAATATATTTATGTTTTCTACCACACACACAAGAAAAAACGTCTTAACAAGTGCACGACTGTCAAAGAACTGAGTAGTTTTATGAAGAAATCTGGTTTTGGTTTTTTTTCTGTACATTTTTTTAATTTGCTTGTTTCTTCTATAACCCCGAATCGTACACCGCACCATGTGTGCAATAAACGAATCAGAATCGTTATTTAAATGAGGGGCGTGTCCATACATCTCTGGCGGAAAGCGAAAGAGAAATTGGTTTCACACCGTCCCAACGATTATGTTTTTTGTGTTTCGTACGGTTCTCAACCAATAGGATGGTTCGAATTTTTTTTACTCGTACACAATATTAAACGTGCGTTTAGGTAATCGGTACGCGTGTGCAAAAGAGACAGCATTCTATTGTGATGGGGACGTCCTGTCTGGGGTAACCATTTTTCTAATTTTTATTTACTGAACATCACAATTCACAGTAGCTGTGACTACTGCAAATAAAAAATAATAATTCAATATAACGTTTTGAGATGTGAAATGTCCCACAAAATTTTCCACCCTCATACCACACCATATATTTTGTGTACTGTGTATGAGTGTAAGTGTACGACATAATTCAGAAAATTAATTTTATTTTTATTTGTTGTATCCAATTTTTCATTATGTACCCAACTCCTGTTTTATCGTGTTTACGGGCCTGCTATCTCACTCGAACCCACTGTATATCGCTTGTGTGTGTTAAATAAATAAATAAAAAATAAAAAAAAAAAATGGAAAATTAATTTTAATTTTGTTATTTTACTTTTCTTGTGAGTAATTTTCATTTAACAACACAACAACAACAATGCATATAACTACTGGTGTATACGAGTACAAAAGCAACAATAGCACAACAAACAAGACAAAAAAGTCGAGAAAATTAAGTTTTTCTCTCGTTGATTTTTATTTTTTTATTTTATTGTGTAATTAATTTGGGACAAAACACTCTCGGTTGGTTTTTCTTTTTTTTTACTTTTTGTGTTTGTTTGGAAAATTGAGGATTTGTCTCTTGGGTAATTGTTTTTTATATTTCGTTGGTGTTGTGTTGTTTTTGTTGTGTTAACCCAGAAAATAACGTTGGGCTATAATGGTAGGAGTTGTTGGTGTTTATACGACTATAAAATGTTCTCATATTTTCTTCATAATCATGTAGGTATTTACATAGTTTTTCAATTAGTTTAGATTTATCCGATACCGGATACAAAATGGTGACGGGGAGACAATGTCCTTATAGGATCCTCGATGGTTGATTTTCCGTAGGCCTTCAGTATCTAAATCTTGGTTGGACACCTAATTGGGTTTTATTTTAATTTTGACATTGATGAAGTTGAAATTCAGACTTTCATTTGGTATTTACTTCAATTTATGTTCGACGAGCTGACCAATCGTTTGGTAGACGAGGAGGTTGAAGTTGACTATTCCGGTCATAGAATTTGTGCTGTTTATCGCGAGGCGTGGTCAAACCATCGTCCCCTTATTTCTTTGATGCTGAATTGAAAGAATGCCTTTTCGGTTGAAATGGAATTACAAATTGATGAGTCGCAGCCATCGTATTCAATTAACTGAACCGTGGATGAACAGCTAAGGAATAGGAAAATAATTACACTGTATTTCGAACTAATCGTTCAATAACGATACGTTTTCAAACAAACACCAACTAGAAAAAAACGAATGAATGAAATTTGAATTTGTCTTTATATTCATCTTTAATAATTCTTCATATTTCCTAACATTTTCTATTAATATCACCGAATCATTTTCAATATCTGCTATTTTAATTTTTTGTGTTTGACGTTTGAAAAAATAAAACAAGCCTCAGTAAACAAAATCGCAAAAAACATTCACAATTTTTGAAAATTACAAGAAATACAATCAATAATTGTGAACTTTGACCGAAAACGAAACGAAAAGAAATTGGATTGAATCAATCTATCAGTCCGTTTTCATTTCGGTTCTTTTATATCATTTTTCTAATCCATTTCCGTGCATTCAGTTCATTTGTTTTGTTTAATTTCGGCTGGATCACTTTTATCATTTTTTTTAAATAACCCTACTAATTGACAACCAACCTACGCGGGTAAGTTTTTGGTAACATGTAAAGAAAAAAATTAATAAAATATTGAATAAAATTCATTCGACAACGAGAACAACTTATTATATTCGATTATTGCTGTGCAGTTATAGCAGTTTACTTTATGCCTAATTCGATCACTAGCACCTCGTTTTTCTGCGGAAGATATGTTATCAACATTACTGGATTCAAATTCTAGTGTGTGTACCACCATATTTTCAATTTCATTTTTAGTGGCAAAATGACGTGTTATTTAAGGATTCATAGAACGCCGGATGGTTTTGGGCATAACTAACTGCTAATCCTGCCACGCCCAAATATTATAGAAAAACACACGGGGCCATCGATTCAACCTCCTTTTAAATGAATATTCGACGATCGTTTTCTCCTTATTATCGACTCCTTACTTAGTTCGGTTGCCATCTTAAATCATTGTTTGTTTATTAGCTCCGAGCATCCTCTCGATTTAACTTTTCCAGGTATGTATTACGGGAACTCCATAATTTCATAATTAGTAATTCTGAAATATACTTTTGAAAAAGTTTTCTAATTTTAAAATCAAAATTCCTAGTATCCTGGTTTCATTATAATTCGATGTGGCAACACTTATTGGTTGTGTCGACATTTTGATGTATTATGGATTATTTACGAGGGCAAATCAAAAAGTCTTGCAATATCATATGAAAAAAAAGAGTGAGAGAGACAGCAATATTTTTATTTTTCGACATAATCTCCTTTAAGGTTTATACATTTGTCACATCGATCAATTAACTTACCTAAACCCTCTAAAAAAAAAGATTTCTTTTGCTCCATAAAATATTCATTTACAACAGACTGTACTTCATAGTCACTGGAAAATTTCCGGCCCCTTAGTGTTTTTTTCAAATTGGGAAAGAGAAGTAGTCACTGGGTGCCAAGTCTAGACTGTACGGTGGATGCGGAATTTCCACGAAGCCGCAGTCCTTTAATGCAGCTTGAGCAATATTAGCCTTGCGCACTGGTGTATTGTCGTGAAGAAGCAAGATTTTTTTCCTAACTTTCCTTGGCCGTTTTTCCCAGATCGCTTTTTTCAATTTTCGCAAAACCTCTGCGTAATATATGCCTGTGATTGTGGTTTTCGGTGGCATATAATCGATTATCAAAATTCCTTCAGCATCCCAAAAAATTTTTGCCAAAACCTTACCAGCAGACGGTTGAGTTTTGAATTTCTTTGGTGGTGGTTCACTACGTTTAATCCATTGCATCGATTCTTGTTTGGATTCCAGATCCCAGTGATGAAGCCATGTTTCATCGCCTGTTATTATGTTACCCAAGAAATTTTCTGGATCTGCTTTGTACATATCTAAAATCGCCTTTGAAGTTTAAACACGCATTTTTTTTTGTTCAGCATTCAACAAACGGGGAACCCATCGCGCACTTACTTTCGACATGTGAAGGTGGTCATGTAATATAGTATATGTGGTACCGTATGAAAGAGAAAGTCTCCACGCTAACCGCGGAACAGAAATACGCCGGTCCTCCAATACAATAGAATCAGCCAAAATTACGTTTTCATGGCTAATAGCATCTGCTGGCCGACCCGAGCGGTTATCGTCTTATAATGACTCCCAACCACTTTTGAATAATTTTACCCACTTTGTTACTGTGGCATATGATGGTGCAGATTCGCCGTAAACTTTTGATATATAGTTGAATATATAAATTGCATTTCGTCCATCTTTATAGAAAAATTTAGTAACGGCGCGATATTCAATTTCATTCATTTTAAGAAAAATTCAAAACACATGTTACTAAATTGACAAAAACAAACGAACCGTAAAATTTACATCGAAATGTTCTTCTAGAAGTTTCATCGTGACAAAAAATGGTTTTGAAAAATATATTGTTGTCTCACTCACTCGTTTTTTTCATATGATATTGCAAGACTTTTTGATATACCCTCGTACATGTTCCAATTTTTCCCCCCAAAATTTTTTTTTACTGAAAATTGAAAATTAGAGGTGCACGCACATAAAATTAAGTTACTAGTTAAAAAGAGTCAGCATTATCTAAACAAACATGGCGATGCTATAATTTTGTTGTATGTCCCATAAATCTTGCCTGTTCAAAGAGCTTGTGTTTAAATTAGATAACGAACAAAATCAATTGCAAAATAAAATAATTTTAAATTACTTACCACTCATATTTGCTCTTTTTGTTTGGATGTTTATGGTTACTTGATGTTTATTTGCAACTTTTTTTAATTTTTTTTTTTACTGCTATAAAAATATTCGTAGAAACTATATTTTATGGAAACATGCTCAGTTTTATGCCAACATTTGATCAAATTAAAATGAAAAAATTTAATTTGTTTACTGGAATTTGTTTCGTGCTCCTCTCGCAAACGAAAATCGTATATCTTAACCCTTAATTTTTTATTGGAACAAAGTTGGAACATGTAATGCGTGGATTCCACAGTGAAACAATTTTTTTTCATTAAAAAATACTGAAAAAACGAAAAGAGGAGAGTATACATATTAAAATTACGTTAGAGTGACAAAGACAAACAAATGTTGCCATAAAAAGTATTGAGTTTCATACTTTTTATGGCAACATTTTTCTCAGTAAATTTTACTGAATTTTTTTTTTTGTTTCTTTCTTACTAGTAATGCGTGGATTCCACAGTGCAACATATTTTTTCAGTAAAACATACTGGGAAACCGAAAAAGGAGACTATACATATTACAATTACGTTAGAGTGATAAAGACAAACAAATGTTGCCATAAAAAGTATTGAGTTTTACACTTTTTATGGCAACATTTTCCCCGCTTACTGCCAGTAAATTTTACTGAATATTTTTTTTTCTTTCTAACAAGTAATGGATTTATATTTTTATCTCGTATTAATTTTACTGAAAAAAATTGATTCATTGTGGAATACCAGCATAAAGGATTTATAGTTTTATAAAACTATTCGACAAGGCATACTGGTTTGTCGATTGTTAAGCGGCTTGCCAATCGAAATAGAAGTAATTATTCTAGTAGCAGTAATTCACTTATAGACAACTACAAGTGAATCTGACGGCAAAAAAAAACTGATTGGGTACCTATATTTTTGTATGTTAATTTTTATTTTCATAAAATATGTCGTGCTAAAATTTCATAGAAAAAAGACGCAATGAGCTTATTTTTAATGTCCCAACTTTATCAGTCGTCAATAACAAGTAGATAATTCGTTTTATTTGGATTTTTCAAAATTGTATCTGGTTAGTAGCCTTTTAAGTAATACCATTGTATTTATAATAAATAGTGAAATTATGGAGAAAGTACAATATTACCTCAATAGATAGCGCTCCATATAACAAAAATTTCCTATGAACTTTTTTCCTCATTTTCGTTGCTTCGCAACGCAATATTATAGAATTATACATTTATATTGAGTATCGTGCGCCTGGTGAGGTGATATTGTAATATTTTTTTAAGCTCATGATTTCTCTATATAATTATAAACACAATGGTAATACGTACCTACAGCATAGCTTAATAGCGAGCCTAACAGTGTACAATTTAATATTTATTGCTGTGTTGTAAGCGATTTACACTAAGATTTCTCGAATTTCAAGTTGAACAGAAAATGAAATATGTTTGCAAGGAATGATCCATGTATTCTTATCCGTGAGTATTGGTAGTTTGATCCTGGATTAATTTTTGTATTTTGTTTCTCACCTCAAACAAGGTTGATGAAAATAGCTACAACAAATTTTTCAAATACCAGGAATCGATAATGATGGGATTCCGAGAAAAATTATTCACAATATATCCCCTGGTACCGTTTCTTTCTTTCTTTTTGTCTCGAATGATTTTGAAATCAAGTATGAAAGAGAGATTTCAATTGTCATTGGAATCGATAGCGATGAGGCCCGCTTTATTTTCGTTTTTAAGTTTTTTTTTGCTCGCCCGACACTAAAACATGTTAAAAGAAGCCAAAGAATAAGAACGTCGTAGCCCTAAGCAATCTTAGGGTACACACCACATAACAAGCAACCCTGACATCGAAATTGCTCTCCTTGAGCTAGGAATCAGATCTCGAAATCCCGTATGGAGATAATTAAAAAGCACATAACATCATGAACAAAACGCATCCAACAGAAACTGTCGCTCTTGCTAAGTCGAAAAAGCTTGAGATATAACGTTAACAGATGAGAGTCCTGCTTAAAGTGACAATAAGTAAATAGAAAGAGAGTTTCGTTTAAACCAGTGATATGTCTAGTAAACTGACCCAAATCTTAATAGTGTTACTTCTAAAAAATCAAATTATACCCGCATAGCATGATGACAAACCAAGTGGAACATCAATCACAGCCGCACCAGTAACCAACGCACAAGGTTGCGTACTTAGCATCCGAGAGAAATAAGGCTACATCCCATACCGTTCAGCGAAATCCTAATTTCTGACATGTACTAGAACCGTCGATTCCACAACTAATAGAAGAAAAGGCCTTTATTGAACAACCCTATGGTAGTTCTCAGATTAAAATCCAAAATGAAAGCTTATTGATGGAAGATCTCAAGTACTCGACCTCCTCGACTTCATTTTAGTTAATCATAATTTTGTCTCAGAACAAAAATGGCTGTGGGCTTATACAAGAGAGAATCCAAAAGCTTCGAGGTCAGATATGCGTTCTGCAATTCAGTACGGACTGAAAATGGGCTAATACAAAATAATTAAAACCTTTTGTAGAAGCAACGGAAACGCCTTATATGCGTATTATCGTTAAAAATAGACATCAGATCACCATAAATATATTTAATCTGTGAAAGTTCTCGAAACTTGGGCATCGGTAACATGATTGTCCTAAAAATGTCATCGATATATTTGGTTTTGGATGCAGAAATTCAGGTGTCCATTCCAACTGCAGTAGTTATACCAAACATTCCATGAGAAATCAAACGCGGTACGCCTTAGGGTATAGAACTATATGTCCCGCAAAAGAATATCTAATAACTATCACGAAAGAATTTTTGTTTATTAGGACGATTTACTTATCATTTCGGCCACATTTACTTTGATTTGGTCAAACTGGTGGTGTAATTTTTAACTACGCAGATATAACTATTAATTTAAGTAAAATCATTTTTGGTATGAGAAAATACAATATCTAGGGTTTCTAGTCGTTGAGGATGGCCTCCAAACTAAAAATTCACCACTGCTCCTGTATTGACTTATGCTGACAATAGCAAGCCAATCCATATTAGATGTGATACAAACACGGAAGGTTCTGAACACACCTTCATTTATCAGATTGACGCCGTAGGTGACAAATAGGTAGGACAAAATTGCTGTCCTGGTTAGGAAGTACAATTTGGCCTGGTTAGATGAGCAATTTAACATTTTAAGTTCAAATTGAAAATGACTGCAATTCTCTGGAACGCGTGTTAATAACCGTTTGCCATTCTCATTTACAATCAAAATTAAACTACAAAAATTCATAACAAATTTATTGTCCTGGTTAGATAGTTCAAAATTATTTTAGGTGTTATCAGTACCTGAGGCCAAATTTCTAGAAAAGTGTATTAGTGGTTGTTTACATTTTTCACTCAAACTTAAAATTAGAATTCGTAACCAATTTACTGTACTGATTATGAAGTTCCAATTAGACTAGCCACCCAGTCTCAATCATTGAGTCTCTGATCAATTCGGAAACCGGTTTCAAGGGCCATAAGAACTTGCGTCCAAATCTATAGGAAAGCGTCTTAACGGCGGCCACATCTTTCATTCAAACAAAACATTGAAATAAAAGTTCACATCAAAGTTGCTATCCCCGATTAGAAGTTCTATTTGCACTGGTTAAATGGGCAATTTAACAAGCTAATTCAAGTTTAAATTGAATCTGAATCCAAATCTCTGGGAAATCATCTTAAATGCCGTTTACTATTTTCACTCAAACTCAAAATTGATGTACAAAAATCCTTACAAATTTGCTGTCCTGATTAAGAAGTTAATATGGTCGTTTACCATTCTCACTCAAACTCCAAATTGAAATTCAAAATTCATAACCAATTTACTGTCCTGATTATGAAGTATCAATTAGACTGGTTGGATGATCAGTTCGAAAGCCTGTTTCCGGTGATAGGAATCTGCATACAAATGTATAGGAAAGCGTATTAATGGCCGGTTACATATTTCACTCAAACCTAAAAACTAATATCATAGTTGCTGCACTCACTAAGAAGTAATATTTGCACTGGTCATTTAAGCAATTTAACAACCTAACTCAAGTTCAAATTGAACCTGAATCCAAATCTCTGGGAAGGCGTGTTAATGGTCGTTTACCATTTACACTCAAACTCAAAATTGAAATATAAAAATCCATACAAAGGTGCTGTCCTGGTTAGAAAGTTTAAAATTGGCTCGTTGGAAGCAATGTGCAACCCTATTTTAGCTGCTATCGGTACCTGAGTCCAAATTTATGGAAACGCATGTTAATGGTTGTTTACATTTTTCACTCAAACTAAAAATTGAAATTGAAATTTCATAACAAATTTGCTATCCTGATTATGAAGTTCCAATAAGACTGGTTGGATGAGCAATTTAGAAATCTATTCGAGGAGCTATAGAAACCTCAGTTCAAATCTATAGAAAAGCGGGTGAATGGCGGTTTACATTTTTCACTCAAACTAAAATTGAAAAAAAAATAAGACAAATTCATTGTTTAGGTTAAGAAATTCCAATAAGACTGGTTAAATAGCAATGTAACGCTATTTTAGGTGCATTTGTACCGGAGTCCAAATTTCTGGAAACGCGTGTTAATGGTGGTTTACATTTTTTACTGAAACTCAAAATTGAAATTCAAAATTCGAAACCAATTTACTGTCCTGATTATAAGGTTCCAATTAGGCTATCCACCCAGTCTCTCAATGAGTCTCTAATGTAAGTTTAAATTAAATTTGAATTCAAATCTCTGGCATATTAATGGCCGTTTACCATTTTCACTCAAAATTGAAATACAAAAATCCTTACAAATTTGCTGTCCTGATTAAATTTAAATTGGGCTTGTACAACACGATGTACGACCCAATTTCAAGTGCTAACGGTACGTAAGTTCAAATTTCTTGAAATTCGTATTAATATGGTCTTTTGCATTTTTCACTCAAACCCCAAATTGAAATTCAAAATTCGTAACCAATTTACTGTCCTGATTATGAGGTTTCAATTAGACTGGTTGGATGATCAGTTCAGAAACCTTTTTAAGGTGATATAGGAACCTGCATCCAAATCTATAGGAAAGCGTGTTAATGGCCGGTTACATCTTTCACTAAAACTCAAAATTGAAATAAGATAATTCATATCAAAGTTGCTGTACTCGCTAAGAATTTCTTTTTACACTGGTTAAATGAGCAATTTAGCAACCTAACTCAAGTTCAAATTGAACCTGAATCCAAATCTCTGGGAACGCGTGTTAATGGTCGTTTACCATTTACACTCAAACTTAAACTTGAAATACAAAAATCCATCCAAATATGCTCTCCGGTACCTGAGTCCAAATTTCTGGAAACGTGTGTTAATGATGGTTTATATTTTTCACTCAAACTAAAAATTGAAATTCAAATTTCGTAACAAATTTGCTATCCTGATTATGAAGTTCCAATTAGACTGGTTGGATGATCAATTTAGAAATCTGTTCGTGGAGCTATAGACACCTGAGTTCAAATCTAGAGGAAAGCGGGTGAATGGTGGGTTACATTTTTCACTCAAACTAAAATTGGAAAAAAAATTAAGACAAATTTACTGTTTAGGTTAAGAAGTTTCAATAAGACTGGTTAAATAGCAATGTAACGCTCTATTCCAGGTATTATCGAAACCAGAGTCTAAATCTCTGGGAATTCGTGTCATTTATATTTGTCCAACTGGATAATAAATTTATCAATCTATTTTAATAAATTTATCAATCTATTTTATGTGACATCGGAACTTTTATGTGACATCGGAAGTCCAAATCTCTGGGAAAGCAAGTTAAATGCGGTTCACGATTTTCACTCAAACTCATAATTTGAAATACAAAAATTGGTAATAAATTTGCCGTCCTGCTTAAAAAATTTTAATTAAGCTAGTTGAATAAGCAATAATAAACCAATTTCAGGTTTCAACGGAATCTGAGTCCAAATCTCTGGGAAGGCATGTTAAGTGCCGTTTACCATTTCCGGTCAAACTCAAAATTGAAAAAAAAATATCGAAGGGAATTTACGGTCCTGGTTATGAAGTGTGACTAGATTAGCTGGATGATCAATTTAAAAACCTATTTCAGATGTTATCGGATCTATAGTCCAAATCAAACTAACAACCAATTGCAGGTGCTTTTGGACCCTGAGTGTGAATCTCTGTAACGGCGTGTTAATAACCGTTATGGCCGTCAATGAAAACCTTATGATCCTATTTTGCAATAACACCTGAAATAATTTTTTAATTTGATCATTCAACCTGTCTTAAATTAACATCCTAACCAGAACAGCAAATTTGTTACGATTTTTTTTTTTCAATTTTGGGTTGTGTGAAAAACTTCAACGGCTATTAACATGCCTTCCCAGAGATTTGAACTCAGGTTCCAATAGCACCTTAAATCGAATGTTAAATTACTCATTCAATCAGCCTAATTGGAATTTTCTAACCAGGGCATTAAATTTGTTACGAATTTTTGTATTTCAACTTTGAGTTTGAGTGAAAATTGTAATCGGCCATTACCACGCCTTGCTAAAGATTTTACACTCCGATTTGGAGAACACCTGAAATAGCGAGTAAAACAGATCATCCAACTAGCTTACTTACAACTTCCCAGTAAAAACAGCAAATTTGCAACGAATTTTTGTATTTTTGTATTTTAAATTTGGTTTGAGCGAAAATGATAAACGGCTTTGAACACTCCTTCCCAGAGATTTTGACTCAGTTTCCGGTATCCCTGAATTAGGTTATTATATTTTTCATTCAACCAGGCAAATTTGAACTACTTAACCAGGACAGTAAATTTATTATTAATTTTTGTATATCAATTTTGAGTTTGAGTGAAAATTGTAATCGGCCATTAACCTGGACAATAAATTTATTACGATTTTTTAAAATTGGCCGATTTAATACGCTTTGAAAGAGATTTTGACTCAGGTTTCATTAATGCGTTGTTAAATTGCTCATTAACAAGCCTAGTTCGAACTTCCTAACCAGAGGAGGACAGCAAATTTTCACGGTTTGGACTCAGGTTCCGTAATCATAAATTTGGCTTGTATATTTCTCATTCAGCCAGCCTAATTTCAACTTCCTAACCAAGGTAGTAAATTTATTACCAATTTTTGTATTTCAATTTTGAGTTTGAGCGAAAATTGTATTCTGCCAACCCACTTTACCAGAGTTTGGACTCAGTTTCTGTTAATTTCTGAAATACATTGTTAAATTGCTTTTTAACCAGTCTAGTTCGAACTTCCTAAGCGCAGAATTTCGGCCAAAACGGTCACTCAGCCACCTACACACATAATTTAAAAAAATTGACTTCGGCGGCCAATGGTAAATCTGCAACAGTTCGCGATCGAAAACTTTTATGATTACTATACTTTGTTTTACTTCGTAAAAGAAATTAAAATTATATTTAACTTTTAAATTATTTTTTTAAATTGGCTTATATTACATTAGCGTATACCAAATTAATAAACTTTGAAATATTAATCAAAATTTTAAATTGCTCATTAAAATAATGTAATATTACGAATTTTAAATAAATACCTATAGAAAACCTTTATTTCCACAGAATTTGGAATTTTTACGAATCATCAAATATTCATGTAATTGTATTTGAAGAAAAACACGGGTTTGATATTTGTACACGAGGAAATACAAAATTGAGAAACAAAAAAATTATAATTGCGAAAATCCTCTTGCAGAGTTTCCATTTATGTTTTCATATTTTAATGTTATAAAAGTCTTTATATCATTTTTTTAATTGAATTAATGTTTTATACTTGTATTAAATATTGGAAGGAAGAAAATAATTTTCATATTCACGAACATCAAATCTGGATATTGAAATTTTAACAAAATTGTTAAAAATCTTAAAAACAATTTAAACGTAAACTGCCACTTTCTCAACCTCCCAAATGCCTTAACATATTAAAATGTATCCAATTTTCCAATAAAACCGTTTTCCAATTTATTTAATCAAAAAACCATGGATTTTCATGAATACCAAATTTTTCCTTTTAAACGTATACACAAAGAAAATCCATTCAAATTTTCCTTTATTATTCAAAATCTGTGTATGTATATGTTGTATATGAAGAAGACAAAAAAAAAATAAAATTTTAATTCAATTACGTTGAAGTTAATAACATGCTAATCTTAATTCTGTATACCATTTTCCCCATTTCCATTTTTTTTGTGTATAATCATAATAATATATAAGCTTATTTTTATCAGATAAAATCTCGATTTTGTTTGCTATATAAAACCACCAAACAAACCTTGTTGCCAACAAAATCCAATTTTCGAGATCCAAGGTGATTCCCAGCGATATAAGGTTTCAGTTGCCAAAAAAATTTAAATATTCTCTTTTGTTCAATATAATGATTATATAAATTTTTTATTTTGTCATACCACCACCCGCGCCGTATAATACCACCCACTCAAATAATTTTATTTTCTGGTGTGCGGTGTTTTCTCGTCTTTGCTAGATCGTTACAAATGATTGGATGGAAAAAATAATAATTTTTCTCGTATACGAATTATCTCGTTTTCCTGTCATGAATTGTATATATGTGTGTGTGTATATATGTAAAAATTATACAAACCAACAATAAGGCGAAGCAGAAGAAGACAGAATTATCCTTATCAGTTTGAGTTTTTATTTTGATTCGATTAAAATATGATGGAGAAAATTCGAATAAAAGAATAAAAAACTCAGTTTGAGGAAAATTCACCCTAAAATTTGTATATCCTTTTTGGTTTTCCTATATATCAGTATATATTATTATTATTATTGTTGTTGTTGTCATATTATGTATATATATAAGGATAATAACATATTGCTTTTCCTCTGTTTTTCCGCCACTCTCTTTGCTCCTCTATATATAGCAACATACACTTTTTCTGAAAATCTATTCTTTAATTTTTTTATTTTCTCTAACAAGGCAACGTTATCTTCGCATTACTTCTAAGCGATTACACGCATAAAATTCTCGAAATTTAACGTTTATATAGAAATAAAGATTTTCGAGGGGTTAATTTTCGGGATAAGTTAACTTTTGTTGTTATGTTCATTTTATGGGAGGGGATGATATACATACGGCTAGTTATACTTATTATACGATAATTGGGTTGTGATATTTTATAAATTTACGATCAGAGTGGATTTTTAAATTGCTTGGTATAATAAGGTACGCCTATAGCAGCCGGTTGATTGCATTCCTTTTAAGCTAAAAAAATTGTAAATTTGGAATATAGGCAAGTTTCTGTATCCAGATGAAAAACTTTAGAAACAAATTATTTTTACAGTACTCCTAAAATAGTTCCTACGTACGCCAATAGATGGCTCTAAATTAAAAAAACTCATTTTGTAATCATTAAAAGTTTTTAGAAGTGTAAAAATAAATTCTCTCTCTTCGACTATCTGTCAAATTGTTCGTGATCATTTGTCATACTGAATATTACTATTGATGAAAATGATTCAATTGAGGCTAAAATATTATCCTTTCAGTCAACAGTGTCGCGTTCGAGGATTCTGACATGGGAGCCCCAAAAATTTGGTCAGTCGAAGAATTCCAGGGACAAGAAAGACATATCATACTCATTTCAAACGGCAAAACGCTATTGGATTTGCCGATGATGTTGGAAGCAAATCAATGGGACGATTTCACATGCTCGAGCATTACTTGTAATCTTCGGTAATCCCTGCTTATCGTGCATCGATGAAAATTGACGGTACATCAGTTATTGTGTTTAGAACAACACTTATGTCGGATGTAGTTTACCTGAAATTTTTAAAAATAAAACAACTTGATTAATTGAAACTTTCGGGTTTTTTATTAAAAATTTAATTTTCAGTAAAATTTGGATTATTCTAGATTCTCAACTTTATTGGGATAAAAAGAAAAAATGTTCATGGGTTCCACAAATGGTTTAGTACTACTTCCAAGTGAGAGCTTCCGAACGAACCGAGGGAATTATTTTTTTTCAATTCGCTGTTGATATGCTTTCAAAGGTTGCGTTCCCATTGCAACATGTCCCAATTTCTAGACAATTTTAGCAGCGAGTCGATCATCACGAATTAAAGTCACAATCCAGCATTCAGCACCTCCGATTTCATATAAATAATTTATCATCCAACATGCATTGATGGATTTTCATCTAAGCAAGTTCATCTAAACAACCGATTATAAAGTAATCATTAATGACTACTGTTTAGCATTCGTGGTTTCATCCGAGCCCCATCAAAATAGTTTACATATAAATGCTCCAAGAATTTGGTGATTGGATAAGTATAATTTTGCTGCTGAATAACTTTAGTCAAATCCTTTAGTGCATTACGCCGTCCTCGATTAATGATCAAGAATGAAATATAAATACGGTATTGATCGTTACCTCATAAAAATATCTGACCAGTTTGTAAACGCTATTGATCATTTCAATTTTGAAATCGAATTTCTGATATTAACCTTTTTGGACCTTTCACACTAACCGTATTTTTCAAGAGTTCCAGTGCTTTCATTACTGGGGTTACTTCAGTTTGTAATTCTTTCAATGTAGCTAATACAACCGACTTGCGATTTGAAAGCTCTTGGGCATGGCTTCACTCATATTGAGCCATTGGCGAATATCCACCGTATAATGCACCATACCCGTTTGATTCACGTTTTTTTTTGTCATTATAATTTGCTGAGGTCTAGATATTTTTTTTATTTTGTACTGTGTACTTATGTGTTCTTGGACTCCGATTGCAAAAAACACGTGAACACACAAGACCTGAAGCCTCAAAAAGGATTTAATCAAATTGAAGCTCCTAAATAGTGCTCACTCGTTGTTTTCAACCGGAAACTTATTCACGGTTTCCAAAATATTCTCGTGTAATTATATTTTGACGTAATTTGTAGGTTATGTTGTCATCATATACATCCATTCTTATATAGCACAAAAAATTCAACACCGGAAAAGTTAAATGCCGATCCCGATATTAGGAAGTTTTACCGTTAAATCGAATTTTTTCATTTTAACTTAAATCTTTACACCCTTAATAGTTTAGATCTTTTTTAGATTTTACCAATAACAGCAATACAGTTGTTGCAGCCAAAGTCAAAGAGACATTTGAAATTGAGAGAGCGTATTTGGAGGAAATTTTAGTTTTACACTGCGCAGATTTTATAAACGAATTAATTTTTTTGAAAACTACTAACGTCATCTATTATCTAACTATCTAAACTCTTCTTACCAATCCTATTCATATGAAGAAAGACAATTTGAGTCGAAACAAATTCATACTAAAATGGAGTTATGTCGCTTCTGTCTATTCTGCGGTATGGGTCTAACAAAAGCAATTAGGCAGTTCTAAATAAAACCGCATTTTCCATCAGATTTTGCAATTTTGATCAAAGCTTACGTCACACACAATACATGACCAATACTAGATCTTATTCAACAGTGAACCCGCCAGTGTTAGAAATACTCAACGGAGAGAAGGTGACCTTGTTAAAGTTAGCCGAAAGTTGTCAGCCGAAATTGAAAAAATCGATAATGCAGATAGTGTCTTGATTAGTTCAGCCGAAAGTTAAACAAATTATATATTAAATTGAAGTATCCCAGCCCAAAGTGACTATAAGTGACTATTCGATAGCCCATGACCATAGGTAGATTCTGAGTATATGGTTGGGGTAGGTCTGATGGGGATATAAGGGTGAAATTTAGATTTTCTCCTGTTCTCAACGATAAGATCGTTCGTCATTCGAGATTTTGGCATATAGACACAAATCTCACTATGCCGATTCGATAGTTCATGACCATAGGTAAATTCTGAGTATATGGTTGGGGTGGGTCTGATGGGGTTATAGGGCTGAAATTTTGATTTTCTCCTGTTCTCACCGATAAAATCGTTCGTCATTCGATATTTTGGCATATGGACACCAATCTCACTATGCCGATTCGATAGCCCATGACCATAAGTAGATTCTGAGTACATGGTTGGGGTGGGTCTGATGGTGTTATAGGGGTGAAATTTTGATGTTCCTCATTTTTCGTCGATAAAATTGTTCGTCATTCGATATTTTGGCATATGGACACCAATCTCACTATGCCGATTCGATAGCCCATGACCATAAGTAGATTCTGAGTATATGGTTGGGGTGGGTCTGATGGGGTTATAAAGGTGAAATTTTGATTCTCTCCTGCTATCAACGATAAAATCGTTCTTCATTCGAGATTTTGGCATATAGACACCAATCTCACTATGCCGATTCCATAGCCCATGACCATAAGTAGATTCTGAGTATATGGTTGGAGTGGGTCTGATGGGGTTATAGGGGTGAAATTTTGATTTTCTCCTGTTCTCAACCATAAAATCGTTCGTCATATCAGGTTTTGGCATATGTACACCAATCTCACTATGCCGATTCGATAGTCCATGACCATAGGTAGATTCTGAGTATATGGTTGGGGTGGGTCTGATGGGGTTATAGGGGTGAAATTTTGATTTTCCTCATTTTTCGGCGATATAATCGTTCGTCATTCGAAATTTTGGCATAAAGACACAAATCTCACTATGCCAATTCGATAGCCCATGACCATAGGTAGATTCTGAGGATAGGGTTGGGGTGGGTCTGATGGGGTTATAGGGGTCAAATTTTGGTTTTCTCCATTTTTCGTCGATATAATCGTTCGTCATTCGAGATTTTGGCATATAGACACCAATCTCACTATGCCAAATCGATAGCCCATGACCATAGGTATAATTTTATTATAGGTAAGGCGTGAGTCTGAGGGGGTTATATGGATGAAATTGCATATTTGCCTAATACAGCCGAAAGTAGTCGATAAAGAAGATTGCAATTTATCAAGCATCGTCAAGAATCGTTGTTAATTCGAGATTTTGGCATATAGACACCAATCTCACTATGCCGATTCGATAGCCCATGATCATAGGTAGACTCTGAGTATATTCCCACCCCAACCCTATATTCAGAATCTACCTATGGTCATGGGATATCGAATCGGCATAGTGAGATTGGTGTCTTTATGCCAAAATCTCGAATGACGAACGATTATATCGACGAAAAATGGAGAAAATCAAAATTTCACCTCTATAACCCCATCAGACCCACCCCAACCATATACTCAGAATCTACCTATGGTCATGGGATATCGAATCGGCTTAGTGAGATTGGTGTCTTTATGCCAAAATCTCGAATGACGATCGATTATATCGACGAAAAATGGAGAAAATCAAAATTTGACCCCTATAACCCCATCAGACCTACCCGAAACCTATTTTCAGAATCTACCTGTGGTCATGGGCTATCGAGTCGGCATAGTGAGATTTGTGTCTTTATGCCAAAATATCGAATGATGAACGATTATATCGACGAAAAACGAGGAAAATCAAAATTTCACCTCTATAACCCCATCAGACCCACCCAAATCATCACTACAGTTTAAATATTGAAGTTGGTCTTCTTTATCGATACAATCTGCATTACCGACATTTTAAAATATTTTCGACTCCCACAACAAAATTAATATCTGCATTACCATCTTTTGTTTTGGACGAAAAAGGCACTATCTCCGTTACCATCTTTCAGCTGGAATAGCAAATACACTATCTGCATTATCATCTTTCGGCTGGAAACTTTCGGCTAACTTTAACAGTCTTAGAAGTTGTCTATAACGCAGGTCCAGCAAATACTGCTCGCCTTGATGTTTTGATCGGATTTGCTGAATTCTGATCTCTATTTTCTGCAGGACAATTACGTGAGCAAAACAAAGTTATTGTGCAGAGGAGTAAGTTGGGTTGGATACTTTTCGAAAGATTTACCGCAACCAAGCTCCTCCGTCTTATATTTATATTGTGCGATGAATCACCAATTGATTTAAATCGAACAAAGGTAATTCTGGTTTTGGGTTTGCAATGGTCGCCAGTGGTAGATTCATTTAGAAAAAATGAAATTCGATTAGATAGGCCATCATCTACAAAATGCAAAATGTTGACTGAATTCAGCAAAATATTCGATCCATTTGGTTAGCACCTTATACGGATTAAAATAATGCTCCAGACATTGCTGTCTTAAATTAGTTTGTCGTCTATAATCCACGATTTTTCGCCAGCGAGAAAGCGTATGCTGCGCTGCGGCTGTTTATCTTTGCATAAAAAATTATGGAGTCACAACAACACAATAAGTCACCTCAAAAATAAACCTGTCATCAGATCATACGTTATCATCATCGTGGTTTGAACTGTGTGTCGCCTAATTACTTACAAGAGTAATGAAACAAGTCGGTTCGATTTCGGAAATACCAAGGAAGAATACGATTGCATGGACGGACTCGAGCATAGTATTAGATTAGTTATCTGATACTCCAAAACGGAGGAAATCTTATGTTGCAAATTGCACGTCCCGCCAAAGCTGAATCCAACTGATTGTGCAACCCACGGCACGTCTCCCAGCGAAATGTGGAATTTTTAACTGTGGTAAGAATGGAACTGACTGTTTATTACTTGCAAGGGACCAATGGTCTAGATTTAATCGTCTAAATTTTCAAAACCCATTGACGAAACGTAAATGTTTGTTAGCAAGTGCTATACCAATCAAGATGGCGAAGAAAACTTCATATACGAGCTACAATAAAATTACTTTGCAATTTCTCTCTCTAGCCTGTTTTGTTTCATGGATATTTTAGCTAAAGAAAGGCCTGTTAAGTTAAGGTTAAGCAAAATCGAGAAGCGTTGATGGGAACAATCATCAAGATGTTTAAAGCAATTCAAACCAATCACTTTAATATGATGTTACACCAATTGAAATTCGGTGATCAATTCATTGAGATAGCAATTTGATTTCACTGGACCTAATTGTCATTGTGGTTCATATTACACTGTGGTTCTTACACTTATTGAGGAGAAATCATTGGATATTGGGGATTTGAAGTACAATAAGAGAAGTGTTCCGGTTCAGGAGATGGGTGTGTTACTTAAGGGAACAGTGACGTTTTTGGCGCAGTGGTACCGATTTTGTAGGACCATTTTGGGCGGATATAATCCATGGTTACGGGATAAAAAGAATTACATTTGTGTATTAATACAAGTGTACAAACATCAATGCATACAGAAGCCACCACACATTTAAAGCGCCAGAAAAAGACACAAACAATATATGAAAACGATGGTACCACATAGTTTTGGTCACACTTTACAACAAAGGATCAAGTGAAAATCTGATGAGGGAATGCTGCAAGTGCGCCAAATCGTGTTTATCGGAGAGAAAAATTAACTGATAAATAATGACTGACTGGAGAAGGTGCATAAATACGTACAGGGCACGATGGAAGATTCCGTCTTACTGGTTGCTAAACCACGATTATCATTTGTGGTCATAATTGACCACTAAAATTTCTTTCCATATATTTTTGCTCATCATGCAACTGAAATACAATATGGGTTCATCAATATCAACAGCGTCTATATCGAATATACAACCTGCAGAGGTTCGCACATGTCTTGAAGTAAAACGGGAAACATCTATTAAAGAAGATGTATAGAACCAATGGAAAAATAAAAGATAGCCTTCGGTTCGTCATTATCACAACCATTGAAAAAATATCAACGCTAATGACAATTTTTGAGTAAAATTTTTAAATAATAATTTTGCTGTCGTATGTAACGTTTTCCTATATGTGCTATGGTACAAAAAGGATGATAAAAGCACACCCTCTTCTACAAGGGATCGTCTATTGGTTTTACGTATACATTAAGGCCACCTTATTTGCGTGAACTCGATTTGATTACTGAGAACTTCAACTCTCTACGATCACCATTCGAGGGACCATCAGAAGACTTCGACATTGGAACGGTCAATATGAAATTTGATAGTATCTGTAAAGATGGTTTGAAACTCTAGCTTTTATTACAATCGACCAGTCGTTACCAGTCGTTACATAATGAAGAAGAACTACCTAAGTGTATTTTATTTGATGAACATTGTACACATTGAACACCTGAAACAATTCAGAACTTTAAAAAAATAAAGGTGAATCCATTCATAAGAGCGATAAGTGAGTTACGGAGAGTCGATGGAAGACTAGTTACCGCGACGCATTTAATGTTTATGGGGATGAAAATTATGCATTTACGTACATGTGATAACTTACAAGTGGCTTTCAAATTTATCGGCAAAAATACCACAATTACATGAGCTTACAATTAGAGTCTTTGATATCTGTGAACGAGATTGGATGGCCAAAGTAAATGAAATTACTTTACAAGCTGAAAAATATTGGTACTGATCCGGTCTCAAGTGCGATTCATTTCGTTAAACTCGACGACACAGTAATGCGAGTTCTGAAATTTTAGTCCTTTTGGGTATTAAAGTAACTAGTTCCTTACAGCGGAAGTTTCAACCTTAAAGTATCCCACATCGGGTTCGCACCCCAGCAACAGATCTCATTGAAAGCTCAGAAGGAAATGCTTCTGGCTACGATAAAATAAAGTTTTGGAGCATACATTTCGTAAAGTTCTACAATCGATTGTGGAAAGCACTTGAAGAAGATGATTGAAGCACTTGAAGTTATTGATAACTCTTTCGAAGCACACAATATTTTATCGGATGACTTCTACATTGATTTAATGGGAGCAGGTGTCGCGAAATGGATCAATTAATTCAATCCATTTATATTGAATGCTCTTGGTTCGAGTATGGATATTTAGATCATAATTGACTGCTACTCTTGTGCTTCATATATGTCACCGAATACATACCAAAACTAACCAAAAAATTAGCAATCTTCAGCGCAAAATAATCGAAGTAATGGATGAATATCCAAAATTTTCCATCGCTGAGATCACTCAAGCAAGCTTAGTATCGACGGCTGCCAATGGCATCGAGTTCTGTGTAAAGCATTTATTTAGTTTTGCCTAATAGTCAGAAAATGTGTAAACCTTTTGCCCAAAGCCAATTTTAATAATTTTATGCAGATGGCAACACTGAACAAATGGAATTAATGATGTACGTCATAAGCACGCTTCTCGATAACAACTCTGAGTTCTTGTAATTGTTCTTCACAAGTCCAGCAAGTTGCGAGAAAACGCGTTACTAATTACAATATTGATAAACTTTTATAACTGCTTCTCCGAAACCGATGGATGAATTCAGAAGGAAAAGCAGCTGTTGGTATTATTATGTATTATAAGCAGATAAGTATTATAAGCATAGTATAAGCAAATCACACCAAATTACACCAGTCCGTGTAATTCTCATTTTCAAAGGAATTATAACAGAAAAAACAGGAGATGAACTTTGCCCAAAAGATGTTTTTCTCAGAAACCGCAAGATGTGAATGAGCTGAATTTAATTATACTTAAGATGGCGCAACATAATATAGTTTCTATTGCGAATCTCATATTTGCAGAACACGACAGTGCTGAACAACTAGCTTTTATATGAGAGTAAGCAGCATAAATTTGAGTTGCTTCTTACAGGCCGTCAGTAATTCGCAAGCCGTTTTGTTGAGAAATGTGAAAATGTCACTCTACAAGGCAAATATTGGAGATGTAAAACGACTTTGGTTAAAATTTGCTGGTAATTCAAGAATTAGTCAGAAAACGAGAACAACGACAACAAATATATTTTGAAAATAAAAATATACCTCTATACCAAAACGATTTTGACGAAATAATTTCGGATTAGGTGTTGTATTATACAAAGAATCATAAATTTTCTTCATTTTGTGCTTTTATCATAACCCGAAGATGGCTCAGTTCTTTTGTAAACAGATTACAAGTTGCGCCCCATGATTCCAGTGGTGGTTTTAATGTCAACTTCAGTACTCTAGAAACTAGAAGTACTCTAGCCTACGCAGAACCAAATCCTTTGACGACTCAAAGTGACACCGTTATTAACGCAGTGTTCAACGGAGTATTCCAGATTTATTAAATTGAGAATAATTTGCTCCGAATCAATTTATATTACACCTATAATAAATTCAAATTGATTATGATAAAAAAATTCTAAATTAAATTGTAAATAAAATTCAATGACACTAAAGCTACTGTTGCAAAAGGGCCTCCAAAAAGCTTCTCGATATAATTCTAACGGAAGGTAAATAATTTTATTTGATACATTTGCTTAGTGGTGAAACAGAAAGCTGGCTATAAAAAATTAATGGTAATCCATTCGTACCGAAATCTTCGAGATTGAATATTTTTTACTCCAACTAAGTATAAGAAAAATGTTCAAACTGATTTCGTTCCAAAAATTCGAGTAAAACAATTTTGCACCTTATAAAATGTAAGCATCTTTAATTTGCATTTGTAAAATTGCATTGTTGCAATTGTTTTTTCCAAGAACCATTTGCTGTCATTCTGATTACACACATCCTTCTAATCATTTTACAACATGCAATCGGCACTCTATAAATTCAATCCCAAACCCGAATTTAATTCATGATAAAATAAAACAATTTACCGTCTTATCTACCAATTTCACCCGTAATTTAAAAGATTAAGACATTAAAGCGACAACGATCCACTTTCTATATACCTTTTATTATACAATTAATAAATTGAATGCTCGACGACAAATTCACCTGCTTCAACGACTCCTGAATAAAAATTATAATCAATCCAACTTCAATTAAACGTTTTCGTTATCATCAAATAAAATTAAAAACCTTTTGTGAATTACACAACAATAAAATGGAGCTAAACGTCTTAATTAAATGTGGACACAAAATACGTATAATTATCGCCCGTTATCTCATTCACTTATAATTTACTAAAAGCGAAGTCACCATAAAATTAAACCGACGATAAATAGATTTCTTCTTGTTTTCAGGTGTTTTTAAGGAATTTATCTTTTTGTGTTGTTGTGTTGGCTCCTTATTTGTATTGTACTCGTATGTATTGCGTTTGAGGAGATTAATATAATTAAATGATAACAAAATGGTTTTATCGGGACACCTGGCACAGGATTTTCTTATATAAATTTAGTAATATGAATTTGTCGGTGTTACGATTAACGATATTTTTATGGAAAAGGGTATCGATTTACAGACATTTAAAACATTCGGTACCTGAGTACACTACGTTTTTTTTTTGTATACATCACCAACCAACAAATTAATGTAAATTTCATTTGACATAATTCTGAAAAGTCGCTCATAGCATAATGACGGGATGTGTGCGATACTTATCTGAATAGAATTAAACTAATTAAAATTTAATTGCAGCGAAATTATCTAGATATGCATCCCTTTATCTGATCTCGGCTAATTTTATATATTTTGGTTCTGCTTGGATGATTGGCGTCGTCACAATTTTTTCTTTTTGTATTTTATGTGTTGTAATTGCCAAGAAAATTAACGATTTGGCAAATTATATTTGGTCTAGGTTGAAGTATAGTTGTTTCGCAGAATTGTATATGATCTTTATCACATTTTTAGACTAATTTATATAAATTCATAAAATATTAAGATGGTTGAAATTAGCAAGTCCTTAATCAGAGCCATAATTGGTTATTGTGGGCTGGTAAAATTTTAGAATAGTAGGTCTTGAACGATAACCCTAGAAAATAGGCCAAACTAGTTAGTTTTAAACGTGATTTGACAAAAACCATTTAACCAATATTTTCGCTTAATAGAATGACAATGCCGCCCCCCGGTGGCAAAGTGGTCAGCATGCTTGCTCCAGTGGCCGGAGGTCCCGGGTTCGATTCCCGGTGGTGATAAGGAAAAAAATTTACGGCTGGTTTAGGATCTATGAATTAAAAACTCATTACTCACCAGAAACCACATTTGAGGCGGCCAAATCCTTTTATGTGATGTATAGTGCCAGAGAAAAAGAGAGAGAGAGAGAGAATGACAAACTGTGGTTTGTTGAACAAAGGCTAAAACACTAAGAACCCATGGTTTGGGACCGTATAGTGAAGTAAAACCGTTGTCTGAAGCTTAAGAGGAATTTTAAAACTGAATGAATCAGATCAAAGAATACGAATTACGTGAATAGTCACATAATCATAAAATCTTTTTTAAATAAATTAAAAATATCAAAGCATTTAAAAAAATGGATTTTATCACAAAAAACTCATTGGAAATTTTTTATGGTAAAAATTACAATACATATAACTTTGTCTATGTGACACCGAGTTAGAATTCAATCTTCGTTTTAGAAATTTCATGAGAAATTTTTCATACTCGTGGCCTGATAAAACGTGGCGATTTTTATTGATGCTCAAATTGCTTATACTTGAACTATATATCGCTTACTAAACTACTAAAAACTTTTTGCCCGTTCACAAATGAATTATTTTTTTGAGAATGATGACCAACTGGACTACTTGACAAGTTTGATAAATTTCTTATACGTTTTGATCGATTCACAAATTATTTAGAATAGAGAGAATGTGTTTTGATGACAGAGATGGCCACCTGAACTGAAAAAGAGATGGCCACCTGAAGTACTTTGTCATACTTGTGGCCTGATATAGAGAGGTGGATTCGATTGATGCTCAAATTGTTTAAACTTGAATTTTTAATCGCGAACTATTTAACTAAAAAAACACTGTCGAGAATTTCATAATAAACCCCCAGATATAGAACTAATATATCTTCTGACTAGAAATGAGAGAAAATTTGCCGGTCATCAATTCTTCCAAATAGCAGAAATGGTCAACCAGTGTGTGATACCGGTGTGAAGTTTCTAACGTTAATTAAAAGTGTAGCATACGCAACAAATATTCTGCAGTGTATGCAACTTATCTATGCAGTGTATGCAACTTATTTAACATGTAAATAATTTATAAGAAAAACCACAAAAACTAACATTAAATTAATCGAATTAAAAACAAACTAAAAATATATGTACAAATATGTATTAAAATTTTCAAAGTTTTATCATACACTAATATTTACCAATTGAGGTTAAACACATTATTAACACTCCATCCTAGAGTTTTCGCAATATAGTCACTACTATTATCGAATAGTACACATTTGAGCCTATTCAAATTTGTATAGCCCGTACATATAAAAAGGGTTGGGCTCCTCTGAAAAAATTTCATATTTTGATAAAAAAATTGTATGGAAGCCGTACCTACACTCCCAATTAACACTCCATCCTAGAGTTTTCGCAATATAGTCACTACTATTATCGAATAGTTCACATTCGAGCCTATTTAAATTTGTATAGCCCGTACATATAAAAAGGATTGGGCTCCTCTGACTACTAGTGGCTATATTGCGAAAACTCTAAGATTGAGTGTTAATTGGGAGTGTAGGTACAGCTTCCATATAATTTTTTTTATCAAAATATGAAATTTTTTCAGAGGAGCCCAACCCTTTTTATATGTACGAGCTATACAAATTTAAATATGCTCGTATGTCTACTATTTGAGAATACTAGTGGCTATATTGCAAAACTCTAGGATGGAGTGTTAATTATGTGTTTAACCTCAATTGGTAAATATTAGTGTATGATAAAACTTTGAAAACTTTAATACATATTTGTACATATTTTTTCGTTTGTTTTTAATTCGAAATTATTAATTTAATGTTAGTTTTTGTGGTTTTTCTTATAAATTATTTACATTTTAAACAAGTTGCATACACTGCATAGATAAGTCACATACGCTGCAGAATATTTGTTGCGTACGCTACACTTTTAATTAACGTTAGAAACTTCACACCGGTGTGTGTGATGGTAGAGAATACTTGGACGAGGTTAGGTTGGATTCTGGAAATGTACCATCACAGTAAAACCCAAAGAAAGTCAACGTGCTGCAGCTCGATTCTGGTTATTCCTATAGGAAAAGGAATTAGGAAAAATATTTTCATAGTATTTTGGTCACAAAAATTATTTTTCTGGCATACTATGATACAGAATTAGTGTAAATTTTTTCAAAAACAAAATTAAATTGGAAATATTTTTCCTATCCAATTTCGATACGGAAAAAATAATTCCTAAATTATAAAATTTTAGATCAAACATGATTTCTTAGTAGGCTAGAAAATGGTATTTTTGACAAAAATACTATGAAAATATTTTTCCTAATTCCTTTTCCTATAGGAATAACCAGAATCGAGCTGCTGGAAGTGATCGATAATTAAGAATATTGTGGTATCTTCAATGATAGGTATTTCTGGCAAGTCTCTGTGCAGCATAGCTACTCCAAATCTAAATAAATAGTAAAATAAAAGACAGGAAAACTCTAGCAGAGGTAGCGACAAACACGGACCCAGAGTTTTACCAAATCCCACAGCGAGAGACAGACATAAACAAAGAATCGTAACGAAAATCACTTCACGATCCACACAAACACCTCCAGCCGAAAAATTTGAATGGCTCTAAATGTGGCCACCAACAACGGGTATTAGGTCATTTCATCGCGAAAGTCTGATACGGAGGCAAAATGAGATCTCTTCCCATCCATATCGCTCTAAGTTTAAGCCAGCCACTTTATTTTAGCATTGGTTTTTGGGAAGTGTGTGGTCTGGTTCCTCCATGGTGAATGATTTAAACAACCGCCAAACAGCTATTTTAGCAAATGTAGTGAGACAATTTCCTTCGAGCGAGAGGTTGGGACTAGGTCGAACACATCTGGTTGTGAATAAGATAAATGTTGGTCAGGCCCAACCTATTATACTACGCGATATCACCGTTAACCAGACGGAACTCTATGGTGATCTTGATCGACTAGCACTCGATGTAATTGAGGATGTGCCAAAGTGTTTGGTCATCCTCAGTGCACATTGTAAATAAAACGCCGTAAACGCCGTGACGGTGACTGATCCTTGACTGAGATCAAACTCGATTTATTAGTTCAGTCGATCTCAAAAATGCCATCTGGCAAATACCCCTCAATCCAGAGTCAAACTATAAGACAGCTTTCACCGTCTCGGCGACAACAATTACCGATCTTTTAAGAAAGAGAGTGAAACCAAAATGGAATCCAAAAGCCCAACACGCCTTCGACGAGCTTAAACAGTTTCTGGTGACAGCTCCAATATTCTCTCAACTAATCCCGAATTTAATAAGCATTTTTTACGTCCTATGTGATGCAAGCACAACCGCTATTGTCAGTGTTTTTTCAGAAAGATTGAGAGGATAGGATGAACACCCGATTGCATTTATGTCATCAAAACTAAATAAGGCGTAGAGGAACTACTCTATCATTGACTGTTTAGCTGCTGTGATGAGCGTAAAAAAATGTAGACCTTATATTGAAGGTTATCCGTTCACAATTATCACAGATCACTCCACTTTCACAGTCATAACCTGGTGTCTTTGCTGTCCAAAATCGTTGCACCGAAATAACCAAATAAAACCGAATGGGCATGAAAAACGAAGGAAGAAATGCCCTAAAAATGGTCATAGCTTAGAAAAAGGAAATATGTGGGCTTATGATTACAAATTTGACAAAGAAAGTGAGATTTTTGCACTTGTTTGGCAAGTCAATAATATTGTAAAAATATTATCGAATCACCATCAAACACAAAAAGGATGTGGATATACCGCAACCTTATTTGAGAAGCTGGTACAATAAATACATGGGGGATGTTGACAAATTGAACTACTCAGAGAAAAAAAACTTAAAAATAAAAACTAAAACGTTTCGTTTTAAAAAATTTCATTTATGTTTTCCAAGCAACAACGAAATATTTTGATTTGAAAATGGTCATTTTAAAATCGTATTTGTTTTTTTTTTAAATTGAAATATAGATTTAAAAACAAATTAATTATTATTTATTAGAGATATTAATTTTTATTTTAAACCGGTTAACATATAGAAATGTATTGCTGAGGTTTTTAATTTAAAAGTCTAACTTTAATAGTATTTTCTTTTCTTTTAAATTTAAAATGCGACACTGTTGATATGAACACGTTGATACGTTGACCGCATGTGAATTTAAATGGAAACAATTTCAATTCAAATATGCTCAATACAATAAACTATATTTTTACATGCGTTTTGAAAAAAGTAGAAAATTATAGTATAGGTACTATATTTTCTCTCCTATTCAAGTCATCAAAAACAAAAGAAGTCAATTACTCATAATATATCCACCACTGGTCATGTACTACTGTATATTTTAAGTTCGAAATAATAGTACGCCATGCTACGCCATGCCAGGTGCTCCCAAACAATTTTTTTCAAAATGTTTAGTTTAGTTATAATAATTTAGAGTTATAATTTATTTATTTAATAATTTTATAAATATGTTTCTCAGAATACAGATGTCTTACTCTTCACATCCTTACGTACCAATTTCGCTAAAATATTATCTATCAAGCACCGAAGCAATTTGCGTCTTCCGCTACGACGTATACCAGCGTACATATTTTGTTCGAAAACTGCGACTTGAGAGTTGGGAGTTTTGGTGCTGTTTCACTAACCTACTAGATGCTCAAAATTAAAATTATTGTTGATTGATGTAAACAGTAATAAAATTTTTCATTAACATCTAGTGTGCCGATGAAACAACAAAAAAATCCCAACTCTCTAGTCGCGGTTTTCAAACAAAATTCGTATACAGGTGGTTGTTGGAACACTTGTTTATGAATCGTGCGGTTGTGCGAACCTTCAATGCGGCCCTTGATATCGGTGTCTTTTTTTTTTTTTTTTTAACGGGGTTAAGAAGTCTTGTCCTTAGAAGTTAATAGGTCTTGTGTTTCAAGTGAAAAAAAAATGTTATGTTACCAGTACTATTAAAGCGAAGTGTTAGGTGACTTGTCAAAATGATGCATATCGTTAAATTCTATATTTTTTTCGTTTCCTATTTGTTTGCAAGTGACGATTTCAAAGACTATATCGCCGGGATGCCGTAAAAGCGACAAACTGCAAAAATAATACTCAGAGAAGGGCATTTACAGGGCATTTGCGTTATTTTTCAATTTTTACGTGATCGTGTCGACAACTCGTCGACAACATTGGCTACTCGAAGACAATGTCGATAACTTGTAGACTACTATTTGAAATTTATTTCATTTCACGTACAATCACTACTATTGTACGTTCCACATAATATTTTGAACTTCTGTTTCCGAAAATTTTAGTTTTCTGAAGTTATACTACATAAAATGGATGCCGGTTCAAAATCCCGGTTTCTTTCATAAATCTCGGTTTTCAAAATCTCGGTTTTTAAAATCCTGGTTTTCAAAATCCCAGTTTTGTATAAAAAAATCTCGATAATTAGGAAATCCCGATTTGAATTTTTAAAATTTGAAATGTGGGAAAATGGGACGCTTAATTGATCTTTTCACAAAATTCAAAACTGAGTTTGCGATAAATTTCTAGAAAATGGCTAATAGGGGTGGAATTTGGCCATTACTTAACAAATTTTGTTGAAATTGGGAGAATATGATTCTAAAATGAATTTTTGATAAAGCGATCAATAGAGATGGAATCAGGCCATGTCTAAACCGATTATGTAGAAATTCGACACGCGCGATGAAAATGGGTTTCTAAAATGATTTTTTGATAAAGTTCTGAAAGGAATGAAACCTGGCCATTTCTTAACCGATTATGTCGAAAATCGACATGTGGGATCTAAATGGAATTTTAAAATAATGTTTGAAAAATTTTGGAATATTGTCATTAGGGATGAAACTAGGCCATTTCTAATCGATTATGTTGAAATTTGTCACGTGCGATGGAAATGGGGTTCTTAAACGATTTTTTCATAAAGCTGTGGAATATGGTCAATAGAGATGGAATTTGGAGATTTGTTAACCGATTATGTTTAAATTTGGCACGTTCTAAATGGGATTTTAATTGATTTTTTGATAAAGCCCTGTGTATCTGGACAAAAAGGGCGATATTCTATTAATTAATAGTTATAATTTGCATCTGGCTCAAATTTGCTTTATAATTATAATTTTCGTATATTTTGTGTTATGACAGAAGTTGTCGTAAGTAAAAAATTAAAATTTCGGACTGAAAATTCGGGCTAGCTTTGCGGAGATTCCATGACCATAAATTTACATTTACATTTTTATATACGGAGCTGACCTTGTTCATGAAAGTGCTCAATTTTAAATTTTCATTTTTGAGCAGTCTCACGAGAAAGCTTTGTATATAGGTGCTCCTGGAAATTTCTGTCTGAAACCTCTATCAGTGACGCAAACTTTGTCGCCCTATGGTCTTAAAAGCTACTTATTCACGTCCTATCATGAAAGACGTAAACGTTTTTTAGAGGAAAGTTTTGCCAGATCCACTAGGGCCGTCCAAAATTACAGGTATCGAGAAATATAATCGTTCTAGTCGCGAGCATGATGGATACCTCAAGTGTCCAATGTTGCTTCACTTTGAGCTTTTCGGTGATAATTTGAGCTTATTGTGCCAAGGCTACGCCATAGGGACCGCTTTCTACTGGTGGATTTTTTTGGGAGAATGCAATCCAATACAATCGCATTTTAAGCCGTGCTGCTTGAAAGTGTTTTCAATGGCATAATGAATACATTTTGAATGCATGTTAAACGCAAATGCAGTGGATTTGAAAGAGGGATGGCCATTTCTCTCGGACGTACGCAAGTGCGATATTATTTGCTAATGTTTATCTAGATCGATCACCATCGCGAGCGATCGTGCATTTTTGGCTCCCACAAGCGCCAAATTGATTCAAGAGCGCTGATGAAAAGCAAAGTTCTTGATTTAAATATACTTTATATGTCATATATGTGTCTACTTCTGACAGTTGCAATATCGTCTTAGATAGAATCAGCTATAGACAGAATAATCTATACTACTATAGATTACCATTAACGAGTGCTAAGCTTTGCTACCATGTTTTTGTACGTGGCCAATGAGTCCCTGAAATATCTAACTACATAATTTGCATTTGTTTTGTCGAATATAGTTCAAGTTGTTGGTTTCGACTAGCAAACAACAGTCAACCAATCACAGCTGAATTAAAAGACCACATTTGGCTTGAAATAATTGAGAATAGCTGTTTGTGCGAATTGGTATTACACTATCGATAGGTTTTAATGAATTCGATGTGCATTCACCGCATTTTCCGCAGGAAAACCATTGCGATTTCGTTTGTTGTTAGTTCGTTATAGCGATGATTGTCAGAGTTGTGATTTCGACGAAGCACCACCATTACTTGAGGTGGTGGAAGTCCTGCTGCAATTTTTGTTTTTCCAAAAACGTAAAGCAGTGAATATTCCATGGTTTGTTAGGTAGAAGGCTGTAAGCGTAAGTGTTATTACTTGTTTATGAAATTCGGGCTAGAACAATTAAAATTGCTTATCAAATTTATTTTCTTATCAACATTAACCCACCAAAGTAATACTTCTACGTTTGCATAAACATTTACATCATTCCTCATATACGAAGCTGACCTTTTAACCTAAATGTATAACTAAAAATCACATATTTTCCAATATTGGCATATCACTCAATTATGAAACAGGTGACGCCATTATAGATTTATCTAGCAAACTTAAGTTTATTTTTGATATTTGATAAACAATCAACATTGTCCTGCACGATGATCAAATAAAAAAAATTATAATACAACCGAATTGAAGAAGCATTAACTTCCAAATTTCTTTAAGTTTATCCAATGTATGACAGTCATATATAATTAAGCTAATCCAAAACTTATTTTTTGTTTATACTGTAATATTTCGATAATGCATGTCATAAAATAGTCATGATATATAATAAACCATAAAGTATTTGGTTCTGGTCCGCACAACGATACACGAATTCACACTTACTAATAAACTTTCATAGCACCAAATGCGTAGTCTATACGAGTACAATATCCCATGACAATATAATTTCCAATCAATTAAATATTCATTAAATAGTCACCAGCACAAAAATATACAAAAATTAAGAAAATAAAAAATATAATAAGAAATAAACAAGAAACCAATAATATAATAAAAATAACACAAATAATAAAACAACGAAGAAGATACACACAGAAATTGTTTTGTATAAAAATTTTCTCACGCGAAAAAAAATCGTTAAGATGAGATAAAAAAAAAAAAAATCTTAAATGAAACGATAGGTTTGCAACTTGTCGTTAATTAAATTCAAATAATTAGTTGACTACTAATTGAAATGACGGCTTTTTCTTCATATTATATTTCTGTGTCGTCGCTGTCGTTGCTGCAGAGCGGATTGTTTTTCTTCTTGAACAAACCGAGTCTCTTACACAAGATTTACGTTTTCTACTATTTGTTGCTAAATGTGGAAATTATTTTTATTTATTGTTAAATACTCATTAACTGAATATAATAAATTATTATTATTTTTAATGTACAGTTCACTTGAAATGACTATATTTGATGATGCGAATTTGCTAAAAACCTACAATGCAACAAAATAAAACTGAGCACGAAAAATATTATTGATGACATGAAATATACGCGGAATTTTTCTCAGAAATTTCCTGTCTAATTAATAAATTGACACAACGTTTTCTAATTAATAAATAAAATAAAATAATTTCGTTTTATTTACTATATATAAAATTGGAAAAATCAATCAATTAATTTTCGTTTTAAGCGTTTCATGAGTGAAACTTTTTGTTGAACAACGAGTTCTTTTCTTATTAATTTCTATTATCTCTCATGATCTCGATTACTATGGAAAATTATATTATTACAAATTAATCCTTATTTAGAGATATTTAATTCGGTCTCATGTTGTATTTTCTACTAACTAATTCGAGTCTTGAAGATATCCGTCTTTCGATATATAAAATCATAAATTATGAAACACTTAATACCGTTAGCAGGTGGATTGCTAAATATGGGGTGTGCGCACATGGAACATTATGGTATTAAGCAAAAAAATGCAGCTACGTGTTCATGTAGTAACGCGCTTTAATAATCACGATTTATATATGGAGAACACCTAAGATGTTGGTAATTAACATTTTAAAAATAGATCGAGATGAGTGGAAATGTATCGGATAGAAATTTTATGATTCGTTTTTACTTCGAAATCAAAATTAAGTTTGGGTGTCAGCTTACTGCATCATTTTGTAGTAAATTCAATGTATTGACAGTTAAAACCATTAACCTGATGTGTCCTCATCATTTAATATTGGTAAGGCATAAATTAAAACTAACTGTTTGCGGTTTGCTGAGGCAAGCATAACTTTCCATTTCTACCAGTGCTTAAGTTCTATTCGGTTTGGGCTATCATTTAACTGAGCACTACGTCCATCAAAATTTTAGAGAGCAGTTGGTTAGTTATGGTAAGAATGTGTTAGTGATATTACCTGGGTAAGAGGGAACATCATGGAAAATTACAGTTTTCTTGAATGTAATTATTAAATCCTATTAAAATTAACTCAATAATATAAAACCACTTTATCTCGATTAGTTACATGATTGTTTAATTTGACTAATTATAATTAAAGTTCTCAAAAAACGACCATTACACTAATAATTAACAAATTTAATGTAAAAATTTGCCTTAATTCAGGGAGTGCAAAGTAAATAATTAAAAAAGTATCTTATGACAAATGATAAAGAAAAAAACCTGTTGCATTCAGCAGACAGCAAAAACAAATCGTATTCATAATTCTAAGCAACAAATTATACAATATAGTAAACACAACTATTTATTAAGAATTCTTGAAAATGAGGTGTCCCTATAGAGGTCTAAACACAACTTGAGGTGTATGAGGTGTTAGTTGAGGACCATGTCAGTAAGAAAATATATTCATATGCTCCCCATCCAGGGGAGGGTGCAGTTAATAAAATTTTGTATTAAGACCAAATATAATAACAATTCTCAGGCTACCCGAGATATCCCTAGAGATCTTAACACAACTTCAGGTATACGAAGTGTTAGTTGGGGACGGGGACATTTAAGGGAGGGGACATTTATTATTAATTCATTTTAATTTTGTATTATGACCGATTATAATAAAAATTCTTAGGAGAAATGAGGTATTCCTAGAGTTGTTAACACAACTTCGGTTACATGGGTTGTAAGTCTTGGACCATGCCAGTTAGAAAAACTATTCAGTGGGGAGCATACATACAAAATCCTCTAAACAGTTCCTACCCCCGGATGTGGGCTCTTAATAATTTTTTCAAACCGAAATGGGTCCCAACTAACACTCCATATAGCTGAGGTTGTGTTACTCTAGGGATATCTCAGTTATCATAAGAACTTTTATTATATTAGGTTATATATATTTTTTTTTTTTTTTATTTTTTTTTAAGAAATCTTTATTTCTGTATAATATTACAACTAATCATAAGGATTATCTAGTAATATTTTTTTTAAGTTGAGTAGTCCAATCTGGTGGGATGAGATCTATCAGTTCATCCCAGCTCTGTCAGTCCTTTGATTTAAGCGGCTCAAGGAACCACTAATTCTAAAGGTTTTGTTCTTTTTAGGCGCTTTGGTCCATTGGTGCGATCCAGTAGGTTCCGTAGCTCCTCGTTGTCATGCTGCTGTAGTCGCAGTACATGACCCCTTGCAAATTTTTGTATTTCATCACTGACGTTTTCCATGTTTAAGTCTCGATGGAGATTCTCGTTTCTATTGTACCAAGGAGCATTCACAATGCTACGTAGTACTTTATTTTGAAATGTTTGAATGATCTTCACTGTAGTTTTCCTTGCGCAGCCCCAAAGCTGAATACCATACGTACAGATAGGTTTTAGTATTTGTTGTCAGTTCGGAGTTTCTTTCAATAATCCAGTGCATTTTTCTGAATTTTAAATTCAGTTCTTGCTTTTTCTTTTTAACATGCGCTTTCCACCTGAGTTTAGAGTCCAGCGTCATGCCGAGGTACTTAGAATTGTTAGAATATGGTATTTGTTGTGAATTCAGTATAATCGGAATATATTCTAATTTCCTATTTGTAAAGTTGATGTGTGTTGATTTCGATTCGTTAAGTGTTATTCTCCATTGTTTTGTCCAGTTATTTATTATATCAACAGCATTTTGCAGTTTTCTCGTGGACTCAACTATACTTGCATCGGTGGTCATAATAGCTGTGTCATCAGTAAACGTTCCTATTCTAGCTTCTTCTATGTTTGGTAGATCATTTGTATACAGGAGGTATAAAACGGGACCTAGAACACTGCCTTGTGGAACCCCTGCCAATATTTTCTTCAGTTTAGAGCAGTGATTCTTAACAGGGGGGCCGCGGCCCCCTGGGGGTCCGTAAGAAGTTTGCATGGGGGCCGCCAAAGTTTGCAAAATTTCGTTAAGATATTTTTGTTAAGATATTTTTTCGGGTCTGCTTCTTTCATATATTAATCATAAAAATTAAATAATTTCATTGCATAAAGTCTATGTTCTTATTATGCGAGTCATATGCGATTTATTTTTGATCTAATTTCCGGCAGCTCTTGTTCGTTTCGGCACTGTAAAGTTTAAGCGGAAGATACTCATGGCTGAAATAACAAAATTCAATTTACAAATTTTCAATAAAAGAAACTTTCATTTTTCGTATTTTTTGTGAAACGTTAAGTGTTATAAACAAATTATGTCCTCCTAATTCACAGCTAGGACACTAACTTTAGAAATTCAATCAAAAACAAATAAAACTACACGATAACAAAAATAATTCAGGTACTAGATAAGTAATAATTTTATTAAAATTAATTAACATTATTCTTTTGGAAAGCTTCGATTTCAGGAACCGCATAAATTCCTCTGGCATTTAATAGAAAAGGTGGGCTGATAAACTACATACTCCTTTCTCTGTATACCAAATAGCGCCGTCCTTGCTAGGCCATTTCCAGTTTATACCACTCATTTGTATTGTTTTAATGTATGGTATGTTTCATTTTCTTTTACTTCCAGTAGAGATCCAGGGAAATATTCTCCTTCGAATGCAACTATGACATAATCGCCAGGACTTAATTACTGTAAATAATTACTTTAATTTCTTTTACACTCGATCCGCCATCTGTTTGAAAATTAGTTTTATAATCTTGGTTGAAATTTCGTGTTTTGCTTCTTTCAGTTTTTTCTTTTCCTCTCATTTCAATTCTCTTTAAATGTTCAAAATATTTATTTGATGTAATTGGATCAGGAGTAATTTTCCTTTTGACAATTTTCTCCTTTTCAGTTGGAGCCTTCGGATAATAAAAAGATTTTTTGAATGGGGTGGGAAAATCCTCTTTAAACGACAAATAAGAGCAACCCGGTTGCTGCGTTATGCTACTGATTTGATCCGCAATATTTTAAAATGGCGTACTCATACCTACTGCACTGGATGTAATTTGGGATTCAGGAACATTGTTCAAATCAAGATCTTCGTAAAGACGTACCAAGCCATCATTATCCACAGTGCAATTCAATTCGTGATTTTCCGTCCATAAATTTACGTTTAGCGTTGTTTCATTGTCAAATAATGATTGAATTTTGCTTGTATCTCCACTTGCGAAATCTATTTATTTTTTCAAATTTCGCAAAAATAAAGAGATTTTCATCTTTTATATCACCAGCCCACACCTCTCGACTTTCTTGATGATGATGATGATTAAAAGTACTTTATTCAAAGTATTTTTATTCAAAGTATTTATTCAAAGTATTGCAAAGTGTACATTTTTCTGGCAATGCGTGGATGGCATGCCAAAAAACTGTTTTTCTTCTGAGGCAAACTATACTTATCGAGCCATTTTCGTAGATAGTAAAGGGCTCCTCAGCAAGCCCGTGCCCCATCGATGCAAATAAGTGATAATCGGACGGAGACAAGTCTAGCAAGTAATCCGCATGTGAAAGTATTTCCCAATTAAGAGGCCAACGTATCCATGACCGGTTTTGCTTTGTGTGGTGGTGCATTTTCATGCGAAACAAAATCACTTTGTGTTGTCTTTTGCAATATTCTGGTCGTATTCACGCAAAGATCGATTCAAGTTGATCATTTGTTATTGGTAGCTTTCAATATTTGCGGTTTCGAGAGGTTTTAGCAGCTCAACATTAATCACACTCTTCTGATCCCATCAAATACAGAGTATTGTCTTCCATTCGAAGCTATTTGGCCTTGCAGTCGACGTCGATGGTTGTTCTGGATCAAGACAAGACATTTTGTGCTTTGGATTCTCAAAATAGGTCTATTTTTCATCGCCAGTCACAATTCGATGGAGAAATAGCTTTCAGAGCCAGATACGAAACTGGCGAGCAACATTTCGCAAGTGGTTTTTCTATTTTCCTCTGGCGTTTCATTCAGTTTATGAGGAACCCATTCTCCTAGCTTTTGGATCTTTCACATGGCTTTTAAACGTATGGAGACGGTTCTCGTAACACATTCAAATGATCCGCGTGTTGTTTTTGCGTTTGAACGACAATCTCATCCAACAATGCTTGCCATTCCAACAATGCCTTCAAACTTTTTTGATGGTCTTCCACGTTCTGCGTTTCTCACCACTTTTGAATTTATTGAACCATGAGCATACTCACAGTAAGTTTTGACAAGCATTCTATGTGATTCTGCAGCAATTTTCTTCAAATGATAACAAAAAATCAAAGATGTCCCCAAATCGTAATATGTGGGGCAAACAACTCGACATTTTTAACACGTAAAAAACATGCGTTATTGTATGGAACTTGTAAGGGTATAAATTGGATTAAGAAAACGTTGGCACCGATGACGTGGTTTGTCGAAAGGTACATGGACAGATGGCGCCATTTATTGGTAAATTCCGGTTTCATGTTTCCACACCTGGTATTACAGATAATTTAACAAATATAAATTATTATTAAAAAGTGGGTGCCACAAAAAAATTATGAATTATTTGGTGGACCGCGAGTAAAAAAAGGTTAAGAACCACTGGTTTAGAGTATTCCCCTTCCTATCTCACCCGGAAGTAACGGTCGTTGAAGACTTTAGCAATGCAGAATGTTGTTTTGGCAAATCTCGTTGGAGAGGTTATATATTACACAATTTTATTAACTGTCCCCTCTTCTGGATGTGCAGCAACTGAATATATTTTCTTACTAAAATGGTCCCCAACTACCAAATCATATACCTGAGGTTGTGTTAAGATCTCTAGGAATACCCCAGTTGGCCTAAGAATTTTTATTATTTTCGATTATAATACAAAATTGTATTAACTGTCCCCTCTCCTGGATGAGTCCATTGACCGGAACAAGTGATAATCCGAAAAGCCGGATCTTGCGAATAAGGCGGGTGCGATACCAGATTTCATCTTAGCGTTTTGATGGTGCCCTGGACGATGGGAGTTCGATGGCTTGGAGCATGCTGTCGTGCTGTAATATCACTCGTTCGTGACTCGTGTGGTGTCCCATTCTGGCCGTATTTGAGCACTGACGGTTCAGATTGATGAGTTGTTGTCGGTAGCATTGCCTATTTCGCCCTGTTTTAGCGGCTTATACTACACGATTCCTTTCTGGTCTCACCAACTGCAGAGCATTGTCTTCTTTCCGAAGCGATTTGGCCGTGTCGTCGATGTTGAAGTTTCGCTAGGTGAAAGCCACGACTTTTGGCATTTGGGATTCTTAAAAAAGACCCACTTCTCATTTCGCTTAACAATTCGATGCATGTAGCTCTTTCTTCATGCTGTGAAAGCAAAATTTCGAAAGTATCTCTTCGATTTTTCATCTGTCTCTGAGTCAACTCATGCGGCACCCATTTTATTTTCCTTCCTTTTGAATTTTTCCTATAGCATGTAAACATTTGATAATACCTTGATGAGTCGTGTTTAATGTTTTCGCAAGTTGATCTTGCTAATAACAGTTGCAGCTCGGTGTCTTCTATTGTTTTTGGTCTTCCGGACCGCTTCTTGTCCTCAATATAAAAATCGCCACTTCTGAATCGTTTAAACCAATCTTAACAGGTAATCGTAGGCCCTCGCCATAAGCAAATGACGCGCTTCAGCTTCATTTTGTTCAAGTTGAAGCAGAAAATCAAATGTTTCCCGCAAATGCTGTTTGTTTGGAGCAAAACTCAAAATTTTCGTTCTTAGGAATAATATTTTTACGTTGTGATATGTGCTGGTATTACCACTGGTTATCGCTATCAGCTGTCTACGCTATGAACAAAACACAACTTGTGACATAAATGATAACTGGATGTGACGCTAGCACCATCTATGTGTGAAACCCGGAGATTTAGTTGTGCATCTGATACTTGCAAGCGAAAAATTAGAAGATGGCCCGTGGTACTCTTCTTCAACAAGTTAGATGCAGCGGGTTCTGGAATGCATAATTTGCACAAATTAGTAAACCAGCATCTCTATGACTCATCGGTTTCGAACGAAAAGAATTTCTCAAGAAATTGACATTGCAACTCTCTCTCTCTCTCTCTCTCTCTGGCACTATATATCCCATACAGGGATTTGGCCGCCTCAAATGAGGTTTCATAATCGTATTTTCATTTCGGATAATGAGTGATTAATTCATTGATCCTAAACCAGCCGTGAAATTTTTTCCTTGTCACCACCGGGAATCGAACCCGGGACCTCCGGTCGCTGGAGCAAGCATGCTGACCACTTTGCCACCGGGGCGGCACCATTGCAACTGGTGGACAATAATATCAAGAAGCAATTTGCCTTGAAAAAAAGGTAAACATCGCAATGAGTCAAATAGGATACAATATTGCCGAATTGACATTAGCACCAACCGCTCAAAACCAACAAACCAAAAGTCGTAAAACACAAAGGTGTAATTTATGTCCACGGAGTGCTAACGTGAAAACAACCGTAACTTGCCACTTCTGCGATAAACCAGCGGGCATCATCAAACCGTGTGTGATGATTGCATTAATTTAGAAATAAATTAAATTACATATAAATTACGCAGTTTGGAGTAAGTTTCGGTAACCTAACACAAAAATAATGTACATATTACAAAGACAAACCTAAATAAGGTTGATTTTCCCTTCACTATGCTAATGAAGTAACATTTGACCTAATATCTGGTGGCGGTCTAGCGTATAATAAATTATTAAATGTGGCAAAACCAACATTTGTATTGGAATTTGAAACCTACATCTCCTGATGCCAATTCCGTCTGATATAACAAAAACAGATTTTATTACAAACCTGGGTAAGGTTGACCTACCCTCGACAAAACTTCTAGAGTAATATGGCCCAAAATCTGGTGGCAGCCTTGTGTAATAAATACAGTAACTAAACTAATAGTTTTTTCTCTAATTCACCTTGAGGCTCAGAACAGTCCATGTACCTGAGTTTGAATAATTCTTAATATATTTTTGGTTATAATACAAAACTCTTTAAATTGCTCTTATCCCTAGATAAGGAATAAGGATGTTCTCGCTATTTGTCTTACTAACGTAAACCCCAACTAATAATTCATACTTCTCAGGTTGTATTTATATCTCTATAGATATCTATTGTGGCCCTCATTATATTTGTTACCATTTCCAAAAATAGGAGTTCCCTGCCATTGGAGCTTGGTATTATGTTTCTAATTTTTGTATTATCCCACCCATTTTACCCGAGTAGGAATTATAATTTCTCCGGTTTTAAAACTTTTATTAACCGTAATATTCATATCAGTGAATATTGATTATTGAAATGGTAAATATATTATAAATTCTTGCGGTTTTTTTTAAAGATAATTACGAAATAAGATTAATAAATTAAAAGTTACGTTAATTTCCGCTTTATACAGGTATCTTTTTGATATGCACCAACACATATAAATGTTTAGCACAGATTTAGTAAAAACTTCACACTGCTATATAAACATGTGAAGTTTTTGCTAATTTGTTTACTAGTAAAAGCAGTACCTTTAGCAGTACCTTCACATGCATTAAGAAGCCAATTAAACATTGATGGTCATAACACTAATCGAAATGGTTTAAAAGCATACAACTTAATTTTTTACGTGTTTGCTGGGAGCTTTAAACCTTTTTTCTATATGAACACCGCCCACACTACAGGCCAAAAATGTTTGGAACGGTGTTGCAATGATATCATTGAATATTATTGATGAACATGTATTTTAAAAGCTCCATCATATTTCCTTCTGTTATTCGGAGGAATCACCAAAATAGTAAAACAAAAGTTTTTTTTTCTGAAAAAAAATGTCTATTTGTGTGTAAATATTTGAAATTTTCCTGTTTTGCTGTTGATAGTAAGTTTTGATCTACTAAAATTGTTTCCATGACAGTTCATATTATTTTTATATTTAATTTTAATTTTTTTTTTGTTTAAATAAAACAAACATTGTAGGGTGTATTTTATATAGATCTCGAATGTATCACACTTAATTTCTAAAGCGTAACATAGAACCTATCGGACTTTTGATTAAAATTCTCGCATCAAAAATCATTATTCCTGCTTAAATATCTGAATACCTACAAGGTCAACCTTTAATCTGCATTGCAAAAATCAAAAAGCTCTTACTACACTTCATTTCGCATAGCTCTCCCAATTTATGGAAAAAGCTTAAGTATGAAGTTTCATCCCGATCAAAGAATTCGAATAGACTGAACATGAACCAAATTATTACTGAAAAAATTTTTTTACAAAAATCCTCACTTCCGCTTAAATTTTGTAAAATTGGCCGACCCGGAATTGCTGCAAAGCTAATTTAAAATCTGTTCCTTTAAAAGCGTTTTTCTCGTAAATAATATACTTTTTGAAAAACATGCGGAAAACGAAACACCTCTTATTGAAGCCGTCACTTCCGGTGGAAAAACAATAAGCTCCTATTGAAGCTTTCACTTCCGGTGGCCCGATTTTTCCCAAAATTCACTAAGATTTATTAGTTTGTGGGAAAAGCTGAAACATTCATCCGGCCGATTTTTTGTTGAAAACCAGTTTTTTGGCCAAAAATTGTAATTTCCGCTAATATTTTTGAAAACTGATATGGAACGTTATTGTTGCAAACTTAATTTTGATACATTTTTAGTTTATAGTTGTTTCCTCTGGGTTTTTGTCTGGGCGAGCGGTAAATCTGCAAATATTTCCAAAGTCAAAATTTTTTATGATAACCATATTTTATACCTTGTTAAAGTTAACCGAAAGTTTTTTTTTTTTTTTTATTTTTTTTTTTTTTATGTTTTAATCTATGCAATCTGTTCTGGGGCCGAAGCACTCCCAACTCTTTCGCAGTTTACTTTTATCGTCCTACTTTACGCATTGCTTGCCAAATCGAGGACGTACGGCTATAGGTCCGATTTACGTAGAACCATCCGCACATTTGCATTGCTCCATGCCAGCCTATAGTACTGACATGGAAGATGGGTCGGCCCATGAGTTGTGCACTCCGACAGGGGGTCATAGTTGTAACCGAAAGTTGACAGCCGAAAGTGAAAAATCGATAACACAGATAGTGTCTTAACTGCTTCAGGCGAAAGTTAAACAAATTATATATTAAATTGAAATATCCCAGCCGAAAGTCACCTGAAAAATTAGCCGAAAACATATATTATAACAAACAACAAATAAAATTTTCAATTTAACCGATATTAATTTATTGTTCCATATCATTCATATTTAATTTATTAAAACTTAACGTTAAAAGTGTTATGTTTGAAAAAAAATCTCATTTGAAGAGGTTTGGAAGAGGATTGTATGTGGTAATATGTGGTAATAATCTGATTCATACAGCCGAAAATTGCCAATAAAGAAGTTTAAAAATTATCATGCTTTTAATGGATTTGTTACGACTGTGTTGTCGTCAACAATAACAATTTTTTTTTGTAGAATGTACATCCCTTTTATTGAATATACCCCCACCTGTGGTAAATGTCTGCGTATTTTTTTTTTTGGTGTGTGTCTTTGCCCATTAATGATAGTGCGCGCGGCCTTGTTAAGTTTTGTTTATTTTTATAAAAACGGAGCTGTTATGAGAAGAATGACGAAGGAGCGAGAGCAATGCGCATCGAGTGTGCAAAGTAAAACGTTTCGGAAAAATGTTTTTCTTATATGCTTCTCGTTTATATCAATGCAAATTGATATAAACGAAAAACAGAGAAGAAAGACATTCTTCTAGAACGTTTTGCGCGTTGTTGCGGCGCGAGAATTTTTTTTCTTCGATTCATTCGAGTTTTGATTTTTGTAAAGTCGAGTTTTGGTTTTTTTCGAAAAAGTCAAGTCGAGTTTTTAATTTTGTATCGTGGTGATTTGGAAATTTTTTTTTTATTATTTTTGATGTGAGAAGAATTGAATTTTTTTTTGATTTGGCATTAAAATAGATTAATTGTAAATTTTCGCAATTCTGTACTCAAGTTTTTTTTTGAATTAAAATTATGTATTGGTGAACCATTTTGTTAAAATAAAAGTGCAAAAACATTATATTCTGGTTTCATATTTTTATTTGAGTGAAAAAAAAATAATAAAACGCCCTGCTTAGGCTTGCGGCTGATCTCCACAGTGGAAAACACGTATATATTTATATAAGTGGGATAAAAATACAGGGCTGCGCAGAATTGGATATCAAAAGTGACGTGTCCAATGAGTTAAGTTTACCATTAAGAAAAAAAAAAAAAAATTAGCGATATTCGAGGTACGTTTTTTTTATCGGCAAGGGTGGGGCCGCATCGGTATTTACGGTTTTTGGCGAAAACATCCCACGTTGTATTTACGGTGCGGTGAGTCAACGCTCAACAACGGTTAACGGTGGCTAGTTGAGGCCATTTCAAATTCGAGTATTGGTATCGGGGAAAGGCCCTGCAACGCCGACCGCACAAGGTCGCAAAGGTACGGGTAGCCAACCGGTTATTTGTTTTATTTGTATCAGGGAGAGGCCCCGCAACGACGACGGGTAGCCAACCGGCTATTCGCGAATTTTCTTTTTGGTGAGACACCACAACCCATTTTGGCGGACAAGGACGCTGCTATCAGCACCTCACTGGGTGACCTTGGTGAAGGTCAAGTACGATTTTTATTTTTTATTTTTATTTAAATGTTTTTTTTTTTTGATTTTATTTTTATATATATTTTAAATTAATTTATTCTAATTTTGAAAAATTTTTGTGATCGAGCGCCGCACAGCGGGTGCACGCTCGATGTACATTGGTCTCGCGTCTCGCGTCTCGTTTCTTTTCCCTTCGTTTTCATTTCGGCGATTATTCTTATTTTTGTAGTTGAGTTTTTGTGTAAAATGGTATGATGTATGATGGGAGCGGAGACTCCCTCTGTGTCGGCATAGTGATTGCGGTCCCTTGGTGCCCGCATCCAATTTCGTAACCAAGGCTTGGCCTTGTTTTAGTTCGAATGGATGCGCACACCAAGGCACCTCTCTCGGTTTATAATTATTTGTATTGTTCGTTCTTCAGGTTCCATCCGACGATTTTCGGCGGAACTCTGGGTATTATTATTATTTGCGTTCCCCCCAACTTTCTGTATCATCACGGTGTAAGCCATGAGCGTCATGCAAGCCTCAAACCCTACGACCTTAGCACTTCTCCCTGAGAACGTAGCCGGCAAAAATCACCGTGGAGGCCTCTGCATGCGCTTAGTGATATCTGCAGGATGGCAGTAGCCATCCTGTAACAGATTGTAATTGTGGTTTGCAATTCAAGACTATGTCAGGCTTACACAGATATGACTATGGCGATACAATGGCCCGATCATATTCAAATTTTAAATGTAGCTTTTGGGTGGGTCTAATGAGGTGATAGGAATGAACTTTTGATTTTTCCCTTTTTCTTATCGTTCAAGATTTTGCCAGATGGACATACCAATCTGACTATGGCGATTCAATAGCCCATGACCATAGGTAGATTTTGATTAAAGGTTAGGGGTAAATCTGTTGGTGGTTATGTATGGGGCGTCCTTCATTCGAGATTTTGGCATTTAGACACCAATCTGACTATGCCAAGTCGATAGCCCATAGGGGTGGGTCTGATGGGGTTATGGGGTTAAATTTTGATTTTCCCCATTTTTAATCGATTAAAATCGTTTTCATCATAGTCAGATGAGTGTCTATATGAAAAAATCACAAATGACGAACGATTTTATCGATGAAAAATGGGGAAAATTAAAATTTCACACTTATAATCCCATGAAGCCCACCCTTAACCTATAGATGTCTGTTATTGACATTTTCTTTCAGAAAATTAATGATTCATTTATAACTTTTAAATCTGTATGCCGGTATTTTTCGGTGAAGTTATTTTTTTCCAATCTGCATTATCGGCATTTTAAAATGTTTTCGGCTTGGGATAGCAATATTAATATCTACATTACCATATTTCGACTGGGATAGCAAATGCATTATCTGCAATACCATTTTTCGGCTGGAAACTTTCAGCTAACTTTAACAGTACATATTTTATTTTATTACGTAAAAGAAAGTAAAATGTGCAAAACTACGGATTGGCTGTTGAATTTTGTGCATTCATTGTCACGTTACGAAAAGAGGGGTATTCACACTCTGTAATTTCATAAAAAAAAACTTCTGAAGTCTACAATCTACTCGTAATACACACTCAAGCGGTTTGTACAAACTAGACAAAACCCGACTAGAAAAATGATTTTGACATTGTATGCGAATATTTTAGAATACTAAAAATGATGAAACTGACCCGAAACTGACACATATTTTTATATTTAAAGTATGTATGCAAATATTCATAATACGCGTATAGGTACTATCCAGCAAACCGACAAAGTGATATCTTTCGCAGAACATAATATGACAAATCAAAAAAGGAACTTTCGTTGTACCTACTAAAATTACGTTTGGTAATATTTAATTTTATGAACCGCAAAACATGCCGATGGCCTGCTAAAATATATGTAGTATGACCCATTTTTCACATACATGACATACTCTTGAAGATCAAAGCCTTAAATAGTCAGACTAATCATTTTTTGGTAATTTTTCAGTTTTTCAAACAAAATGGTAAATACGTAGCTTGTTGTAACTTATGCAAAAATAACTAATTAAATACAACCGGAAATCGTTTAGAAGCACTCGAATTAGCAGATAAATCGATCCATACCTCGGGAAAAGTTTAATTATTGTTCTGAACAATTTGGATAAACAATGTGCGAATGACGAAACATTAAGCGATCAAGCTGCTAATGTAGCAGAAACACATAAACTACACGGACGATTCTACTAAGAATAATCAAATTCAACACACAACCTGTTGCATCTTGTACATCAAACTCCTTATTCACGAGACCACCAAAAGGCAATTTGAAACTACACCCGCTACGTCACAAACTTTGTTGATAGATTATCTAATAGAGATGTAAATGAACTTAATTTACCCATGAAAATCTTAGAATCAATATTTTAAAAAAGTTGTGCAAAAAGTGCTATGAAAGCACTTTTGCTATGAAGCTGCTAAGATTAAAAGGTTCTCAGCTGCTAAAAATTGTAAAGGGAGCGAGCCGTTTTATTATTTGACGGTTGAAAACCCAGATTGTATCATTAGAAACTGGTAGTGGTAATGGTACATAACAAAAGCAAACAAAAGAACAAGCATTTGTTTAGGCATGTGACTTAACCGGCACGAGCGGAAAACGTGAAAAATTGACAAAAATTATAATGGATTCGGTGGATGGCAAAAAAATTCTATTATACTAGGTTTTATTATACTAGGTATGGACCTACTACGCTAGGACCATGAATAAAATTGGGAATCTTACCAGCCATGTAATATGGCAAACTACTCGTTGCGTAGTACTTGAGCTAAATAATGAACTAACTGTAAATATCAAGTTCTTAGGAAGTTAAAACACCTCGATTTCGAAAGGCGGATTTTTAAGAAATGGGAATCAAAATTAAATTATCGTGTAAGACACGAGTGTGCTGACATAGAGACCACTTTTACGAGTGCATGCTGACAAATGAAACAGAGCAAATGAAACAAATCACCGCCAATCCAAAATATGCTTGAAATTGCTGTTCTATGATGAATTGGTACATTTGACTAAGAAAAATAATATTTGATACAATTTGCTAATTAATTAATACTGCACACTCAGTATGTTGTTTGATTGCGGATATGGCTAAGTTAAGGTATATGATATAAATTTAGCGAATTTATTATAAGTGAGAAGGCATATTGAATCATCTTGAGCTGCTTTTCTCAAATAGATCAAATTAACAAATGTTTTATTTAAAATCCTTTCTGGAGATGGCTAGAAGATTGGGCCAGAACATCAATAAAATCAATAAATATTTTATGGCAGTTACATAAATCGTCAAATATATCGCCGCAAGCATAAGTAAAACTAGAAAAATTAAATCAAAAGATTGCACTCACCAAAGGAAGTAGTTCATGCTGAAGGTATGGCCAGTCAATTACATAATTATCATAATTCTCATATCAAATCACCAGACAGTCTGTAATTGTTGTAAATAAAATAAATTCGGATTCTTTCACCATAGTTAAAATATTTCTTTTTAAATTTAAAAACCTTGAAAATGGGAATGACACATTTCCACATCATTGATAACCAGTATAGTTATTTGGTACTATATTATCGACAAAAGTACGTGTCTTAAACCTGCACTAACCAATTTAGCCCGGCTCAATGAAACCTCTTTCATAATTTTTTACACATTTATTACAGTTTATTCCGGCACCAATTCCGCATTTATTACAGTTCTCGTTTTCGAGGAACGAGTGGTCAGTATATATTACAATTAAATCTGCACCGCCTAAATTGTAACTCTTGCTATAGCTATGATGTCGCGAGTTTCTTGAACCAGGCCACACCTATAACTTGCCTAAGGGTAAATTTCACCCTAAAACGTCGTTTCATTTCCCTATTTATTTCTAAAACCTCACTTTAACCAAATTTAATTATTTATTACACCTTACAAATTGTGCAAATTACCTTGAGGAGTTGCAAATTTCTCACTGTGAAAAATTCTTTGATATCATTTGACCAGTCAAATTTGAAATTTTTGGATCGAAAATACGATTTTAAATTTGATGTCATCTCGGCGAGAAAATGATTCCAGACAGTCTCATTACCACTTGTAAGCACGGAGGTGGTTCTGTGATGATATGGTGTGTTTTGTAGATAACAAGTAAAGCGAAGTGTTTGTAATTATGCGACGAATGGATTGCTGTCGTTATATATCAATACTACTAGAATCACGGTGTGCCGTCTAGGTTAAAAATAATCGGAAAAGAATTACGTTTCAACACAATAATGATCCGAAACATAGATCTAAAGTATGTAAAATTTATTGAGAGCAAAAATATCGCCTTCAAAAACTGAATTAAAAAAATAATAATAATAATAATTCCCAACGACCAACCACCTCTTCTTGACCGCACGCGGGGAGTCACCATCAACATTATTATTAACTTTTGAATATAATTCCAGGGAATTATAAACAAGGACATCATTCTACTAAATTAAAAATTAAAGAAGAAGGAAATTGGCAAAAATAAATTAATATTAATCGAAATAAAAAATCTATTAAAAAAGCTGCGATTAATAAAATAAAGGCTGAATCTATATGTACTAAATTTAGGAGAATGATACCCCGCCGCTAAAAAGGAGAGACCAACCGCTGGTCTGCTTAGAGCAAGCAAATTTAAAACTGGAACAAAAAAGACAAACTAAAAAGAGAGAAATATAAAAACACAAAATTAAACAAAACTAAAATTAAGAAAGGCAAATGGAGAGAGCATAAAAATTATAAATACTCCATAGAGTATTTAAGTCAAATAGATAAAAAAAAAATACAATCAATCAAAACATAAAACAAACATTTCTTTTTCAATGTGGTAGTCAATAAGTACGAAATATTTTTATTAGTGCAGCATTCTTGTAATAGGCTCGTTCTGGCCGTAGGTCGTTCTGTGAGGAGCAATTCTATAAGCTGGTATCGTTCTCAATGCACGATTATTTACATTAAGATTCATATTTTCGAGTAGAGCTGCAGAATCTACACTGCCAGATAACAGGTGCACTTTATGGTATGGGGACCAAACTTGACTAGCATACTCGAGCAGGGGCCGAATAAATGTTATATAAAGAGCCCTCGTAATATAAGGGTTCAAAAATTCCTTAGACCAGCGATTCACAAATCCAAGCGAAGAGTTTGCTCTGTTGACAATAAAATCGATGTGATCTCTAAAGTTAAGTTCGCGGTCACAAATTACCATGAGTATGTTATGCATTGGCATTTACTCACTTTAAGATCTAGATTATTTTTAGTTCACCAAACTATGAAGTTATTGAGGTCATTCTGCAATAGGTTAACATCGGTGGAACTTGAAATTGGTCTGTAAATTTTCATATTGTCTGCATAAATGGAAATTGACAAGTTTTTGATCATGAAATCGACATCGTTGATGGATAAGATGAAAAAATTGGCCCAAGGTGACTGCCTTGCGGTACCCTGGAAGTAGCTATAAAGGCAGCAGATATGGATGACCTAAAGATCACCTGATACCTACGTTTTCTCAAATACGAGTCCACCCATAGTATGAATTGAGGTCCGAGACCAAAAGCCCTGAGTTTAAACAAAATTATCTTATAGAAAACCCTGTCAAACGCTTTGCAGAAATCCGTCGTAATAATATCAGATTCCTTTCCAACTTCCATAATGTTCAAAATTCAGTTAGATTGGTTGTAGTAGATCGTCCTCTAAGGAAGCCATGCTGATTCATTGAAAAAATGTTTTACATTGCAAGTAAAGAGAATCGTACACAATACTCTCGAATAACTTAGGGATACAGGACAGTTTCGCAATTGGCCAATAGTTAGAGACGTCAAATTTACATCCCTTCTTATGGGTTGGAATAATAAAAGAATCTTGATGGAAATACTCCATAGGAGATCGACTTTTGGAACAGCATTGAGGGTGGCTGCGCTAAATTACCGGGGACCAGTGGGAAAATGATCTTTTAGCTTGTTGATGTTCTTTACCACAGTTTCAAGATCGATTTGAATAGAGACCAGAGACGCTAGAGCGCTGTTTAATTTTACTTAAATTTGAAAGTAAACTGATGGGCCGATAATTTTCTGCATTTTTCGGGTCTTTGTTTTTTTTCGTGCGGTTTTCCAACATGACGGGAACGATCTATTATTAAGCAGATTATTGAATATAGTGCAAATATCCGTGACGATTTCTTCTGGTAAGTATTTCAATACTATATTTGGTATTCTATCCAGACCATATGATTTTTTAGCGTTACAGATTTTACAGATTTTTTAGCGTTTAGCACGCGAGTATATCTTTCAGTTCATTAATGCAGATAAAATAGTTTTCTGATCCTTGCTCGTTTGCCCGCTTGTTAGAAGTAAACGTCGTCTTGGTGATTAGATTCGCTCGTTCTTGTTGATGATTTTCTTTTTTTATTTTTACATGTTGCTCGATAATATGTTCGTGTGGTGTTTTTTCAAGTACAGAATCCGATATGGTTTGCTTTTCGATGTAATGTCCAATAATGTCCAAATTTTGTTGAGAATTGAAGCAGGCAAACGTGTTACCTGTTTTTGGAAGTTGATTCCAATTGATATTCAACGATTGCATATTTCTTGTTTCATTTTCTTCGATTTCCAATATATTTATATTTTTTTGTTGTTTTTGCCTCCACATACGTCTGATTTCCGAAAACATTTTTGCACCAGGTTTTATTGCCTCGATTTTATTTTGCCAATGTACGTTTACTTGAATTTTTATATTTTCCTTAATTAGTTGGTTAGTTCTTTTAATCTCCGCCTTATATAATGTAATTTGTTGTGTATTATTAATTATATGGCCTTGACGTTTTAAATATTTTAATTTAGTAACAACATGACTTTTGTGTCTAAATAATTGTTCAATGATCCTATTCGTGTAGCATTCTATATTATTTTTATGACGAATTTTTGGTTGTGTCATTCTCAGGTTTTGATGTATTATGTTTGTGATTATATTTATATAATTTTCCAGGTCCTTATCATTAATGTGTCTGTCATCAGGAACAATATTTGTGCTGATTTGATGTTGGTTTTTATAATTTAAGTATGTTTTCCGTAATTTCCTTGTCCACACCGCCCACTTTGTGTTATCGAATTGATAGATTAAATTTTGGTTTAGTCCATCTTCGTATGTGTTTGTTGGTTCTATTTCCACGCAGTTAACCTCAATTGCCCGGTGATCGCTTTCGTAGAAATGCGTTGGAATTTCCCCATTATCGTTTGTGGTAATTTTTAATCTGCTGTCAGTTATGGCTATATCCAAATAACTTCTTGCTGGTAAAAATGTTGGTGCATTTTGTTTATAAATTGCTGATTTATAAAGGAAACCGTTATCGTTTTGCCATTGATTTAATGCAATGCGTCTTCTGTTATGCATCATATTGCCCCAATTCGAGTGTCGAGCATTCATATCCCCAGCTATTATATAGTATTTATTGGTATTCATTAGCTCCAGCGTGTCAAACATTCTCGTCCATTCCGTGTCAAATTGTTGAACAGCTTCTGTATTATTGCTACTCGAACAATACACCGAAATAACATATAGCTGCTTGTTGTTTTTTAATTTAATTTTGATTATAGTATTCTCCAGATCTTTACAATTTTGTAATTTGCTGATTTTGATGTGTTCAAAATGTATGCCTCGTTTAATTAGGATCGCGGTTCCTCCGCCATTTTTTGAATTTTGTCGATCTTGCCTTATCAAATTATAATTTTTAAATTCATAACATTGAAAATGAAAATATAATTTAGTTTCACACATTAACTGTCTGCACAGCAATAACAACAACAAATATATTAACAGCGTGTCAACCGTCGTTAGAGTCCAGTATACTTTCCTGGAACAAATTCTCTACCTAAAACACATAGAGCACCTGGAATATATATTTCATAAACCTAGAATAAAACATTAGAAATTAATTAAATTAATTAATACTTACCTTGTCATTATAAATTCATCCATATATAAATTAATTTATCCCATATTTTTGGATACCTAGAAATTAGTTAAATTATTGTTAGTACACAGGAATCAAATCATATGTAAACAATACACGTAACATAATTTGTCCTTGAACTTGAACTTTAATTTGAAAATCAAACCAAATTATGTTACGTATACTGGAAACACAATATTTGCATATAATTTCACTTTATAATATTAATGAGTAGATACTTATAGGTAGTCTTAATTATTATTATATACATAGTTAGTATAAACCACACATAATATTATTATACATGTAAATTTATTATTACTTACCATTTAATATTGACATTTGTCATTTTGTGTTGACAATTGTGTACCACTACTAACGCAAGATTAATGAGCGCGTTTTATACCTATTATGTATAATATAGTGCCATCTAGTGGAAATTTAGTTTAGGATTGATATCCCTCTATGGTAAATTGCAACATTTTTTGGTACTTAAGTTGTAAAATAAAAAATAAAAGGGTCTTCTTACTGTAACCACCGAGCGAGTAACATTAAAATAAAATTTTGTCAAACAAAAATAAAAATAAAATTAGTGGAAGTTTCGGAGCCGAGTGTAGCATTGTAAAGGCGAATTTGCGAGGAATTTTGAACAACAACCAATTGAACCAGCCTTCTTTTCCGGAGATTCATTGTTACCGTACATTACCGTACATTAACAAAATATCCGGTTGATGTTGTTCCAAAAATTTTAAAAGGTTTAGTCGTCTGTTAATGCTGACGATCGAATTTACATTTAGTGCCTAAATTTTTAATTTATTCATAATGAATTAATTACACTTAAAAGTTGAGTAATTTGTTCACTTTGTTGTTGTTTGTAATTGTTTGCAACATTATTTCAATATTTTTTGCCAAATTTGCGATAGTCAATTCGTCTTGATTATTTTGTGACACAACGTTTGCGTATGAACCATTTTCTTCATTTACCAACGTTGTCTTGAAAGATCTAGGCGGATTCATTTTAGTTTCTTTTATTTTATTTTTTAACTTCTCTAGCATCTGTTGATAAATTGGCCCAACTTCTGACAGTTAACACAGTAAATGTCTTTACGTTCAATTTCATTCATAATTGTACACTCTCCTGGCATGTGACTCATATGACATTTAACACACCGATATAATAAATTGCAATTACTTGCTGCATGTCCGAATCTCTGGCAATTTCGGCATTGCATTATCTCGCTCTTATTTTTGAGATGCTCCCATGTTACTCGTTGGTAATTTATGGTTTTTATTTTGAGGATGTCCACCATATTTGTATTTGGTTCAAATTGCACCAAGTATAATGGTAATTTATTGGAATTTTCATTTGGGTGCTTCTTCCTCATTTGAATTATGTTTATAATTTTTATATTTACATTATTCTCTTCTACTTCTGTTTTTATCCCACCAATGTCTTCTTCTTCGGTTAGTCCTCGGAGTACTAATGTTTTAGGTTTTAATTCTTTCGGAGTGTAAGTGAAATACTGAGTGTTGACTTCTTTCAAAATTTTGTTTGCTTTAAAATAGTCATCCATCGAGTTGACGATGACCGAGTGCTTGTCTGCAGTCACTCGTTTCACTTCAAAAATTTTCAATTGAGCTCCTTTCATCAATTCAACAGTGTCCTTTATTGCTTGGTTATGGATGTGTAGTGGAGGTGGTTTCCCTAATCTCTTCTCCGTAATGTTTCCTTCTGAAAGATTTTCGCTGTTGTCTCTAGTCGTATTTTGTTGATCGCTGGTTTTGATATTCTTCGCCCAACGCATCAATGAACACGATTTGCTGTCATTTTTACGTTTTATGGCTTGTTTCACTACGGTGAAATCGGTCCCTGGTATTGCATCATCATTTGTTACGTGTGAAGTCGACTCATCATCTTCATCCATATCTAAACACATCAACGGTTTAAATTAATTATTTTCAAGTAATGTCAAATTTTCACTTGTAGCACTTGGATTGGATTTTAACACATTTTCAATGAACATAATACGTTCACGTAACTCTGCATTTTCAGAGCGCAGTAGTCTTATTTTATTATTGTACGTTTTCTGCTCGGCAGAGATCAAATTGGGTTTAGGTTTCCGTGATTTCGTTTTCCCCGACATTAAAGAATCGGTTGATGCAACCTCGTCAATTTTACATTTTTGCATTGCGTTTTGTACGTGTACCGATTCAGGTATAACGTTCATATTTTCTGACATTTCATTGGGTGTTTGTATCGTAAATGAGTTACCCCACTTACGTTATAATTTTTAGTGTTTTTTTTATAAAATTAATTTGGATTTGTTATCACTATATTGTATATATGTATAAAATGTAACTTATTATTTTAAATTTGTCTATTCAATTTCATAAACGAAGAAAATTTTAAAAATTTCTATTTTTACGAAACAAGAAAAACAAATTTCTTTTTGGTTTTCGGTTTGGAATTTTTTCCCGTTGGACAATTTTCCGTCTGCTTCAATTTTCTAATATTACGCACTAATTACATAAAATATAATTATGTTCTATATTATTTAACGTTTATTAATAATTATCACAATAATAACACGAATTTAAACGAAAATTATTAATATTTTGTATTTTAAAAAAAAAATTCAATTTTCGTTGCACATAAACGTCACTCAATCACCGAGTCCTCAGGCCATCCACTAAATAATGATAATTTGGGCTCCAGCTCAAAATTTTAAATGCCGATTTTCTAATTATTAACTAGCTCTAACTCTTACTCTAACTCTAACTATTTCATACTATTAGCACGTACTTGCCAAATATATTGTAATAAACCTAAAAAGCAAATTATAACTAATACTTACACATAATTAATTTATCAAACAATTAAAATTACTAAACTAACAAATTAATACCAAATTCATGTTCTAATCTCGCAGAATGATATCATCTCATCATTCCCACGATCTCCAATATGCAAAAATCACTTTACCCCTGTTCCATTAGCTATATTTATGTCATGTACCAAAAAATCAATATAATTAAACAATAAATAAATTAAAAATTTATTCGGTTCGTCGTTATATGCAATAAAAGCGACGGGGACATGCATTGGCACATATTACACCGCGCTCCCCAAAATTTAATTATAATTCTACGTGTTCGAACAATAAGACAGATCTGTTAACACTCTTCAATTATTATTTATTTTTATTATTAACAAATAAATATTGTAAATTATTATTATTAATATCAGTTTAAACCTAGTTGTTGTTGTTATTGCGATATAATGTGCAAGATGATATACGAAATGTGTCTTATTAAATTTGTTAAACAAAGACAATTTCTTTTCCATACTTCTGCTGCTTCTTTACAGTCGATGGTTGAGTTTTTTTGAAGAACACCGAAAAGTTTATCTTTTAAATTATAGTTTTTTTCGTATTTAATAGTAATAATAATACATTATTTATTTAAGAAATTAATAAGGTAATTTTAATTTTCTTGAAACGTTATTTTATGCAGATAAATAAATTGTAAATGACGATACGATGACGGGTATTTACGAGTAAGACGATGAAACAGTTGTTTTGTTAATTTTATTACTCAAGATGAGCAATTTTTATTTTTTTTTTGTTGCTGTTCTGCTTCTTTAATGTAATAACTTTAATAAGTATTTTGTCAATAAATGTTTTTTTTTTATTTTTTAAAAGTAAATTGGAACATGTATATAGGTACATGTTTCAATTGTTGAGTACCTTCAAGATGTCTGTAGTACATAACTATATGTGTAGCTACTCGTATAAATTATTACACATATCCGGTGCTTCCTTTTCACGAGTAATATTGATTCTTTTAATGGGGCTATGTTATAACATTTGGCAAATTTCTCATTAAATTTAAACAATAGAATAGTTTTTAAAATTCTTCTTAATAACCTCGCTCGACCTCAATTTAAGCGCGTAATGATTGAACTATAGGATTCATAATGGATTTATATGTAGTGGCCAACACTGCAAGGTTCATGTCAAAATTTTGGTAAAAACCAACAATGACAAATCTTCTAGAAAATTTAATCTTTAAATTTAATAAAATCTTGAATTTTTGGTTTTTATAAATGCCATACTTTTCAACATAAGGTTGCAAAAATTAAAAACCTCCCAAAAAAGCTGATCCATCCCATACATTGACGTGAAAAACATTTCCGCTTAAATTTAGGACCAATTTCGAGTTAAATTTAATTTAGAACGTATTTGTTTTTAATAATTTTTTTAAATATTTTGTAAACACTATAAAAAACTATAAAGCTATCTTTTGGAGCTTTCACTTTCCTTAAATCGATTTCCTCCACATGTCGCTAGGATCAGTGAATTTATAGAAACATCTTAAGTGTGAAGTCTCATCCTGATCAGTAAATCTGTCTGTGCTGTAATTAAGCTGAGTTTGGTGTAAAACAGTTTTTTTTGTTAAAAATCGTCATTTCCGCTTAAATTTTGAAAAATTGTTGCAATATTTTGTTTTATATAAATTTTTCTCATAATGGATAAAGTTTCTTTTCAAAATATTTGCAAGAAACGAAAAAGCTCCTGTGGAAGCTGCCACTTCCGGTTTACCAATTTCTGCTTACGTCACTGGGACCTCCCAATTTTAAGAAAAACTTAAGAATGTTATAGCAAATCTCAAAATTGCGTGTTACGTTAGTAAAATCAATCACTTTGTTAAACTATTTCATCCCATAACTATTTTTAACAATACGATGGAAAAACGTATGCAAAACTCGTTACAAAACCTGTTATGAAAACGTTTGCATTTTCTGATTCTGCAAACTCGAATCTATCAAAATATTCAAAAATAAAATTATCCGACAAAACAAAAAAGGTCTGGAAACACAGTCATATAATAAATACTGGCAATGGCCGTTTTCATCCATTTGGATACAAGATAGAGATGCAACCCAATATTTATATACTATAATAATTATATACAAAATAAGCGAATGCAGGGCTATACAACAAGAATAAAGTTTTACCCAAATCATTCAATCAGTCTACGCTTTACAAAGGTCAAATTTTAGTTGAAAAACAGTTTAGTGTCAAAAACCGTAATTTCCGGTTGCAAATTCAATTTACAATAATTTAAGAAACTTATCTGGAAGCGGTCCGTTCCGGTGGAGTGGTTTCAATCAAAATTCACTGAGTTCTTCCATTTTATAACAAAAAAAAAACACTTCTGTCTAGAGCTCCATCCAAATTAGTAATCTGGAGTGGGTTGGAGAGAGCACACAATATTTTTTCAAAAAATCTCCACTAGCAGGGTAGCCAGTAGAGGTTGCTCTTTGTGCTCTTTTATTCGAGCGTCACGGGTTTGATTCCCGATGGTGACCAAACAAAAATTATGACTGAGTGTTTTTAATGTGTAATGTATTTACTTAGGTGCGTAAATATCTCAAGCCAAAGTTGTAGGCTTTTCTCCATAAAATATATTTATTTTTAAATGTAATATTTATCGAATGGTAAATCCGATAGAAATCTCATATATGATAGAAAATTGCCAATTATATTCTAATTTCGATATTTCTAACCAGAGCGATGCCTCTGGGTGTTGATATGAATTTGTTTTGGCTGCTGTACAGTTTCGAACCAATTCTTCTCTCGATGCTATCTCAAAGAAATCTGAATCATTACAAATGAGCACGGCCCAGAATATACTGATATTTTCAACGAGAGGGGCGAGCCTGGTAAGTACAATATTTACCAACACATTGTAAGCAGTGCTCAATAAAACTATACCATGAATAGGTTTCATATTCTAGAAGTGGCACATATTTTGTAAAGCGGACTTGAGCGCGTCGTCATGAATGTTCATTGAATGCTTATGATAGTTAGCATTTGTATTTGAAGACAAGAGCCTTGTGATTCTGTACATATCGGCATCTATGTAAGGTGCAATGACAGATATGCAGATGGTGGATTGTCGCTTGCAGATCAAGACGTTATCGAATTCGCTTACGATGATTTTAGAGAAAATTGCCAACTATAATTTTTATTGACCTCATTTATCTTCGGTAGGTCAAGTGCTTGTAAGTTAAATTTAAATTTCTCTAAATACAATTAATTTGCCTTAAATTTCGGTCTATTTTAAAGAATGTGTTTCTTAACTATATAGAGCAGTTTTAGCATTTCCACTGAATAATGTTAGAGTACTGCACTGGAGCAGGTAATGGCAATTGGCAGATAAGACCGAAATATCAAAAATCTCAATTACAACCCTAAGCCCAAATTTATGAACTTTTGCATTGAACGAGATAACATTCTTGCGCTAGCCATTATGAATATTAAAGACGCTACTTCCATTTATGTAGGTTTTCAATAGCCCAAACCGTCAACATTTCGATCTCTTTACGGGTTAACAATCCCCTCGAATATTGTTTAACAAATGCAGCCCTCCCTCAGCTATCGGTTGATTGTTTTTAAAAAGACGAACACGCGATCCTGTCTAATTTCAAAATTTGTATGAGTAAAACGCAACCAATTTCCATCTACATTTATAGTTTAAATATTATATTCCTGTTAATAACAGCAATGCGCTCATCTTAATTTCCTGCAAGCGCAAATAAACCATCCACAACTCTCCTTTCAAATACATTTTATTCAATTACACAAAGTCAAAAATTAAAATCATCCGCCGACCAATCACAATATTACGATCATTTAAATTAAATTAATGATTTACAAGAAACCATCGTTCTTCTTCTTTGCCGCCGTCTTCATTTTATAAAATATATGATTGCAATAAAAAAAAAATTCACAAAACACAACCAAAAAAATGAATCCTCTCTAAATTGAAAGGTGTTATTGATCATAAAAAAAAAACTTGAAATTATAAAGATATATTGACTTCATCAAGCCGACCCCAAAACAATGACATAAAACCAACAACATCAAAAAGGATAAAAAAAATTTTTTTTTTTTTGGTAGATGTTTATGCGAGCCGTTCGTCTTCGTAAAGCAGATGGTTTTCTTAAATACATGTACCTAAGTAGATACATATTTTGGGCATGCCAAATTGTAAATTATATCCATTTTGCGTTTGGTACATGACCCCCGTCAGGATCATTTGTATATACCAAAAATATATATAAGACTTTTTTCTTCTTGTACAGTGTGTTGTTGCTGTAACCACAAGAGTCTCTCGATCAATGTTTGCCAATTGTAAAATAATTTTGATTTGATTTTTGTTGTATTTTGGCGTATAGAGTTTAGATGCGAACGAAGGTAGTTTGTTATGTGTAACGTAAATAACAATAAAATGATTGAATGAACGATACTTGAAATGCTCTTTTTGTAATTTTAAAGTGGATCGTATTATTTTGGGTTCTTGACGTTTTGTCATTTATTTTAGCACGACCTTTATTCGTTTCTTTTGAAAATCTTGCTTATATATACTATATGTAGTTTATGAAGCTTTTTTTAACGAGTGTGCATCTTCAAAGGAACTAATTGTATCATTAAATGACAGCTGAAACGTTTCTTTTTATTGTTACGTTTTTAATGGTAATTTATTTCACATTGAATCATAATTAAAGATTAATAAATTTAATTTTATTTGAAAGGAAATGTCATCGTAAACGCAACAGAGTGTATAGGCATTGCGGTTAAATTGTTAGTAATATAAACCATTTATATTGGGTCGACCTTTCATTAAATGTTGGATAACATAAAATCAAATTATATTTAAGTTGATAATTTTCAAATTTCAAAATAAATATATAAGGATAAAACAAAACAAAATCAACACATTTGTAAGATAGGACGGAACAAACGGAACGAACCGCATTATTAGCTATTCAAGACACCAACATGAGAATAATCAAACCACATCTAATATATACAGTCAGTAACGAAAATGTTCATACACCCCGATTTTTGAGAAAAATTTACAAAATATAAGCATTATAGAACTTTTTTCCAGTTTTTAATTAGATTCAACTATTTTACAAATTAACAAATGCAAAAATACAAAATAAAAATTCATTTACGGTTTATAATAAAAAAAAGGCAAGAATTTTTTGCAACGATCCTTGATTTTTTTAATTCATTTGCATAAATTATGTTTCATAATTATAATAATATCGAGTTGGTCTTCCTTTATATTTATAATCTCTAACATATTGAATACGTGCGTATATACAAACTAAAATGTAACGATTGCGAGGCGTTCGGCAGGTGTTAGAAAGGAAACTACCAACGAAGAACGCCAAATAATAATTAATATGAAACGTACTGGAAAATCTGTGCGCGAAATTGTAAAATTAGTTAGAAGAAGTTCAAAGTCATTCTACAGTTGTCCAAATAATAGCATCACACAATCGGTTGAGCACGAGCAGCGAAAAACGTGAAAAGCAACATTTTCCAATCGAGACGAGCGAAAGATTTTGGATATGGTGAGGAAAAATACAAAAATAGGTGTTCCAAAATTAGCTTTAAAAGTGGAGAAGATATTTAATAAATCTACCCACCACCAAAATTCTAGAAGGATTTTTTGTTTGATTATCTGGCGCGTAAACAAACAGAGCAGATGGTTTTCCAACACGGGAACAGGCATAACATACAATTGACCATGCGAGAAACATGGGTTTTTTTTAGATTAATACAACAAACCCTTAATGACTGCCCCTGGGATTTGTTTATAGTCATAGCGAAAGCAAACCGTACTGGAAACTGTAGCCGTTTAAATAAGAATGGTACGTCATAGTGGTGGATAGTTCACGACATCATCTTCATTAGTTACCGTATCAACTGATTTATATGTCATCATTTCATCAGGAACGTCATCTTGAATTTTGAAATTTAATTCATTTACATCAGTGTTTTTGGCAGCCAGTATAGCTCGTTCGCTCAACCAATCATGGAATAAGTAATTTTGAGCAACATTTGGAAACACTTTTTGAATGAGTTCAGCTTTTGATCGCGTTAACTGACAGAAACTCTCATAAAAGGTGATGCCATTACCAATATCAATGAGTTATTTAGAGAACATGTCTCCAGATTGATCATTTTGCAACATGACACGCATATTCTTGCTTAAATGTAATACCTTGACATGTTTCCACAAATTGGAGGACTTTAAACATGCATTCATATCATCAGCTTGCGTTGAACGTGGAACCACTGGCAATGTTTGGCGAAAATCTGCTGAAAATAAAATCATTGTGCCACCAAATTGGTTTTGGTTGTTCCGTAAAACTTTTAAGGTTCTATCTAAAGCCTCTAAAAAATTTTTATGCGCCATCGTGCATTCATCCCACACTATTAGTTTACATTGCTGCAAAACCTTTGCCATTACCAAATTTTTGGAAATGTTGCAGGTTGGAGTTTCGTTGCTTTGCATATTCAATGGCAATTTTAGAGCTGAATCGGCTGTTCGATCGCCTTCAATCAAAGTTGCTGCAATGCCTGACGAAGCAAGAGCTAGAGCAATTTCATTTTTTGAGCGAATTGTTGCCAATATTAAAGTAATCAAAAAAGTTTTTCATGTACCACCAGGAGCGTCCAAGAAGTAAATCCCTCCAGTTCCATCATTTATTACTTTCATAAAAGTACAAAAGTAAATACATACTTTTGTTCTTCGTTCAATAGTGGTAGATTTATTTGAATCAATTCTTTCAAAGTCTTGAGATCATACGATTTTTCACGTTATAACTCTTGATGAAAAGCATCGTGCATTGGGCGATTGAGCGCTGCCATCCCCAATTGACATAATAGCTTGTTTGACATCATCAAGCACATATCCTCAATGGAAAGCAATGCCTGATTGTAAATTTCTTCACTTATTTGTAAATTCAGATTCCCTGTGCTATTGCGTATATTAAATAAAATATCGTCACACATATTATCTTTGTATTTTATGCATGTGGCAATCCACGTTTCTGCCAGTCTACAGAATACATCCAGCAGTATGTCTCACCAAACACACAATGTTTAACAATTAAATTCATTAAAGATTTCAACTTTTGTCTGAAGATTCTTCCTGTAATGTCATGACGATCAATAGGTGATTGGCCATGGGAATAACGCTTGTTTAATTTCTATCTATTGTGGATTGCATGTAAATGTAATGAAAAAATCTGCAGTAATGCCGAACATAGGACATGGCATCTTGAGCATATTCATGCATATGCCGAGGACTTCGGTTGCTGACATGGCATCTTGAGCATATTCATGCATATGCCGAGGATGTAGGTTGCTTGAAGAATAGTTATCCTGCCAACATTTTCTACATTTCCATCAGAATTAATTGCATCTCGAAGGTGAATATACTCTTCAGATCGAAGTTTTGTCTGATTCAACCTGATGAATGTTAATCTCTCCGTTTCAATCTTTACGTACATATCAACAACATATCTGTGACATAATCGCCGTCATTTCAAGATGTGATTGTCTTCATTTTCTCTGATCATTAGGCGGTATGAATAGTTCATTGAACTAACTCTTTTGTTGATTTCAGAAACTGTAAATATTTTTTTTTATTATAATGATGACAGTTGAATGACAAATTAAACTATTTAGTAGGTGATATAGTAGATGACGTAACATCTCATAAACCAATATTTCAATTACCTGTAATGGGATTTATCATCTTGATTGAGAAATCAAAGCCGTCTTCACCTTGCCAAAATATAATGGGATATTGCAGTGCATCATATGAGCGATGTGTTTTCTTAATACGTTGTAATTGATTATTTCGACGATGTAAAAAAATATTACGTGACTCCAAATTTTATTCAACTACAACAATGGCAACTTCATCGATAGTAGGTGCATTAAAACGTCCTGCATGTTGGCCCACATGAGTTTTATCTGCTCTGATAACAATTTTGTGATCATCAGATGGCATCATATCCATTACACTGTTAAATAATATAATCAATTGATTGTGTTCGTGAAATAAGTTTTGTAATTGTTCAACTGTTGACCTTTTCACTGAATTGTTATGTGCACAACGTAGATTGATTTCTTGTGGAGAATTGCCCATAAAATAAATTAGCAAAAACTTGTAGTCGCTATCTGGCACTGGTAACATAGAACCTGCTCTGTGATATATTTGACCTTGTATCTGTAAAGAGAAAAAATGTATTGTAAAAATGTATATGGGCTATAATAGTTATGATTAATAAACATACAACTGCAAATACTATTACAAACTTTAAAAGTTGGCATGAAATTGTCCCAAACTACTTTTGCTGCTCCAAATGAAGTCATTTGAAAGCAGTCGTTGTATTGTTGAATATTCTTTAAAAAGTGTATGGAATCTGTTCCTATTCCTAAAACCAATGAGTACAATGGCTCTGGAGGTGGAAGCAATGGTATCAATTTCACCTTTCCATTTGCACAACACAATCCATTGGCTTCATTTTTGTATTCCAATGCCCTACAATATTGGCAAACTGAGTTCAATTGACATATCGTAACAGAAAGCAGCTCGATTTAAACTTGCACCATTATTAGTCGAATGTCGCGCTTCACGGGTTTGTCTTAACCGAATTCTTTCAAGGTCATTGCGTTCTTCACGTTTCTGGACAGTACGATTAGATTGATAATTAATTTGGTTCGTTGGATTTCGGGTTCTTCTGGATAGGAGGCATATTTAGTAAGTCACAAACACACAACACTTTTTAGTTTTACAGAAATTTGTGGCTTTTAGATTTAGTAATATTATAGATGCACAGCAAAGAGACGTTTACATTTCAAGTGATCTTTTACGAGAGACAGTTTGTTTTTGAGAATGTTACCATTGATATTACCATAGTTACCATAAATATTGACAAACAACGTTATCATCGTATAAATATTGACAAATATTGACATATTTATACGATACTAACGTCACTCAATTGTTTTGCCTTCCCGGAACACCTCTACTAACACTTAAACTTTATGGTACGGTATTAAGGTTCAAATTGACTTTTAAGTATTATTACTTTTCAATTTTTTAAATTTTTCTCTCCGTAAGAACCATCCTCGTACTTCAAGGAATAATATATAAGCTACTCTTGAGATTTGCGCTTAACAACAAATTCAGCGATTTATTTTTATATTATATATTTGCATAAATTATGTTTTATAATTATTTTAATATCGAGTTGGTCCTCCTTTATAATTATAATTTCCTCCTTTATAATTATAATACGTGTGTATACAAACTAAAATGTAACGATTGCGAGGCATTCGGCCGGCGTTAGAAAGGAAACTACCAGAAGAGAGAAAAGGGAAACTACTAGAAAATTAGTTGGCCGAAGTCATTCTAAATTGTCTAAATAATAGCCAGATTCAAAGTCACACAATCGATTGAAAACGGACAGTGGACAGGACGAAAGCCAACATTTTCCAATCGGGACGAGCGAAAGATTTTGGATTGGGTGAGAGAAAATCTAAAAACAGGCGCTCCAAAACTTTCAGAAGTATAGAGAAGATACTTAATAAAGTTACCAACCCTTAAAATATTAGAATAACTTTGTGGAAACATGAATATCATGGCCGTGTGCCACGCAAGAGACCATTAATTTCGAATTTTAATTCCAAAAAAAGAAATGAATTTGCAGACAAATTTAAAACAAAAGACTTCAACTTCTGGAAGACGGTTGTTTTTACGGATGAAAGTAAATTCATCATTTTTGAAGCCGAATGGAGAAGTAAAATTTGGAGAAAACCTGCATTGCATCGAATTCATACATGGTGCAACGATCTAACGATTACATTCAGCGACAATATGTACAATGAAGCATTGATTGCTATCGAGGATCTTTGCATTGTCATTGCCAATTTATCACTCATAGTCAATTCGGTATGAGTTTGCCAAATCGAAGTGCATCTGATTTAATACACAACGAATTGAATCGTGAACTGCAGTAAGATACTGCAGAAATGGCAGCGATTGTTACTCGCAATATCCCCTTTAATTCTTTTTTTTTTTGCATGCACCAGATGGATCTGGCACAACATTTCTCATTTTGCTAATTCTCACCGTTGCAAAATCCGGCATTGCAGCAACTTTACTGGATGGAGGCTGAACAGCTCGTTCAGCATTTAAGCTGTCACTGAATATTCAAAATAAACCAGATGTAGTGTGCAACATAAAAAAGCAATCGTCCATGGCCAAAGTGCAGAAACAAATCAAAATTGTCATCTGATAATTGAAGTTAAACAGAACACTCAAAGATAGAAAAAATAACGAAAAAATATTCGGCGACGCTCTATTACTCCTTTCAGGTGATTTCAGACTAACACTTCCCACCATTCCACATTCAACGTACGCTGATGAGATGAACGCTTGCTTGAAATCATCGTCACTGTGGCGTAATGTTTCAAAAGTCTAGCTAAACTAACTAAAAATAAACATGCGCGTCAAAATTCTACAAGATTCTCAAGATACAGCAGTCGTTGCCAGGCGACTTGATATCATACAAATCGATCGATACAGTTTGCGATGCCAACGACGCTGTAAATTATCCAACAGAACTTCTGAACTCATTGGATTTGCCAGGCATGCCACCACACCTTCTTCGACTGAAAGTTGGATCTACGGTTATTTGCGATTGGTCATTAAAAAAGAAGAAGACACAGCTGTAACATTAAAGATTATAAAACTAAAGACAGAAATCTCGGTTGGCCAAAATCCCGAGTTTTTTATAAATTCCAGTTTTCAAAATCCTGGTTTTCAAAATCCTGGTTTTCAAAATCCCGGTTAATTATAAAAAAAATCCCGATTTTTAGGAAATCCCGGTTTGAATTTTTAAAATTTGACATGTGGGAAAATAGAACTCTTTAATGATTTTTTGACCAAACTCAAAAATGAATTTGCGATAAAGTTCTAGAAAACGGCTAATAGGGATGGAATTTGGCCATTTCTTAAGAGATTTTGTTGAAATTCGATACATGCGATGGAAATAAGATTCTAAAATGATTTTTCGATTATGCGGTCAATAGAAATGGAACTGAAACCAGGATTTTGAAAACCAGGATTTCGTTACACACTCCTTATTTTTATGTTAAAATATTATTTGTGCGGCCAGGCCCGAATTAATAAAAAACATTATTTTCAAAATCAAGACTTTAGAACTAGAAACCGGGATTTTGAAACCGGGATTTTGAAAATTGGGATTTCGTAGTACACCCAAAAAGTATTGTATGTTCTTTTGTTTTTTCTTAGTAAATCGAGTGTTACTTGTGTTACCCTAATTCTGCCGGTGTGTATATATATGTTATTCGTCGCATCGATATTTTGTTTGCTCCAACACACAATCAACGAAAATTAGAAAAAAATATTGTTGACAAAACGCACCATTGTCGTACTCTTCTGTGATGAGGCCAGAAGCTCATTTGAAATCGATAAATATTTTTAACTTGTTAAACGAAAAGTTGGAATTTTATTCCGTTTAGTTCTAACCTAATAGTAGTCGTGTTTTTTTATTAGCACCCGCGATAGATTTATCCGGAACATATAGTTAATTTATTAACTAAGATTTCTCATTCTACTTTTTAGTTAAAAATCGATATACAAATATTTTGCTCTACCTATTTATCGGGAGCGCTATACATTTCAATAGGAAATTCGAAAAAGGCTTTATTTTGTAAACCCCTGAAACCATTAGAAACTTAATCTTACAATAAAAATTTAAAACGCAGCAAAATGAATTCTTGTTTATAACGTCATGTCAAAATAAATGTCAATTAGTATATTTCAGGTGATAAATGTTTGTTTTATGGATGCATTTATTTTTCATTTTTATGATTCTCATTCGGCTCCGGATAGTGCTCGAATAATAAAACACGGCTAGTGTCAGCACGATCAAGTTTCGATTTCCTTTAAAAATATTCCATGACTGGCGTATATACCTAACAGTAGTTTCTACCGCCCAAACTAAAAAATAACACCAAGTATCTGATTTAAGTCGCAAAATAACTTCAGTGTACTCTTCCATGACGTTCAATAATTTATCACCTCCAGTATACAAAAAAAAAACATTTTTCTATTCCTTTTATTTATTCACGGTGACACTATAAATGTTGTCGCCAATCAATTAGCACATAATAATCAACCATTTACAATATATTATTACAAATAATAGTTCATCATCATATATACGAACAACACGGTTGTACAAAGCTAATTTTATAGCACACATTAACAATACCGTCAATTTCTACCATTACTTGGGTGCTAGTGCACAATATATCAATTCAAGCGCGGATTTTAATCTCTATAAAAATCAAATTGATAAATGTCACCTCATTACCGTTTTGTAGTCGCGCGATACAAAACGATTTACAAAACTATAAAAATACTATTTATACGCGTATTATTAAGTGTTTAGCGCATATACAACAATCAGCGTAATATTGCAACAAAAAGGCCATAAAGAAAATTATTTTAATTTCCATTTACCACACTGTACCGTGCAAAGTACTATCTACGAGCGTTTAACGTATATAAAAATGAACAACAACACCTCGTATTATGCAGTTTTGAAAAATTATGATCATTATTACCAACAATTTATTGTTGTTGTTGTTGTCAAGTATTTAGTTATACTGCTGCTGTTACAATTATTATTTATTTATTTATTTTTATTGCAATTTTTAATAAATTTTATAATACGAGTAGCTTTTAAAAGTTTTGTTCCGCAACAAAAAATAAAATTATTGTTTCTATTGCGATTCTAATTACAGTGCACTGTAATCCGCGATAAGGTAAAGAGGTATATCGCACTCGAATGGTGTATAGCATGAACCCCAATATTTATGGGTAATATTTTGTATTTTGTGTATGCAAGGGTTCACAATATAAAAAAAGTCTAATGATACTAATCGTAAATTACTGCGCTGTACGAGCGTAAGGAGCATATTACCGATTGTAAATAGTTTCAATTGATCGTTAAATGTAAATTGAATTAGTTGGTTGCTGTTATAGTTGTTTAGCGTTTTGTTTATTTTATTGTATTTTATTTAAAAATTGCTTTTTAATTTTAATATAAAATTATATAAATGTTTGAGTTAATCTGTATGCTATTGTTGTTTTATGTAAGATGCCATGATTTACGGGTACGCTCATTTATGGTAAAATAAATTTAATTCATTAGCGGTTTATTGTGATGGTAAATAAATTGTAATAATTTATTCCTGTGTGGAGAATTTGAATTAAGCAACAAAATGCGATTTTGCATTTATTTTGATCTAGCCTTTGTTTTTGTGGATTTGTACTATTGAGTAAGTATTGATGGTTATAGTCATGTAAAAAAATTCCACATTGAACCGAGTTCAGAGTTTAGAATAACCGCGTTTTAGGATTCAAGTTTTGAATGAATGCTTTTTCTGTATACGTGAGTCACAATATTTTGTGTGGAAGATTTTACGAAAACACCTTGAATTTTGAAATAGCAAATAATAAACTATACACTGTAAAAAATGAAGTTCGAAGTGTATCTGCCGTATTTGACCCCAGCGATTATTGTTTGTTTGCACACATAAAAAAGCTCCAGAAAGTGGGATTTGGCTCCATTGAAGAAGAGGTTGCCGAAACTACGAATTTTAATCTTCTCGACGTACTTATGTAATAATTTTTACTAAATTGGATTGCGATTATCGGCCATTCCTAGAGATCGTGATTCAGGTCTGGCTAGTACACGATGTTGGTCATTGAGTCATTTAAACAAAACTCCCTACTGCTAATAATGGATGACTTCGGCGCATGACATCAAAATTGGATGGTCATTATCGGCCATTCCCGGAGATCGTGATTCAGGTCTGGTTAGTATATGAAGTTGATAATTGACTCACCTAATTAAAACCACCAAGTGCTAATAATGTCCGATTTCGGGTTTATTCTTACGAAGTTTGATCTTCCCGGCGTACTTATGTAATTTTTACTTAAATTTGTATGGTCATTATCGGTCAATCCGCTCGTTAGTACATGAAGATGGTCATCGAGTAACCTAAATAAACCATTTGGGGATTACAATGCTTGATTTCTGGTTTTCTGATATAAAGTTTTATTTTCTAGGCGTGTTTTCTAGGTTCTATGTCATTTTAACTCAAGATTGCACTTAAACTTTTTTCTTGTTTTATTAAATATTTATTCTAATCGTTTAAAGTTCTAATCTGTGTAAACAAAAATCTCGATATTTTCTACACAATACGTGGTTCAGTTTGTTAATAAATTTTTATTTAAGAAAATATTATATATTTTTTATTTAAATTGAGGTTTGAGTCATTTTCTAATTTAGGATCAATGAATTAATCAGTCATTATCCGAAATGAAAATATGATTATGAAACCTCTTTTGAGGCGGCCAAATCCCTTGATGGGATATAGCGCCCGAGAGAGAGAGAGAGAGTGATACTCATACATACATAGCATGTATGGAATACTTGACTGGAATATTTCACACCCGTATGTCTCAACCAGTGAACACACAAGATTTTAAAACTGATGTGAAGTACTTAACGTTAATAAAAAGTGTAGCAACACATTTTAACGAAAAGTGTAGACTTAAAAGGTGTTATACACAAATTATCAAAAAGTTTAGCTAAACATACACAGAAAACATTGAGAATTTGAGAATCACAGTACTACACAAATAAGTTTATATTATTCTATATAAAAAAAATTTAAGTATCTTTAATTCAGAAAATCATCGGAACCAAAAGTACCGAGATTTGGTGTTCTCAACTTAGCATAGTGTCTGAAATTTGTACAAAACATTTCAAGGCAATTTGCATGTTGTGATTGGCGATATGGCGCTACATGCGGAAAACTTTTGTTAGGACAGTAAATATAATCGGTTCTAAATACCATGGTTTGATGATATATTTAATTGTTTTAAATATATGAAATCTCACCTATTTGTATTGTAAGATTTAATTTTATTTTCCAAAATTATTGATAAATTCCGCTTTGGACTGAAAAATTATAGCAAGTTGCCTTGAAATTTTTTGTACAAATTTTAGATACCATGCCAAATTGAGAGCATTAAATTCCACACTCGGCAACGGCACTCATTTTTTCGATGATTTTTTTACTTTATTAAGGAATATGTGAATTTGGCCTAAGACACTTCCACGTGCATGGCCATATTGCCAATCACAACATACAAATTGTCTTGAAATTTTTTGTGCAAATTTCAGACACTATGCTAAGTTAAGAACACTAAATCTCGGTACTTTTGGTACCAAAGATGATTTTCTGAATTACAGATACTTTAAAAAAAAATTTTATAAAGAATAAATATACACTTATTTGTGTAGTACTGTGATTCTCAATAGTTTTTGTGTATAATTTATTAAAATTTAAATCACGTATGTATTTCGAATTCCAATTTTTTTTTTCTTTTGCAGCTACACTTTTTGATAATTTGTGTATCCACACTTTTGAGTCTACACTTTTCGTTAAAATGTGTAGCTACACTTTTTATTAACGTTAAGTACTTCACACCGGCGAGTTTAAGTTGTATTGTTTTGGAACCATTCACTCACAGAAAAGTTTGGTTGGGTATAATCAAAAGGCTGGGATAATATAACTTACTTTAAGGTTCATTTTGCACCAACAAAACTCTGAGTCAAAAAGTAACCAAAAACTAGTAAAAATAAAAATAAAATAAATAACCAAGATTTTCGTTAAAAGTCCAAGTCCACGGTTAGGTAGTTTAAAACTTGTTAGGGTAACCAAGATATTTGTTTAAATAGAACAAATCTTTTGTCAACAAAAACTCCTATAGTTAAAACAAAATTATACAATGTCACAAATGACCCCCAGATCACAAACAGTGCCGGCTCTGGCAACTACATCGTTGTTAATATAATAGTCGCGAGAAATGGATCGTGCATGTTTTCGAGAGTAGTTAATTGTTTGACATTTACCCATTTTCAAATCAAGGTTCAAACCATGCGGAGAAGTTATTGAGATCGGATTGTAATAGGCTCTTATCAGTGGTGTTTGAAATCCGTTTGTAAATTTTCATGTCATCGGCGGAGAAAACCAAGCTCATTGTCCGCTCTTATTTAAAATTCTAAGCCATTTTTTTACAGTGGGAATGCCGATGTTTAAGTTTCGTGAGCCTATGCCTCTTTTCAATCATTAGCGCATTCAGTTATTCGACATTTTGAGTTATCCGAACATCAAATAACCATTTCTCTAAATATCCGATTAATCGGTAAATATTCGAAAAGTAAAAGTAGTACTAAGGACCATGAATAATCGGAAATAAAGAAGAAGAAACATACAGGTTTCGTCAAACAAATTATAGATTTAAAAAGGCATTTGAGAAATAGAAGTGCATTGTGATGTTTAAATTTCAAGCTACATGTCAGTTTAGATTCTACATTTAATGCCGTATAGAAACTCCTTTCAGTTTTTGTTGAAGTGGGGCTTGTCGTCAATAGAGCAATATGCAAATTGTCTAACTTATCTGTTCTTTTTTTTTAACGCATCTACTCGATTAGATACTCCTGATGATGACCTAACAAGTCGAAATCGATCGAGTGATTTTTTAAACTTTTTGAAAATATTCAAAAAATATAATCTTGCGAAATAAAAAACAAATGGTTAATAAAAATGTGTTTATTAAGTGTAAGTATGTTTCAAGATATACCAATAAGCTGGTTAATGTTTTGTCTTTTCTCTGATCTCTGAGTAAGATTTTACTTAAATCAGTGTTGATTCGGTAAGAGAGTTAAATAAAAATGTATGAACGCCCTCCGCTGTCACAAGTGTTGAATTTTCTTTGCTAAGTTCTTTGACTGCAACTTCAACCGGTTGGTGTTTTCTCTTTCAGTCATAGTTTCATAACCTAGATCAACTAGTGCATGATTAACGCAATCTTTAAGGCGTAAAAATCTTCGCACCATCGAAGTTCGATGGCTACATCTAATTTTTAAACCGATAAGAAGGCCAAGTTTTTTTTTTCCTCGATCACTTATTTTTGAAGTTTAATATTTTTTATTAAACTCCAGTAGACAGGATTCTCCCTTAGACCAAAGAAAATTATCATTATCATTCTCGAACGGAAAATTTTCATCAAGATAAATTTTCTCGGGGTCAATGGTATTATCATCACCAATAGAGAAATCATCTGCGATTTCACTATATGTATTCCGATTTGCTGTCAAATACATATAAAATACAAAATACACTTATTGCGCAAGTCAAAAAATGCAGGACTGTAAATGAAATATTGAAATTTCAAAGATTCGAAGTTCGAAAAAGGAATGAAGGGATGTGTAGGGGCTAGTGTGCCGTAAGATAGTGTTGAGGGTTTATTAAATAAAATAACCTTAGCACCATATTTTATTAAGTTTTAATTTTAAACACATTATTATAATTTATTAAATAAACAATATACATTTATTATACAAGATGTGACTTGTTACTTTACAATTAAACTGTACTGAACTGACTTTTCTAAAAATGATTAAAGCATAATTTCACCTCGGTATTTAGGTGTATTGTATAAAGGAAACAGGTTAAATATATATATAATGTAAGTATATAAAGAATAATAATTACGAACTAAATACATAGAAGACAGGGGTATACAACACCTCACCCCATAAAAAAAAGATATTTATCTTTTCTAAAGCTTAAGTACTAACAATTTTTTTTTTTTTTTTTTTTTTTTTTTATTTTTGATATGTTTTGTTTTTTTTCCTTTTCACAAAAATTAGTTACATACATTTTAAAATAATAATTAAACTTTTTAATACATTGTTTTGTTTCCTTTAGATTGAATATTAATTAATAAATTATTAACAAAATTTATATAAAGATTTTAAATATAAAACATAAATCTTATTACTAGATTACAATTATTACATGATTTTAAATATAGTATTTTCAACTTTATTCAATAAATAATTTTAAACGGTTATTATGAACAAGTTTAATTTGTCTTCCTATACGAATGGATGAATTAACATTTGTAGGGGTGTCTGTTATTTCATAAGGACCCGTCCAGATAGCATCAAATTTACCTTTAGATTTCTCGTTTTTTAATAGAACTTTGTCACCAACATGAAACTCGACCTCGTTAATTGATTTATCATAGTAAATTTTAGATTTTTGCTTGTTGACTATTAAGTTATTTCTGGCTATTTCATATGCATTTGCTAATTTTATTCGTAAATTTTGCAAGTAATCATCCGGGTTATTCTTAACAGAGGATGGCATATTGGGTTTAAATCCATGGACAATTTCAAAAGGCATTAAATTAGTTGATGAATGTGGGGTTGAGTTGTAGGTAAATATGGCAAAGGGTAACCAGCGATCCCAATCATTAGGATCGTTCTCAATATAATTTCGCAAATATTCTACGAGCGTTCTGTGTGATCTTTCTAAAGCCCCATTCGTTTGTGGGTGATATGCCGTAGACTGTAATTTTTTGATCCTTAGTAACTTACATACGTTTTGGAATAATTCACTGACAAAGTTAGTTCCTTGATCGGTTAAAATACATGACGGTGCTCCGAATTTACAAATAAAGTTATCGACGAAAGCTTTGGCAATGGTCTCCGATAATTGATTTTCGATAGCTATTGCTACTGAGAATTTAGACAAGTCGTCCTGCATTGTGAGGATGTAACGATTGTTATTATAAGAAATACTTAATGGACCTACAATGTCTAAAAATATTTTCTCAAAAGGTTTTTTGGAAGTGGTCGTTACTACCATTGGACATTTGTTAATTCTGGAAATTTTATTTTTCTGACATACGAGTAGCTCACATTTTTTTATAAATTTTTTGATTCTTGTCAACATCTGAGGAAAATGATAATACGATTTAATCCGTTTAAACGTTCTTTCTATACCCTGGTGTCGTCCCAATGGACAATTGTGGAATTCTTTAATAACATTAACAATATCATTTTCACTCTCCAGGAAGGTGATTGAATTTCCAGTATCTTCGTTAGAAACTTGTTTTAACGATTGAGATCTAACATTATTCGCTGTAGTTTCTCTTAAGGAATTCACTGAGTTTGATATATTTTGTTGTGCTTTTGTTTGGGAACGAGTAACTATGCTAATGTAATTCTACTCAAAGCATCCGCATTAACGTTGTATTTACCAGGTTTGTAAGTAATATCAAAATCAAATTCATCCAACTCAATTCTCCAACGCATTAAACGAGAAGATACATTTTTTGATTTGTAAAGCCATATTAGCGGTTTATGATCAGTAATGATCGTAAATTTAACACCGTATAAATAAGGACGGAATCGTTTCACAGCGAAAACAATAGCAAGCAACTCCTTCTCCACAGTAGAGTAATTCTTTTCGGCTTGATTTAATACTCGGCTTGCATAAGCCACAGGTAAATCATCTTCACCGAGTTTTTGTGAAAGGATTGCTCCAAGCACTATATCACTAGCATCCGTAGTTACAAAGAACGGTTTCTGGAATTCAGGGTATTGCAGAATTGGAGGGTTTATTAAAATTCTCTTGAGTTTCTGAAAACTTTCATCACAGAAAGCATCCCAAATGAATTGTACATTTTTCTTTAATAATGCATTCATTGGTTGGGCCATTTCAGAGAATTTGTCAATAAACCGCCTGTAGTAACCTACTAAACCCAAGAAAGACTTTATTTTTTTTTGATTTTTAGGAGTGGGAAAATATTGGATGGCTTCGATTTTTGAGGGGTCAGGCTTGATTCCGTGGTTAGTGATAATGTGTCCCAAATAGCATATTTCCTTTCTAATAAAATGACATTTTTTAGGTTGTAATTTGAGATTATATTTACGGAATGATTGCAACACATCGATAAGCTTTTTAATGTGGTCGGAAAGATTATACCCATACACAACGACGTCGTCCAACTAACAAAGCATTTCAATCCGTTCAAACCTGTAAGAACGCTATTCATTATTCTCTGAAAAGTTGCGGGTGCACCTTTGAGACCAAAAGGCATTCTAGTAAAGTGGTAGTGCCCCATTTGAGTACTAAATCCTGTTTTTTCCTTATCTTCTTCATACAATGGGATTTGGTGGTAGCCATCCGCAAGATCCAACGTCGTAAAATAAACGGCATCTCCCAATTGTTCCAAAATTTCAGAGATATTGGGTAACGGGAAGGTATCGTTTATTGTTAAATCGTTCAATCGACGGAAATCGACGACAACTCGCCAACGTTTTGTTTCGTCGTTTGATTTTTTAGGAACGACCAGTAAAGGAGAATTGAACGGGGATTTACTTTTTTCAATTATACCATCTGCAAACATTTTTTCAACTTGAGAATTAATTTCAGATTTTGCTGCATGAGGTAGACGATATGGCTTAACATTAACTGGCTCCGAATCTGACTTTAAAGGGATACGATGAAATCCTGTATTTGTAATTGTAAGACGATCGCCTGGCAGAAAAAAGATATCATTAAACTCCCGACAAATTTTAATTATGGAAGATTTTTCTTCTGAGTTCATGTGTGCTGTATCTATATGACTTTCTAAATTACGTAATCTATTTTCTAAGGTATCTGACCAATGGTTTAGTTGAAGAATCTGATAGTTATCTAAGCTTTCGGGTCCTATGTACATTCCGTCTAATTTTACAGTATATTCATTAGTATTTATCACACTAATTGTGGCGAACGAGTTTATTATTTTGATAATCGCGTTAGCCATGTACACGCCCGGTTGTATCATCTTCGACGAGCACAAATATTCATCATCTAGCTTTGATTTAAATCTTATATTGACAATCGTTTCTGAACGGCTAAGTAAAATAATAGGAGGATTGTTGGAAGTAAGATTTAATTGGATGTTATCATTGGTCTCCGAATTCGTGTTTATTTGTATAATGTTGCGCGAGTAATCAATGGTACACTTATTTTGTCGAAGGAAATCATTTCCGATGATTCCCGCACAATTTATAGGAAACACAGATGGCACTATGTGAAACTCATGTACAATTATGTAGTTTTCCTGAACGTAAATTTTAGAAGTATATGCTGCTAATGTGTCAATTGATTCTTGAGTTATCCCTTTTATTGATAGTTTTTTGTTAGGGTAACATAAGGTATCTGGTTTTATAAATTCTTTCTTAATTACGCTAATATCGGCCCCAGTATCGACTAAAAAGAATTGAGGTTCGTGTAATATATCTAAATTTAGTTTCACGAATTTAATATTATCGTTATAAAAGTTTATCGAAAAACAATATGATTTATTCGTTGTATAAGAGCCTGAGACTGACTTTTCATCTTTTGACGGATGTAGATTTAGATGTTTTGAACCTTCACCGCTACATCCTTCTGCTCCCGGTGAAGTTCGTTTAAGTTTTCCGAGACTTGAGCTTGTGACGTTGATACTTGTTTATTCTCAAATTGGTTTTTTCTAAAGTTAGCTTTTTCACGCGAGCGACATACACTTATGTGATGCCCAAACTTTTTACAATAAGCACACGGATAAGAAATTTGTTGTATTCTTGGGATGCCATTGCCTTGATTTTGGTTTTGTGTGAAAGATCGAGCCGGTGTTTGTCGATTGTTATTAAACGGTGAAGTGAAATTTGAATTTTTATTATGAAATGGATTGATTTGTTGAAGATTAGAGTTTCGATTAAAACAATTTAATGCTGTATGTCCAGATTAAGAACAAATCTGACATTTAATAGGTTGACTAGTCGAAGCCTGAGATCTTGAAATTTTAAATTTACTGGATTGAATTAAACTTTCTTCTTCTATACCTTTAGAAATAGCATCCTTCAAATTTTCAAATCTACAAGCTTTTATTAAAATTTTTAATGGGTCTCTAAGGCCTTCTTCAAAAGCACGCAAGGCTGTTCTAGAATTTATAATTTTAATATTTTCCTGTAAAATTCCAGCATCCGAAGTAGTAGATGCACATGATTTATTTAAATCCGCAAGAAGGTTCTCGATTCTAATGCCGAAATCTTTTACATTTTCGTCAAACCGCTGACGAGCTTGAACAAGGTCTACTTGAATATTTTCCAAAGCCCTAATATTCGAAAATTTTTGGTTCAAGTCTTTTTCTAGTTGTTGCCAATTCTCATATGAACTTGTTAAGACTGTTTGATTATAAGCAGCATCAACTAATTTAATTTGTACCAATTCTAGGAACATGGAGCGATCCTCTTTTGTTTTTGCATCCTTATAAACTAAATTGCAACATTGCAAAACTCTAGGTAATTTTTCAGAAGTTCCATCAAACTCCGGTATTAGTTTAATGGCTCTATCGAAATTGAAAGACATGTTTAAGTCACAAGATTCTATTTGATTTCCGAATTTTTTTTCACATAAGTTTTTATCGATGGTTAAAGGAAATTTTAAATCGTAATAAGGTAAAAGAGATGTAAGCGGATTGTTAACACAAGATCCAATTTTATCATTTACGTCCGATTTAGAACAATCACTTTTATTCGATTCTTGCAAAATGTTAATTCTTCTATTTCGTAACGGAATATACTTATCTGGATTATCATTCATTTAATTTAATAATACTCTAATCGTTTTTAAATGTTAATTGATTTAAATTGGAAATTATCGCACACAATAATTTATTAAATGTTTTACAAAATTTTAGGGAATAAAGTACAATTAAAATTGTAATATATTTATTATAAGCAAACTCAAAAAAAATATAGAATTTAATATTTAAAAAAAATTATTTAAAAAGAGACACTTACAATTGTATTACTGGTTGTGTGTGGTAATTATAGAATATATCCATGATATTGATGAGTTGATCAGCTAGCTTGTGATGGTGTTGTCATCCGTTATGTATTTTAAATTGTTGATCAGCTGGATTATTTCATTAACAATTCCGTATATTAAATTTCGTAATTCGATGTTAATGACCCCATAAACGACATATTAATAATTGGAAGATTTTTTTTTGTTGTTTGTGATTTTATCAATAAGGTGTTACTGTAGTTGTAACATTAATGTTGTTGGCAAATGATTTATGTTATCGATGAATGAACAATAAATTTTGAAGATGATACTGAATTTATTGTTAGCTATTTTATGATTCTGTTAAAGTTGTTTTGTGCCAAATTGATCTCATTAATTCGAAAGATTTTTTTTTTTTTAGATTTTAACGCAGAACTTGATACGAATACTAGTTGATTACAAATGTTAATTAGTTTCACAAGCATAATCGAGCACAACTACTTAGACACACTATGATATACGAGGGCAAATCAAAAAGTCTTGCAATATCATATGAAAAAAAAGAGTGAGAGAGACAGCAATATTTTTATTTTTCGACATAATCTCCTTTAAGGTTTATACATTTGTCACATCGATCAATTAACTTACCTAAACCCTCTAAAAAAAAAGATTTCTTTTGCTCCATAAAATATTCATTTACAACAGACTGTACTTCATAGTCACTGGAAAATTTCCGGCCCCTTAGTGTTTTTTTCAAATTGGGAAAGAGAAGTAGTCACTGGGTGCCAAGTCTAGACTGTACGGTGGATGCGGAATTTCCACGAAGCCGCAGTCCTTTAATGCAGCTTGAGCAATATTAGCCTTGCGCACTGGTGTATTGTCGTGAAGAAACAAGATTTTTTTCCTAACTTTCCTTGGCCGTTTTTCCCGGATCGCTTTTTTCAATTTTCGCAAAACCTCTGCGTAATATATGCCTGTGATTGTGGTTTTCGGTGGCATATAATCGATTATCAAAATTCCTTCAGCATCCCAAAAAATTGTTGCCAAAACCTTACCAGCAGACGGTTGAGTTTTGAATTTCTTTGGTGGTGGTTCACTACGTTTAATCCATTGCATCAATTCTTGTTTGGATTCCAGATCCCAGTGATGAAGCCATGTTTCATCGCCTGTTATTATGTTACCCAAGAAATTTTCTGGATCTGCTTTGTACATATCTAAAATCGCCTTTGAAGTTTAAACACGCATTTTTTTTTGTTCAGCATTCAACAAACGGGGAACCCATCGCGCACTTACTTTCGACATGTGAAGGTGGTCATGTAATATAGTATATGTGGTACCGTATGAAAGAGAAAGTCTCCACGCTAACCGCGGAACAGAAATACGCCGGTCCTCCAATACAATAGAATCAGCCAAAATTACGTTTTCATGGCTAATAGCATCTGCTGGCCGACCCGAGCGGTTATCGTCTTATAATGACTCCCAACCACTTTTGAATAATTTTACCCACTTTGTTACTGTGGCATATGATGGTGCAGATTCGCCGTAAACTTTTGATATATAGTTGAATATATAAATTGCATTTCGTCCATCTTTATAGAAAAATTTAGTAACGGCGCGATATTCAATTTCATTCATTTTAAGAAAAATTCAAAACACATGTTACTAAATTGACAAAAACAAACGAACCGTAAAATTTACATCGAAATGTTCTTCTAGAAGTTTCATCGTGACAAAAAATGGTTTTGAAAAATATATTGTTGTCTCACTCACTCGTTTTTTTCATATGATATTGCAAGACTTTTTGATATACCCTCGTAGTTATTTGACTATTTTTATAACTTGCAATATTATGTCGCATTATTATTGACAACGTTAGCACGACACTATCAGCACATTATTAAAGTTAATTTATTTGCAAACTTACATTAAATTTTGGAAATTGTACGCTAACAATATTTTTAGAATTTTGAATATGAATTACGGTTTAAATCACAAGTCAAAATTTTATGCACTTACAAGGACGCTCAAAAAGATTTATAAAACGTGGTTGTGGCGTCTTTTTATAAACGGCATTTGCAAAAGTCGTTAGTTTGGCGTTTTAGTAGTTATTTGCCCGCACAGTTTCACTACACATATTACGTTTAGTTTTTATCTTTTTTTGCAACAATAATAACGATCTCACAATATACTATATGTAATTAAATAATTTATCGCTATACACAAGTCACATGAAATTAAATGGTTTTCTTTAAAAATGGTTATGTTTTTTAAGATTAGCACGGTTATTTTGATAAGCGTTCAATGAAACCCACAACGGGTACTTTTTAGATGATATCGGATGATTTTATGTATATACATCCAACGATATCATCCCACCGCTGCCACCAAATTTGTTGAGGGTTTATTAAATAAAATAACCTTAGCACCATATTTTATTAAGTTTTAACTTTAAACACATTATTATAATTTATTAAATAAACAATATACATTTATTATACAAGATGTGACTTGTTACTTTACAATTAAACTGTACTGAACTGACTTTTCTAAAAATGATTAAAGCATAATTTCACCTCGGTATTTAGGTGTATTGTATAAAGGAAACAGGTTAAATATATATATATATATATATATATATATATATATAATGTAAGTATATAAAGAATAATAATTACGAACTAAATACATAGAAGACAGGGGTATACAACAATAGTAATACGATGTTGACTTAGTACCACGATATACCAATGATTGCGTTACACATTGCACAAATCAATATCTCTCTCTAAATACACTAACCAAATATATAATATGTAATTGTACTAAATCGTTCGATTCAATAACCATTTGCTAATCATCAATAAATTATTTTAGGGTGCAGCTAGGTATGCTTGATATCTAGCATCTTGAGTGACGCTTATAGTGGAAACAACGTGATCACTATAGATGAGAAACCATTCGCAGTATGTTTTACAAGATAGTTTGGGAGATAAAAAAAATATTCGCGTATTCTCGTATAAATATTCCAATAACGAATATTTAAATTAAGAACGAATATAGAATGTTAATAAACCATGGGTCAGGTTCAATTTTCTACTAAACACCAAAATATTAATTCTTAGTAAGGGAACTTTATTTTCTCGTTTGCTTATTGCGGATATATCTTGCGTGAAGTTACTTTCATTTCATAGAGTAATTCATCCAAATTATTTTGATATTGACGAACCGTGTTTTCCTTTACATAATCATCCTTTTATATATTAATAGCACTGGAACTAATCAAGTTTTGACTCACGATCACAAGAGCAGTTTTTATTGAGCCAATGGAGCCCTGGAATAAATCCGATATGACGCCTAAATTACAATATGTAAGAAGAAAACAAAGCCATTATGATATGGCGAACGAAGCTATTACAGCAACGAGATAGTGTACTGCAACCTCGGCCAGTTCAAACTGAACTTCGTATTCAGGAGGCGTAGAGCTACAAGAAATAATCCGAAGTTGTATCGGATCACGTTCTATAAATAAGAAGATCAAGATGTGCTCGTAGTAGTGAATTGTGAAAACGGAATAAAAGGTTCCAAAATGTACAAACAAAAACGAATTACTTGCGATCGAATGACGGTTACCTATACATATGTTAAGCAGAGGGACGATGTCGAAGCAAATGAAAACAATATAAATTTGTATCCTCGCAAATTTTTAATGATTCATGAATATGTTACATATATATGTTCCGATTTATTCTCCACAATCGAAAGTATTCTACAAATTACTTCTTGTTGTGTTTGCATGACATGAATATAACTTTAATTAAACTTTTCTGTATTGTTGCTGGCAATGTAATTTAGAAAGTAATAAACTCAAAAGTATCTCAAAATATTCAAATAAAACTCGACAAACGATTGGAATGAATCATGATTTGTGCAAAGTAAGGAAACACGTTACATATATCTTGACAACACTTTCATACCAACCTAAACAGTTAAAGATTGTCGTGTTCTGTGCATTACATATTGAGTAGGCTGGAGCATGAAGCAAAATGTGTTGTATGTAACACGCCAATTTGAATAATAATCAAAAGGACAAATGGTTTAATGATTGTTGACGCATTCGACTTGTACCCCCGTTGAGTAATTAAATGAATATAAAGCAACAACAAAATTGATTTACCCGTAAGGTAAATTTCTTGGAATACTGTTTTTGTGTAATTTTATCTGTTATCGGAATTGGTCTATATTGTATCTTAAGTGGAACTAAACGAATAGACAAAAAGTGTATATAAAACACAGGACATTATCGAGATCAAACCCACTTTTAAAATTTTGTTACGGCAAGGTGTCCGCACTCGAACTCTTGAAAACCCATACCGAGCATTGTATATTATGTCAAGATATGATTTTCTAGTTAATTTGTTGAACAATAAACTACTCGAGCACGCTCTAAATCTTTGCACTAGACAATACAGCAATACATAATAGAATGGACCAGAATTGTAGGCACGTTCTATTATGTTGAACAATAAAAATTTTAAGACCATTATTTAATTATATATGTATGAAGAGAATTCCTAAAATGTTACAATTGAACGTTAATTTTGTTTAAGATCTTCTTTTCAGATGAACACCGGGGGTCCTTGTATACCGATAAGGATTTAATATGAATTTAATTTTTTTCCGTAAGATGTTATACTAGACCAATATTGTTATTAGGTGTAATTAGAATAGGAATGGCGCTAATTTTATTTTCGAGTCCTTTTTGAATACAAAAAAGGAATACATTTTTTTTTGTTGTGTAACCGAAATGTGTAAAAAAAATACGAGTCCAATGTGTGCGTATAACGAAGAACCAATTATCTCAAATTAATCAAATACGCGGTCCACAATATTCCTTTTATATCGCGCGAGACCGGAGAGAGTCCCACTCTTAAACTGAAACCTCTGTATTTATTTAAATATAATAACAACAAATAAAACATTAACATTTAAATATTAAAACAACAACACGATGCCTACCTACATATACAATGCGCTACTGTATGCACATCACACTAAACTGAAACTCCAATTAACACTTTTATTTATTTCGTACCTATCCGCGTCTAACAGAAAAAATCTTAATTTTCAATTTCTAACAATAATATTGTTTAAACATTGAACAGCAACAACAACAACAGCAACAAAAACGCCATAATTTAAAATATTTACGCTAAACAATTTTTTATTTGTTATTAGAGATGATGAAAAGATGAAAATTAAAAAAAAATTCTTCTAAATTTGTGAAAAGCTTTGTGTGAGGTCTTTTTTGCCGCGTCGGCTAACATTGAAATCATATTTAATTGATTTTCTTGCTAATTAATTATATAAATACTAATAATAAATAATAAAATACATGTATAAAGGAGGATTATGAAACAATACCGAGTTGTGTATTTATTTACAGACCCAATGCAGTGTTAAAAATTGTATGATGTTGGAGAAATGTAACTTGGAAATAATTTAAATAGAAGAAATCTAGGTATGACTGGAAAATTGTGTAGGAGCGTGTAAAATATATAGCTCTAAGAATTTGAGAGTGTTATTAGTTGGCGGCGTCTGATGTGGAAGAAAATAGTTGGCCAAACCAAAGAACGCCAGCTCCTCAGATTCTGAAGGGATGCCGAGGAGGGCAAATTTGTAAAAAATCCCAAATTTGAGCCTAAGGCTAACAATAAGTTTTGCTTAATGCCTAAATAAAAAAGCTTACGCCCACTGATTTGTTTTGGGCTAGAGTACTTGAAAAAAAAACGAAACTTAGCTCGGTTGGGCTGGGTGTAAGTAGATGGGGTTCGGTGGGTGTGGGTGTGGGTGTGGGTGAATGTGAGTGGGTGTGATATTTGAAATACGCAAATCACACTGCATAGAACCTTCTTTTTTTACACATGGAATAATAATACTAATTTATATGCAACAAAAATGCTTATAGAGTTCAGCTCCAAATCTTTCCCGTCTTTTTTTTCTCTATATAATGCGACCCCAAAAACATCTTCGATGTTAAAAAACGATTTGTTGCTATTTGCAACTCCACATTTTAACAGAGCATAAAAAGGATAATAAAAGAAAATATAGCTTAAATAGATTTGAGGTTGTCAATCACGAGAGTAATCGGCATTTTATTTTATCTGGGTATATCGTATATAAACATTTAAGGAATTCATCTTCCATATAATATATTTAGAGAGTGATTTATTAATTTATAGTTTTGAGTTTTGATTTAAGATTTTGTTTATTTACCCCAAAAACACGCTAAAAATTTTGAGCCATTAACACATAATTAGAGATGCCTTGAAAAATATTAGTATTCCAGCGCTTTTGACTTGGTTTCATAATTTAATTGTGATGGGAGAATAACCTATCAATTTCTTAAAAGAATTGAGCACCCATGATATCTTACAATTGTTTGAGAGTATCAATTTGAAATAGATTGAAAGACTTTTTATAGATTCAGTTAACTATTTATTTTTATATAAAATTACTTTGTTGTGGGTCCACCCTTAATTACTGCAGAAATTCTTTTGTGTAGAGAACTTACAAGTTTTTTAGATTCTACAAGACTTATGGCGCTCCATTCTTGGTGGACACAGCGTTTTAGGTCAACTTTGTTATTTATTGTGTGGCACCTGACTCTGCGTTTTAATAAACTCCAAAAATGTTCTATGCGGTTCAGGTCCGGAAACTGAGCGGGCCACTCCAAAACCTTTTAACGGGCCCCTTATGTCCGGCTAACACAATCGAGTTGGGTAGACGTCAGTGGAAAATTGGGGTTCATTTGCCGACATAAGAATGATGGGGCCGTACAAACCATTGTGTTATTTCAAAATTCACTACCAGGAGAAAATTTGACTCATCCTCCCAATTCACAACAACACCATTGACCAATACTTAAAACAAAATTTACTCCATTATAACAACAAACAAAATTTATTTATGGAAAATGACAACGAACATCAATATTAAAATATCCATCGTACAAATTTATGGAAAATTACGAGATAGAATTTATTGAAAATATTTAGGATTTAATAAAAATAAAATTGATAATATGTATTTCACTTACATAGAAAGATCAAAAAAAAATTGTATAATCGTGAAATTGGATGAATGGATTATATATATGTATAATAAAGTTTACAATTAAACTCACCCAGTTTTTTCCGCAAGGTACTCGTTGGTAATACTGTGTGGCTGTGAAACAAAAAATGTTAAACTTAATCCTACACTTTCATACACTTTCTTTTTGCAGTATTACCGCTTACACTTAACAGACTTTTCTTTCTTATAATTTTTTTTTCTTCCAATTTTGCTTTTTTTATCAATTTTCTTTTTTTTTTTTTATATATAACGGGTGATTTTTTAAGAGCTTGAGAACTTTTTTTTAAAAAAAAACGCATAAAATTTGCAAAATCTCATCGGTTCTTTATTTGAAACGTTAGATTGGTCCATGACATTTACTTTTTGAAGATAATTTCATTTAAATGTTGACCGCGGCTGCGTCTTAGGTGGTCCATTCGGAAAGTCCAATTTTGGGCAACTTTTTCGAGCATTTCGGCCGGAATAGCCCGAATTTCTTCGGAAATGTTGTCTTCCAAAACTGGAATAGTTGCTGGCTTATTTCTATAGACTTTAGACTTGACGTAGCCCCACAAAAAATAGTCTAAAGGCGTCAAATCGCATGATCTTGGTGGCCAACTTACCGGGCCATTTCTTGAGATGAATTGTTCTCCGAAGTTTTCCCTCAAAATGGCCATAGAATCGCGAGCTGTGTGGCATGTAGCGCCATCTTGTTGAAACCACATGTCAACTAAGTTCAGTTCTTCCATTTTTGGCAACAAAAAGTTTGTTAGCATCGAACGATAGCGATCGCCATTCACCGTAACGTTGCGTCCAACAGCATCTTTGAAAAAATACGGTCCAATGATTCCACCAGCGTACAAACCACACCAAACAGTGCATTTTTCGGGATGCATGGGCAGTTCTTGAACGGCTTCTGGTTGCTCTTCACTCCAAATGCGGCAATTTTGCTTATTTACGTAGCCATTCAACCAGAAATGAGCCTCATCGCTGAACAAAATTTGTCGATAAAAAAGCGGATTTTCTGCCAACTTTTCACTGGCCCATTCACTGAAAATTCGACGTTGTGGCAGATCGTTCGGCTTCAGTTCTTGCAGGAGCTGTATTTTATACGGTTTTACACCAAGATCTTTGCGTAAAATCTTCCATGTCGTCGAATAACACAAACCCAATTGCTGCGAACGGCGACGAATCGACATTTCACGGTCTTCAGCAACACTCTCAGAAACAGACGCAATATTCTCTTCTGTACGCACTGTACGCATTCGTGTGGTTGGTTTAATGTCCAATAAAGTGAACTGAATGCGAAACTTGGTCACAATCGCATTAATTGTTTGCTCACTTGGTCGATTATGTATACCATAAATCGGACGTAAATCGCGAAACACTTTTCGAACAGAACACTGATTTTTGTAATATAATTCAATTATTTGCAAGCGTTGCTCGTTGGTAAGTCTATTCATTATGAAATGTCAAAGCATACTGAGCCTCTTTCTCTTTGACACCTTGTCTGAAATCCCGCGTGATCTGTCAAATACTAATGCATGAAAATCCTAACCACAAAAAAATCACCCTTTACATTTTTTTTCACTAAATCTTATATTTTTTTTTTTAAATTAGCTTAACTTAAATATCAATAAAACTAGATACTATATATATATTTTTTTTTTGTATCACGAAATGATAGACTAGGTTTTTTTTTCTTAACTGTGAATCACATGTTCGTTATAAGAACTTCCGTTGTATCCAAATTTTGTACATCAACATATGAGTAGTATGATACGAGTGGTACGGTTTGAAGTACCGTTGGGTTACCGCTATAAAATTATTCCCGCTATCGTCCCTACTGATGATAGTGGAACTTCCGTTTCCCACGTTAAAGATGCTAAGAATTCTTAACTTGATGCGACTATTTTAATACGATTTATTCAGGTAATGCTCTACTGAGGTACCTTTAGCTTTACTCAGGTAACGCTTTATTGAGGCCACCGTTAGGCCTTTTGTCCCCTTCACCCGCGATTTCAGGTTGATTTAAAATATTCACAGCCTTTATCACCAATATAAAACAAAAAAATTGGAATTGACAAAAAAATCCCACAGAAAAAAAGCAAACCAAGCTTACCTATATGTGTTAGTTAGGGTAAAATCCTTTTGGCCCTGCTGTTTAGGGTTTTGAGTTTCTTATTGCCTTAATTATTATTAAGTATTTTTTTTTTTTTTAATAATTATGATTACTAGTATAATTATTAATTATCAATTACCCGTTTATTTATAATTATAAATACACACACTTCAGATTGGGTTTACCTGTCACAATGGCCTCACAAATTATGCTGAAATTATTCTAAAGCCAAGCTGAAACTTTGGTCATGTATATAAGGTACTCAATTGCTGGGTATATAACGAAATACGTACGATCGAGAAAAAAGATATTCAGCTCGCCTATATACTACTAATGTACAATAATTGTATATACTTCCACAATTCACATTTCATTATACTGGTGCGTACTATACCATCCCATTCTGTCATCACAGTGAAGTATGTAAATTAGTATAATTGTTTTTATATACCATACATTTAATGTTTAGGTAGGTATGTACTTTATATACCAAGTATATAAAATTTCTTGACATTGAGCCAAAAAATTGGTCAGCACCCTCTAAATCAATATTGACTATTAGATAGCCGTAACAACCTAAATGCCATTTTCTTGAAACCATGCCATTGTGTGGGTAGATTTATCACATGGCGCGTTATCCTGCTGGAATTTAACGCTATCCATGTTTGTATCACTAAAAGTGTTAAAAATGAGGACAGCAACGCATATTCTATTACTTTTATGTATGTTGAAGCGTTCATGTGGTCCTCACACACGAACATTTCGCCACTCCAGAATTAGTCATGCACATTAGACCATTATGCTGCCTCCGCCGTGTATTACGGTTGGTACCACACCACTCAGATATCATTCTGCAAAAGCCTTCGATGCGATTAATGAAGTTATTAATATAAGGAACTCGTTCGTAGTTTATGTGGTTGATGATATTAACTTATAATATGGAATTTTGACCAGCAACTAAATTGTTTAAGATAGAATGCAATAAAATAACAGATGTGGAATCTTTATTCGTGGATGCCATGCTTGCTCGTGATTGGATCATGTCTCCAATGATACCAATCACAAAAATTTTGATATTGTATGTGACTTAACCAACTTAATGGCGAGTTCGGAAAATGTACAACCAACCAAATAGAACTTCAAAGAAACAAGTCAGGTCACACAAAGTTACCACAAGTCTAATGTTGATCAATTTAAAGTTATTGTGCTGCAAGGCTTCGAAATTTATGTACCTATGTGCAGTAAACAAAAAAGTGGTTCAATGATAGACTAGTAAACTTAAAAAATTGGAAATCGAAAGCATAAGCCAAAATTTTAAAAAGCGGGTTAGAAGTGGACAAAGCTATCTTTCTACAATACAGTAATGATTTTGAAATTTATTTCAAACCAAAAGACAGGCCGTATATATCTCGATTAAATTCAGGTTTGGAGACGATTTAGTCTTGGCAATATACCTTCTTCTATTCTTAAGGAGTACGCTAACATTTAAACAATTCAACTATGTTATACCTATTCGCGATATGACACCACATGCTATAGAGAAATTTAAACTTCATCCCAGTTCATAAATTGTTTGAATTATTTATATGCAACAACTTTAAATCAAACAACAAAACAAATTAGGAATTGTTCAAGCAGTTAGTAGAAGAATAGAACTTCGAGTGCCAATCAAAAGCGGAAATGAAATAGAACAGGAACTACATGAAGGAGCATGTCATAAAATGGTCGGCTTGGGAATGCACCCCCAAATTATCATCCAGGAAAGAAAACTCTGTTATTTACTCAATAGAAGTAAGAGAACTAGTGCATCTTAATCAACTTGTGCATCAAACTTAAGGCAGTCATAAAAGCAGTGAAACATGAAACAATTGGAAAATGTTTTGTTCTCTAGCTTGTTTAAACACATAAAGTTCGCGTAATAGAAATCATAACAACAGATTTCACGTGCGTTTAAAAAGTTCGCGTAATAGAAATCATAAAAACAGATTTCACGTTGTTTGAATGAGATGAAGCACCAGAATGATCAACAATCCTCATCCGGAGAACGACAACCTGAGGTTCCTGAAGAAGATGAAATCCTAGACCTGCAAATAATAAGAATCCGAAGAATGAATAGCGAGATAGCAAGTGCTGAAGAATTGCTAGAAGAACATTCACCAAAGGCCACACTGGAAAGCACGTACGTGGAGTTACGTATTTTAATGGATAAAATTACAAACGTTCATGACGAAATTTGCGTAAAATCTATTAAAAATGCGGCAATTGGGAAATCAAATTACTTCACCTTCGATTATTACATAAAGGCAAGAAAATCATATAAAGATGTAACACAAAGAATACAGGAAGTTTTATCAGGCATGAAAGATGAAGCTAAAATCAACACATCATTTCATCAAGAACAAGCGATGCATTGCAATGTGAGACTACCGAAATTAGAGTTACCAAAGTTCTATGGTGACTATTCGAAATGGTCAAATTTCCGAGATTTGTATTGCCAAATTGTGCACGAAAATAAACAAATACCGAACGCAGTTAAAATCTCGTATCTAAAAACATGTATTGGTGGCTCTGCGGCAAAAATAATAAGTAACCTGGAAATAACAAACGACAACTACAACATAGCATGGCAGCTGCTAAATGATAGGTACGAAAATAAAAGGCTACTTGCTCACAAGCAGTTAGACATTTTTTTACGGTTACCTAAGCTATCCCAGGAATCAGGAGAAGCCCTGAAAGAATTGCATGATACAACAAAGGAAGTTCTCAATGCATTAAAAGGATTAGGATTCGATACATCTACCTGGGACTTATTCATAACGCATATATTACTAAAGAAGGTTGATAGCGAAACCAGCAAACTGTATGAAATGCAGTTAAAGGATCCCAGAAAGGTCGAGGATCTCAAAGATTTTCTCCGATTTTTGGAACAACGGTTTCTCTCACTTGAAACACATAAAAAATTTACCACAACCAACAAACCTTATGAGGTACGTGCAACGCAGCATAAAATTGTTAAGAACTTACACGTCAATAAGGAGAATACTGTAAGAACTAATTGTCGAAACTGTGATGGAAATCATAAACTAAGTCAATGTGCGAAGTTCAAAGCATTAAGCGTATACGAAAGAACACAGCTTATCCAACTCCTAACGTTATGTAGAATTTGTTTTGAGAAACATAACACTATAACTTGCAAAAGTGGCGAGAAATGTAACGTTTGCAATGGGAACCATAACACACTCATGCATAACGTTAACAACCCAACTAAGTTGAACATGCTCTCTCATAATTCAAACAATGAAGAGACACTTCAAACTCTGCTTGGTACGGCATTAATTACAGCACAAAGGGATAACCAAGAACCAATAACTTTGCAGGCCTTGATCGACTCCGGTTCACAAGGTACCTTCATCACAAAAGGTGCTGCAAATTTACTCAACGTAAGGAAGAAGAAAACAAATATTGCCATATCAGGAATGGGTGGAGTCAAAGCAGGAATTTGTAAACACATAATTGATTTCGATGTAGCTCCGAGATTTGACAGTAAATTTTCGGTTCGAATGGAAGCGATGGTGTTCGATCAACTGACGCATCACCTGCCAGAAGCTAAATTTAACACAAACGAATTTAAGCATCTACAAAACATAAAGTTGGCAGATCCAAAATTTAATGAACCAAATCAAATCGACATTATAATAGGAGCTGACTATTATCCAGCAATTGTGTTGAACAACATAATAAAGGGGAATGAACGAGAACCCATGGCGCAAGAGACCGAGCTTGGTTGGATAATAATCAGATGCATGAGGTCAGCTAATCAAGCAACTAAAACTAGCTTGGTGTCAACAAAAGTGATCAGTGAACAACTACAGTTACTCATAGAGAACGAGGGCATAGCTGATGGAACAACACGAACTGAAGAAGAGGAGAGAGCTGACGAACATTTTGTAAAAACCGTTCGACGTGATTCCAATGGCAGGTATATTGTAAACTTACCCTTGGAAGAAAACGTTCCGACGCTAGGAGAATCACGAAAAACGGCCATTGCCAGACTAATTCAATTAGAAAGACGGTTCGCTAGAGATGTAAACTTTAAACAAAGATATGTAGAATTCATGAGAGAATATCAGAAATTAAAACATATGGCACCAGTGAACCAAACGCTTACGTGTCATAAGAATGAATCCAGCAAAATCTACTATATCCCACATCATGGAGTAGTAAATGAGGACAGCAGCACCACCAAACTGAGGGTCGTATTTGATGCATCAGCTAAAACAACAAACGGTTTAAGTTTAAATGATATAATGTTAAACGGCCCAAAAATTCAAGAGGACTTGGATAAACTAATTCTAAGATGGAGAGAACATAGATATGTTATAGCGGCAGACGTAGAGAAAATGTTTAGACAAGTTTGGATAGATGAAAAGCAGCAAAACTATCAGAGAATTGTTTGGAGAGAAGATTCTAACCTTGCAATACAAGATTTTGTCTTAAAAACAGTTACCTATGGAACCAAGGCAGTTAGTTTTCTAGCAATAAGAACAATGCACAAATTAGCGCAAGATGAAGCTGAAAGCTACCCCGTTGCTTCTAAAATATTGAAGGAAGACTTTTACGTAAACGATATGTTAACCGGAGGTGACACAAAAGCAGATGTTCTCAATGCTTATAATGAATTAAGCGGCATAATGGCAAGAGGAGGATTCTTGCTACGGAAATGGACTTCGAACGATGCATCAATCCTTGCCGAAATTCCAAAAGAAATACAAAGCAATGGCACAATCACCATTAAATTGAATGACATTATTAAAACGTTGGGCATTTTATACAATCCAAGAGATGACAACTTTCAATTCAGCACGCAACGTTTACAGCTTTCTACTTCAAACATCTCAACTAAAAGAACAGTGCTGTCGGATTCATCAAAGATTTTTGACCCAATGGGCTGGCTTTCTCCAATTACAATCAGCAGTAAGCTGTTAATGCAAGATGTCTGGATAAGTGGAATTGGTTCGGAAGACAAATTGCCCTCAGATATCGACAAACGATGGGCAAAATATAAAGATGAATTGAACAACATTGAGGCCATCGTCATACCAAGATGGGTGAACACAATTAAAAGCAAAAAGGTTGAAGTTCATGGTTTTGCGGATGCATCTGAGAGGGCATTGGCTGCGGTAGTTTATTACCGAGTTATTGAGGAGAAGGTGAAAACAAGTCTTATAATGGCCAAAACCAAAGTTGCACCAATAGCGAATAAAATTACTATCCCAAGGCTTGAACTCAATGCAACTTTACTACTAGTGAAGCTAGTAAACCATATTCGTGAGTCAACACAATATGCCGATGCAGAAGTGTATTGTTGGACAGATTCAACAATCGCGTTAAGCTGGATCAAGGGCAATATAAATAACTATAAACCATGGGTCTCAAATAGAGTGTCTGCAATGAGAAAACTGCTTCCTCAAGCTGTATGGCGTCACGTACCATCTGAAGAAAACCCTGCCGACGTCGCCTCAAGAGGAATTACACCAGGGGGACTTAAAGGTTGCGAAATTTGGTGGAATGGACCAACATTCTTACGCTTAAATAAAGGAAGGTGGCCTGAAGATATTGTGTCTGACACGAAATCGGAATTGAAACAGATAACATCACTAAACGTGAAAATAGAGCACCCATTTCTACAACTATTTTCGAGAATATCGGAATATCGAAAATTAATTAGAGTTATAGCTTATACGCACAGGTTCATTGACAAATGCAAAAACTTAATAATACCAAGAACAGTGAAGATCAATGCTGCTGAATTTAAAAAAGCAAACGAAATCGCTATTAGGATGACACAAAATGAGGAATTCAACGAAGAAATCAAACGATTGCAAACAGGAGAACAGTTGCACAAAGGCAGTAAGTTATTATCATTGAATCCCTTCTTGGATGATAAAAATATACTGCGAGTTGGCGGCAGAATCGAAAAATCATTAGTCCCATATGATCAGCGGCATCCAATCATCTTGCCGAGGAATAGCCAATTAACCATCCTGATAATCAAGGATGCTCACCGTATTACCCTACATGGAGGAACAACTTTACTTGTCGCATTCTTACGACAAAGGTATTGGATTACAAGCGCAAGATCAGCAATAAGATATGTAATTCACAAATGCGTAACATGCTGTCGATACAGGAAAAATACAAACCATCAGTTAATGGCGCCACTACCGCGAGAACGAGTAACGGCGTCCATGCCATTTGAGATTTCTGGAGTAGACTATGCGGGCCCTATCTGTATTAAAACATCGAAAGGTAGGTCAAAACAAACATACAAGGGGTATATAGCCATCTTTGTGTGTTTTACGACAAAAGCCTGCCATATTGAAATAGTTAGCGATCAAACAACAGAAGCATTTATTGCCGCATACCGTAGATTCGCATCACGAAGAGGCGTGTGTACACACATCTACTCAGATAATGGTACAACCTTCGTTGGAGCCAACCGAAAAATAAATGGGCTATTCAATAAACTACTCCAAGCCCAACTAATAGAAGAAACGGCGTACCAAGGTACAAATTGGCATTTTATACCGCCTGGAACACCACATTTTGGTGGTTTGTGGGAAGCGGGAGTGAAATCGGCAAAATATCACCTAAAAAGAGTTATAGGTGATACACACTTAACATTTGAGGAATTATCAACGCTATGTAGTCAAATAGAGGCATGCTTGAACTCGCGGCCTCTATCTATAATTTCGAGTGAAAGCACACCTTTAATTTTGACACCGGCACACTTTCTAATTGGGAGATCATTGCTAATGGTGCCAGAAGACAATTATAGCGAAATAAAGCAAAATCGATTATCTAGATGGGAATTTCTACAAAAACTGAAGCAGCATTTCTGGAAGCACTGGCACACGGACTATTTGAACTCACTTCAACAACGATACAAATGGAAGCAAGTGCAACCAAATATTACCAAGGATCAAATTGTACTAATAAAGAACAAAGAAGGTTATCCCAGTACATGGCCAATGGGAAAGGTGGTGGAGGTTCATCCAGGTGCTGATGGTAATGTCAGAGTAATATCAGTAAAACATAAGAATGGTATTACAAAACACTCGATAAGAAATTTGTGCCCTTTACCAATCGATGACATCGGATATTCTGCACCACAAGCACAACCAAACGAGAATCAATTTGATATGGAGGAAAATATAACAACGGCCAGAAGAGTGACAAGAAGCATGAAGGCCAACCATTGTGGATTGAGTTCTGTCATGAACAACATGACAAACAATAGAACGCAATCAGTAAGGAAAGTGAAACCAATGAGGTTTGTGGCATTAATTAAGGCCATTATGTTTGTAATGATCATTTCACGAGGACACCTCACCAATGCAACTGACAAGGTACACATTCAACAATTTAACCAGCCAATTGGGGTTTATCTGGAAAAAATCGGCCACGTAGAAGTAATTGCAAAAGAATGGAATTTAATAATCCGTTACCAATTGACTAACTATTGGGAAGAAATAAAACAAATAAATGTGATTCATAAGGAACTAGCGGAAGCCTGTAAAAGAACACCTGGCATTAATTGTGCCTTGATACTTCACCAATTGGATTGGCAACTAGAGGTTGTACGAAAGAATAATGACTTCTTAATGTCCAGTAATAAGGAGAGACACCGCCAAAAGAGGGGAATTGGAGATACTACGGGGATCCTGCTTGGAGATATTTTCGGAATACTAACTCAACGGGAAGCAAATCAATATGAAAACAATTTTGAGACGATTGATGAAAACGAGCGACATCTATTAGATCTTCTTAGCAATCAAACCAGCATCATTGATAACACCATCAAGTTATTCAAACATAACACGAACCTGACATTGTTGTCGTTAAACAATTTCAGGGAAAATCAGAACCGACTGCAAATAGAAATAGATCTTCTGAAGGAATATGCTTCCATTGAGGAAAAAGTACGAGCAATATTTACAACAACTCTCGAAATAATTCTAATATTAAATAACATCAAAGAAACACAGGAAAGTTTGTTGGACTTAGTGCATAATGCTCAACAAAACGTCTTACATCCCACTCTGCTGACGCCATCGCAACTAGAACAAGAACTATCTAAGATACGAAAATATCTACCTCCGTCAATAACTGTGCTTAATGATCACACAGCCGACAATTTAGAGCACATTTACAAAACCATGAAATTACAAACACGAATAACTCAGGATAACCTAATAATACGAGCAACTATTCCATTAATATATTCATGGAGCTACACACTCTTCTCGGTTATTCCATTTCCAAATATCTATTACAACGAGTCCCAAGCATATATTGAAACAAGTGTAAATTATATTGCTGTGGATGAACATCGAGAACACTTCGCATCATTTACCAAAGAGAAATTAAATGATTGTCAAGAGGTCAAATTTAAACATTTCCTGTGCAAGGTGTCACAAGTTTACAATGCAGCATCTACGGAACATGCTTGTGAAATGGCGATCCTTCGTCATACCACAAATCTACAAGGATTATGTAAAATACAAACAATGAATGCAACCAATCACTGGATAAAGTTACATGACAAAAATCAATGGTTATTTATTGTCGTTGAAGAAACAAACAAGGATGCAATTTGTGGATCATCTGTCATAACGACACGGTTTAGTGGGTCAGGTATCTTAACATTAGATGATGGATGCATGTTACGAGATTCAAGCCAGTATCTAATTGCTGCCGATAAAGTTAATAGTGAGATAAAAGGAGAAATCAATACGCCCGTTTTCGTAAGGCACAACAACTCGAGCAAGCTAAGTTCAACCCCGAATTGGCAAACGATAAGAAACAACTATACTCATCGGGTGGAGGAAGATTATATTAACTTAACTGTGGATACCAGCAAGCTAGAGCACGACATAAAACTACTGAAGGAAAATCAATATATTCACAACAGCATCTCCCATTCCAGCCCCAAGAACTTCTAGGGCGCCCCAGGTTGTTTAAACACATAAAACAAAAGTATACAGAAATTTCTATGTTAAAATTGATAAATGTGCATTAACATATTTTTGTGCTACATTGGCACTTATATATAACACAAAATACACAAAATACAATTGTTATAATACGTGTAATAAAAATGCGCTCTTTGCACTTTTAGGTATAAAATTTTTGTATATCAGTAGATATTCAATGAATAAAAAAGTTAGTAGTTTAGTACTCAAAAACCTTACTCACATTCTTTTACTAAGTTTATTCCGGTATTAGCCCCCATCAGTGGTCCGCTCGGAATAAAATGAAAGAATATTCTAGTTCAAGCAGAGGCTGAACTAACAAGCTCCAACTAAAGATACCGACTATTCTCCTTGGAAAGTAACAAAAAGGTTAAAACGACCAAAAATGCAGATTCCCCCAATCAAAACAAAAGATAGGAAATGGACTAGAAGTGCGATAGATAAAGCTGACCTATTTGCTGAACACCTTGAAGAAGCATTTCAACCTCAAGGCACCCGTAAATTATTGCATATAACCAATGCAATCCTCAAGAAAAAACATGCGCCAATACAGTGGAAAGTAGCAGAAATAATAATGATTCCGAAATCGGGTAAGCCTATTTCACGTCTACCAACATTGGCGAAATTGTTTGAGGCTATTGTTGCTCAAAAGATTTAAAAGAACCATAGAACAAAGAAACCTTATCCCAGTATATCAATTTGGTTTCAGAGAGAAACACTCAACTATAAAACAGGTTCACGGAGGCTTATAGATGTCATTGAGAATACATTAGAGAGGAAAAATTTTCACTCTAGTATCTTCTTAGACATGACGCAGGCCTTCGATAAGGTGTGACACAGAACTTTACTCTTCAAACTACATAGAGATTTACCAAAACAATATTATATGATTTTAAAATCACACATAGAGAATCGTCACTTTCGGCAGGAGTCCCGCAAGGTAGTGTTTTGGGACCTCTTCTTTACCTGCTCTACACCAGAGATTTACCTCAATTAAATGATGTTAGGTTACCGAAACTGCAAGGAGCATGTGAAAAAATTATAAAGTGGCCAAAAATGTGGCATATTGGGCTCAATGAACCGAAATCCACGCATGTGAATTTTACTTATCCAAAAGTCAGCTAAAAATCTGTAATCATTAACGGTCAGCAGATTTCGTTTTTTAGCGAATTTTTTGCGAAAAATGTATTGGCTGCTCGGGAAAAATTTGGAATTGTTAACCGAAAAAAAATGCTATTAGATTTCAACAGGTGCTAAGGCCTGTAGGACTGACGGAATACAGCTCTGAGGCGTTCAAAGAAAACCAACACCAAAATAATACAAACCTTTCAAAACAAAGTACTACTTGGTATAGTTAACGCTCCGTGGTACATGAGAAATGATGATCGTCATAGGGACTAACATATCCAGACGGTTCAAGCAAAATAAAAAAAATTGCAGTAATTCATGGACAACATATTTATCAACACGTAAATGAAGAGCTTCGTTTTATGTTGGACACTGCACTACTGCATATGCAGAGATGATTGCAGAGAACGAAACTAATTGATTTAAGCTTTGTTCATACCACGGATAAAAGTCTCAGATTTTTCCATCCGAGATTTTTTTTCAATTTTTTTCAACTCTTTTGTATGAAAATAAGCCTGTCTGTTGTATAATTTACGTGATGTAATTGGTTAAAACGTAGGGTTAGAAAAATCCGAGATTTTTATCCGTCGTATGAACAAAGCTTTAATGGATAAATGACATCATTGCATGTCTGTGAAGTTAGCCCGAAAAATATCCCGAAGAAATGCGATGGCAACACTATAAAACAAATATCACGACATTTTTCAGTGTCATCCCGAAAAATTTTCTATATCACGCTAGTTTTGAATGTCATCCCGAAATTTTTTTTACTATCATGACATTTTTACTATCATGATATTTTTTTTTTTTTTTTGTTATCTCGAAAAGAATTCCTATACAGAACATTTCAGTAAACAAATAGCGACAGGCGTTAGAACCATCCCGAAACCAAAAAAAATATTGAAGCGCAGAAATTTATATCACGAGAAATTAATTCAATAACCAACAATTTACTAGCGTTGTTAATCCAAAAACGCAAAACAAATCACTCTGGTTATTAGTAAGAAAACAAATATTGTGGATCAAGTCTATGAGTCAGATTTTAGATATAGTCGTGTGAAGCCATAGTAGATATCACTTAATAGAGCAAGGTTGGTATGGAGTTTGTAGAGGAAGGATCCACCTTTCAAATGCACAAAAATTTAAATCAAGTCTATTAGTCAAATTTTAGATACAGTCATGTGAAGTCGTAGTAGATATCAATTAACAGAGCAAGGTTGGTATGGAGTTTGTAGAGGAAGGATCCACCTTTCAAATGCACAAAAATTTAAATCAAGTCTATTAGTCAAATTTTAGATACAGTCATGTGAAGTCGTAGTAGATATCAATTAACAGAGTAAGGTTGGTATGGAGTTTGTAGAGGAAGGATCCACCTTTCAAATGCCCAAAAATTTAAATCAAGTCTATTAGTCAAATTTTAGATACAGTCATGTGAAGTCGTAGTAGATATCAATTAACAGAGCAAGGTTGGTATGGAGTTTGTAGAGGAAGGATCCACCTTTCAAATGCACAAAAATTTAAATCAAGTCTATTAGTCAAATTTTAGATACAGTCATGTGAAGTCGTAGTAGATATCAATTAACAGAGCAAGGTTGGTATGGAGTTTGTAGAGGAAGAATCCACCTTTCAAATGCACAAAAATTTAAATCAAGTCTATTAGTCAAATTTTAGATATAGTCGTGTGAATTCGTAGTAGATATCAATTAACAGAGTAAGGTTGGTATGGAGTTTGTAGAGGAAGGATCCACCTTTCAAATGCCCAAAAATTTAAATCAAGTCTATTAGTCAAATTTTAGATACAGTCATGTGAAGTCGTAGTAGATATCAATTAACAGAGCAAGGTTGGTATGGAGTTTGTAGAGGAAGGATCCACCTTTCAAATGCACAAAAATTTAAATCAAGTCTATTAGTCAAATTTTAGATACAGTCATGTGAAGTCGTAGTAGATATCAATTAACAGAGCAAGGTTGGTATGGAGTTTGTAGAGGAAGAATCCACCTTTCAAATGCACAAAAATTTAAATCAAGTCTATTAGTCAAATTTTAGATATAGTCGTGTGAATTCGTAGTAGATATCAATTAACAGAGTAAGGTTGGTATGGAGTTTGTAGAGGAAGGATCCACCTTTCAAATGCCCAAAAATTTAAATCAAGTCTATTAGTCAAATTTTAGATACAGTCATGTGAAGTCGTAGTAGATATCAATTAACAGAGCAAGGTTGGTATGGAGTTTGTAGAGGAAGGATCCACCTTTCAAATGCACAAAAATTTAAATCAAGTCTATTAGTCAAATTTTAGATATAGTCGTGTGAATTCGTAGTAGATATCAATTAACAGAGTAAGGTTGGTATGGAGTTTGTAGAGGAAGGATCCACCTTTCAAATGCCCAAAAATTTAAATCAAGTCTATTAGTCAAATTTTAGATACAGTCATGTGAAGTCGTAGTAGATATCAATTAACAGAGCAAGGTTGGTATGGAATTTGTAGAGGAAGGATCCACCTTTCAAATGCACAAAAATTTAAATCAAGTCTATTAGTCAAATTTTAGATATAGTCGTGTGAATTCGTAGTAGATATCAATTAACAGAGTAAGGTTGGTATGGAGTTTGTAGAGGAAGGATCCACCTTTCAAATGCCCAAAAATTTAAATCAAGTCTATTAGTCAAATTTTAGATACAGTCATGTGAAGTCGTAGTAGATATCAATTAACAGAGCAAGGTTGGTATGGAATTTGTAGAGGAAGGATCCACCTTTCAAATGCCCAAAAATTTAAATCAAGTCTATTAGTCAAATTTTAGATACAGTCGTGTGAAGTCGTAGTAGATATCAATTAACAGAGCAAGGTTGGTATGGAATTTGTAGAGGAAGGATCCTCCTTTCAAATGCCCAAAAATTTAAATCAAGTCTATTAGTCAAATTTTAGATATAGTCGTGTGAAGTCGTAGTAAATATCAATTAACAGAGCAAGGTTGGTATGGAGTTTGTAGAGGAAGGATCCACCTTTCAAATGCCCAAAAATTTAAATCAAGTCTATTAGTCAAATTTTAGATACAGTCATGTGAAGTCGTAGTAGATATCAATTAACAGAGCAAGGTTGGTATGGAATTTGTAGAGGAAGGATCCACCTTTCAAATGCCCAAAAATTTAAATCAAGTCTATTAGTCAAATTTTAGATACAGTCGTGTGAAGTCGTAGTAGATATCAATTAACAGAGCAAGGTTGGTATGGAATTTGTAGAGGAAGGATCCTCCTTTCAAATGCCCAAAAATTTAAATCAAGTCTATTAGTCAAATTTTAGATATAGTCGTGTGAATTCGTAGTAGATATCAATTAACAGAGTAAGGTTGGTATGGAGTTTGTAGAGGAAGGATCCACCTTTCAAATGCCCAAAAATTTAAATCAAGTCTATTAGTCAAATTTTAGATACAGTCATGTGAAGTCGTAGTAGATATCAATTAACAGAGCAAGGTTGGTATGGAATTTGTAGAGGAAGGATCCACCTTTCAAATGCACAAAAATTTAAATCAAGTCTATTAGTCAAATTTTAGATATAGTCGTGTGAATTCGTAGTAGATATCAATTAACAGAGTAAGGTTGGTATGGAGTTTGTAGAGGAAGGATCCACCTTTCAAATGCCCAAAAATTTAAATCAAGTCTATTAGTCAAATTTTAGATACAGTCATGTGAAGTCGTAGTAGATATCAATTAACAGAGCAAGGTTGGTATGGAATTTGTAGAGGAAGGATCCACCTTTCAAATGCCCAAAAATTTAAATCAAGTCTATTAGTCAAATTTTAGATACAGTCGTGTGAAGTCGTAGTAGATATCAATTAACAGAGCAAGGTTGGTATGGAATTTGTAGAGGAAGGATCCTCCTTTCAAATGCCCAAAAATTTAAATCAAGTCTATTAGTCAAATTTTAGATATAGTCGTGTGAAGTCGTAGTAAATATCAATTAACAGAGCAAGGTTGGTATGGAGTTTGTAGAGGAAGGATCCACCTTTCAAATGCCCAAAAATTTAAATCAAGTCTATTAGTCAAATTTAAGATACAGTCGTGTGAAGTCGTAGTAGATATCAATTAACAGAGCAAGGTTGGTATGGAATTTGTAGAGGAAGGATCCACCTTTCAAATGCTCAAAAATTTAAATCAAGTCGATTAGTCAAATTTTAGATATAGTCGTGTGAATTCGTAGTAGATATCAATTAACAGAGCAAGGTTGGTATGGAATTTGTAGAGGAAGGATCCACCTTTCAAATGCCCAAAAATTTAAATCAAGTCTATTAGTCAAATTTAAGATACAGTCGTGTGAAGTCGTAGTAGATATCAATTAACAGAGCAAGGTTGGTATGGAATTTGTAGAGGAAGGATCCACCTTTCAAATGCTCAAAAATTTAAATCAAGTCGATTAGTCAAATTTTAGATATAGTCGTGTGAATTCGTAGTAGATATCAATTAACAGAGCAAGGTTGGTATGGAATTTGTAGAGGAAGGATCCACCTTTGAAATGCCCAAAAATTTAAATCAAGTCTATTAGTCAAATTTTAGATATAGTCGTGTGAAGTCGTAGTAGATATCAATTAACAGAGCAAGGTTGGTATGGAGTTTGTAGAGGAAGGATCCACCTTTCAAATGCCCAAAAATTTAAATCAAGTCTATTAGTCAAATTTAAGATACAGTCGTGTGAAGTCGTAGTAGATATCAATTAACAGAGCAAGGTTGGTATGGAATTTGTAGAGGAAGGATCCACCTTTCAAATGCTCAAAAATTTAAATCAAGTCGATTAGTCAAATTTTAGATATAGTCGTGTGAATTCGTAGTAGATATCAATTAACAGAGCAAGGTTGGTATGGAATTTGTAGAGGAAGGATCCACCTTTGAAATGCCCAAAAATTTAAATCAAGTCTATTAGTCAAATTTTAGATATAGTCGTGTGAAGTCGTAGTAGATATCAATTAACAGAGCAAGGTTGGTATGGAGTTTGTAGAGGAAGGATCCACCTTTCAAATGCCCAAAAATTTAAATCAAGTCTATTAGTCAAATTTAAGATACAGTCGTGTGAAGTCGTAGTAGATATCAATTAACAGAGCAAGGTTGGTATGGAATTTGTAGAGGAAGGATCCACCTTTCAAATGCCCAAAAATTTAAATCAAGTCGATTAGTCAAATTTTAGATATAGTCGTGTGAATTCGTAGTAGATATCAATTAACAGAGCAAGGTTGGTATGGAATTTGTAGAGGAAGGATCCACCTTTCAAATGCCCAAAAATTTAAATCAAGTCTATTAGTCAAATTTTAGATACAGTCGTGTGAAGTCGTAGTAGATATCAATTAACAGAGCAAGGTTGGTATGGAATTTGTAGAGGAAGGATCCACCTTTGAAATGCCAAAAAATTTAAATCAAGTCGATTAGTCAAATTTTAGATATAGTCGTGTGAAGTCGTAGTAGATATCAATTAACAGAGCAAGGTTGGTATGGAATTTGTAGAGGAAGGATCCACCTTTCAAATGCCAAAAAATTTAAATCAAGTCGATTAGTCAAATTTTAGATATAGTCGTGTGAAGTCGTAATAGATATCAATTAACAGAGCAAGGTTGGTATGGAGTTTGTAGAGGAAGGATCCACCTTTCAAATGCCCAAAAATTTAAATCAAGTCTATTAGTCAAATTTTAGATATAGTCGATTAAAGTCGTAGTAAATATGAATTAACAGAGCAAGGTTGGTATGGAATTTGTAGAGGAAGGATCCACCTTTCAAATGCCCAAAAATTTAAATAAAGTCGATTAGTCAAATTTTAGATATAGTCGTGTGAAGTCGTAGTAGATATCAATTAACAGAGCAAGGTTGGTATGGAATTTGTAGAGGAAGGATCCACCTTTCAAATGCCCAAAAATTTAAATCAAGTCTATTAGTCAAATTTTAGATACAGTCGTGTGAAGTCGTAGTAGATATCAATTAACAGAGCAAGGTTGGTATGGAATTTGTAGAGGAAGGATCCACCTTTCAAATGCCAAAAAATTTAAATCAAGTCGATTAGTCAAATTTTAGATATAGTCGTGTGAAGTCGTAGTAGATATCAATTAACAGAGCAAGGTTGGTATGGAATTTGTAGAGGAAGGATCCACCTTTCAAATGCCAAAAAATTTAAATCAAGTCGATTAGTCAAATTTTAGATATAGTCGTGTGAAGTCGTAGTAGATATCAATTAACAGAGCAAGGTTGGTATGGAGTTTGTAGAGGAAGGATCCACCTTTCAAATGCCCAAAAATTTAAATCAAGTCTATTAGTCAAATTTTAGATATAGTCGATTGAAGTCGTAGTAAATATGAATTAACAGAGCAAGGTTGGTATGGAATTTGTAGAGGAAGGATCCACCTTTCAAATGCCCAAAAATTTAAATAAAGTCGATTAGTCAAATTTTAGATATAGTCGTGTGAAGTCGTAGTAGATATCAATTAACAGAGCAAGGTTGGTATGGAATTTGTAGAGGAAGGATCCACCTTTCAAATGCCCAAAAATTTAAATCAAGTCTATTAGTCAAATTTTAGATACAGTCGTGTGAAGTCGTAGTAGATATCAATTAACAGAGCAAGGTTGGTATGGAATTTGTAGAGGAAGGATCCTCCTTTCAAATGCCCAAAAATTTAAATCAAGTCTATTAGTCAGATTTTAGATATAGTCGTGTGAAGTCGTAGTAGATATCAATTAACAGAGCAAGGTTGGTATGGAGTTTGTAGAAGAAGGATCCAGATTTCAAATGGCAAAAAATTTAAATAAAGTATTAAAATTTAAATTAAAATATCTAAAATTTGTCTTAAAGACTCGATTCATTTTTTTGGCTTTTGAAAGGTGGATGCTTCTTCTACAAATTCCATACCAACCTTGCTCTGTTAATTGATATCTACTACGACTTCAATCGACTATATCTAAAATTTGACTAATAGACTTGATTTAAATTTTTGAACATTTGAAAGGTGGATCCTTCCTCTACAAACTCCATACCAACCTTGCTCTGTTAATTGATATCTACTACGACTTCAATCGACTATATCTAAAATTTGACTAATAGACTTGATTTAAATTTTTGAGCATTTGAAAGGTGGATCTTTCCTCTACAATCTCCATACCAACCTTGCTCTGTTAATTGATATCTACTACGACTTCACACGACTATATCTAAAATTTGACTAATAGACTTGATTTAAATTTTTGGGCATTTGAAATGTGGATCTTTCCTCTACAAATTCCATACCAACCTTGCTCTGTTAATTGATATCTACTACGACTTCACACGACTACATCTAAAATTTGACTAATAGACTTGATTTAAATTTTTGGGCATTTGAAAGGTGGATCCTTCCTCTACAAACTCCATACCAACTTTGCTCTGTTAATTGATATCTACTACGAATTCACACGACTATATCTAAAATTTGACTAATAGACTTGATTTAAATTTTTGGGCATTTGAAAGGTGGATCCTTCCTCTACAAACTCCATACCAACCTTGCTCTGTTAATTGATATCTACTACGACTTCACACGACTATATCTAAAATTTGACTAATAGACTTGATTTAAATTGTTGGGCATTTGAAAGGTGGATCCTTCCTCTACAAACTCCATACCAACCTTGCTCTGTTAATTGATATCTACTACGACTTCACACGACTATATCTAAAATTTGACGACTTGATTTAAATTTTTGTGCATTTGCAAGGTGGATCCTTCCTCTACAAACTCCATACCAACCTTGCTCTGTTAATTGATATCTACTACGACTTCACACGACTATATCTAAAATTTGACTAATAGACTTGATTTAAATTTTTGGGCATTTGAAAGGTGAATCCTTCCTCTACAAACTCCATACCAACCTTGCTCTGTTAATTGATATCTACTACGACTTCACACGACTATATCTAAAATTTGACTAATAGACTTGATTTAAATTTTTTGGCATTTGAAAGGTGGATCCTTCCTCTACAAACTCCATACCAACCTTGCTCTGTTAATTGATATCTACTACGACTTCACACGACTATATCTAAAATTTGACTAATAGGCTTGATTTAAATTTTTGGGCATTTGAAAGGTGGATCCTTCCTCTACAAACTCCATACCAACCTTGCTCTGTTAATTGATATCTACTACGACTTCACACGACTATATCTAAAATTTGACTAATAGACTTGATTTAAATTTTTGGGCATTTGAAAGGTGGATCCTTCCTCTACAAACTCCATACCAACCTTGCTCTGTTAATTGATATCTACTACGACTTCACACGACTATATCTAAAATTTGACTAATAGACTTGATTTAAATTTTTGGGCATTTGAAAGGTGGATCCTTCCTCTACAAACTCCATACCAACCTTGCTCTGTTAATTGATATCTACTACGACTTCACACGACTATATCTAAAATTTGACTAATAGACTTGATTTAAATTTTTGGGCATTTGAAAGGTGGATCCTTCCTCTACAAACTCCATACCAACCTTGCTCTGTTAATTGATATCTACTACGACTTCACACGACTATATCTAAAATTTGACTAATAGACTTGATTTAAATTTTTGGGCATTTGAAAGGTGGATCCTTCCTCTACAAACTCCATACCAACCTTGCTCTGTTAATTGATATCTACTACGACTTCACACGACTATATCTAAAATTTGACTAATAGACTTGATTTAAATTTTTTGGCATTTGAAAGGTGGATCCTTCCTCTACAAACTCCATACCAACCTTGCTCTGTTTATTGATATCTACTACGACTTCACACAGCTATATCTAAAATTTGACTAATAGACTTGATTTAAATTTTTGGACATTTGAAAGGTGGATCCTTCCTCTACAAACTCCATACCAACCTTGCTCTGTTAATTGATATCTACTACGACTTCAATCGACTATATCTAAAATTTGACTAATAGACTTGATTTAAATTTTTGGGCATTTGAAAGGTGGATCCTTCCTCTACAAACTCCATACCAACCTTGCTCTGTTAATTGATATCTACTACGACTTCACACGACTATATCTAAAATTTGACTAATAGACTTGATTTAAATTTTTGGGCATTTGAAAGGTGGATCCTTCCTCTACAAACTCCATACCAACCTTGCTCTGTTAATTGATATCTACTACGACTTCACACGACTATATCTAAAATTTGACTAATAGACTTGATTTAAATTTTTGGGCATTTGAAATGTGGATCTTTCCTCTACAAATTCCATACCAACCTTGCTCTGTTAATTGATATCTACTACGACTTCACACGACTACATCTAAAATTTGACTAATAGACTTGATTTAGACTTTTGGGCATTTGAAAGGTGGATCCTTCCTCTACAAACTCCATACCAACCTTGCTCTGTTAATTGATATCTACTACGACTTCAATCGACTATATCTAAAATTTGACTAATAGACTTGATTTAAATTTTTGGGCATTTGAAAGGTGGATCCTTCCTCTACAAACTCCATACCAACTTTGCTCTGTTAATTGATATCTACTACGAATTCACACGACTATATCTAAAATTTGACTAATAGACTTGATTTAAATTTTTGGGCATTTGAAAGGTGGATCCTTCCTCTACAAACTCCATACCAACCTTGCTCTGTTAATTGATATCTACTACGACTTCACACGACTATATCTAAAATTTGACTAATAGACTTGATTTAAATTGTTGGGCATTTGAAAGGTGGATCCTTCCTCTACAAACTCCATACCAACCTTGCTCTGTTAATTGATATCTACTACGACTTCACACGACTATATCTAAAATTTGACGACTTGATTTAAATTTTTGTGCATTTGCAAGGTGGATCCTTCCTCTACAAACTCCATACCAACCTTGCTCTGTTAATTGATATCTACTACGACTTCACACGACTATATCTAAAATTTGACTAATAGACTTGATTTAAATTTTTGGACATTTGAAAGGTGAATCCTTCCTCTACAAACTCCATACCAACCTTGCTCTGTTAATTGATATCTACTTCGAATTCACACGACTATATCTAAAATTTGACTAATAGACTTGATTTAAATTTTTGGGCATTTGAAAGGTGGATCCTTCCTCTACAAACTCCATACCAACCTTGCTCTGTTAATTGATATCTACTACGACTTCACACGACTATATCTAAAATTTGACTAATAGACTTGATTTAAATTTTTGGGCATTTGAAAGGTGGATCCTTCCTCTACAAACTCCATACCAACCTTGCTCTGTTAATTGATATCTACTACGACTTCACACGACTATATCTAAAATTTGACTAATAGACTTGATTTAAATTTTTGGGCATTTGAAAGGTGGATCCTTCCTCTACAAACTCCATACCAACCTTGCTCTGTTAATTGATATCTACTACGACTTCACACGACTATATCTAAAATTTGACTAATAGACTTGATTTAAATTTTTGGGCATTTGAAAGGTGGATCCTTCCTCTACAAACTCCATACCAACCTTGCTCTGTTAATTGATATCTACTACGACTTCACACGACTATATCTAAAATTTGACTAATAGACTTGATTTAAATTTTTGGGCATTTGAAAGGTGGATCCTTCCTCTACAAACTCCATACCAACCTTGCTCTGTTAATTGATATCTACTACGACTTCACACGACTATATCTAAAATTTGACTAATAGACTTGATTTAAATTTTTGGGCATTTGAAAGGTGGATCCTTCCTCTACAAACTCCATACCAACCTTGCTCTGTTAATTGATATCTACTACGACTTCACACGACTATATCTAAAATTTGACTAATAGACTTGATTTAAATTTTTGGGCATTTGAAAGGTGGATCCTTCCTCTACAAACTCCATACCAACCTTGCTCTGTTAATTGATATCTACTACGACTTCACACGACTATATCTAAAATTTGACTAATAGACTTGATTTAAATTTTTTGGCATTTGAAAGGTGGATCCTTCCTCTACAAATTCCATACCAACCTTGCTCTGTTTATTGATATCTACTACGACTTCACACAGCTATATCTAAAATTTGACTAATAGACTTGATTTAAATTTTTTGGCATTTGAAAGGTGGATCCTTCCTCTACAAATTCCATACCAACCTTGCTCTGTTTATTGATATCTACTACGACTTCACACAGCTATATCTAAAGTTTAACTTGTTATATCTTCTTACCATTTTAAAAAAATAAAATAATTCTATTTTAGTTCAGAGAATTGTTGTTTTTCTAATATTAAATATTTGAATTAATTTTTTTTTGTATTTTATTAATTTTGATTATATTGATGTAGATTATTATAGTGTAATTTTTTCGAGGTGATATAAAAATTTATCACGAAATGTTAAATAATAATAATATGTTTTGTACATATAATTGTAATTGAAAATTTCGTGATACTTATTTAATATTACAAAACTATATAATAATTTACTATATATTATAGCTAATCTCGTGATATATTTGATTTATATGCAGCAATATTAATTATATATACTTGACTATCAGGATAGTATTAAAATATTCTGTGAATATATAATAGTCTTGCCATATTTAACTATAATGGTTTTTCGGGATAATTTTTCGTGCTAACTTCCTAGAGGTCATCATTGCAAAGACTATTTCAGTAAATAACCTATAAATGGAGTGACTAAATTAAAAACAAAAAATTACTAGATGAATTGTATTCGATTGTAATAATTTAAAAATTTAAATAAATCGAAAAAAAAAAACTTCAAATCCACAATAGCGCGTCTTATACCAGTAAACTAGCATGGATTTATGCCTGCCCAATCAAAATTTACCAATCTGGTGGAATTTCCCAGTTTAATAGATACCAAGATAGAAAAACAGATAAAGAATTGTATCTGTCATCATAAAGCGCCACAGAGTTTATTTGAATTTGGGTTTTTACTCGATTACGTAAAGTGGTTCAAGTCATATCGAACAAACCGGGTACATTTTGTAATAATGAGAAATGAAAAATCGTTATTGTATATTTAGTTTCGTCTAGCAGTCCCCAAGGATCATAAACCGGGCCCGGGATTTTATTGTTTTCATAGATCAAATAACCGAGATAATCAAAAACTCGAACGTGCCAATAGTTGCTGGAATGCTAGATACATAGAAATTTCAAGAAGGCATAGTTAGATTAAGCGCAAGTGGTGTAATCGACACTCGATTTACTGAAATATTGAGAAATGCAAAAGCATGTGTTTCATCGTAAAAAAATCTGTTAATTACTTTATACAAAGTACAAAGTCAACAGCAAAGTATTGTAAAGTGTCATTAAGATTTGTTGCAATCATCATCATTTCAATTGCACCTTGGCTTTTAAATCTGGTTAGTTTTTTGTTAGAAATTTTGATCAACGTATACTTTCGGAAAAATTCTAAATTCAATATTTGATTTTGGGAAGAAAAAACATTGTTTGTAGGTTGTAAGGAAAATTTTGATTGGGAAGTGAAAATAAAATACGTAACTATGATAACTACAAAAAAAAATTAAATAAATTAAATTAAATATTGGAACATTACAAGTAATACTACCTAGTATGTCTTTAATTAGTGATTTTTTATGATTTGAAAAATATTATCTAAGATTTTCAAATAAACACCAAAAAAATATTCATTTATATTTTTTTTAAGAATTGTAAAATTTGCATATGTGTACTCATATAATTACCGTGAATTCATTCCATATGAGTATGTGTAGTAAAATATTAAAGATACGATCACGAGTTTAAATGTGAATATTAAAAGAAAGATCAATCAAAAACTATCAACTTTTCTAATTATATAAGTTGCGGTAAAAGCCCGAAATCGGTAAATGTTCGAATAAAATTGGGATGAAATGTTTTGCTTCGACGAAATCTATGAAATGAAAGACCTATATTCTCGAAATGGTTCACCCATCACCACACGGAGTATTTTTTATAGTATTAGTGCAAATTGGAACTTGGAACAGTAGTGACCAGCGGCTTTACTAACCCTCCTGGGCTCGTGGGAGCTAGTTGCCGCCTCATGAGTTTTAACCCTCTGATTGGGATAAATGAAACTATAGGGTTCCAGGGGGAAAGACAACAAACATTCCGTAACCATCGGATCTCTGTGCAACCGGGTAGTCGTGGGTAATCGTGTACCTAAATGAGTTTAAAGTATAGAAATTTCGGACATTTACCGATTTCAGACTTTAATCGTAACACTTATTATTGTATATCCTAAAAATATTTATTGTATAAATAAAATGTTAAAAAAACAAATTTAAAAAAATCTTATTTGTGGATCTGTGGATTCACTATCAAAGTAATTCATTGTCCGTGAGTACATTTGGAAATATTTGCAGATGTGTGCGATTGTTAGATGGGGATATTGGATGTACATATACATATTCCACTCAGGAATAACGTTCTAAAAAGTTGTAATTTTTTTTTAAATTTTCTTTTAAGAAATTATAATTAAGATTATAATTATAATTTCTTTTAAATTTTATTTTATTTTCTCTAAATATTTTCTTAATTTTTTTTAATCATGTTGCGTGATATGTAAATGGTATTAAGTTTAGTTGAGTGAAATTTAAGGTTAGTAATGTTAAGGTAATATTGTTGCCTTCAAACTAATTTCACCCACTCATTCTACACCTCACTGAACAAAGCTGCCGGTGTCGCAAGTTAGACACGTAACAGATTAAGGATTTGGGTGTTACATTGGCCAAAAACGCTAATTTCAACAGGAATATTGAAAATTGTATTGCGAAGGCGGATGGCAAATGTGGATTTGTTAAATGAAAAGAAAAGAAAAATCAAAATTGAAAAGGAAAAGTGAGTGGGATTAAAACAAAAACATTACCATTCCACGAAAATGTAGCTCGGTTACCTCCTTACTCAACAAGATGCACGGCTTGAAAATAAACGACTACTATTGGGCGCGGCTTTTATTGGTAACGTTTTGCTTGATCATATTGAGTTCGGTTACATTTTGGAAAACATATCGATTTATGTGTCATCCAGCACCATTTTAAAACCATGAATTTTTAGCACTAGACCATCATTCCACAATCTATGGAGAAAACAACAACACTTATAGATGGTCAAAATCATTCAACATCATTGATGACCTAATGTACTTTAATTTATCAAACGACAACTTCAAAAATATCCTAATGAATTATTTAGGAAAAATTTAAATATTAAATTAAAATTTTAATTTGTATTTTTGGTAAAATAAATAAATATAGTTGGTTTTGTGCCGGCTGACATTAAATGGTTCCGGTTAAAAAATCAGATAGTACACAATGATGCATAAGGCATTATGCTACTTGTGCCATAGTTTGTTTGGCTGTCGTGACGGACAAACAATTTTAAGAATTTTGGTGAATCCTATTACTATGTATATACGGTATATTAAGGTCACGGTGCATCTTGAATTAATAACACACATAATAAATCGATTCATTTAATTTGCCCCATATAAAGTCTTACATAAACATAAATCTTACATAATTTTTGCACATATACAGTTTATCAGGCGACTACTCATCCGTTTAATAAATTCTTAATTATAATTTCATATCATTTCTTAACTGCAAACAGGCGTGAAAAAAAATTATCATCTCGCAAGCTAAAAACAATTCTTATCGCCTAAGCCACTAATGAAAAAGATATACAATTTGTACTTATCAATTTCTTTGCTCATAAATTTCAATTTCCTGTTTAAATTTCAGATTCGTTGGCAGACCGAAGTAAATAAAATGTTTTAACGCTTACATATACGCGGCCAATGCTTATCACTTATGCGCGTACATATATAAGAAAAGGTTAATTATTTAATTTTTTAAGAGATTTAATTTTTTTTGTTTTGCTTTTTATATGCCATAATCCCAATTAATATGACTGAGATATTCCAATTAACCCTGTGCAAGAAATTATCTCGCGTCAAGTTGTTTGAATGATGTGTGATTGCGTTTAAATTTTCACGAGGTTATTTCGCAATTATCGCGCTGTGCAGAGTAAAATATCAGTTTGGTTCTATTTATTTTGGTTTTAAAAGGTGACCTCAAACTAGTATTAAATCTAACGTCTTTAATAGATAACAAGTGAGATGGTCGAATGGTATATGACCTAAAAATTGTGATAGGATTATGTATTTTGTGTATAGATGCACTGTTGGTTCGATGAGATGCGCGTCTTTAGGTTTACCGTCCGGCGTAATAACTTCCGTATACGCATATAAATCAATTGATGTTGATCAACAATTACCCTATATGCAAAATACATAGTAAAATGTTAAACTGGTATGGTATAGTCATTATGTCTCAAGATAATTAAACCAATTCTCGGAAAGGAGTCTAACAGTCTAATACGACAGCAAAAAAAATTTTATGATCTCTTTTGATGTAACATCTTAAAGATACAAACACACAAAACCACATATTATACGAGAATGGTAGGAGAAAACATTTTGAAATCATTAAAAATTATAATTTTATAGCAATATAATTTATTATCTGTCACGTGACATATGTGAAAATAGATTTTATATTTTTATTGGAAAATTTGAAAACTATTCGAATCCTATTACATTATATAGGCGATCAAGATCCGCCTTTTTCGAATTTTACCCCGCAGTTGCTTAATTAGAAATGAATTTTTCATTTCCTCTAACACGCTTTTTGTAGATGCTGCGTGAAAAATCGGTCCAATCGACAAACCAAAAAAAAAATATTTAATTATTTTGACAAATCATGTACTCCTCTATATCCTGAAAATAGTTTTACTAATGATCTGAATTTATGTGTACATATTTTTGAATGGGCCTGCGTTATTCCTTTTCCATGTTGTGTAGGTGCAAAGTATTTTGTAAATTTTAATTTATGGAATTATTCTCATATATATATAGGAGTATTATCCCATATACATACATCCTGACCACAACATAAATCATCATCCTTTCGTATATAATACGAGTACATAAAATATAATATGACTCCTAAAACAAAAAAAGGATACCGACAAATACACACAATTTGTGAGTTTACTGTGTAAGATAACACATTTCATAAAAGGACTTAGATTTTTTTTTTAAAATCAAACAAAAAATAAAATTAATTGTTTGCAAAATAAATGAGGCTTTAAGCGGTCAAATAGACAATTCGGCATTTTTTCAGGGGTTTGTGTAACTAAATAAACGGATCATGAAACAAACAAAAAAATATATAGAACATAAAAAAGGAAAAGTACCACCCATTGTAGACGATAAAAATACGCCTATGGCGCCTTGTTAATTTTATTTGGTTGATTCCGTAAATTTTTTTCGTTTTTTTTTTGGGAAAAAATCGATTAATTATTTTTGGTTTATGATTTAATTTGTTGCTGGGAACTGTGAAATTTTATTGATTGCAATGGGCTTGTAACGATCTTTTAATTTACGTATAGCATTTGGTAGATAAATGTGGATCGTATTGCATTTATTTCGAGAAGAATGTTCACAAAGTATTCCCGATGTTAGTTTAGCATATGTTACACATGATTAATGTGACAAATGAATAGAAAAATTCGTAAAGTGATTGGATCTGATATAAATTCGCGACACTTCATATTGTGGAGTTCTTGAAGGTGCTGTGGTTTCGAAACAATATATTGAAATTGATCGGACTCCATCACTATATATTTCACGAAGTTGCATTGATGTCTATTAGATATTTATGGTCAAGGGGCTAACCCGTATGCTAATATCAAAATTAAAGTGAATTGAAAATTGGTTGGTCTTCGTCGATCATTGAAATTGTGTGCTAGTTGATAGAAATTTCCAGCTGAACGTATACTTTTTATATAAAAATATCTGTGTAAGAAGGTGTGTGTGAGGGGAGCCCTAAAATAATTAAAATCCAATATATATAGAACTTGAAGGAGGGAGCAGTTCACGATATTTGATTGGTTTTGAGTTCGGGAGCAAGTATGATGATATTTATTTCCAATGTCCTTGTACGCAGCATTAGCGAGCACGGCTTTATTTCATAGCAAACAAAATTATACATTACAGATCATCTCTAAAGCGAAAAATTAAACTTATATCGATTTTTTGGTAAAAACTGTTTTGTACAGAGTTGTCCAATTGTGACGCAAGAAAATAAACGCAAACTAGAACTACAAATATGTATGACATTTTGAACCAAGTTGGGTACTTTATTTTGAAGGTTTATCGATGCCATTTTGGTATGAAAAATGATATCACTCAAATGTTCACCACTGCTGGATTTACAGACGTCGATCCGATGGTTAAAAATGTTGATGACATTTTCTAATAGGGACGTTTCTATGGCATTTATTTCATTTAAGTCAAAATGATGTTGTTTTTTAGGTCTTGAAAGGTGACTTAACTATCAACGTACACTTTGTTTTCAAAAGTTACCATAAAAAGTAATCTAATGGCGTTAAATCGCATGATCTTGCAGGCCAATTCATATTTCCGCGATGCGAAATTAACCGATTTTCGAAGAACCTTCTCAATTCGCCGATATTCTCACGTGTAATATAGCAAGTGGCACCGTCTTGTTGAAAATAAACATCACCCAAGTCTGGGTGGGGTCCTTGAAATGGCCAATTCAAGTGATAGCAAACATTCAACTAATAAAATCGCATGGAATTACTGAAAACAAACACGGCGTCCTTGCAAAATTATTTTTTATTTTCCTGCTTCTCATTTGGACCACTATTTTGGCAAACCTTGTTGCAAATTTTATTTTAAATTTATTTCAATCTCTCAGTTCTTTCACGTTTTTTATAAATATGCCTTCCAGTACAGAAATAATCATCAGACTCTAAGAATCTTCCAATTAAAAAAATATCTTAAGTATTAATTTTCATTTCGAATAGTAACTCCACCTGGGCCAAATTTATGTGAAATAGTCATTTTTGGTCAAAACTCCACATTTCCGAATTATGTTGGAAACCTTCCAAAATATTTGCAAAAATGAAAATCTCCTTCACAGCTATCATTTTCGGTGGACCGTTTTTGGCCAAACATCCTCCAAGGAACCTCCTATATTATTGAGAAAAAAACATAAAATTAATCCCGATCATCATCCATTGCTGGACCGTACTGACCGGGGCTGACTTTATGTTGAAATAAATTTTTGCCAATTCCGCTTAAATTTTAGGAATTTCATCTTATCTTATACTGCTGAAGAATTAAATTAGAAACTTTTAGTTCATAATCGTTATTCTTGTAAATGATATATGTTTCAAAACATTTACAAAAAACGAAAAAGTTCCTAAGGAGCCTATCACATCTGGTAAACCGGTTACAACCAAATATCCGTTGGCCCTCCAAATTAGAGTAAAAGCTTAAGTTTAAATATCCAGATCAATCAATCCATCTACGAGTAGGTTGTATAAGGGTCGAATTCTTGTTAAAAACAGTTTTTTTTCAAGAAAACTTCATTTCCGCCTAAATTTTGGAAACTCGGTCTTAAAAATGTTTACAAATTTGACTTCAAAGTTAAAATATTAAAATGTTAAAAAAACCTAATTAGAAATTTTAAACAAATACGATAATGTAAAACTTATTATTATTAAAACAAAAAACTAAAAAAAATTAAAATTATTTCAGGTTATACTGTCCTAGCTAATTCAAAAATCTAATAAGTTATCAAAGGCGTTAAAGGCGTTCGACATCAAATTGATTCATATTGATTGACGATATCAGATTAACTCATTTGCGCCGTAGTTGATATTATGTAGGTCTAGTTTGCAAAAAATATATCATGCACCATCTCTAAATCAGGTACATTTAAAAAAACAAAAACTACTAGACAACGAAAAGGGAAGTGCATCAAATGAAGATTTTAACACTATGATATATATTTCTCTTATACATATATGAAGCTGTTGGCTTAGTTGCCTCTTAAACCAAATAAATTGTTTCCCAATTGCTCATTGTCACAAAAAAAATCCATACCGAGGTTCATAAGCTCCAAACACATATTAAGCATTGATTACATGTCTGAAACGATTATTGTCGCATCCAACCTTTAAATGGAGGAAAATCTCTATAGTAAAGCCAAATTGAAAAGCTTTCAATAAAACCAAAAGATTTGAGCAGGCTTTAGATTGGAACTCTTATAAAAAAATCATAAATTGAATAAAAAAGAAGCAGTGTCCATTTCAATTCATCCTAGAAAACATCACTACAAGAATAATAATTCTTTTGTGCTTCATTACGTGGTAAATTTAAAACTGTTTGGACAGTAAAGAATTTATCTTGAGAGCATTTCTTAATATTGACAATGCATTTGACCGCTATCGTGGGTTGGTTGACGTTACTCAACGTAAGCAATGCCCCCAGGAAGGTACTCTGTCTTCTCTGCTGTGGTGTCTTGTCATCAACTCATTGATAGTCCAGTTACAAGACAATCGATTTTACTATCAGGGATATGCCAATGATATCGCCAAAATACTAATTGGTGTGACATATCGAAAAATCCGAAGAAAACTGAGACGGTTCTTTTTACGTGACAAATTGTGTGGACAAAATTCCATCTTCCAGAAATAGGGGGACGTGGACCCATTGTCTCCTTTGTTGGCTTAGTAGGGTAGCCTAGAGCAGAAACTGGGACTGGTTAGGAATGTTAAGGCCATCATTCTGTGCTACTGGACAACATCAGATCTGGAGACTGTAGCGATCAAATTCTATCGCTTGCATGAAGTGACGACCCCAAAAACACGTTTTATAGAAATCATTTAGTTTGATTATTACGGAAACGTTTGAGTGGGAATATTATGGTCCAAGTCACGTTACAAAAAGTTTCTACATTTGGTATTCGGGTTCACGGTTTTAAAGTTCAAGATTGCTATAAAGTAATAATCTTTCACATGAGCGCGTTTGCCGTATTCATCCTCGAGTTCTTCATTACCGCATACGTCCTCAATATGGTCTTATACGTCACAAAGTTTCTTGTAATGGGACTGCACGGGTTCGATGCTACATTTTCTTTCTTACTGTTCTATCTAAGACGTTCTTTAATGACCCTTGCTTTACGGGAGTTGTAATTACACCGAATTATCTTAGTTCTGTACTATTTTGGTACGGATCATTGATTTCTTTTCAAAAACACTGAACACAGAAATGTTATATTCTCTTATCCACTGCGGCAAAAAAAAGGTTTGCGTGAATTGCGGATGGGCACATGATTGCGATTGCGAAATGCAAACATGATTGCAAAATGGTGGAGTTTTTCCACGATGGTGAATTACCACACACTTGAACCCGATAAGTTTCGAATTGTTCTGATTTGCTCAAAATCTTACCTGTTAATAAATATAAACTTTGCAACGTTATAAACCATTTATTTATAAGAGGAAGTTTGAGAGTGGACAACATCTGTCAAACTTGATAAGTCATGGTGGTGCACGACTTTAGTGTGTTTGCCATAACGTGTCACACCCGACGACTGCGGATACGTTCGTGTTGTTTCCAACATTGTTTGATCTTAAATGTGAAGCTCTATAACTTAGGACGTAGAGACTTCCGCGATCTAATCAAAAGCAATGTTACGTGCAACATTCTAGTTCTGAGACGCTTTACTTTCGTTGCGAGTAGTGCTCTTATGCAATTAAAACACTATTTGATGTTCTTCACCACTATGAAGAGACTAGGGCACTCCACCAATTCTTGTTCAAAGCTAATTGAACCTGAATTCAAAAATAAATTCTGTTTCACCTTTAACAAATCAGATAAAGGTGCTGTTATGGCCGATTAATTTGGTATAAAACGCATATAACGTTTATAGAGTTGATGAGTCGAGGTAGGAGTGGAAAAATGGCAAAATATACGACACTTTCTCTGGGTTAACTCAATTACATCCTTAATCTACTAGATTTTTTTTTTTTTTTTTTTTTTTTTATAACAACTTTATTGATATGGCTACTACAATCTTAAACATTATTAATTCATTAGTAAGGTTGACATTAGTACTTATGAGATAAGCATAAACTTGTGTGGGTATGCTGGACCAGTGTCCAGTTCCCTTGGTTTATAATTTTCATACGGTTAGCTCGTGTGGTTTGATTCGTTTGAGCCGCCTTACTTCGTTTGTACTGTCCAGTAGTTGTACGGCCTCAGGATTGGTGTGGGTAAGAAGTCTCTTTTCATGTTTTATGGCACATTCCCGGATAACGTCGTCTATCAATTGTATTTCTAAATCATTGTGGATTTCCTTGTTAGTCACAAATCGGTAGGCGTTGGTGACCATTCGAAGAAATTTATTTTGGCTTCGAAGTATAATGTCTCTACACTGAAAAAAATAATCGGTGATATTCACAAAAAAGCGGAGTAATATTTAATGAAAAATGATTAAAAATTCAGCCAAACAAGCGCTTTGTATTTACTGCGATTTTAGCAAATCAATTATAACAACTTGCTGAGTAAATTTTATTATTTTTATTTCACGGTGGATAAGCAATATTTGTTATTGCTTTGATATATTTACTCTGCAGTTTGTAAAATAATTTAGAAATTCTTTACAGAGCGCATGGTAAATAATGATTGCAAAGTGGATAATGGTTTACAATGCATTTTAAAATTTGCGGATTGAGAAAATTGCAGCGCCTTAATATTTACTCTGCACAGAAGCAAACACTCGAAACTTCTAGATTGGAGGAGACAGAAATTAATATTTAACATATTAAAAACAAATTTTAATGAAACACATTCTTTATAATTAATCTTTTTTATTCACTTTTCACAAAAGGCCATCGATTTTTCTTAAAATAAAGCTGATAATTAATTACATCTGTGGATCGACAATAAACTTACGTGTGAATTTTTATCAAACTTATTTTTACTTTATACAGCATTAAAAGATATTGAATTGTTGTAATGTTGCTAATAATTAAATTCTCCTCATATGAGGAACCATATTTAATGTTCAGGGAACTGTGTTGGTCCGGTCCTCTTAAGTTGCTTTATAAAATTCTGAAATTAAAACAAGAAAGCAACAAATATAAGTAAAGCCACATAAAGTATTGTAAATTTAATTTGGGTTTACCAAATATCGTTTCAGCACTTCTATGGTTTAATGCTGAAGGTTATAGCGGTCATTTCTGCGACGCGAAGTAAGGTTACCAAAAAACTGCAAATGAAGGATAAATATATATATATAGTTTATATTTTATTTTATTTTATTTTATTTTATTTATTTTATTTTTAAATAATTACCATTTTTCGCAACAAATCTGGAAACTATAGACGAACTGGCATTTTTGTGGCAATTTGTGTACTGCTTTAAATTCACTTTAAGACTAATTTTTGTTTGAAATTTTAAAATTTGGAGAACAAAATGCCGGGTCAATGCCAAAGTCGGGTAGAATAAATGATTTGATTGGTTATAATCTCCCCGCAAAAATTGTTTTACAAAGTGCAAAGTAAATTTTGAAAAGTATTTGAACATTTTAAAAACACTTTGCAATTTATTCTCAACGAAAAAGACAAATTTTTTTCATATTTAATATGTTTGCATTGAAAATGATATATTCAAATTGCGCAGCTAAAATTTACCTAGCAGCATTGTGATATCATTAATTTAATTTATCATCAAACGGTGCTCAGCAATAATTTTAATATTTGAAAATGCACTGTAAATATTGCACTGCAAATTTTACAAGGCTCGTACTTAATTAAGGCATTATTGGTAATAATTGCAAATTTGGGTTTACACAGCAAAATGTGTAAATATCTCCGCGCTATTTTTTTCAGTGTATTGGATTTATGTGTACAACCCCATAGCTGCGCACCATACATCCATATTGGTTTGAAGATAGTCTGGTATACCAGTCTTTTGCAATACAGGTTCATTTTGGAATGATGTCCAATTAACCAGTACATTTGACGTTGTTTCAATCGTATCTGTTCAGCTTTTTGTCTCACGTGATGTTTCCAGTTGAGCCTTGAATCTAAATGCAGACCAAGGTATTTTGCCGATTCAGCCTGCGGCACTTGCACCCCATTGAGGTATATATGAAGAGTGTTATTTTTATGTCGAAGCGTAAATGTCACATAGGTTGATTTGAGCTCATTCAGTGCGATTTTCCAGTCAATTGTCCATTTAGTAACGTTGTCCATTGCTCGTTGAAGATTTTCCACTGCTCTTGGTTGAGATTCGTCTACTGACATAATTACAGTGTCGTCAGCGAACGTGCCGATGAATGTTTTATTCGTCGTAGGTATGTCCGCAGTATAAAGAAGATAGAGGAGGGGACCCAATACGCTTCCCTACGGAACTCCCGCAATCGCTGGATAAAAGTCGGAACTTGTTTCTTCATGAATGACTCTGAATTGGCGATCAGAGAGGTATGATTCAAGCAGCTTGCAATAGTTTTGTGGTAGCATTTTGCTCATCTTGAATGTCAATCCCTCATGCCAAACCCTATCAAAGGCCTGGGATACATCTAAAAATACGGCGGGACAATATTTCTTTTCTTCTAACGCTTGCTCTATTACCGCAGTTATTCGATGGACTTGATCTATTGTGGAGTGGTTATTCCTGAATCCAAATTGAAAATCAGGAACGTTTACCATTGGCTTTAGACGTTTTAGTAGCAGTTTCTCGAACAGCTTTGATAAGGTCGGAGACAGTGAGATTGGTCTGTATGATGATACTTCTTCATCTGGTTTACCTGGTTTCTTTAGCATAATTATTTGGGCCATTTTGAAGCATTTGGGTACATACTTCAATCTCATACAGGCATTAAATAAGTATGTGATCAAGATGATTGCTTTACGTGGAAGTTCCTTGAATAGACCCGGTGATATTTCATCAATTCCTGGTGCTTTTTTATGATTAAGATTTTTGTCGATTTCTTCAGCAATTTCCATTGGCGTAACCCTTTTAAAGTCCTGATTTGGTTGATAAACAGGTGTTACATCAATGTTGGATTGAATGTCATGGGGTTGGAATACTGCTGCTAGGTGTTGAGCAAAGAGTTTCGCTTTTTCTTTGTCTTGTCGAACCCAACTGCCTTGAGCATTCCTTAAAGGTGGTACTCGAACTACAGGTCGTTTAAATCTTCTGGTTGCTTTCCATAACGAGTAGTCCTTATCCATTTCTGGACCTAGCCCGCTTAAGTAGTTATCGAGGCAATTCTGTTTGAAATTTTTGATTAGCCTATTGACTTTGTTACTTATTCGATTAAAAGTTGTCTTATCAGCGGGATTTCTGGTGAGATGCCATATTCTCCTCGCCCTTCTTCTTGCCTTGATTTGTTCCCTGATTTCAGCCGGGTATTTGACTTCAATCTCCGCTTTGTCCTTTAATTCAGGAGTAGCTAATCTGGCAGCCATTCGAGTGTATTCAATGAAATTGTTTGTTTGTTGTTCCAATTCTTCGTTGCTTTTAATGCTAACTTTTAATTCAACTAGCTCTTCCAATTTTTCTCTGAAGATGTCCCAATCCGTGAATCTATTAGTAAGGTTTTGCTTTTTCTGTTTCTTTATTACTATAGCGCTTACTGACAACAGTACAGGAATGTGGTCAGATGTTAGGTCGTTAATTCCTTCGACTCTAGTGTAACTTAGAGGAATACCTTTTATGATGAAGAAATCCAGTAGATCTGGTATTTTTCCTGTATCCGTTGGCCAATACGTTGGCCCCCCTGGGGACAGATATTCGCATTTGTTTTCATGAATGGCATTGAACAAGGTGTTTCCTTTCCCAGGAGAAATAAGCCTGGAACCCCAAGCTGTATGTTTTATATTGTAGTCCCCACCAATAATAAATCTTGGACCGAGCTTATTGAAGACGTTATTAAATTGTAACTTCGTTGGTGTATGCCGTGGAGGACAGTACGCTGCTGCAATATTCAGATCTGCGCCATTATATTGGATTGAGAATCTACTAGATGACCCAAATTACTTGTCTATTTAAACACAAAACTACCCAGACATTAATCAACACATACTTTGTGGTGCGCTATATAGTCCGTGAGACAAAGTAGTGAAATTTGCCTCACTATCGAGTAGACTAGACCCCTATAATTATAAACATTTACTGATAATTTATTAAACGGACGACCGTCAGTGCTCTCGGAATTACAGTTTTGCTCATTTCAGGTTAACATTTCTTCAGTTACAAAAGTGTGGACCAAATTTTGGAATACGGAGTAATAATAGTTGTGAAGAATAATTAGGCGGTTTTTCCAGTGGGGAACATGTGAGCGCTTTTACGATAAAATTCGAGATCCATATTGTATACTGAATCTTGCATTTCCATCAGTTCAGTAATTGCTATGGACTAAAAGCGAGGCTCCAGAATATTTTAAATTTTTCAGGATTTTCCAAACCTCATCCAAAATTTAGCAGCTGCAGGTAATATTTATTCGAATAACTAGCGTCATTTCAATTCTGACAGTTAATTATTTCAATTACTACTTGGTTCACATACTCGGGAGATTCATTTTCCAACTCCTGAGTGAAACGATTAAGCGAAGATTAACGTTTTTCATAAGTCGACTTTTCTTATGGATTTGAACCTTTCAATTAAGAATATGAGGTTCCCGGTGGTATCGGTTGATCTTCAAATGACCTAGATTCAGCAATCTTTTATTATTGAGAGCTACCTGCAGAGACATATTATTAACTATTTAGTATGTCTAAAATTTCACTATTCGCTAACGAATGAATTATTTTAAATATACCATCTTGAAATTCTTCATAACTTTTCAGATCTTTAACTACAAAACCGGCCATTCATGTTATTTTTCAATTTGTGCAAGCTATGCAAACGTATCCTGTTCCAATTATATCCGAAACTTTTACAACTGCCAACTCGATCAGCCATTTGATCCATTCTAGCAACAAATCGTTCAACCGGGGTATCTTTGCTGCAGCCACTAAAACGAAAGTTTCATCAATTACCATAATCAGATATTGGTACGGGCTTCTGCATTGGTTTCGCTTACGAAATTGTTCAACTTTGAAAATAAATTGTATGTAAAAATGAGATATCGGAATAATTGGCTGATTAGGTTGAATTGCTTTTGAAATGTAGTCAGTATGTTAACTTGAAAATTAAAAACTCTATGGATTTGCAGATCCCTTATACATTCTTGGGTTTTTTCGAACTCCTTTATAATTTATTTAGCGAGTTATTTTCGTATGTTAAAATTTTAGAACAGATTTAAGCGTCCCCCGAGTTTAATAAGAATGGCAATCGACCGGGTTATCTTTATAGAGCAATAAGTGTAACTTCAAGAATAGGATTTGTAATACCATGAGTAAGCGAATCCAAGATTACCAATATCGAATTTTTTCCAGTTCCTTTAGATTTAGGTGAAGAGTAGCCTTGATTTAGAATATTTGCAACCAGATATTCACGCAAACATTTTATTTGAATTGTAAGCTTTTACCCAAGTGCTAATCCAATTATTTTTCGCTACCTCATGTCAATATTTATAATAAGAATTATTTGATGTAATTGGATATTGGTCCTGATATTTTAATTTTCTAAATTGAGACGAATACAAATATGAAACCGTGAATAATCATTTTAGGTAATAAAACCAAAATTGTTTGGATCATACCCAAAGCATAATTCCTCGATTTATTTTACAGTTGCCATGATTATAATATTTTGAAAATTTTACTGCTCCTGATTACAAATTTTATTAAATTCTCATAAACCAAAATCAGCCGTCTATCATAAACTACATATATAATAAATTTTATTACATTTACGTCATCACACAACAAATTTATAGTTCTGAAAATTGAAATAATATCGATCTCCTAAACTGATAAACGTGTATCTGTACAGTATAAAGACGTATAGAACACAAAATTAAATTGTTTCGATACATGGACCCCCGAAAAAATTTGATTCAGATGTATCAAACATCGTAATATAATTTTATCTTATTGGGAAATCTGTTGAAACCCAAGCACAAGAATAGTTTAGGATCGCTTAATAAAATCTCGTATATTATTAACCACTGGACATAATAATATTTCTGTTATCTCTAATTATCAAACCTATTTATTGTTTGTATGGAAACGAAAAACAAAAATTAAGAACTAACAAAGCGTCCAATTAACTTAAAATAAATAAATAAAAAAAAATTTATAAGTTCGTAAGTAAGATAAAATCACAACGACTTTTTTTTTTTTTAATTTTTTTAGATCTAGATAGATGTAATTTAATTAAAAGTATAAGCAGCATTTACTCGTACCAGTGCACGAAATTAAGGACATATGTTGATAAATTCTGGATAAAAATTGTTGTTAAATCCCCATTTTTTTATCCCAATTATACGGGTATTTTCTATAAATTTTACCATGACACACAAATGACATCAGTGCACGTACATAAATATCCATTTGATCTAGCTAATCTAAATCCACCCTATTACAACCTCTATATATATATATATCCTTTTGTATGTTTAGGGCTTAGTTTTGTTGTGATTATGAATATTCTATGCATACGGATATTTGATCTGCCAATTTAATACGTATACGTAGATGATTGGTACATAAATTGAAATGCTGACCATCATATACAACCATAAAAATTCCCATAAACTTATTATCGCACAATACCGATCAGGATAAATAATATATCATCTCTAGGCTAGTGTTTGATTTGAGACAGACATTGTTAATAGAAATAATAAATAAATAAACAAAACGATTAATCAATAATTTCGTTATATTCATAAATATTTACAGCATCCTTAAATATTTTATAAATAAATTCCTAATTTTATTTAAGCGTCACAAGACGATAAGGATCTCCCTAAATATTAAAACTTTACTTACAGTGCAAAGCAATATTTCAATTGTTTTGTCCTTATCATAAGAATTTTATCTTAATCCTTCGTTAACGAGGTGTTTTGTTTTGATGTTTTTGTTAGACTTTTATTTATTTATCGTAAATATTAAATTAATTCGCTTTTTGTGCAAAATGAATTTTAAGGTTAGGGGAAGATATTGTTTGGTAACTTACAACAATTGAAGTTTAATTAGTCAGACACAAAATTCGAACTAGACGATACACGGTTAGAACTTAGAACATAAATCAGCCAGGATGAAGAAATAGAAAACCAAAATTACGTTATATAAAATTCGAATTTAACGCACTGCCAAATTTGAATTTACGAAGCGAGTTATTCCACACTATTTTCCACATTTCGTTTAGTTTTGCCAACCCCAAAAATTTAAAAAAATACGCCACATGCTTTTGCGGATCGTCAGGGTGTTCCAACGTCAGAGTTCCTCATTTAAATTCGTTTATTATATCATAATTATAACTAGAAAGTCAAAAAATGTCTGTGGTGCAAATCCAGAGGCACCCGTCACCTGCAAAGTGCATGCACGTTCATTTTTCAAAACAAAAATGGAAATCTTTTGTGCGAGTTCTGGAGATTTTAACACACAGCCACCTACACAGTGCAACAGATCGAAGCTCTATTATTTCGAAAAAATACGCAACAATTCTATGCGGATTGTGAGGATGCCTCATAGGGGCCCGTTAATTTTTAATAATTATAACGAAAACGACCAAAAATGAAAATTCTGTACAATAGAAGAAATCAGTCTAATTTTGAAAATGGAGTGGATCGAATTTTGACACATAGCCATCTGTTCAGTTTCATCAAAACAAACACCGCTATTAAGTGCTGGGTGAAATACTCAAGCGACCCGATAATCATTTGTATTGCATCTAAAAACAAAAACAAAAAACCAATTCGTTTCGAAATGTCAAAACATAAAGTTGATGGATTCTAATGTTTTATTCAAAAGTGGTGGATTGTAATATTTTATTATCAGGTGAACCCAGCAAATTGATCGACACACTACCTAGTATAAAGTAACTAATTTTAGTACACTATTCATGCTGTGGAGAAGGTTGTTGCTTCGTCAGTCAAAAACGAAAGTCAGTTGTGAACATAAAATTCTCTGCATCGTTTTAGATAAAAAAATCAAAGTTTTATTGTTAATTGAGTTCAACACTTTCACCATCTACATAGTTATATACAATAGAAGCAAACAATCCAATTTTAAAAAGTTTCACCACGTATCAATGCGGATTGTCAGGTTTCCTGAATTTGGCTCGTTATTTTTCCATGATTAAAACGAAAAATTCTGTAAACGGAAAATGTGTGGAGTGAATCCTGGAGATTTGGACACAAAGCCACGTACGAAATGCAATTTTTCATCTGTTGCTGCTGAATTTCACAAATACACGTCATATTGATATGTGGATCGTCAGAGTGCTTCACTTTGGAACGTTCAATTTATCATAATGTAGTTATAACGAAAACGACTGAAAATGGAAATTCTGTGGAACGAATCTTGGAGATTTTAACAGATACCACCTATATAGCGCAATAGATTGAAGCTACCGAATTTCGAGAAAAATACGTCACAGGTCTATATAAAGATTAAATATCTGTGCGGATCGTTTGGGTGGCTCATTTGGATTCGTTTTTTTTCATAATTTTAACGAAAAAGTCTGTAAATAGAAATCCACTGGAACAAATCCTGGGGTTTTAACACATATTCCCGTACATATTGCAATAGATGAAAGCAGCACAGTTTCGAAAAATATGCTACATGTATATGCGGATTGTCGGGGCTCCCCATTTTGGACAGTTCAATTTACGTTAGGTATAACACAAAATTTCGTGAACTGCTGTGGAGAGGATCTTAAAAATGTTGGCACATCGCCGACATAGTACAATAGATGAAAGCAGCAACTATATTGTTCTTCGTTTTAGGGTGTAAGCAGAGAATATTTTGGCGGAACCTTGGACAGCAAATATGAGACATATTTTGGTTTAATTTACTAATAAATCATAAGTAATTAAAAGTGTCGTACATTCTCACCAACATACTCCCACATCTTAATAAATTTTAATTCTTAATAGGTAGTTTTATCAGCTTGTGGACCGCTCGTATGACTTCGCTTTTGGATGTTTTTAAAGTTACTACACGAGTAGAACCATCACTTCCTGGATGGATCGCTATTACTCTGCCAAGTACCCATTGACTTGGATACATGTTGTCCTCTCGTATGAGAACAACGTCATCGACTTCTAGTTGCTCGGTTTCGGATTTCCATTTGAAACGTTGTTGTAATGCCGTGAGATAGTCTTGATGCCATCGTTTCCAATATCCTTGAATTCGCTGTTAGATATTCTGCAATCTGAATAATTTGTTCTGAGGTACTTTGTCTAACATTGGTTCTGAAATGATTGTCAGCGCTTCTCCAACCAAAAAATGAGCTGGTGTTAAAACTTGTAACTCAGTTGGATCATCTGTCAGTCTGCATAGTGACCTTGAATTCAGAAGTAACTCGAATTGGATTAGTAACGTCGTCATTTCTTCAATTGGCAGATTTATATTTGTGACCCTCTTCAGGTGATATTTGAATGATTCTACAGACGATTCTCACATTCCACCAAAATGAAAAGCGTGTGGTGGATTAAATTGGAATTGAATGCCTTTCTGCAAGAAAAATTCAGATGTTAGTGGATTGCTTGACTGATCTATTATCTGCTGTTTCATTTGTTTTAATTCTCTGTTGGCCCCAATGAAATTTGACCCGTGTTCACACCAAATTTGTTGAGGACTTTCCAAATTTGTTGAGGAATGAAACACCTGAGTGCTGCCAGGAATGAATCCGTGTCAAGGCTTCTTCCACTTCTGCTGTCGTCAATTTTGGTTTTGGCCAATTTTGCTCTCGTTGATTTAACCAGGTTGGCCCTTGGCACCAAAGTTGTAACTGTGATAATGCCTTTGGTTTGACTCCCCTTGTTATTGCATCAGACGGATTCTTTTTTGAGTCAACATGTTGCCACTTGCTTCGAGGAATGGTCCAAAGGATTACTGCCGTTCGATTGCCAATAAAACTCTTCCATCGTCGAGGGACATCAGATAACCAATGGAGGACTATCATAGAATCTGTCCATGCGAAGATCTCTACACTCCTGTTTGATAGACATTCTGTACAAAATTTGATTAGCTTGCACAGAAGGACCGCCCCACACAGTTCCTATCGCGATAGCGATATTTGCTTTATTGGTGCAACTTTACTCTTAGCATGTAGTTGATTTCGTGTTGTATATGATAATGATGATAGCCGCTGAGGAATTTGAACTACTTCTAATTCTGGTAATGACTGGTAAAGTGCCTTCCATGTATCATCGATATTGTTTGGTAGTATAGCGTCCCACTTCACCTTCTGTAGCTATATAACTTCTGTAACAACATTTTAAAAACAATTATAGTAGGTGCAAGCCACCCCAACGGGTCATATAATTTGGCTCCCGTCGATAAGATCTTCCTTTTTGGTCCAATTTGTGTCTTCAGTTCCTTTCTGGACTTTGAAAGAAAAGTTGTCGAGTTCTGCGCTCCAAGTAATACCAAGCGTCTTGATAGTTGCATTGTATTCAATCAACTTTGGTATATCTTGAACTTCGTTTTGCAAAAATGAATTCACAAATTCTGGAGAATAATGTCGATTTTCATTGAAGAAAAAATAGTAAATTATGGTACTCCAACTAAGCTGTCAAAATGTTTCATTGAAAAAAAATATTACCACGAGGGTAATATTTTGTTACTCCCGGGGTAATTTTCTATACTCTAGGTTTTTTGGTGAAGTATACGATTTTGTTGTTGTTATAAATCTATTCGCCAACTTTTTTTCTGTCATTTGTCAAAATATGCGGCGCGTTGGTAATTTGATTAGTGAAATTATAAAAATCAAATATAAATAATAAAGTAAAAATTAGAGAGTAGTAGAGTAGTACATTTTTGTTCCATTGAAACAAAATGGGAGTAAAAAATGAGAGTAATATTATGGGAGTGAGAAAAAATCAATGAAAATCGATATTAGATTTTCACTTTTTTTTAGGTTGAAACCGCTTTTACTCAAAATGTTGTTTAATTCTTCTTCAAGTTTTACTGCTTCTTGAATCGTGTTACAGCTGGTCAGCAAATCATCAACGTAGAAGTCATTCTGAATGATTTGTGATGCAGTTGAGTAACGTTGAGCAGCCAAATCGACAGATTTCTTCAAAGTTTTACCGCTAAATAGGGTGCACATGCGGTTCCATAAGTCACCGTGTTTAGTTTGTATGTTTTAATTTGTTGCATCGAATTTTCACGCCACAGTATTAATTGGAAATTGGCATCGTTGGGGTTGACAAGTATCTGGCGGTACATTTTTTCTATGTCCGCTACTAAAGCGGTTGCATGTTTTCGAAAATTTAGGATAATTGTAGTCAGGTCACGTTGTATATTTGGGCCTATTTGCAAAACGTCAATAAGAGACAGTCCCGTGGTGGTTTTTGATGATGCGTCAAAGACGACTCTTAATTTGGTTATGCTATCATCTTGCTGTCATCTTGACTTGGAATTTGTTCTGGTGGTATGTAGGTCATATGTCCCATGGTAATATATTCATTCATAAAATGTCGATACGAGTCAAAAAAACTCTGGTGCTCTGGCAAACCTTCTTTCCATTGAGAGTAGTTGATCATTCGCTGCCTTATAAGAACTGCCTAATGGAGGGGTTGGTTTTTTAACAGGAAGTTTTACGATGAATTGCTAATTGCTGCTTCTGGTAGTATAGTTTCATCATAAAAGGTTTCACATTCATGAATGCTGCTGGCTGGATTGATTTGAGAACAAAGTTCTTCTACTTCCCAGAATTTTTTCAAATCTTAATGTAGATCTTCGTTAGTGATTTTAATTAAAGGATCGGAGCTGACGTGTAAAGTGGTGAGATGTAGTGATCGATTATTTGATGCTCCCGCTTACTAACCAGCCAAACTTGGAAGACTGCAATATTGGTAATACGTCAATTATGTGTCTTTCAGGATTGAGAACCTCGAAAAATATGTCGGCTCCGAGAAGTACGTCGATTTTGTGTGGAGTACAGAATTCGGGATCTGCTAATTCCAAACTCATAGGTGATTTGTTGAATATTACTGGTTTAGTTGATAATATGAGCCGTGAAAGAGATTTGATAACTTCGGTCTGTTCATATACTGATCATATACGGTCATACTAATTTTCATCTCGTTTTTCAAGCCGGTGTAGGTGCTAGACCGTAAATAGATAAGGAAGCGTTACTACGCTTTAGGACTAGGCTTTGCGCGCAAGATTCGGTAACGAAAGAAGTTTGTGAGCCCGAATTTAGCAATGCTCGATGCGATTGGAATTCACCGGTACGTGATTTGATGTAGATATAACTGCTGTTGGTAGAACCGTGTTCGTTGAGGAGTAATGTGTGTGTGTGAAGTACCTGTGTATTAACCTGGTTATTATTTGCTTGTATTGATTCAATGGTGGACTTTGTAGTTTGACTTGATGATATAGCACCACCATTTTCCTGTGTACGTCGTTCACCAGATGACTGATCCATTGAAATATGATGGCTTGTTGATGTTTGGCTAGAATCATGAGTTTCATTCTGACGTTGGTGTAATAAGGTGTGATGTCACTAGTGGCAGATTAGACATGACGACTTAGAAAATCATTGTGTATTAGTGTGTCGTTTTTTAAGACAATTGTCACATAAATTATTTTCAGAAACTATTTTGGATCTCGTAACCGTATTCTTATTTTTAAACTCTGGACATCGAAAAATGGGATGTGGTTGCTTACAAACCACACACTCGAACGGATTAAATAGAACTGACTCGAATGATGTTGTGGAAGATCTGGTTGACGCTCGTGTACGTATGGACTCACATATTTCCATTGCGTCGCATCACTTGTCTATAAACGTGAATAGATTTTCCACCGTAGGAAAGTCCTTATCCACTGACTTACTCGCCCACAATTGTTTGGTTTCTTCATCAATTTTCGACAATTCAAATTTGAATGAGCCACGGATCTCGCGTTTCGGCTTGTGGGCTCAGTACTCGCAATCCACGAATTACTTCATCAGAAGTTTCACTAATTTCGACGTAAATCTCAGCAAGGAAGCTACAATTATAATTTTTTCTGCCATTACGCCAGCAAACAGAAAAACTCACGTTTTTGCTTATTTTTGAAGAAGTAAACCTAAACTGCAGAGAATTTCCGATGGCACAACGTTCTGTCAAATCCAAATTGTTAGTAATTGGGACGTTTTTGGTCCGTTGGTCGGTATAGCAATAATTTTTGAAGAGTACGAATTTCGTATATTTACGCTCAAGTTACATTCTGCCCCTAAAAATTTGTTTTCGTTAAAATAACGAAATATTAAACGTATTCATATTACTAAACTGGTATGTAATAATATAAACAGTAATTGTGACATATTTTAGACCCATTTGTGCATCCCGAAAAATTGGACCAGTCATCGCATTATTCTATTCAAATCTGGTACATAAATCAAATTATTTTATCATATAGTGAGACAGCGATATAATAAAATCCCTATATATTTAGGAATGGTAACAATATATCATATAATATAAATATGGCGAATTAGAACCAATAAATAGAGGAAATACAAACTCCTCTTTACTATATAAAGTTACCTAAACGAGCGCATCTACTCGTCTATATAGAGATAATTACAATAAATCACGTATGAGTTTAATTCATCGACGATTATGTTCTCGTTTTATTGTTCTGCCATCCTTTTCATTCGGGAGATATGAGAACCGAATTAATATTTTGAAGAGTCCATTAAATATAAACAATGGCTAGGGACCTTTTCGTATATACATACATATACAATTTGATCCAGGTTGCGCGCTCTCGATATAGGAGTATTTAACACAGAAGGACGGGAAACAACGCATTAACCCCTATATGCGTGCGATAATAATTCCAATTTTATAGAAAAAGGGTGACTGTCATATGTAATAAATTTAATATACTTAATTTTTTATTGTTAAATAAAATTAAATTAGATAAAAATAAAAATCAACGAAGCATTAAAAAATCTGGATTTTTTTTTTTTGAAACGAAACATTAATAAATTTTGATAGATGAGACAGCTTTGTCTTGTGATAATTATTTTTTGACGTCAAATTTTCAAAATAATCGGCGAGTAGGATTGATAACAATTTGAACTCTGTGCACATCGAACAAAAAAATGTATATTTGTTATACAAAATATAATTCCAGTTATTTATTAATTAATAATTTACAAATTAAAATTTTATTAATTAAAAATAATAAATATTGTTTAAGTTTCGAAATTAAAATAATCTTTTCGCGTTCTTATCGCATATAAATTAACTCATCTAATTGACTTCTTTGTAAATAAATAAGAAAACAAAACACTTTGAGTTACTATATACTGATTAGTCGCGTCGCGGGGGTCGAGAAGTTAAAATTAGCGCGCGGTTGGCCGCGAAGCCGTGACATAAATTGCAAGAAATTTTGTAGAACAAGGATTTTTATTTTTATTTGTATATAAATTGGTGGGAACCAACAAATTTCTCTACTGAAAACAGAGCAAACGAAAAAATTAGTGGCAAGATATGTAATTCACAAATCAAGTCAAACGTTGGTAGGAGTAAGATCTCTGAAAGTTTCTTGGTTGATTGGTACATAGTGCTCTCGGTGACGATCAATGAAAAGGTATTTTGATGATGGTATTACCATCAATCAATGTATATGCTATCTAACGGTACTCGAACGCGTAAAATGATGTTACTGCTCCAGATGAAAGATATTCCCTGATCTGATTCATTTCGAGTCGAAGTCGTAATGAATTTTACAGAGATCTATAAAGGGTATTGTGCTCTATACTTTGCATAAATTACAATATTAACATCAGCTGAAAATTGCCAGTTACGATAAAATCATTTTGATTCGATTTTTTATTGTATTGAAGATCTTTTAGTTCCAAATCAACTTGCACATTGTGAACATAGTTAAATAGTGCATATTTTTGTATAGTGCTAAACTCTTGTACATACATATAAATTATTAGTTATAAATAGTCAAGTTCACGATAAACAATTTCTATAAGTGAACTAAATTTAAATTAATAAATAATTCAGAGATCTATTATGCGACTCATTCCAATGTGGCATTGATCATCTCAATCTAAATTGAAACGACTAAGTATTGCTAGATTTAGTTCTATAATTTTACAACATGCCAATTAACTGTTTGAAGTGCCGTAGGGCTATATCATCTAGCAGACTACAACATCAGTGCTCGGCTTGTAACCTGTATTTTCATCACAATTGTGACAACGTGCTAAAAATTAACTTGGCTGATGTTGAATCAAACAAAATAATTTTCAAATGTTCCTGCTGCTCTGATGCCCCACACACCATTGCTACTGCAGACGATGATACTGCTAACTCTAACTGGGAGTCATTAAAATACGACATTGAGCGAATGCAAATATCACTTGGCAAAATTGGAAAACAGTGCGAGGATTTCGTTTGATTAGAAAAGCAAATCAAGTTAAATTCCGCAAACATTGCCGCTATTCAGAGCGAGAAAACTATTTTGAAATCTCAACTATCCGTGGTTTCTAATCAGTGCTGCTTTCTTTAGCAACAAATAAATAGCACCAAATTACTAATTTACGGACTTCCCAGTGATGGCAACTTAAACCTACTATACAACTGCTGAAAGAAATGTGCATCATTATTGGTTTCGAATTGAGGGACAACAATTTACGCAACATCCATCGAATAAAATCAAGGCTTAAATTTAATCCTGTTGTTGTTGATTGGAGTTCTCGTCTATTGCACCAACGGTTTTTGACATCTGCCAAATTAAAGAAATCAACATTATCTAATGTCACTTTATGTGGATCGATCTGCAGCCCAATTGTCACCGATTATTTATCACCAGCAAAAAAGCTCTTACTACATGAAACCAAAGTACTTCTACAGTCTAATATAAACCAATTTTAATATGTATGGGCTAATCATGGGATTATTTATGCCAAGGAAAGGGATGACAGCAATATTAGCTTAAAGCTTAATTTATTGGCCAATAACTACGACATAGTTTGTTTGACGGAAACTTGGCTAAATAATTCCATTATGGACGCAGAATTTATTGATGATCGTTACTACGTCATCCGGAAAGATCGAGATTTGGCATTATCTGACACGTCTGACGGAGGTGGATCTTTAATCGCAATTAAAAGATGTTTTGTAATTAGAGTGATTCCTAGCCTCAATAGTATATTTGATGATGTTTGGTTGAAGATCAACTTGTACAATGGCATGGTTATAATTTTATGCGTGGTTTATTTTCCACCAAAAAACAAACTAAATATGAGCATTATAAAAGATTCTGCGATCATATAGCTAACAACATCTTAAACTTAGCTGCTGTAAATCATAACTTTTTAGTTATTGGTGATTTCAATTTACCCTGCATTACCTGGAGTTCTAGTCATGATGGTTTCTATCCTGTCAGTTATGAAGGTCGTTCTGCACTATATCTAATTGAAACAATTACGCTCACCACACGGAGAAAAAAAAACACCAATTTTTTTCCTATTTATGTATGGGAGTCCGATTATAGTAAGCTGTACTATTTATTATTATATAATTCATTATGTATATAGGAAACATTCTATTTTGCATAGTAGACAGTGCTATATAGGAATCTCTCCTATAAATTACACCAATTACTATTTCCCATAGTAGTATTTACTATTAACTATAGAATTCTTATAGGAATGTTACCTATTTGTTATAGGAATTCAAGAAAATTAAGATTTTAATAGTAAGCCTTGCTATATATTATATAACAGTTTCCTATTTACATGGTAACCGTAGTAAATTTTACTATCCGCTATAGTGAATGTTCCTATTCATTAAATAGTAATATGTCCAATTATATTCCACCAGTGCACCGGCTCCTATATTTATTGAAATCTGTCCTATATATTTTTTTCCGTGCATATTACTTCAACATAATAATATTGTTAACTGTTCTGATAATCTGTTAGATCTTGTTTTTTCTAATCTTAAATCTAGCTCTATTGAAGTTACCTAGTGTCCCGATCCACTTTCGAAGGTTGATCACTTCCATCCACCAATTCACATCAATTTGCTAAACTTTGGTCGCAAACAATTGTCATATAAAAGTTTCAACTCGATTAACTTTAAACAACTTAACTACCGTCATATTAGAGAGCGACTTATGAATGTAAATTGGGATATTGAATTCAATGATTATAATATCGATGTCGATACAACAGTGAACATATTATACTTCATATTGAATCATTTCTTAGAACCTAAGCTATATAAGAATTATGGGCGATTTCCATTACAAAAAAATTTATCTCAGTAAAAAATACTGAGAAAACGAACAGAGAAAGGTAATATTAAATCTACAACAGAGGGAAAGAGAAACTTCTATTAGTTTATTTTTATTATAGCAAATTTTTATGGTTAAATAATTAACGATCTAACCAAAAAAAAATTCATAATTTTTAGTGATTTGTGTGACGTCAAGTGTTTTTAATTTTTCGTGCATAAATTCCATCTCCATTTGCCTCTCAAAATCTTACAGTTTTTAATAGTTACGTTATTATTCGGTCAGTTTTATTTAGATAGCCATCGGACTGTTTGGAATACCTTTTTCTTAATTATGAGTTGATGTCCAGAGAACGAACAAAGAGATAGTCGACAAATATGCGCTTACCAGGGGACAGTGACGGTAACAAATTTTACAGAAACTCGCACCTACAGAGCAGAATAACAATGACGCATTGAAAAGTGGAGATAAGCTTGACCTGAATGCCATTCTCACAAACAAAACGTCCACAACAACAATGGCAAATCTGAATAAATCCTCTAAACATATAAAAACGAAATAAGAAATTAATGACTGCGTTAAATCACAGTAGTGTTGTTCCTTAACACTATCTAGGCTACATAAGGCACTATTTATCAGTATATTATCAAGACATAATCTTCAACGAAAGATGCACTGCTGGCTGCAGGCTGCTTTCAAATTCCAGTTGATAAACAGTGCTATTGTTGGAAGGATTTTGGAAATATTAGAAAGGGAAAAATAAAACTAGAAAATTACGGTACAGGCAACCCTCCAAGAATACGGTACTCTAAGAATACGAGTTTCGAATAACACGGATACTTTCCCTTGAACTACACGGTTTCAAACTACAATCGATTTTCGATTCTTTTGAAAAAGAAGGAAATATGTAATGTATATCGTTGGTTTGGTGCAACAGTGTCACATGTCAAAAAGGCCTATTTTCAAGGAAATCGATTTGATTTTTTTTTTGGTTGTATTCTTTTATTACTTAAAAATTAAACAATAATAATGTAATTGTTATGTATTTTTTTATTTATTTATGAACGATTTGACCGAACACGGAACGTATTAATCGTGTTCTTCGAGGGTTTCCTGTAATTTGAGACATTCATATTATTTGTTTTAAATCAAGCAACAATGCTTGAAATACACTTTACGTTTAATGCAAGATACATTCCCACCAGTACGAGGTTGCACACATCAGCAAGTTCATGTGCGGCCCACTATCCAACAAGATCTTGGCTAAAAAATTCGACTTTATAAAGTTGAACGAAAAAATCTTATTTGTTTGGGTCGATTTAATAACATTCTATAAATAATTGTACTTTGTTCTCATAAATCTCCTTCATATATGGACCTTTAGAATGAGTATTTCGTTGTTATTTTAATCACACAACAGAAGATTGTAGATTAATGTATACAGGGACCTTAGTTCGAATGTGCGAAATTAAATATACAAATTTTACCGTTGCATCTTTTACTGTGGATCAAATATAACCGCACTCGGACTTCCCATATTATGAACGAAGTTTCGCTATTGGTAAGCGAATTCCTCTTTTTAATTCGTGAATTTTATTTAACTTCATAGATTCGAATGTACCATACTAATCTCCGAAGTCGGCTCTACAACTTCTATAGTACAACCTTCGAATTTTATTCACAAGCTAGGTTCAGCAATAGCGCGCTCAGATTAATTTACCTAATTCATTTCTGCTCGGAAATCTCAATCCCAACCTAAATGAACAATTCAAACCAATTTAAATTGCTTATAGTCTTCATAACTGTGTGGTCCCCATGCTCGGTTATGCCACACACATTTCTTCGTAACACCATATAAGTTATTATTTGAATTAAATACTATTGTGATTTGAAGTAAAATAGAAACAGTCAATCTTATATGTCGAACCAACCGACATTATTTCTAATGAAGCTCGCATCCATAAAATTCGTTAAACGCGAAACATTTCGCAGTTATCGCATTATAGTTTTCTGTTTATATTCATTTGCATATACATTTCTTAATTAACTTCAACCGTTTATGTTTAATGTCTATCACTTATATTTTTATACATATGGCATAATAAATGTCAAAAGATCACAAACATGTCTATATTACACGGGTTCAAAGCATTATTGTATACGATTGCGAAATATATAAAAAAATAATTTGTTTTGCTTAATTATGGGATCTCGTACTAATGTGGTGATGTTTGCCCTCTGTACCAAACACTCCGCAGAGTTCATCATTTAATAGGCTTGTTTGTGATGTATCACATTTTATACGATCTTTATCGATTTATGCTTACAATGGTTAATTCTGATTTCCTCCAGTACCATGCACAACACAAATTTAACTATTTAAATATTTATGTGTCATACCGATAAGAATTTATACATAAATCGTTCGTTCTATATGAGAGGTCATCAAACGATCACGATAAATTAAAATTGTATCGTCAACGGAAGCATTTCGACCCGTCGTCATCTTAAAATCCCAACATTACGTCAAAAATAATTCTTAGTAAGAAACTTAGTAACTTAGCAGCACAAAGTGTTTTGTTGATAAATTATAATTTTTTTTTCACAATAATTTTCCAATTAAGCTCAAAACAAATTTCATAATTAAAATATTATTTGTAATAAAATTATTAATTTAATTAAGACAAAGCGATATCGTTGTTGTTGTTGCCATTATGCATGATGAGTATTTTCCACTCATTAAAATTTTGTTTATATATTTTTGTCTTCAATTAATTGACTCTCTGACCGGACGATAATTAAATTTTATGATGAAATGTTTTCGCGCAAAGTACGGGGAATTAACAACAAGATTTTGTACATGTGAGGATGGGAATTTTGTCATGTCTACTTCAACCCTTATTTCACCTGCAGGTTTTAGACTAAAGTCTGTGGAAGATTAAACGGCGTACATAAGTGTGGCATCGGGCAAATAAAATGAAAAGTAACAACTTAGATCACAGAGACAAAGTGACACATAAACACGCATTTGAAGTAATCCCACCTTTCTATACCAGAAAATAAAAGTCGAACAACACCAACACATCAATAACCAATCTGCTTTTGTGCGAGTTGTCCCAAACCAGGTTTCGATTCATTTCATTTGAATATATTATATTTGAGAAGCGTAGCGCAGAAATTTTATCAAAATAATGAAAACCCGTAAGATTATCAATTTTATCAAATTCGATTTGTTTTCAATCATATACGAAGGTTGTCTGAAAAGTTTCTTACATAACAAAGGTACAAGACATTCTGTACTCGGCATCTTTCGTTGTAAAATAGTTGTTTACAAAAGTAATAGCCTTCTCATTCATAGGGAGCAAAAAAAAGTTATTTGGGGCTATATACGGTGAGTAAGGAGGGTGGATAAGCAGTTCAAACCGTAATTCGCGGATTTTAGCCATGGCAACCGCTGAGGTGTGAGACAGTGCCATTGTCTTGGTGAAGCAAGATTTTTTTCTGCAAATGAGGCTGTTTCCCGCATATCTGCCTTCCGTTCCGAGCTCTCGACATTCGACAATAATAGTGAAAGAGTTTGTTGGCGTTTTTGCGAAAATGGAAAAATATTTATTTTTTGAAAGATTAAAATAAAATAAAAAAATAAAATAAAAAAAATATTTATTTTTGAAAGACTGTAACGCATTCTGCACCATGATTTACCCTCGTAAAATTTAGGACAGCTGAACTTAAGCTTGGCAGTACCAGCTTGGGTAAAACGTTAAAATGTCAAAAAATTGAATCGTCGAATTAAAGTTCGAGGGAAAGAAAAGTCTATGAATATGTCCAAGGAACGAATTTGTCAATCTTGATCTATTGAATCAAGATTGAGGCATGAGGATTTAGGCGTTTGGACCAGAATCGTGTTCGAATGAACATTTCCAACGCTCCGTGGGCGCAATTTAAGTGAAATAAATTAGAGTTTTGGCGCCGGCTAATTACTGTTGATGAAAGTTGGATACACCATAACATTCCAGAATCAACATTCAAAAGTAAACTGCCAAGGGTAACAAAGGCAAAGGCTGTTCCTTCGGCCGGAAAACGATGATATATTCCGGGGCAGTCATGGAGTTATCTTAATCCAATCTTCAAAAAATGAAAACCATTACAGAATGATACTACGTATCATTAAACTGAACGCAGAAATTGCGGAAAAAGGCTACATTTGCAAAAATAACTTACTCGGTTGCAGCGGTTGCCATGACGAAAATTCACGAATACGGTTTGGTTCAAAAACAACTATTTTGCAGAGAAAGATGCCGAATACTATTTGGACGGGTTTAAGAGATGGGAGCATCGCTGGAATCAGTCTAGACTTACAAGGACACTATGTAGAGAAATAAAAATAAATTTTGTAGAAAAATTTATTGTATGTTTGTTAGATCAGAAGCTTAACGCCCGGGATTGTTCCATTTTTTTTTATTTCCTACGATTTCATACAGTTCTTTTTTCGTGGTGAATATATTCTATATAATCCTGACCGCCAACATGGTAAATATTCGTAAAGCATTGTAGCTCACGTCGTTCTGCAATAGCATATACTTTTTGTTGTTGGGTTCGAGATCGAAACAGGTCAGCTGTTTGTTTTCCCTTTACCATCGATGATACAAATATCGCAGCGATCGCCACTGGGAAACAAAGGAAAAAAAAGAAGTCAATTAATCGATGTGTCAGATTGTGAGTTTGTTTTTTTAAAGAGTACCGTGATATATTATTTTATAAAAATATGCTTTAGCATTTTTGAACAATTAATTAAATATTAATTAAATTAACATATAAATAAATTAAAAATTACAAAAAGAAAAGAAAAAAACTAACATAAAATAAAATTTACGAAAAGTATCGCGGCGGTGAGAAAAAATAAAAACAAAAAAAAGTTTTTCGTGGACATTTTATGTTTGTAGTGAGGTACTTTTAGTTATTCATTAATAAATCAATGAAACATATCTATATGTAAATATGTAAAACAAAATCGAATATGTACAATGCAAAATTTTTTTTGATAATAATTATAAATAAAACAAAAACCAAAAAAAAAATAGAAAATGAAAAAAAAAATGTTTACAATTATTGTATGTGTTATTAATTGATTCCTGTAAGCGATCTAACTTTACTTCTGTGTTCGTGCGAGAAATTTTAGTCAAAATAATACCTTGTGGGTGAAAGAAAAAAACGTTATAAACAAAATATTCCGCAAATAATTTTTTTTGGTGGCTGAAAAAAAAAAACCGATAAAGGAAAAATTGTTTTAAATAGTGCTAAAAAGGTGAAACTAAACCAACACACATTGCCGCCTCAACCAGAAATTATCTATCAGCGGATCAGCACGTATTTTTTTTACGGATTATAATTTTTTTTTTATATATACCGCGCCATAAGTCCAACCACGATACCACGAGATAAATTAGCGTCCATAGTGATTTCCGTTGGTACGGCAAAAATTGATGTGCCCTACACCGGTAGATAATTCTCTTGCTTATGGTCAGTGACGTAAATCAAAGGTGATCACCGTATTGGCATCAATTGGATTTTCATCACTCCGGCTAAGTTTTTTGTATTTAGGGAATTTGATTGTAAAATTGTATTTTTTTTATCTATTTAGAATTCTAGTGATGCTTATTGTAATTAAAGAATTTTTTTTCTCTGTCTATATGTCTTTTCTCGGTCTATATAATTTTTTTTGTATTTATTTTCATTTACTTATGGCTTTCAGTTTGTTTTGCTACTTTAGCCAGTTATTAGTTATTGAACATTTTTTTTTGGTTATAAATATTATTAGATTTTAAGATTTAAATGAGTTACCTACATCCATTGAAATATTTTCAAATATATTTTTTTTTTATTAAAAGATGAATAATTAAATCTCGTAGTTTGCATTGGGATGGAGTAACTTAATTTGCCTTGCTTGAGATGGTAATAAGATCTGTGTTTTTTCCTCTTTCCTTTAATTCTAATTTTGATTGGTGGTCTCAACCAGCTTCCATCCATCTTCGGAAATCCCACGCCAAACCCTGAGCTTTAGCCGGCAAAACAAGTACCACACCGAAGCTGTGGATGGTTGACATAATTCAGTGACGAGCGACATTCGTTACAGATGGCGCCCAATCCTAGGGACCAAACGGTTTTCTTATGAATTTTTTCCCCTTCATTTTGCTTTTTTATTATTTTTAAATTTTACAGTAACTTTAATATACAGGAATATTTATGACGACCATAAGTATAGCAAGTAAATGATAATCGCATCTTTTATCTTAAATTTATTTAGTTGACTCGGATGTTAGTTTTCGGAACTTGTAGTTATTCAGATTGAGTAATGAAATCATACGCATTAACTCTTTGTTGTGTAACTTATTGATCTAATGTTTGTATTTATTATCTGATTTCTTTAATCAAACCTGCTAACTGATATTTTGTACTATTTTTTTCGCATTAATAATTTCTATTTTTCCATTAAAGTGTTGATTTTAATGCCAGTCAGATTATAATATAGGTTATGTATGGTCGGGTAAATAAATAATCCTTGTTTTTTTTTAAATTTCCTGGCTGCGAGCAAGGATTTTCTAGTTATTGATCGCTATTGATTTCTTTATTCGGTTATAGTCAGATTTTATTTTTTTTTTGGTATTAATTGGTTTTTTCTTCACAGATCTACTTGTCTCTCTATTGGGTAAATCGGTTAAGGCTCATCCACTCAAATTTTATGAAATTAAATTTAGCTTATTTGCAAATTATATTCAATTGGTGAATGTCGCTCATTCGGAAATTTATATTACTATAATTAATTATTGCTATTATTATTAAATTAATATCTTAATATTAAGAAAATTTTTTGGATTGTTAATTATCTTAATTTTGACTTAATAATTTATGTTAAACACGAAACTATCTTTGAAAACGATAAACGTGAATGATATTATTCATTGATTTGACACAACGAACAAATACAGGTTGTTCCTTATAAAACGTTAAATTCGTAATTGTACATTGCGCTATAATTTAAGTGCATTGTTTGCATGCAACAAGTGTGAAGGTAATTAAAATAGTGTAACGAATAACTTTTCAAAGAAATAATACTTGTTCGTGCAGTGGTTAATCTGTACATCACCAAGGTTCGAGCTATCTTTTAGAATGGATTTTAGAATGGCGTTCGATTTGGAAGGAAATATGAAAATAACAACAGCAATTGTAAATGGTTGTGATAGTCATCAAAAAGTCAAAAGTGTGGAAATTTAAAGTGGTGAAATAGTGCACAGTGAGAAAGAGTGTGAGTTAAAAAATAGTGAGTTTGTTGAAATAGTGAATTTGTTCAAGAAGTTAAAAGTGTGTATAAATAAAGTTTGAAACTTTAAAATGCTGAGAGTTTTATTTGTGAAATCCATTGCGATTTAGTATCGAACACCCGAGTGTTTTTAAAATCTTCGCGATACGTAGTGCGAATAATAATACAACTAATGGTAAAATACTCGTACTTCTCCATTGTTTAGTTTGATGACACATACGATGCCAGTTTTCAATGTACAATACCATCTATAGAAAAATATTGTTTCATTTGTGATAATAACTGGTTGTTCTCTTACGTTCCATCCCCATCATTTTTGAGAATTCGTTGAATAACTCGGACTCGAGCTGCATGCCGGTGCACCAAAACGTGAGATCCTTCTACAAAATACTACTATTTTTTGCTTTAATGGCTGGAACAGGTGCAGGTAAAATTGTGTAAAGGCCTCATGCAAAATGCAACTCTTTCAAAGTATTAGGCTTTTATTGGTTTAAATGTTAGATTTAAAATTCAGTTAATTAATTTAAAATCTTAATTTATTAGTTCTTTCTAAATACTTATAATGCTTATACACAAAAGCACTTTAGAGGTAAGCAAAAAAGTTATTAACTGGTCTCGATTAGTTTAATCACGCATTTCGCTAAAAAGTGGAAGCTTCCAAAACAGCAAAATAAAAATGCCTGTTTGATAAAGAATGTGTCAGCTCATCTTCATATTAATCCGTGTTGAGGGGATATTTTGAATTGGTCGCGAAGCCCTATCAGTACCATGTTCTGAAAAATCACTGAATTTAGTAACTGTCAGGGCACTGAGGGTTGCATTCTAAAAGTTTAGCCCCAGAAGGTTTTATGTTTAAGTAGTTAATTAATTTGACACCTAACACAGCAATATTATATAGAAAGATTACAAAATCTCTAATCATTTCGGTAGTCGTTATTTTAAGAGCCTAAGAGATTTAACATTAAAATAAAAAAATTCGGAAAATTTAAAACTACGTAAAAATCGCTCTATTTAGTCCAAAGTTTAGTCGGGATTGTCAATAATAATTTCTGAGATTACGATAAGATCTGTGAGAGCAATGCAAGTAGACCAGAAAATCGCAAAATGCAGTTTAATTTCTCAAATCAAGTTCAGCGTTACGATTGGCGCAGTTTTAATACTTTTTTTGATTTTTCACTACGTTCTTCTGTAACAGGAATGCATTAATTAAGACTGCGATTTGGCTCTTTCAAAATCCTCGTTTAATATCAGTCAAAATTCAATTAATTCAATTTGGCTTGCAATTTGATTGTAAAGTTTCTGAAACATTGGTGGAGCCTCAGAAAAGGCGCAGAAAGCCCTCTCAAGCTGGATTCAGTACTCACTTCCTCAAACGTTCAATACTTTTGATTTTTGCCCAATATCGGGGATGCAAATATTTCAATAATATTCTCTGCGTCGATCTAATAGTGTCACACTTTTGTGGGTGCCAGGTGACAGTATCATTGCAGAAGATTAGACAGCTTTTCTTCTAGCTAAAGTCGGTTCGCAGTTCAAACTTACCTGTCTTGAACCTGATGTTTCAAGGTAGTGGGCAACAAGAATCCTTGGCGTGGGACTGTGGTCGCTTTAGAAATCATCTCAACGTAGAAGATTTTGTTCAACCGCCTTATGCGACCACTGCCTAGAAGAAAATGATGGAAGTATTCATCACTTTTATATCTGTATAGGTTTAAACTCTTTCAGTTTGTCAAGAAGGCAGATCGTACTTGCGCCGCACTTATATTGAATTTTTATAAACAATGAATTGTCGATTGAATGCATTTTCTATTTAGGTTTACATATTAGCAACTTTTTATTTTTTTCATCTGCACATTACGTAGCTCCAGGCCAGTCGATTCTGGCATGGAAGATGGATCGGCCCATGAGTTTTGCACTCCAACAGAGGGTCATTGCATCCTTGTATTGTGCCATTTGGTCAGTAAATTAGCAACTTTCTCAAACCGATTTACCTGAAATTTTATAAAATGTGTACCTTAGCATGTACTTACAATCCTTTTATATGTCCATAAAACTAAAAATTATAATTTTATGAATTGGTTTTAAATTATTCCCAATTTTGTTCTTCATCACATAAAACGAGTATATAACAAGAGTCATGTTGTATTAAAGAAAACGTATACACCAAAAGACCGAATTACCGTCTTATGTATATATTTATTATGATTGGAATAAGAAGTGTTATGATAATAGTGATTTCCTTTCGCAAATCGATAATCAATTTAAATTGGTCACGATAATGATGATAGTTTTTGATGAACATAACAAATTTTTGTAAATGTTGTTGTTGTTGTTGTTGTTGGTAAGTGAAGATAAGATGAAATTATGTATATATAGTATGTATAAAACACAGGTAACATCATATCAAAAAAGGTGTATACGCCATCAGAGCCATGAAATAAGTGAGAAATGGAAAATCGTTAATATATAATTTTAAATTACCGGTAATTTTGATACGATTTTTATGTTTTGGGTCAAAACGTTCATAAAAAAGGTTTAATTTTTATATGCGCGCTCGTACAACATACCTATAGGTATTCGTATACCATATATACTCGTATAATAATTGGAAACAGTTTAAGTTTTATAACATGATTGCCCTTTTGAAGCGCATCAGAATTGCTTGTACATGTGTAATCGGTTACAAATTTCTTAAGATTCTTGTATATAATTTTTGTTATGGATAACACTGTATTAAATACTAATTTTATGAGACCCGAAATCTTTTGTCCACGCGATTTTATCGTTTTCGATATCTGAACATTATTATATATTGTCAAAGTCGAAGGGCTTTTGTATTTTGCGTATAACAATAAAACGCAGATGCGCGCGCTATTAAGAGCACATCGCCTATTATACATCTTGGAAATATTCTTTGATTCATAATGGATGATGTCGTCATTGTCGTATTTGTATCACAAATTTGATTTAGATTACAGCTTTTCTTCTATTTTCGTATTATATAAATTCGATGATCTGACAATAATCGCGCCGATATATATAAAAAAAAAGTTGGAAATAATTAAATTAAATAAATCAAAATAAATCATTTCGATCCTTTAGATCAAAGACGTCCTTTTTCAAGTAACAATATAGCACGCATATACAAAATTGAATCTTTTCAGTAACCTAATCTCAAAAACTTGTCTTAATTTTTATTCAACCGAAAATGTTGTCTTCCTGAAATATGAGACCAAAAAAATTCTTTCTTATTGTTGTTGGTATAATGCGCTATCGGTTTTGGTTTTATGATTTTCTTGTAACTTTAACACATTTTTGTCGTTTTCTTAAGGTTGCTAAATATTTATTTAAATTTTATTGCTTGGAAAGAATTAGAAATATTTTTTACAGTTAATTTGATGAGTACCGTAAAGGATTGAGTTAGCTACGGGTGGCGTACGCTATTGTCTGTATATGTAATGCTGACTGTGTTGTTACCGCATTCTCAAATAAACTAATTATCTTTTACTTAGAACCATATCACGCGACTTAAATTGCAATACATGAATTGATTGCTAATAATGAATAAACGCATGAGTGATCGCACTAAATCCGAATTTTTACATATCAGTATTTAATATGACGTAATAAACTAGCAGAACCCATTCAGCAGAGCAATGCATGATAGTATGGATAATTTAAGGCTAATAAACTGCTCTATTAAAAATCGGGATCCATCCCATCCAACTAAAACCAATCCAATTGTAGGCTTATGAAATGCCCTATTAATTTTTTTTTAGGTTGCTTCTTCTTCAAAAAGCAATAGGCTTTATCACTTCAAAACTAGTTGAACCCAAATCATAAATCGGACCAAAACCGAAATTATTTTATCCTTATTATGGCTTGTTTGAGCTCCACGATAAAATTTTTTAGGTTCAACTAAGTTAAGGTCATTCAATTTAAAGCTTTTAGAATCCAAATTGAAGATCGAACCAAAACCGAAATTAGAACGCACAATCATATCAATTAACATACAAATAATTAGAGGCTAACGATGGCCTAATCAAATGCGCATTAATTATTTTTGGGCTCCACTCGTTCTTGGGGTAAAGCCCAGCACTTTTAATGGAGCATTTAATCAGGTCAACGTGGACCTAAAATTATTGGTATGTTGATTGACCTCGGTTTTTGATTTTCTAGCTTTGTAGTAGTAAAGCTTAATGCTTTTTCTAGAACGAGCAGAATAAAAAAATGTTAACATGGCATTTAATTAGCTTATATTAGTACCTAGCTTATATTCCCGTTAATATTGCCCGCTTTCGAGATTATTTAGTGTGTTCAAATCCCTCAAAAATACTGGCAAAATACTGGCAAAATAAAATCCTGTCTTCAAAATTTTTCATATTAAATATCAAATATTGGTCGATAAAATTCGAAAACAAATTGGCGATAAAATTTAATTTATACAACAGAAGGCTCAATTAAGAATTTCAATGGGGTATTATAACACACATTTTGAATGGAGTTCGAAAATATAACTATCCTGAACGTAACATGTCAGTTTCTAAAGAGATCGTAAAAATGTATTTTACGTAGAACTAGATGCTTTAACGGCAGGGCGCAACTATTTACTCTAAAAATAACATCAAGTTTAATGAACCCTACAAAAGCCTCGGATTAAACTGACGAATTCATCACTACAACGATCCCGGAAAATATACACGAACTTCGCTGTAAATAATGGGAGTATGGTAAGTCCTGAGATCTTTCGATCCATAAGATAATATTTACACATTAAACAAACTTGCACTACAAGGGCTTAGATGGTCTGGAAGTATTATAAATAATACCTCTAATGGTAAAATTATCCAAGCTGCGGCCATCAGAACGGTGGAGAATTTGGAGTCGGTTTTAGTCGACCGGCGAGAACAGCAGTATATCATCGACTTCCATTCAACCAACATGCGAATAATTACATTTAAACTCAGCACAAAAAAATTCTTTAATAAAACTGTCAATGATGCCAATCTGATGACGTCAAAGCTAGATTCTTTGTTGAGATGGAACTTGAACGCAAAAACCGGTAGAAGCGTGAAAACAACATCACATATTAATTCATACAGCTCGCATCTACCGAGTAACAAAAATCAACAACGGTCAATGCGACACGTTTGAAATTACTCGATAAAGTAAAATTGATCGAATCAAATTTTGCCGTTAAACATTCATTTGCTTCTTTTTTCGAACAAAATATCTAAGCCTACATTAGCCATTTTTCGATTTTTTTTTTGTGTTTGAACATTGAAATATCTTGGAATTTTTTTTTCTTTGGTCGGATTTCATGATATCCTGAAACTCTTCTCTTGTACATTTTAAAGGCAGTGCGTGCTCACTGAATGTTAATATTGGTTTATAAATGAAATATATCGCCTTGCGACAAAAAGACACCAACTGCACTTGACTTGAATAAACGTAGTCAGTAATAACTCTCTCGCCAATATTAAAGCTCGAAGAAGCTGTAGGCTTAGGTCCTATAAATTTTAAACGTATGAATACTTTTAGCCTATAAAACACATTATTCTATTTTCGTTTATATGAATACCGGCACTTGCGCTGGCTGAAATCTCCAGGATATACTGGTTAAGGTGACATCGCGAGATGTTTTACATTGTCTGTTCTGATGATGTCTCCCATAAAATCAAGTCACCAAAGGATGGATTCAGATTCATGGCGCCGCCTTTTGTGAACTTACAAACCCTACAGCATTAAATCAAACTAGGTGCTTAAATGTTTAGCCAAGACTGTAAAGACCAGATCATCAGCATAACTCTAAGCAATAAAACCAGTCTGGTTTTGATTGATAAGTAAATCGCCAATCAATAGAGTCTCAAAACAGATGGAAAAACTTCCAAACAAAAGTGGCTGATATTCCTTCGGTATGGCGACTTCCAAATTCTATTAATAGAAAGACGAAGTGACCCCTATTCGATATAGCTCTATCGGATTCGAGGAGGTACTCCTTCCCTTATCGTTGCTATCTGAAATCAAGAGAAGCTCTCTGAAATATGGAAAATCTAATATCGCGTATCTTCCATGTGGCACCCTAATGACAAATCTTGAATAGACGGCTCTAATTTGAATACGTATAGAAGACTTTAAATATCTCGGGTCAGTGTTAAGATCAACGAGTCTTCTATGCACATAAATCTTGATTAAAATATCGCTCGCAGTCGTCGTGTAAGCTCGCACTTTACAAAGCACTTATGAGACCTGTGCTTACTTTTTGAAGAAAAAGTTGGACCCCTAATGATCGATCCATGTTTGGTTCAGTGAAGTATGACATAATCGGATTTATTAAATCTAGCGGAGATATGTAGCTGGAGATAACCATGCAGGGGGCAAACTCCCTTCACGGGATGTGAAACTAGAGAGAAAGAGAAAGAAATTATCCACTGCTTTATCATTAGCCAGTAGTATCGAACACAATAGGGGCAGTGATATCAACAGAATACTCGATGATAATGTTGTATTCAATTCTATTCGAGTTGTCAAGAGTTGAACAATCTTTGTACTCATAAACGTAAGGATGGGGTAGAGTATCAGAATACATGCTACGATTGATTAATGCGAAACAATCAATTTACCAATGAGACTCTCGGTAGACAAATAAAACTTTATTGAAATTCTTGGTACTTAGCATTTTAAGCGTTAATTTTTTTTAGTTGCTCTTTGAATATTTATGTTTCCCAATTCTTCAAGATTCAGCTTTTTAGAACTTGTCATTTTAAGTCAGTCTTATTTCCGAAAAGCGTGTTCAAAACTTGCGCGTAACTACTTGTTATGCTAGTGTCTAATTCGGTTCTACCGCGGGTTAACCAGGAGTTTGTGCTCTTTCTCGAGTAAAAAATTTGTTTCGAGTGGGATTTTCAACGGCGAGGAAACGATGGCGATTGGTCCAGATTTCATAAAAAATCAATCAGCGGGTCGTCCGGTTGGCCGAAAGTCCCTTTCTTTAATATTTTTCGGCTCGAACAATTTTAATAAAAATTGGTGAGGAGAGGTTTTCGAGTGTCAGGATTCAATTGCGTTGATGGGTCTTTTAGTAAGGCCAGGGACCTTTTTTATTTTATTTTTTTCAGCTCGATCGAATTTGATAAAATTTGCGGTGAAAGTGGTTTCTAATATCAGGGGCCGTATTCTTGAAATGGGTGGAAATTTTCCCAATCGGAAAACAATTTCCTTTGAAATTCTAAATATTATTCGAATTTTTCGCTGGCTACTGTAATCATTTTTTCAAATTTGTTTTCAAATTTATTAATACTTGTCTCCCTACTAAGCAAATAATTTTGAATCGATTTACCTAGTCCGAAATTTTTCGATTTGTAGGGGAAAAAACAAAAGAAATTTAAAAAATGATTAAAGTAGCCGCTGAAAAATTCGGATAATATTTAGAATTTCAAAGCAAATTGTTTCTGATTGGGAAAATTTCCACCCATTTCAAGAATACGGCCCCAGTGGCACTATTCTGGTTTTCCCTGGGAATGGGGAATTGGGAAAAATATTTACATAGCATTTTTGTCTAAATTATATTTTTCTGGCCTACTTTTGAAATTAGTTTGGTATAAATATTTTCGAAACAAAGTTGATTGGGAAACTTTTGTTTGACAACATTTTTATAAGATAAAATAATTTAAAATATCGTTGTTTCAAAAATATTTACAGCCAACTAATTCCAACAATAGGCCAGAAATATATAATTTAGACAAAGTTCCTATGAAAATATTTTTCCTAATTCCCTATTCCCAGAATAGTACCACAGGAATGAAATGCATTGCGATGAGCCCTAACTTTCGAAAAAATAATTTAGAATGTCCTCTACTGATCATATTTTTGAATATTTTTTTTCCTATATTCGTCGTCGTTCTTACTGAGGGCTTGAGCCCTTTTTAATATTATATTTGGCTTGAACGATTTGGATCCAATTTAGAGGGACAGAGTTTTCTAGAAGACGCAAGAAAATGATTACAAGGTGTTCTGATTTGTGAAAAATTTATTTAATTTCTCCGGTCAGCCTTCATGTTGCTCCATATTTCACAATATTGCGTTACGTTAGACCACGTTGCGTGATGTTGCATCTTGATTTCAGAATATTAAACCTTGTTACGTAATTTTGCACCATGTATTTCGAATTAATTAGATACCTCTGCCTTTATGTTCTAAAATATTGCGGAATGTCACCCCATATTGTGTTGGTTGCGTTACGGTGACATATTGTATGGTTGCAGTAATCACTTCCTTTTGTAAATGTCTGTTATTATGACTTGCAAAAAGATTTGACCTTGGCGAATTTTCACAATTTCCTTAGTCTCAAATAGTTTTGATGTAGTATGGTGGAGACCAGGTACCTTACTTTTATTTTTCGCTGAGGGGGTTCTCCGTCCACTAGAAAACGAATGCAATGGGTTCTAATTTGGATCAAATTCATTTTGGGTTATTGTTCGCCCCATTATAATACGGATTGTTGCACCATATTGCACCATGTTTAGTTGAGTTAATCGCGTCTTTTTGGAAAAATTTGGCAGCATTGGATTTTAATTAATGTTTTGACCTTGGCATTTTATTCATTTTTCGCCTCATTAAGATTTTGATGTCGACTGATGCAACCCCAAAATAACCAAATTGCTGGGGAAATTTTTGATCACCAACTGATTGTGATGGGTCCTAATTTTAGAAAAACTCATTAAGCTTGTCATTCAGTGGGAGGCATAGTTCCATTATTTAAATTTTCTCGGATCTCACGATTTTGATAAAAAAAAATGGTGAAGTGGAGATTTCAAATGCCCGGAATCGATTGAGATAGGATTCCATTTTCGAGAAAGCACGTTTATAAGGTCCTCCAATAGGACCCTGGTTAATTCTCTTAATTTTTTTCTTCCTTTCAAACGAATTTTATGGAAATTGTTAAAATGGGGTTGTCGACTAGAAACTTCTTGTGGCAAGATCCGGCCCCTCTTTTACATTTTTTCTCAATTAAGACATCTTTGATGGACATTATTGAAAACTGGGTTTGAAAACCAAAAAATCCATTGCGGTGAACCCATATTACCGGAAAATACCTTAATAGGGTCCTCCCTATAATAATTTTGATGAAATATCACCATGTCGTGTGAAGTTGTACTACACGATGATGCATTATGTTGCAACATATTGCATTACATTTAATCATTTGTTTACTCTTAATAGGTATATGTTTTATTTTGCATCAGGTTTTACCACTTGCTTTGGTTGGGCTAGGGCAAATGTTATTTATTTCGTTGCGTTAATTTTTTTCCGAGATGTTTGATCATGATTTCTGGAAATTCGGTAGGCCTTAACAAATTTCCAGAAACCAAGATCAAATGTGTCTTGTTCCACAAATAAACAGTTATTTCTCCATGGAAGGGTATGGAACTCAAAATACATGAAGAAAATGAAAATTTAATTGTAACTTTAAATAAACCTAGAATTCCGAAATAAGTTCTGGATTTGATTATGAAAAATTATTAAATTGAATGGGACGAACACTCGCATTTAGTTAGTCCACAATTTAGGCATAATAATCAGCATGAGGTAGGTGTTAATATCGGTGAAGGATGATCAATAAATAAAAAAGAACTATGCCCTCTAAGCCTACTAAAACATAAATTTTTATGATAAAAATTGCATTTCAATGCCTAATTGAATTTATAGTATAATTGGTTGAAATATAATCATTGCTAACATACGATAATATTTTACAACGATGGACAAAATAATTCTCTACAATCACCATTTCCAAAATGACTGTACTTATGTTTAAAATGCGACCAATCACACAATCCATTAGTGCAGCCTTCAATATGAAGCGGCCTCTCATTATGCAAAAACAAAACTTTTTCCGGTTTCGAGTGCGATCGACAATTATATTTAATGGCCGCTATATTTGATGTAAATGGTCCAATTTCAGCCGTTCTCCATGCCCGTTCATTTAATTGGGTTGCAAATCCATCAGCCGTCAAATGAGTTTGATCGGCACGAAGCCCTAACGCAACAAACATTAAATTAATCGTACTCGAGTGCGTTATGTAAAAGGTATGCTCGACCGTAGTAGAAGATAGACGGATTATTAAATCTTGAACTATATCACATGCTAAATTTTTATTGATTTCAGCACCATGACCAACTTTGTAATACGATTTAAGATCAGCATCGAAATTTAAAACTTCTGCGTGATATGGTGTGAATGCGGCACACCATGCACTCGTTTTATTTATGTGGAATGCTTGTTCATAGCGACATATATCAGCTAAGATGCGTATGTCTTCTTCGCTCAGCGGATTTTTTATTAATCCCAAACGCTTAGAAACGTTTTGCATTACTTGATTATAGTGCTCCGATTGTCGGAATAAATAGGGTTCGGTGCCTGGGTCCGAACAAACATTATCATGTTCTAACCATGTTGAGCAATAATCATATGGCCTCAGTAAATAATCTGGAGTTTTGTTAGACTGTAGTGAAAAATTTGAATGAAATTTTTCACCAAATAGTCCATCCAATAAACCTTTAAAACTAGCTTCGGTTCTTTGAGATTTAGTAAATTTAAGATTGTATTTTTCTGGCGAAAACTCGCCATTTAAGAGAGTTGGATATGCCGCTCTGAAAGACCATGCCAACCATTTTAAATCGTTCCATCCCTGATCCACCAAAAAGTGATGTAAATCTTCAGTTACATTTTTATCCCATTTCCAATTCTTAATCAATTCGAGGTCCTCAGCACACAGATTTCCAGACTGAGAATGGCAATTTTCGATTATTTGATCGCGCACACTTTCCATTTCAGACATCCTTTTTATGCTTGAACCGCTTGGTAATCGTGTACCATGTCTTGCAACCATCCAAAACTTTTCGGGTGTACATCCTGTGAAATTATTTTTTATGGTTTGGGTCGAAATGCATTATTTGTTTTAACATACCAGGAATATCACTGTGAAGTACAGCATCCCCACGTATAACTTGATATGCTGTTTTCGAATCGAAACTTTGGTAAATTTGTGTCCTTAATGGATCGGTTGCCCAACAATAATCTTCTAAGTTTCCATTGACTAGGAAAATTTGGAAACCGAATAGTGCAATTAATATTAAAGCGTGAACCTTGGCCATTGAGATTGTGTCGGGCGTATTATAAATTTTGTGCACTTATCTTGATTTATTAATTTTATATTAGCATTATTTTAGATTTTTATGTTTTTGTTTATAAATTTTGATTTGGCTTTGACGTCACAGGACACTTAATTCAAATGTCACATAATCATGAGCTCCTTGCTTTGATTTAAAAATTAATATTTCGCGCCAATACAGCGCCAATACATACGAAACATAACAGTTTTGGTCCCCATGCTTCTGCATTGAGTGTCTCCAGCCCTAAACAGCCTTTGTAGAATTGAACAACTGGGGTAAATCTACAATTGAAAGGTCAAAACTTCTTGGACTGGATAAATCTATTTATCCTGCGTTCACTAGAAAGCAATATTGAGTACTCCAAGTCAAATGAGCTACTAAATAAACAACATAATTGCAAATGTGTCAAAAGCCAGACTATACTCATTGCGGTAAAGCTTTGTTACTGCCTACAAATTTCTGCAGGCCATCCAATACCAATATGTTGTATATGTTACGGTAAAAGCCCGAAATCGGTAAATGACCGAACAAAAATTGGAAAAAACTCATTTATTGCTTCGAAATCTATGAAATGGGAGTCATATATTCTTGAAATGGTTCTCCCTTCATCCCACGGAGTGTTTTTAATGCGGTATTAGTGTAAATTGGAATTTGAAATAGTATGGACTAATGGCTTTACTAACTCTAACGTTTAGCTTTCTTATGGAGAATAAATGAAACTATAGGGTGGAAGGTGAACAAACATTTCGTAACCATCGTACCTCTGAACAACCGATTTCGAACTCTAACCATAACATATACACCAACACCTTCCAAAGAAACTCACGTAAAATACAATAGATAAGATTAACATTGATGAAGATTTCAACATTTCATTTTCATGGGGTGAGACTCTGTAATATTCATATACTTTTTAAAATATTCATCCCGACAACTTTTTTCATGTCCAGTTTTTGTTGAACACTTTCACTGATGCATCCGATAAATCAGGTAAAGTTGCTTTTCACGGAATGATTTATTCAGTTTTGAAGTTGAAAGTTGTTCTCAGTTGATTTTGGCGTTTGTATATTTGATTTTTGACTCACTCAACCCCCTTTTCTATCAACTAAAAGTTTTTATATCTTGGAGCATGAGTAAGAAGTAAGTGTGGCCGGGTGTGATGCAAATTCACACCACTTTACGAGTATATGAGCAGTTCTAACATTATTAGCAGAGGTATACATATCCAATAGTTTCCTAAACTTCTTGAACCTAGAAATTCTCAATCGAGGATGTGAATGAATGTTTGTCAGTTTGCCTCGTCGTGAAGTGATTGATCTTTACTTTTATTCTTTGTCGATTCTTGATTTATTTAGTAATCAATAAGTGATATTTCAAGCTCCGATAGCCTCCGATCACGTGCGTGTTTTGCTCAATCTAAATTATAAGAGACCGTCTTTTAAAACACCACCCTTTTAAGAGAAGTTTCATTTATCGTAAAACCGTGTTCTACACCTCTAATAAAATTGACTCAGTGGAAGAATTAGAATCTTTGGCATCATCACTGTCTAGTGCTATATCAACTTCGATTGTATATTGTTGTTCGAATGGTTCAGGATAAATCATTTTTTGTGTTTTGATCTTGAAAGGTCCACAAAAACTGCGATAATTTCCTAAAGGTACAAAAAGTCTTCATGAAAGCTCCTTATGTAGTTAATTCTGTAAATAATTACAGCTGTCACTAAATAAAACATTGAATAAAAATGACAGTAGACTCCGTTCTCTAAGTCTGCACAACAGATTTTGTTCTTCTTCCAAAAAAGCGGTTGAAGAACTGCTTCTGATTGTTCATTTTCCGGGTTGCACCATCAATCGCCGATTGAATTTGCCCAACAGGCTGATTAGGAGCTTCTCTATGTATCTAGATCTATTCGACCTAGAATCTATGTTAAATCACAAGTTGTCGAGTTGGAGCTGGATGACATCTCTGTTTCCGTCAAGGTCGCCAAAGTTGTCCACAGGAAGATATATTTTCAGCCTTACTGTGGCTCTTGGTTATCGACGAACTTCTTGTTAAGCTTCAACAGTCTAGGCTGCTCAAGGTTATGCTTATTAACTTATTATATTACTTCAGACAAGCGTCATATCCGACCTGATGCAACAAACTCTTCACATTGTAGAGGCAAATCCTGGCTACTAGTGAATGAACGATGTACGCTTTTTTGGGCACCGTCAATTATCGAAAAATGTAAATCGTCAATACCAGAAATTATTCTGGTCGATGATAGATTAGTTCCGGCGTATAAGTTATCCAAATATTGATCTAAATAGGCGTGCTAAATTCATTGACTAACTCTATAGTCGATTCGAATCATATCAGGGATTGAGAACATCTTATCAATTTTGTCTGCCAAAAGAATAATGTCACAATTAAATGCGGGTGTACCAACTCACTCTGACATCGAAAGGGAATGCGATTGCTGATTCTCTGGCCAAAGGTGGTTCACAAATAAAGATTATTGGTCAATAACCTCGTGTACCATTATCTTATAACTGCAGCAACGCTATTGTAAAAAAAATATTTTCGGGTTTGATAAGGAAGGAGTGGCTTCCCATCCCAACTTGTCGCACGGCGAAGCGCTTTATCACTGAACATCCGCAAGTTAGCCAAATATTCAATTGCTTTAAAAAAACCATCTAAGGATCCTTGTGGGTATGCTAACAGGCCACGGTCACTTTAAACAACACCTTCACCGTATATGATATTACCTTTGAACCAAGTAAGCGAGGACTGCTTGTTAGAAATTGATATGATAGTATTCATTATGTAAGTAGTTGTTCTAGGGCATCCGTGACAAGATCGCTCTTACAGTTTTCACGCAATTGCGTACTTTGAGACAATGAGTCTCATATGGGTAGACATTCATTGTGATACATATTTTCAAACATTTTATTATGAAATTGTGAATTACCTCAACGATTTGGCGAGAAAAAAACTACGACGATTTATAGGGGTCCAACATGAAGATCTAACTACTCTAGAAGAGATACCGTTTCTTACACCTCTACCACATTTATCCACCGTACATAATTCGTGTATCCGATTTATTTGGAAAAGACATCCACCAACAGGATAATTGCGAATGCGATAGCCAACCAGAATTTTACAATTGGACTGCCGGTATTTGAGTTATATTGAGACTAGTTTTTTGGTGCCAGCGAATCCAGTTAGCACCAAATATTATCGAGCGAGTTGAATTAAACTAAAGGAAAAATTTGATGTCACAAACATCGCATCAGTTGAAAAATTGAATTAAAACGGAATTTGTTTTTATGAGAAAAAGTCTCATGAAGGAAGTAACATTAACCCATAAACAACAACAAGATGGATAAGCTAGTTTTGAATCAAAATAACTTTTTTCAAGAAATCACTACTTTAAACAATCGTGAGAGCATGCGTGGGTTACCTCGTGTCAACATTCCGACATTTGATGGAAAATATTTGAAATTTCCATCCTTTCGGGACCTGTTCGAGGCCTCAATACATAACCGCAGTGCTATGTCAAAGGTACCCAAACTGCAGTACCTAAAAGGATTTCTTTGAGTAAGGATTCTCTTCATTAATCAACCTCTATGAACGAAGCATGTAGTTCACTCGCTACTGAATTATTTTTTGTGACACATCCGATGAAGTCGTTTGCGGTTTAAAAGTACTTTAGGCATGGGATCAGAAAAAGGAGTAATGTACTTGAAATCCTAAATTAAAAACGACAAAACAAATTATACGAAAAAAATACTGCGTTGGTGTTGCAAATACAAGATTCATGTCCATTATTTCAACCTATTGATGCAAACATCAATCTCAGAGCAAGTACAAGGGATTTTACCAACTACAAGTGTCGTCAACAAGGCCAATTTGGAAGACCACACGGAAGTATACATAGAGAGTAGCGCTTTAATTTTAAATAATCTTCCATGAAGAATGGCAGGATGCATGGATTAATACCAAAGTGATTCAACAAGCCATCTAGACAGTTTGCCATCTGGACAGTTTACGCACTGGTACGTCTTCGTATACTGGATCTGGTACCGCAAGCAATGCTTCACTGAATAAAAACTGTCCAGGCGTAAGTATTTCTAGGTTGGTGGCGTTCACCATTTAGTCTGCATAATGGCCGGGAGTTAAGCACACTTTCGATCTGGGTGAGTAACGTGGTTATTTCTTCAAAATTGAGTATGGTCTCTTTCGTTGCTCGTTTGAAATGATGTTTTACCGATTTTGCGGCCGCTTCCCATAAACCCCCGAAATTATCTCTTTTCTGTAATATAAATTTTTTTATTATTGAATTGTTTTGCTGGCGTGTTATTTCTGATTTAAATCTTTTCAGTTTGTTATTGGCTCTAATAAAATTGGATCCGTTGCCACTCCAGAAGGCCTGGACATGCCACAAATGAATGGTTTCGGTGTTAAGATTGCTGACCACCTCGAATTGTACAGCTTTTACTGCGAGGGCCCAAGTAGTCAATACCTGTGTTTAGGAAAAGTCTTATATTATAACACAAGATTTCATGTGGCTTTTAATTAGATATCTCGCCCTGATTATCCAAAAATTTTGACGTGGAAGATTCATCACTAAGATATTGCCTGCATTGGAATCCTCTTGATATGTTAAATATCCTTTATTTGTTTCTGTTTCTCTGCTTGGGTGGTAAAAACGCAGAATATAACTCATTACTTGTTTTTATTTTGAATCACGACGAGTGTTTTATCAATAACTGGTTCACAGTTCCATTAGAACGGATATGCAAAACTACCATCGTGTTTGTGTAGGCGTAAATATTTTCATAGTCAAGGAGTAATATCGAGTTACAGTATTTAACTAGCTCCGCTAATATTACCGCTCCACAAAGTTCTAATCTAGGCAGGCTTATTTTCTTTAACGCTGCTATACCTTGCTTTTCGAACAGACTATTCAACTTGTTATGACATCCTTCAGCATGACTAGATCGAATGTATACCACACAGCCATACGCGACTTCCGAGGTATCAGAGAATGAATGCAATTACATTGAAGTTGGTTTTTCTGATTTTTGCAGATATCAGTTTGTAGTAAACGTTGCCTTATAATGTACGTATGATACTATATTTTCTGGCACTTCCTTGTCCCAATCTACCTTGGTTAGCCACAGTTTCTGGAGCAACATTTTAAAATTAATTATGATTGGTGATATAGCCCAATGGATCGTAAAGTTTGGAGCTTACCGACAACATTTTCCGTTTTTTCCATATGATGCCTTTGAAGGATGCCACATAATTACTAGTGTTTTCGTGTTTTGGTCATCTTCAATAAGTTTAGGAATGTCTTTCCCATTTAACCATTGCCAACGAGTGCGAAAATTCTTGCAAATTCGATGAAATACTTGTGGTTGTGGTCCCGTGATTGATCTGACAAGGTAACCCGTTGCATTTGTCCTAGCATTATGTATCCTTCCATGAATTAGCTATAATCTTGATGAACTATCATCGATTCTTTTTTCAATACCCATTATTCTTGATTTAGCCGTTGCTAATGAGTCTTCTAGTTCTGGACGGTAGGCTAATGAACGGTAGTTTTAATTTTATAGAATTATATTTACTGGAATAAAGCCTATGTTAATGAAAAAAATTTATTTTTCTATGCCGACGTTTCGAACAAAATTCTTGTTCGTCTTCAGGGCGATATATTTCTATAATTTTTGACAAATAATAAAATTTACAAATATGAATTAAAATTCAACATAAAGAAAACTTACAGAACATAAATTAATTAGAAACAGTTGTATATAAAAGATATAATTATCACACAAAAAAGCACAACAAAAAAGACTTGACCGTTTATAAACCAATAAAAACATTATTTTAAATATACAAAAGCAGTATTGATATAATTAAGGCTAAAAATCGTAGAAATTGTATGTATAAAATGCATATAAAAATTAGCTGTTGTATAGCGGACCTATAGTTATGGAATATATTGAGAGTAGCGTTTTGGGTTCTCTTAATTTCACAGCTGCATTTTTCTTCAGATATGTTGATGACATTATAACTGCTGTTCCAGTTGATCAAATTAACAATTTTTTTGTTGCATTTAATTCATTTAATGACAAAATTAAATTTACAATGGAATTAGAATCTAATAATAGTTTACCTTTTGATTTACTTGTAATACACAACAATGATGGTTCCCTTTCGACAGATTGGTATCATGAAAAAACTTGGTCAGGCAGATATCTAAATTTTAATTCGCATCTTCCTTTGGCATACAAACGTAATACGGTTAAATTATTATCTCAAAAAATTATGCAACTGTCTGACCCAATTTTTCATTTTGACAATTTTAGACTTTTAAAAAATGTTCTTATCAAAAATCATTAGATAATACAACCAAAAAATATATTTCGATTCCTTATGTTAAATCCCTGTTTGAAAATATCAGTTATTGTTTAAATAAATTTAATTTCGAAATTGTTGGAAAATCATATAAGAATGTTGGAATTTCTATTTTTTCACCTTTAAAAGATAAAACAGCCTTAAGTGATAAATGAAACGTTGTTTATAAAGTAATTTGTGAATGTGACAAAATTTATATTGGGCAAACTACACAATTGGTGAGTAGTAGATTTAAACAACATAAAAAAGATGGCCAAAAACTTAAACTTAAAAAAGTTAATCGCGAAAGTACCAGTGCTTTATCGGTTCATTTGTTTGAAACTAACCATATAATGTGTTTCTGGACAATGTTCAAATTTTGGAAAATGAGTCTAATTGTTCTATTAGACGTGTCTTAGAAATGATACATATAAAAGGTACGGCAAATAACATCAACAAACAATCTGATTGTATACTTATTTACAAAACACGTACAATCATTTCGTATAATTTTGAGATTGATGTTATTTTAACAAATTTATTTTATTATAAATCTGTATCTTTTTATGTTTTTAATGGTTTGTTTTTGAATTATCTACATCATCTTTTTACCTGTATCTACGTTTTTGGATACATCTACAATTTATGGTTTGCATATACGTGTTGTTAATTTTTATATGCATTTTATACATACAATTTCTACGATTTTTAGCCTTAATTATATCAATACTGCTTTTGTATATTTAAAATATTGTTTCCATTGGTTTATAAACGGTCAAGTCATTTTTCTTTTTTGTTGTGTTTTTTTGTGTGATAATTATATCTTTTATATACAACTGTTTCTAATTAATTTATATTCTGTAAGTTTTCTTTATGTTGAATTTTAATTCATATTTGTAAATTTTATTATTTGTTAAAAATTATAGAAATATATCGCCCTGAAGACGAACAAGAATTTGGTTCGAAACGTCGGCATAGGAATATAATTTTTTTTCATTAACATAGGCTTTATTCCAGTAAATATAATTCTAAAATATTATATACAGCCTAATAATTACATAACATGTAATTATGTACTTTTTTTTTTGAATTCGATTTTACTGTAAATTTTTATTTCTTAATTTTCGAGAGGCAGCATGTAAATGGGTTAACCTGTTTGCTGCCCAGTTGTTATATATAAAATAAAATAAAATAATATGGTAGTTTTAATATAAATCTTTCATCTCTCGTTCTAGTTGTGGTGGTTTTAAATAGAATCTCACAGGGGTCGTTGTATTTACTGCCTATAGTATCCGTTGTAGACTCTTCTACGCTAAGGAATCCTTGTATATCGTGACCTATTTTACCCGCTATTAACCAACCAAATTTGGACGAATGTAGGACTGGAAGCTTATTAATAGTCATTTCTGTTCTTCTAACATCTCTAGGAAGAATTCTGCTTTTATTAATAAATCCACTGCGCTAGGTATGTTGTATTGTGGATCTGCTAAATCTAACTGCCATACATCATTGGTTCTGGGAATAGGTATAACTTCGTCGCAGAGATGATGAGATTTTTTCAATTATATGTGCTGTTAGTTGTAAAGAGTAATGTGGAAGTACTCGTGGTTTTAAAAGTTCTTCCTGCAGAGCACGATGCTAGGCCGTATATTGAAATATGCGTCGTTTCTTGTTTTGGTACATTAGTTGTGCATGGTGATGATGATGTTGATTGTAGATTTAAATTTATGTTTGATTGATGCGGAGTTTAATCTATTGATGCTGCAATTGATGGTGACTTAGTTTGCGCGGTTGTACATCAAATTTCATTTGTTGTGTGTAGATTTGTTGATTGCTGGTGATTTGTTGCATGCTGAACTGTTGATGGTTGCTCGTTATGAAGTAGAGAGTGTTGGCGTCTTTTACAAATCAAACATACAGAACGTGAGTAGTCTTGTGGTTGTAAATGTCCTACTTTGAATTTTTTATGACATAATATTTCAGTTTTCCACATTCATACTCTTGAATACAAGACATTTTTACAGTAAATGTTCTTGTTTACAGGCTACACAATTCCATTTATTGGCTTGCATGGTGTTAAAGGCTCGTACATGTTTTTGAACTGCACCAGTCACATCTTCTTCCCAAAAATTTAAAAAAATAATCGAATGTGGAAACGTCTCGGCTATGGATTGTTTAGCCCACAATTGTCTTGTCGAAGTACCGCGCAATTTCCGCAGTTCGCGATAATTGGTTTGATTGCTGGTTCTTTGATCCAAGAATAATTGTAATAAATTGGAAATTATCGACTTTGGTTTATTATATCTAGCCACTAGTTTGGCCCAAGTATCCTCGTAATGTTGCTCGGTTATTTTAATCGTATGATTTTAAGGTTCACAAACCTTAACAACGAACAAAAGCAGATAGGGTCTACAATTTCACAAAAGACTATATTCGGCTGGGTGTTATCTGGCCAATCCTTACTCACCAAACATTTCGGAGTCCACAACGCACGTGACATCAACCATTCAATATATAGCAAAACATCTTCAGACAAACTAGGGAATTTATTAACGGCATCAGCAAGACGATTCCTCACATTAGAACCGTTATGGGCCTCTAAGCTTGTTCTCCCCCAACCATTAATTAGTGTACTAATTTCCGTATAACTATTCCTTTTTCCAAATCACTTAACACTGCAACTATCTCCAAATTAAAATTCATTTAGAAAATTACCATCTCCCATATTCTAACCCAATTATACTCCTATCTAATTTCTAAAATGACAACGATAAAAAAATTATAGATCCGACACCAAATGTAAAAAAATAAAAATTTAATAGTTACCAATATGATTATTATTCACTTAACAAATAAAATTTACAAACAATCCGATCTCCATTTACTCGTAAAACGTGTACAAAAACGATTTTTTTCCTAAACATGTGATAATATTTTTGTGAAAGGGACTCCGCATTTGAAATCAAATCTGGGACTTTTATTTTTTCGTCAAACAATGAGGGATGCAACCATCCAATCGTATCAACTTAAAAACATATTAATGTTATTACCATTGTCGTTATTGTATTAAATGTTATTATTGTTATTATTGCACCCTGGAATATCCACTTAATACACATTTAATATAAGGGTTGTGTTAGTTTTTCACAAATTTCACCCTCGATTTTAATTTACTCGTCAGGGTATACAAATACACATTTTGGGGTATATCGAAACCATTCCACTTCTTCTAAATGCTGTCACAAATTTCTCTATTAAATTCTAATAAATATAATTAACAGAATGACTTTCGAATTAAATAATGGGAATAATAGACTTAACGTTATATGGCGAAATTATACGAAGAAGTTCATTGATCGTGAATGACTGTTAAAAATATTTGTGTATATACAGTCGATCGTACATATTGCATCTTTCTCCTCATATATTGACAAAATCTTTGAGTACATACACAATTTACACCTGGAGTAATAAATCTCATAAAAAACCAAATCACATATATTTTCTCGATCTTATTAATAGAAGCTTTTAAGAAATTAAATAAAGATGATCATTTATAGATGATCGCATACACAAAAGGAAGTTAAATATTTATCCATTTTTCACTTCTTGCGTTTTCTTCGTTTAAGAACACAAAATAATAAAAAATCGGAGCATGAAAGGTAGTTATTATGATTTTAATAAATGATCTTAATTATCCAGATGCGCCTGCGTCTTCTCGTCTTGTGTATATTTATGGATTCTTAATAGTTAAGTGTTAGTAAAATGAATATTATGGATGGGAAGTGTTTAATTTAATTAAATGGGAGGTGTACTCGACAATCTGTTCGCTTTTCAATTGATTAATGGAAAAATGGTTCCCATTTTAGTGTTTGGGAATTTTTTTTTTGTATTTTAATTTTAGGTTAAATTAATGATGATTATTAATTTTATTGTTATTGCGGTATTTTAGTTTTAAAGTTTTAATATTTCGTATAATACGGTTGGGTAAATATTAAATTTTAACACAAATTGGAACACGAGTGGCTGGCCATTTATACCAGGAATTTATACCAACTCAGAAAATTTTAGTCAAATACCTTGTAATGGGAAAATAAACAGGCGATGCAAAATATTTCACGATTGATCCAAGGGTTATAGTTTTAGCATACAGTGATTGAGATTTGTGTAAGTGTTCTGTGTTAAAAATATATAGTGTGAGTGTTTAATAAATGGCGCAGGCTTGGAACGGTGCAACATAGCATACAATTATATATAATGAAAATTGTTCAGTGCCCAGTGAGACGTTTAGTGCGGTGAAATTCAATAATTTGGGAGTGTTTGGATCGATGTGGTATTTTTATTTGTGTGGCTTAATGAATGGGATGTAACAACACAAATTATTCGTTGTCGCTATGTTTACAATGGCTAAACTGGTCCTTCTCAAATGAAATATTCATCACGATGTGTGGAGGTAACCAAATAGTTCATTGATGATTGCATGAAGACGCAGGTTTAATTTTTTATTCAGGTATCATGTATTTACCCACTTAGTTTTCCTCTAATTCATAGTTTTCATTTTGTGAGGGCAGCAGAACGTGCGGAGGCATATGATGTTTTATATCTTCAAGTGGCTTGACAAGTTGATTTGGTGGTAGGATTGTAGTGCTCACTGCTTTGCTGTTTTAATTTAAAATGACATCATTTAGTTTTTCCTCAATAACGCCTGTTGCCTTCATCAGTTCGTTTAGAATGTTGTAGATTTAGTTTAATTTTTTTGCATTTCCTTTTCATAGTGCTTCGCATTCCTGTCATGTAGAACTTAAAATAGGTCATTTGCCAAATTGTCCACGACATTTAGGATCCCACGTTTTTTTTTTTCGTTTCTCTATAGTGAAGTGTTGCTTTCTTGTCCTCGGTTTCAGTTAGAATATGCATGAGATGAGTGTTGATTGCACAGAGCATAATGCCATATAGTGTTAGCAGAACCCATATCAAGAAATGATTTAAAAACAATTGGAAAATTAAAGGTTAATTTTAGGCTAATTAAATGCCATATTTAAATTTTTTATTCTGCTCGATCTAGAAAATGCGAAAGGTTTTATCATTTCAAATCTAGCAGAACCCAAATCGAACCAAAACCGAAATTATAACGCAAAACAAGATCTATTGACAAACAAATAATTTTGTTTTTTGCTTCTTATAGCCTAATCAAATGCCTCATTCAAAAAATTTGGGCTGCACCCGTTTTTGACCAAACTTCAGGTAATTTAATCTAAAGCTAGCAGAACAAAAATCGAAAATCAGACCAAAACCCAAATCAAAAACTTAGCCAAAAACGGGTGAAGCCCAAAATTTTTTAATGGGGAATTTGATTAGCACATAGTGAGCCTAAAATTATTTGTTTGTCAATAGATCTTATTTTAAGTTCTAATTTTGGTTTTGGTCCGATTATCGATTTGCGTACATATAAAAGTTATTCGAGATGCCTTATTATGAAAAGGCTGAATTAAACCCCAGATATAGTGAAAATTTAACTAATAAAAAAATTAAACTTTACTTTGTGCCAAGGATAATTGTAATAAACAAAGCAAGGTGAACAGTACGATTGCCATATTTGAATGTTCTTATTGTAAGAAGTGCTTTCATCCAGCATGTAAAAATATTTTTGGATCACACATTAGGACGAATGCAAAAAATCCAAACTGGACCTGTACAAATGAATGCGTTAGTAAGTTAAATGATTAAGAACCTCCAGCGGATGAGCTCATTGATTAATCCAGCCGGTGGAAGAAATAGGCATATGGAGTATTTTGCGAGTGAATTTGTAAATTTGAAGAAGATGATGGGTAAGCTAATTGAGCTTCAACGATTCATGTCTGACAAATTCGAAAATATTAAAAAAGATTTTATTGTGATTGTATTGGCGGAGAACAAAGAAGTACCTCAGAGAGTAAATGTCTTGGAATCAACTTCCGATAGTGTCAATCAACAGAATAACAAAAACAACGCAATTGAGGCTCGATTACTAAATTGTGAATGCAGCGCTACTGACATTGTTATCAAACGGTTCAATGTATTGGGATGTACCACATTATGATTTTTTTTTATACATATTTATTTTTATTTATAATCACTTTGGACGGCAGTCCAAACGAGTGACGAAAGCACTTACTGTGCTGGAAGTCGAACGAAGTATATATACAGCAAGTTTCAAACTTTTTCCCTTTAAGGCCGCCATTATCATGTTATATACCATTGGTCTTGAAAACTAGAACCAAATAATGTATAAAAGCTGGAATTTCTACCAACATTGAGTGGAGATATGACCTTCCGAAAATTGCCCCAAAAAATCAGTTTTTCGAGTATAAGTGCCCCAAAAAGTGCCCCAATTAATTTTTTAACTAGCAAATTATGATTGTAGACGTCAATACCAATTCAACGACACAAAACGTCCAAAAAGGATGATTTTGACCAAAGTTATGACATTTTTAAATTTTTCTATGACGTCATCATATAATCTTACTTTGGTATATATGTTTGTTTGTTTGTCCGTACTTCTTTCATTTGATCTGATATGTTCAGTGTTTGTAGTACTTGAAAAAATAAGCAACTTGATTTGGCCGCCATGTTGGCCGCGGCCGGCCTCTGAACGGCCATTTCGGCCACGCCCACAGCACTGAACCTATTCGACATAAACTGGACATATGCATATCGTTGGAAAGGTATTGACGCCAGCTATCAAATAGCATATAAAAAAAATTTAAAAAGTTAGGGCCGGCCGATTTTGCATTTTTCAGTTTTTTGGCCAAAATGACCCTCCACATTTTGGCCAAAAAACTGAAAAATGCAAAATCGGCCAACCAAATTGCTAAAAAATGAGCCCAAGACCTTTGGTTCATATTTTCAGGATTGTTAGCCACAAACCTCACCTACAATATGACATCAACCGTTTGTCCCAGAAAACTCGTATATTTTAGATATTGACCACCATAATTTAAAAGCCACACTAATTTTTTGCAAAATTTCATTTTTTGCATCAAATGCACCCTAATATCGGTCCGTTGCGGTCCATAATGATAGTGAATCAATCAACGTGTTACAATGAAACAAATATAAATACATCAAATTATTATCATTGCTAAGAGAATTTTTACCAGTGACTCTTTTTTCATAACAAAAAAAAAATTAAAAAACTGAAAAATTGTGATCGAAAAAATCACTAAAAACATTGAACATTTCACACTCTCCTTGCATAAAATCGTTACTTTTTTAATCTTTATGATGATTTCTTTAAAAAAACAGATCTTATCTTCCCTCCCATCGCATGAAGATGGAATATCAGCGAGAGGGTGGCTAACATTAATTTTTGTTTCCAACTGACACACTAAAATATGTACATTTTGTTGTATTGTTTAAGAAATCCAAAATGAACGGTAGCTGCATGCGGTTAGTGACAAAACAGCAAGAAACATGCAAAAAAATTGTTGAATTACTCAATCGAATTTCTATCAAAAACACATGCATCTGATCTAACTTTTACTACTCTGTAACATGCACTAAAAACTATAATACAAATGTTCAGCCGATAGCCGACGAGAACCGGGTGTGTAATAAGATCACACCCGGCATGACCTGTTTGTGGTATTTGGTAAAGGATTCTGAAATAAAATCTAGTAAAATACTACAAAATGAAGATTGAAAAAATGCATGCAAAATAAAGAAATAGAATCGTCTACCACACACCAGAAACAGTACACCAGACCGTAGGCTATCGTCCTGAACATGGGTGGGTGTGGGTGGATGTGGGTCTGCGTGATATTTGAAATACACAAACCACACTGCATAGAACCTCTTTTTCTTAAACACGGAATAATAATACTGTTAATACTATATAGGCAACAAAAACGCTTATAGAGTTCGGTCATAGGTAAACCGGGAATGAGTAGAAGAAAGTTATGATTTCTGTGAGATCAAGTGTGAAATAGAGCATTGTGCCTGATCCACAAACGCACGCCACTGGAGTGACGGATATCGAGAGAAGAAGAACGAATCATTCACACTCCGTAACACACAGTCGACAGCTGTGTGAAAGTATGCGTAATTCGTTCTTCGCCTCCGGCTATTCGTAATTTCAATGCCGCGCGTCTGTGTATGAAGTCATATTCATACGACGGATAAAAATCTCGGATTTTTCTATCCTAGATTTTTTTCAACTTTTTTGTATGAAAAAAGAGTGTCTGTTGTATAATTTACTTGATGTAATTGGTTAAAACGATGGAATAGAAAAATCCCGAATTTTTATCCGTCGTTTGAATACGACTTAAGGCATACAATAACACGTAGCGGCCACTTGTGTGCTATCGAGTGTGTATGAACTGTTTTGACTGACAACAATAAAGAATCGCAATTCAATTCATTTTCAATTTGCCGTGATAAAATCATTGATATCAAATAAAAAAACCTCTTAACGAGGTAAATGTTCGAACGATGAAAGCAGAATTTGAACATTTACCTCGTTAAGAGGTTTTTTATTTGATTTATACTACAACTGATTTACAAATCATTTAGTAATTTATCTTTCTTAATTAAATATTCACATTTGACGGGAGTAACCTAATGGTTACTCCCGTTTGAATTCACATAATTTTTATATTCCTCTGTCCTAATTAAATGCAACTGCCCAGTGCTAAAGGTTTCTGCCTTTGAACTCTTCTTGACTGTATTGGTGGTGTCCAACAAACTTTGTATGTCTGCATTTTACTACCGAGATATCAGCTGAATGTGTTTCTTTGTATAATTTTTCATTTCTTTACTGACATATTCCATGTTTAAGTCTCTATGTAGGTTATCATTTCTAATGTACCATGGTGCGTTGACAGTGCTACGCAGCAGTTTGTTTTGAAAACATTATATGATTTGTGTATTTCTTGGTAAAACCCCAAAGTTGAATACCATAGGTCTATAGTGGTTTAAGTGTTTGCCGATATAATAGCAATTTATTGTGTATTGTACGCTCAGAATTTCTACCTATTAGCCAATACATTTTCCTATATTTGATGTTCAATTCTTCTTTTTTGTTTTTAACATGCTCTTTCCATCAAAGCTTCGGAAAGCTTCTTTCCATCAAACCGAGAGTCATGCCAAGGTATTTGGCTGTATTTGCACTGGGAACCAACCTGGAATTGTGTTCCACTGAAATTCAGTTAACTTTCTGGTTTGTGAAGTTTACGTGACTCGATTTTGCTATGTTTAGGCACCATTTCTTTGTCCAACTACTCACTGAGTTGGTTGCTGTTTAAGTTTTGTAGTTGCTTCTGATATACAGTTTCCAGTTGCCAGAATTGCTGTTTCATCCGCAAATGTTGCTATGGTAGTACCTTCTGTAATTGGCATATCTCTGGTGTACAAGATATACAGTATAGGACCCCCTCTATTCTCTTTAGTTCAGAATACTCTCCGTTATGTTTCACACGGAAATGCAGATCTGCGATGTATGATTTAAGGATTTCGTAGAACTGTTTAGGTAGATCTCGATGCAATTTAAATTAGAGCCTTGGTGCCAAACTTTGTCGAAAGCTTGTGCTACTTCTTAGAAGCTACTGGAACATATTTTCTTTTTCTCAAGTTCGTCTTCTATTATATCAGAAGTGATATATATCTAAGTGTGATGCACACAAAGTGTGATGCAGACGGTGGTATGAAGTTGCACTGAACCCCAATATCAGGTGGAGCTCACTATAGCTGACCGGTTGCTCCTTGTAGAGTTTTGTAACGATCTATCTAAGGAACATCCTCTTTGTATTGTTTTTCATTGCGGTCATATGATAGAATTTTCTGTACGGATTGTATTTGGAAACAGTAAAAATCATTGAAACTCGATTTTTCCCACTCAAATTTTGATTGGATTAAAGGTGTGGCGTGTTTTGTGGAGTAGTTACCAGCTAATTTTTAGATGTTGAATCCGCTGGTCGGTTTTGAAAAAGAACTCGAGCAAGTATATCAATATAATATTCCAAATAAGAAAATTTGGAATATTATATTGCTATACTCATTCGAAAATTAAAAAAGTTTAATAATTAATTGGTATGTAAAAAGTTAAGTGCACAGAAAACTTAAATAAAGTAAAATATTACCGAGTAAAATAATTTGGTAAAGAAAATTAGAAAACTTTTAGTTCGGTGAACTGTGTAGTGTATAAATAAACATACCTCTAGTTAATCCAAAAAAAGCATTGTGAATTAAGTCGGGGCAGTATTTAAAAAAAAAAAAATTTGTAGCTAGCATTGTAAAGTTGTATAATAATTAGGGTAATAAAGATAAAATAACTTAAGAAAATTTTTAGGTTAATGCATAAGTAACAATGAATATGGAAAATCGAGCGTTTTACTAAAACCGAAGTCCCTCCATTAAAAGCGGGATATCCATATAAAAAAAAAACCGTTCGAGATTCGATGCACATGAGAGGTTCGGCATACTACGTATAACGTACTAAATCGACACGAAGGCAAAGATTTACCGTTCTCAAAGGTTTGGGACGAGAGTGATCCAGGATTTGAGGAGCTTCTGCAGGCCACGGCAATATAAAAAAAAATAATTTAAGTATTATTTTTTGTTCTACATTTTTATTATTATATTTAGCTACATTTTCTTTGAATTTATAAAATCAGTTCACCAGTTCTTTTTCCTTGGTTGATATTTTGGTTCCTTTTAAGAGTTTTTCATTTGTACTGGTTTGAGTAAATATTTGTATTCATTAATGTGATTGTATATATATATATATATATATATATATATATATATATATATATATATATATATATATATATATATATATATATATATATATATATATATATATATATATATATATATATATATATATATATTCCTATATGGTATACAGTAATATTTTGTTGTACACCGCTTCCAATTAAATATTGATGTTATGCCTAGTGACATGACCGATTAAATTTTTTCTCAGTATTACAAGTGTTAGTGACAGAGTTAAGGCGAAACCGCGTGCGTAAATTTAATATTATTTTGAATCCAGGCATTACATACACGTAATCAGCCGCTACAGCTACGGAAATATATGTGTAGCATTAATGGATTCTGAAATATGAACCCGCCTAACGCCGATCAATACCGAAGCAAATTCACCTTGAAAAACCGCGGAATCAAAAGTTTGTTGTTTATGCTTTTCTAGCAGTGCCTGGGCTCCAACAAATGTCGTTCCGTTATCGCTGTAAATTCGTTGACAAAGGCCTCTTCGAGCCATAAAACTCTTAAAGCCCGCGATACAAGCTTCGGTGGTCATATCGCTGAAAATCTCTAAGTGCAGTGCTTTAGTAGCAAGGCATATAAATAGTACCATATATACTTTGTATTACTTACATATTCCCATGACATTTGGAAACTTGTTTTTTTAAACATTTATTTGTAAACCGTCGACAGAGGCCAACGGTATGATATCAAAGGGCCGAATGTCGAAGGGCCAATTTCAAAGGGCCGAATGTGTCGAAGGGCCGAATTTCAAAGGGCCGAATTTCGAAGGGCCCGAATGTGTCGAAGGGCCGAATGAGTCGAAGGGCCGAATGTCGAAAGGCCTAATGTCGAAGGGCCGAATGTGTCCAAGGGCCGAATGTATCGAAGGGCCGAATGTGCCGAAGCGCAGAATGAGTCGAAGGGTCAAATATTTTTTGATTTTTTTTTTTGTTTTTAGAAATATATTTTTTTTTAATTTTTATTTAATTTAATTATTTTATTTTATTATTTTTTTTATTTTTTGTACCATATACCTATTATTTATAGGCTGACACATAGGGCCGAATGTCTCTGGTGGCGCATGACAAAATTTTTTTTCACCAAAATTTATCGCTGACTGGATGCGTGGAATTTCATAAATATCCAAAGATAAAAAATAGTAAAATACATAAATTCATAAGAAATTCATTTTTGTTTAATAAAAAAAATTTACAAAATATTCCATAAAGCAAAAAATTTAAAAAATTATATTTCTAAAAACAAAAAAAAACAAAATTCGGCACTTCGAACCATTCGGCCCTTCGACATTCGGCCCTTTGTACCTATTCCAGGCCAACAACGAGAAATAATTGGTCATGTTTTAAAATCTTTCTATAATCTGATCAAACCGATTTACTGTTGTAGATGTTGTAAGTGTAATCAATAGTTTAGTTTTCAAAGTAGTTTCCTCTTTAACAGTAGTTGATTGTGGCCAACGTTCAGTTGAAAATTGTAACCAATCGGGACCCGTCCACCATAAATTGGTGTTCTTTAGTTCCTTTGGATTGGTACCTCTTGAGGTGCAGTCTGCTGGATTGTCGGTTGATTCAATGTGATACCACTGTGTTAGGCTTGAGTTCATTTAAATTTCCGATATTCGATTGGCCACCAAAGTTTTATGTTTATTATGACGCTCTCGAATCCAACGTAGCTTGATCATTGAATCATTCCAAAAGAACGAAGTTGTTTCCAGAATTTGTATTTCTTCTTTAATTTCGTACATTAGTTTAGTGAACAGCAACGCTCCACAAAGCTCAAGACGAGATAGTGAAAGTAAGTTTTTAATCGGAGCAACCGTTGTAACTGTTGGCTCAAAAAGTTTTGCACTATGCGAAAGTAGGTTTCGCTTAGTAGGCTTCCCAGACTTGGATTGAGTGATGATGAGCCCGAATGCATCTGTTGCTGGATCCCAGTGTCGTCGAAGAATTTAAATTCTATGATGAAGCTTAAATTAGATGTACTGGGATGGATTCCAAGAAAATGGCGTTGTTTGTTACCCATTTTCTTAAGGTTAATCCACTGAATCTAGGTAAAAGTAATTTAAAACTACGTATAGTAGTGACATCACTGCTAACTAAGTAGCTGCTGCTGTTCCATATGTGACGTTGTTCAGCTCAAACTCCTGAATTTCTTGTTGTGGAAACTCTCTCCAAAAATACGTTAATAGTTCTCATCTTCTTCATCAACGGCGATTTGTCTGAACATTTTTTCACATCAGCTGTATGCTGACGGTTATGCTTCCGCTACCTTAACAGTCAGAATAATAAATCCTGTTAAAGAGTTGAGTCCGTGTACAATTTTGTAGTTGTGCTCAAATCTTTTAGAACTGCAGGATGCGGCAGGTAATAGGAACCAGTTTCAATTCCTGTTTTAGCAACTTCCATGTGTCTTAAAGCGATATATTCAGCCATGGACTTCTTATATTGAATGCCAAGGTTTAGATTTTCACTGAAACACACCGTGGCGACCCCTTTTATGCGTCTCAATGTGGTCGTGAATAATTTTTCACTTTCAAGTTTTTATTTGGTGAATGCTCGTTTATGTGGCACCTCCTCTATTTCACACAGAAGCTTCTCAATTATTTTCTATATCAGCTGCTCTTATTGTCATTAATTGTATCGCTGTTGAATTATGCCAATTAACTGAGGCATGGACTAGAATTATCCAGCCTAGTTTGGTTTGTTGGGCTATCGGTTCGTCGGATGATGCTTTTGTTATATTACTCATTAGATTATCTTCATAATAGTCCGCACCCAATAATAAATCGATAGCCGGTTTTATATTTTCTGATACAGATCGGGTATGAACTAATGCTTATTATAAGTTTGGTAGTTCTAAAATTGTTTTTATCTAAGTATTGGTGAGAAGCCGTTTATGTAATTTTTTAATGATTTTATTTTACTCACAATCAAAGCACAACCAAAACCCCAGAGGCCCAATTTTGGTCGAAAAAACGGGAATAAAATTTAAGAGTTTTTTTTAACTTTGTTTCACATGGCGAACTGGGTAAAGATTCATATATAATTTCTGTTTAAATTATTTTTTCTGGCCTACTGACAAAAAAAATGTATGTAAATTTTTATAAATTGGGAATAATATTTCCATATAGCGACACTGGCAGGGAAAATTATTCCCAATTTTATTTTGTTTTCAAAAAAAGTACCACTAACTTTTTACCTTAGTATGCCAGGAAAAAATTATTTAAACAGAAATTATATGTAAATTTTTTCCCCAGTTCCCTATTCTCTGGGAATTACCAGAATAGAGCCACAAGTGTTTGAATTAATGATGGATTGATTATTTAAAATTTAGCCAACTGGATCCGCAAATCTTTCGGTTAAATTTCAATTGATGGTTTTGTCATACATATACTTAACAAAAATTGAAAACTAATTTATCGATACACAACCAGTTACATAACCATATTAAATAGCACTATACTTATAATCTAAAAAACCTAGTAAATTAGACTTCATCGGTTGATGACCTAAACTGATGGTAGCAATTGACGAGTTCCAGCGTATCCTCTATCGGAAAAAAATTGAACTACCAGACTTCTATTAAGTTTGACAGCTGAGTTTTTTTTATATAAACTTGTTCGTAAATTTAAAAACAATTAAAAATTGCTAGTGTTTATTTAAAAATATAAGTGCTAATAAAATAAATTATTAAAATTAATATAAATTTATAAATAGCTATACAATGGAACAAAAAACAATTAAGAAGAACCAATATCGGTCGTCGTCACATCTGTAGTGTTCCACAATGCAACTCGTACGACAATGAAGTAGGAATATCCATGCATCGAATTCCAAAACGAGTTGTCAACAGTAAGCAAGACATTTTGAAATGGAAAATTGCTCTAAAAATAGGAAAGAATTTTCCAAAACAATTTTTAATTTGTAGCAGACATTTTAATGATTCGGATTTATTCACGCCAATACATAGAATTTCAAAATCTGGTAAAAAATAAAGTTATCCAATACTGCATTTCCATGTTTAAATTTACCAGTTTCTAGTATTGAGAGAGTCAAGAAAGCACGAACAACCACAAACAGCAATAAAAAATGAGAAGCTGTGGATAACAATTCACATGAACGGTAAAGTTTACAATAATTATAATATAAATTTTAATATTTATTATTTCTAAATATAAATGACATATGCATTTATGTTTTAGTGTTGGACTCGCAAGTGGTGTTATCGATAATGATATTCACAGTATTAAAAGTTACAAACAAATGTCCGGCGAAGAAACTGCTTCTAATGAAAAGCTTTTTGACGGCAAAATCAAAGTTTCGACTAGGTCTATTGGTATTCAAGCAATAGGGGAGCCACTTCATTTCGATTATTTCGAAATGTTAATAAATAACGATGACCATAAACTAAACTCTATGACAGGGATACATACAACGGTTCTTCTCGAAAAAATTGTGAAAGCCATAGAGTTCGTGCAACCTATTGACAATTGCCTAATGAGTATTAAGAACCGGATATTACTCACAATGTTTCGTATAAAAACTAATATGAATAATATGCAAATTGCAATATTATTTCAAATCGATAAAAAAACGGCGAAAAAATATTTCATTGAAACGATTCAAATATTAAGCAGCGTTTTACAAGATTTTATATTTTGGCAGACTCGAGAACAAAACCAGAAACATTTGCCAAGATGTTTTTGGGAGTTTCCTAACACCATGGCCGTGCTTGATTGCACAGAAATCAAAACAGTAACGTTTAACTGCTTGTCATGTAGAACTTGCCTATATTCTCATTATAAAGGTTGTCACACCGTAAAAATTTTAATTGGAGTTGCGCCATCCGGTTTAATTAATTTTGTGAGCACAACAACTTCTGGAAGAGCTTCCAATAAGGCAATTTTCAATTCAACGAATTTATTAACAAACCTCGAAAAGGGTGATGCAATAATGGTAGATGATAGGGCTTCATGATTGCTGACGAACTCTTAAACGCTGGCATTGAAATGATAAGACCATCGTTTATGGTTCAAAATATAACAAAAGAGGAAATCGTTAGAAAAGTACTAAAATATCTAGAGCAAGAGTTCACGTCGAGCACCGAATTGCGCGTATTAAATCTTTTAATATGCTACCCGAAAGGTCCATATTTCTATTTTACCTTTTATAGATGACATAATTAGAAAAATTTGCAGCTTATCAAATTTGTCATCACCTATTTTAAGTGACGATAAGTTTCGTTAAATTAAACCTTTTAGCGTAACAAAATGTAATTAAGTTAACTTAAAATATAAGTACATATTATTAATTAAAAAATAAAAACGGATAAAATAGGTACAAAAATTTTATCTTTTATTTTATTAAATAATTTGGACATTTCAGAGTATCACAAGATTAAATTCAGTCGGCTAAACATTTAAAACAGTCTTAATCATATGCTAGATACTTAAATTATGTTATTTTAAATTAAAATATATCTTTAATATTTCAGAATATGTTTTAACATAAGGAACATTTTAATCACTAATCCAATATATAATGAAAAATATTTTATTTTTACATTAATCACTTAAATTTAATTAATATCACTATCGAGTTTAGATTATATCACAATATAAGTGTGGACACATTCATATAAAATTTTTATTCGAGTTAACGTCTTAAATTCATGTACATCACATGTCATGTAATAATGAGTGATTTATTATTTCGTGAAATACGTATAGAAAATAGATTTTAATTAATTGTTGAATAAATCTTTCAATGAACGAATCATTTTTCGTTACTTGAATGACTAGAAAGTCATTATATTTAGTGCCATAAACTACAAAATCGCAGGTCGATAGATTGGTTACAGCTAGGCCTAACTGCACTTGGCCATAATACTTATGTTTACAATTTAATTTAATATTTTGATTCGAATCTCTTTTTATGTACGATAAAGTGTTTATAGTTTCGGAAATTCGATTATCTTTTCCCAGAACCGGACATTTTGTTTCCACCAATCTCCACTCGCCATTACAATATGCAATTCCATCTGGGCTAACGGCGAAAAGTGGAAGATTTTTTGATATAATCAAACCACAATCAACCAGTAAAAAAAGGGTTCCGTAAGCCTTTTTTGCAAATTTTTCACCATACTGGCCGTATCTTATATGCTCATTGCCTTTAAATGGGTTATTATAAAATGTTTTAATTTTTTGCGGCCAATTCGGGTTTCGATTGTTAGCATATGTAACTAAATTATAAGCATTTCTTCCAGTTATTCGTAATTTTCTTTCTAATAGCCATAGCGCACTAGTCTGAGTGATTGTGTTTTTACAAATATCCAGAGCTTCATGGTGGGTTTTTACGACCTTTGAATCAAAAATAAGTTGCTGTTTAGGTGTGATTATATTTACGATGTGAGAGATGTAGTTAGCTAAACCAATATGATTGTATATCATGTCGAAATATTTATCAAAGTCATTTATCAGTCGCGGTATATTATTTGATGTCTTCATCGTTCGATTACGAAATTTTACACTGAATGCTTCAGATTTTGTAGCACCTAAAACGAATTTTAAATTATTTAATTTTATTAGGAAAAGTTTTAAATGCATATTTCACGATAGTATACCTTCAAAAATTATATCCATGACCGCCGTGCGCTAACCATCGTTAATATTGAAAATTTTCTTTTCATATTTAGAAATACAACACAAATCTCGAATAGCACCTGCATTAAATTTCTCCGCGATACTACGGCGACCACTCTTGCCCTACTGCTGCCTTAGCTCAGTACAGCTAATGGGTCTTAAATAAGGAAACCTGCAAAATGGTTTATTTATTAGTTAGTTATAAAAAATTTTGCTACCGTAACTTACTTATAAATGTGCAACAAACAACCCGCAATATGCTTGCATTTTTGTCCAACACCTGCTTTACAAGTGCAAGAACATTGCCAGTGTTGTGATTTGTCTTCTATGTTGCATAGATTAACCTGGTGCGGACTGCTAGTCATTGCCGATGTTTGAATTACCAAACCTACAATACCAAGTGATGGTGGTGGAGCTATCTCAACAGCATAAATGAAACCTGCCTCGACAATTTCTCCACCAGCCTGTATAGATCGTTTACCACTTCCAAAATACTCCATTATTTCGTGGATTTTGCTTACGATTTTACTTTCATGGTCTTCATCTATTTCAAGTAGGTCGCAAGACATTTTTATAGTGCATAATAAAAAACTAATTTAGCTTGTATAAACAACAAAAACATATTTTATTCGACACAAACTGCCAAACTTCCATTACTTCTTCTTTTAACTGAAAATTTATCACAATCCTTTAAGTTAAATATTATAAATACTACACATACACAATATCTATAAATTTTAAAATATATAGAACATAAATAAAGTAAATTTCTTATAATTTTATTAACGTTATCTGAAACTATTTTGAATTTCCCGCGATTTCATATGTCGAAGTTTTTTTGTTATTAGAAGTCTGGTGGTTCATAATATTTCCGCGAGATAGCTCTTTTTCAACTTTGGCATTCGCGTTTATCTAACATCAAATTATTTGACATAATCAATTTTTTTGTTTTGAACGATTACACAGTCAATTTTAATAATACTTATTTTTATGCAAAAGATGGCACTACGCTAGTCATGAAAAAGTTTTTTTTTTACATTTTTACACATTTTTTACTTAACATAAAGCATAAAATAAGCTTATGTAACTTACTATATATGTAATTTACTTGTCAAAACCTTTGTTTACATCGTGTAATTTACATGCCCCACAGTGTGAGAAATAATCCTACTGAAAAATCCAATGGAAACTGGGTTTCATTATAATCGGCTATCCAGGATTTTTGATTTCCTGGATTTTGATGTCTGTTTTATTTTTTAATTTCTCGAATTATAATCCGTGATTTTAAGCCACTCCCGCTGCCATTTCAGCTGATCAAATAAATACACATAATGATCATATTTGATAAATTACAGTTAATACGAAAAATCATTTTAGTTATAATTTTGCAATTAAATTTCGTTTTTCAAAAAATTAATACGCCTATAATATGCGCGAAAATTTTATGTTATGACTTATGACTGAAAAACGAAAGTTATAAAAATAAGATTTTCAAACAAAAACAAAAAAAAAAATAAAAATCTGAAAATCTTGTTAATGGAGATGTTAAAATTAAAATTTTCTTATTCTTATGATCTTCTTACTTTTTCCATCTTCTTCACAATATTATGCTGATTTTGTATAATACATACAGGAGAGATTTTCATGTAATATTTTTCCAATGTTAACTCTGTCAAAGTACACATAATAATAACAAACAATAACAACAACAACAACAAAATAAAAAATGAAGAAATTAAAATCAAACCGCGTCCACACACAACAGATTGCAACCCGTAGAAGAGCATTAAAAATTATTACGACGATGATCGTTAAAAAAATATATTTGCTTATGTAGTTTTGCAGAATTTTTATGATTTCTCAGACGTATACACAGAGTGCAATTTTTTTTTTTTTTATTATGTGTACGAGATTCAGGCATCTTGCGAGAAAATGGATTTTTTTTGATGACTATTTTGAGAATAACCATAAAAAACACGCGCAAAATTTAAATTGGATAATTTTGATGGAGATAAGCAGCAATTTGCCAAATATAAAATTTGAATGTTTTTAATTTTATGGTGTTATGTCTTTATTATGCATTTTGGTCTTGAGAATTATGAAAAGGCTTTTTTGTATATAGTTTTTGGTACACCTTAAATTTTTCGGGCCAAACCTAGAATATTTAAAAAATATAATTACCAAAAAAAAATATATATATATATATTTTGTGGTAATAAATCGTGGGATCAAAACCGATTAACTTCTTGATGCAGATAAAAAAATTATCTAGTTTTTGTGTACGCGCGATTGAAAGGCGGCCATAAATAACCGGCTTTATGCGTGGCAACCGGACAATATAATTTGTAGTTATAATTATTATCCAATAATTTTTGGGATTAAATTAAATGATCAAAAAGGCAATTATAAAGAAGCATCCGCAACCGATCGGTGGCATCGAGGCATCCATTCACACACCTTCTTCTATATATATTTTTAATGTGATTAGTGCGTCATTAAGCGAGATCACAATACAATAAAAATATAAAATTTATGTGATTTTAATAATTAGATTTGATAAATAAAAAAATATTATAATTTTAATTTATATTTTTTTATTAATAAATTACCAAAATGTAATATAAATCAAAATATTTAATTTTAAACAAAATAAAATTCGAATTACCATAAATTATTCATCATTATACCAATAATTTTTTATTGTTACAATTTTATTATTTTCACGCGGATATACGCGGGACGATTATAAAATTAAATCGAAATAACACCCGGCTTAATGTTTATTTCTTTAAATGGTCACTTTTATAACACTAAAAGGAGGAATTCCAAAATTTTTATATTTTGGGCGAATGATTTATACGTGTGGCGTAGCTTTTATGCGATTCGTGTTTTTCAAAATGATTTTATAATTTATGGTTGGTGGATGAATTAAAATTTTTTGATTAATCGGTTGTTAAATTTATATAGAGAAGATTTTTATTTTTTGTTTAAAGATTGCCGCGATTTTCAGAATAGACAGAGAGCATTGATTGCTATTGTGTAGAAAGTCTTCGTCAACTGTAGATAGGGTTTATCTGGTAAAATGGTTAATCGAAACGAATACGTTGTATCTAATATTTATTAAGCATACAAACTATTGAAATTCCTCCACTACCTAATCCAAAAATATTAGAATCAATAACTTTTTATTATCCACCTACACGTTTATATATTAGCACAACGCCCGCACAATTTCGCACAAAATACAAAAATATTTACAATCTTAAATAAAGGATTTACAATATGTAATATCTTATTAATTATCATCATGATCTTATTTGGAGGGATATACAAATTGATATAAAAATATGCATACGATGATCATTATTTATAGTTAATATAATTTTTTTTTAAATCGTACATTAAAAAGGTCTTTAATTACAGGTACGCATTGTAAAACGTGATACTGAGCAAAAAATTGCCTTGGAAAGGTGGTGAATATCTTCAGTTTGATTAAACAGTTAAAGTAAAAATGGTCATATTCTCGATGCACGGAATCTTTCTGGTATAAAGCAAATTCAATACGATGAGCCGTCCTCCGACCCGTAGTATACCGTTATTGCCGAGAAAGGGTTCGGAAATCGAAGTAGGATCCCGTCTAATAGGTATACTCAGCATTGGTATTTTGATATCTCGTCAGCGAAATGTGCTTATAGAACCAATTGAAATCGGGTACGGTGACGAAGCCTTCCGAGCGTATTGCTGAGCTGAACTTTGAAGTTGAATGAAGCGTCTAGAGAAAATCGTAATAAGATTTAGTAGTGTAAGTCATTATAAGGTGTCATAGTTTCTACCTGCGTTGCAATCGTTAGTTTTATTTTTGGGTTGGGCTCGTTTGCCCGAATATCAAAATCCCGAAATCAAAATCACGACTTTTAAAAATCTTTGAATCCCGAGATTTTGAATCCCGACTTTCAAAATTCCGATTTTCAAAATCCTGATTTTCAAAAGCCCGATTTTCATTTTTTTGATTTCCCGATATATATAATAAAAACACGAAATTTAATATTTAATATTTTTAAAAAACTCCGACTTTTAAAGTTTCAGCAAAGTCGGGATTATGAAAATCGGGATTTTGAAAGTCAGGATTTTGAAAGTCAGATTTTAAAAGTCGGGATTTTGAAAGTCAGAATTTTTTTTTGTCGGGATTTTGATAGATCGAAATTTTGTAATTTGGGATTTTGAGCCGATCCCTTTATTTTTTGTTCGTCTATGTTAGTGTAGGCCTCGATCGTACTTTGGTGTGGCCATTGACTTGGGTCTTCTCGTAACCACAAAGAACATGACCACCTCAACGCATAGCTTGGGTTTAACACGAGCAGGTAGCAAGTAGGTCCACGCATATATATGAACCTGGTAAGGAGTACGCTGACCGAAAGCTCCATACATGGCAGGCTCTGGGCTATTGAATTTGGGACCGTTTCATCCCACGATACGCCGAGTACCCCTGATTCTTGTAGCATGTTGTTCATTTAGTTGGCGTGGAAACATCCGATGTTGAGCTTATGTTGAATTCGAAACGATTGGTCGATGAACCAATAGAGTCCGAGTGTTTTGACTGAATCGTGCTAATACAGCTGTAATTGACATTGATGTTTGCGGAACTCGATTAATATCCCATTGAATAGCTGTTGGCTTTTCGAGAAACACGTCTGCTTTCGAAAGCGCCACACAATGTCGTTTGACCCGGTTAAAACTCGTCAATACAGATCTCTCGATTAACTATCTAGTTAAACAGCAACAATCGAAGGTTGTGGTAACATCGCGGATCGTTGTTTATCTCGAGAATTAACGCACAATGAGTTGCGATAATGCGAATGGCACTACGAATCGACCCATGTGATCGTGATGAAGGTCGAAAATTTATAGCCTTTCTGCAATTCAGTGACAACTTATCACCCTTAAAAAGGTTACGAGGAGACGCAGTGAGTGTATAGTATTTCTTAGAATTCTAACGATTTAATGTCAAATTGGCTTGTATGATTAAATTGAAATTGGCACAAATTTTCGAGATATCGAAATATCGTGAAATTTTTTGATTTTGTAGTGTTTCCCTCGGTTTAAATTAAAATTTAATTAGTTAGTTATTTTTTATTTATTTAGTTTATTATCTTCTCGCTCGAAGTCCCTCGAAGAGTATTATTTTGCCCCGGTGAACACTAAAATGTTTTCTTCAGTATTTCGTTATATAATATTTTTTTCTTTCAATTTTCACCTAATTATAAAAGCGGGGGGTCGATTGATTGATGTGGATAAAACTTTATGACTTAAGCTTTTTTCATACATCAGGAGATCCTAGTAAAATATTTTGAAAGGTACGTACACAAATCCGAGTCTTAAACAATCCTGAAAATCGGTGCACCGGAAGTGCCAGCTTTAATAGGAGCTTTTTCGTTTTTGCAAATATTTTGGAAAGTACACATATTTCAATTATAAGAAAACCGACTTATAGCTAAAAAAATTTTAGTTAAATTTACAACAATATCGGTTCAGATAAATTTTCTAAATTTTAAGAATGATGGTCGATTTATAATAAAACTCTGTTTTTAATTTTTGATTTAAACCTTTCGCTATATCTACGAAGTCAAAAAACCGAATCAGACAATTTGATTGATCGGGATGAATATATAAGCTTTTTTCATAAGTTGGGAAATCCCAGTGATTTTGATAAAAATTCTAAATTAAATTTGACGGATTGATTGATTGAAATAAAACTTCAAACTTATCTTTTTCTACAAATTAACAAATTAACGGTCTACCGGAAGTGATAGGTTCCATAGGAGCTTTTTCAGGTTTTGCAAAATATTTTGAAAAGTGCGTGCTCAAATTCGGTCCTTTTATCCGAATAATCTCTTTCTGTCAGTTATGGGGGATACACGTGTTTGAGGATTACAAAACCCAAACATACATTTACAAGTAAAAACATTAAATTTTAATTAATTTAAAGAAAAAAAAACTTTAAATTTTAAATATAATTTGTAATTAAAAATTGTTATTTTAAAATTGAAAGATAAATCATATAAATGGCAAAGTGTAAAAAATGTGAGAATAAGCTAGTTCGAGTTCATGATCAGCTGTCAATTAGCTGTGAAAAATGAAACGGAGTTTATCATGCAAGTTGTGCAAAATTGACTAAAAGTGATATAGACTAGTTGTTCAAAGATCGTGTTGTATGGGAATGTGAAATTTGTGTACTAAATATATCAAACACCTCAAAACTATTAGCTGTTTCTCAAAATTCCCAATCAGCTGTAATACTGGAAATGATAAATGAGAAGCTCGATCACATAGTTCAAACTACGGAAAACCAAATGACAAAAATTAACGAACGTCTTGATATCCTCGAAAATATATTTACAATTGTAAAAAAATTGGAATTAGAAAATGTACATCTGAAAGCAGAATTAAATGCATTACAATAAGCAACAATTTGATGAACAACAAGTAAATGAGTGAATAAGAGTTTGGCAAAGAAGAACAGAGATTTATCACGTAGAACGAAAGAGATGTAATGCTGTTATCATGGTGCGCAAAAATGACGGTGACCGAAGAATAATTATAAGAGAGATTGAAGACCTTGTAAATTCAAAATAAATATTCTGTAATTTTTTTTATTAATGTAAAATGGTAATTGCTAGTAGAAATTTACAAGGTCAAAATAATTCGTGTGTCGCGTCGTCATTTGAAAATAATAGTAATGATATCTCAATCGTTTCGAACAATTTACAGCTTAGTCTAGTAGTTATGCAAAATATAAGAAGTGTGAGAAAGAATCTGGAGAATTTCTTAATATATTTAGAATCATCGAACAAAAATCCGGATTTATTTCTACTAACGGAAGTGTGGATTAATTATTGTGAGACAAATTTATATTTGATTGAAAATTATGATATCTACTCAAACTGCAATAATAATCATGCAGCTGGTGGTGTTATAATCTTTATGCTTGGTTCACGTATGCGATCAAAAAATGATTCGCGAATCAAAGGAAAATTAAATCAGTGAAAACATATACAAATTTCCCCGCCCGAGATGAAATAATTTTAACTTCGGGAAAATTTTGATCGGAAGCATCCAACATAATAAAAAAAAAATAACAAATTATGAGTAATAATGCGAAATAATTAATCTCAAAGATACGTGAACCAAGCATTAAAAGTAAAAAATGTAACCTAAAATGTGAATTTGTAAATCACTCGTTTTTAAGTGCTGATGTGCTCTCTTATAAATTTGTGGTAGGAAGTGAAAAGTTTAATCTGATTTGTGTTTACGAGGGTTGCCTTTTTTATTTCGGGATTGGACAACCCTAGTGTTGCAATCTGGCAACTGACAGCTCTACCGTAAACTTTGAAAGTTTTGAGATTATACGTACTCAGAACGTTTTGACATTCGAGCGCTATTTGTGTTGTTTACAGTACTCATTAATTCAACATCTCGGCGAAAAAAAGGAATTAAATCGTGAACATTTTCGTGCGATTATTTTTTACAACTTTCGACGTGGATTAAGGCAGCAAGAGTGCATTGGTGAACTTAATTCAATTTTTGGCGATGAAGCTCCATCAAGGACCAGTGTTTATCGATGGTATGGTGAATTCAATCGTGGTCGTAGTTCACTCCAAGACGAATTTCGTGAAGGTCGTCCAGAATCAGCTGTTGCTCCGGAAACCATTGAAGCTGTGCGCGAACTGATATTGCAAGATCGTCATGTGACCTATCGTGAGATTGAAACAACCTTCGGCATTAGTGGGATCAGCATACATTCAATATTGCATAAACATTTGATTGTCAAAAAAATTTGTTTGCGTTATATCCCACACAATTTTTCAATCGCTCAAAAAAAGGCTCGTGTCGATTGGTCGAAAGAAAAGCTCAAAAAATACGATCGCGGTGCTTCAAAACACGTCTATGACATAGTGACAGGTGATGAATCGTGGATTTACGCGTATGAGCCCGAAAGTAAACAGCAGTCGACTGTATGGGTGTTTCAAGATGAGCCGAATCCAACAAAAGTTGTTCGCGCACGAAACACTTGCAAGCAAATGATCGCCTGTTTTTTCGGAAAAAATGGACATGTCGCAACCGTACCACTAGAACAACGCAGAACAGTAAATTCTGAGTGGTACACAACTATTTGTTTGCCAGTTGTCTTCCAAGAAATCAGGAAAACCGACTGCCGAAGACGGATCACTCTTCACCACGACAATGCGAGCTCTCACACATCGGCTCAAACAACTGCATTGTTGAGCACTCAAAACATTGTTTTGATGAGTCATCCGCCGTATAGTCCTGACTTGTCACCAAATGACTTCTTTTTATTCCCGTACGTAAAAAACAAACTGAGAGGTCAACATTTTTCGACACCTGAAAAAGCGGTTGCTGCGTTTAGAATGCATGTTTTGGAGATACCTCAATCAGAGTGGAAAAAGTGCTTCGACAATTGGTTCAAACGTATGCAAAAGTGTATAGATCTTCATGGGGAATATTTTAAAAAAACAATAAAGCGATTTTCGATGATAATCATTTGTTTTTGTTCTCTAATCCCGAATAATAAAAGGCAGCCCTTGTACAGGCTACAATCTGTACATACTAGTGTATTCTTCAATGATCTAAAAAATTTACTTAACTCTTCACGTGCCAATAACTTATTTATTATGGGTGACATGAATATAAATATCTTAAAATTTACTAATGTATGTGATGATTATCAGTTATTGATGGCTACTAATGGTTTAATTTCTTTAGTAAATGTGCGTACAGAAATATCTGATTCTGCATTGATCATATCTATTATCGTAGCAGCTTGAAAATTAATCTTGACTGTACTGTTGCAGTTTTAGATACCCAAATTACCGATCATGCTTTTATCAATTCAGTCGATAGCCAATTAACTAGTAGTCAAACGATTAACAGAATTGACTATGATAATTTAAAATCACAGCTGTTAAATGAGACTTGGGCTACCGTGTATAATCAAACCAACCCTAATACTGCTTTCAATAAATTTTCTGGCATCTTATGTCACTATTCAAAGAAATACTGTAATATTGCTTAAAGAGAATAAGCTGAAAAAACTGAAACCATGGATGAATGATTTTGTTTTGAACATAATTAATAATAAAAATAAGCTAATGAAACCAATAAAAAAGCATCCCAATAATGAGCGTTTCAAAATATATGTGAATAATTACTCTAAATTTGCGAGTCGAATAGTAGATACTAAAAATGCTTATTATTTCAAGAAATTCGAAACTTATAACGGAAATTCAAGACAACAATGGAAATTAGCGAATGAATTAATTAACAATAAAAAATCAAACCACACTATATCGGAAATTCTAACCCCAGATGGAAATATAATAAATAATCCACTTGAGATGGATTACTAGTGTTTACTAGTGTTTATCCTGATCCCTCAAATAGAGAAGCTGTACTAAGTAGCTTTTATTTTACACCTATTAACACTTTAGAAACCCTAATTTTTAGAGTCTTTGAATTAAAAAAAAAATATAGTTTTGATAACTTAAGAAACATATTAATTAAAAGTATTGCTTATTGTATAGTTGAGGTCTTAATTTACATTTTTAATCTGAGTCTTGATACAGGACTTTTTCCAGACTAATTAAAATTGGCTGTTGTCATACCAATTTTTAAAAAAGGGGATAAACTTCTATGTTCGTATTTTAAGTTTTCTAACATTGAACAATTTTTTTAATAAATCACAATTTGGTTTTAGGGAAGGTATGTCTACTAAATCTGCCTTGCTAGTCTTCTTAAATAATGTCTATCAAGGAATGAATGATGGCCAACTGGTATCTGACATTTTTATAGACATTACCAAAGCATTCGATATAGTTGACCACAACTTATTATTAAAAAAGTTATATGATGGGGGTATAAGGGGATATAATAATAAATGGTTTGCCTCGTATGTAGCCAACAGAACATAAATGGTTAAGATTAGTGATGTGTTAAGTACATTTCATAATATAAAAATTGGAGTTCCTGAAATATCGGTCTTAAGCCCTATATTATTTTTAATTAAATTCAATCTTTTCTATTGAATTAAGTGAAAAGATAGTAGCATTTGGCGATGACATGGATGTCAGTTACCGCGTAGAATCATCATCATTTCATTCAAATCATACAATGCTAGCTGTGATTCCACTTGTTTTATTATAGAGGAAGTTACCAATTTCAAATACTTAGGTTTACTACGTTTACTGGACTATAAATTGAGCTGGAAAGACCATGTGGATAATCTTAAAAATAAATTACGAATGTCTTTGAGAGCTTTTTATTTTTTGAGCAAAGTATGTCCATTTAAAGTTATGGCTTTCCTGTATTTTGGATTAATTGATTCAAAATTACAGTATGCCCTTCCGTTTTGGGGCGGTACTTATTATAATACCTTCAAACCTATTTTTTTCTCTCTAAAACATTTTAATAGAATAGTAACCAGAAGTAAAATGATCGCCTTCATGACCCTTGTTCGTAAAACTTAATGAATTGCCCTTTAAATGTTTGTACGTATTTAAAGTTTTGAAACTATTTTTCAGGATGAGTGGTGATTTAAATATTAGAATTTGTGATCGCTGTAATTTAAAAAATAAAAATAGAATTATTATTCCTAGATCAAGAAGATCAAATTTTAGTAAATATTTTCTCTGTACAGTCCCAATTTTGTATTTACCAAATTACCTGCGAACATGTCAGATTTTACTTCCTTTTCACGTTTTTCAAAATTATTAAAAGCATGGTTATTTACTGTCAGCAATATAAATACATTATTTGAAATTTGTTCATAATTATATTCAATGTTATTTAAGTTGTTTTTTTCTTTTCTTCTTATCTTTCAATTTTCTGTTCTAAGTATAACTATAAATATAATCCCGCCCCTCCCCCCCCCCACATTCAGTATAAGTACATTACAATTATTTTAATGTTGATACAATTAACACTAAACTTTTAGTTTATTAAAAGTTTCTAATTTTATTCATCACATTTTTGCCTGAAATTTTCTACCAGTTGTTATTATTATTACTAATATCCTGTAACAACTTCTTTGTAATATTTAAATTTATAACAAATGTCATGAATAAAATTTTCAAAAAGAAAAAATACTTCATACTTAAACTTATTCCACAAATTTTGAGATTTAACTAATACTTTACCAAAATTGGTCTAGTGGAAGTGGCGGCGTTTACAAAAGAATAAATAAATTAAACAGATTGTAAATTTGATTCCACTCAAAACTACAAATCATATTTTAAATTTTATCAGGCGGCCGTTTTGAAATTTAACGACTTTTGATAACAGAAAACTTTATTAATCCAGAAATCAGCATCTATAGAGATCAAGCGGATTGATTACTTATCAAAAATTAATACTAAAGCTTTTGCCAGAAGTTGTTGGTTCTGTAGGAGCTTTTCCAATTTTTTCTTTGATAATGAAAAGTTTAGCATTTACAACAAATAAAAAAAACTTACCATGTTGTTGTCGTATCACGGTTTTCGCAATGGGTTTTCAACGGAGTCTCCTTTAATTGAATTTTGGAATAGCGTACATGTATCGCTAAATAATTCTGACTCTTGCGTTTTTTTGTGAAAACACAACAGGTTAAAAAAGTCATGTGTAGCCATAACATATTATGTGTGTGCGTGAGTGGTGTCATGTCCACTAAATATCTGTAGGTTCTCTACAGCCCAGAAGGATTGCCTGCTCGGGATGAAACTTCATATTTTCTCATAAATTGGGAGATCCCAATGATTTGTGTTTTAGCTGAAATGGGTTCACTAGAAGTGGCTGCCCCTTAGGAGCTTTTTAGTTGTTGAACGATTAAAAACAAAAAAAAAATAGTAAATCAATGGTGAATTTTTTCATCGAAAAATTTGATCTCAAATCAAAAAAAAAATCAGTACCATTTCGATATATTTGAGTGAAACTTTACGCAAATTTTTTTTTCATTGGTAGTCATTTTTTGATATATAGGGTCATAATTTTATTAGAAAAGAGTTTGGCATAAATTTCAAACAAAAATTAATTTAAATCAGTTTTAAATTTTACCAAAAATTTCGAGTTTTGATTGACTAAAATTTTTTTTTCATCAACATTCCACATCTCCACAGTCTAGGCGCATTAAATATTCGGAATTAAATTTTATACTAAAACTTATTTCATTAATTGAAAAGTAGGATTTTCAAAAAAACGGCAAAGAAATAAAAGATTTAAATAAGTTTAAAAATAAAATTTTTAAACAACAAGGTTTGACCTAGTCTATTTTCTAAAATTTAAGCAGGGATAATACGTTTTTAATTATACGAAACAGTTTTATTAAATGTTTAGTGAGGTGCATTTCTCGCTTTTTAGAAATGAAGTGTGGTGTATTCGAGATTTATATACCACAATCGCAAGAGAAAGTCGGGTGTTGGGCACAACATATGCGCCCCTCCATTTTTTTAATATCATCCAACTTATTTGCGGTAATCTCCTGAGATTTAAGGGCATCAGCCCACTTCATTTTCAGGATAAGAACTTATTTATTAATTTCCTTCTTGAACGATTTCAATACTGATGCCTTAATTTTCAGTGAAACTTTTTCTTTAATTGGCCCACTGCCTCTAGTGAATACAACCACTTTGAATTAGCACCAAGACAAGTAATACTATCACACACATTCCGCATAAGCATAAAATTTGATTGCAGATTTGAACAAACTCTCGTAGACTATTTTTCTAGCCCATAAGACCAGGTCAGAATAAAGACTTACCCCAAAACAATATTGCAAGAATGCAAACTCATCCAAATTGAAAATGAAAGTTTTTCGAAAAGAGCACCTCATTTTTGGTGTATTCTTTTCGGTAGAGAATTTCATATATATTTAAAAAAAGTGGCCATTTTTGGCAATGTTTCATTTTAGAATTTAGGATACAGTTTTGGTCTTTTAGTAATTTTGTTTAAGTGACTCCTCAATATAATACATAATTATCAAAAATGTGATTCTTGTGATGTGAAAATATCACGTTATGCATAGTACTCCTGTATATAGGCCACAATTTAAACCGCCATATATTAATATGCCATGTTGGTGGTCCGAAAGTTTGTCACTTTACACTTGGTAAAAAAGAAAATATTTTCATGGCAATAAATTATATAAATTTAAATTTTATAATTAGTGAATGGTTTATTATTGTATTATTTAATAATAATAATAAAAAAAAATATGATAAATTATTTTGTCAAAAATTTATTGGGCAGCACATGTGTGCATACGTATGTATGTAGGGTATACCACAACCGATGTTTAACCATAACAAGGTTGAATTCTAAATTTATGAGATTATATTGTACAGACATGTTATACACGTTGCATAATAACACTTAGTACGGAACCATCTTACTAATTAGTCTTATAATTTGAATATATATTATGCTAAAGTATAAATCTAAATTTTTGTCATGCTGGATTAACTAAAGGAGGCGTGGAAGATTGAAGATAATTACATATGTAGAATACACATTTGTAATTATAAATTAAATTGGAAATTTTATTATTTCTAAAAATATTATTCATTTTTTTTAAATATGTTTGTATATCTGCAGGCGATTCACGAGTTAAAAATTAAAACATTAAAATAATTTTATGATCGCATTTCCAGACCCAGTGCACAGATATTTGTGGCCATTAAAAAAAATTAAACATACAAATAGGATTTACCTCAATCGCTGTATCATCATTACTGTATTTTATCATCGCAAGCAGCGTTGCAGCATACCAACATAATAAAAATGCTTGTATGTACAAGAGAACCAACATATAAAATTAAATTATAATTTTTTATGCCTTATTGATTACCATGAGTGAGTGGCCATTCGCAAATTATGATATGTATATGTTTTTTTTTGTATATAGCATACAGAGTCTGCACAGCAAACCAATAAACCAGTAATTATTTTTCATTTCGAATTATCTTATTTAAATTAAAACATTAAAATATAATTTAAATTCGTTAATTCTTAAACATTTTTTACGATTTTCCATCTTAACATTTTTTTTTATTTTTTTATTTTTGTGGCTCCAGGCCAAATAATATTTACTGATTATTATTATCTCTCTGTTATATTATACATGAGAACGGGGAGGGTGATCGTATATACGACTCTGTTCTGTTCCGTATACAACCAACCACCTATAAAAGTCAGACAATATGATTTAGGATGAATTTCTGATTTTTTTACGATCTTAAATATTTTTATTTTATTTTATAACATCTTATTCATTTCCAGCTTCCACGTTTTTTTATTTTTATTTTATTTTATGTTAAATCAATTCGAGAGATTGGCGCAATTTTATATTATTACATAAAAAAAATATTACTGCATTGATATATTCTATGTAAGGTATTTGGGTCATCTAGAATATGTTCAACTGTTGGCTTGTCATTAAATCTACCTTATGAATACACCACTCGTATTAAGTGCATCTAATTATTAATTTTTCCACTTCAATCGCTAATTTCATGCAAATTTATAATGTAATTTCCGTTTGCGATTCGACATGTATACAACATTAGCATCCAGCATAAAAAATGATTTTTGCGTGTATAACCCCATATCATCATATGCATCATCAAAAGACGCACGCAACCCAATACATATTTAATCATATATTTATGCTTGTTATGCCTAAAAAATTAAAATATCAAAATGAAACAAATTAACTTATTACAGATTTGTCAAGATGCTGCTGCGTACGAATATTGTGTTCTTATGATGTATGCAATAAAATTGATAAAATAAGAGGAATTGTCACCATAAAAATTATAAACGGAAATTTTCAGAGCATGCAAACGACAAAAAATCTGAAACATGTGGCAACAAAAATTCTAAATTTCTTAATTACTTCCATATAGAATAAAGTTTTTGTTGTTATTTATAAAAGTAGGCCGAGAATTGAGTGTTCAGTATAAATATTTGGATGATCAGTTGGTTTTTGTTTGGCACTTTAAACTTCGAATTGCAATATCGAGTACCGCAGGAAAATCATTTAGGCGATCATCCAAGTTGGGTTGGCCTCTATTATTTTTGGTGACATGTTTTGATGAAACTTGTTAAATTGTAAATTTTAGTAAGCAATCTGGTAGGGGTCAAGTCAATGTTTTTAGTTTTTTTCGTTCGATCGATTTTGGTAAAAAAAATGTGGTGAAAAGGGATCCTTTTTATCATTTTGTTGAACAATAATGTTAGTTTGAATAATTTCGATAACAATTTGTTAAGCCGATGGATCGCTATTCTTGGAGGTTCTTGTTGGGGTTTGGGGCCATAGTATACCATCTCATTTGACTTAAACGATGTTGATAATATTTGGCGATAAAGGTGTATCGATTCCAATGTTTGCAATAACTCCGAAGAGGCCATTTTGATGCAACCAGTAGAATGATTTTACTCCAAGTTGCGTCATATTGCACCACGTTACGAAGCTAGTGCAAGGAACCAATTGAGGTTTTGGAGAAAATCGTTCAGTGAGTTGTCCGGTGGGGTCCGAAACCGTTTTCTTAACGTTTTTTTGGCTCGCACGATTCTGATGAAAATTGATGAGGGCCGGTTTTCGAGCGCCAATTTTTGATTGCTAATGGGTGTGCCAATTTCATCTTAAATAATATTTCTTAAAATTTTTGAGTAGAAGTTTTCGAATACTAAAACCGATTGCAGTCCTAATTCGGGGAAAATTCATTTACAGGTCATCCGATGAGAACCGGGATTAAACGAGGATTTTAAATGCCAGCAATCGATTTCGATGTGTGCTTACCGAAAAACTTGTTTAATGGGGAAACTATGCGATAATGGTCGGGATGCTTTTTTAAATTTTTATCGGGCGGATCGAATTTCATAAATATTGCTGTGATAAGGGCTTTGTAAAACTAGGAATTAATTGCGATGAGTCCTAATTTTGGCAAAAAAAATAGAAAGTTTTCCGGCTGGAAGGAAAACTATTTTTTGACAAAACGTTATTAGCTTGAAATATTCTATTTAAAATTGGGTGAAAGTTTTTCGAGTACATTGAATCTTTACTCGATCCCGTTGGCTTGTACGTTTGTTACGTATTTTTAGGAAAAAACTTTGCGAGGTTGATGCAAGGAAACGATTACAAGGAGTCCTGATTTTCGGAAAACTTATCTAAAAGTTCTAGATGACAATTCCAAGAAAATTCATGCGAAGGATGTCATTAGTAGGATGTCCGGTGAGGCCTGGGTTCCGGTATTTTGAAACTTTTCTTTTTTTTTTGGTTTTTGAACGAGTTTGTTAATATTTCGCGAGAAAAGGGTTTTGATAGCATGGAAGCCAATGCACTGATTTCCGGAAAAATTATTTAGGGTTGTCATAACAAGTTATTTGATGTTGCTCGAAGTTTGCGTCTTGTTGCACCATGTTACGAGGAGGAGTGTTCAAGTGTCCGAAATTAATTGCGGTTTTGGAGAAATTTGTTCTGTAGGAGTCAGGTAGAGGCCCTCATTTTAACGTTTTTTTGACTCTCAAGTTTTTGATAAACATTGAAGAGGAGAGAATTTTGAGTGCCCCAGTAGTCGATTGCAATGGGCACTATAATTTAGAGGAAATCTGGTCAAAGAGTAGTTCGATGTGGCCGTTAATCGATTTTGATTAATACAAACTTTAAGAAAATTCGTTTAGTGCCCACCATCGTACGACGCTATCCTAATTTACATTTTTTGTGGCTCAAACGGAATTTGTTAAAAATTGTATATGATATGGGCTTTCTAGTGCCAAGAAATGATTGCGATGAGTCTTAATCTCGAAAAAAATCCATTTATGTAAGCTTTCGGCAGACGCCCGTGTCCCAGGTTTTCACAAGAATGTATTTCACGGAACAAACCATACAGAGCAACAAGTCCACCGAACACAACATTAATAGTGTTTTTTCAATTATGTCAAACAGATAATTTTGTAAGAATTTTGATGTATGCAGACTTATTACACTTGGAACACAACACGACAGAGTTTTGAAAGTAGGAAAAGATTCAAAGCAGTAGACAAGCAGTGGACAATCTGGAATATTTTCATCAAATGCTTTAAGAATAATGCACACTGTGCATCCGAAAAACGC